>OY770263.1:272525672-275025672 GCA_963669355.1 Chorisops tibialis
CGGTTCTCAAAGCTCTAGCATCCAATAAACACGGATCGAAAATAGTATGGGAATGCCTTCAAAACCTAATCATCCTGGGGAAAAGGAATGAAGTAACCTTAATGTGGGTACCAGGACACATAGGAATTGAGGGAAATGAAGAGGCTGATTGCCTTGCAAAAAACGGCGCAGAAACAAACTTTATTGGTCCAGAGCCATTCTGCGGAAAATCAAAAGGATACTCCAACCCCATACTCAAAAAGTGGGTAGAACAAGAACATAAAATCTACTGGAATAGACTTCCAGGCTTGTCAATTTCAAAAAACTGATGCTACCACAAAAAAACAAAGTGGAGGATATTCTAAAATTCAGCAAGAAGGATATTAGTACTCTAATCGGCCTAATGACCGGGCACAGTGGAGTAAACCACCACCTCAAAAATATGGGCTTAGCTGAAACCGACATTTGTCGCTTTTGTCTCGAGGACTTAGAAACGACAGTACACATCCTATGTCACTGTGAAGCAGTAGCTAGGAAAAGACATAGTCATCTAGGAAAGGGTTTTCTTTCCTGTAAAGATTTTCAAATTAGCTAAAGCTATTGAATTATAATAGGGTGAAGGGGCTATAAACGCATAATAGACATGGCGACAAGCGTTCCCCTAATAGTAATAGTAAGAGTTATACATTTCACAATTTGAGATAACCTTTTATATTTTCTAGTGCATTAAACTTTTAACCATTTCTTCTAGAGTGTATCGCATGATTGGCTCCTTAACTTACTCAGATTTCTGCAATATCTTAGAATGCGATGCAGAAAAAACTAACCAGTAAAAGTATTGTCACGGGTTTGAAGAAGAATCACTGCACAAAAAACATCGTATATCTATCTGATAGGAGAGACCAAATCGCTGAAGATCTGGTTTCACTCGAACAAATCAGACCGCTGGCTGGGTGCAAGGGAGGTACTACAAATCCTATACAAACTTGCAAACTTCGCCAGCGAAAAGTGTTCAAAACTGTAGACTCCATTTCGCGGGACTTCAATTTTACTTTATTATTCTAAGTATTGTGATCGACACAAAAAAATTTTTACCTTAAAATTTTGTTTTTTCGCGTTTTATGACTAAATTTGCCTAAAAATGCAAAAAAAAAATCCGTCCGTCCGTAAACCGTCCGCCGTACATTATATCTCTAAGGCCGTTAAAGGTAAAATATTCGTTTTCGGGTGGATTGTTGATTGGGTAAGTGAGCTCCATTATCTAAATTTTGTGGAGTGTCAAGTTGAGCCGGGGGAGAGAAAGAGTCAAAATTTAAACTTGCTAATATCTCCACTACGAAAGCAGATAGGAAGCTGCAAATCAGCTAAGGTAACTCCGCCATAGACGGTCCCAAGCCCGGTTGAGAAAGAAGGAGGGGAGGATTATTGTAACCGGAATGCCTATAACAGACTAGCGTCTCTGGAAGTAAGAGGGGTAAACATGATGAAAAACCCTGTGTGCTCAGACTTGCAGTTTAGTTGTGAAAACTCAGACACGCATGATTACTCTGAAGCAATAATCCAGGCCAAGATCGAAAAAGATCAGAATCGGAGATTGGCGTATACACAGAAGAAGGATATTAAGATGGAGACGAGTAAAATCTTAATTATGGCATACTGGACAATGAATATATACAAGATAGCATTGGGCTGGTGACTGTGTTATTCTGTTACCTCAGTAAGCAGGAGTGACATCCTGCAGAAATGGCTTTCAGGCTAATACCACAGCTGCCTCCGTCCCGTTAAAACCCTGGCAGGCCTGAAAGTACGCTCGAAGTTCATCATCAAAATTGATGAGCAAAGACAACGTCCCACCAACGCAGACATTGCCTTCATGTCCTGATGAAAGAATTTCCCCGACGATAGAAACTGGTGAAGAGGAAGACCGTAAATTTGATGCTCTTGATAGGCTGGGTGAGAAAATCAAGGAGCTAGTCGAAATGATTGGTGGTGGAAGGCGAACGATCCATCAACCTATGAGAGACGCGGTGAGTGCAATCGTGGCTATGCACAAATACGCTACAAAGGACATACGTCGTCAAACGGAGACAGGGAAGTTTGATAAGAGCACCCGAAAGGATATACGTCGACAATCAGAGGCAGGGAAGACTGATAAAAGTGTTCAAACCTCACCATCAATAGAGTGCATCTATAATGATCCACAACAAAAAAAAGGGAGATAAAGGGCAACTGAAACGAGCCACCCCGCAAAGAAACCGAGAAAGCAAAACGCGCTCGCAGATACTCGTAACATACAACTACATGAAGTATCAACAGAGAAACTTAATGAGAAGGAGCCTAAAGAAAGAGAGAGAGTCATGAAAAAAAAAATAGGCGAGATAAACGTCAAAGTATGAAATCCAAACTTAAAGCGGTTAGACCTGATGCAATAGTCATCACCAAAATAAGAGAGATTTCATACAGTGACATCCTACGATTGGTGAAAGGACACGAAGCATTGAATAAATATAGTGAAAATGTGTCAAAAATAAGGAAGACGGCAAAAGGACAAATACTGTTGGAGCTTAATAAGCAAATACAGAGCACCATGAACGTAAGCACCAACGTGATTTCTGACATTAAGAACTGGCTTAGAGCATTTCATCTAGAGCTAGCTGCACAAAAAACAGAAGTAGTTCTTATTACAAGCAGAAAACAAAGAGAGCATATAATGTTAAATATAGATGGACTTGAAATCGTATCCCAACCCTCCATTAAATACTTGAGTTTTATGATTGACGCAAGATTATCCTTCAAGGCGAACATCGAAACAGTCTGCGCAAAAGCAGGACGAGTGAACTCCGCCCTATGCAGAACAATGGCGAGCATTGGGGGACCCAGTCAAAACAGTAGGATACTTCTTTCAAAAGTGACGCGAAGTATCATAATGTATGCTGCACCGATATGGTGCGAAGCACTACGATACAAATCTTACGCGAATATGTTAAAAAAAACTCCATAGAGTAAGTGCGTTAAGGGTATGCAGTGGATTTCGCTCAATTTCATATGACGCTGCGAATGTCATAGCTGATTTACTGCCGCCAGACATACTAGCTGCTGAAGCACAATGATTACATCACAAAAAGAATACGATAAACCGATGCTTAACAGTGGAAGAGAAAAAAGAAGAGCAACGGATAAGTACCAATGCCTGGCAACTGCAATGGAACACCGTAAACAAAGGTCGCTGGACGTATAGACTCATAAGAGACGTAGATAAGTGGGTCGGACGGAAGCACGGTGAAGTAGATTACTACATGACCCAATTTCAGTCAGGGCATGGCTGTTATAGAAGCTATTTGCACAAATATGGCCATGATTCCTCTGCGTCATGTCCAAGTTGTACAGATGCAATAGAAAATGCAGAGCATGTATTCTTTCACTGCCCAGTCTACGAAATGGACAGACGGAGAGTCGAGGACATCGTTGAAGAAAATATTAACCCCGATAACATAGTTTCAAATATGCTCAGCAGCAGCGAAACCTGGAATGCAGTGACTCAGATGTGCGTGAAAGTTCTCACGGAGCTGAGGAGACTCGAAAGACTACGTAGGGAACCATCTGAGAAAGAAGTGCCTATGACAGCTAGAACAGTTGGTAGTTGAATAAGATAGGCAGTGACATATACAGGGTGACATAAGGCACTTTGACAGTAAATTTACGTTTGAGCTTTATGCTCCTCCTGACGAAATACTTAACGGTTGTCCTGAGGGGTAGTGGGTTAGGCGAGGGGTTTTTAGCGGGTTCAAGTCCCGCACTTTAAGGCTTTCAATGCTTTTCCCCGCGTTAAAAAAAAAATCAGCTAAGGTATAGAAAGGGTTGTGGGGCAAAATTTAGAAATAATATAATTTTGTTATTCATTGCGGTCCTAAAAGGGGGGGGACCTAAGTGTTAGAATACGAAAATTAAAACACGTCTACTTCAATTGAATGACATAACCGGAAAGCAAAAAGGTTTTCTTTATTCTCATTATTATTTACAAGGTTGCTACAAATGGAGCAAGTATTGCCAGATATACCTTTTTTATTCTATGTATATTTCAACTGGAAAAAAATTCATATACAAAGTTAAACGCATATAATTCATATCAAAATTTTAATGGTTCTAAATTAAAATCAACCCCAATCGTTTTGTGTCAACTTTATGCTTCGTGTTGTTGATCGCTTTAGTGAAAATGTCAGCTACCATCTCGTCTATTGTTACTGCATGTACTTCTATAGATCCATCTCGTATTTTTCACGTAAGAAGTGATGCCTGATGTCTATGTGTTTTGTTCTTGGTAATACTGTGTCGTTGTTTGCCAAACAGAGGGCTCCTCGATTATCACAATGTAATAGTATTGGTTGGTCGCAGTACGGCTGTACCACAAAGCCTCCTGCACGGCCGTTGAAAGAGCCATATACTCAGCTTCATTAGAAGATAGAGCAACTGTCTACTGTGCCTTACTGCACCATGATATTGCTGCACCATTCTTCATGAAGACGTAGCCCGTACACGAACCTCTATCATTTTCATCATTCCCCCAATCTGCATCAGAAAAACCCATTAGTTTCGAATTACGTGCTTTTGAAAATATCAGGCTGTAGTCTGAGGTTCCTTTCAGATATCGGAAGATCTTCTTTACAGCTTCCCAATGTGGTTTTCTTGGATTGCTGTTGAATTTGCTGACATTTCTAACAGCAAACGCAAGGTCAGGTCTAGTTCCCTGTACTAGATATAGAAGACTGCCAACCGCCTCCTGATAAGGAACGTTTAACAACGTTGCTTCTGGTGAACTTCATCCTTCGGTTCCATTAACTTTGTCAATTTTTGATTGCAGTCAACCGGAGTAGATACCGGATTGCAATCCGGCATATTAAAATTTTTTAACACTTGATTTATATATTGCGCTTTGTTCAATTCAATTATTCCTTTCTCCCGATCACGTGGTATTTGGAAGCCAAGACAAGTTTTTGCACGACCCAAGTCTTTAATTTTAAACGTTTTATTAAGATCTTGTTTTAAATTGTTTTTTAACTCTTTATTATTCGAAATAATTATTAAATCGTCCACATACACTGCCACTATTAATATTTCTGTATTTAAAATTTTATAATAAACACATGAGTCCACCTTTGATCGTTTTAACACGAATTTTGTTAATGCACAGACTAATTTTATATTCCATTCTCTACTCGCTTGTTTTAACCCGTATATTGCTTTTCGAAGTCAACAATGGTTTCTGTTCGCTTTCTATCATTCAGTCCCTCATAACATCTGCAAATATATGGCAGTAAGCAGCCAGTACAACTGAGCAATATACAAGCTTCTCCACTCGCTACGGTCGTTCTCACTCCCCTTCCCCAACCTTCCCAATCCCATTCCTTCCCTCCATGACTGTGTTTGTGCATTGCACATAAAGGCCAGAATTTTCTATAACACAGGTCATTCTGTAAAAAAAAAAAACACGATTTGTACCGTCTTTAAATTCATCTGGTTTCACTATATACACTTCTTCACGCAGAAATGCTGTCACCGCATCCATCTGGTCAATGTCTAAATCATGTTCAACTGACATTGCCAATAAATATCGTATAGAGCTGTACCGCACTACTGGGGAATAGGTCCCTTTATAGTCAACTCCTTTGAGTTGAGCACCTTTCACAACTAGAGGCTTCCGTGGCGTACTGAGCAGCGTGCTTGCTTTTCAGTCAATAAGTCTTGGGTTCAATTTCCACTCCAGACGGGATTTTTTTAAGCACGAATTTTTCAGTTGCTACTGGCGATGAAAAATCATTCGAAATAAAATGGGCAAACGGTGTAAAAGTGAAACAGTTCCACTTCAAGAAGGCCTAGATACTCAGTAGATGGTTTCTGTTCGCTTTCTATCATTCAGTCCCCCATAACATCTGCAAATATTTGTCAGTAGCAGCCAGTACAACTGAAAAATATACGAGCTTCCCCACTCGTTACGGTCGTTCTCACTTCTCTTCCCATTCCTTTCCTCCATGACTGTATTTGTGCATTGCACATAAGGGCCGAAATTGCCTATAACACAGGTCATTCTGTAAAAACAAAGGCTCTTAGACGCGACAAGAGAAAGGCCATTGAAGATCTTGCAAACAAGGCGGAATCTGCGGCTTACCTTGGGGATATGAGTTCACTATTCAAAATCATGAAATAGTTGACGAACAGGAATTTCACCGCCAACTACCTGGTCAGAGATATCAATGGAACTCGCCTTAATATGAGTGAATACCAGTTGCGGCGATGAAAGGAATACTTCTCTGATATTTTAAACATCTTGTCAGAGGAAGATATTCCAGAAACAGAACAACTATCAAACATCCAACCGCAACAATCCCCTATTAGGGACGATCTCCCAGATAAGGAAGAGGTAGTTTCCGCCATTCGGTCAATGGCGGGAAGGAAAGCTCCAGGTATAGACGGACTACCAACCGAACTCCTCAAAGCGGAACCGGAAATAACAGCCGATATTCTCCTCCCAATCTTTACTGAGGTGTGGAATGAAGGAAGATATCCGACTGAATGGAAGGAGGGCTTCATTGTGGAAATTCTGAAGAAGAGCGACCTTCGGGATTGTGGCAATTGGCGTGGTATATGTCTACTTACTGCCGTATCAAAAATTATGGCTAATGTAATTTTCAATAGGATTAGTGATGTCGTCGAGAGCACTCGAAGTTTATCAGGCTGGATTCCGTAAAGGGTAGTCTTGTACCGACCAAACAAATACCCTACGGATAATATTAGAACAGTCAGCCGAAATGGGTTCGTTACTACATCTCATGTTTGCGGACTTCGAGATGGCTTTCGACAGCGTTAAGCGAGATTTCATATGGAATGCTTTGCGTGGGAGAGATATTCCAGATAAGGTCATAGCTATGATTAAAGAATCCTACGAAGATGCAAGGTGTCGCGTCTTGCATAGAGGAGAGCTGTCCGAGAGCTTCCCTGTGCGAACGGGTGTCAGACAAGGCTGCATATTATCACCAGTTCTGTTTCTGGTGGTAATAAATGACATATTGAAAGCTGCACTGGAAGGTGGGGAAGGTAAAGGTTTTCAATGGAGACTATTTAACATCTTAAGTCACCTTGATTATGCTGATGACGTGTGTTTGCTTGCACATAACCGTTTGGACTTAGAGTCAAATGTTCGCTCGCTGCATTCTAAATCCAAAGAGGTGGGACTTTTTTTTCAGGTTACGCCAGGGAGGTGTGGAATCTTCATTAGATACCAATAGCCCGTGCCATTGGCATGCACGATTCACATACCTGATCCTAACAGAACTGTCAGCCGATATGTGCCTGCGTACTAAACCACACCCCCGCACACAGACTTTAACCACTTTCCCCGCGGGACTGCCGTTAGGTATTACTTCGCGGGGCTGGCTAGCATTTTATGCTGTGCTCCTTAAATTGTGTGTGCAAATTTCTATCCAATTTTCCTCTGATTCCATCATATAGTCAATGATGAATGGTGGACTCGGAATATTATTTCTCCATTCTCCGAAGCGACTGCAGTTGAAAACCGCGTGCTCTGTGTCTTCTTCTTGATCTGGGCAATTCGGACAAAGAGGAGAATTATCGTGTCCGAACCTATGTAGGTATTTGAGGTAGCCGCCGTGACCTGATAGGAACTGCGTGATGTGATAGTTGCAGTCCCCGTACACCCGCTTTGTCCAGACCTCAATTTCGGGGATTAGCTTATAGGTCCATCTGCCTTTTGTAGCGTTGTCCCACCTGGCTTGCCACATAGCCATTGATGTTGCCTTTTCCTCTTCTTTTATTTTCCTGGCAACAGCTGGCTCTTGTTGGATCGAGGATCTTCTTTCGTAGATCCTTAGCATCTTATTCGTGAGAATGTCAATGGGAATCATTCCGGCTATGACACAGGCTACCTCGTCCGATATTGTTCGGAAATCGCTGATTGCTCTTATTGCACAGAGCCTATATGTTGATGACATCTTTTTCCTTGTTTCCTTTGTCGCTAGCGCCGCCGCCCAAACCGGAGCAGCATATAGGAGAACCGAGCTGACTACTCTCGAAAGTAGTATCCTTCTGGCATATCCTGGTCCACCGATGTTTGGCAGTATTTGGGAAAGGGCTGCCTGCATTTGTGACGCCTTTTTGCTCGCGAAGTCCACGTGAACTTTAAATTTTAACCTGTTATCGAGCATAACTCCTAGATATTTAATTGTCTCCTTGGATCTGATGATTTGACTGCCGACCTGAATGTTCATGTATTCAATTTTCTTTCGGCTTGTTATTAAAACAGCCTGCGTTTTGTGATCAGCTAATTTTAAGCCAGCGGACTCTAGCCAGTCTCTTATTTGTGATACGGCTTCATTTGTTGCTGACTCTATTTCGTGGATGTGCTTAGCCACTGTAACAACAGCGATGTCGTCAGCGAACCCGATTAATTTTACTCCTTGCGGCAACGATAGTCGAAGAACTCCATCGTACATAATATTCCACAGGAGAGGGCCTAGTACAGATCCTTGTGGGACTCACGCGGTGACGTTGTAGTACCTTAACCCCTCATCAGTTTGGTACCTCAACTTCCTGTTGGTGAAGTAATTTGCAATTATTCTCAACATGTAGTGTGGTGTCTCCATCCTGACTAACGATCTGCTTACGAGTGACCAATCTGCCGAGTTAAAGGCATTTTTAATGTCTAGTATCACTACTGCACGATATTTTTTTGTCCCCCCTCGCCATCTTTCTCCTTGTACCGCCTCAGCCGCATTATCGACTACCACTTTTATGGCGTCAACAGTTGAACGCGATTTCCTAAATCCGAACTGGTGGTCTGAGAGTGCTCCTTTCTCCTCTGCTAGTACGAGCATTCTGTTGTTAATAATTCGCTCAAGGATCTTTCCCAACGTATCAAGTAAGCATATTGGGCGATATGACGATGGTTCTCCAGGAGACTTGTTTCCTTTTGGTAGAAGTACCAAATGTTGGAGCTTCCATGGCTCAGGAAAGACTCCTTCCTCCAAACACTTTTGCATAGTTGCTATAAAGATGTCGGGCCTCTTTTGAATAGCAACTTTTATTGCCATATTTGGGATGTCATCGGGTTCAGGTGCCTTGTTGTTTCCCATCCTTCCGCATGCCTCAAATAGTTCCGCCGACGTAATTGCAGGGATAGACTCTATGCTGATCTCTCTGGATATAGTAGATGGCCTTTGGGGGAACAGGTGCTCTACTATTGATCTTAGCATTATCGGGTAAGTTATTTGTGGGGACCTATGACCCGTCAGCTTTGTCATCACCATCCTATATGCTACACCCCAGGGAATTATATCTGCTTCGTTACAGAGATTTTTGAAACAAATTGCCTTACTCTGTTTTATCGCCTTGTTTAGATCTCGTCTTGCCACTTTGAAAGTGTTTAATCGGTCCTGAAAGTCTACTCTTCCCCTTGATCGTTGGACTCTGCGTCGGGCTTGTAAACACTTTGCCCTGAGTGTTTTTATTTCCTCGTTCCACCAGTAGCATGGTGCACCTCTTCCACTAATTGTCCTTCTGGGCATCGCTGCATCGCACGCTGTGATGATAGTGTGGGTGAGTTGTTCTGCAAGGAACTTTGCTGTTCCGCTTCGATTTGTGACGTCGGTGTTCATCATTTCTTCGAACGTGTCCTTGTCGAAGAGGCGGGACTGAAAATAAATGTGCGTAAAACCAAGTACATGCACATGGGTTCGAAAGCAAGCACACCGATTGTTCTTAACGGACAAGATGTGGAAGAGGTGCAAGATTTTTGTTATCTCGGAAGCATTGTCAGCATGGACGGCGGAGCCGAAAAGGATGTTGAAGCTCGGCTAAATAAAGCTCGTCAGGCCTTCGGTATCCTTTCCCCTTTCTGGAGGTTAAGAGAGATCTCCCTTCGCACGAAGCTGCGAGTTTTTGACGCATGCGTCAAATCTGTATTGTTATATGGTTGTACTACGTGGAAAGTGACCGTTCGACTTACTAAGAAACTACAGACTTTCGTGAACCAATGCCTTCGACGCATTTTAGGAATATTCTGGCCAGAAGTGATCCCCAACGGCGAACTTTGGAGTACAACTGGCCAGACTAAAATAGGTATTGAGATTCAAAGGCGGAAGTGGCAGTGGATCGGTCATACTTTGAGGAAACCAGAGCGAAACATCGCCAAACATGCTATGAGTTATAATCCTCAAGGAAGACGTCGGGTTGGTCGACCATGTAACGAGCAGATTCCTCAAATCGTAGTTCTGGTATTTTTTAAGCACTTGCATTTCCATTTGTAGAGAGATCATTAATGGCGCTTTCCTTAAATTATTTTATATCAGAGGAAATGGAAAAAAAAACAATTTCGATTCCCTGTTTTTGAATTAAAGTTTCCAATCAATTAAAATATTTATCAAAAAAATCGATTGAATTTGTGTGTTGCCCGCATATTTAGTTTTTTAAGTAACTGTCCTCACAAATGTTTCTATTCCATCACTTTGTGCTGCGTGATAAAGGCATATAAGAAACTCCAAAGCAACAGCGAAAGTAAAAATTGCGCAATCTTTTTCTGCTAGTAATTAATCATTTGGAAGACTACGAAAACATTTTCTTTTAATTATTTTTAATAGCATTCAAAAACCTGTACTATCGCCATAATAAAATTGTTTGACAAACAATGTTATGTTTTTGTATGCAAAATAAAATTATTACAGGTATCACAGGGTTAGAACTGTTCAATTTAAAAGTAGTAGTAGTAGTAACAATACCTACCTAAAACAATTTAATTATTTTTAATATTATTTTCAGTTATTGTTCCAAATATTTCACTATTGAACTGAATTTATAAATTTTCAAGTTTTTTTTCGGAAACTAGCGCAGCATTCAAACAGTACATGTCTTAAACGCAAGCGAAAGATTTTTATGACCCATTAGATCATAATTTCAACGCTGTTAAACATTAATAGTTTACATGCGAACATATGTATTATCCAACATCAGTTTCTCTGACGTCCAATTATAAAATTAAAATAAAACAAACTGGTTTTAATCAACTTATTAAATACTGTATTTTTAAAATAATAAAACAAAATTAAAATCAATTACAAAACCATATATAGACTAAAAACAAGACACTTTACTTTGATTTCCATTTTCCCCCCAAGCCGAACAACAATGGAAAGTACTTTTTTTTTTTATTTATTTAACAAAAACTTGAGCTTCGGTTTCTTTTTTCTTAAAATTTATGTTTTATACAAAAGATATGTGTAATCGTATAATTTCCAATTTTTTAAAAAAAAAAAATTTAAAACTATGCGATCAGTACCATATCCGAGTCATACAATTTTCCATTTAGTTCCACAACATTTCCGTTGTTCAACTTCCGAGATAAAGTTCAGGAAATTGTCGGAAATTAAGATGATCGTATAAGAAAAGCAGTCGGACGTAATGGGCACAAGCGCTGAAATGCAGTTCAGGTCCAGCGTTAGCTCGGGCATGCAGTGAAATTGATTTTGTTGTTTGTTATAAAAATATAATTTAAGATGATGTATGAGGTGATCGAAGATGAAAGACGAGAGATGATGATGATGGTGAGATAATAAATAAATAAATTAAAGGATGGTATGCAATAGTTGAAATTTTCGTTATGTGTGCGAGATGTTGGTGGAATGATCGATTGATGAGTGGTTAGAGAGCGTGGACCATTTTTTTTTTTTTTTTCAGGAAGCACGCAATTATTCGATTATGAGTGGACGCCAGCTATTATCAGCGATCGTGCTAACTCCGCCAATTCGACGATCATTGATATTTGCGAAGCGTCTCGGCATCTTTGGCGATGGCGTCATTGTCGATGACGGGAGTGAGGCTGCTGACGAAATTAGGGATTGCTCCTCGAAGAAATCGATGATCGGGTGATAGTTGTAGTTGATCCGCTTGTTTACATCGGTCTTCGAATTGGATAGTTTCGTGTTGAGAATGGATTTGGTGAAAAGGGAGGCGTCATGCGGCGCAGCGGTTGCCGATGGTTCGGATGTATCGACAATTGGTCCGGTTGATGGCGGCTGCTGAGCTGTGGACACAGAAGAAATTCGTTTCCGTTTTGGACGAACTGTTGATCTTTCGATCGTTGGATATAAAGTTACCTCTTGGACAAGATCACTACCGGAAATATCTTGATCGAGACGATCACCACTCACTACCGGACTGTAATTATTTTTGTTGATCGGTCGGGGCCGCGATCGAGTCGATTGGCCATTTAAAAAACCATTTCCTGCATTTGCGGTTAAATCTGGGCCACGCTTGAACGGATAGTTCGGATCGAATTCGTCCGACGGTGGACTCAAGTACGACCCCAATGTTGGCGTACGTCCTGCACTTTTTGTCCCACCTTTCGAATGATCGTAGTTCGATTTAACGTTCGAACTGCTAAACAATGCATCGTACTTATTGGACTTGACTCTCTTGAAACCATTCGAATATTGATAGGCAATTGATTCGGCTCCGTTTTCGTCGTCTTCGTCGTAATCGTCGTCATCGGTGAGTGTACTATAGGCGTTCGGTTTCACCACGTGTTGCTGTTGCGAGTAATCCTTTAGTTTATTGCTGAAACTTGTCGTGAGCGGCGGAAATGTTTCCCGATAACCGTCCACGTGGCACGAACAACAAGTGGGCACTTTGAATATATCGACGTGCAAGCCTCGCGTCTTGTCCCAACTCAGAAGACGATGGTAATTGTAGACTTGAATACAACGCGATCGGTAATTCTCTGTAAGATACGAGCAGCTTTCTTGCGGATGGCTGAAATGTTTAAAGCAAAAAAAAAAAACATAAGTTAATTAAAATGCTTATACGAATAAACGCCAGAAAGTAGGCAACCTGCACTTCTCCAATCGTAAAGTTTGAGTATGTTGTCCGGTATTCACAATGTACTTCCATTCACCTGATGCTGAACGAGCTTTTTGCGGTCGAGCATAACGAACAACGCTGGCACACATTCCACCTGACGTACTACCGCCATCATCTTCGCGCCTATAAAATAAAAAAATAAAAAAAAATTATTACATGAAACTACAATAGAAGCAAACCAAATGTTGTAAATCGTAATTACAATTTTTATCAGTGTATAAAATGGTAAATACTGTCACTAAGCTGAAACTTTGGAAAATAGTTTTGGAATTTTTGCCTGTTTGTTTGTTTGTTTCTTCCGGTATGAAGCAAAAATGTATGAACGGATTTGTATGAAAGTTTCATTATGAGACAGCTTACTCTACTTAACAGGAAATCTGAGAGAACAAATCGACTGACTACAAAGAAACTACGTAGAACGGTGTGGTATTCCAAGAAAGTCAATTGAAAGACTATTAACCCTTGTGTCAATACCTGGCCACAAATGTTGCCAATTCATCTTTGAGTAGATAAGTAGATAGCTTTCTTTATTTGTTTTGCAATAAAATACAAACGTTTGTGGATAAATTTGGGTTCAGACGGTCAGACATATCAACATTGATGAAAAGACGATGCTGTTTTGTTTGATTTTGTGTCGAAAGAAAGTAATTTACACATGTTATTGTAGTGCTTACGACAAAAGAAAACAATTCAAAAACCTTATGTTTAATTAATATAAAACTTAACTGAAATTAACCTACTTACTTACGATGGTGCTACAGCTCAAGTCGGACTTTAGCCTCCTGAATACTTTGCCTCCATCCATCTCGGTTCAGTAACCACGTCCTTCAGTTAGAAAATCTTAGCAGTTATTTGCTGTCTGCGTCAATCGAATCCTCCCAACTTCTTAAATTTTACGAGGGTTGACACTTCTGGATTGTCGAAGATGGCATACAATTCTCTATTATATCGTAATCTCCAGATCGGGTTTTCCCTCATAGGTCCGAGGATTCTTCTGAGGACTTCTTTCAAAGGCGATAAGTAGTTTTTCGGTCGCCAGAGTTATAAAACGATCATAATCGTTTGTCATTATTGTTGCGAGCTAGGGGTTCGCCGGGATTTCAAGAAAAACACAATTCGTTTAAAAATAAGGGATAATTTATTTATTCGCACTTTTACTTTAATTTTCACTTTAACTAGTTCACTTCTACTTCTACAATGGCGCTACAGCCCAAATCGGTCCTTGGCCTCCTGATATTCAGGTTCCTTAACATTTTTCATTACTTATTGTGGAAGGGTTGTTAGCCCTTCGCACAACCCTCTTTCTACGAATTTTTCATTTTCTTAGATTGAGGTGACCAAGGTATATCCAAGCAGGCAGTGTGCCGGAAATATATATTGCGCCGACCGGGATTTGAACTCACGACCTTCGCATTACAAAACCAACACACTACCTACTAGGCTATACCCTAGCTAGTTCACACTTTTACTTAATTCGCCTATCTGGCTATATCGCTTCCACTGGTTCGCGTCTCGATCATTAAAATGACTGGCTGCTCGCTGAGAGCTACCGTGGTTTTATACCATTTCCCCCTGTTCTCGAAGCTTCTGTCGTGGATGTTTTCGGGTGTATGTCTCGACTATTCTAGATCCTACATTTTGGAGTATACGGTTCTGTAGGGTGTATGTCTAGACTATACTAGAAGATTCTAGATGGCATTTTACATTTTGGGGGACTGTTCTATATAGTTCTGGCACTTTCGGGAAGATCAATATTACGTGGTTACCAGATCTATAACATTATTGTAAGCTGAACCAGTTTCGGTGGGACATCAAACTTCAACATAATTTTATACAGTACGCTTGCTTGGAGTCAACAAATATCTGGTGCACATCAATATTATATTTCCAGCACTTTTCCAGCACCTGTTTAACTGAGAATATCTGGTCCTTGGTCGATCGTCCAGCTCTAAGTCCGCCTTGGTATTCACCAATTACTTTGTCAGCGTAGGGCTTAATTCTCTCTTCTAGAATTTTCGTCAAGATCTTATAAGACGTACACAACAGAGATATTCCTCGGTAGTTTTCGCAGCAGAGTTTGTCACTTTCTTATGAATTGGGCATATTATGGTCTTGCGCCAATCTTCAGAAAGTTTTTTCCTGCGTCCATATGTCCGTGATTAATCTATGTAGGAGATGCACAATACAGGTGTTTCCGGCTTTCAGAAGCTCAGCTGGAATTTGATCAATGCCCGGCGCTGTATTGTTTGGGTAGGTCCTAAGGGATGTTTTTATTTCTTCAAGTATGGGAGGACTCAAAGCGAACCCTTCATCAACTCTTACATCAGTTATACCTACTATTGTGTTTGCTGCTGCTGTTCGTGCGGATGATGAGCTCAAAGTATTGCACCCATCTTAGTTTTATATTTTCTACATTACCTAGAATGTTCCCTTCTGCTTCCTTGCAGAGGGTCGTTTTCGGATGGTATCCCCCTTTCATTCTTTTAACAAGGGAATACACGGCTCTTGTGTTGTGAAATTTAAAATGTTCGTCCATGTTATTAATTTCGTCTCTATTGTACTTCTGTTTTTCTTTTTTTTTTGTCTGCATATTTTGTTTGGAATCCGTCTAAGATCATTATGTTTGGCTCGTGTCGGCCGTTCTGTTAATATTTTGTAAGCTTGATTTTTTCGCTCTAAGGCATCTTGGCATTCGTTCTCCAACCAGTCATTTCTATTGCGCCGAGGTTGTTGTCCTATCACCACCTCTGCAACAGATGTAATGCCATCTTTGATATTTTGCCACATTTCTTCTATTGGTATGCTGACGTTGTTGTTCAGTATTGGCGCGAAGTGCCTCTCTAAGGCTGATACGTTCTTCGCAATTACTTACTCATCCTTAAGTTTTCCTATGCCGAATTTAGGGACCGGTTGTGTTTTTGGGTGTTCTCGGCTTACGATTCGACATCGGAATTTGGTATTTACCAAATAGTGGTCTGTGTCGCAATTAGCACCTCGACATGTGCGCACGTCGAGAATGAAGGAGGCCGTCCTTTTCTCTATTAGAACGTGGTCTATTTAATTGAATGTTGTTCCGTCGGGTGATGCCCATGTTCTCTGATGGATGTCATGATGCGGGAAGCATGTCGAGATTACAATAAGATTTTTGCTGCTGGCAAAAAAAGGATTGGAGACGCACGGCCTGACGAGCGTAATTTAAACGAGTCTCAATATCCCTTTCGGCTCTGCCGTCCATGCTGACAATGGTTCCGGTCCGGGATAACAAAAATTTTGCACCTCTTCCACATCTTGTCCATTAAGAACAATCGGTGTGCTTGCGATCGTACCCACTTGGTTCTATGCACATTTATTTTCAGTCCCGCCTCTTTGCATTTAGAATGCAACGAGCGAACATTTGACTCTAAGTTCGAACGGTTATGTGCAAGAAAACACACATTATCAGCATAATCAAGGTGATTTAAGATGTTAAATAGTCTATATTGAAGACCTTTATCTTCCCCACCTTCCAGTGCAGCTTTCAAGATGTCATTTATTACCACCAGAAACTGGGCTGATGATAATATGCAGCCTTGTCTGACACCCGTTCGCAAAGGAAAGCTCTGGGACAGCTCTCCTCTATGCAAGACGCGACAACTTGCATCTTCGTAGGATTCTTTAATCATAGCTATGACCTTATCTGTCACTATCAGAATTCCTTAATGCAAGGCATTGCCATAAAACGGTTCCAAATTAAGATGTGGAAATCGAATTATCCTCTGGCTCATCATTTAGTGAAGGGACGAAACAAAACAAAACGTCCCTCCACCAAATACATAAATATAAATAACACAAAATAAAAATTGACAAAAAACTGGCATCAACTAGCATTAAGTCTACGCTTTAAACACAGCTTATCAATAGAGAAGTCGAATACATCAGCGAATGCTGATGTATTCGACTTCTCTCGCGAGACGCGAAATCGGCTCATTCATACCATAGTTTGTCCGGTGAAAGCAGATTTGCTTTCACCGGACCAATCTAGGCTGCCTTGGTAAAAATTGACCAACAGCAAACTGCATCAAACTCAAAAGTGTAGAAGAATCAACCATCCCTGTAAGAAGTTGATGAGCAAAAACTACATCAGCTACCTCACGTCGTCGTTTCGAGAGTGACGACATATTTAAAAGCTTAAGTCGATCGATGTAAGGAGGAAGACGCACTCTGTCACTCCAAATAAGGTGGCATAAGGCTATTCTCACAAATTTACGTTGAATTAATTCAATTCTATCAATGTGCTCAACATAAAAAGGAGACCAAACTTGAGAAGCATATTCAAGATGAGATCTAACGAAGGTGTTATAAAGAATCAACAAAGTGATTGTTAAATTCCTTGGATAAGCGTGTGGTGAATCCCAACATAGAATTACCTTTTTGTACAATCTTATTTATATGCAAGCTAAAATCAAGTTTATGGTCAAACGTAACACCTAAGTCAATTATAGAGTTGACACGATCCAACATACAGTCATTAAGACTATATATAATTACAAACGGTGAAACTTTTCTAGTAAATGACATAACATGACATTTATCCACATTCAAACGAAAATCATTGTGACGACACCAATTACTAAAATTAATCAAATCTTCTTGAAGAAAATTGTCAGAGTTGGAACTAAGGGACCTAAAGATCTTAATGTCGTCTGCATAAATAAGTACTTCAGAGTATTTAAAAACAGAGGCAACATCATTAATGGCCAGGACAAATAAAAGTGGTTCCAAATGACTTCCTTGCGGAACACCAGAATGCGCAATAACTTAGAACTAAAATCACGAAAGAGAACTTGATAAGTTCTATTAAGTAGATACGACTTAATCCAATTAATAAACCATGTAGGAAAACCCAACATGTCTAATTTCAACAAAATAATGGAATAGGGTAATTTATCGAAAGCCGTACTAAAATCAGTATAAATGCAATCCACCTGCTTACCCTCCTCAATACCAACAATGGATTTATTCGTAAACTTCATCAGATTAGTGACTGTTGACCCATTTTTGACAAATCCATGTTGTTTACTTGAAATCAGGGACTTACAGTGAAACAACAGGCACTCATACACTACAGACTCGAAAAGCTTTTTAATAGCTGACAGGTTAGCTATTGGTCAATAGTTGACAACAGCAGATTTTGCTCCACTTTTGTGAGTCGGAATGATAAAGGAGGCCTTCCATACGTTCGGGAAAATCCCAATTTTTAGCGACCTTTGAAAGAGGAGGGAGAGTGGCTCAGCAATAGAGAGACAGCAGCGTTTGAGGACTATAGTAGGAACACCATCTGGGCCAGGAGAAGAAACATCCTTAAGGCGAGAAATATGGTTAACTATATCATTATAAGTAATCGGTATACTAGAGAAAGTAGATGAAGCAGTATCTCTAAAGCTATCAAAGTGCGACATGTCAGGGATAAAATTACTACCAGAAAAAGATCCACTGAAGAATGTGGCAAAAAAATTACAAATAGTAAATTGATCATTACTATTGTTGCCAAGGAATTGAAAAGAAGCTGGATAACCGTCAGATTTACGCTTACAATTAACAAACTTCCAAAGCTTCAGGGGGTCACAAAAAATATCCGATTGCGCTTCAAGTAAACATTCAGCATATAAGCGATTAGATAAATCTTTGAATAAGTCATAATATTCTTTATACAAACGAAAATCAGTGTCATTCTTTGTCTTAGTATACCTATTCCACGCAGTATTACGAGAGTTGCGAATCGCACGCAACTCACTCGTGTACCAAGGATACAACAATGAGTTATTCTTCCGATAAGTAAAAGGAACTGAAGTAACAAAAAATTGGTACAGAATATAATAAAAATCAACTACGGCTCCTTCAAAATCGGGATTGTCAAAAATTTCATCAAAGTTGAAATTAGAGATAAGATTGTCCAACCGTGAAAAATCGGCTTTGTTAAAATCAAAAGTTAGTTCTTTCTCACTAGGGATAAAAATATGCTCCTCGTCAATCATAAGAAATATTTTAATGGGAGGGTGTAAGACATCAATGATCGAAATTGATGATAAGCTCTCTTCCACGGAACAGGCACAGTAGTCAGAATAAAAAAACTAGGTCAAGCTGTCTTCCATAGGAATTCCGAACAAGACTAAGTTGGTGCAAACCAAGTGCAAATATATAAAAGGACTAGAAGGGGGAATATATGTGAAAAAGACATAAATATCCTTATTGCTAAATATAAGTTTAACACACAAGATCTCCAGACAGTGAGGGTTCGCCACGTCAACAACTAAACAATTAGTGCAGCTACGGACTGCTAATAACAACCCACCACCTTTCAATCTCAAATCAGAATCATAACGATCCCTACAAAAGACTTGAAAGTCCGAACTAAAGAGTTCACTGTCAGAAAAACTACAGTTTAGTCCCGTTTCAGTAAAAGCAATAAAATCATAAGAAGAACTCTGGCTGAAACAAATATCGCCTGAGTTTTAGTGCGCAGCCCATTTACGTTTTGATAGTAAATGGACAATTGTCTGAGTTTTTTGGACCAGATCCCATTGATCTAATACGACGAGAAGTAAATTCTTTGACAAATGCTCCAGACGGCCAAGAACTATCGAATAACCGATTAAAAAGTTCATTATTGACTATTACAATTTTAAACGAGACAATGGAACTATCATCTTTACTAATTTTTACACATTTTACTGCTGATCCAGCTAAAATAAATTTTTTTGGAATTAAATAGTTAATAATAGCATTGGGGGATGTTCGGGAAAAAGCATTCCATATCGCTTAACGCTGTCGAAAGCCTTCTGGACGTCCACAAACATGAGCTGTAGTGGCGAACCCATCTCGGCTGACTGCTCCAATATTATCCATACGGTATTTGTCTAGTCGGTACGAGACGACTATTTATGGAATCCAGCCCGATAAACTTTAAGAGTGCTCTCGACGACATCACTAATTCAATTGAGAATTACCTTAGCCATGATTTTTGATACGGCAGTAAGTAGACACATACCACGCCAATTGCCACAATCCCGAAGGTCGCCCTTCTTCGGAATTTTCACAAAGACGCGCTCCTTCCATTCAGTCGGATATCTTCCTTTATTCCACACCTCAGTAAAGAGTGAGTATATCGGCTGTTATTTCCGGGTCCGTTTTGAGGAGTTCGGTTGATAATCCATCTATACCTGCGGCTTTCCTTCCCGCCATTGACCGAATGGCGAAAACTATCTCTTCCTAATCTGGAGGATCGTCCCTAATAGAGGATTGTTGCGGTTGGATGTTTGGCAGTTGTTCTGTTTCTGGAATATCTTCCTCTGACAAGATATTTAATATATCAGAGAAGTACTCCTTTAGCTGGTGTTCACTCATATTAAGGAGAGTTCCGTTGACATCTCCCACCAGGTGGTTGGCGGTGAAATTCCTGTTCGTCAACTGTTTCATGATTTTGAATAGTGAACCCAAGGTATGCCGCAGATTCTGCCTTGTTGGCCATATCTTCAATAGCCTTTCTCTTGTCGTATCTAACAGTCTTTTTAAGCTGTGTATGAGCATCGCGGTAGCTCTGCGTCAAGTCGGGTGTTCGGTGGTTGTTATCGGGTTGAGAGATGATTGCCAATTAGGCTTTTTTCCATCCAGGGCTTATCACCGCTTTGCACATATCCCACAGATTCTTCAGTACTAGTTAGAAAAGTGTTTCCGGTTGACTCCCAATTGGTGTCCAGTGTCCAGATTTCACATTCGCCCAATGTGGACGTTTTTTCGATTAGAATGATGGTGTACTCGCGCTTTTTGTTGAGGTCTCTGAGTTTATCCATATTAGGCTTGCGCTTTGTTTGAAGAATTTGTGGTCGTCGGATAGCTGCTGTGCACAATCTCAAGCCCATGACGTTTTTTAGTCTATTGTTGTCAGTGCGAACATGGGCGTTCATATCTCCTGAGATGATAATAATATCACCTCCTAGAACACGCTCGAAGGTGACACTCAGTTGGTTAACTCCCCTTTGTCATTAGGTGTTGTGGTATTAGTTTGTGCGTAGCACTGCAGAATTATGACGTTTGTGGCACTGGTCCTGAGCCTGACAGCGATAATCCTATCCAAGATTCCCAGCTAATGAGACTGTTTCTCGCTCTCGGTATAAGGACGACCGCCACGGTATTTTTGGCTTCACTCTCAGGACCAACGTATGGAATGGTGTTTTCGATCTGAGTGCGTTCTTCTCCTGGCCCTGTCCACCTGACCTCGCTCAAGCTCAAGATTTGGATGTTATAGTGCTCCATTTCATGGTCGATCACTGATTAGCGATGCAATAATAATAATAATTTCAGAACGTATTAAATTTATAGAGCTCCAACTAGATAAACAGTATATTGGTGGCATTATTAGTAAGAACAAAAAAGCACTTCTTCTAAGTCCTCTCATATAAAATGACACGCTTTCTGAATTCTATGAAATTTGAACAGGTAATTTACGATGATCATAGTTGATGCAGTCATCAATATTCTTAACCTCCCTCACTTTATCAACTAATACCTCAATAATACACAAATTTTCTCAGTTCAATCCCCCAGTTCTTCTAGCAACCCCCATGCTAATGCCTCATGTACGTATCAAATTGTTGAAACAATTATTATTGGAAACAGTTCGCTAGGAACTGTAGTATAGTGTGAACAAATTAACTAAATACCGTCACCTCTTCTAATACCTCTCGTACAAAATATAAAAGTATCGCACAATTGGGCCAGTATTTAAATATTTTTGAATGTGTGCTCAGTTAGATTCAACGACTATTTACCTCTTCAAGAAAATCTGGATTGTTTCGAATCATTAATGGAAAGAACTGATTTTGATGGTCAACCACAATGGATGTTTTTTGAAAAAGCAATTATAAGGTATTTGGTATTCTGTAAATCCTGTGTGAACAAAACTACAATAAATATGAAAAGCACATCCATTCCAACAAAAACTCAAAAATCAATTGATTTTCCAAAGTCATCTTAGCTGTCTTTAGTATTTGCTGACATTTTGAACATTTCTCTTTAATTTCAATTCAATTTTTGATTGGAATACACTTTTACACTTTTGATTGGAATACACTTCTTATGTATTAATACTTGAACTCAACAAACTAAAAAAGATTACAATAAAATCCACAAAGCTTACCTCTTTTTGTTCAAAAGCAGATCATCCAAAAATTCTTGTTGCTCTAATTCGCCCGAATTGTCTCGATATTCTGCCAAAAGCGCTGACATTGCATGCTTATGACGCCGTATACTTCCCATGATTTGGTCCCTGAAGTGAAATTAATTAATTCATTAAATTTTCGGATAACACATTAAAAACTTCAATAGTTCGGTTAATACATTTACAATACAGAAAAGAACTTACACTGGATAATCCTCCGTACGAATGCACATCGACGATGTGAATTTTTCGCATTTGCCAAATGTGGGCAAGGTTTTATACGGCCGAACTGAATGCCGATATGGCGGCGATTTCCTATAACCATGACCCAATTTATTGCCAACATTTCTGCGTCGTGACCCGATTAGGCTTTCGGGTCTTGGAAGCTCTTCCGGGATTGAATCGTTACTCGATTCGTTTACGTTAGTTCTCAAATCGGTTCCGTTTAAATCGACGAAAGCCAAATCTTCGACTTCTTCGTAAGATAATTGTTGTGAATTCGCTGCGTTATTGTGTGGCGGATTACTAAAATTATCTGATGTTAGCTTCTGATTATCCAAACCAATCGGACTGGTAGTGTTCAATCGGCGATTTTGAAATTGATTTTCATCAACGTATTCGGTCCGACGTTGAGCAAACTGCGGCATCAGAAAGGATAAACGATCGAAGAACGAAAGAGGAGCGGATCGTTTTGATCTTCGAGTGTTATTACGGAGATTATCCGTGGCGTAGAGCTGCTCATTGATTAGCTTAGCATCGAGTACTCCGTCGTCGAACTCGTAATCTTCATCTTCCGCTGAAGTTATCTCGTAATTTCTTCGATTTATTTGATTCACGGGGTCCGGAAGATCCTCGTAGTTGTAATCGTAACTTGGCTGTAACACACTTTTTGCCGCATTTTTTACCAAATTTACAATATCGAAAATAAGTGGTACGACGAGTTTGCGGCTATCACCGAACATGGATTCAACCTGAAATGAAAATGTTAATAACAATAGTGCATTGTTTGGTATTTAACTACGTTAATAATATGTCGTGATTTTTCGCTTACAGTTTCTTTAATTACATTTCATAACCTTTTTAATTTTTTCTTACTTAAGAAAAAAAATCATTCATTTTCTTTTTACGTTAATCTTTATGCTCAGAAGCAATTAATAAATTTCTAAGACAGTTATACTTAATTATTAATTTAATTCCGTATTTATTTCAATTCAAGTGCAGCACAATTGGAATTGTTTTAATCTATTTCGAAATTAAAGCGCTCGTCAAAGCTTCTTAATATAAAACGTACCTGTGATAATTTCAGTTCCTTGCCAGGTTTTGCATTCAATTGCGTTGAAATGAGAGCAGCAAATGCCAATTTTTGAGGTTTTGATATAACCCGTAGAATTGGAACAACTTCGACGAATTTTTGACGTAATGCCTTATTAGTGAAAGCCTTAATCAATGCTGTTCTTATGAGCTTTTCTTTATTACTAAAAGGATTCTTTCTAATTCCATTTTCAAGTCCGGCATCTCCCTTACTGATCTCATCTCCAAATTCATCACCGAAATCGTCGAGTTCACTTTCGATCGATTTTGAAGATGATTCCCTTTCATAGTCCACGAATGCTGATGGTTCTGAAGTATTTCTATCACTTTCATTTTCACTTTCGAAATCAAAATCCATTAAATCATCGTTTAGTTCTTCTGCTCGAATTTTCGAAGCATAATTTAACACTAACAATAGGATAATAACTGACAACACTTTTGTTTTCATCGTTAATTTGAATTGAAATTGATTTATTACGCGTTATTAACATTTAGGCACTGTTTATTAGTTGTAAACTGCTTATCTTCATTTTGTACTTAAGATTCATTCTAAATTTAAACGATTCTTAGGTTTAATTTTTATTTGCACTTTTATTTATGAGAAGTACATGATTAAGGTATTGTTTAGTACAGGCTTATGATTTAGTTTAAATCTGTAAAATATTTTTAGCTTGGGATTAAATTTAGAAAAATAAAGCTTTTATCTTTAAGGACGTATCGTTATATAACAGCTAAAATGCAATGTGCGGAAGCATTGCATTTGAAGCCAACACTTATTCTCTCATCACATATTTTCCGCATCGCATAAACTCTGAAATTTGCAATTTTCTTTTGGAGTTCTCATTAGACACTAACTAAGGTATAAGAAATTCGTCTCACACGTAAATCATTAATTGAGAATTTACTGCATTTCCTGTACTTACAATCCTAATTTTAACGAATTGCCACAATTTGGGTTTAAATAAAATCAACAGGGTCTTGGAGGAAAAAACTAAACAATGCGCCGGGAATTGACGAAATACCAGTTGAACTTCTGGAAAACGGTGGAAATTGTGTCGCTGAAATACTGCACAACATGATATGCAAAATTTGGACAGAGGAAATCATACCCGAAGATTGGCGAACAAGTATTATATGTCCAATTTACAACAAAGGACACAAACTCTGCTGTGAGAATTATAAAGGAATATCATTGTTATGTACGCCCTATAAAATACTGACAAAAATAATTGAACGTCGTCTTAAGCCCTATACTAATCTAATATTTGGCGAATACCATGGCGGATTCTGAACCGGACGATCTACAACAGACCAGATATTCTCGGTGAAACAGGTGCTTGAGAAATGCTGGGAATATAACACAGACGTGCACCAAATCTTCGTAGTTTTTAAACAAGCATACGACAGTATCGAAAGGAGCGTACTGTACCAAATCATGCTTGACTTTGGAATTCCCCCAAAACTAGTCCGACTAACAAGACTCACAATGACGAACACTGATTCCACAACCAGCTTTCGAACGGAATGCGGTTTAAAGCAGGGAGATGGTCTAGCCCCCATGCTTTTCAACTTGGCACTAGAGTATGTCGTCCGAAAAATCCCAGTCGAAAAAGCAGTTAACACATTTGAAAGAAAGGTCCTCCGAAGAATTTTGGGGCCTGTGAAGGAAGGAACGGAATGGCGAATAAGATACAACCATGAGTTGTATCAACTCTACGACGAGCCAGAAGCTTCGACGTTCATCAAGCTACGTAAACTGCAGTGGGCTGGCCATGTAGAGCGAATGGAAGACAGAAGAATCCCCAAACGTGCTCTGAAAGGCAAAGCGAGTGGTAACCGGCCAGTAGGCAAGCCACGCAAGCGATGGGAAGACTCGGTTGATGAAGATAGTAAAGCCATCTTATAAATTAGCAGCTGGACGACGCGGTCTTTGAATCGAGACGACTTCAGGAGGCCAAGGCCCGATCTGGGCTGTCGCGCCATTGATGATGATACTCCTCCCACTCTTTACTGAGGTGTGGAATGAAGAGAGATATCCGACTGAATGGAATGAGGGCGTTATTGTGAAAATTACGCCGAAGGGCGACCCTCAGGGTTGTTACAATTAGCGTGGTATATGTCTACATACTGCCGTATCGAAAATCATGGCTAAGGTAATTCCCAAAAGGATTAGTGATGTTGTGGAGAGCACTCTCGAAGTTTATCAGGCTGGATTCCGAAAAAGGTCGTCTTGTACCGACCACTCAAATACCCTACGGATAATATTGGAGCAGTCAGCCGAAATAGGTTCGCCACTATATCTCATGTTTGTGGACTTCAGGAAGGCTTTCGACAGCGTTAAGCGAGATTACATATGGAATGCTTTACGTAGGAGAGGTATTCCAGATAAGGTCATAGCTATGATTAAAGAATCCTACGAAGATGCAAATTGTCGCGTCTTGCATAGAGGAGAGCTGTCCGAGAGCTTCCCTGTGCGAACGGGTGTCAGATAAGGCTGCATATTATCACCAGTCCTGTTTCTGGTGATAATAAATTACATCTTGAAAGCTGCACTGGAAGGTGAGGAAGGTAAAGGTCTTCAATGGAGACTATTTAACATCTTAAGTTACCTTGATTATGCTGATGACGTGTATTTGCTTGCACATAACCGTTCGGACTTAGAGTCAAATGTTCGCTCGTTGTATTCTAAACGCAAAGAGGCGGCACTGAAAATAAATGTGCGTAAAACCAAGTATATGCACATGGCTTTGAACGTAAACACACCGATTGTTCTTAACGGACAAGATGTGGAAGAGGTGCAAGATTTTTTTTATCTCGGAAGCATTGTTAGCATGAACGGCGGAGCCGAAAAAGATATTGAGGATCGTCTAAATAAAGCTCGTCAGGCCTTCGGTATCCTTTCCCCTTGCTGGAGGTTAAGACAGATTTCCCTTCGCACGAAGCTGTGAGTTTTTGACGCATGCGTCAAATCTGTGTTGTTATATGGTTTAACTACGTGGAAAGTGATCGTTCGACTACAAACTTTCGTAAACCAACGCCTCCGACGCATTTTAGGAAAATTATGGCCAGAATTGATCTACAACGGTTTGGAGTACAACTGGACAGACTAAAATAGGCATGGAGATTCAAAGGCGAAAGTGGTAGTGGATCGGTCACACTTTGAGGAAACCAGAGCGAAACATCGTCATACAGGCTCTAGATTATAATCCTCAAGGAAGACGTCGGGTCGGTCGACCATATAGCACATGAAGCGAGCAGCTGAACAGGAGGCCGGAAGAATAAAGAAGTCCTGGCAACAGCTTAAGGCCGATGTTCAGGATCGCGACTTGTGAAAGAGAGTTGTTTCTGTCCTATGTCCCTGTAGGGGGTCTTAACAAGAATTTGATTGATTGATTGGCTTCGTTCACCTTACACCCTCCATCTTAAAACTCTACGATACTATATGTCATATAGCTCTACAATTTGACAAAATTTCAACTTAATACCTACATATATTGAATTTTGAGATATAACAGTTTGAAATTTTGAAAATTGCACTGTTTTTGAAATGATCTTCATTTTCGTCCAATATTGTTACAAAAAAAAATGTATACTTTTCTTGTATTCCGCTAGTATAGCTTAATATATGTTTTAAGTTTCAATTACATTGCTTAAGGAAAGCACTCCCAAGAGCATTTTCAGTTCAAATTGAGGTACACTTTTCTCAGAAACTACTTGGCCGATTTCGTCCAAATTTGGCAGGTATGTATTTTACTCGAAACTTAGCAAATAAAGTAAATGACGATTAGAAACAATTTACATGGAATTTTCTATAAAGCTTCAAAGTTTAATAAATTTCTCGTGCAAGAAAAACTTTGTAAAAAACAGCCAAAATTAAAAAAAAAACCTACTTAGTTGGCAGCCAGGAGTGCCACATTTACAACAACAAAAAAAATCAAGTGGATAGGCTGTGTGTTTTTTAGAATAATGGACCTAAATAATAAAAACACTACTTTTCAGGAGAAGCAAAGAACCACATAAAAGTTTGTTTTTTTGGTTATTTAACAAATTTAAATATATAAATAATTTAGTAATATAAGATCATTGATCATAAAGGAAAAACCTGATTTGCGGGTTAGTGAGGGTAGTGATTAGGTCAGTGGGCCGGCGCGGCCGGGGAGTGACCCGAGCGCCAAGCTACGAGCGCTGCGTCAATATGCACTCCACAAGTTTACATAATTATTTGAAACACTTCTACTCATCCGAGAGGGGTGCTGTTTTCGGAAATCGATTTAGAATCCAGTCTACATTATTAATCGGAAATAAAAAGAAATCAATTTTTTTCGTTTTTTTTAGGTAATGCTCCCCTTGGGATAATAATTTTTAAATGTTTTTCTTTGGACCCTCTGATCCTCCCCTTACAATTATTGGTCTCCCTTTTAGTAGATTATAGTGGAACTGTACATCACCAAATTGATCTTAAAATAAGAATTTTTTGATCAAGTAGTTTCGAAGAAACAATTAAAAAAAAATCAGCCGACAATTTGTTTTTAGCCCCCCCTTTTTCGAACCCAAATGGATAAAAAAAACTTCTAGAGTTTGTCCCAGAACCCTGCTGATTTTCAGCTTCCCATTTGCTTTCGTAGTGGAGATATTAGCAAGTGAAATTTTCGACTCTTTCCCTCCTCCGTCTCCCCCGGTTCCCCCTTTCCTTGACGCTCCCAAAATTTAGGTAATAAAGCTCACTCACACACTCAAAAACAATCATTCTATCTTTAACGGTGTCGTGCGGACGGCGCACGAATAGACGGATTTTTTTTTTTGCATTTTTGGGCTATTTTAGTTGTGAAACGCGAAAAACAAAAATTTGAGGGTAGCGAATTTGTCGAGCTAGGGTGTAGACTAGTGGGTAGCATGTTGGTCTACAATGCGAAGGTCGTGAGTTCAAATCCCAGTCGACATATAACTCTAGCACACTGCCTGCTTGGGTATACCTCAATCTACGAAAAATGAAAAATTCGTAGATAAAGGGGGGTTGTGCGAAGGTCTAATAACCCTTCCACAATAAATAATGAGCAAATTTTAAGGAGCCTCAAGGTCAGGAGGCCATGGGCCAATTTGGGCTGTAGCGCCATTATAGAAGTAGAAATAGAAATTTGTTTTTTCTGCGTTGACTATAATGCTTTATTATTAGAATTATAAAGTGAAATTCGCAGGGGATTATGTCGAGAGCCAACACTCGTTACTGTCGTTGTCACTCCCCTTCTCCTACCTTCCCATTCACATTAGTCCTTCCCTCTATATCTGTGTTTGCGCATTGCATATAGGCCCACATTGCCCTTAATCCATTCTGTAAGAAAAAAACTGTTCTGCAATAACAAATAAAAATGTTGAGGATCCTGAAGGTCAGGAGGCCAAGGCTCAATTTGAGCGGTATTGCCATTGAAGAAAAGTAGAAATTGAGGTATTTACCAATGCAATAATTGAGAAATGAACTCACAGTTCAGCACTCTACTCAATAAGCAATGCCTATCATCTTCTGTTCAAGATTATTACATAAAATATTTCCTTGAGTACCAGCATCATACTGTCGATAATAATGATGCCCCTGACCTCACGGAACGTTCATTAAGACTCGGAAATTACAAAAAGAAAGGTATAAGTTAGCCACTTACAATCGTTAATAAATTAATGAGGAGACTATTCGTTATCTTTTAATGATCATAGCTACTTTATTTCCCATACTTGAATGATAAATAGCGCGCAAACTGCTGAAAGTAGAAATTTACGCATTAGACAACTTTCTTCAAATATCTTCTGAACGCCACCAAACATCGAGATAAGCATCTGTGCAAAAAAAAACATCCAACATCGTTTTCGCAAGTATCTAATAAAAAAAACCCCCATTAACTAGCCTTAACCGATTAGCCCACAAAAAGAGCCGAATCAGCATGAAATCATGGCCATTCCGCATTCGATTCGGAATCAATTCCAGAATGGTTAAATGCACCCACATATGACATAAAATCCAACTCAGTCCAAAGAAGATTCTAAGATTTAGCTCGTACCGGATTAGAAACTTGCTCCCATTGAAGTACAGTAGTCAAGCCCGATGCGTATCACCACTTTGTCCCGGACCAATGCTGTCCGAGTCTAAGCATCAATGATGCCCAGGGTACAGACAGCGCGTGTATGGACGAAAACCTGCAGCCAGAAATAGATAGTTAGCTAACTCGCAACAACTTAGCCAACTCGCATTTATCCATTTTCGTAGAGATCTCGAAAGACACAGGTGAAATGATCTTATAACGCGGTCACTGCACTCGAAACCACTGTCGCCGTATTTATTCGACGTTTAGCTCCAAATTAAACTGAGATTATGCCGGAGTTAACCTATTTCCTCCAACGGACAATTTCAATTTCCGTTTTCGGTCAAAAACTTGATTGGATTTATGATTTTCTCACTGGATTTCAACACTCTGAACGCTTTAATTACATCGTTTTCAACCTTGCACTTGAAACTTAATTTTTTTATTTAACTATTTTTCTTACAACTTTTCGAGAGCACTCTTTTGCTTGGTTTGCCTTATCGATTAGAAAGTCGGAACCGAACTTGAACGCGTGCTTTTACTGGCGATTCTCGACATGAACTGAAACATCATCGACATCATCAACCGCAGCCAAGGTCTGGTTGGTAATCAAAACCTCCTCATTTAAAATTCTTCACTAAGACAATTATTTTCCCAACGGCCGACACTCTTTCAAGGTGGAAATTCAAACTTCAGTGCAAAATACGCAGATACGGATCGTAGAGACGTATAATAAGAAAAAAAAAGAGAAGACGAAAGAAAACATCTTTCTTTATGGCATTTCTCCTTCGGCAATGTTGTGGTCATAACTTTACCACTTCTTATGGTTAAAAATCTTATTACAGGTTTTTGGATGAGGTGTTGACATGGATATTAAAGAATTTCTTATATGGAAGCTGCACTATTAATTAAAATGGCAGCATGCTGTTTTTGTAAAAATTACACGCTCCTGAAAAAACTAAACGACAATTAAATCATTCGTAGTGAAAATGAAAGACAAGCAGTTTAAGCGTATGACTTTTTCGAGTGGGTTGGTTTTGAATTAGAAGAGATTTGCTTTTAATATGGAAAAGGTTGTGTTTGATTTGGAAAAGGTTGAATAGTTGATTTTGTGTGTGAAGATTTGCCGAAACTTTCATTGAAATCGTTATCAACAGTATCTCAAAATGTATCTGCAAGCACGACGCATTGTACACCTTCTCTAGATATCATTTTCCAATTAAGTATTTTTCGTGAACTATTATACTTATGGTGACCATATGTATACTTATTTTAATAAGACAGCACTTTAGAAACGATGTTCTAGTAAATTACATTCTTTAAAGAAAAAGTGTAGGTGTGGAACTTCTTTTAGATTACGGTGTAAAATCAAAATATTTTGAAACAGATCACATATCACAACTAACAAGATTTTCGATATTACAACGTACTGAACGCACCATTCCTTAGTAAAACGCGAATCCAAAATTACTAAAGGAAATATTGAGTTCATAAAATTATTACGACCGGTGCAAGCAAGACCTATCTACATCAAATAATCTATTACAAAACTAAAATTAAATAATAAGGTAAAATAGAGTCTCTCCCCTCCCCTTCTCCTCTCGTAATTACGACGCTTATATTGAGTTCACAAAAATGCAACTGGAGCAAAGCTATCTACATCAAATAATCGATTACAAAATTCAAATTAAATAATAAGGTAAAATGTAGTATAATATAAGGGAAATCTTTCTATTAACCTGTAAGATCCTGAGGACCATAATGAAAATACTTCTTTTAAGCCCTTCAAGATCTCAGCAGCAACCGAAACGTGACGTTAAATAAAAGATAACACTATGAAATCCGGAAATCTTTTCTTTATCTTTAACCTTGGTATTTAATTCGAATTTTGTAATTTTAAATTAAAAATTTTTTTTTGATATTGATAGCTTTGCCCCAGTTATATTTTTGTGAACTCAGTATCAGCGGCGTAATTACGATGGCAGCTGTGGGAGGGACTATAGCCCCAACAATTATATATAATGGATACTATAGGAGATGGGAATTACATTAAGTGATTTGAACTTTTACAAGGCTAACCATCAACTAGCAATCTTTTGAGTAAAATATGTTCAAAAATATAAATAAGCTGCCAACAAGTCGGGCGCAACTTTATTATTATTGGTACAAGTTGAGGATGTGTGGAACGTCAATATGCAAGTTAGAGTGGTTAGGAAAGACTAAGTGAAAGGGGGTTCTAGGGCGGGGCTATTGTCAATTTAACAATTTAATTACGAATACAATCAATAGTTTCAGTAAATATAATCAATATTTCATTCGTTTATTTATGCAAGTTGGGTTCTTATGAGATGAGGGGTGAGGGGTGATAGTAAGGGTGGGTAGATGTTAATAATTTTTTAGTTGATCGCTTGAATCACGTCCAACATTATCTGAATAAAATGTCAATTTCATAGACGAAGTTACATAGAATTTTTATAGAATTCGGTGTATTTAACATTCACAAAATCAAACATTTGTATGGGAGGGTGCAGAGGAGGTAAAGAAATCGTAAAATTTGTGATGCAGTTTCATGTCGTTTCTTTTGTAAGGTGCTCGTACGAAATTTCACGTTCGTAGCTTTTAATTTGTTGGATATTAGTTGATTTATTGAAATTGGTCGAAATCATACTTTTGTATGGAAGGGGGTAGAAGAGCAATCGCGATCTCCAAACTTTTGACGCAGTATTAATTCAACTATTCTTAAAAATTTCGTGCAAAATTTCAAATTGATAGCTTTTAATAGTTAGGTGATAATGGATTTCTTGAAAATGGTCGAAAAAATTATTTTGGATAGGAGGGGGTAGAAGTTTTGAAGGTAGTCGACCAGTTAATATTTCATACATTTGGGGATTTTTTTTAAATGCAATTCGCAATTTTTCAAATTTCTACCTTAAAATGTTATTCGAAAATTTTCAGTTTTTGTGATTTTTTCTATGAAACACCTTGTGAACGTTATATCAGGGGGTGTGAAATAGATGTATCCACATGGAAAATTTAAAATTTGTATCTTTCACCAGAGCCCAAAAAATCCACTCAAAATTTTTGATATTTTTGCTTACGACCTCCCTCCCCTTACACCCAGCAACTTAAATTTCTTACCAAAATTAAAAACTATGTAGTTCTACAATCTGACAAATTTTCGATTTGATGTCTGTCCTCAATTTTGCGATATAACGGTTTGAAATTTTGAAAAGTACACCATTTTTAAAATGCTCTCTATTTTCACCCATTACTGCTACGATCAAATTTTATATTTTTCTTGTACTCCGCTAGTATAGCTTAATAAATGTTTTAAGTTTCAATTACATATCTTAAGAAATAATTGAGATATTCATTTTTAAGTGTTTTTTTTCTTTGCAATTGATTCTAAATTAGTAGTAGTGGGAACTGGTATTTAAAAGACCAAGTCAATAAATTGAATGTAATGTAAATGTAAAGATTGACTGTTATACTTAATTTGAGCCGATAAGTGAAATTTCAGTTTATTAATACTTTTCATTCAGCTAGTTTCCTTCATTTTATTCCTTATAATGAAAAATTTTACAAAACCCCAAAATTTCATAAGCCTGCATCTAAGAAGAGCCCATAAGATAAATTTTATGTTTCCAAATGATGTTTTTACGGATTGAATTCCCAAATATAAGTGTTATCTTAAGCTAGCGCGTTACCAAGATACAGTGATTCCTCTCCTCTTCTTATTTTCAATTCCATAAGGAGGAGCTGGATAAGGATTGGCTACATAGCTATGATAAGAAATGAATCACTTGATAAAATATTGATCCGATCTCCTCACTCCTTCTACCCCCTCCCATACAAATATACAATTTTGAAAAAATATTTTTTTCGAATTGCGTTGAATCTAGCGAAGCCACAATTAGTTTTTTCATAATTGCAATCAGTTATGAAGAAATTGTCAACTTCAGCTCACTTCTTTTATCCCCTCCCATACAAATTTCACGAAATTTCGAAATTTAAATTAAATTGTTTTTTTTTTCGAAACTGTCAAAGCTAACTTGAAGTTTTGTGGTAAGTATAATAATAGAAATATCATTGACAACGGAAAATTTCGATTTGATCCGTATGCTTCTTCTACCCCCTCCCATACAAATACATAATTTTGTTAAATGCATTATATCAATTTCCATTAAAACTAGAAAAAGTACAAACCTAAAATTATACCAGAATTTGTCCCGTAATAATTGTAATAAATACTAAAAAAATATAAGCTTCGCTTCATTCTTTCCACCCCCTCCCATACAATTTTCTATATTATAAATTCAAGAAAAGCGTTTCTCCTTCAAAGATGTGAGAGCTATCAATTTTGACATTGAAACAAAGCATGGTGATAAGGATATTAATAAGCAGTTTCAAAATCATCTAAAACTCTCCACATCCTCTGCCACCTCTCAGGAAAACTATGTTTAATTCCTTTGATGAAAACAACAAACTTTAAATTCAGCCCGAATCATTTTGCACGCCGCGTATCATATACACAAATTACAAAACTCGTTTCATTATCCTTATCCGCCTATAGATTTCTATTATAGATTAGATTAGTTCACTCTCTTCAAATTTTACTCCGCAATTGTTATATTTTGATTGATTGGCGTTCTCCTTTTTGTTTGCGTCATAATTTTTGCTTTGTTTTCGTTAATGCGCAACCTGACTTCTTTTGCGGCGGAGCCAAGATTGACCTCCTAAGCACTAGAAAAGGATCTTGCTAGGATGGTTATTTCGTCAACGTATGCTACTTAAATAGTAGTGCCCCTTGGTGTCGACTACGATTTTTCGGACAACATACTCTGTTACCAAGCTAAAAAGCATGGAGGCTAGACCATCTCCCTGCTATAAACCATATTCCTTTCGAAAGCTGATTGTAGAATCGGATTGTATTCTCACTTGGGACTCAGTGTTCGTTATTGTGAGTCTCGTTAGTCAGACTAGTTTTTGAGGAATGCCAAAATCAAGCATGATTTGGTATAGTACTCTTCTGTTGATACTGTCGTTTGCTTGTTTAAAATTTACAAAGGCTCGGTGCACGTCTTTGTCATTTTCCCAGCATTTCTCAAGCATCTGTTTCATCGAAGACATCTGATCTATTGTAGAACGTCTAGTTCTGAATCCACTCAATTATTTCATTAGTATATGACTTAAGATAACGTTTAATTATTTTTATAGGACGTACACAACAATGATATTACGCTATAATTTAAACAGCAGAGTTTTGTTCCTTTCTTGTAAATTGGAAATATGGTGTTATTTCGTCAATCGTCGGATGTAATTTCCTCTGTCCAAACTTTGTATATCATGCTGTAGTAGTAGTAGTATTTCAGCGACATAGTTTCCAACGCTTTCAAGAAGTTCAACTGATATTTCGTCAATTCCCGGCGCTTTGTTAAGTTTTTGGTCAGCCTGTGAAATGGAAGTTATCGCATCGAGCTGTAATTTAGTAATTAGTACGATGGAATGGAAATTCAAGAAGTAGTCTCTCAACGTTCGATACGGTATTTTGAAGGAGAGATCTCCTAGCAAGGGCGGAGAGTCGATTTGACCTGAAATTAATTTAACTGCAACTGCAGCACTAAGAATAGTTCTCTTATCTTTGAATGACACCAACGAAAGCAGTTGAAGCCGTTCTTGATAAAAAGGAAGACATAGTGGATTTGACCAGGAAAGACCCTTGAGAGCAAATCTTAAAAATCTTCGCTGTACAGACTCGATACTTTTTTTATAAATATGTAATAAGGAGTCTAAACGTGGCAAGCATACTCAAGAATTAAACGTACAAAAGCACAGTAAAGTATCTTTGTAATATAAGGGTCATTAAAGTCCTTACACCATCGTTTTACAAAGCCCTAAATGGAGTTAGCCTTGATGACAATACAGTCAACATGGTCGTCGAAGGTAAATTTATAATTGAATTGTACACCTAAATCGTGTACTTTGCTTAATTTCTGTGAAGCAATCCCCTTTAAAACAGAGATAAATTCGAATGAATTATTTTTCCTGGAGAAAGATGCCATGGTGCACTTTCCAACATTGAAAGCATACAGTTTAAGGTACACCAGTCAAAAAACAGCTTTACGCCATTTTGCAAAAGTAGATAATCATTCGTACCGGTAATAATACGAAAAAATTTCGCATCGTCAGCATACAAGAGAATATTTGAATTGGAGATGACCGAACTCACATCATTAATAAATAAAATAAGCAAAAGTGGACCAAGATAACTACCCTGAGGTACACTAGAAGCGTTTGGAATAATCGATGAGACAGCATCTCGAAATTACACTTGTTGGGTGCGGAAAGAAAGAAAGATAGGATTTGATCCATGTGAATCAGTATGTTATAATTAATTTTATCAAATGCGTTGCTAAAATCCATATACATATACAGTCAACTTGTTTGCCTGCTTCAATCGCTGGGATCGCAAAATTTTAAAATTCCAGCAAGTTTGTGGATCTACCTTTGTTGAACCCGTGTTGGGTTGGGCTAGTTATTGATTTGCAATGAAAGTACATTACGTCATGGCCAATTGCCTCGAATAATTTTGGGATACTAAACAGCCTAGTTATAGGTCGATAATTACATACGTCGTTCCTTCTGCCTTTCTTGAGTGGAGTTATTGGCGAGTATTTCCATAAACTTGGGAAATCCCCACAACCAAGAAATGCGTTAAATAAGAAACTAGTCATCTTCATAACACTGGTTGGCCATATTCAACCGCGTAAAAAATAAATCGCTTAGCTCAGAGTAGCGATTATAGTCAGATTCAATACCAGAGGGACAGTACTTCTTCCATGCTTTAGTTTTAAATTTTTTTAGATTTATTAAATCGTCGTCAAACCATACCAACCAACGATATCCATTTTTTCAAATTGCTTAGTTTTCAAAATCGGTTAATACAAAATACAGATTAAAATATGTTCATATGAATTTTATGACACTTCTAAGCTATAAATAACTGTATAAAAACACAAAAAAGAAAAAAAAAAGAATAATTCAATAGAAACAACATTCAGACCATTCTCAACTCGGAGAATTATCTTTTGCAGTGGAACAATTAGACGCATTTTCCAATTACATACCCACCATGGTTGAGCGCTGCAACAATCTCAGAGAACATCATCTTCCCTACTTTACATATCAATATCTAATTCTGCAATATCAAATTTAGATCAGTCAAGATCACGTTATCGATATGCTCGTAACATCATCAAATTGATATTACGGTTTGCAATATTGCCGAGTTTTGTAGTCCCAACGAAAATCAGGTGAAATAACCGTAGTACGTTACATTCACCGCTTAAGCATTATTTTAAATGCCGGTTTCGATAGCATCTTGCAATTCATATTGTAATCTGAAGCGTTACTTGTATACTTCTTCGTTCTTTACCGCGATTATTGTCGCACTATTTAGATTCTTTCAGCGACATAGTACGCTAATTTTCGGGAATTCCGATATTTTTTTCTTTAACCACTCGATGAAAGGTAATAAGTAATAACTGGCCTTAATCATAAGATCAATTTTCATATTGCAAGATCATTGCGATGAAGTCATTACACGAAAATTAATTTTTACAGTAAACCTCGTAATTTTTTCATTATTTTTCGTTTACATTACTTATAAGCATTTATCATTAAATTCTAGTTGTAATCATCATGTAAACATTTATTGAAATAAAAATGCAATTAAAAATAAAACTTTAAAGATATTTGGGGATGAGCTGTTTGTAATAATTTGAAATAAAATGCAAACACTTTCACAATTTCGACCCATTTGAATATCCGTCCCATAACCGCGAGCGCGGTACATTTAAACTTTCTTCATTAAACACTTTTATAATAAAATTAAACTTTCTTTTATGTTCTTTACCTCTACGGTAGATATGCGATACAAAGAAAATAATTGATCCGTTGTGTTACTCAACGTGAATTCTTAATTTCCCTTTTCAAAAACCTATCATCAACATTTACGCTTCGTTATCGTCGACTTGTTAAAGTTTTCGATAATTTTCAGAGATAATGAAAATTTGATAGTTTTAATCCAGTCGAAGAAAACATGTTCTAATTGAAAAAATTAAAAAATTTAATTAAATCTTTTATTATTATTATTATTATATTTCTTAAAAAAAAAATTACAATTCGATACTGTGCACTGGAAATAAATTTTATTTTTTATTGTTTAATGCGCAGTCGGACATCGCCATTTGAAAATGAGAGTTAAATCGTGATAAAAATTTTAATTTCAATGAATGAATGGAAATTGCAAATTTATATCGTGAGTAAAGTAATTGATTGTTTAGTTTCAAATTGGATCGGAAATTTTGATTTTATTTTTTTGCTTATTCAAATTTTAGTTTTGTAAATAATTAACTTCTTACATGGCTGCAAATCTAACGCTTGAGATGAGAAGTGGTTGTATTCTTACAGACTTAAAATCATGAAGACTAGAAATTCCGCACCTACTAAGACTCAAAATTTAATTAAACTGAATTCGTGCCCGAAATGATTATATTGCGGGGCTTTGCCGGTAAGCCAAATCTAGTGTTAAATTTAATAATTCCAGAAATAGAAATAGTAGGCTTCTTTCGGTAGAGCTAGAGTTACTATATGAAGAAGAAACAACAGAACAAGACACCTGGTAATAGAGTTCGGTCAAGGTGATAACCAACTTTTCCGTTAAATTCGAAAAAGCGCCCACCTATTTTCCAGCCTGCGATAATTAAACATATGTGATTGCAAACCGTTCATTAGTACGTAAAACCTAAAAAATTAAATTCTCATTACTCAAAAGTACTAAAAATAAAAGATATTAGCGAGATAAGCCACCAAAAAGTTATACGTATACATGGAATGGTGCATGTTATGACGAAGGTTTCCCGTATTGTTTTGCCATAATTTTTATCGCTTCCATTGCGTTACGTATTAAATTTTCAGAATGCAGGATTTTAGGGCCTTCATTTTGAAGCACATTTAATAGTCAAGTGAAACAATCACGCTTACTTTGCTTGTACCCTTGAGCGAGGAACAAAATGAGCGCGAGAAGCGAGTTTAGGGTGTGTCCATTGTAGAAAAGTGTGATAGTTTTTTTTTTTGAGACACCAAGCCGGGACATTTTTTAATACAGTTTAGTCTGTTTAGAGAGGGAAAAACAAAGTGAAAATTAACAACATGCAAACTAATTGAGAAAGGACTTACAGTATAAAAGAAGTCGGTAAGGATTGTTTTGAATTTTTGGATACTATAAACTCTACCCCGCAAGGGGGTAGTTGTAGGATGAGGTTTTACCAATTTCTGTAACTATCTTTGGAGGCTAGCGACTCCACGGACCTGAGCTAACTATCCTCCTGTGGGATGGGGGCTGTAGAATTCACCCACAGCCAGTCCTGCTTGCCCTAAAAATGGCAAATGGACACTCACTGGATCATGGGCTTATCACTCGTAATCTTAAGACCTAACTGATACGAGAAACGAATACAGCGCCTCGGATACGGACTGATTCTATGGTAACGACTTTTGGCATTCGAAAACGGACTATGATTGGCTTCTGGAACGTTCGAACATTGAATGGCGGGGGAAGAGCTGGGGTTACTCGGTCCTTGCAATCAGTGATCGACCGTGAAATGGAGCACTATAACATCCAAATCTTGGGCTTGAGCGAGGTTAGGTCGACAGGATCAGGAGAAGAACGAACCCCTAGTGGAAACACTATTCTGTATATTGGCCCTGAAAGTGAAGCCAAAAATGGCGTGGCGTTCGTCCTTACACCGAGAGCGAGAAACAGTCTCATTAGCTGAGAACCAATCTCGGATAGGATTATCGTCGTCAGGCTCAGGACCAGTGTCAGAAGCGTCACAATTCTACAGCGCTACGCACCAACTTATACCGCAACATCTGGTGACAAAGAGGAGTTTTATAGCCAACTGAGTGCCACCTTCGAACGTGTTCCAAGAGGTGATATTATTATCATCTCAGGAGATATGAACGCACAGGTTGGATCAGACAACACTGGACTAAAAATCGTCATGGGTAGGCATGGTGACCCTTGCGTCGACGCATCACGACCTTGGATTAAGAGACCCGAAAACGGCGAATTATTTGTGGAATTTTGTAGTACTCGGCAAATGGTCATCGGAGGAACCCTTTTTCCGCACAAGAGTCATCATAAAACATCTTGGGTTTCCTCTGATGGTGTTACTCAGAATCAGATCGACCATTTGGCTATAAGTCACCGATGGAGAAAATGTCTCCTGGATGTGCGAGCGAAACATGGCCCTGACGTGGGGAGCGATGACAACTTAATGGTTGCCTGCTTGAGATTGTGTACAGCAGCTATCTGACGACCACAAATTCTTCAAATAAAGCGCAAGCTTAATGTGGATAAACTCAGAGATCCCAACAAAAAACGCGAATACACCACTATTCTACGCGAAAAGTCATCCACATTGGTTGAATATGAAATGCGCACACTGGACGCCAATTGGGAGGCAACCAGAAACACTTTTCTATCTAGTGCTGAAGAATCTGTGGGATATGTGCAAGGCGGTGGGAAACCCTGGATGTCGCAAGACACATGGGACAAGGTTGGCAATCGGAAAAAAAGCCAAATTGGCAATCATCTCTCAACCCGATGTCAACCAACGAACGCCCGACCTGAGACAGAACTACCGCGATGCTCATATACAGCATACAAAGGCTGTTAGACGCGACAAAAGAAAGACCATTGAAGATCTGGCAAACAAGGCAGAATCTGCGGCTTACCTTAGGGATATGGGTTCACCATTCAAAATCATGAAACAGTTGAAGAACAGGAATTTCACCGCCAACCACCTGGTGAGAGATGTCAACGGAACTCTCCTTAATATGAGTGAATACCAGTTGCGGCGATGGAAGGAATACTTCTCTGATATTTTAAACATCTTGTCAGAGGAAGATATTCCAGAAACAGAACAACTATCCAACATCGAACCGCAACAATCCTCTATTAGGGACGATCCCCCAGATAAGGAAGAGGTAGTTTCCGCCATTCAGTCAATGGCGGGAAGGAGAGCTCCAGGTATAGACGGACTACCAATCGAACTCCTTAAAGCGGACCCGAAAATAACAGCCGATATACTCCTCCCACTCTTTAGTGAGGTGTGGAATGAAAGAAGATATCCGACTAAATGGAAGGAGGGCGACATTGTGAAAATTCCGAAGAAGGGCGACCTTCGGGATTGTGGCAATTGGCGTGGTATATGTCTACTTACTGCCGTATCAAAAATTATGGCTAACGTAATTCTCAATAGGATTAGTGATGTCGTCGAGAGCACTCTCGAAGTTTATCAGGCTGGATTCCGTAAAGGGTCGTCTTGTACCGACCACACAAATACCCTACGGATAATATTAGAGCACTCAGCCGAAATGGGTTCGCCACTACATCTCATGTTTGTGGACTTCGAGAGGTCTTTCGACAGCGTTAAACGATATTACATATGGAATGCTTTGCGTAGGAGAGGTATTCCAGATAAGGTCATAGTTATGATTAAAGAATCCTACGAGGATGCAAGGTGTTGCGTCTTGCATAGAGGAGAGCTGTCCGAGAGCTTCCCTGTGCGAACGGGTGTCAGAAAAGGCTGCATATTATCACCAGCCCTGTTTCTGGTGGTAATAAATGACATCTTGAAAGCTGCACTGGAAGGTGATCCATACAGCAACTCAGCACACTTTAACAATCCCTTCTCGTATAAATTCAGCTTGAATTCAGCATTCAGATTTCTGGTGGAAGCAATCAACTTTCCAAATCCTTTTTCAGAGAAACACCCATAAACATGCACCTTTGCTGGATGTTTGACGGCACGTTGCAACAATCTCTCACCGATTTTGTCCAAACCTTCTTGCAGTATTTGAAGATAACAAAAGATGACTCATTGGTAAATACTAAGTTGGTCCAATCGCGTTCCAAATTCTGCCGTACCCAACTCAATCTTTTTTGTACATTTTTTTCTGTCAGTAGCAGTTTGAGGTTTGTGCTCCCGTTTTTGATGCCAGATTTTAAGCCTGCTTCTAATTGTACTTATAGACACCCGAACTCCTTTTTTAATTAGTTTTTTCTTCGCCTGTCGCAGAGTTAATATCGGGTTTTCGCTAAATAGCTAAGCGATCAATTTATCGTCCCTTTTAGATGTACATTTTCTAAGGCCTCTACCTGGCTCATCATCGACATCACAATGCTCTTAATACCTCGTAATCCACTTCTTTATATGTGAAGCACAGCATTTGGTATATTTTGCCTCATACTCATTCTGGTTCCTTGAGGATGGGTAATCAGAAAAACAATTTCAAAACGTTTGTTATACAGATCAATCATTTCAACTGTATTGACCAAATGAATATAACGCGAAATCGGCAGGGGTATGTCAAACATAATTTTGCATAACACATAAATGTTTGACCAGGTAGGAAGCAATTACTTGGGACACGTTCTTCTTGAACACACTGTATGTATATATTTATACTCTAGATGAAATCTGAGAGTATATTGTGTTTGCCTTACCGTTTGTAACGCTAAGAAATAACGCTCGCACAGAGTCGCCAAGGGTACAGAAATATTTGTTGTCGCTCAAAAACCTCGATTCCGAGTGACCGTCTGTCTATCTGTCTGTCTGCCTGTCCGTCTGTCTGTCTGTCTGTCTGTCTGCCTGTGCGTCTGTCTACAGCATAACTCTCGAAAGCTTTGAGCTAAAAATTTTTGTGTGTAATTTTTAGCAAAAAAGTAACCTTAAGTTCGTGAATGGACTACATCCCCCCACTCTTTCTACCCCCTCCCATACAAACTTCATGAATTTTCGAAATATTAAGAAATTGATTTTTCTTTGAAACTATTTAAGCTATCGACTTGAAATTGAGGTGAAAGCATTATGATATAGATGTCATTAATATCACGGAATATTGACCCGATCCCCTTACTCCTTCTACCGCCTCCCATACAAATGGACAATTTTGAAACATACATATTTTCGATTTTCATTAAAACTAGTGAAGTTGAAAAGGCTCAATTTTGTCAGAATTAATTCTACTATAATTGCAATTTATTTTCAAAATAATTACCAACTTCACCTCATTCCTTCTACACCCCCCCCCCCCCCCCCATATAAATTTCACGAAATTTTGAAATTTAAATTAAATTATTTTTCTTCGAAACTGTTAAAGCTATCAACTTGATATTTTGTACAAAGTATACAAATAGAAATATTAGTAGTGCGAAAAAAAATTGTTTTGATTTGTACACTCCTTCTACCCCCTCCCATACAAATGTATAATTTTTGTTAAATGCATTTTATCGATTTCCATTCAAACTAGAAAAAGTACAAACTTCAAATTTTGCCAGAAATTGATTCTTAATAATTGAAATAAGTGTTAGAAAAAATTATCAGCTCCGCTTCACTCCTTCTACCACCTCCCATACAAATATCTCTATTATACATTCAAGAAAAGAATTTCTCCTTCAAGTATATGAGAGCTATCGACTTTGAAATTGAATCAAAGCATGGTGATAAGGATGATGATAAGCAGTTTCAAAATTATCTTAAACGCTCCACTTCCTCTGCCACCTCCCACACAAAATCCCCAATTTCAGGAAGACTATGACCAATTTCTTTAAAAATAATGAAAACTAAAAACTTTAAATTCAGCAAAAAACATTTTGCATGCCATGTTCGGTGTCATATACGAAAAATACAAACCTCCCCCTCTACTTCTACCACCTCCCATGCAAAAGTCTCTATTTACTATTCGAAAGAATTTGAGATGACATATTTTCCGGTATATTAAAGTCATTTCCATCTCATCTAGAGTATCATATGATTGGGCTTTAAGCCCAATCGTAATTCTGTTATGTTTTTATGGTGTAAATAGTTGAAGTCCGCGTATGAATCGAAATAATAAGCTATTTTAAGAATGTAGTTGGTAATACATTATGTGGGATATACGAGTATAATCTGCTTAGTTTAATAGCCCTTTGAACACAATGTTTTGCATTTTGTTAGAATCAGAGCCAACAATTATTCAGAATCAAACCATGATAGTCATATATATTTGTATGGGATTGGCCAGTGATCAAATCACCCCGTGATTCAAGAACATATACGTATTGAAGAGCGTTAAGAAAATGTAAATAGTTGTAGCATGTGAAAATTCTAAAAAAAAAGTTCAATTAAAATAACATTAAGCTCAAAAACATAACAGGACTACGATTGCGCGTAGAACCCAATCATACGATACTCTAGATGTAATCGAAATTTGTTTAATCTTAATTTTATTGGAAGGATGGGTAGAGCATCGAACTAATTTGTTTTACATCATGCTAGAGTAGCTATAAAAAAGTTTTGTACCAAATTTAAGGTTCAAGAATTGAATAGGTACTGAGAAAATTGGTGTATTGTATTTAGAGAAATTTTGCAGTTTGTATGGGAGGTGGTAAAACGAGTGGAGTGATTTTTTGAGAAACAACATGCAATTGATATATTTTAAATTTCAGATTAGTAAATTTCATTGTTGTCAAAAAAATCGAATTTTTGAAAAGTTGTGACATTGTGTCACATTGTATGGGAGGAGGAAAGCTATTGGGTTTATTTTTTTATAGTAATACTAATGCTAATGCTAATTTAGTATTTAGTACAAAATTTGAGCTCGATAAAGGTTATAAGTACTGAGAAAATTTGTTTATAGTATTTCATGAAAAAGTGCGATTTATATTGGAGATTGTGGAAAAAGTGGGGGGAATATAAAATTGATTTACCGTAGATTCTATTTCTTATAGAATCAATAGAATCTTAATTTCAAATTAATAACTCTTACAGTTTCCAAGAAAATTTGATTAACATATACATATTTTCGAAAATTAGTCATTTTGTATGGGAGGGGAAGAAAGAGTGGAGCGAATGAAATAAAACCGAAAAATAGATTACGTCTTGAAGTATACCTAAGATACTGTAAAAGTTTCATTACAGTCGGGTTAGCCGTTTTTGCGTGAAAGCCGGACAGACAGACAGAAGAAAATCTTAAAACGTGTTTTTATGCTTAGTTATTGCCTAAATATTGCAAAACACTAACTTATATCCAGCTAGGGTGTAGCTTATTGGGTAGCGTGTTGGTCTTGTAATGCGAAGGTCGTGAGATCAAATCTCAGTCGGCGCAATATATAATGCCAGCACATTGCCTACCTGGATATACCTTGATCTCCTCAATCTACGAAAATAACAAATTCGTAGAAAGAGGGTTGTGTAAAGAGCTAACAACCCTTCCACAATAAGTAATGAAAAATGTTAATGAACCTGAATATCAGGAGGCCAAGGTCCGATTTGGGCTGTAGCGCTATTGTAAGAACTGAGAACTTATAGCCATTTATAAACAAATAACAGACAGACACTACAATTATATTTATATGTATAGATTAGTTTAGAAGACACATTTTCATGAATAGTCAGTATTTTTAATTTACAGATTTAATTTCGCATTAAAAATTTATCTGTTGGGCGAACACTTTACTGTTTCTTATTCTCTACAATATAAAAGTAATTTCCTATTCATTGAGATTGATGAATAATTATATGCAATAAGGCAAAAGACCAAAAGAGTCAAATCATTTACATTTTCTTCTTTGGCTGAATTTTTATCAAAAACTGTTTAATTCCATAAAAAAAAATCTGGAATCTACTGAAGTCTGATTTTATGATCACTCTACAATAATTAAGAGGCTTGTGGAGTATCATTAAAATTTCAAAAACACAAGAGTACGCAATAAAATCGCAATATTGCCCGGCAAATCAAGTAAATAACTGGACCATAGCCTCTGCGTTAACCTAAATTTTGACCAAAATGACCCGCAAGTTTAACAACGTTGAAAAGAACCAGCGAATTGTAAAATGGTCGAAAATTTAAATCAATCACAGGCAAAGTTTGCGCAAACTTATCTTAGATTTAAATATTTGTCTAGAAATTTTTGGTTTTTCTGTTTTTACCTTTTTTGCATGTCACGTGAAAGTAAACTATGAAAATTGTTCATTGCTAAGCGAAGTTTAGCTAACTGGCTCCATACATACATATATGTTTACTTTGTTTCGTGTCACATGTGAGACAATTGTTTTCAATTTTATTCGAATTCTTTAGAAGGAAATTAATGCGATCGATCTATCGGATCTAAAATGTATGTCAACCGATTAACCTGGATTTAAAATCACTTTCTCAAGAATACAAGACCTTTGCTGCTAGCATTTCTCTGAGTACTGTATTTTAAGTAAATATAGATTATGGTTTTATGGTTAGTTAGTTCAAAAAGTTAATAAGACTGTTTCTCAAGACTTTATTGTTACATTGTTACCCTGAAGATGGCCGATTATGAATTGAGAAATTTAATGTAATTATGCAAATTTAATTTATAAATTGTTGATTCAGGCGGTTTTGATAATGGACTTCGTCGAATTGATAGGGATCTCGCGGATCTGAAAAGCATTAACGAACTTAACATTTTCTTTGGTAGAAGTTCGGAAGATAAATGTTTAAGAAAATATTCGATAAACACAAGTAGCCACACAAGTACAAGTTTCATAGCTATAATTTTCTATTATTTATATTATTTGGGGAACACGTGAGAGCACTGCGACCTTCTCGGCCTATTGTGCATTTATTGCTCCTTTACCCTACCACAACTCCATAGATTTGGCAAATTTAAGTATATTTAAGGGAGCCATGTTGGTTTCCTTGCTACTGCTTCACAGTGACATAGGATGTGTTCTGTCGTTTCTGAGTGTTCGAGACAGAGACAGCAGATGTCGGTTTCAGCCAAACCCATATTTTTGAGGTGGTAGTTGACTCCACCGTGCCCGTCATTAGGTCGATTAGTATTAATAGTATTAATATCGCTCTTGCTGAGAAAATTGGAGACGAACAACTGGCAACTGACGAAGAAGAATCACCATCGACACTATCCACGCTTGCCGAAATCAAAGCAGCCATATGTGACCAAAAACGAAACAAAGCACCGGGAATTGACGAAATACCAGTTGAACTTCTGAAAAACGGTGGAAACTGTGTCGCTCAAATACTGCACAACGTGATATGCAAAATTTGGACAGAGGAAATCATACCCGATTGGCGAAAAAGCATCATATGTCCAATTTACAAGAAAGGAAACAAACTCTGTAAGAAGAAGAATTACAGAGGAATATCACTCAGCTTCATTAACAGCGAAATTGTATCTACGGTATGTGGATGACACCTTCATCATTTGGCAACATGGGAAAGAAGAGCTCGACAAATTTTTAGCACATCTGAACTCACACCTTGAAACAATTAAGTTCACCATGGAAACAGAAAGCAACGGAAAACTGCCATTCTTGGATGTACTCATAGAAAGGAATGATACGTCGCTAAGCTTTGGGGTATATAGGAAACCAACGCACACCAACAGATATCTCCACGCTCATTCACATCACTACCCAAGCCAAAAAACAGGCGTACTGAAGACCCTAATACTCAGAGTTCGACGTAAAACTGAAAGAAATCCGGGGCAGTCTACGAAAGGAAAAGGAACAGTTGGATCGGGCATTCACAGCAAATGGATACAAAGCGAGCGAAATTAACAAGTTGTGGAAACCGAAGCATCCAAGGACAACAGAACGAGAAGACACCGAAGAAGGAAATGCAGACAAACGATGGGCAAGACTACCTTACATCCAGGGCACGACGGATTAGATAGGAAAAATTCTTTGAAAATCCAACATCAAGACAACATTCACTACCCCTACAACTATCCAAGGAATTTTAGGAAACCAGAAGGACAAAAAATCATTGGAGACTGAAGGAGTATACAAAGTACCGTGCGGCTCATGCGATAAAGTATACATAGGAGAAACGGGACGCACAGTTCAAACAAGGATCAACGAGCATCAACGATGCACACCAAAAAACCAGATACAGACATCAGCGATCGCGGAACATGCAACGACAGAGGACCATACAATCGATTTCCACAATGCGCAAATTCTGGCAGGACAAATCAATATTATCAACGAATAGTACGAGAAACAGTAGAAATTTCTAAACGTCCACAGAACTTCAACCGAGACACCGGATACAAGTTATCAGCAGTTTGGCTACCTGCCTTAAAATTTCATCATCATCAATGGCGCGACAGCCCAAATCGGGCCCTGGCCTCCTGAAGTCGTCGCCTCCAATCGTCTCGATCCTCCAGCTGCTAATTTTTAAAATGGCTTTGCTGTCTTCATCAACCGAGTCTTCCCATCGCTTGCGTGGTTTGCCTACTGGCCGGTTACCACTCGTTTTGCCTTTAAGAGCACGTTTGGGGATTCTTCTGTCTTCCATTCGCTCTACATGGCCAGCCCACTGCAGTTTACGTAGCTTGATGAACGTTGAAGCTTCTGGCTCGTCGTAGAGTTGATACAACTCATGGTTGTATCTTATTCGCCATTCCGTTCCTTCCTTCACAGGTCCCAAAATTCTTCGGAGGACCTTTCTTTCGAATGTGCTAACTGCTTTTTCGGAAGTTCGCGTTAATGTCCACGTCTCGCTGCCATAACAGAGCACAGGTCGTATAATAGTTTTATAAATCCGCAGCTTATTGTTCCTGTGCACTTTCTTGGATTTCATTATTGGAAGTACCGAATAATACGTCTTATTTGCTAGTATTATCCGTCGTTTGATTTCGTCTGTTTCATTACCGTCCTTTGCTAGATTAGCCCCAAGATATATGAAGTTGTCCGCACTCTCCAAATTATATTCCGCAATTGTTATGTTTTGTCTGATTGGCGTTCTCCTTCTTGTTTGCGTCATTACTTTTGTTTTGCTTTCATTAATGCGCAACCCGACTTCTTTTGCGGCGGAGTCAAGATTGACAAATACCTCCTTAGCACTAGGGAAGGATCTTGCTAGAATGTTAATGTCGTCAGCGTATGCTACTAGTTGGGTGGACTTGAATAGTAGTGTCCCGTTGGTGTCGACTGGGATTTTTCGGACGACATACTCTAGTGCCAAGTTGAAAAGCATAGGAGCTAGACCATCTCCCTGCTTTAAACCACATTCCGTTCGAAAGCTGGTTGTGGAATCGGTTTGTATTCTCACTTGGGATTCAGTGTTCGTCATTGTGAGTCTTGTTAGTCCGACTAGTTTTGGAGGAATTCCAAAGTCAAGCATGATTTGGTACAGTACGATCCTGTCGATACTGTCGTATGCTTGTTTAAAATCTACGAATATTTGGTGCACGTCTGTGTTATATTCCCAGCATTTCTCAAGCACCTGTTTCACCGAGAATATCTGGTCTGTTGTAGATCGTCCAGTTCTGAATCCGCCTTGGTATTCGCCAATTATTTGATTAGTATAGGGCTTAAGACGACGTTCAATTATTTTTGTCAGTATTTTATAGGACGTACACAACAATGATATACCTCTGTAGTTCTCACAGCAGAGTTTGTCTCCTTTCTTGTAAATTGGACATATAATGCTTTTTCGCCAGTCGTCGGGTATGATTTCCTCTGTCCAAATTTTGCATATCATGCTGTGCAGTATTTCAGCGACACAGTTTCCACCGTTTTTCAGAAGTTCAACTGGTATTTCGTCAATTCCCGGCGCTTTGTTTCGTTTTTGGTCACATAGGGCTGCTTGATTTCAGGAAGCGTGGGTGGTGTCGATGATGGTTCATCTTCGTCAGTTGAGGCTTGAATTGAAATGTTGTCTGTCGTTATCGGTGCTACTGGGATGGGATTCAGAAGATGTTCGAAGTATGAAGCCCATCTCCTTTTGATTTCTTCTGTGTCGCTGATGATATTGCCCTCTGCGTCTTTGCAGAGACTGGTTTTTGGTTTATATCCCTTTTTCAAGTCTTTTACTATGGCGTATGCGTCCCGCGTATTATTTTTTCTCATGTCGTCGTCAATTTTTTGTATCTTGTCATTATGGTACTTCCTTTGTTTTCGTCTGCAGGTCTTTTTCGCATATCGCCTAAGCTCGTCATATCTTTCTTTTTTGGCTCGTGTTGGTCGTTCAGTAAAAATTTTGTAAGCTTCGTTCTTTCTATCTATTGCGTCGCGACATTCTTGGTCGAACCAATCATTACTTTTTCGCCGTGCTTGATATCCTAATACCTCTTCCGCGGAGGATTTGATGCCGTCTCGTATTTTCATCCACGCATTATCCACTGGCATATTTTGGATATTTTCATATATTGGTGTCAGGTGTTTATTACATGCTAGCATGTAAGCCTGCGCCACCGTTTCGTCGTTAAGCTTGTCGACATTGTCGACAATTTGGTAAGAACAAAATCCGTACCCAGAAATCCTTAACTAATTTAACTACCTGATACAATCAATTAACCTTAATTACCCTTCCTTCTATATAATAATTGTGTTTTGTAATTGTCGATCAGTTTGATAAAGGTCTCAACAGAGACCGAAACGTCACGAATAATAAAGCGTAACAGTGTAGAATCCGGAAATCTTTTCTTTCAGGAATATCATTGTTGTATACGTCCTATAAAGTAATGACAAAATTAATTGAACGTTTTAAATAATTGGCGAATACTAAGGTGGATTCAGAACCGGACGTTCTACAACAGACCCGGTGAAACAGGTGCTTGAGAAATGCTGGGAATATAACACAGACGTGCACGAAATTTTCGTAGATTTTAAACAAGCATACGACAATATGGACAGGAGCCTACTGTATCAAATCATGCTTGACTTTGGAATTCCCTCAAAACTAGTCCGACTCACAATGACGAACACTGAATCCCAATGAGAATACAAACCGATTCCACAACCAGCTTTCGAACGAACTGTCCCCATACTTCTCAACTTGACACTAGAGTATGTCGTCCGAAAAATCCCAGTCGATACCAACGGGACACTACTATTCAAGTTCACCCAACTAGTAGCACACGCTGATGACATTAACAGAAAGATTCTTCCCTAGTGCTAAGGAAGGAGGTACGTATTTGTCAATTTTGACTCCGTCCGAAAAGAAGTCGGGTTGCGCCTTAACGAAAGCAAAACAAAAGTAAAGACGCAAACAAGCAGGAGAACGCCGATCAGACAAAACATAACAATTGCGGAATATAATTTGGAGGGTGTGGACAACTTCATATATCTTGGGGCTAGGAAGGTAATGAATCAGACGGATAATACTAGCATGTAAGACGTATTATTCGGTACAATAATAAGCTGCGGATATATAAAACTATTATACGACCTGTGCTCTGTTATGGCAGCGAGACGTGGACATTAACACGAACTTCCGAAAAGGCAGTTAACGCATTCGAAAGAAAGGTCGTCCGAAGAATTTTGGGACCTGTGAAGGAAGGAACGGAATGGCGAATAAGATACAACCATAAGTTGTATCAACTCTACCACGAGCCAGAGGCTTCAATAATCACCAAGCTACGTAAACTGCAGTGGGCTGATCATGTAGAGCGAATGGAAAACAGAAGAATCCCCAAACGTGCTCTTAAAGGCAAAGGGAGTGGTAACCGGTCAGTAGGCAAACCATGCAAGCAGTGGGAAGACTCAATTAATGAAGACAGCAAAGCCATTTTAAAAATTAGCAGCTGGCGGACGCGATCTTTGGATCGAGACGATTGGAGTTGACGACTTCAAGAGGCCAGGGCCCGATTCGGGCTGTCGCGCCATTGATGATGATGATTTATTCTTTAATATTTTACTTAGTCCCTTACTCCGCACTGGATATGACGGTAATTTATAATGTGGAACTGCTGGTGATAATATGCAGCCTTATCTTACACTCCCCCCCTTCTCCTCCTCCCCCAACCCTCTCGGACAGCTGTTCTTTTAGGTTAAAGACGTGATATCTTGGATCTTTGTCGGATTCTTAAATCATATCTTTCTTGATCACACACCTCAATACTGAGTGTGAGAAGGATATCATCTGCCAATTTCGGACCCGTTTTAAAAAGTTCAGTTAGTAGTCCGTATATTCCTGGTGCTTTCTTTCGCACAATTGACCAAATTCCGTTCGAAAGCTGATTGTGCAATCAGTTTATATTCTCAATTGTTATTCAGTGTTTGTCATTGTGAGCCTTGTTATTTGAACTAGTTTTGGGAGAATTCCTCAATCAAGCATGATTCGGTACAGTACCCTCCTGTTAAAATCAACGAAAATTTGGTGCACGTCTGTCTAATATTCCCAGCATTTCTCAAACACCTGTTTCACTGAGAATATGCGATATTTTCTAGATCGTCCGGTTCCGAATCCGCCCTGATATTCGCCAATTATTTCCTTAGTAGGGCTTAAGACGACGTTCTATTTTCTTTGTCACTATTTAATTATCACAGTAGAGTTTGTCTTCTTTCTTTTTCGCCAGTCGTCGGGTATGATTTGCTGGTATTATTCGTGGAAAAAAGTATGGAAACACATATCTTTTTCATATAATTCGAGTTTATTTAAAGGAAATAACATGTTTTTCTTAGTATTTAGTGCTTTTCCCTTTTGCTTTTAGTACAGCCTTGCATCTCCTCTCCATTGAGTCCACCAACTTTTCGCAAAATGAAACCGGGATATTTTGCCATTCTCTAATGATTTCATCGTACAGTGCATTCCTATTAGAAATTTTTGTGTGTCGAATTTTACGCTTTACATGTTCCCATAGGTGTTCGATTGGATTCAGATCTGGGGATTGTGAAGGCCATTCCATAACACTCACTTTTTCCTGTTGGAACCAATCCTTAACTAAACGCGAAGAATGCTTCGGATCGTTATCTTGTTGGAAAATCCAACGTAACGGCATTTTTTCTTCAGCATATGGAAGCATATTGTTTTACAATATTTCCAAATGCCGATACCGATCCATTATCCCATCTATCCGAAAAATTGGGCCAACTCCAGAACGTGAAAAACATGCCCAAACCATTACCGATCCTCCGCCATGTTTAACTGTTGGTAATTGATACCTTGCATTGTACCTTTCACCCCGTGGTCTTCTAACGTAATGTTTTCCATCGCTTCTAAATAGTTGAAATTTACATTCATCACTCCACAGAACTGTATTCCATTTGCTGGGAGTCCAAAGAATGTGTTCTTTTGCAAATGTTAGTCTTCTTGCAATATTGGCTTTTGATAAGAGTGGCTTCTTCAGTGGAGATCTTCCAAAAAGGCCACTTTCCATCAATCTATTTCTAATTGTCCGATCTGTCACATCTGAAATACCTCTGTTCTTTAACTCGGCGTTGATCTCAGTGGCCGTTTGTCCTAGTTTTTGCTTAGACATCCTTTGAACTATGCGATCGGTGGTTGCTGTTGTTTTTCTAGGCCTCCCTGACTTTGGAGCACACTCGACTGTCCCTCGCTGATGAAAGTTTTTAATAATTTTCGAAATTGTTCCTCTTGGTATATAAAGTTTTTGTGAAATTTGAATTTGTTTTGTTCCGTTATTGTACATAGAAACGATTTACTCCTTCAAATCCATTGAGTACAACTTACACTTCGGCATTTTTAATTATGTTTCATAAAAAAACTTTAATTGGAGTTAAATTTAATTCAGTCGCACAACAAATAACTACTAATGACATTCAATTTCAAAGTAAACGGTTCTAATTAACTTTTTGACAACAAAAACCGTTTTGTTTCCATACTTTTTTCCGCAAGTATTACCAGACATATTCGAAACTGTTGTCACTATTTTTTTTAGAGTTGCCATAATTAAATATCCCTTTAAAGAAATGGGATACAGCTATTCTATGCAAAGTTTCATAGGTGTAAGTACCAGGAATTCTGTTTCAGAGCTATGATTGTGGGTTGAGAGACCATGTTTCCAAACTTTTTTCCGGCACTGTATGTATGTTTATATCGCAATCGTCTTTTGTATAACAGTTATGGTTCCCTAGTGTTCTGAAAAATATGAACACAAGCCCAAATTGTATCATTAACAAGATTGATAATTAACATGAAATCGTCCAATTAAAATAGTTCAGATATCGTTTGAAAGGAATGGATAATGGAGAGTAGTTCGCACTTTGTAGCCAACGTTACAATAACAGCTGGCAGAATGAGAAAAGAAACCTTGCCCTAGATAACCTTACAACGAACAGCAACTTCACTAAAACTTTTCCATCTACTGAACAAAGGCCAAAGACCACAAGAAAATGTCGGCGATAATTTTTGAAGTCAGAAATTAACATCAAGTGGTCATTGACATAAGGAAAAAAATGTTGTAAAAAATAAAAGCGCACACCTTGTTTACATTAAAATTTTTGTTGATGTCAGTCTTTCTAAAGACAAAAAATGTCGACATTATGTCTGCTTGCGAAAACTTACTGTATTCGATGTCTGCTTAATTAGGTTCTATGAACTTTGCGATTTTGAGGAAGAATTCACGATTCTTCATCTGCTATGCACTTGCCCTGCTGTCTAGAAGACGCCAAGTGTGCCTTCTTCGAAAGTCTCGGTAATCTGGCAAATGTGGAAGCGAAGAGCCTGCAGCGCTTCAAAAAAACCTCCGGTTGTTTCACCGAGTAGGAAATACTGTGGCATCACGAGGATGTGCGCAATGACTTGTGTCTGGGAAGCCGAATCGATTAAAGACCCAGTATTAAAAGAAAGTTATTTATGCGTGTAACAAATTCACTGAATGATTATTGAATCTGAATGAAATTATTCTGATGCGGATACAGTTTAATGAAATCGCCAATTTAGTCATGACTCTTAATTTTAATTAAACATCCTTACAACTACTGTACAAATTGACAATCATATCTCTATAGTTAAAGTTTGTACAAAAGTCGAGACAATTACTGGCTCCCGCGACCGACATTAATTTCATCGGTTCGTTTTGCAAGACAACGCTGTAAGCTGACGCTCCCGAAATCGGCACCTCAGCCGTTATTTCAGCATTAAAGCTGTATTGATGCAAAAACGAATATTCGCCGGCAATAATGATCAAATCGTCCAGAAACGCGGAGCAATGAACCTTATCGGGAAAGGCCAGCACGTTGGTGCACTCGAGCGAACGCAGGTGCCACATCGAAGTCTTAGGACCACCGCCGCAAACGAGCCAATCATTTGTAACCGAAACAGTTCCTTGCCACTTGCCAAACTCGGGACGCGCCAGCTCTGCATTTTTATAGGGTTCAAGCTTTCCGATCTGCTTCTCGTCTCGTATGTCCCAGAACAAGATATTGCCATCTTCGGCGGCTGAAAACAGTCGATTCTCCCAGCCTGCCACGCAATGCACGTAGTCCTTGTGACCGTCAAAGTTTCGCGTTATTTTACCGTCCTCCAGGCTAATCTGGTAGACAAGATTGTCTCCGCAACCGGCGTACAAGGTATCCGAACTTTTGTCCAGCCACATAAAATTCACGTCGGCCGCTTCTATAGCTTCCGGGACCGACGGTATTCTTATTTCCCAGGTCTTAGCACCGATCACTTGCTTGTCATCGTCCCAAACGTAGCCCGCAATCGCACCAACCGTGCCGACAATAAGGAAGCCGCGATGAAAGGAAAGACTGTTGATTGGCAGCATGGGATCGACCGTAAAAATCTGTATGGGTTCCATCGAAGGCAATTGTGATATCTCCTTAGGATCATCTTGCGTACTATTGGCGTGCAATTGTCGTAAACTGAAAAAGAAAATAGTTTTAAGTTAGCTTCGCATTTTGCTCACAAACTACCGACTAACCTTAAAACGAAAATATCGGCAAAATTATTTCCGGCAAACAAGTATTTCCCGCAATCCGAGATGGCTTGTGATAGCACGGTGTTGTAAAGAAGTTTTCGCATGTTCGTAAACACCATTTTACACGTTTTTATATCACGAAAAACACCGCACTTTCAACTAAACGTAAACAAAACGAAAGCCTGTAATTCGGAACATGAAATGTCACATTTGTTAGAAAACAATGTCAAATGCATCTTAGCGAAGACACAACTGGCTTTTGCAACGCTTTTGGTCAACGCACATAGCCTGGATGCGAACCGAAATTTTCTTCTTAAACGTCTTTTTTTTTTTTAAAAAACGTGTAGCTTGGAAATGTTGCACTTCTCCATTATAATAATATTATTACATTGTTTTGTTTTTTCAGTAAAATACTTTTTAAGGAAATTTTCAAAAGAATTTTTCGAAAGTAGCAAAACCATTAAAAATTTACCATTGTGTGTAATTGTTGCATCAATGACGGACCGTACCGAGCACCTTCTTCGCCGATAATTAATTAATTGGGCGATAAAGTCATCAACAGCTGAACCGACTGAAAGTTAAGCGCGTTAGTTTAGTTTTTCTTTTTTTTAATAATTATTAAACGTAATTTAATGTAAAGCTAGGGTGCAGCCTAGTGGGTAGCGTGTTGGTCTACAATGCGAAGGTCGTGAGTTCAAATCCCGGCCGAGGCATAATTCCAACACACTGGGTGCATCTTGGTCACCTCCATCTACAAAAAATGAAAAATTCGTAGAAAGAGGGTTGTGCGAACGGCTAACAATCCTTCCACAATAAGTAATGAAAAAAAAAAAATGTTAAGGAACCTGAAGGTCAGGAGGCCAAAGCCCGATTTGAGCTGTGCGGCCATTGTAAAAAAAAAAAATTTAATGTAAGATTGACGTGGTAGAAGATTTGGAGTCGAGTATGAATTAATGTACCACAACTACAAGATTTCTCTTGGCATGAATACCTGACGCGAGTGCTTAGCTGCACGGTTCTCTTGGAGTTCGGATTGATGTTTTGACAACAATTGGAGACGAAGGATTTCGGAGTTCGGTTCTTCCTTGTAGTGTTGGTAGTTGTTGTTAGTTCTGCCTAGAGCCACTGTATAACTGAGCAACTCGGTCCAGAAGTCTGGCAGATGCGTATCAGGGTTGAAACCGTTAAGTTTGAATTTTTCGGGATTTTTCGAGTGGTCCAACTATAATGCACGATGTTAATTGTGAGTCACACCTTAACGTCAAGTTTTTCGCCCAACTTAATTTGACATTTCTTTGTTTCAGTGTTTGACAAATTCAACCGTGGAGAGGTACACAATTGAGCAGCACGATAAGGTTGTTGAAGCCTTTTACAAAAATGGGCGTTCAAATCAAAATGCATTTCGTGCACTTCGTGAGGCACACTTTCACCTCAGTGGATTCGTTAACAAGCAGAATTGCCGCATTTGGGCAAATGAGAATCCACGAGTGATTGTTGAAAAGCCGATGCATCCACCGAGAGTGACTGTTTGGTGCGGTTTATGGGCTGCCGGCGTCATCGGGCCGTACTTCTTCGAAAATGAGGACGGCCAAGCAGTTACCGTGAATGGTGTTCGCTATCGTGAGATGATAACGGACTTCGTGTGGCCAGAAATTGAGGATATGGACCTGGACGATATGTGGTTCCAACAGGATGGTGCCACTTGCCACACAGGCAACGAAACAATGGCTCTTTTGCGCGAGAAATTAACATCGTGCGTTTTGGTTGGACCACCCTATATAAATATTCGGAACCAGCCAAAAATTCAATTTTGTTTCGCAAAATACTGCACCCACACATCTTCAACAAACAGCTGTTTGCTCCAGTTTACTATGAAAATCATCCCAATAGGAATTTTAGTAATCCATTCCCTTTTCATTGATTCATTTCGACCAGAGAAATATGGACTGCTTTCTAAAGTAATGAATGCATTCTAAAGGAATTTGATATGCATTGCAAGGTAATGTGAGGAGATTGCATAAATTCAGCGATCATTGTCAATGTCATATCCCGTTTGTTTCTAACATTCCTGTAAAATATTTAAATATTTACAAAAAAATTTTTTTAAATAATTTAGAAGTCGTTGGTTACGAGAAAAAAATCTTAAGTTATTATATCGTACTTTTCCAGCAACAAAATGGCTAAATTATTGCAACAGAATTTAAAATACTGAATTCATATCAAAAGCAGGATCCAATTTCTTCACATTTTTCATTATTAATTCAAAATGAGTCGCTATTAGAATACCTTCTCAAAGATTAATATGTTTTCTATTCTTTTGCAACCACTCCATCATCGATTCTATTGCTACCATTATATTGTCGATTCTTTTCCAACCATTATATTATTCATTCTGTTCCCTGGATTGCAATATCGATTCTTTATAATACAGAAAATAGCAAAAACGGTAGCTCGCCTATGATATCGCAATGCTAAAGTAATCTATGTTTTACGGCTGGAAGTAGCTGTAATAGCTTCATGGTAAGAACCATTGGTGCGGTAATGATTCCACTCTCTACTGGAATATGTCAGAATGACTACACAGTCTACACCTATTTTCACTAACACTTTGATCGTTAGGACGCATTGTTTTTGTACTAAATTTTTTAGAACGCACCGTTTTTGTACTAAAATAGCAATATGCCAGATTCCTATACCGAGGAAGTTGCTCAGTTATACAGTGACTCTAGTTCATCCATATGTCATATTTTTAATGATGACAAAATCCGACCTTGAAATTTTGCGATTTTCGACATAAAAATTAGATCTGATTTTGGCAACATGAAATCAGGCCTTATCTTTTTTCCTACTGGGATGCTTTCGAATTAAAATGTTATACAACATCTTATTATTAATCATTTCGGAATTCGATATCCCAAACCGCTTCAAAATCAAATTTGCTTGCAAAAAATAAAAAAAATAAAATATTATCAAACAAAAAAAAAAGGAAATTTAATTTATGACCGAAAAAAAAAAATGCCCAATAGAACTGAACTTTTTTTTCGAAATTGTGGAGACGATGATGAGCAGAAAAATTTTGGCGGTCAAGCGAGGCTGGTTTGTCCGCCGATGGCGGTCGTAAAATAAGTTTTTTGCTATCAGCAAAAACAAAAAATTAAAAATCAACTCCAGCGAAGACGAAAACTTTAAATGAACGCCGAATGCCGAAAAATTAAAACCAACGCAAAAGCTCCAACGAAATTTTTTTTTTCATTAATACAAAAGTTTTTTCTTTTGTTGTAAGTGTTTGTAGGAAGTTGGAGGGATTTTTTTTTATGTCTCACCATGAGCTCTCAATGAAAGCCCTGGTACTGTCCTTTATCGATGCATCCTTCCACCACCTCCAATCGCCATGATTATTTTTTTTCAGCTCCTTAATCCACGTCCACGATCCTGATATGTTGGTCGACTCGGAGGAGCTCCATCAACATAAATCTGTACGGGAGTGAGGCCCTCGCTAAACATCCCAGTAGGAAAAACAGCCTCATTCCCCTATTATTTTGATATTATTTGTATTTTTTACGGTTACCTAAATAACTTAGGAGATAACCTTTTAATGCGTATTGCACAGTTAAATGAACATAAATAAAGGAAATAAGTGTGGCGAAGTTAAAACGGAAACGTTTAAAGAGAACATTTAAGAGAGGAGGTATTAAATCTATTAGCCCCTTACAGTATTTAGTATGAACATATTTATAATAAATGTGGAGTACTCCGATTTTTCGGCAATGATCGAGGGAGTCTATGGAACCCGAGTCGGTTTCATCTCCAATCAGAAGAAAAGCATATTTTTGGACACGATCGAGCACCGGTTTTTTTTTTCAATCATATCAAACATGTTAGTTGTACTCAAGACGTGGGTATAACCTTTATAGATAGTTAGTAGTAGTTCAAACGCAGAAAAGTATTTATTACACTTTCGCAGAATACCTAGACGTTTCGAAGCACCAATCTGTTTTAACTACAGTCAAAACGATTGTTGAATTTTACACGTAAGATCTGCAGAAGGAGGAATCTGTTAAAGAACCGGACGAAGATATATAGGTGACAGGACTAGGTTTCCGAAGCATTAAACTCTACTGCCTTATTTCAGGATTAAGTTGAGGCCTGAGTTTAATGAAGCTCTTAACTCATTACGGCATGACACCACTGAGGACGGACATGACTTCTCAGAGGAACCAAACTGAAAGATATTTTCAACGAAACTTCAGCTAGAGTGTAGCCCAGTGGGTAGCGTGTTGGTCTACAATGCGATGGTCGTGAGTTCAAATCTCAATCAACGAATAATTCTAGCGCACTGCCTGCTTGGGTATATCATTGTAGATAGAAGGTTGTGCAAAGGGCTTTCAACTCTTTAACAATAACAAATTAAATACTAATGAGCCTGAAGTTCAGAAGGCTAAAGCCTAATTTGAACTGTAGTGACATTGAAGAAGAACATCAGCGAAACTATGTATAGGATTAAAAGTTGACAACAGAAGACTGTGTACAAAGGCTAAAAAGGGAGTGGGTGATAAGACTGATGAGGGACAGGAATAATACAGCCGAATGGTCCATGATTTTACTCACCCATATAAAAAAATTCGCGTTTCATGACTAAATTAGCCTAAAAATGCAAAAAAAAAAATCCGTCCCGCCGTACGTCATACATATGGAGTCATATCTCCGAGACTGTTAAGAGTATAATGTTAGTTTTTGGGTGGATTGTTGATTGAGTAATTGAGCTCTATTATCTAAATTTTGGGGAGTGTCAGGTGGAAGGGGGAGGCGGGGGGAGGGAGAGAGTCAAAAACAGCACTTGCTAATATCTCCACCACGAATGCAAATAGGAAGCTGAAAATCAGAAGAGGTATGAAGAAGATTGTGGGACAAACTTTAAAAATAATTTAATTTTTTTATCCATTGGCGTCCGAAAAGAGGGGGCTAAAAACAAATTGCCGGCCGAATTCTTTTTTTTCAAATGATCTTATGTTCGAAATTACTAATCACAAAAATTCATATTTTGGGACCATTAATGTAGCATATAGATTCACTAGAATCAGCTTAGAAAGAGGCTTATTTTTGTAAGGGGGAGGATCAGCAGGGGTTCATTAAAAATGAATATCTCGACTGTCTCTTAAGCTATGTAAATGAAACTTGAAACGTATACTAAACTTTACTAGCGAAATATGAAAAAAATATAAAATGTGGGCATAATAGTAGTGGTGGGAATTGGGGACAATTTCAAAAATGGCGCCCTTTCCAAAACTACAAATCATTACATCTCAAAATTGAGTACAGATCAAATCGAAAATTTGTCAGATTGTAGAACTATATAATTTTTAATTTTGGTAAGAAATTTAAGTTTGGGGGTGTAAGGGGAGGGAGAAACAAAACACATAAATTGAAAATTTTTGAATGAAATTTTAAGGTAGAAACTTGAAAATTTGTAAAATGCATTTTAAAAAAATCTCTTAAAGTTTGAAATATTAACTGGTTAAAACTTCTACCCCCTCCCATACAAAATTATTTTTTCGACCATTTTTAAGAAATCAATTATCACCTAACTATTAAAATCTATCAATTTTAAATTTTGCATAAAAACTTGCAAAAATAGTTTAAATGAAATTACATTAAGCATTTTGAAATCGCGATTGCCCTTGTACCCCCTCCCATACAAAAGTATGAATTCGACCAATTTCATTAAATCAACTAGTAACCAACAAATTAAAAGCTCCGAACTTGAAATTTTAAACGATCACCTTACAAGAGAAAGGAAAGAAAATTGCATCACAAATTTTACGATTCCCCTTCCTACTCTATCCCCTATCATACAAATGTTTGGGTTCGTAAATGTAAAATACACCGAATCCTATGAAAATTCTATGCAGCTTCGTCTATGACACTGACATTCTGTACAGAGAATATTAGACGTGATTCATTATGATTCACCATCATAAAAATTCAAACTTGCATTTATAAACGAACGAAATATTGATTATATGTACTGGAGCTTTTGAACATTTCCGCAAAGTATTAAATTGACAACAGCCCTGCTAAAAAACCCCCTTTCACTTAGTCTTCCCTAACCACTCTAACCTGCATATTGACTTTCCATGCATCCGCAACTTGTCCCAAGAATAATAAAGTTTCGCCCGACTTGTTGGCAGCTTATTTACGATCAAATCTGTGAGAAAAATCGACTTGTGCTTTTTACTGGTAGTTAAGTCCCTTTTTATACTCTAGATGAAATCTGAGAGTATTATAAGTTTGCCACAAAGTTTGTAACGCTAAGAAATAAGGCTCGGAGAAAAAAAGGAATGATGCAGAAGATCATACAATCACTCAAAAATTTCAATAATTGTTCGTCCGCTCGCCCGTCGGTCCGTCCGTCCCTTCGTGCGTCCGTCCATCCGTCCGCCCCATCCGTCCGTCCGTTTATGCGTCCGTTCGTGCATCCGTCTGTCCGTCCGTGTTTTCTCTAACTTGAGAACGTATTAAGCTACGAAGCTCAAATTTTGTACACGTCGTTTTTTCGTGAACGGGCCAAATTGCTCCACCCCTTCTACCCCTTCCCGTACAAAATGACGCAATTTCGCAATTTGGCAATAAACGGATTTGCTCGCAAAGTATAAAAGCTATTAATCTGAAATTTAGAATATGTTAGTTTTATGATGATCTAAATTTACCGTATAAAAATTACTTAAGTCCTCCCTCTCCTTTCACCACCTCCCATACAAACTGCACTTTTTCATGAAATACTTTAAGCCATTTTACTCAGTACGTATAAATTTATCGAGCTGAAATTATGCACCGAATAATTATTTAGAATTATTAGTAAAAAAAAACAAAAATTAAACGATTAACTGCACTCCTTCTTCCCATACAATACAACACAATTGCACAAATATATAACACATTACAAAAAGTAAATTTTCCTGGAAAGTATGAATGCTATTGATCTGCAATTTAAAACATCTCAAAAGCATGGTGTTTATAGTTCGGAAAAAAAAGTCATCAAAAACTTACTCCCTTTCACCTCCCTTGTATGGGATGCAAAATTTTAATAAATCTTATGCACAAAATTTGCTCAGTACCTATTACATTTTTGAATCCTAAATTTTGATAGCTACTCAACCATGATGTGAATGATGTGAAAGAATTGGTTCAATGTCAACACCTCCTTTACCACTTTCCACACAAAATTTCTTAAGATCAAAAAAAAATCTCTTTCATCTAGATTATCTCATGATTGGGCTTTACGCCCAATCGTAGCTCTGTTGTGTTTCTTTAAGAGGTTAACACCACGACAACATGTATTTTCATTATTTCCGAGTCGAACTGAATGGACATGGATCGTCGATTCGCAGTGTTCGATTTGTATAAATTTTACTATTTTGAAATTATTTTTTTGTAGACCTACTTACCTCTTAATATCTTTTCGATTAATATATCTTCCTATTTCGTTGCTATGTTTTCGATCCTACAATAAAATACTACTCATTTTAAGTCGAATACGAAGTCTCTAAAAAAAAAGAATAATTTTCTTATATACCTACAGATAAGATTTAAATTCTCCGAAAATCTAATCTTGCAAAAAGGGTTTTCTTTAAAATTGTTGGAGTGATCCGAATTAATGATTGTTTGCTTAGACGCAATGCACATCGATCCTTTTGAGGTGCGAATATTCTTCGGTCTGAATTTCCTTTTTTATTGTTTTATATGGGTGTCAAGATACAATGCAGATCGTCCCATATGGTATGAAAATTTGCTTTAGTCCGTACTTATTAGTTTATTACGGGTTATATTACCAAATGTATAAGTAAATGCAGCTCTTGTAAAATTGATTTTTGAGATATTTGAGTTTTTTCTAGACATTTTTTTTTCAATCTGACTATGTGTGTTAATGTGTGTCGCGCTGCACATATTGAAAAAAAAGCAACTACCATTGAAAAGCACAAGTCGATTTTCCTTGCGTATTTAAAATTGCGTATTTAAAATTAAGATCTAATTTGTTGCTTCTAGCTGTCTGCAGGATCTTTTTGATTTTTTAACACAGGATATTTGTTTGCATGATACTAATCCAAAATAGAATTTGTTGCATTGCACATATTGAAGAAAAATTGTATTTACAACTACAGAAAAGCGCAAGTCGGTTTTTCTCACAGATTTGGTCTTAAAAATCAGGATTTAATTTGTTGCTTCCATCCTCCTGCAGGATCTTGTTCATTTTTAAACTTAGGACGCTTATCTTTATGATACTAAGCCAAAACAAACTTTGTTGTCTTCTTCCATTTCTAAGATTTTGTTTCCATTTGTTTCATCAGGTGTATTGTCGGTTTCCTTGTTGTTCGAGCATTCATTTTCGTTTCTATGAAGACTTTCAGGAGGTAAAATTGAAGTTAAAAATTTATTTTTATGACAAAAATTAAGCCAGTTTATTATTAACTTGTATAATTTTATATCGACACCTGTGAATCCAAATTGAGTTTGAAATCTGGAAATATTGGTTACTATAATCTGGAGTCAATAAAACAAACAACCTTTACAACAATCGATACTTTAATAAATAAAAATTCTTAATCTCTACATAATTAAAATTTTGGTAAAAAGAACAAAAATTCTAAACACTAGAAACACCACATCTTTACAAAAATCCGTGTCCAGCAACTTCGGCTGGAATGAATCCTTCGCGTCCTTCGCGACTCCTCACGTAGAACCATTGCCGCATATCCTTCGATTCTCGACACTCCAGAAGCGTGACAATGTCACCTTTCCGTACGCCTACACATTCGTTCGAATAGTCATGAGTGATAGCGAGCAACGTTTGTCGAAGATTTCGATTGCTTTGCTGATCCGTATTCAAATGGTGCTTCTGCACGACCTTAGCCTTCGGTTGCAACAGGACGTACTCATCATTAGTGCATTTCGATGAAGCATACGAATTGGTCGGCTTGAGTTGAGCGTATGCCTTTTCGGTGAGCTTTGGTTGGCTTGCAGCGCGAAGATACAACTTATCGACATGATGCTCCCCATACGCTTTGACCGCATTGCGTCGCAGACGAGGCGTCCTGGCACCATCCGATCGTGTTCCGCCCCGAAGTCGAATTTCCTTCTCACTATCGGTCATATTGCCACAAGGTCGGGGAAATACATCGCCATTGGTTTCCCAGCAAGGTGTCGGTCTTGAGGTAGATGTGGTTCGAGCAGCAGGCGGCAAGATACCCAACGGCAGACAAGAGGAATAGCCTACGTAGCCTTCTTCAGCGTGCGGTGTTTGGACATACAGCCAGTTCTGATTCTTGAAGACAGCGTTGACAACCATGCCAAGTGGCAATGGTATTTCGATTTGGTATCCACCCGGACGGGTTTGGTAGAGAGTACTTGATGCCGATAGGACAACGGGTATATTGCCCGGTGATGCAAGTGAGCATTTCGACAAGAAGTCGTCGACGTTTCGAATTTCGTAACCAAATTTTTGCATACGATTGCGATCACGCCGCTTCCTATGACGATGGCGACGCTGATTACCCTCACTCGCTGCAATCAAACTCGGTTCTGAATACGTTCCTTTCAAGGATTTCGCATCGTCAACCGGTTCATCGCATTTTTGATAGATGTTTTCATTCAGCTTGAAATTGCTTCGGCGGCGTCCTACTCCATCACAGCTCACAATATTATGCTTCTGTGGCGTGCAGACAAACAGCAGATCCTTGGAGGGCTCCCGTTTCTTCTGGTACTCTTGCAGATTATGATCACTAACGTACTTTTCACTGAATAATTTTTCGTCCCTGTATTTTGATTTTACCTTCTTTTTCTCAGTTACAGTCTTACTGTTATTGTCGGTCGATTCTGTTGCGTTCGTTTGTTGCTGTTCTCTAAGCACCCAAGTCAAAGATATACGTGGCCTACGTAGACTTAAATTTTGACCCATTGCCTGATCGAAAGAGTTTTCTAAACATCCTTCTTGCTGATTTGAAGCTGTACGAATTGTTGCAGCGGGCCGCTCATTGGCCTCGATTCGTGAAAAACCCTCACAAATTTCATCTATTTCAGCGTATTCGACTGACGAGAGCGACAACGAGCGTCCTATAGAATCACGCTGCGAATGATCCTCATATTGTTGTGATGGTAGGATAAGTGAACAAGCGTGAAGAAGATCGGGACAGTAAATTCCTGGAATAAGAAAAAAGTAGATTAATACAACGATTTGCAATAAGGTACAAGCATAGGTGAAACTATGCTTCATATTTCTGGCCTAACTCTCTTACCTCCACAAAATTTTACACATTGTGGTACAGTGGTACTCACACCTTTTACTCATATACCCTTATTCCTAAAAAAATAAAGATTCTCGCGTACCCCTGAACATACATATGTTTAGGAGTATAATTCGTACCTCAACAAGGATCTTACATGCTTATTACCAGCACCAGCACAGAATAATGAAAAAACCTCATCAACATTACTGTCATCTGTCGGAAATGATAAGAAATGGCACAAACTCTTAAACAGCAGCGTCATGCATAGACCTGCAGAAGAGGCTTAGCCATCTACATCGGGTACTAGCTACAGAGACGTGGTTAAAGGGAACAGAATTGGAATTATACATATTATATATACAGGATCCTAACAACAGAATAGCTAGCTATAACTCAAAAATCCATCTTGGTCGAAATACCAAAAGCAGCCGAAGAGGGAATAAATCCACAATTTGGTGAAGCCATGATGGATATTAAACTCATTTTGGTTAGAACAAGTAGCTGCGAGCCGGACACACAGGGCAGTCCAAGAGAAAACTTTCACGGCATACTTTCAAAGAAAGTTCTTTACAGAAGATAAAAACAATCATTCACGTTCAAAATGCAGATTTGTGCGCCTCCTAACTGGAAAGTCCTTAGCAGAACAATAGAGGGCATAAATACCTTAATAACCTTTTCCATCGATGGCTAGTCAGTGGAAAAGCTTAAACAGAAGGGGCATAGAGGCTGCTACAATTTCTTAAGTCTGACTCTCCGTCCGAAGGTCAAAGAGGAGCGGAAACTTGAAGCTATTCAGGCGAATCTCCATCGTGTAGCAGCCGGCATAGAATATGAGGCCTCGCAAAGGAGGAATGCCCTTTAACAAGACCAAGAGCCGCGAAGGGTAAAATAATTGGAATTCCCCGAAAAATGGGTAAGTTTTCGATAAAAGAAGCGACAGGGTTAGAGCTTCACTTCTAATATCATCCAAAATCAGTTATCTAAATTTACCTCTTCCAGTCCGAATAGATTTAGTAGCAGTTCTGATGAAAATCCGGAGGCAGGAGGGGTTCAAAAGACGATATTTGCCTCAGCCTACTTTTCTAGTAAGGAGTCAGGTGCTCCATCTCAAGGCGTCAAGGAGCTAGTCGAATAAATAAGTATCTACAGCAAACCAGTCATCCTGGGCTCTGTGATGCTAATGCGCACAATATTATATGAGGATATAGTAGCATAAATAAAAGAGGTGAATCACTTTTTGAGTATCTTACTACTGACAATCTAGACATATTAAATAAAGGCAGCACCATAACCTTGATAAATAACCATAGCAAGCCTCTGCCTGGTCGACCAATGAGAAAAATTGGCACGAATCCCAAGAAGTATAACTTTCATATCATAGGCATATCTGTTTTGATATAAAGACTTCAGCTATATAAGCCAGTGTTGAAACCCAAAACGTACCAACTGGAATCTTTACCGGTCAATACTTGAGTACGAAGAAGTTAGCGCAGAAGAATAAGCAGCCCAGACTGCATTGATCAAATAACTATCAAACGAAACTCCCTTACGTAATAAAATGAACTTTGAGAAAAGTTAAAAACAAAAAAGGCATTGAGAAGATTTCGTGAAGAGGTAGATGACATCCTAATGGCCTCAAGACTCCGAAAGATGTTTGCAGCAGACACTCCGATGAGCTCTTGGACCGTGTAACGGAACAAGGCTAGGAGGTGATCGGATATTCCGATGACCTCGTCATCATCATTAGAGACAAATATGATGTATCATTGTTGGAAAGTATACAGACTGCGTCAGAGGTGATAATAAGCTGGAGTCAGTCCAAGATCTGGAACAAACATTTGTTGGCAAGAAACCAGGATTACAGCCCAAGATGATCTACTGGTGTTGCAGAACAATCATTATCCCAATAGTCACATACAGATCAACTAAATTATTACAACAAAGGCGCAGCTTACGCTACAAAAACTTCGAAAAGTTACTTGTCCCAGTTACACAGGCGCAAGGAAAATCAGCTCTATTACTGCAATGGAAATGTTCCTAAGTATCGCTCCAATATATCTCCAAATAGCAAAGGAGGCTGTCAAAGGGGTGTTACGCATCCAGAGGGAAAACAAATACAAACCGAAAAATTTTAGAGGTCACCTCAAAATCCCAAAAAAAAAACCGAAAATAGAGGTTCTAACCTCAACATTATCGGACATTATGCCGACAAAATTCAACTTTGAAACCACATTTATAGTTATGACAAGAGAACTCACGGACTGGCAATCCCTGCTACCTGCAGTGAAAGAGAGATCAACCATCTAATATACGCACCTCAGAGAGAACTGTAGCCCAACTTATCGGTTTCAAAAACCCCTCAGTAAAGCAGCCACAATCTTCCGGGCGGAACTTATTGCAATAGAGCTATGCATCCAAGAAAGTATTAGGAGAGCTCATTGTAACGAAACTATTTATATCATGTGGTTCGGTGAACGTTTTCACAGTGCATTTTTGAATTAAGACGAAAAATTTCCTGATTTTACACTGTTTGATTTCTCATGTGTAACGTTTCGGTCTCTGGTGAGACCAGCAGAGACCAATACGTCACACATAATAAATCAAACAGGGTGCAATTCGGAAATGTTTCGTTTTAATTTATTTATATCTTATCAAGCAGTTCTCAAAGTCCTAGCATTTAATATACATGGATCGAGGCAGATTTGGGACTGCCTTCAAGACCTAATCGTTCTAGAATAAAGAACCAAGTAGCCTTAAAGTGAGTCCCAGGACATATAGGAATTGATGGAAACGAAGAGGTAGACCGCCTTGCAAAAAAATGGTGAAGAAAGAAATTTCATTGGATCTGAGTCATACAGCGGAAAATCAAAATGAGATTACAAACTTATACTTAACATAGAGAGTGGATTGAACAAGAGCATAGAATCTACTGGAATAGATTTCCAGGTTTATTAACCTTCAAAAAATTAGTCCTACCACAGAAAAGCAAAGTCTAAGAAATCTTGAAACTAAGTAATAGTGATAGTAGTTCCCAGTGGAGTAAACGACCAATTCAAAAATATGGGTCTAGTTGAAACGGGGTGGGAAGGAAAAGACAAAATCTCCATGGAAAAAGTTTCTTACAACTGATGAACCAGCTCCCTTAGACATACCTAAATCAGCCGAGGCTATCATGTTGTGGTGGAGTAAAGGGGAAATAAACGCACAATAGGCCGTCGTAGTGCTCACACCTGGCTTCCCAATAAATAAGTAAATAATGATTACCGCACAATTGGGGCTTATTCGCAATCGAAGTTCTGTTATGTTCATACTATGGATGAAATCTGAGAGAATAATAATGTTTGCTATAACGTTTGTACCGCTAAGAAATAAGAAACATACTATGTCACAAAATAATGTTTGTTGCCGCTCAAGAACCTCAAATTGGAGTGACCATTTGTCTGTCTGGCCACTGGATAACTCACCAACGCTTCAAGCTATCGAGTTGAAACTTTTTCCACGTAATTTATAGCAGAAGGGTAGCTTTAAGTTCGTCAACAGTCTAAATCTCGCAACTCCTTCTACCCGTACACGAAATTCAAGAAATTTAAAAAATTTTCTCAAATATTTGATCAAATTATCAAGACGTAAATACTAATAAAATTGTGTACATATTTTTGGAAAATACCTTACATCGATTTCCTCAAACCTGAACAAGATAGAAACATGAAATCTTACGACAATTTATTTTATAATAATTGCAATAAATTTAACAAAATATATCAATGTCATTTCACCTCTTCTAACACCTCCTACACAAATTTCAATAGTCAGTATTCTAACATGCATACCATATTGTCTACTTCACTAAACTCTACCCCATGGCCCATTTCATCTAGAGTATCGCATGAATGGAAATTACGTTCAATCCCTAATCTGTTATGTCTTTACTCGTGATTGCTAATGAAATAACATACCTCTTAAATTCGAAGTTGAACTGCTAGCATTCTGGTTGTCTTCAGAATCTGTAGTCGATACTGCAGTAGAAACCGGACATCTTGGTGAATATGAAGGCGGCGGTGATGCTGGTATATGTTGCTGACTGTTATTATTATATCTAGATGGGGTATCATCAATTGGAATATTTACGAGATATTCAGAATTTGAGAATGATGGACTAACAACTGCTTGAGATTCTCGTGATGTTGACGGGTTCAAAGGTTCAGGTCCTTGTTGAGCTGCAATTAAAATAAATTAAATGCATTAAATCTTAGTCATGTGGAATATTTTAATTAATAAATAAATTGTTTGTCGAATTAAAAAAAAATTCCACTCACAGATCTCAAGAGTTTCAGTAATATGCTTCAAAATGCATAAATTAATGAAATCATTATTTTCAAAGTGTGATGAAAAGTGTGACAAGATTTAGAAAATTAATTTCGAGAATATTACGTTATGCTCTAGCGAAAGTACCATGGGACCATTTAAAATGCACTGAAACACTGCAAATTTAAGTTCAGTGCATGTTGTAGCAAACCTGTGAGAGTCTTACGGTGCTGAACCTTATTATCAGGACTAGTTCTGCCGTTTACTAAACGGGTATATGCGGTATACACTCTGCTGAATTGGTATATACTCTCTGGAAAGTGTAAATAGATGATAGATAGATACTATGAAGTAGATATTTTAACTATCGATAGTCAGCTGAACTATATTCGAATAAAATTGTAGATAGTTTTTCGAACACAACTATCAATAACTTTTATTCGCATAGATAAGAACTTACAATTCTATCCATAGTTTCGACCCGATTGATTGAGCAATATCTATACTACGAGGGAATGAAATGAACAATTATTATACATTATTAATCAGTGACTATATGCTTTTGGCATTTCATGGATAGAGAATGAAACAAATCGAGAAAGATTTAACAAAATTGAAAAAGTGAGTTGCAAACACATTTCGTCGACAACAAGCGGTCATCTTAAAAAACGTGACAGTTGGAAAAAAGTGAAACAATTTTGGGAGCATCAAAATGAGTAATCTTATAACACAATTTGTTCAGTAGTAAAACTGATATCTTGAAGTGCGATACAATTTTACGACATTTCGAAGTAATGATATTTCGTTGTTCTGTTGCATTTACTGCGTCCATTACTACTAAATTTAATGTATGTGCTGCGCAGAAAACATTAGCAACATTCAACTTTCGTACTGCACTTTGTCAGTAACAGCTGCGATCACTTTCTTTTCTACAAATACTTTTTAACACTGCTGCTAAATATTCACAGTATGTCCACAATGTATAGTATTTGTGTGTTTTTCGCATAGAAATTGGGAAGTTGACTCCTTCCTAATGTTCGCTAGTCGGCAGTTTGTAAATAGAATATAAAAGATTTAATAAATTATTAAAAGCCTTGTTTTCTACAACAGAGATGGGTTGGTAATTCCGCGATCATTTCGATGCATTCGTCAATTTCTTGTTTTTTGTCGCAGTTAAAACAGCAGCCTTATGGGTGATTGTAGTTTGCAACCACTGTCTTTTTCCACTTCCAGTTGAAGATTCACTAACAGCAAAAGCCGAATCTGTAACATTAGTTGACGTCAATCGTAAGGGGTTAGGCAATGAGTACTGGCTTCAAGTTTCGGGCTGCTCTATCTCGTAAACTTCACTGTCTTTATCGTTAACGACTGCAGGATGTCTTTGGTTTATATGGTCATTAATAGTTGAGGTATTTGCACTGAACTTGAAATCTTTTTTGCATAATTTGCACTGCATTTTTTTCAGTCCAACTTTTTCAAAATTATTCCAAACAAGACTTTTTTTAAAGACTACTATTTATTAGCCGAAAAAAATATTATATTATATCTTAATTAAAAGTACACGAAAAAATAATTACAAAACACCTAAATATTTTTAAGCTTATTTATCACTATTATAGTTTAGCGATGTTTCAAAGTCAAATTTGCACTGTTAGACCCAAAGTTTTGTTAGGCTTATCAAAATAGAGCAGTCAATTTTATTCGAATACCATGTACCTAAAATTGCATAAATAAATAGTCGCAACCACTCCATAGTCATTTTCATATCGATAAAAATGATCCAACATTTAATACTGATAATAATTTTCATTCATTCGAAAAGTAATTTTCATTCGTTCGAAAAATTATTCGATAGTGATTTTCATTCGTTCAGAAAGTTATTCGGTAGTAATTTTCATTCGTTCGAAAAATTATTCGATAGTAATTTTCATTCATTCGAAAAGTTATTCGATAGTCATTATCGATGGCAACTATCGATAGTAGTTTTCATTCATTCAGAAAGTTATTATATATAGTAAGAACTATCGAATAACTTTTCGATAGTTATTCGATAGTGAAGGGCGACTAGAGAACTGGTTATTATCAATACTGTTCTTCGAATCGATTCAAAAATCTCGAACTAATTCTGTACCAGTTCGTCTCTGTACGATTTACTATTCCCATCTCCATTGCAAATTCCTATTTATTCCGTTACACTATATACAAAGAAAGATCCATTTAGAAACCAACAAGTATTTATGTAATAAAATTCCGTCCCCCTAATACAACAAATTTGTGGAATAAAGAAAAAATTTTAAGACTCGTCATAGCCACGATTTTCGACTTACTCAAACATCAGGGAACCTTTTGCGATCACCATAACAACGAACTTCAAATGAGTATGTCATTCATTTGTAATGCCTGGTTGTAAACGACAAACCCAGCTTCCTAAAGAGATCTTAATTTCAACCTTTTATGGTTTATCGTGTGCCATTGTCGAATGAAAAGCAAACCGCCATCCCAACAGAAATACTTCGCAATCTCAATATATATTTAAGACAATAGAGATCACATACGAGCAGAATACAACTCTTAGATGCGGTCATATAGCTATGCAGAATTTAAATTAAAAAAATAAAATAAAAAAAAACAAGATTGTGTTGTTTTGTTATCATCTTAAAGCCTGGGAGGTTTTACATCGTTTCACGTATACGTTCTACGAACAAGTGAGATATTTGCCGTAGATTAGTGCTAAACCAGCTTGAGAGCTTAGAGAGTGGGCATGCACAGGTAAATTATAAGGTAATATAAAACATAGTCACAGTGAAACATAGTAAGAAAAAAATAATAAAACCAAAAATGAATAAAAAAATAAATAAAAAACAAACGCCGCAATCTGCCAAAAGAAAAAGTGAAAATAACCTAAGAATCTTCGGATCAAGCATATCTTCGTTTAGTGCCATATTGTCTGGAAAACAGAATGCTTTTTATCTTCTTCAGAAAAGATCTCTCCGAAACAGTTGCGTTTCAATTAGATGCAAATTTTGGAAATTCAAAAAGTCTCCAAAAGCTTTTTTTCTCCAAAACTGTAATAATAAATATTTTCTTATTAATATCTTTTTCATCACTAAGATCGCCTAAATATTTTTTTTAGTTTTTTATAGAATTCGATTCTGGTAACAAGTTTTCACCAAACAGGATTTTGAAATAAAAACAAACAGAGAAAATGATTGGTCAAATCTAAATAAATTCTAATCGATTGTTTTTATTGTCGAGTGCTGAATTCAAATCTGGCAAACGATTCGTTTTTTTCCCAAAAACTTTCATTACTTTTACCCAACCCCTCGAGAATAATACGAGTTCCGAATCGTCATGTCACGGAAAGGATTTTTATTATGATATTAAATTTCTGAAAGTCTGTACACATATAATTAATTTCTGTAATTTAAAACCCATACGAAAAACATGAAAACTAATAAAAAATTTGATATCTCTTTTCCTTCGTATATTAAGGGTGAAATGCGAAATGTACTAGGGAATTGTAGGAAATTACACATTGCTGATTATTGGACTGTTAAGGATATTGAATAAACGAAAAATAAGTTGGACAAAGTCGAGGGGTTTAGAAATTTAATTACAACGTCTAGTCAGACCACATAACATAAATGATATAAATCCTATTTCACCTATGCGAATAATAAAAGCGTTCGGGCAAAAACGTTTAAACATGGGATATATTTTTAAAAAGTTATTCGTAACGAGTATTTGGATAATAGAACTCAATTAATCTTCAATGGCACTACAGGCCAAATCGAGCTTGACGTTTAGGTTTTCTAATATTTATGTTTGCTATTATGGAACTCTCTGAACGAATTTTGCATTTTTGCTTATTAAGGTGGCCTAGATCTATATACCCACGCAAGCAGTGTGCTGGAATTATACGTCGACCGGGATTTCAACTCACGAACTGAAGACCAACACGTTATCCACTAGCCAACACCCAGGTATTACTTAAATAATCAGTTTTTGTAATTTTATCTGTTTGTTTCTATGTAGTTATGTAACAGCATCACAGAAGATTGCTGAACTTAGATTAATGCAGTTTTTACTGTCTATGACATTGGACAGCAATAAATGACGTCGACAGATCAGAAAATGGTGTAAATCAAAATTTATTTATGTGTGACTAAACAAATTGATTATAGAGTTCTGTTTGATTTCGTATGGAAAATTTTTCAAATATTATGCATACTTTGTTAAATTAAAAACAAATTTACTTCCGCAAAGCCGGTGGGCGCAATATATAATTCCAACACATTGCCTGCTTGGATATACCTTGGTCACCTCATTCTACGAAAATGAAAAATTCGTAGAAAGAGGGTTGTGCGAAGGGCTAACAACCTTTCCACAATAAGTAATGAAAAATGTTAAGGAACCTGAATGTCAGTTGGCCAAGGTCCGATTTGGGCTATAGTGCCATTGTAGAAGAAGAAAGCCGAAGTTGATGCATCGATTTTAGACCAGCCCTGAAGCAAAGCTGTACTGCGCTCACTCGAGAGTTGCTCATGAGAAATATTTTCATTTACGAGAAATCTGCCAACAAGTCGGACGCAACTTAATTATTCTTGAGACAAGTTGTGAGACTGAATCGTACACCTCACTAGTCCACGACGATTTTTACAATGGATAAAAATATGGAACGAAGAGTGCGTGTGCGAAATCGTTGCGAATGTAGGAAAAGGTGATTCAATAATACTAAAAACACTAGCCTACGAGTGGTACAATGTCTTTAAGGACCGTCGAGAGACCCTTGAAGACAAGCCTCGTTCTGGACGACCTCCGACCTCTTCAACTGACGAAAACATTCAAAAAGTGAAGGAAATGGTGCTCGAAAATCGTCATGCCAGTATTAAACAGATAGCAGGAGAGCTCGACTCTTCTTGCGAGTCCGTTGATTTAATTTTGGTGGATATTTTGGCTATGAAATGCGTCCTTGCTCGATTCGTTCCGATAAAGCTAAATTTTCTTCAAAAAAAAGTACTGTGAAGGGCTCTTTGGACATCCTTGATCGTGCAAATTCTGATCTCACATTTATGGAGCGCATCATAACTGGTGATGAGTCATCGGTCTATGAGTTTGATATGCGAGTCAGTCAACAATCATCGGAATGGAGGAAAAAAAGGACATAACACAAAAATCGCCGTGTACTACTGAGGTGTACCGATTCAACCAGCTGCTGTAAAAAAGCTGATTAACAGACCGCGCTAATTTTTGGGATAATAATTAAGGACAGTCCTAGCTGCTTACCAAAAAAAAATTTTTGAAATATCACTCCCCAGAGTAATTTTATTTACATATTGCTTTTACTTTTTTGTCACTATGTATGTACGGCGTGCGGCGGGACGGATTTTTTTTGTTGCATTTTTAGACTAATTTAGTCATGAAATGCGAAAAAAAATTTAGGGTAGCAATTTTACTTTATTATTTTAATAATAAAGTATTGTGATCGACTTAGAAAAAAAAAAAAAATTTGCTACCCTGAAATTTTTTTTTTTCGCGTTGCATGACTAAATTAGCCTAAAAATGCAAAAAAAAAAAATCCGTCTGTCTGTACGCCGTCCGCCGTCCGCCGGTGTGTACGCTCAGCGCACATTAACTCCCAAACCCTTCAATATGGAAAGTTAATTTTTGGGGGGATTGTAGATAGTTGCGGATCTCAGGCGGATACTCATTTTGAGGGGTGTACGGGTTCCGGGGGAGGCGGGGAAAGCGCTTAAACCGAAAAATACGAATTCAAATATCTCAACCATGGTAACAGCTAGGAAGCTAAAACTTTGTGGGACAACTTTTAGGAATAATTTATAATTTAATTTTTTTATCCATTGGGGTGCAAAAAGAGGGGGCTAAGAACCAATTGTCAGCCGATTTTTTTTTTCAAATGAATATATCTTCGAAATTACTTACCATAAAAAATTGATATTTTGAGACCATTAAGCTGGTATACAGATCTACTAGAATCAGAAATAAATAATAATACAAGAGAAAGAAAATAATCACAAATTTTACGATTCCCCTACCTCCTCTCCCCCTCCCATACAAATGTTCGGTTTCGTGAATGTAAAATACACCGAATTCAATGAAAATTCTATGCAACTTCGTCTATGAAACTGATATTCTATACAGAGAATATTGGACGTGATTCAAGCAATCAATTAAAAAACTATTAACATCCACCCACCCTTACTATCACCCCTCACCCCTCCCCTTATAAAAACTCATTGCATAAATAAACGAACGAAATATTGATTATATGCACTGGAGCTTTTAAACGTTTCCGCAAAGTGTTAAATTGACAATTGCCCTGCCCAAGAACCCCTTTTCACTTGGTCTTCCCTAACCACTCTAACCTGCATATTAACTTTCCACACATCCGCAACTTGTCCCAAGAATAATAAAGTTTCGCCCGACTTATTGGCAGTTTATTTTTTTTTCTGTGTGGATCACAATACATTATTATTAGAATAGTAAAGTAAATGAATGAAATGAATGTAGAATGAAAGATATGGGCCATTTATTTTTAAAACTATAAGGATATGACGCAATTATTGCCTTAAATACCTCCTGTGCTTCATCGATATTTCCACATAATAAGTCTAAATGTAAAACAGTATCTAAAGTTAAGCGCGCAGTAATGCTAAACTTATCATCAAATAGTTTAATAATATATTTTTAACGTTAAAATAAAAAAAAAATATATTTTATTTTTGTTATTTTTTTTTTTACAAATAAAATGAGACTAAAACACTTTTAAGTAAAATTAAATTTTTGATTATTGAAAATTAATGACTTTTTCAATTCAATAAACGTGAAATTGGTGTAAGTCCATTTACGAGCCAGAAAGAATATATCACTTTAGTTAAATTCAAATGAAAGTCGTTTATATTATCAAATTACATATGTCTAAATTCGTTGAAACAAACTTAATACAATTTATTTATATTTTTTAATTGATTTAAAATGCTAATCTTTTAACATCTCGAAAGAAGACAAAATGGACTTACACCACTTTTAAAATAAACGGTTCATATGTACGACACATATGTATGTATGAATGAAAGCAGGTCATACATTTATTTCAAGTTTTAACATATGCAAGCTGCAACCAAATCTATTAAAGAAAAGAAGACAGCGTCGAAGAATCTGATAGGATTATGATGCTCCGGACTGCCAGAGTCCTTTTTCTTCTTTCACCTCTTCAGTGGCACTATAGCCCGAATCGAAGCTCGGTCTCCTGATCTTCAGATTCCTCAACATTTTATTTGTTATTGTTATTCTGCCATTCGCAGAACCCCATTTCCGCCGCAGATCTAAAGGTGGGCCAAGTGTACCCACGCAAGCAGAGTGATGGCATTATGCTTCGATCGGATTTTAAACTCACGACCTTCGCATTATATACCTACACGCTAGCCACTAGGCTACACTGAGGCTACTATCACACTCCTAGTTATAAATTACCGCGATATCTTCTTCACTTAGAGCTAGTGCAAAACAATTCAAAGCAAATGATTTAAATCATCATTTGACTGAAATTGTGTTCCCCTAGTTTTAAGTTATTTCAAATGATGTTAATTATTACAGTAGAATAGATAGTAAATAACATTGCATAATCCTATACGGAGGATTATGTAATATAATTTGCTATCGTATCTTTCGAAAGCATCAATACGTTTAATCGTTTCAAAAACAGCCAACTCCAGTAGAATGTCGAAAATACCGTTCGGTAAATAATCCATAAATATTCATTAAAGAATCGAAAAATATCACCATAACTTTTGCCATACAACCGAATAAAAATGTGAAAATGACGATAATTATCTTATTATTAGTGAAATTATTTATGACTATAGGAATTACTGAGAAAAAAAATTAGTGATTATCATTTAATTTATTAACATCGTCTCACATCGTTGGAACGATATGGCAAACTTGTTCGTTCTGTGTGGTCTGTATCGTCATTGGTTTAATAAAAATTATATGGCAATCGATTAGGGACGCTCTCTATCGTTAAGCGTTCAAAACATCGCTAAAAAGCGTATTTTATTAATATTGTTTTCAGTATTTTTAAAAGCACGATCATCAGAACAGAAATTTACTTCAACAGGATCAAAAGGAATGACCGAAAAATAAAATTATGATATTGTATTGCATTGAATCTGAGTTTTACTTTAGATATCAGTAACGTACCAATCTATTCTAATTATACCTATAAACGCAAAAATATTTATAAAATAAAATGATCAGCGAAATCAATAGTGATTAGCTGGAAAATATAAACATTACTGAAATAATGACATTAAATAGCACTTTTAGATTGAGCGATAATCGAGCCTATAAAAATACTGAATAGCAAAGTTTACTATTTTACGAATGAACACATAAAACTTATATCGGATAGTTATATTTAGTAGCCATGGGCATAAAATTTATAGCCATTTTACATCAAGATGTTATGGAATAACGGAAGCCAGCTTCGGTCATGAAATATGTTATGGACGATCATTAAACTAACATAGTTGATATCGAGAAAAATTCTGTTTTTTTCCAATGTGAAATGGCAAACAATGATATTGCGGCCATATCTAAGTTTTTGGATAGTGAATTGATACTTAAATTAACTGCCAGCAAGTCGGACGAATCTTTATTATTTTTGGGACAAATGCGCATGCGTAGAATGTCAATATGCAGGTTAGAGTGGTTAGGGAAGACTAAGTGAAAGGAGCTTCTTGGACAGGGCAGTTCTAAATTTAACACTTTCCGGAAACGTTCAAAAACTCCATATTTCATTCGTTTATTTATGCAAGTTTGAGTTTTCATGAAGGGAGGGGGGAGGGTGATACTAAGGGTGGGTGTATATTAATAGTTTTTCATTGATTGCTTGAACCAAATCCAATATTCTTTGTATAGAATGTCAGTTTCATAGACGAAGTTGCATAGAATTTTCATTGGATTCGGTGTATTTTAAATTCACGAAACCAAACATTTGTATGGGAGGGGGTAGAGGAGGTAAAGGAATCGTAAAATTTGTAATGCATTTTTATTTCTTTTTTCTTGTAAGGTGCTTGTACAAAATTTCAAGTTTGTAGCTTTTAATTTGTTAGTTATTAGTTGATTTAATGAACTTGGTCGAAATCATACTTTTGTGTGGGAGGGGGTAGAAGGGCAAGTGCGATCTCAGAACTTTTAACGTAATTTTATTTCAACTATTTTTGAAAGTTCTTGTGCAAAATTTCAAATTGATAGCATTTAATAGTTAGGTGATAATTTATTTCTTAAAAATGGTCGAAAAAATAGTTTTGTATGGGAGGGGGTAGAAGTTTTAAAGATATTCGACCAGTTAATATTTAAAGCTCTTAGAAATTTTTTTTAATTGGATTTCACAAATTTTCAAGTTTCTACCTAAAAATTTTCAGTTTATGTGTTTTTTTCATTCCACATGAAACACTTTGTGCACGTTAGACCCCCACTTCGGTGCATAACAATTTTGGAACAAATTATTATTTTTTTTCTGTGTACATTAAAGAGATGTGTCGACGTGCAAAATTGAAACTTTGTATCTTTTACCAGAGCCATAAAAAAATCACTCAAAATTTTCAACATTTTCGCTTTCCACCTCCCTCCCCTTACACCCCCAACTTAAATTTCTTACCAAAATTAAAAACTATATAGCTCTACAATCTGACAAATTTTTGATTTGATATCTCTAGTCAATTTTGAGATTTGGTTATTTGTAGTTTCGAAAAGTGTGCCATTTTTGAAATGCTCCCCATTTCCCCCCACTACTATTATGTCCATATGTTATATTTTTTTTCATATGTCGCTAGTAAAGCTTAGTATACATTTCAAGTTTCAATTACATAGCTTAAGAGACAGTCGAGATATTGATTTTTAGTATACGTTTCAAGTTTCAATTACATAGCTTGGGATACAGCCGCGATATTCATTTTTAAGTGTTTTTCTTTTCACCCCCCCTGACCCTCCCGCTTACAATAATTAGCTTCTATCTAAACTGATTCTAGTAGATCTTGATACCATCTTAATAGTCTCAAAATATCAATTTTTTATGGGAAGTAATTTGGAAGATATAATCATTTGAAAAAAAAATTCGGCCGACAATTGGTTCTTAGCCCCCCCTTTTCGCACCCGAATGGATAAAAGAATTAAATTGTTTTTAAAAGTTGTCGCACAAACTCCTCATGTCTGTTTTTAGCTTCCTAGCTGTAACCATGCTTGAGATATTTGAATTCGTATTTTTCGGCTTAAGCGCTCCCCCTGCCTCTCCCTGAACCCGTACACCCCCCAAAATGGGTATCCGCCTGAGATCTGCAACTACCTACAATCCCTCCAAAAATGAACTTCCTATCTTGAAGGGTTTGGGAATTAATGTGCGCTGAGCGTACACGTCGGCGTACGGCGGACGGCGTACAGACAGACGGATTTTTTTTTTTTGCATTTTTAGGCTATTTTAGTCATGAAACGCGAAAAAAAAAATTTCAGGGTAGCAAATTTTTTTTTCCCAAGTCGATCACAATACTTTATTATTAAAATAATAAAGTAAAATAAAAGGGTTGAACTAATTTTTTCACATTGCACTGGAACTACTAGCAAAGTATTTCGCACGGAATTTTAGATTTAGAGATTTCACTTATTGAGTATCAAAAAATTTATGCATTTGTATGAGCGATAGGAGAAGTCGAAGAGGGAAATCAAATTTTATTTGTAAATAACTGATCTTGCCATAGAAAGAATATTTTCAAAATTTCACATCAGGAACTATCCACACTATCCAAGAAAATTTACTTATTATAAAATTGTGAAATTGTATCATTTTGTATGTAAGGGAGTAGCAATGGTGTCGACATAATATAATATTGTTACATGTCACCTCTACCACTGAATACTGAAGGGAATTAATGCGCGCGTATGAACACTATAAGGAACATGAACTATATCGGATGTTGAAGATCTCAACAAACAGCAATGAAAGAACACGTGCACTCTAGAACGCGCGATCGTCGAATGTTCAATGTCAGAAGGACCTTGAACAATCAATCAACCAACAACAAATTACACGGGCAATGTAGAGAAGCAACAACAACCACACATATGGGCCCTGTCGTACGGGAAAAGACTCGGATGACGGGGAAATATTTTACAGAAAGCAACAAAAACTACACGTAGAGGTTCTGCTGACAGGGAAAAGACTCGGTCGACGAGGCAATGCTTTATAGAAGTAATTAACAGCGCTTGGCTGAGAAAAGATTCGTACGACAAGGGGAATAATACGGCCGAAAAGAGTAATAACAAAAGGCGAGCGTTTTCGATGAACAGTCAGTCTGGTTTGAATCAGTCGACGAGTCAGTCTATATTTAGAAAGCGAAAGAGTCAAGTTTGGCAAGCGATAATTTGTGAGTGAAAAAGTCTCAAATGAAACTTGGGAAGATAATTAAATAAAGTTTTGCGGTTAATTTAAAGTGAACTTGTTAAACTAGTAATTTTATTTTTATTTCAAATCCAGCGACCCTTTGCGCACTTCAATATTAATATTGAGGGTTGTTAGCCCTTCGCACAGCCCTCTTTCTGCGAATTTTTCATTTTCGTGACCAAGGTATATCCAAGCAGGCAATGTGTTGCAATTGTACATATATTGCGTCGACCGGGATTTGAACTCACGACCTTCGCATTACAAGACCAACACGCTACCCACTAAGCTACACCCAATTTTAAAATTTCTAACCGGCATTATGCTACGTTTCTATAGTAATTAGTATTTAATAAATTCAAAGGTAAAATTATTTTTCAAATTTTCAAAATTTCAAAGATTTTTAAAATCTGTGAGTATATTGTGTTTGCCTTACCGTTTGTAACGCTAATAAATAATGTTCACACAGAGTCACCAAGGGTACAGAAATATTTGTTGTTACTCAAAAACCTTGATTCCGAGTGACCGTCTTTCCGTCTATCTACAAAATAACTCTCGAAAGCTTTAACCTATCGTGCTCAAATTTGTCATATGTCATTCTTAGCAAAAAGTACCATTGAGTTCGTGAACGGGCCATATTCCAACACTCCTTCTACCCCCTCCCATACAAATTTCATGAAATTTCGAAATTTAAAGAAATTGATTTTTCCCGAAACTATTTCAGCTATTGACTTGAGAATTAGGTCATAGTATAATGATATAAATATCATTAACGACAAAAAATATTGAACTGATCCTCTTACACCTTCTACCCCTCCCATACAAATGCACAATTTTCAAAAATGTATTTATTCGGTTTGCATTGCAACTAGCGCAGCTAAAAGAACCAATTTTTGTCATAATAATCAATTTTTTTACAATTATAACCAATTTTGGAAAAACTATCAACTTTACTTCACTCCTTTTACCTCCTCCCATACGAATTTAACGAAATTTCAGAATTTTAATTAAATTATTTTCTCAAAAACCGTTAAAGGTATCAACTTTAAATTTTGAGAAAAGCATTTTATTATAAACAAAAAATTTGGTTTTGTTTCGAATACTCCTTCTACCCCCTCCCATACAAGTGCACAATTTTAGTAAATGCATTTAATCGATTTTCATTGAAACTAGAAAAAGTATAAACTTAAAATTCTGTCAGAATTTATGCCTTAATAATTACAAGAAAAATATTTCTCCTTCGAACATATGAGAGCTATCGACTTTAAAATTTTAACAAAGCAATGTGATTAGAATAATGATAAGCACATTGCAAATCATCCAAAACCTCCCACTTTCTCTGCCACTACAAATGCCAAAAATTCAGACAAAAATTGTTCAATTTCCTCGAAAATTATGAAAGCTACAAACTTTAAATTAAGCATGAAACATTTTCTATACTACGTTCGGTTTTACATAAAAAAATTAAAAACCTCCCCCCTCTGCTTTTACCACCTCCCATACAAAAGTAAAGGGCTTTACGCCCAATCATAATTCTGTTATGTTTATACTCTATACTCTCTATACACTAAGAAATAATGCTCGCACAGAGCCGCCAAGGGTACAGAAATATTTGTTGTCACTCAAAAATTTCGATTCCGAGTTGCTGTCTGTCCGTCTGTCCGTCTGTCTGTCCGTCTGTCTACAACATAACTCTCGATAGCTTCGACCTATTGTGCTGAAATTTGTTTTATGTAATTTTTAGCAAAAAAGTAACTTTAAGTTCGTGAACGGGCCACATCCCCCCACTCCTTCAACCCCCTCCCATACAAATTTCATGAAATTTCGAATTTTAAAGAAATTGATTTTTCTCCGAAACTATTTTAGCTATTGACTTGAAAATTAGGTTTTAGTATAATGATATAAATATCATCAATTTCAAGAAATATTGATCCGATCTCCTTACTCCTTCTACCACCTCCCATACAAATGCACAATTTTCAAAAATGCATTTATTCGGTTTGCATTGCAACTAGCAAAGCTAAATGAACCAATTTTTTGTCTTAATTAATTTTATTATAATTGCAACTAATTTTGGAAATTTGGAATTTTCCCATACAAATTTTATGAAATTTCGGAATTTCAATTAAATTATTTTTCTTCAAAACCGTCAAAGCTCTTAACTTTAAAATTTGAGAAAGGTATACTATTTTAAATATAATTGATATCAAAAAATTTGGTTTTGATTCGTATATTCCTACTACCCCCTCCCATACAAATGCAGAATTTTGGTAAATGCATTTAACCGATTTTCATAGAAACTAGAAAAAGTAGAAACCTGAAATTTTGCCAGAATTTGTAATAAGAGCTAAGAAAACTATCGCCTTCACCTTTCTCCTTCTATCACCTCCCATACAAATTTTTATATTATAAGTTCAAGAAAAGTTTTTCTCCTTCGAACATATGAGAGCTATGGACATTAAAATTATAACAAAGCAATGTGATTAGAATGTTGATAAGCAGTTTCAAAATCATCCAAAATCTCCCACTTTCTCTGCCACCTCCCATACAAATACCATAAATTCAGACAAAAATTGTTCAATTTCTTCAAAAATTATGAAAGCAATAAACTTTAAATTCAGCACGAAACATTTTGTGTAGTACATTCGGTGCTATATACGAAAATTCAAAACTCCCCCCTCTGCTTTTCCCAATAAATCCCAAACAAAAGGTAAGTAAGTATTTCATCTAGAGTATCATATGATTGGGCCTTACGCCCAATCATAATTCCGTTGTGTTTTTAGTTTTATTTTGACCCCCCTGGATTATCGTTGAAATCGGTGATGGGAGTAATCAAACGATAAATTTTAAATACGAACTTTTTGCATTTAGTAATTCCGAAGATATAATCACTTGAGAAAAAAGTTCGGCCAAAAATTTGTTTTTAGCCTCACTTTTCGGTTTTTTTTCCAATAAATCAATATATCTGATTGTCGAGTTTCAGCTTTCTATCTGCTTATTATCTTCTTATCTAATATTAGCAAGTGTAGTTTATCACTTCAGTCCTGTATAAAACAAATTTGATCAATTTGAAAAACCAAAAAAAACTGTTTTTACACAAAATTGTAAAATAACAAAAGGCAACAACTTGAGGGTGAATTTCTGCAACAAGAATCCCATGTTACGATTTTAATTATTTGGGGTCTAGAGAAACTTTTTCACGAATACCCTCACAACATCTGGTTTTTTTGCTATGAGCTGTCAAAGCTGCATAGGTGAATTACGATGGTTTCAATATTCTTGCTCGAAAACGGTGCACATTTCGATCTTCATGTCTGAGGATCGATTATAGGGATACTCCAAACATTGATTTTATCCTTGCGATCGAGTTCCTATCTTGTCGTTTTAGTATGAATTTCGGCAATTTTAGATGGATTCCGCACTTCGAAAATTCCGAATATAGTGGAAGGGTTGAGAAAAGTATTATAGGGCAAAAATCTTCATCCTCAAAAAAGATTTTGGGTCTGCAAGCAAGTAGAAGCAATCAGACTTTTCGTTTACGAAAAATTCTTCACATAAAATTCAAAATTTTCACGTATTCATAAAAATTTCCATGGATTGCTAAAATGGTGCAAGTTATCATTTTCATGTCTGAACATCAATTAAAGAAAATATTTTAGCAAATGATTTTGACTTGGACGTCAAGTTCCTATCTTGTCGTTTCGCTATGAATTTTGACAATTTTAAAGAGGTTCCACAAGTTGCACTGATCAGAAGTTGAGAATGCGTTGAGCCAGAAAGTTATAATTTTGTACACCTCGTTTTTGACGAAAAAAGAAAGTCAATTTTGTGAACGGGCCTAATTGGTTTACCCCTTCTACTCACTTCCACACAAAATTACTTATTTTCAAAAATTTACAAAAATCAAATTTTAGTGGAAACTATACAAGCTAATAATTTGAATTTTAGAATGTATTATTTTTATCTTCAATGGCATGCAAATTATTCAAATCCTTCAACTCCTTCCACCACCTCTCATACAAATTGCAGTTTTTCGTGAAATACTATAACCAAATTTTCTCAGTTCGTATAGCATATACCGTGCTCAAATTTTGTACTGAATATTTAATTGGAATTATTCTAAAGACTGGAAAATATTAACCGATTAGCTTTACTGCTTGTACCCCCTCCCATACAATGTGTTAATAAATTTACGAAAAATAAATTTTCTTGAAAAGTATGGATGCTATTATTTTTGGAAAGAATCCATATTACAAAATCATTCACAAACCTGGGGATATTTTTGCTTGGACCAAATATTAGGAGGTATAGTTGTAAGGGTTTGCAAAATTCATAAGTCTATCACTTGCCACAACTGTATACAGAAGTATACAGAAAAAACTTAATTTTATCACTTAATCCGATTTTCCCCAAATTTGTTACATAACACATTTATGTACTATGGTATCTATATGAAGTATAAAAAGTACAAAAATACTTTGAAATCTAATAAATTGCTTGCAGAACGATTGTAATGAAAAGATGAACTCAAGGCACAAATTTCTACATGTTTGCCAACATAATGTTAATTTGCTCATGCATGCTTACAGAACAGCATTCGTAGCAATATGGCTTTATATTAAATTGACAATGTGCTATGCCAAAACATGGTACCAACGTAAATACATACTCTGGAAATCTAGTTTGGTACGACTCATCATTTTGAAAGAAGTATCTCAGAAACTTATCGTCATCATTCAACTTCAAAAATCCATAATAGATTCATCGAGAGTGTGCAGTAAAGTGCAATATTTGGACTGGAGGCCCCAAGTGTTGCATAAAAACCAACCAACCTACCGCACATTTTTTATGATCGCGCATACATTTTCGATAAGAATTCCTCAAACTCAGACATTGTTGCGAACGCTCCGTCACGTAGATTCAATAACGATCGTCCATGTCTGCCTGTACATTTCCACTTTATAGCATGATTGCGGATGCAACGGATGGATGCATCCCACCATAGCATTACATCTACCTATTTTCTTGTTCTTTGCCATTTTAATAGAATTTACGTGACCTGTAGGCAGCGGCAGCAGCTGCAGTGCGCTAGCTCCCTTCAAGAACAGCTGCTCGAAAACGATCTTGTCGTTCCACCTTTAGAACTCTTCACGGACGTCTTTCTCATCTGATTCCTAAGAATTCTGGCCAAAAACATCAAATACAGAAAACGGCAAACTTTAGCCTTCCCCCCGGAGAACCATAGGCACGGGGTAAAACGAGAGGACACGCCGTTGAGTTTGTTTATAGAGATTTTTCCTTGAAATCTCGACAACACAAACACAAGGCGGAATAAAGAGGCCACTGAAGAAAATCGAATTTCCCGTTGCCGCAAATTTTCCGGACCATTAAATTTGATCACTTGGAATAGAATCCGATATTCAGTTTTTATGTGCAAGCACTCAACTAGATGTAGTGCAATCTCCGATACAAAACCTACTTTAGTAGGTACGGCGTTGATGTTGTGTGTTAATAAGATGTTGGTTCCGACAATCTAGTCGAAGAACAAGTGCCGAAAGAAAATACTTTCTTATCAATGTCGAGGCCGAGATGCATACGTAGAGAGGAGCATATAAACTTATGGAGAATGTTCCTTATCTGGGACAATTAATTTGTTGCAAGAGTCAGCGGTGAACCATTTTATAGGAAGCGGGTTTTTTGTTACAGCCTCTTATATCTGTAATATTGCATCTAATTCAGATAAGTTGAAATTGATTTTCGAATGAAAACTAATACATAAGAGCTTACCAACAATCGAACTGAAGCATCGTTTTTGTTATAAAATGTGTTTAGAATTTGCAGCTCTCCAAATCAACGGATCTCAGCTTATACTTGAGTAGAACCAATTATGCGATAGTGATAGCGATAGCCATTGCGACAATGCAAGTCGTCCCTATTTTTATCGGAACCGTTTTCATTATCGCGTTGTTATTAATCGACGTAAGGTGATTTTTTCGAAATTCACAAAGTTGGCCTTAAATCTGGATTAAATAATTTGAAAGTGGTGCGACGATAGAGCAAGGGATATCCATACAAAATTTGTGAAAATCGTTGATAGAACTTGGAATGTTGCTCCATTGTACAACTTAGTAAATTCACCATTAGCGAAAAATAAACTACCAACAAGTCGGGCGCGACTTTATTATTCTTGGTTGAGGATGCGTGGAAAGCCAGTATACAGGTAAAGTGGTTAGGAAATATTAAGTGAAATGTGGTTCTAGGGCAGGGATGTTGTTAATGTAACACTTACTTGCGAAAACGATCAATAGCTCCAGTACATATAATCAATATTTTATTCGATTATTTATGTAAGTTTGGGTTTTTATGATGAGAGAGGGAGAGGTGATAGTGAGGGTGTGTATATGTTAATAGTTTTTTGGGGCTTCCGTGCCGTAGTGGCCAACGTGCTTGCTTCACAGTCAATAAGTCGTGTGCTCGATTCCCACTCCAGACATTGGGCTTTTTTAAGCACGAATTTTCAGTTGGTATTGGAGATGAAAAATTATTTGAATAAAAATGGGTAAACGGAGTAAAAATGAAACAGTTTCACTTTAAGAAGGTCTACTCAGTAGATGGTTTCTGTTCGCTTCCTTATCATTTAGTACCCTATAACATCTGCAAATATTTGTCAGTAAGCAGCCTGTACAACTGAAAAATATACCAGCTTCTCCATTCCTTACGGTCTTTCTCACTCCCCTTCCTCTACCTTCCCAAACCCATTCCTTCCCTCTATGACTGTGTTTGTGCATTGCACATAAATGCCGAAATTGTCTATTAAACAGGACATTCTATAAAATAAGCAAACAATTTACGATGTCTGTTGGTTTTCAGAAGTATTAGGTACTCGTATAAATACAATGGCTCACTTTGCTGTATAATATTATGCAGGAAAAGTAGTAATCTTAAGGAGAGAGAGTAATGTGCAACTTAGATTGCTCATCTGATATTGAGTTCACATACATAGCGGATACAGTCGTTGAAAGCCACATTTAGCCTATGTTGACAGTTGGAATCATGTTTAGGAAGTACTAGACTACCGTAAGTAAAGAAAGGTATAATTAGGGACTTCACGAGCTTCAATCTGGTATACATAGGAAGGACACTAGCAAACACCCATAGTCTTCTCAAACTACCATATACATTTTTACGTTATTATTATAATAATAAAGTATTGTGATCGACACAAGAAAAAAAAAAAATTTTCTACCCTGAAATTTTTTTTGCGCGTTTCATGACTAAATTAGCCTAAAAATGCAAAAAAAAAAAAATCCGGCTCCGCCGTACGCCGTACATATGGACTCATATCTCCGAGACCGTTAAGGGTAGAATGTTCGTTCTTAGGTGGATTGTTGATTGGGTAAGTGAGCTCTATTTTCTAAATTTTGGAGGGTATAAGGTGGAAGGGGAAGGCGGGGGGAGGGAAAAGGTCAAAAACTACACTTGCCAATATCTCCACCATGAATGCAGATAGGAAGTTGAAAATCAGTACACATATAGAAAGGATTGTGGGACAAACTTAAAAAATAATTTAATTTTTTTATCCATTGGCGTCCGAAAAGGGGGGGGGGCTAAAAACAAATTGTCGGCCAAATTGTTTTTTCAAATGATTATATCTTCGAAATTACTTATCGTAAAAAACTCATATTTTGGGACTATTAAGGCGGCATATAGTTCCATTGGAATCAGCTTAGAGAGTGGCTAATTATTATAAGGGGGAGGGTCAGGGGGGTGCAAAGAAAAACACTTAAAAATTAATATCTTAACTACCTCTTAAGCTATGTAATTGAAACTTAAAACGTGTATTAAGCTATACTAGAGAAATACAAAAAAAATATAACATGTTGAAATAATAGTGGTGGCGGGAAATGGGGAGCATTTCAAAAATGGCACACTTTTCAAAATTACAAATCCTTATATCTCAAAAAAAAGTACAGATATCAAATCGAAAATTTGTCAGATTGTAGAACTACATAATTGCTAATTTTGGTACAAATTTTAAGACGAGAGATGTAAGGGGAGGGAGGTGATAAGCAAAAATGTCGAAAATTTTGAGTGATTTTTTTAGGGCTCAGGTAAAAGATACAAAGTTTAAATTTTGCATGTAGATACGTCTATTTAATGTACATAGAAAAATAATAATAACTTGATCCGTAATTGTTATAAACCGACCCCCCCGGTCTAACGTCCACAAGGTGTTTCATGTGCATTGAAAAAAACACAGAAACTGAAAATTTTTGAGTGAAATTTTGAGATAGAAACTTGAAAATTTGCGAAATGCATTTAAAAAAAATCCCTAAATATACGAAATATTAACTGGTCGAAATCCTTCAAAACTTCTACCCCCTCCCATACAAAATTATTTTTTCGACCATTTTCAAGAAATCAATTATCACCTAATTATTAAAAGCTATCAATTTGAAATTTTGCATAAAAGCTTACAAAAATAATTCAAATAAAGTTGCTTTAAAAGTTTTGAAATCGCGCTTGCCCTTCTACCCCCTCCCATACAAAACTATGATTTCGACGAATTTCATTAAATCAACTAATAACCAAAAAACTAAAATGTACGAACTTAAAATTTCATACAAGCACCTTTCAAGAGAAGCGAAATAAAACTGCATATCAAATTTTACGATTCCTTTATATTCTCTACCCCCTCCCATACAAATGTTCGGTTTCGTGAATGTAAAATACATCGAATTTTATGAAAATTCTATGCAACTTCGTCTGTGAAACACATTCCATACAGAGAATATTAGACGTGATTCAAGCAATTAATTAAAAAGCTATTAACATCCACCCACTCTTACTATTACCCCTCTTCCTCCCCTCATAAAAACCCAAACTTGCAGAAACGAATGAAATATTGTTAAATTGACAACAGTCCTGCCCTAGAACTCCCTTTCACTTAGCCTTCCCTAACCACTCTAACCTGCATATTGACTTTCCACTCATCCGCAATTTGTCCCAAGAATAATAAAGTTTCGCCCGACTTGTTGACAGTTTATTTAGAACAGCATCGACTTGCTTACATCCGGACATGGCCGAGTCAAGGATTACTCCTAAATCCGTTACATGGGTTTGGAATAAGAGGGGTGTTCCGTTGGCTATTGGGTGGGAAAGATCCCAGGTGTTAGGATTATCTAGTCCGGCATAAAATACAAAACATTGAGATTTTTGCTCATTAAGAATAAGATGGTTAAGTTGAGACGCGCTCAACACAGTCTTCAACTAACCCAATAGGCCTACTTAAGTAGATCTGTGCATCATCCGTGCACAAATTAGACTGCAGCCATGTAGTATATCCGGTCGATCATTAATATAAATGCTGAAAAGTAGTGGTCTTAAGACTGCCCCTTGGGGAACACCACACAGAAGTGCTAAAGACGAGGTCAGAACATGATCAATTCTAACTTGCTAGTGCTTGTTGGCTAAGTAGCTACCAAGTAGTTTGACCGCATTAGTAGAGGAATCGAAGATTGACGATAGCTTGTCTAAAAGTCAGTTGTGGTCCAACATGTCAAAGGCTTTAGAGAAGTCTAAGAGAACAAAGTAGGTTATCATATTCTTGTCCAAAGCGGCTTTAATATCAGAGGTTACTTTAACTAGTGCAGATTCGCAACTGTGTCGAGGCTGGAACCCAAATTGAAAACAGGATTACATTTTGTTGCTCAGTATATGTATATTCCTGCATTTGTATAGACATGATTTTCTCTGATATTTTAGAGAGGATGCATAAAATGCTGATAGAAAGGAAATTATAAGGACCAGAGGAATCTTTATTTTTTGGAACAGGTATCACGGCGGCAACCTTCCAGGCGAATGGAAAAAAAACTCATAGTTAAACATGAGTTCATAAAATGGAGAATACATTGCCATATATAGGCAAAAGTATTCGAACGAAAGCAGGATACATTTCATCAGCTCCTACAGAGAGATTTTATACTCTTAATAACCGAGAAAAATTCATCTAGGCTGATGCATCGAAATGAGATGGAGTTGGTGTTATTATTGATCCTTGGACAGTCGGCTGATCTAGTACTCGAAGAGGTATTGGCAGGGGAGCTATGAGCAGATGCATTATTCTGGAAATGAGCATTTAATATGTCTGCATTCAAAGTAGTACTGAAACGCTCCTTGCCACAGTTAAGTTAATGTGCGCGTATACATACGGCGCACGGCGGACGGCCTAAGGCGTACAGAAAAACAGATTTTTATACTCTAGATGAAATCTGAGAGTAATATAAGTTTGCAACAAAGTTTGTAACGCCAAGAAATAAGGCTCGGAGAAAAAATTGAATGATACAAGAGTTCTAATAATCACTCAAAAATCTCAAAACCGGATGTACGCCCGTCCGTGTCATCTCTAGCTTGAGAACGCGTTGAACTAAAGAGCTCAAATTTTTCACACATCGTTTTTGACAAAAAAAATAAGGCCAAGTTTTTGAACGGGTCAAATTGCTACAGCCCTTCCACCCCCTCCCATACAAGATGACACAATTACGCAATTTAACAATAAACGGATTTGCTCAAAAAGTATGAATAACATTGATCTGAAATTTGAAACCTATTACTTTTATAATGATTTCAATCTACTGCAGAAAAGTTATTTGAGTCCTCCCCTTCCTTCCATCACCTCCCATACAAACTGTACTTTTTCATGAAAAACTATAAACAAATTTACTCAGTACGTATAAAATCTATAGAGCTGAAATTGTGCACTAAATATTTATTTAGGACTATTAGTAAGTCAAGAAATTACACGATTAGTTTCACTCCATCTATCCCCTCCCAAACAATTCGACACAATTTAACAACTTTACAAAAAGTCTATTTTCCTGAAAAGTATGAATGCTACTGACATGCACTTTCACATGTCAAAATCATGATGTTTATAGTTATTTCTGAAAAATCTTTAAAAACTCGCCCCTCCTTCTACCACCTCCCATGCAAACTTCGCAATTTCACTAAATCCAGTACACGAATTTTTGCAGTCCCTATTAATTTTTGAATCCAAAATTTTGTATAAAACATTTTGATAGCAACTCTAGCGTGATGTGAAAAGAAAAATAGTTTAATATCGTCACCCTCTCCACCACTTACCCCACAAAATTTTTTAAAATCAAAAAAGTTGTCTTTCATCTAGAGTATCGCACAATTGGGCCTTTTATGTAAGGTTTTGTATAATATTTTTAGACATGAAACACAAAAAACAAAACTTCTGGGCACCATTTTTTTTCCCATGTCGATTACAATACTTTGTTATTAAGAAAATAAAATAAACTGCCAACAAGTCGGGCGAAACTTTATTATTCTTGGGACAAGTTGCGGATGAGTGAAAAGTCAATATGCAGGTTAGAGTGGTTAGGGAAGACTAAGTGAAAGGGAGTTCTTGAGCAGCGCTGGTGTCAATTTAACACTTAATAGCGAATACGATTAATAGCTCCAGTACATGTAATCAATATTTCATACGTTTCTGCAAGTTTGGGTTCTTATGAGGGGAGGAAGAGTGGTAATAGTAAGGGTGGGTGGATGTTAGCTTTTTAATTGATTGCTTGATTCACGTCCAATATTCTCTGTACAGAATTTGTTTCATAGACGAAGTTGCATAGAATTTTCATAAAATTCAGTTTTTTTTACATTCACGAAACCGACCATTTGTATGGGAGGAGGTAGAGCGGGCAAGAGAATTATAAAATTTGTGATGCAGTTTTATTTCATTTCTATTGTAAGGAATTTGTGTAAAATTTCAAGTTCGTAGCTTTTAATTTGTTGGTTATTAGTTAATTTAATGAGATTGGTCGAAATCATACTTTTGTAGGGGGTAGAAGGGCGAGGGTGATTTCAAGAATTTTGACGCAATTTTGTTTCAATTATTTTTAAAAATTCTTAAGCAAAATTTTAAATTGATAGCTTTAAATAGTTAGGTGGTAATTAATTTCTTGAAAATCGTCGAAAAAATAATTTTATGGGAGGGGGTAGAAGTTTTAGAGGTTTTCGGCCAGTTAATATTTCGTTTACTTAGGGATTTTTTTTAAATGCATTTCGCAAATTTTCAAGTTTCTACCTTAAAATTTCACTCAAAAATTTCCAGTTGTGTTTTTATCAATGCACATGAAACACCTTGTGCACGTTAGACCGGGGGGTTGGTTTATAACAATTATGGAACAAGTTATTATTATTTTTCTATTTACATCAAATAGATATATCCACATGCAAAATTTAAACTTTGTATCTTTCATCAGAGCCCTAAAAAAATCGCTCAAAATTTTCGACATTTTTTGCTTATCACCTCCCTCCCCTTACACCTCCCAACTTAAAATTTTTATCAAAATTAACGATATGTAGTTCTACAATTTGACAAATTTTTGATTTGATATCTGTACTCTGTTTTGAGATATAAGGATTTGTAATTTTGAAAAGTGCGCCATTTTCGAAATGCTCCCCATTTCCCCCCACTACTTTTATTTCAACATGTTATATTTTTTCCGTATTTTCCTAGTACAGCTTAATATATGTTTTAAGTTTCAATTAGATAGCTTAAGAGATAGTTGAGATATTCACTTTTAAGTGTTTTTTTGGCACCCCCTGACCCTCCCCCTTACAATAATTAGCCACTCTCTAAGCTGATTCCGGTAGAACTATATGCCACCTTAATGGTCCCAAAATATGAATTTCTTACGATAAGTAATTTCGAAGATATAATCATTTGAAAAAACAATTCGGCCGACAATTTGTTTTTAGCCCCCCCCCCCCCTTTTCGAACGGCAATGGTTAAAAAAAAAATTTTTTTATGTTTGTCCCACAACCCTCTCTATATCTCTACTGATTTTCAACTTCCTATCTGCATTCGTGGTGGAGATATTAGCAAGTATAGTTTTTGACTCTTTCCCTCCCCCCGCCTGCCCCTTCCAACTAACACCTCCCAAAATTTGGAAAATAGAGTTCACTTACCCAATCAATAATCCACCCTAAAACGAACATTCTACCTTTAACTGTCTCGGAGATATGAGTCCATATGTACGGCGAGACGGATTTTTTTTTTGCATTTTTAGGCTAATTTAGTCATGAAACGCGAAAAAACAAAATTTCAGAGTAGCAATTTTTTTTTGTTCTGTGTCGATCACAATACTTTAGTATTAGAATAATAAAGTAAAATAATAAATATTAAAATAATAAAGTAAAATTATATAATAACTTCTTTCAACGAAATTTCCTTGTCAAAGTATAATTAACAACTTCAAGTACCTTGTTACTTAATTATTTGCATAATCATAAACTGGTAATAAAAATTATTATAGAAAATTGTGAACGTAATTTAAATCAGGAGCCTGGAAAATTCCGGCTTAGTCCAAAACCCATAAATTTGCAGCTGCTTGATTACAGCATTTCACCATGGACTTACTTCCTACATAACGCATTTTCAGATGTCTTGAAAATGAAATTCGATACCACATCAAATTGCTTATTTTCAACAATTCATACAATCTATAGGATTAAGCAATGATTTTGACATTAAACAAGAGAGAAATCAAGAAAATCTGATCATCAACTATCAAAATGAAGATGCAGCCGAAGAGCGTTAGTATTGCGGACAAATGATGATGATGATGTGTTGGAAATTTGCGTCTACTTCGATGAACGAAGAAAAGACATAACGATTGACGATAATGAATGTGGCAAAATATCACGTCAAAACATCTTCTGGTAAGACAGCAAACATTTCCGAGATGCATCTGTTCATGTCAGATAAATCTGAAGATGTTAATTCGATTAGATAACCTATGGGGATGTATGTCTTTTATTGTAAAGGACAAATATGATGGTTTTTGATGGCCTTGTGTTTATCCGATGTAATTATACACTAGCCGTCCAATTCTTTAGTCTATCTGAAAATAGAGATAAAATGTAATATAACTTTTAAAGTCCGGCAAGTAGTAGTTTCTAGTACGAGATATGACTCCTCCATATTCAGGTGTAATACAAGTAGAGAAGAACAGTACTCATCATAACATGTAGGAGTTAGATATTACAAAAGACCCCATCAGCAAAATAACAAAAGGAAGCCTTCCACAATAATTTCAGATTGTAATTAAGATGTGATCGGAGAGCTTCTTTCAGTCTGTTAAAGGAGATCCGTTCCCTAAATTAATTTCGCTTCCATTTTCATTCTTGAAACAGCTTTTGTCTTGTGTTTTGCAAAAGGTGAAGACTTGCCGGGCGCAAAGCATCTTATATTTAGTTGGTCAGGTTTCATATTCCATTCTTTTTTTTTTAATATTTTGTTCCTCCCTCATATTAAGTATGGCTTTGTATACTTATTTCGCAAAATAGTGCCAGAATATGAGAAACATCTCGACGATGCATCTGGCATCATATTGCAATATCGTGTACTGGCGAGAGATGAGCCATTGTTCCTTGAAATTTTTATATTGAGAAATCACTTCTTAATCGGATTATGAAATCGCTTTTTGAAGTCTGCGGGCGGAAAGAATAAAATACAATGAATGTTATGGGTGTTGGAAGCTGTTTGATTGCAAAATAAATGCAAACCGGTATAACTGTTGAGAAAGTCGACTCATAGATGCTTGAGGTAGACCAGAAGACGTCTAAAATGCCACAAATTTCGATACAACGATATACGAGTTTGTGTAATGCAATTTGTTTCGTAGTTTGCTAGTTGATCTGGTTTCTGCAAAGCATATGCAAGCTTTAAGTACGAGTAGTAAGGAGCCGATACTTACTTTTGTTACTTAGTTACTTTTGTATGGGAGGTGGTAGAAGTAGAGGGGGAGGTTTGTGCTGAATTTCAAGTTTGAAACTTTTGTAATTTTCAAAGGAATTGGCTATTCAAATTCCTGTTAAGACCCCCCTACACGGGCATAGGACAGAAACAACTCTCTTCCACAAGGCGCGATCCTGAGCATCGGCCTTAAGCTGTTGCCAGGACTTATATATTCTTCTGGCCTCCTGCTCAACTACTCGCTTCCATGTGTTACATGGTCGACCAACCCGACGTCTTCCTTGAGGATCCAAGGCCTGTTTGGCGATGTTTCGCTCTGGTTTCCTCAAAGTATGACCGATCCACTGCCACTTCCGCCTTTGAATCTCCATACCTATTTTAGTCTGGCTAGTTGTACTCCAAAGCTCGTCGTTGAAGATCACTTCTAGCCAGAATATTCCTAAAATGCGTCGGAGGTATTAGTTTACGAAAGTCTGTAGTTTCTTGATAAGTCGAACGGTCACTTTCCACGTAGTACAACCATATAACAACACGGATTTGACGCATGTCTCAAAAACTCACAGTTTCGTGCGAAGGGAGATCTTTCTTAACCTCCAGAAAAGGGAAAAGATATTGAAGGCCTGACGAGCTTTATTTAGCCGATCCTCAACATCCTTTTCGGCTCCGCCGTCCATGCTGACAATGCTTCCGAGATAGCAAAAATCTTGCCCCTCTTTCACATCTTGTCCGTTAAGAACAATCGCTGTGCTTGCGTTGGAACCCATGTGCATGTACTTGGTTTTACGCACATTTATTTTCAGTACCGCCTCTTTGCATTTAGAATGCAACGAGCGAACATTTGACTCTAAGTCCGAACGGTTATGTGCAAGCAAACACACGTCATCAGCATAATCGAGATGACTTAAGATGTTAAATAGTCTCCACGGATATATTAAATAGTCTCCATTGAAGACCTTTACCTTCCCCACCTTCCAGTGCAGCTTTCAAGATGTCATTTATTACCACCAGAAACAGGGCTGGTGATAATATGCAGCCTTGTTTGACACCCGTTCGCACAGGGAAGCTCTCGGACAGCTCTCCTCTATGCAAGACGCGACACCTCGCATCTTTGTAGGATTCTTTAATCATAGCTATGACCTCATCTGGAATACCTCTCCTACGCAAAGCATTCCATATGTAATCTCGCTTAACGCTGTCGAAAGCCTTCTCGAAGTCCACAAACATGAGATGTAGTAGCGAACCCATTTCGGCTGACTGCTCTAATATTATCCGTAGAGTATTTGTGTGGTCGATACAAGACGACCCTTTACGGAATCCAGCCTGATAAACTTCGAGAGTGCTCCCCACGACATCACTAATCCTATTGAGAATTACCTTAGCCATGATTTTCGATACGGCAGTAAGTAGACATATACCACGCCAATTGCTACAATTCCGAAGGTCGCCCTTCTTCCGAATTTTCATAATGACACCCTCCTTCCATACAGTCGGATATCTTCCTTCATTCCTCACCTCAGTAAAAAGTGGGAGGAGTTTATCGGCTGTTGTTTCCGGGTCCGCTTTGAGGAGTTCGGTTGGTAGTCCGTCTATACCTGGAGCTTTTCTTCTCGCCATTAACCGAATGGCGGAAACTATCTCTTACTTATCTGGGGGATCGTCCCTAATAGAAGATTGTTGCGGTTGGATGTTTCGTAGTTGTTCTGTTTCTGGAATATCTTCCTCTGACAAGATGTTTAAAATATCAGAGAAGTATTCCTTCCATCGCTGCAATTGGTGTTCACTCATATTAAGGAGAGCTCCGTTGACATCTCTCACCAGTTGGTTGGCAGTAGAATTCCTGTTCGTCAACTGTTTCATGATTTTGAATAGTGAACCCATATCCCCAAGGTAAGCCGCAGATTCTGCCTTGTTTGCCAGATCTTCAATGGCCTTTCTCTTGTCGCGTCTAACAGTCTTTTTAAGCTGTATATGAGCATCGCGCTAGTTCTGCCTCAGGTCGGCCGTTCTTTGGTTGACATCGGGTTGAGAGATGATTGCCAATTTGGCTTTTTTCCGAATGCGATTGGTTATTGTTTTCCTGAAATTGGGGCATTTGTGTGGGAGGTGGCAGAGGAAGAGTAGGTTTTTAGATGATTGTGAGACTGTTTATCAACATGCCTATCACTATGCTTTGTTTCAATTTTAAAGTCAATAGATTTCATATGCTCGAAAAAGAAATGCTTTTCTTGAATTTATAATATAGAGATTTGGTTGGGAGGGGCTGAAGGAGTGATGCGTAGCTGATTTTTTTAATGGCATTTATTGCAATCATTAAGTAACAAATTCCGGAAAAAAATTTGAAGTTTGTACTTTTTATACTTTTAATGGAAATTGCTATAATGCCTTTACCAAAATTATGCATTTGTACGGGAGGGGCACGAAGGAGTAAACGGATTAAAATAAAATTGTTCGACGTTAGTGATATTTACAGAATTATATGTTGCTCGGAATTTGAAGTCGATAGCTTTGCCAGTTTCAAAGAAAACTAATTTAATTTAATTTTCAAAATTTTGTGAAATTGGGTGTAGAAGGAGTGGAGTGAAGTTGATAATTTTAAAACTGAACTGCAATTATAATAAAGCACATTCTGGCAAAAATTCGTCCTTTTAGCACTGCCATTTTCAGTGAATATCGATATAATATATTTTTCAAAATTGTGCATTTGCATGGGAGGTGATAAAAGGAGCGAGGAGATCGGATCAATCTTTTTTGACGTTAATGATGTTCACATAGTTATACTTTGACCTAGTTTTGCAGAAAAATCAATTTCTTAAAATTTCGAAATCTCATGAAATTTGTATGGTACGGTCCAGAAGAAGAGAGGATGTAGCCCGTTCATTAACTTAAAGTTTCGTTTTTGCTAAAAATGACATTTGCAAAGTTTCAGTACGCTTGCTCAAAGTGTTCGAGAGTTATGTTGCGGACAGACAGACAAACGGTCACTCGGAATCGAGGCTTTTGAGCGACTGTATCTGTATCCTTGCGAGCATTATTTCTCAGCGTTACAAACGTTAAAGTAAAAACAATATCGCTACTCTCAGTTTTCATCTGTAGTATAAAAAAGATGAAGATCGGTGTTGATGGCTCTGAAGTAGCTTTTTACAGCCACTTTGACACTAAGCTGCTCAATTTGCAATAATTGAGCATTTAGCGAAATAGTCGCTCAATTTGCAATAATTGAGCAGTTAGCAAAATGGTAGCTCAATTTTATCAAAACCGAATCTAGCTACATTCACTTATTTCAAGTTGTACTTTATGGACGACTCGTCCTTAATAAGATCTCTCCACTGAATCATAATTTAAAAGCTCTTCACTATCATTAAAGTTCTTTAGTGAGATCCAGTAAGCAAGAAAACACCTTGTAGAATATCACATACATCATCCTGCAATGTAACTAACATGGGCGAGTCATTAACAGAAGAACACAGCCGGCTATACATATTCGGGATGCATTCATTTTCAAGAATAGTTGTGAACTATGCTGTCGTCGGAAACATCGTCACTCTTCTGTCTAGAGGTAGTAAGCGAACCACCGCAATGTCATATAAAGATAGCACTTATCGCAATAATGATGTGTACTTACCTAGAGCAAATGACACCTTTGAGCTATTCAGACAGGGATTTTCTACACGCTTTAGCATAATGGACGTCAGATATTGCACTTAAGAAAATTCGTTTCCTATTCATGTTTCGATCTTAAGATTACTTTCAGTCTTTTCTTTTCGGTGGTTTTTGGAAGGATTTTTTTTAATGCCAGGCTACCTTTATTTACGTACGAAAGAGTTAAAGAAACTTAACATTTTTTCTTTAGCCCCTTTAGCATGATATACTTCATGGAGATGTTGTCGCTTATTTAATACACCTTAAAATTTAGATCTTATATGAATTTCAAAAACTTACATGTTTAGGATGAAGAAATTTTGGAATGATTTGTTTGCTAAAGTTTAATATAGTCGTGATGAAAGGAAGTAAAAATTAACGAAAATTATGTTGAATTAGTCTCGATAAGAAGAAATGATAAAAGTTAAAAGAAAATCCGTTTTTTAATGATAATCTTATTAGAAATATATTCAATTTTAATTTTTTTCTGCAATTTTTCATCAAAATAATTTTATTCCACTTTCTTATTCAAATAATAAATTGTAATCGACACCGAAAATAAACATAAAAGAATTGATGATACTCTAGATGAAATGGAAATTACTTTAATATACTGGAAAATATGTCATCTCGAACTCTTTCGAATAGTGAATAGAGAGTTTTGCATGGAGGTGGTAGAAGTAGAGGGGGAGGTTTGTATTTTTCGTATATGACATCGAACATGGCATGCAAAATGTTTTTTGCTGAATTTAAAGTTTTTATTTTCATTTTCATACATTTAAAGAAATTGGACATAGTGTTCCTGAAATTGGGGCATTTGTATGGGAGGTGGTAGAGGAAGTGGAGCGTTTAAGATGATTTTGAAACTGCTTATCATCATCCTTATCGCCATTCTTTGATTCAATTTCAAAGTCGATAGCTCTCATATATTCGAAGGAGAAATACTTTTCTTGAATTTATAATACAGATATTTATATGGAAGGGGGTAGAAGGAGTGAAGCGGAGCTGAAAATTTGCTCTAACATTTATTGCAATTATTAAAAAATTTTAAGTTTGTACTTTTTCTAGTTTAATGGAAATCGATAAAATGCAATTAACAAAAATTATACATTTGTATGGGAGGGGGTAGAAGGAGTGTACGGATCAAAACATTTTCGCGTTATTGATGTTTTTATTTGTATACTTTATACAAAATATCAAGATGATAGCTTTAACAGTTTCGAAGAAAAATAATTTAATTTAAATTTCAAAATTTCCTGAAATTTGTATGGGAGGGGTAGAAGGAGTGAGGTGAAGTTGGTAATTCTTTTTAAAACTAATTGCAATTTTAGTAGAATGAATTCTAGCAAAATTTCATCTTTTCAGCTTTACTAGTTTCAATGAAAATCGAAAATATGTATTTTTCAAAATTGTCCATTTGTATGGGAGGGGGTAGAAGGAGTGAGGGGATCGGATCAATATTTCGGCATATTAATGACATATATTTTGACCTAAATTTCAAGTCGATAGCTGAAATAGTTTCAAAGAAAAATCAATTTCTTAATATTTCGAAATTTCATGAAATTTGTATGGGAGGGGGTAGAAGTAGCCCATTCACGAACTTAAAGTTACTTTTTTGCTAAAAATGACCCACAACAATTTTTAGCACTATATCTCAAAGCTTTCGAGAGTTATGCTGTAGACATACGCACAGACGGACAGACGCACAGACGGACAGACGGTCACTCGGAATCGAGGTTTTTGAGCGACAACAAATATTTCAGTATCCTTGGCGGCTCTGTGCGAGCGTTATTTCTTAACATTACAAACGGTAAGGCAAACACAATATACTCGATTTCATCTAGAGTATAAACATAACGCAAACTTACGATACTCTAGATGAAATAGAAATTTTTGTGATCCCAAGAAATTTTGTATGGGGGGAGTGGTGGAAGATGTGAAAACATTGAACTAATTTTTTTTATATGGAATTTTAGTGATTTTTTCCGAAATAACAACGAATATTATAAAATTGACATCTTTTAAATTTCAAACTAGTAACATCCATGCTTTTCAAGAAATCGATTGTTGTGAAATTGTGAAAATGTGTGATATTGTATAGAGGGGAGGGGGGGGGGGGGGGCTTAGAAGCAGTGAAGATTATGAGTTAATTTTTTCTGATCTTAATAATAATGCTAATTAAGTATTTAGTACAAAATGTGAGCTCGATAAATATTATATGGTCTGCTAAAATTGGCTTAAAGTGTTCCATGAAAAAGTGCAGTTTGTATGGCAGGTGGTGGAAGGAGTAAGGGGATCAAATAATTGTTATATCTTACATAAAATTTATGGTAAAAATAACATATTCTATCTTTCAAATCAGTAGCTTTCATAGTTTCCAAGAAAATTTGATTAATGTTAATGATTCAAAATGAGTCATTTTGTATGGAGAGGAGTAGAAGGGGTGGAACGATTTGACGAGATCACGAAAGGAACCTTAACTTTTTACCGAAAACGGCGTGTACAAATTTTGAATTTTCTAGCTCGACGCTCAAGCTAAAGAGCGAACGGACAGACGGACGGACATCCGGTTTTGAGATTTTCGAGCAACAACAAATATTTATGTACTCTTGGCGGCTCTGGGCAAAACATTATTTCTTGGCGTTACAAACTTTAGAGCAAACTTATAATACTCTCAGATTTCATCTACGGTATCAAAATTTGCTAGCCTGAAATTTTGTTTTTTTCGCGTTTCATGACTAAATAAGCCTGAAAGTAAAAAAAAAAAACAATTCCGTCTGTCTGTACGCCGTCTGCTGTACATATGGACTCTCTCCGAGTTCATTAGAAATAAAAAGTTCATTTTTGGATGGATCCATTGCCTAAATTTTGTGGAGTATTAGATAGAAATGGAGGTAGGGGAAGGCAGAGGCAAGAATAGAGTCAAAAACTAAACTTGCTTGTATCTCCACTACGTAGATAGAAAACTAAAATTCGATATTTAAAAGTAAAACTAAATGAATTTTTGTATCCAGTGATGTACGAAAAGGGAGGGTTCAAAACAGCCAAATTTTCTTTTTTTTAGTCAAATGATTGTATCTTTGGAGTAACTAAATGCTAAGAGTTCAGATTTTAGGACAGTAGTGTAACGAATCACCAGTACGTCACTGGAAAAATCGTCGAATTGCGAGCAACTTCACTCGCAGTGGCTCAACCGCAGCTATTGGTCAAAATCAATTTTTTTTTTCGTTTTTGTGAATGACCGCAATTTTTTGGAGATTTATTTTGTTGGCTTTGAGCGGGAGCGCGAACGCGTGTCGAGTGTATTTTCTGGATACTGGCTCGAGAATTCGAACGCGAGAGAGAATTGCCGTCTATATTTTATTATTTTTATTTTTTTTCTTATGGATCGGCCTGCTTAGTTCTGGGAGCTGTGACATGCAATGTAAAACCCGCCGTTTCCCTATGTATAACGCCTACAGTAAACGCTGATCAATAATGGCGGATCAGAAACGTCACTTGGTAAACTAAGGCATCTGTCAATAACTCCTCATTATTACATTTCTGAAGTTTCATCGGCGTCATGCACTTTTTTGTGAATATGTCGAAGTTTGTCATTTGCCAGAAGTTGTTGCTTTCAATTCAAAAAAATATGCAGCTAATGCATATCGAATGATTGTTGAAACTTATGGTGAGGGTGTTATTAGTGAAAGAACGTGTCGTGAATAGTTTCAACGCTATAAAAAGGGTGATTTCGGCGTGGAAGACAAGGAGCATTCCGGAGCAGTTAAAAAGTATGTAAATGCAGAATTGAAGGCAAATTTATTGGCCGCGACTCATGAACCCATTTCCCATCGTTAAAAAAGCTTGAGAAAGATGCAAAAGCAAGGAAATTGGGGGCCATACGAGTTGAAGCCAAAAAACGCCGAATGGCGTTTTTTCACATACGAACAGCTTCTCCAACGGCAGAAAAGTAGGGATTTCCTGCACCGCATCATTACTGGCGATGAGAAGTCTCCACTGCAATAATCCAAATTGAATTGATATTCGGTGGGGCTAGCTCGGCGTGGTGTATTATGAGCTGCTGCAACCGAGTGAAAAAATATGATAGATTGCTACAAAAAAAAACTGATGCGTTTGAGCCGAGTATTGAAGGAGAAACGGCCACAGTACCAAGAGAGACTCGACAAAGTGATTTTGCTACACGACAACGCTCAATCACATGCTGCTCACGTTGTGAAAGCCAAACACTGAAAGAAAACACTGAAATGGGACATCCTACCTATCCTTCAGACTTCACCCATTCCGACTACCACCTATTCCGATCGATGACGCATGGCCTGGCTGAGCAGCACTTCCATTCTTACGAAGAAGCCAAAAGATTGGGGCGATTCGTGGATCGACTCAAAAGAAGAGCAGTTTTTACGACGCGGAATCCGTATGCTGCCAGATATATGGGGAAAAAGTTATGGCTAGCGATAGGCATTTCTTTCAATCAAAATTTTAAAGCAAAACACTTAAAGATCAATAGCTCGATTATCCCTTAAGGGATATTATTGGAACTTGGAACACATAGTTATAGAGCTAGACTAGTGGAATATGAGAAAAATATAACATTTGGTCATAATATTAGTGAGGAAAAATGGGGAGCATTTCAAAAATGGTGCACTTTTCAAAATTTCGAAAATCATTATATCTCTAAACTCCTTATATTAAGCTGAAATTTCGTCAGATTGTAAAAGTGTATTTGATCTATAATTTTAGTAAATTTTTCAATTTGTATGGGAAAGGAAAATGAAAATGTCAGAAACTTTGAGTGCTTTTTTTGGGACTCTTCTAAAAAATACAAAGCTCAAATTTTGCAAAGAGCATATATTCATTTCATATACAAAACTGTTATGCACCGAAGAGGATTGGGAACACACCGTTTGCCTATTTTATTTTGAATAATTTTTCATCGCCAGTAGCAACTGAAAATTCGTGCTTAAAAAATTCCACTGTCTGGAGTGGGAATCGAACCTACAACCGATTGACTGTAAAGCAAGCACGCTGCCCACTACGCCACGGTAGCCAATTAAAAGCTACGAACTTGAAATTGTGTGCGAACACCTTCCAAGAGAAATGAAATAAAACTGCATCACAAATTTTACGATTTCCCTTATCTCCTTCTTCAATGAGCCCCATTCACTTACTCTCTGTTATCCACCCTAACCTGCATATTGATTTCACCCTCAACTTGTGCGAATAATTATGAAGTTGCGCCCGATTTGTTGGCAGATATTTATTTACATTGTATTCAGTACAAGCACCCGGAATTACAAAATATTCTTAAAAGAGAATTTACTCTTCTACTCTTTTTCAAAGAGAATATTTAGTAAATATTTATTAACAAGTCTAGTATAACTTGAAAAACCATGAATTCATAAGTTTCTTTTGTTTGTTACGACATTCACAAAAGTTTTAATTTTCTATTTCTAGGGAGCACTATCTCAAGAAGACGAGGCTAAGTGCAAGTTCTTTAAACTTCTCATATGTATATGCATAATGTTTATAATGCGTAAGTACACATTCAGATTCTTTCAAAATGTAAAAAAAATCTTATTCATGAAGTCATTAGACTATGGTATAAATTAAAATAACATAGTTTGCGACTATGAACAATTCTTTTAAATGCGTCACTATCACATCCGGATTAGGTTTCAGATTAATGACAACATGATTTAACACTTTCATCGAATCATCACTCTGAAAGATTTTTATTTGCAAAATAAATATAATAGATGTGATTTGTCGGAAAGATTTATAAATTTCATGTCATTGTTAATGAGTTTCTGTATTAGTCAATTGAAGAATATAACGAAAAGTAGGATTGATTTTGTTATTTTTATTTGAGTCGACTTCAAAATCAAGAAAAATTCTTATTATAATAGTTCTGGTCATCACCTGAAATAAAATAAATTACATAGTATTTTTTGAACGTATGTTACATATTTTAAGATAACCGCTTCTCTCAGAAATAAGATATCCTCGAATTAGTGTTTACCTCTCACCGTAACCAAAAAAATCATCCCATTTTACAAAAACTAACTTATTAAGAATCGTAATAATACGCAATTTTCAAGAATGTATTTAATAATATATGAAATGTATTATATAATCTGTTTATATTAATGGCTCTTTGTACACAATATTTAGTGTTTTGTTGGAATCAAAAGCATAATTTATTAAATTGGGGAAATCACTAACTCGTGCTACATATAACTACCCATGAGTAAAACAATTTTACTTTAGTTTTTAATAACTTTTTCAGAAATAACTATAAATAAACTGCCAAAAAGTCGGGCATAACTTTATTATTTTTGGAACAAGTTGCGGATGCATGGAAAGACAATATGCAGGTTAGAGTGGTTTGGGAGACTAAGTGAAAGATAATTCTTGGGCAGGGCTGTTATTAATTTAACAACATTTCATTCGTTTATGCAAGTTTGGGTTTTTATGAGGGGAGCGGGAGGGGTAAGGGTGGTTGGATGTTAATAGCTTCTTAATTGATTGCTTGAATCGTGACCAATATTCTCTGTATAGAATGTGTTTCATAAACGAAGCTGCATAGGATTTTCATAAAATTCGGTGTATTCTACATTCACGAAATCGAACATTTGTATGGGATGGGGTAGAGCGGGGAAGGGAATCGTAAAATTTGTGATGCAATTTTATTTCATTTCTCTTGTAAGGTGCTTGTACAAAATTTCAATTTCGTAGCTTTTAATTTGTTTGTTATTAGTTGATTTAATGAAATTGGTCGATATCATACTTTTTCTCTTTCACTTAGTCTCCCAAACCACTCTAACCTGCATATTGACTTTCCATGCATCCGCAACTTATCCCAAAAATAACAAAGTTTCGCTCGACTTATTGGCAGTTTATTTTGAGATATAACGATTTGTAATTTTGAAAAGTGCGCCATTTTTGAAATGCTCCCCATTTCCCCCCATATTTTTTTTGTTTTGCGTTTTTAGGATAATTTAGTCATGAAACGCGAAAAAAAAAATTACAGGGTAGTCAATTTTTTTTTTTGCGTCGATCACAATACTTTATTATTAGAATAATAAAGTAAAATGGGTCGTCGTACAACCATTGAGAAACAAGAATTAATAATACACCATTTTATTTCTGGAAAAAGTCAAAGATGCATCGCGGAAATTGTTAACAAAAGTGTACTGTACTGTACAACATATTATTGAAAGATATTCACGCGAAAATTGGATTGAAAATAAAGGGAGGAAAGCCCCGAACAAAATTTTCACAGACCATGATGAACGATGGATTACTATCTAATCTTATAATGACCCAAAGCATTCATCCTATCTTGTTAGGGAATGGATGCTATACAACTATACCTATACCTATACCTCATAACATTAAAACGGCACCACAATCACCCGATATAAATTTAATTAAGCATATATGGGCAAAACTAAAACTATAAATTAAAAAGCACCCCATTACTAATAAAAACAGTTGGAAGAGTGGAATAAAATATCACCAAGCTATACGAGGACAGAATCTATGCCAAAACGGCTTCAGGTAGTATTAAACTATAAAGGCGGTCCTACAAAATATTATCCTCCCTTACATGCAGCCCCAAGCCATGCAGCCCCAAGCCATCACATTACCTCCTCCATGTTTTACGGTTCCGCACAAATTTTCTTTCTTTAGCTCGGTATTCGCTTTCCTCCAAACTATTTGTCTGCCATCAGAGCCAAATAGGTTGAACTTACTTTCATCACTGAATATTATGTTTTTCCACAAATCTGGACCCTCATTTACGTAAGTTTTCGCAAACTCTAATCGTTTTTTTCTATTTGCTTCTGATATAAATGGCTTTTTACGGGCTAGTTTTCCATTTAAACCATGGTTTCGCAATGTTCTTCTAATAGTTTCCTTCGATATCGGTTTTTGGATCATATGAGAAACTTCAGCCCTCAAATTATTAATCGGCTTCTTTGGACGTTTTTCTATTTTCCGTCGAATATATTCTTCTACAATGGCGCTACAGCCCAAATCAGACCTTGGCCTCCTGATATATAGGTTCCTTAACATTTTTTATTACTTATTGTGGAAGGGTTGTTAGCCCTTCGCACAACCGTTTTTCTACGAATTTTTCATTTTCTTAGATTGAGGTGACCAAGGTATATCCAAGCAGGCAATGTGCCGGAATTATATATTGCGCCGACCGGGATTTGAACTCACGACCTCCATATTACAAGGCCAACACACTACCTACTAGGCTATACCCTATACCCTATACCGTCGAATGTATTGCTCATCGTTAACTTTAACTTTTTTCGTCCGCGCCCCGTTTTATTAATTAAAGTTTCGTCATTTTTCCATTTGTTGACTACAGTTCTTACTGAAGAAAATGATCTCCCAAATATTTTCCCTACTTTCCGATATGTTTTACCTTCACAAACAAGCTTAATAATAATCTTTCTTTCCGCAACTGTGGCTTCTTTTCTCCGTTTATCCATTTCATTTTTTTTTATTTATTTATGTACAAATATTTATTATTTTTTTATTTTTTTGAAAAACAACAGACTTAACTCAACTAGTCACTAATGTTCACCTAAAACTCAATATTTGTAAACAATGAAAAGTAATTGCATCATCAAATTCTACGAAATATCTTGTTAGATGCACGTGTGCCTTCAATTTTGTGTAGCTCGCAAGTGGTACAGTTGACATCAAAATAGCAAACTTTGTGATAGATTCGTTTTTATACTCTAGATGAAATCTGAGAGTATATTGTGTTTGCCTTACCGTTTGTAACGCTAAGAAATAACGCTCGCACAGAGCCGCCAAGGGTATAGAAATATTTGTTGTCGCTCAAAAACCTCGATTCCGAGTGACCGTCTGTCCGTCTGTCCGTCTGTCCGTCTGTCCGTCTGTCTATCTGTCTGTCTGTCCGTCTGTCCGCACAGACGGACAGACGGACAGACAGTCTGTCTACAGCATAACTCTCGAAAGCTTTGAGCTATAGTGCTAAAAATTTTTGTATGTCATTTTTAGCAAAAAAGTAACTTCAAGTTCGTGAATGGGCTACATCACCCCACTCCTTCTACCCCCTGCCATACAAATTTCATGAAATTTCGAAATATTAAGAAATTGATTTTTCTTTGAAACTGTTTAAGCTATCAACTTGAAATTTAGCAAAAAAGTAACTTTAAGTTCGTGAATGGGCTACATCACCCCACTCCTTCTACCCCCTGCCATACAAATTTCATGAAATTTCGAAATATTAAGAAATTGATTTTTCTTTGAAACTGTTTAAGCTATCAACTTGAAATTTAGGTCAAAGTATTATGATATAGATGTCATTAATATCACAGAATATTGACCCGATCCCTTTACTCCTTCTACCCCCTCCCATACAAATGGACAATTTTAAAAAAAATCATATTTTCGATTTTCATTGAAACTAGTAAAGCTGAAAAAACGAAATTTTGTCAGAATTAATTCTACCATAATTACAATTTATTTTAAAAATAATTATCAACTTCACCTCACTCCTTCTACCCCCTCCCATACAAATTTCACGAAATTTTGAAATTTAAATTAAATTATTTTTCTTCGAAATTGTTAAGGCTAGCAACTTGATATTTTATATAAAGTATACAAATAGAAATATTAATTATGCGAAAATTTATTTTGATCCGTACACTCCTTCCACCCCCTCCCATACAAATGCATAATTTTTGTTAAATGCATTTTATCGATTTCCATTCAAACTAGAAAAAGTACAAACTTTAAATTTTGCCAAAATTTGTTTCTTAATAATTGAAATAACTGTTGTCCGCTCCACTCCTTCTACCACCTCTCATACAAATATCTGTATTATAAATTCAAGAAAAGCATTTCTCCTTCAAATATACATATGAGAGCTATCGACTTTGAAATTGAATCAAAGCAAGGTGATAAGGATGATGATAAGCAGTTTCAAAATCATCTTAAACGCTCCACTTCCTCTGCCACCTCCCATACAAATGCCCCAATTTCAGAAAAACTATGACTAATTTCTTTAAAAATAATGAAAACTAAAAACTTTAAATTCAGCAAAAAACATTTTGCATGCCATGTTCGGTGTCATATACGAAAAATGCAAACCTCCCCCTCTACTTCTACCACCTCCCATGCAAAAGTCTTTATTCACTATTCGAAAGAATTTGAGATGACATATTTTCCGGTATATTAAAGTCATTCCCATCTCATCTAGAGTATTATATGATTGGGCTTTAAGCCCAATTATAATTCTGTTATGTTTTATACTCTAAGTGAAATCTGAGAGTATTATAAGTTTGCCACAAAGTTTGTAACGCTAAGAAATAAGGCTCGGAGAAAAAAATGAATGATACAGAAGTTCATATAATCACTCAAAAATCTCAAAACCGGATGTCCGTCCGTCCGTCTGTCCGTCCGTGTCCTCTCTAGCTTGAGAACGCGTTGATCTAGAAAGTTCAAATTTTGTACACGTCGTTTTTGACAAAAAAGTAAGGACAAGTTCGTGAACGGGCCAAATCGCTCCACCCCTTCTACCCCCTTCCATACAAAATGACACAATTGCGCAGTTTGACCATAAACGGATTTACTCGAAAAGTATAAAAGTTATTGCTCTGAAATTTGGAACATATTACTTTCATGATGATATCAATCTATCCTTCAACCACCTCCCATACAAACTGTACTTTTTCATGAAATACTCTAAACCAATTTACTCAGTGCGTATAAAATTTAGCGGGCTGAAATTGTGCACTGAATATTTATTTAGAATTATTAGTAAGACAAAAAAAAATAAGACATTTAGTTTCACCCCCTCCACCCCCTCCCATACAAAATGACACAATTTCGCAATTCGACAATAAACGGATTTTTTCAAAAAGCATGAAAGCTATTGATATGAAGTTTTGAATATACTACTTTTATAATAATTTCAATCTGCTATATAAAAATTAGTTGAGTCTTCCTCTTCCTTCCACCCACTCCCATACAAACTGCACTTTTTTATGAAATACTCTAAATAAATTTACTCAGTACGTATGAAATTTATAGAGCTGAAATTATGTATTAAATAATTAGTAAGACTAAAAAAAATTAGGCGAGTAGCTTCACTCCTTCTACCCCCTTCCATACAATTTGACACAATTCAACAACTTTACAAAAAGTCGATTTTCCTGAAAAGTATGAACGCTACTGATCTGCAATTTAAAATGTGTCAATTAAATGATGTTTGCAGTCATTTCTCAGAGCGTAATAAATAAATTCACACTCCTTCTACCACCTTCCATACAAACTGCACAATTTCACTAAATCCAATACACTAATTTTCTCAGTACCTATTAAATTTTTGAATCCTAAATTTTGTATAAAACATTTTGATAGCAACCTTAGCGTGATGTGGAAAAATTAGTTCAATGTCGTCACCCCCTCTACCACTTCCCCTACAAAATTCCTTAAAATGAAAAAAATTCTCTTTCATCTAGAGTATCGCACAATTGGGCTTTACGCCCAGTCGAAGTCCTGTTATGTTTTTTATATTGATTTGGTATACATTATAAAGAAGATTACACACTAACAGAATAAAATGCCAATGGCATTTATATAGATTGTGCCTTCAATTTTGTGACTATGTGTAAATAAATATCTCACCAAACCAAAATAAAAATGTTCACACAAGAAATCTATCTCGTCACTATTTCCCTCTAATTTCATAGTGGCAAGCAATTGTTTGTGTAATTTGTGTAGATTATCCTATAAATTTTCAATAATTGCCGGATTGATGAGTAATTGAAGAGTTCCAGTGCAACATCAAGCGTTGTGTGTGAAAAACTTCTCTAACTTTATTCTCATACAATGAGTTAAATTGATGTATTGATGATGAAAGAATAAATCCCGTTAAATTGTTATTGGTTTCGTTAATTAAAGTTTAAACATTGTTTACTCAAGTGCCGTTTTATTCAGAGAAAAAAAATGTTAGTAGCTAATTCGTGCGTAAATTGCAGCCGCTACCAGCTTCTAAGATTGTTCTCCGGTGGGAAGATTTTTTTTTTTTTCAGAGAGAACAATACGAGTAGATCTTCTATTAAATTTCATGACACATCAGTTTTGCGCGTAATGCAATTTCAATAAATCTATTCTTTTTATAGCATAAGTATGTCCGGAAATAGATTAGATGTAAAAGGTAATAAAGGGCACAGTATCTGTTAAAAATTATTTTAAGAAGCAAGTGGGAAAGTGCATACAAATATGAAATCTATTATTGTAACTAATGGTGATAATTACAATTTCACAAAAAAAAAATACTTCTACCAAAAGATATGTATTTACATTTTCATCTACAAATATTTGTCTCAAGCCGAATGCCAAATATTAATAAAAAAAATAATCGCACAGAATAATCCATCCACACTAATCATTAATCGGTATTTGTGAAATTTGCAGTTTTCGGCGAGTAACAAATCTTTGGATTCGGCTAGCTTTTGAGTAACATGATGACTAATACTTTAAATCAAATGCATTTTTTTAGCGATCAGGGAAGGACATGTACCCTTGTCCGCTTTTTACTTAATGCACTATAACTTACGAAATATTAATGCATGACATTTTCCGTTTATCTTGTTTTAAAAGTAAAATGTTTCCATATAACTAATATTAATGCTATGAACAAAAGTGTAGCTAACGTTTAAACGGTCCAAGATACAAATAGTACTCGTACCTTAGTCCAATATGGTATGTATTTAAAAAAAAATTATAAATTATTTAGTTTTAATAAAAATTAATTGTTATTGTGAAAGGGTTGTTTGCCCTTCGCACAACGCTCTATCTAAGGCTAAGATATACCCAAGCAGGTAGTGTACTGATATTTTCTGTCGACCAGGATTTGAACTCTCGACCTTCGCAAAGTAAATCAACACGCTACCAACTAGGATACACCTAATTATTTATTATTCAACTAGCAAACGCCCGCGACTTCGTCCGCGTAAAAATAACAATAATAAGCAATTTTTGAGATTGTAGTTAGTAATACATTATGTGGGATGTATAATCTGCTTACTTTAATGGCTCTTTGAAGAAAATGGTTTGTATATTGTTGGAATCAGAACCATAAATTATTAAGAATGAAAGCATGATTCACCCATTTTTATGGGATAGGCTCGTGATCAAATCAAACCCGTGATTCGAGATCATATACGTGTTGAAAAGCGTTAAGGACATGTGAATAATTGTAGCTGGTGTTATTTAAAAAAAAAAACAAATAAAATAACATTAAGCTTAAAAACATAACAGGACAACGATTGTGCGTAATGCCCAATCGTACGATACTATGTATAGATGAAATCGAAATTTTTGCGGTGTTAAGAAATTTTTTATGGGGAGTGGTAGAAGGGGTGACAGCACTGAACTAATTTGTTTCACATCATGCTAGAGTAGATATAAAAATGTTTTGTACGAAATTTAAGCTTCAAAAATGGAGTAGGTACTGAGCAACTTAGTGCATTGAATTTAATGAAATTGTGCAATTTGCATGGGAGGTGGTAGAAGGAGTGGGGGGTTTTTGGTAATTTTTCGAGAAACAACTATATCATGCAATTGATATACTTTAAATTTCAGATCTGTATCATTCATACTTTTCAAGAAAATCGAATTATTGTATAGTCGTGGAATGTGTCTCATTGCATGGGAGGGGGAAGAAGGAGTGAAGCTACTCGGTTAAGTTTTTTCCCGATATTAATAATAATGCTAATTAAGGATTAAGTTCAAATTTCAACCTCGATGAAATTTAAATGTACTGAGAAAATTCGTTAAGAGTATTTCATGAAAAAAGGCGGTTTATATGGGAGGTGGTGGAAGGAGAAGGGGGTTTCTGGTGATTTTTTGAAAAATAACTATAATCATCATGCAATTGATATATTTGAAATTTCAGATCAGTAACACTCAGACTTTTCAAGAAAATCAAATTCTTGTGAAGTCGTGGAACTGTGTCACATTGTATGGGAGGGGGTAGAAGGAGTGAAGCTAATCGGTTAATTTTTTCCCGATATTAATAATAATGTTAATTAAGGATTTAATGCAACATTTTAGCTCGATGGAAGTTACACGTACTGATAAATTTGGTGTAAAGTAATTCATGAAAAAGTGTAGTTTGTTTGGGTGGTGGTGAAAGGAGTGAGGAAACTCAAACAATTTGTAAGCCAAAAGACTGCATTTATAATAGAAATAATATATTACAAATTTCAAATTAATAGCTTTTATGGTTTCCAAGAAAAATTGATTAATATATATTTTGAAAATGAGTCACTTTGTATGGGAGGGGGTAGAAGGCGTGAGGGGAGTGAAATGAAACCAAAAGCAGATTTCATTCCGATGGACACCTAACAAAATGTGCAAGTTTCATTACAATCGGTTCAGCCGTTTGTGCGTGAAAAGCGGTCGGACAGACAGACAGACAGACAGACAAAAATTTCAAAAATGTGTTTTTATGCTTAGTTAATGCTAAAATAACTCAAAAAACTAACTTATAGCCATTTATAAGCAAATAACAGACAGACACTACAATTATATTACTATGTATAGATGTATAGATGTATAGATTAGAATTCGACAAATTTTATAAATATTAAAATCGACTTTCTAGAATTGAACTAAGATAATGATATAGAATTATTTTTCAATGGCGTGACAGGCCAAATTGCGTCTGCGGCTGTAAACCTTTAGCAAATGTATGGATTGCTGATACTTTGCACTACCCTTGATTTCTCGTAACTTGCTACGGACCAAGGTCCAAGTAATAAATACGACCAAGGTACGAAGATGGTATCTGACATTCTATGGTGTTTTATTTTAACACACAGTAACGATCAATTTATTTAATAATAAAACAATCTAAAACAGAACAAACAACTAAGTCACAGAAAAAAACTACCGTAAATAATTTCATAAGCAATAACTATTTTTTGATGCAGGAAAACTATAGGGAGTACAAATTGAAAACCACCGTTTTTTTTTTTTTTTTCAAAATTCGAGCCTCGATGTTTTTTCTTCATGTGCGAAGTACGGACTAAAGGATGTCATATGTATATGTATAGAAAATTTACTAAAATTAAAGGGCAAACAATTAGTGAAAACCATTTTTTCAAAACATTGTTAAATTTGGTTTGGTGAATGTTTTTACAATACATTTCGAATTGAAAGAAAATATTTCCATATTCGGATTGTTACGCTTTATTATTCGTGACATCTCGGTCTCTGCTGAGTTTGATAAATGTCTCAGCAGAGAGACCCAAGCTTAACTTGGCTTCAAACTTTTACAAGAAAAATACCATAATTTGTATTCTCTCTTGGTTGCTAATATTCAGTCAGCAATAAAATAATTTTCAGTAGAATGAAGTTTGCTGTTTTATTCCAGAAATCTTTATTTTTTCAATTTTTATTAGTTTTTGGTTCATGTCTAAGCTAAGCACTTTAGCAACGGATAATTTAACGCAGGACAGAGATAGTTACTTTGGGCTTAAATATGTCAAACAAGGATGGCGAAACAATTCTTACGAAAATTTGACAATTGTTTCGATCAATTTAACGTGGGAAAGAGTTAGCTGCAATATTTTTAAGTGTGCCAGGCAAAGATAGCGAACCATTTATTTCGAAAAATTTCTAGCATTTCGCCAGTAAGGAAGAGAAATACTTTCATTCCCATTTTCTTATGCGGCAAAGCATGCTCATAGTCACTCCTTATTATATATCCTCCTTGGGCATATGCCTTAGTATTTAATAAGCAAAAGAAAGATAAAGTATTTTAACTCGCGTCCTGTTTCGAGGGTATATAATATACGAGTTTTTTGTTTTTCAATTTTATATGAATTTTAGAAGCGTTAACTAGTGGACAGCGTGTTAGTCTTGTAATGCAAAGGTCGAGAGTTCAAATCCCGGTCGGCGCAATATATAATTCCAGCACATTCCTTGCTTGGATATACCATGGTCACCTCAATCTACGAAAGTGAAAAATTCGTAGAAAGAGAGTTGTGCGAAGGGCTAAGAACCCTTTCACGATAAGTAATGAAAAATGTTAAGGAACCTGAATGTCAGGGGGCCAAGGTCCGATTTGGGCTGTAGCGCCATTGTAGTAGTAGTAGTAGTATGAATTTTAGAACCAAATACAACCATTGCTTAATTGAATATATAAGATATACTTATTTGCGCTATTTTTCTATCTGGTAATGTTTACAAAAAAAAAATGTAGGGGAACCCGGGGTACCGGGACGGAATTAAGTTTGAAGCTTTTCGGTGTCAAGGAGGTGCTACCAGTGAGCGGCAATAAGTAGAATTAGGCCATTCTGTTACTTCTCAACCAGAACAGCCATGTTACTCTAGTTTTCTTGAGCATTGGTGCGAAAAGTTTTCGTTTCGTATTTTTTTGCTCCTGTATTGAAACTCTCGATGATTGTGTTACCACGGTAAAGTATACATATTTGTTTGCATTACAACTACAGTTGGTACAAGCATGAAGAACGTTTAATTGTCCTGAATTTCGTCTAGTTAAACGTTAGTTTATGTATCTCTCGAGTGGCCTTATCTCCCTAACCTGAATCGTGTCCCTGGCGCGGAATGGGTAAGTACTCTATTCTGAATGTGAATGTTTAAATTGCGGTGAATTTAACTCAAAATCAGTTGAAGGTTGGGTGGCTTGTTACAAGTGCAAAATATGGCCGAACAATTCTTGTGGGTTAATAAATACCGAAAATATTGAGGCTGTCCTAGTTTGTGAATTTTGTGAAAAGTACACAATTAATGAAAAGTTCAGTTAAACCATCATAGTCACATAAAACTAAATAATATAGAGCAAACTTATTTTTTCTGCATTTCCACTAGTGTTAAATGTTTTTATAATTAGGTATTTATCCTAACCACCCCATTTAGCCCCGTGCTCAGGCAGAACGGGGTAAATGGCACTATTTTCTATTTGAAAACAAAAATATTGCTCTTTTGTTTTCATTCAATATTAATGTGATTATTATATTATAATGTGTTTTTAGAAAATTTTCCCTTAACTTAGCTCCCTTAATTAACCCATTTGTGTTTTAATACCATATTTTCAACTTAGTACCTCGTTCTGCTCCGGGTTTCCCTATAATTTAATAATAAAATAGAATGCTTAATCTGCTTATAGCAACGATCGCTTTCCGCTTCAGATAATCCGATTTTTTGGCTTGGTCACTTGGAAATCGTATTAAGCGGGCTTTACTGCATATTTAAAAGTCATTTAATCGAATTTACACGCATTCTGAATTTAGCCCTGTGAGAATAATAAAGTTCCCAAATTGTGTACAGATATCTTATTCATTCAATTAACCATAACAGGTAGCCTGCATAAACAAACTAACTCAGGGTATCAGGGCACAAACGATTATCGAAAAAATCGATGATTCAATTGTCGACTCCTAGAGCATGTTGCCACCTTGAATTAAAAGTTATCTCTTAATTGGGCTCATCGAAGATGCAAGTGAATACAGTTAAATGGTAACTTATGAACTTATGATAAAGTACAAATTGTCAAATGGAAGTCAACAACAATTGCTCTAGGCTCATTTTAAAGTTGATATCCTGAAAAATAATTGAGCTGCAAAACTGTTCATAGCTTTACGACTTAATTGCATGAAACTACAACACTTAAGCATCGTTAAAAAATTCATTATTTATTCAAAACCAATAATCGATCAAGTGAACTACGGAAAATTTCTTCACCGACTACGCTCCATTCATTTGCAACACTTGTATAAAAAGGACGTGAAAATAGAGTTTGAATAGTACGACAGCCGCCGTAATGTTTAAAATTAAAGAAAAGGATTTCGAAAATTCAATCAATTACGCATTATTACGAAATGATGTTGGCAATAGTTTTCAAAAGGATAAAATCAAAACTATCGATGGCGTTTTAAATCCAGAACTAGTGCGTAGGAAAAGGGATCGAGTGCTACGAGCGCAGCTAAAATCATCGGATGGAAATACTGCGGAAGTTCACGATCAGGTAAGTTTGCCTTTCGTGAAATTGCCACGAAATCTTTAATGATTGCTTTTTCTTCGTCAGTTCTACAGGGATCATAAACTACTCCTAGTTTTATTCCGAGCACTAGCAGTTATGCCAATAACACGATCATCTCCGGGTCGAATCACCTTCAGTTGGACCTCGACGGCCACAGTTTACGCAATCTTCTTCTACATTGGTGCAACAGTTTTGGTTCTAATTGTTGGCTACGAACGATTGAAAATTCTACGCACCATTAAGGAATTCGATGAGTATATTTATGCGATCATTTTCGTTGTATTCTTAGTTCCGCATTTCTGGACTCCATTCGTCGGATGGGGAGTTGCAAAAGAGGTCGCTGTTTATAAAACTATGTGGGGATCTTTTCAGGTTTGAAGAAATACTTGCGATTATCTTAACCGAAAAGTTTTTGATTCTAGGTTCGTTACTATCGTATCACTGGCAACGCGTTAGAATTTCCCAGGCTTAAAATTCTAATCGTTATTATTTCAATTGGATGCCTTCTCTTAGCCATGTTTTTTCTTCTTTCGCTTACCCTTCTACTGGACGGTAATATGATTGAAATTCAGTTTTGTTTTAATTACAATACAAATCTATAGTGATTTTTAGGATATCCTTTGTGGCACACAAGTGCTTATTATCACATAATAATCACGATAAATATGAACTGTGCTCTATGGTATATCAATTCAAGAGCAATCAGAGATGCTTCAAGAGGACTATCGAAAAATTTCAACAGAGCTGTTAAGGTTGAGTGTACAGCATCGCTAATATCACAATATCGATTTCTATGGCTTAACTTGAGCGAATTACTTCAATCGCTGGGAAGTGCTTACGCAAGAACCTATTCAACATACTGCCTGTTTATGTATAAAGAGAACATTTATCAAATTTTAATGTTTACCTAAATTAAACAATTTCAGGTTTATTAACATCACAATAACAATATACGGAGCATTTTCAGAAATAGTTGACCACGGTGTTCAATTGTCCTTTAAGGAAATAGGACTTATCGTCATTTGTATTTATTGTTCGGTTTTACTTTTCATTTTTTGTGATTGTTCACATAATGCTACGTTAGAGGTTGCTAGGGGTGTTCAAGAGACATTACTATCGATCAATATTTTACACGTTGATCTACAAACTCAAAAGGAAATCGATCTTTTTATTCAAGCAATCGAGATGAATCCGGCAATTGTTAGTCTAAAAGGTTATGCTAATGTTAATCGGGAATTGATAACATCGGTATTTATTTTCATTCAATTTATAGATATTTTAATTATATAATTTTTTCTATAAATTTTAGAGCATTACAACTATTGCAATATATTTAATAGTGCTTTTACAATTCAAACTATCACTTACTGTTTTACATGGTAATCGAGAACAGAAGGTATAGTTGGAGATAAATACAAGGAAAGTTATATTGTAGCAGATTATATCACATTATAAATGTATTAGTAAAATGTAATATAAAATATATTTAGTAGTATATATTTACAGTATATCATAATGATTCTCGAGTTTGCTTTCTACTATCTCCTTTATTTTAAGTTATGTCTAGGATATCTAAAAAAAACTCCAAATAAGAAGCCTTATTGATTGATTGGAGTATTTTTTTTGCTAAATTTTATAATTTTTAAGTTTAATGTGCACTTTCAGCCAGTGTTACGTGTTCTTACATCAGTTGCCGAGATTTTGTAGTTAAACTTATCGTGAAAGCAGAAGTATCTAGATTATAATTTGAAATTTAAGATTTGAATCCGTTCACTTCCTAAATTTTAAATTATGGCGCAGATATTTCAGTTATCGCTGTGAATTAAACTGGAAAAATTTGATAACTAATGTAAGAACGTTTAAAACTTGCCGAAAGTGCACATTTAATCTTTAAAAGTGCAAAATTTCGTAAAAATACACCAAATAAGAAGAAGACAGCTACAGAAGAGCCTTAATTTATATACATTTATTCTATTCGATACTAGCGATCGCCTGCGACTTCGTCCTCGTAAGAATACTGCGATTCTACGCAATTTTTTTTAAAATCTGAGAGTATTATAAGATTGCTCTAAAGTTTGTAACGCAAACAAATACTGCTCGCACAGAGTCGCGAAGGATACAGAAATATTTGTTGCCGCTCAAAAATCGGATGTCCGTTTGTCCGACCGTCCGACCGTCCGTCCGTCTGTCTGTTCGCTCTCTAGCTTGCGAACGCGTTGAGCTAGGAGTCTCAAACTTTGTACAAGTTATTTTTAGTGAAAAAGTAAGGTCAAGTTCGTAAACGGACCAAATCGCTTCACCCCTTTTACCCATACAAAATGACTCAATTTCAAAATTTAACACCGAGCGGATTTTCGCAGAAAATGTAAAGGCCATTGATCAGCAATTTGGAACATATTATTATACTCTAGATAAAATCTGAGAGTATTATAAGTTTGCCACAAAGTTTGTAAAGCTAGGAAATAAGGCTCGGAGAAAAAAATTAATGATGCATAATCACTCAAAAATCTCAAAACCGGATGTCCGTCCGTCCGTCCGTGCGTCTGTCCGTCCGTCTGTCCGTCCGTGTCCTCTCTAGCTTAAGAACGCGTTGATCTAGAAAGTTCAAATTTTGTACACATCGTTTTTGACAAAAAAGTAAGGACAAGTTCGTGAACGGGCCAAATCGCTCCACCCCTTCTACCCCCTCCCATACAAAATGACACAATTACGCAATTTATCAATAAACGGTTTTTCTCGAAAAGTATACATGCTATTGATATGAAATTTAGAATATAATACTCTTATAGTGATATTATTCTACTGTATAAAAATTACGTGTGTCCTCCTCCTCCTCCTCCTTCCACCACCTCCCATACAAACTGCAATTTTTCATGAAATGCTTTAAACCAATTTACTCAGTGCGTATATAATTGATTGAGCTCAAATTGTGTAATAACTATTTATTTATAATTATTAATAAGATCAAAAAAAATTTGACGAATAGCCTTACCCCTTCTACCCCCTCCCATACAAAATGACACAATTACGCAATTTATCAATAAACGGCTTTTCTCGAAAAGTATAAATGCTATTGATATGAAATTAGGAATATAATACTTTTATAATGATTTCATTCTACTGTATAAAAATTACATGTATCCTCCCCCTCCTTCCACCACCTCTCATACAAACTGCACTTTTTCATGAAATGATTTAAGCCAATTTACTCAGTGCGTATAAAATTGATTGAGCTGAAATTGTGCAGTAACTATTTATTTATAATTAATAATAAGACCAAAAAATTTAGACGATTAGCTTTACCCCTTCTACCCCCTCCCATACAATATGACACAATTTCACAACTTTATAAAAAGTCGATTTTCCTGAAAAGTATGATGCTAATCATCTGCAATTTAAAACATGTCAAAAGCATGATGTTTATAGTTGTTTCTGAAAAGTCATTAAAAACTCGCCCCTCCTTCTATCACCTCCCATACAAACTGCCCTACTTCACTACATCTCTAATTTTCTCAGTACCTATTAAATTTTTAAATCCTAAATTTTGCATAAAACATTTTGATAGCAACCTTAGCGTCATGTGAAAAAATTAGTTCAATGTCGTGACCCCCTCTACCACTTCCCCTACAAAATTTCTTAAGATACAAAAATTTCTCTTTCATCTAGAGTATCGCACGATTGGGGTTTATGCCCAATCGTACTCCTGTTATGTTTTTTATGATGATTTCAATTTACTGTTTAAATATTATTTGAATACCCCCACTCCGTCCACTACCTCCCATCCAAATTCACTTTTTCGTGAAATACTATAAACGAATTCACTTTGCTAGGGTGTAGCCTAGCGGGTAGCGTGTTGGTCTACAATGCGAAGGTCGTGAGTTCAAATCCCGGTCGACGCATAATTCGAGCACGCCTCAATCTAGAATGACTTCAAAAATCCTTTTTTTCATCGATTCAATTCCGCCAGTGATTCATACCGGCAATTTTCAGAATATACCCGTCTGACAAGAACTCCTCAAATGTTTTCAATGGGATTCAGATCGGGAGAACATGCTGGCCAGTTCATCACCCTAATAGAATTTGTCACCATCCAACCCATTGCTTGACGACTGGTATGAATTCTGGCATTATCTTGTTGGAAAATGCCAGAAATGACAGTAAACTGTTTTCGAGTACTTGGATGTAATCTCTACTGTTCATCCAAGATGAAATAAATTGTATATCCAAACGCCTTGCTGCAGAAAATGCTCCCCACAACATCACAGAACCGCCACTAAAATTCCTCTTCGAGAAATAGAGAGGTTCCTTCCTCAGAACGCGCGAGTAAGAATTAAATCCGTCGGGTCCATCTAAGTTCCATTTCTTTTCATCAGAAAATATCACCTGAAAATGAAATCTTGAGCTTAAATAATGAAGAAGTACGAAAGCCAGTATGTCTTACAGAAGAGCCATGTAGTTTTCTGAGAATTCCATCCGAGCTTTCTTATGGCGATCTAATAGTCGTGGAGCACTCTTCATTTTACTTATAGAAATGTTAGGATTACATTGAATCATTCTTCAAACCGTTGTTTTTGACACCTTTGTTGGGACTAGAGCTGACAATTTATTACACTTAGTGTCGAATTGCTTGCTGCTCCTATAATTTTCCTCTCTCCCCGCGGAGACAGTTTTCTTTTTCTTCCCTTTCGCTTCATTTTCCCATATAACTCCGGATCTTTTAAAAAGTTTCGAATTACACGGCGACTGCGAGTAACTTTTCTCGAAATTTCACTTATGCTCAAACCATCGTCTTTGTACGCTAAAATTTGACCCTTTTGGACATCATTTAAAGACACACCACGCAGCATTTTAAATAATAACATTATTACGAAACCCTCTTGTAAACAACAACTAAACTGATTCAGTGTGTCGATTTCTAACTGCACTAATCACCATGTGGGTTATAAATATGAAAAGCACAAAAATGTCGAATTTCCAAGAACTGCATCAAAAAGAACGATAATGTGAAATGATTTACAGAAAAATCATTGAATAGAGTTTCTCAATCTTTCCTTGTATTTATTATAGGGCAAAATTATTTTAAGGCGAAAATAATTTCAAATTGGTAGTTAGGTTATAAATATGAAGAAGAGGTCTAATTCTCAAGGAGCATCCTGGAACATATATATTGAACAATGTAAGCAACGAGGCAGATTTCATTTTGTAACTTAAAACATCCTTCACGAACATAACACTAATAATAAACCGTCTAGCTTTTAAAGTTTGGAGACCAAGAAGGAGACACCTAGAATTATAAGAAGGCATTTCATAATGCCAGTGAAACCTACGAACCGCAATGCGAGTAAATGATTTCTGCACGGCCTCAATGCGCCCGGTTTACTGAGGTATGAGGATTTCATACAACAGCTACATACTCGAGGATCCTGAAAATCAGTGGAACTCCGTTTAATAAATCCTAACATTTTGAATGATTTAGAACATACAGGGTGGGCCATACAGTGGTTTCTTTTTAGATCATAGGTTATTTTGACACTGAAAGCTGTTTCCCGCTCGAAATCTTGACAGAAAATTAGTATCATACCTCCGCGAAACGAAATGAGTCGCTTTATACTTGAAAAACGTTGGGAAATATTAAAAACTTATTTCCGAAGTGAGTGCTGTGTTGCCCAAACAGTGCGTTTTTTTAAAAGAAGTTTTGACCGAAATGAAGCACCCACCGCGCCTGCTGTACGCAAGTTTGCGCAAAAAGTTCGTGAGACTGGCATGCTGGTGGACAACACATGATCCCCGTCGTCGTACGGTGCGCACAGACGAGAATGTGGCTGCTGTAGCCGAGAGTGTGAGATTCACTCCACGAACATCAACTTGCTGTCGATCTCAATAGCTCAACATTTCACGCACTAGCCTGAGGAGAATTATGCACAAAGATCTCGGATTATTCGCTTACAAGGTCCAATTGGCTCAGCAATTGAAGGCGCATGACCATCCGCTTCGTTATCGCTTCGCAGTTTGGGCCTTAGAGCAGCTTGAATTGGACAACGATTTTGGGCGAAAAATCATCTTTTCTGACGAGCCGCATTTTCATCTAGGAGGCTGCGTTAACAAACAAAATTGCCGCATCTGGGGCTCAGAAAACCCGCACGTTATTGTTGAGAAGCCAATGCATCCACAGAGAGTGACAGTTTGGTGCGGATTGTGGAGTGGTGGCATCATTGGACCATTTTTCTTCGATAATGAGGCTGGGAACAACGTTTCGGTCAACGTTGAACGTTACAGAGCCATGTTATCCGACTTTTTTTTCACTGAAATTGAAGACAAATTCCCAAATTGTGTTATCAGCCGTCTTGGCGATGTCAATTGGCCGCCTCGGAGCTGCGATTTGACCCCTTTGGACTTTTTTCTTGTAGGGAACCGTGAAGGACCGATGTTATGCCAACAATCCAGAAACGATTCAAGCACTTAAGGCCAATATCATCCAAGCAGTCCGTGAGCTACAGCCCGAAACCATCGACATGGTCTTGGAAAATTGGAGTGACAGAATGCGCTACTGCGAAGCCAGCCGAGGCAGACACTTGAACAAAGCTGTATTTCATCATTAATGGGAATGTTTGTTCTTACTAATGAAGCAACAATACATGGAGAAATCTAATTTTGTTCATTTTATTGCATTTTTCAAAAAAAAAAACTTGTATTTGGCCCACCCTGTATGTATATGGTTAATGTGAGGAGAAGGATCAAAATTGTGATCAAATATGTATAACTCCAAGATTACAAATGACATTTGGAGTGTCAATTATTATTAAAAAGAAAATGTCTTAGAAGGATTTAAATCAAGATTATCATTTCTATACCATAAAATCAGGGCATGAACTTTTTCTTGAAAAATAAGCAGTCAGAAAGACTTGAAATTGAGGCATAAATTTCTACATCGTCAGCAAACATCAAGAATGATGCATGAGAGAATACTTTCCCGATGTCATTTATAAATATAATGAATAGAAGAGGTCCTAAGTGACTTCCTTGGGGCACTCCCGACCTCGTCTTTATAATTTATGACTTGAACGAGTCAACTAATACTTGTTATTTACGACCCCTCAGATGCGAATACAACCATTTAAGAAGGGAGGAATGAATTCCGAAAGCACCAAGTTTTTCCACTTAAAACGATCAAATGCTTTCGTAAAGTCATTATAAATGACAGCGCCCTGAACACCCTGTTCAATCGCATTAAGTGAAAATTTCTTAAAAATGACTAGATTTGTAGTAGTAGATTTGCCCGACATGAAACCATGTTGCTAATCGCATATACCATTATTAATGGCTGATAGTCAACTCTGTTTCACCAAACTTTCAAAAAATTTAGGTAATGGAAGTAATTTTGCAATACCCCTGTAGTTTATGACTAGATCACGACGACCAGATTTCAATAAAGGCTTGATAAATGAAAATTTCCAAGTGCTAACAATAATCCGAGTTTTAATGAAAGATAATATAAACTGCCAACAAGTCGGGCGAAACTTTATTATTCTTGGGACAAGTTGCGGATGCGTGGAAAGTCAACATGCAGGTTAGAGTGGTTAGGGAAGACTAAGTGAAAGGGGGTTCTTGGACAGGGCAGTTGTCAATTTAACACTTTGCGGAAACGTTCAAAAGCTACAGTACATATAATCAATATTTCTTCGTTTATTTATGCAAGTTTGAGTTTTTATGAGGAAAAGGGTGAGGGGTGGGTGGATGTTAATAGTTTTTTAATTGATTGCTTGAATCACGTCCAATATTCTCTGTATAGAACGTCAGTTTCATAGATGAAGTTGCATAGAATTTTCATTGGATTCGGTGTATTTTACATTCACGAAACCAAACATTTGTATGGGAGGGGATAGAGGAGGTAGGGGGAACGTAAAATTTGTGATGCAATTTTATTTCCTTTCTCTTGTAAGGTGTTCGTACAAAATTTCAAGTTCGTAGCTTTTAATTTTTTCGTTAGTAGTTGATTTAATGAAATTGGTCGAAATCATACTTTTGTATGGGAGGGGGTAGAAGGGCGAGCGCGATTTCAAAACTTTTAACGCAATTTCATTTCAACTTCTTTTGTAAGTATTTATGCAAAATTTCAAATTGACAGGTTTTAATAGTTGGGTGATAATTGATTTCTTAAAAACGGTCGAAAAAATAATATTGTATGGGAGGAGGTAGAATTTTTAGAGATATTTGACCAGTTAATATTTCAAACTTTTTGAAATTCTTTTTAAATGTATTTTGCAAATTTTTAAGTTTCCACCTTTAAATTTTATTCAAAAATTTTCAGTTTATGCGTTTTTTTTCATTGTACATGAATTGCCTTGTGCACGTTAGACCCCACTTCGGCGGATAACAATTTTGGAACAAATTATAATTTTTTTTCTGTGTATATTAAATAGATGTATCGACGTGCAAAATTTAAACTTTGTATCTTTTACCAGAGCCCTAAAAAAGTTACTCAAAATTTTCAACATTTTTGCCTTTCACCTCCCTCCTCTTACACAACCCAACTTAAATTTGTGATCAAAATTAAAAACTATATAGCTCTACAATCTGACAAATTTTTGATTTAATATCTGTACTCAATTTTGAGAATATAATAATTTGTAGTTTTGGAAAGTGCGCCATTTTTGAAATGCTCCGCACTACTATTATGTCCACATGTTATATTTTTCATATTTTGCTAGTTAGGCTTAGTATACGTTTCAAGTTTCAATTACATAGCTTGGGAGACAGCCGCGATATTCATTTTTAAGTGTTTTTCTTTGTACCCCCTGACTCTCACCCTTACAATAATTAGTCTCTTTCTTAGCTGATTCTGATGGATGTATATGCCAGCTTAATGGCTTTAGAATAATTCTTGATATTATTCTCAACCGACGAAATATAATTTCGAAACAAGAATTGATGAAGATAGTGATACTCCTTATGAAGAAATTTATAGTTACACCGATTATATTCACTAGCAAATAGCTTATAAGCTTTATATGCCTTGTTTTTGATATTCTTCAATCTCATTAGCCCTCTATTAAGCCATGGAGGATGATTAGATGGTGAAAGATGGGTGCGAGGAATAAAACTATTAATTCCTACATAAACCAAATCTGCATAACAACAATCAAGATCGGAAGAGTTGCTTTCAAATTCCGAGTTCCAATCGATTTGCGCTAAATAATTATTAAATCTGACATAATCACCCTTAAGAAAATAATACTTAGAATTGACAATATTAATATAATCAAACTTATAGAAACTAATATTAAGAATAAATGGCAAATGATATAGGTCTATTAGCGATAAAGTTCAGAACTTATAAATGCTGAATCTAGAGTTCTACCTTTGTAATTTTTAAAGTGATTCACCTGATTCAAACTAAAGCTAAAGGCAGTGTCAATTGCCAAGCTTTCAGATCTTGATGTAAGATCAACCGGAAGGAGACAATCAGCATCGTGTGAAGAAGTGGCCATCCGGAAGATTAAAATCACCATTAAGGCATAAATATTCGTTCTCGGGTGGCTCGTTTTTTGACAAACACTTGAACTATCTTACAACAGGACCAGCAGGCCAAAACTCTGGTGTAAGACGATTGCTAATCGCATCCGGAGGAATTCCGACTTTGAAATAATAATAACATGATCTCTAGCCTAGTAAATGCGATATAAGAATTTTACTGATCTACTAGTTTTAAAGTCAAAACAGAAAACTTTCTGTAAAGACCTGCACTATCAGTGTGTTTCAGTAATATAACAGACACACATTGCAACTACTCCTTTTGTCATTGAGCTAGAAACCTCAAATTTTGTAGGGGTTTTTGCCTAAAAAGAAAGGTCAAGCTCGTGATTCGACCTCTATCTCTTCTGCCGTAATTGAAGTCTTCGAAGTAAATTTTTTTGAGAATACTTCACTCCTTCCACCATATCCCGTATAAAATGCCCAATTTCAATAAATACAACAAACCAATTTTCTCAGCGCATATCAAATTTATCAAAATTAAATTTGGAATAAAATATTTTGATAGCAATGTTAGTAAAAACGAAAAATATAAAAAAATTCTTTTATTGCTTCTTGAATCGCCCTTTTCCAAGAAAACGGATGCACAAGTTTGTAGTAGTTTTTTTTTGTTTTATAAAATCAAGAACTTTTATAGCTTTAATGAATTTCTGGCCATCTTAAGAATTAAGTCCAAAGAATAATCAAGTTTTTGTATCCCATACTACAAAAATAACTTGTCGCAATAATTAATGATAAGCCACCAACCTGAATGTCCACACAAACAAAACGAAACGTTGAAAATATTTCGATGACCATAAAGTAAAGCACGAGCCAACAATCCTAACAGTTCACTCATTAACACCTTTCTAATCCAGCATAATCGGCGTGTGAGGTGAGCCGTAATCGCGCCACAAATTGATTTTATTGCGGAGTGCACTTGTTCGGTCTAATGTCCGTAAACTCGTAAAACATAATCAAGTACGAAGGAAAGGAAAATAAAACGTAACACCAATCGTCACGTACTAAACTGCCGAGCACACACCGAAATGACACTTTTTCTTGTTCGTTAATTCCCTAGCTTACGTATCCACCATCTATGCACTCGCATATGAAGAATTTCCCGCCGGAAAATCTTCGCAATCCGTTGCACTGCCCACTCTAGCACGCTTGATCCGAATCGGATTCCTACCGAGCGCGATGCACTTGCTACTGGAATTCGCCGTATAGAAATAACGTGCACACGTCTTAGAGCGCACCACCCGCTATAAAGCTTCACAGACGACTGACTTGCAGCCAACGAAGGCTCCAGCAGTCAAGAATCGAATCCGAGCACTGCGGAAGGCCACCATAGAGCCTCCATCAATGGACTTGGCTCTGTCTGCACACAGGTATGTATGACTCGAGCCAGCAGGTGAGATAGATCTCTCTCGTCTTCTGGTCCAGGTCCAACGATAGATTTGCCACTTACCACAGATCTGTAGCGCCGAGCACTTATGGCAGCTTCGAGGTTCCTCAGAGAACGAGCTGTGGGCTGATGGTGCACTAGGCCAGCACTTAGAACTTTCCGTCCTGCTCTATATAAGCCGCTGGCGTCCTTCGCAAGGCTCAACTTCAGGAAGCACTAAACGACGTGAGAACGCAATTCTACAGACAGCGACATTAAACTTTCCCTGCAATCGGAACTGCTGGAGGATGTTACTGTGCGATGCACATCAGTGCCTATAGTCGGAGGGAATCCTGCTGGGATATAACTTTCAACGCTGGTCCCAAACCACTCCGAAACAATGATGCATCGTTGAATAACCGTAAAAAGTCGAAGAAAGCATCTCAGCATTGATTAACGACGTGTGAAAAATGCACATGAAGGAATAATGGGGTACGGAGCGTGAGCGGGAGCGCTTCAATTCTATCCCCTGGGTTGGAAAATTCCCAGAAATGAGGAATAGCTCGCTTCGAAACTAGTACTCTTAGCGGTGTAGGTTGCTAGAGATAAAAGCAGAAAGATACATTTCTGTAGATCCTTTTTATTGTGCTCCCTAAGTACTTGATGGCATTAGGTGTGCGAATCTCAGGTACTTCGTATTGATTGAGAATCGAAAATGCAATAAAATCACACTTATGATACGAGTACTAGCAGAGTCCTTTGATTCGATTGAAAATCTTCTTCAGAAGAGCTAATTACATGATTCGCATTGCATAATAAGGATTTGGGTGCTTAGAATGCAATGTAATACAAAAATCACCATAGAGAAATAAATAATACAAGCCTCCAAGTCGAAAAAGTTCTACAACAAAACTATCAAAATTTGGGTATCATTCTATTGCCCAGCGAACATTTTGGTCAAGTTTCAATAAATGAAGCTTAAATTTAAGTCATTCTCCTTTTGTCACTTAATATAAATGAAAAGAATTCACGCTCTGAAATGCATTCTATGATTCACTTACGTTTCGAAATGTTAATATGTTCATGTAATGAAAAATGTTTCTATGTACCAAAAAAAAGGAATAATTTGAAAAATTTGAAAATGAAGTGTTACTTGCTCAGAATAATTAAATTAAAAATATTTGCGGTAATAAAAAAAAGAGTGTAAGTGAAAACGTAACAGAATTAGAAGCTTTTAATATTTGTATATAACACCGAGCGTGGCATGCAAAATGTTTCGTGCTGAATTTAAAATTTGTAGTTTTTATTGTTTTCAAAGAAATTGGGCATAGTTTTACTGAAATTAGGGCATTTGTATGGGAGGTGGTAGAGAAAGTTTAGGGTCTTATATGATTTTGAAACTGCTTATGAATTTTTCATTTTCGTAGATTGAGGTGACCAAGGTATACCCAAGCAGGCAGAGTGCTGGAATTATGCGTCGATCTCACGACCTTCGCATTGTAGACCAACAAGCTACCCACTAGGCTACATACAAGGCTTCGAACGAGAAATGCTTTTCTTGAATTTATAATACATATATTTGTATGGGAGGGGGCAGAAGGAGTGAAGCGAAGCTGATAATTTTTTTAAATTTTATTGCAACAAAATTTTAAGTTTGCATTTTTTCTAGTTTTAATGGAAATCGATATAATGCATTTACCAAAATTATGCTTTTGTATGGGAGGTAATAGAAGGAGTATACGGATCAAAACAAAATTTTTTATCATCAATTACACTTCTACTATAATACTTTCAACAAAACTTCAAGTCTATAGCTTCGACAGTTTCGAAGAAAAATAATTTAATAAAAATTTCAAAATTTCGTGAAATTTGTATGAGTGGGTGGTAGAAGGAGTCAGGCGAAATTAATTATTTTTTAAAACTGATTGCAATTATATTGAAATTAGCACTGTCATAAATTTGTTCATTTAGCTTCGCTAGCTTCAATGAAAATCGAATAAACACATTTTTGAAAATTGTGCATTTGTAGAGAAAGGGGTAGAAGGAGTGATGGGATTGGAACAATATTTTGTGGTGTTAATGCCACATATATTTTTATAATTCGACTTTGAATGATTTTAAATCTGCTTAGAAATACTAATCATATTGCTTTGATACAATTTTAAAGTCGAAAGCTCTCATATGTTCAAAGGATAAATGCTTTTCTTGAATTTCCAATACACAAAAACGCTCACGAGCTTAAAGTTACTTTTTAACTAAAAATGACATAAGAAAAATTCAGCACGATAGGGCAAGGCTTTCTAGAGTTATGTTGTAAACAGACAAACAGACGGTCACTCGTAATCGAGGTTTTTGAGCGACAACAAATATTTCTGTACCCTTGGCGGCTCTGTGCGAGCATTATTTCTTAGCGTTGCAAACGGTAAGTCAAACACAATATACTCTCAGATTACATATAGAGTATAACAATCCGTCTGTCTGTGCGCCGCACGCCGTACTTGTATGTTCAGCGAACATTAACTCCCAAACCCTTAAAAATAAAAAATCATTTTTGGGTGGATTTTAGATATTTGCGGATCTCAGGCGGACACCCATTTTGGAGGGTGTGAATTCGAATATCTCAATCATGGTTCTAGCTAAAAACAAATTTTCGGCCAATTTTTTTTTAAATGATTATAGTATCTTCAAAATTACTTACCATAAAAAATTCATTCCATTAATGTAGCATACAGTTCCACTAGAATCAGCTTAGTGGGAGGCTAATTATTATAAGGTGGGGACGGGGGCGGTGCAAAAAAAAACACTTAAAAATCAATATCTCGGCTATTTTTTAAGATATATAATTGAAACTTGGAACATATATTAAACTATATTAGCAAAATACGAGAAAAATATAACATTTGGACATAATAGTAGAAGGGGGAAATTAGGACCGTTTCAAAAATGGCTCACTTTTCAAAATTTCAAACCGGTTGAAATTTGTCAGATTATAGAACTACATAGTTTCTAATTTTGGTAAAAATTTTATGTTAGGGGGTGTAAGGAGGTGATAAGCTAAGATGTCGAAAATTTTGAGTGGTTTTTTTAAGGCTCTGGTGAAAGATTCATAGTTTGAATTTTCCATGTTGATACATCTGTTTGTTATACAAGAAGAAAAAATAATAAAAATTCCACAATTGTTATGCATCGAAGGTAGAAACTTGAAAATTTGCAAAATGCATTTTAAAAAAATATTCCTAAAAGTATGAAATATTAGCTTGTCGAATACCTTTAAAACTTCTAACTCCTCCCATACAAAATTATTTTTTCGACCATTTTTAAGAAATCAATTATCACCTAACTATTAAAAGCTATCAATTTGAAAGGGTGTAGCCTAGTGGGTAGCGTGTTGGTCTATAATGCGAAGGTCGTGAGTTCAAATCCTGGTCGACACATAATTCCAGCACTCTGCCTGCTTGGGTATACCTTGGTCACCTCAATCTACGAAAATGAATAATTCGAAGATAGAGGGTTGTGCGAAAGTCTAAGAACCCTTCCACAATAAATAATGAAAAATATTAAGGAACCTGAAGGTCAGGAGGCCAAGGCCCAATTTGGGCTGTAGTGCCATTGTAGAAGGATTTGAAATTTTGCATAAAAACTTTTAAAAATATTTGAAACAAAATTGCGTCAAAAGTTTTGAGATCGCACATGCCGTTCTACCCCCTCCCATACAAAAGTAAGATTTCGTCCAATTTAAACAAATCAACTAATAACTAACTAATTGAAATTTCGTACGAGCACCTTACAAGAGAAACGAAAAAAAATTGCATCACAAATTTTACGATTCCCTTACCTTCTCTATCTCGTTCCATACAAGTGCTTGGTTTCGTGGAAATTCTGTGCAGCTTCGTCTGTGAAACTGAAATTCCATTCTGAGAATATTGGACGTAATTCAAGCAATTAATTAAAAAATTATTAACATCCACCCACCTTTACTACCACCCCTCCCCCTCTCTTAATAAAAACCCAAACTTGCATAAATAAACGAACGAAATATTGATTATATGTACTGGAGCTTATGAACGTTTCCGCAAAGTGTTAAATTGACAACAGTTCTGCCCAAGAACTCCGTTTCACTTAGTTTTCCCTAACCATTCTAACCTGCATATTGACATTCCACGCATCCTCAACTTGTCATAAAAATAATAAAGTTGCGCCCGACTTGTTGGTCGTTTATTTAGGCTATTTTAGTTATGAAATGCTAAAAACAAAATTTCAGGGTAGGAATTTTTTTTTCTAGCTAGGGTGTAGCGTAGTGGGTAGCGTATTGGTCTTGAAATGCGAAGGTCGTGAGTTCAAAGCCCGGTAGGTGTAATATAACTCCTGCACACTACCTGTTTGTATATACCTTGGTTACCTCAATCTTTGGAAATGAATATTTCGTAGATAGACGATTGTGAGAAGTGCTAACAACCCATTAACAATAAGTAATGAAAAAAATGTTAAGGAACCAAGGAGGCCAAGGCCCAATTCGGGCTGTAGTGCCATTGTAGAGAGATAGAGAAATTTTTTTTCTAATCGATCACAATACTTTATTATTAAAATAATAAAGGAAAAAGGTACATTACAATTTTCAGATCAATGCATCCTATACTTTTCGAGAAAATGTGCTTATTGTCAAATTCTTAAATTCTGTCATTTTGCATGGGAGATCGAGTTGACTCGTTCGCAAACTTGACCTAGAGGAGACGGACGGACATCCGGTTTTGACATTTTTAAGTGATAATATGAACTTCAGTATCATTAATTTTTTTCGCCGAGCCTTATTTCTTAGCGTTACAAACTTTGTGGTAAACTTATATTACTCTCAAATTTCATCTAGGGTATAAACACTAAAGAAAATGAAGATACATTTCAAAGAGCATTAAGTTGCATAGCTCTTAATATAGCGAATTTCTATGAAATATGTGAATCTAAACAGAAATTAAAGTCTCCTATTATTATTATTATTGTTGATTTCGTCTCGTTTTCTATACTTTTCGGTTGTTTTTGTTCAGTTTTATAATTTTCGCTTTTCATGGCACTTAAATGGTTTTGTGAACAAAATATCCTTACTGCATTAATACTTGTATACCTTGAACGACAGACTGAACAGTGCACTCGTTCATCTCCATAGATACATTCGCCGAGGCTCTATGCAATTTAGTGAATCTTTTTAATGAATCGTCACGTACAATGCACACTTATTCCGCCTTTTGAGTGATTTTAATTAAAAAAGAATCCGGGAAAATTCATTCGAAAATCTTTTCAACTCAATACTCAAGCACACATTGAACTGTTCCAATTAGTAAGCTTTAAAAATTATTACAAAATAGCTATTAAGTAAAACTTTATTATACTATGCTGCCATATATACGAAGCAGCGCTTTAATTTCGACAAATTTAAATTTGAATTTTCCGCCATATAGCAGTTACGCTATGGGTCGATGATAGCGTTGGCGATAGACACATATGTACATACTTCTAGTAAACAGTCGAAACCTCGGAATGACCGAGCCGGTGCGAACAAGTGTGCAGTACAACCCAAGAGCCGCGATTATCGAAGGTGTGGACTTTCGGCAACTAAAATAATTCGGTTTTTCGGGTACCCGAGTATCACTTTGTACGAAATTGTTGATAAATATAATACTTCTAAGAAGTCTGGAAAACTTTCCGCTGGCTCATCGACGAAGAGTCATTTGAAAGGACGCGTGACATGCACTCCGGCTGCCGTGAAAAAAGCTCAGTCGTTGTTATATGGTTATACTACCTGGAAAGTAACCGTTCGGATCTGTTCTGTAGATCGCCTCCTCGCGGTACAGACTAGGTAATGCTAAAAGATCTACAGATAGGGGGGAATAAGTCGAACAGCTTGCTGTTGGCCGGAGCCAAACCTATCTAGATTGGGGGAGAAAAGTCTAATAGCTTGCTGTCGGCTCCGTATCCTATCTATCCGGTTCGACAAAGGAGGAGGGACCATGGAGTTAACCTGAATGGCCAGTAACACAAGTGTGTCTCAGGAAGTAGGCAAAAAGTATGACATAGTTGGACTTGCAGCATAGCTGTGAGAGCTCCAGCATGTCATATTAAGCTCAAAACTCCCACCCTTTTTCTACTAGGGTGTAATAAATAAGTAGGACCAGTCCTCCAGGTCGGGGGTTGGGCGAGGCGCCAACAATGTAACACCGGAAAAAGAACACTGTCCAGAAACCTGAAGAACAGCCTCGGAAAGGATGAACTCAACGGCAACAACCCCGCAAACGAAATATGGACTACTCTATTGGATCTTGAAATGTTCGATCCTTATTTAGGACAGGAGCTCTGAAAGAGTTCCTCGAAGAAATGGCAAAACACAACATCAACATAACTACCATCCAAGAAGCGAAATGGCTCGGTAACGAAATCTTGGACATGAGATCACACACAATCTATCCAAGTGGAAAATTGTCGGGAAGCAGAGAGTTTGGAGTCGCTTTTTTTGTTGACAAAAAATTTAAACAGCAGGTCACGAGCTTCAGACCAGTAAGTGAAAGATTGTGTGCAATCCGAATAAAGACTAAATTTTTCAACACTTGGTTGATCAACGTTCACGCACCAACAGAATACAAGGACGACATAACCAAAGACGAATTTTATGCCACCCTAGAGACAACCTATGATTCACTGCCCTCGAATGACCTAAAAATTGTCTTAGGGGATTTTAATGCAAAAGTCGGAAAGGAGGAGGCTCATAGAGGAACAACAGGAGGGCACAGTCTCCATGCCATAACCAACGACAATGGCCAACGTCTTATTGATTTCGCAAGCAGCAAAAATATCATAGTAAGCTCTACGTGCTTCCCACATCGCGATATTCACAAACAAACGTGGGCATCACCAGATGGTCACACCTTCAACCAAATAGACCACGTTCTAATTGAGAAAAGGGCTGCTTCCAGCATACTTGATGTACGAACTCTCCGCGGTGCGAATTGTGACTCTGATCACTATCTAGTCAGAGCTAAGTATCGATGCAGAATAGCTTGTCGTGGATATTCGAAAACGAGTAGAGCTCGCAAATTCAATGTCGACAAGCTTAACGACGAAACGGTGGCGCAGGCTTACATGTTAACATGTAATAAACACCTGACACCAATATATGAAAATATCCAAAATATGCCAGATGAAAATACGAGACGGCATCAAATCCTCCGCAAAAGAGGTGTTAGGATATCAAGCACGGGGAAAAAATAGTAATTGGTTCGACCAAGAATGTCGCGATGCAATAGATAGAAAGAATGAAGCTTACAAAATTTCTACGGAACGACCAACACGAGCCAAAAAAGAAAGATATGACGAGCTTAGGCGATATGCGAAAAAGACCTGCAGACGAAAACAAAGGAAGTACCATAATGATAAAATAAAAAAATGGACGACGACATGAGAAATAATAAAACGCGGGACGAATACGCAATAGTAAAATACTTAAAAAAGGGATATAAGCCAAAAACTAGTCTCTGCAAAGACGCAGAGGGCAAAATCATCAGCAAAACACAAAAAATCAAAAGGAGATGGGCCTCCTACTTTGAACATCTTTTGAATTCCACCCTATCAGCACCGATCACGACAGATAACATTTCAATTGAAGCCTCAACTGACGAAGATGAACCATCATCGACACTAGCCACACTTGCTGAAATCAAAGCAGCCCTATGTGACCAAAAACTAAGCAAAGTGCCGGGAATTGACGAAATACCAGTTGAACTTCTAGAAAACGGTGGAAATTGTGTCGCTGAAATACTGCACAACATGATATGCAAAATTTGGACAGACGAAATCATACTCGACGATTGGGGAAAAAGCATTATATGTCCAATTTACAAGAAAGGAGACAAACTCTACTGTGAGAATTACAGAGGAATATCATTGTTGTGTACGTCCTATAAAATACTGACAAAAATAATTGAACGTCGTCTTAAGCCCTATACTAATCAAATAATTGGCGAATACCAAGGTGGATTCAGAACCGGACGATCTACAACAGACCAGATAATCTCGGTGCAACAGGTGCTTGAGAAATGCTGGGAATATAACACAGACGTGCACCAAATCTTAGTAGATTTTAAACGAGCATACTACAGTATCGACAGGAGCGTACTGTACCAAATCATGCTTGACTTTTGGAATTCCCCCAAAACTAGTCCGACTAACAAGACTCAGAATGACGAACACTGAATCCCAAGTGAGAATACAAATCGATTAAACAACCAGCTTTCGAACAGAATGTGGTTTAAAGCAGGGAGATGGTCTAGCCCCCATGCTTTTCAACTTGGCACTAGAGTACGTCGTCCGAAAAATCCCAGCCGACACCAACGGGACACTACTATTCAAGTCCACCCAACTAGTAGCATATGCTGACGACATTAACATCCAAGCAAGATCCTTCCCTACTGCTAAAGAGGTATTTGTCAATCTTGACTCCGCCGCAAAAGAAGTCGGATTGCCCATTAACGAAAGCAAAACAAAAGTAATGACGCAAACAAGAAGGAGAGCGCCTATCAGACAAAACATAACAATTGCGGAATATAATTTGGAGAATGTGGACAATTTCATATATCTTGTGGCTAATCTAGCAAAGGTCGGTAATGAAAATGAAATCCAAGAAAGTGAAAAGGAACAATAAGCTGCGGATTTATAAAACTGTTATACGACCAGTGGTCTGTTATGGCAGCGAGACGTGGACATTAACGCGAACTTCCAAAAAAGCAGTTAACGCATTCGAAAGAAAGAATTTTGGGACCTGTGAAGGAAGGAACGGAATGGCAAATAAGATACAATCATGAGTTGTATCAACTCTACGACGAGCCAGAAGCTTCAACGTTCATCAAGCTACGTAAACTGCAGTCGGCTGGCCATGTAGAGCGAATGGAAGACAGAAGAATCCCCAAACGTGCTCTGAAAGGCAAAGCGAGTGGTAACCGGCCAGTAGGCAAGCCACGGAAGCGATGGGAAGACTCGGTTGATGAAGCTAGCAAAGCCATCTTAAAAATTAGCAGCTGGAGGACGCGGTCTTTGGATCATGACGATTGGAGGTGACGACTTCAGGAGGCCAAGGCCCAATTTGGGCTGTCGCGCCATTGATGATAATCTACGGTTGAACAGCATATGCCAATAGATGAATGGTTAGTGGATAACTAACCATTAATATTAAAGTATCCAGGGAATCCTTGAGAACTACTGGGATTGTCCAATGCCATCGTTGCCAGCGGTTTGGACATGTTTCAAGGAACTGTGGAATTAAATACAGGTGCGTTAAATGCCCTGAAAAACGCGAGCCTAGTAAATGTTTCAGAACGACAGAGTTAACTACACCTCCATATTGCGTCAACTGCAATAAAACCGGTCATCCTGCAAGCTACAAAGGCTGTCCTAAGAACGTAGAACATTTAAAGCTCAGGCAAAATAAAATTGTGTAAGCTAGACAAAAACGGGAAGTAAATAGAGCTTTTGTAAGCACAGAAATCTCAAACCAAACAAGAAATGCACACTCTTCCGTCCGGCATCGTCTGCTTGGGCAGTCCCCTTACAATGGGGAAACAACGACAATTCCGATTTCTTAGATCAATACCTCGACCTTTTTGGTAGTAGTTTCATCGATCTCTTTAAAAAAATTAATGATTTTCTTCCTATTTACAATAAATCTACCACATTGGAGGAGAAACAAGGGCGCTACATGCAATTTTTTATCAGAATCTGTAATGGCCGGAGATCTCATTAAGGTAACAATTTTGAATGTTAGGTGGCTAAGATCAAAGGCAAAGAAAATTTCACTAAATGACTTCATAAATACAAACAAACCAGAATTATTATTGTTGAGTGAAACACACTTGAAACCTAAGAACAAACTAAAAATTTCAAAATATAATACTCTGAGAAACAATATTCTCCGTGCGACGGCAATTTTATCTCAAGATGTTCTTAAAGTGTCCACTGTCAACCTGGGATTAAGTAATATTGCACACACTGCGGCGATATTCAAGATAAAAAACATAACGAAATTATGATTGGGCTTAAAGCCCAATCATGCTGAAGAAGAAATGCTTTTCTTGAATTTATAATACAGATATTTGTATGGAGGGTGGTAGAAGGAGTGAAGTGGAGCTGATAATTTTTACACTTATTTTAATTATTAAGAAACAAATTCTGGCAAAATTTACAGTTTGTACTTTTTTTAGTTTGAATGGAAATCGATAAAATGCATTTAACAAAAATTATGCATTTGTATGGGAGTGGGTAGGAGGAGTGTACGGATCAAAACAGATCTTTTTCGCATTATTGATATTTCTATTTGTATACTTTGTACAAAATATCAAGTTGATAGCTTTAATAGTTTCGAAGAAAAATAATTTAATTTAAATTTCAAAATTTCGTGAAATTTGTATGGGAGGGGGAGAAGGAGTGAGATGAAGTTGATAATTATTTTTAAAATAAATTGCAATTATAGTAGAATCAATTCTGACAAAATTTCGTCTTTTTAGCTTTACTAGTTTCAATGAAAATCGAAAATATGTATTTTTCCTAATTGTTCATTTGTATGGGAGGGGGTAGAATGAGTAAGGGGATCGGGTCAATAATTGTTATATTAGTGAGATTTATATCATAACATTTTGACCTAAATTTCAAGTCAATAGCTTAAATAGTTTCAAATAAAAATCAATTTCTTAATATTTCGAAATTTCATGAAATTTGTATGGGAGGTGGTCCCCCCATGTAGCCCATTCACGAACTTAAAGTTAGTTTTTTGCTAAAAATGACACACAAAAATTTTTAGGACTGTAGCTCAAAGCTTTCGAGAGTTATGCTGTAGACAGACAGACAGACTGACAGACAGACAGACTGACAGACAGACAGACAGACGGACGGGAGAGCGATAACAAATATCTCTGTACCCTTGGCGGCTCTGTGCGAGCGTTATTTCTTAGCGTTACAAACGGTAAGGCAAACACAGTATACTCTCAGATTTCATCTAGAGTATAAACAATGTAGGTACAATTGAAAATGTCTTGTTAGTGTCTATGTACTTTCACCCCACTTAAACCTCTAATATAATGATAACAGACTTTCTAAGCCAAATTAATAACTTTTTTATAAAGAGTACCTATTCTGTAGTCATAGTAAGAGGGGATTGGAATGCTAAAAACCCACAGGGGGATACAGTCTTGCAAACTGTAACGGACGAGCACTTGTCAAATAGTTTGACGAAAATAGTCACGTTAGTAACTTGACAATGTCTTACCCCAACGGAATCACCTATGCCTAAAGCTCCAGTTGTATAGATTTCTCTATGCTATCAAATAACTTAGTCAATATTTTCATCTCAATTCCGACATGTAAAACGCTGACCTCCTTTTCCGACCACTACGTAGTCGAATCAAAAATTGTATTAGTAGAGTTCAGTCCAGGGCTACAGTCCCCAAAAACGTTTATCTCTTTCTCTAAAACTAATTGGGAGACCTTTAAAAATGAAATGGATGGAAGATTCGCATTAGAACATATAAAAAGCAATAAAAACCTAAGTAATGAGGAAATCCGTTCAAAAATTCAAATATTCAATGGAATTATTAACCAAATAACGAAAAGCAACTCAAAATTAGTTACAAAAAATCGCTTTTACGAAAAGCTTCTTAGAGATGTACAAAAGCTTTTTGACATTAGAAAAAGGTGGAATAAAGATGTTAAAAAGATTCTGAAACGTAATAATTTTATTGCTAACCAAGAATACAGACAGCTAAGCAACAGAATCAGTCTGCTCTCCAGCATCATTCATAAGCAAATAAATAATCACTTCAACAAGGAATTTCAAAAGAAATTAGAGAAACTCAAACTCGGTCCAGAGATATACAGAAAAATTAACAAGATTGTTGGTAAGTCGAAAGTGAACAGCGTCGATAAGATTTGCGTTGAAACAACTGTATATGAAGAAACATCCGATAAAATAAGCACTTTTACAAACTTCTACGAAAATCTCGACTTTGAAAAAATTCCCATTACAGTCCTATAAACTTGGAACTTTCCACCATTACTGTCTCAGCCGTTGAAGCTACCAACTTAAGTAATAATCTATTTACCCCCTTAAAGACTTTTAAAACAGATAGCACATCTAACGACACAGAAATAGATTCGCCTTTTATAACAAATGTTGATCTAGATAAAATTATTCATAGCTTAAACAATAAAAAATCTAGTGGACCAGATGGAATCTCAAATTTTATTCTGAAAAAAATATCTAATAAAGCTTTAAACTGTCTCTTGGTTATTCTAAACAATTGCATTAATAACGGCTACTTGCCCGAGATATGAAAACTTGCTAAAATCATCGCAATACAACAAAATCAAAGTTCTCACGACACAGAAAATTTCCAACCAATATCGCTGCTATCCAACGTTGGAAAAATTCTGGAAAGAATAATGGCATGGGAATTTGATAACTTTTATGATGAACACACCCTTATTCCAAACGAACATTTCGGTTTCAAAAAGAACCACTCGACAGAACTTGCACTTTTAAAACTACATAGTGATATAACTCAGAACTGAAATAAAACATAACAGAATTATGATTGGGCGTTGCATCGTGTAGCGCCGGATCGTGCATCCTTTAATGCTTTGGGCATTAAAGGATGACCTCCTAAGTTATGTTCGATGATATACAAAAAAGATGTAGTTTTAAATGTAGAAGCTAGATTAAAGTTTAAAATAGTGATAGGAGCATAAGACAATCAATGAAATCGTTACCGGAAAGTCCTAGAAGAGGTGATGAATTTAATTTTGCAAAAAATATGAAATTCTTATTTGCCATTGGCGCGAAATTATATAAGATTGCTCTTCAAAGACAATGTTCAATATTTTTTGTCTACTTGGCAAAGTCCTTCATTACAAACACTCAGGTATTATTATAGAATAAAACACCTACACAAATCCTTTTCATTCAATCATCCAATAATAAAAAAATACTCTATCCCATAAATCATAACATTCCCAATAGAACCCTTTATTATTATAATTTGTACGTGCTACAGAATTCTAATATGCACGGAATTTTGATTGATGAATTGCATTTAATTTCCAATAATCCTAGTAACGGCGCGTCTCAATAAGCGGCGTATATATCATAAATGAAATGACTTCAGGCAAAGTACATATATCTAACGTTATTTAAAACACCTACAAACCCATAATGATGCTGCCCTAACTCGATCTTAGATTATATAAATCTGTAGAACGATAATCGCAAATTAGCCGTTTGATTTATTGCTACTAAATTATTGTAACGATGAGAAATTTTAATACGCTCGAATATTATTTATGCAACGTATTTTTTCATAAATCACTAATATATAGTAGATAGTTTATAACTTTAAATTGCACTCGCATCTGCTCTAAGGAACAGTTGAGAATAGCAATAATGTTAAAAATGGCTAGGAAACGTTTCTTAAGGCCTATTTTACAGTCCAGTTCACCCGAAAAAATTTTTGGTTCAAACTTCGACTGTGAATTCGGTCCTAAGTGCTGCAAACTTTGTTTTATATTTATATTACTCGTACCAACATAAAAGTAAAATAAACTGCCAACAAGTCGGGCGAAACTTTATTATTCTTGGGACAAGTTGAGGATGAGTGGAAAGTCAATATGCAGGTTAAAGTGGTTAGGGAAAGCTAAGTGCTAAGGGGTTTCTTGGGCAGGGCTATTGTCAATTTAATAATATTTTATTCGTTTCTGCAAGTTTGGGTTTTTATGAGGGGAGGAGGAGGGGTAATAGCAAGGGTGGGTGGATGTTAACAGCTTTTTAATAATTGCTTGAATCACGTCCAATATTCTTTGTATAGAATGTGTTTCATAGACGAAATTGCATAAAATTTTCATAAAATTCGGTGTATTTTATTTTCACGAAACCGAAAATTTGTATGGGAGGGGGTAGAGAAGGTAGGGGAATCGTAAAATTTAATATGCAGTTTTATTTCGCTTCTCTTGTAAGGTGCTTGTATAAAATTTCAAGTTTGTAGCTTTTAGTTTGTTAGTTATTAGTTGATTTAATAAAATTGGTCGAAATCATAGTTTTGTATGGGAGGGGGTAGAACGGTAAGCGCAATTTCAAAACTTTTAAAGCAACTTCATTTGAATTACTTTTATAAGTTTTCATGGAAAATTTGAAATTGATAGCTTTTAAGAGATAGCTGATAACTGATTTCTTAAAAATGCTCGAAAAAAAAATTTTGTATGGGAGGGGGTAGAGGAGGTAAGGGAATCGTAAAATTTGTGATAGAATTTTCTTTCTTTTCTGTTGCAAGGTGCTCGTACGAAATTTCAAGTTCGTAGCTTTTAATTTGTTGGTTATTAGTTGATTTAATGAAATTGGTCGAAATCATGCTTTTGTATGGGAGGGGCTAGAAGGGCCGGCACGATTTCAAAACTTTTACCGTAATTTTATTTTAACTATCTTTCTAAGTTTTTTGTGCAAAATTTCACATTGATAGCTTTTGATAGTTAGGTGATAATTGATTTCTTAAAATTGGTCGAAAAAATAATTTTGTATGGGAGGGAGTAGAAGTTTTAAAAATATTCGACCAGTTAATATTTCAAACTTTTAGAGATTTTTTTTAAATGCATTTCCCAAATTTTCAAGTTTCTACCTAAAAATTTCATTCAAAAATTTTCAGTTTATGTGTTTTTTTCATTCCACATGAAACACCTTGTGCACGTTAGACCCCCACTTCGGAGCATAACAATTTTGGAACAAATTACTATTTTTTTTCTATCTATATTAAATAGATGTGTCGACATGCAAAATTTAAACTTTGTATCTTTTACCAGAGCCATAAAAAAATCACTCAAAATTTTTAACATTTTTGCTTTCCACCTCCCTCCCCTTACACCCCCCAACTTAAATTTCTTACCAAAATTAAAGATTACATAGTTCTACAATCTGGCAAATTTTTGATTTGATATCTGTACTCAATTTTGAGATTTGATGATTTGTAGTTTTGGAAAGTGCGCCATTTTTGAAATGCTCCCCATTTCCCCCCACTACTATAATGTCCACATATTATATTTTTTTCATATGTCGCTAGTAAAGTTTAGTATACATTTTAAGTTTCAATTACATAGCATTAGAGATAGTTGAGATATTAATTTTTAAGTGTTTTTCTTTGCACCCCCCCTGACCCTCCCCCTTTCACTAATTAGCTTCTATCTAAACTGCTTCTAGTAGATCTATATACTGTCTTGATGTTCTCAAAATATCAATTTTTTATGGGAAGTAATTTCGAAGATATAATCATTTGAAAAAAAAATTCGGCCGACAATTGGTTCTTAGCCCCCCCTTTTCGCACGCCAATGGATAAAAAAATTAAGTTATTTTTAAAAGTTGTCCCACAAACTCTTGTATATGTATGTTAATTTTTAGCTTCCTAGCTGTAACCATGGTTGAGATATTTGAATTCGTATTTTTCGGTTTAAGCGCTCCCCCCGCCTCCCCCTGAACTTGTACACCCCCCAAAATTGGTATCCGCCTGAGATCCGCAACTACCTACAATCCCTCCAAAAATGAACTTTCTATCTCGAAGGGTTTGGGAGTTAATGTGCGCTGAGCGTACACGTCGGCGTACGGCGTACGGCGTACGGCGTACGGCGTACGGCGGACGGCGGACGGCGTACAGACAGACGGATTTTTTTTTTTTGCATTTTTAGGCTATTTTAGTCATGAAACGCGAAAAAAAAAAATTTCAGGGTAGCAAATTTTTTTTTTTTCCCAAGTCGATCACAATACTTTATTATTAAAATAATAAAGTAAAAATGCTCCCCATTATGCGACGTTCGAATTATAAGTACTCGAGTATTTCCATTTCAATTTTGCTTATGTTAATAACTACCAAGAACCGAGATAATTGATGAAAATTTCGTAGAAACCGAAATGAAATACTCACCAGCCACATTTGTGGATTCAACAAACCAGTATCCTTATTACGAATATACCAGAGAAAATGGTTTTCGTGAAATTCATCCTGCTCTCACTCTAATTGGATTTAAAGAGGAATAAACGATGGTCAGTTAGATCCTACATCCTGCATGGCTGCGGGTAAGGATGGATATATCATTAGGCTTTACCATAGAATGGAAAATACCATATATTCGCGTGCATACTCGTATATGAATGTCGTTTATAAGGACGCCTGGAGTTAAAAACTTTAAATTGCATTTAACGAGAAATTCAAGTAGTAAAAAAATTTAACAATGATTTGTTTTAAAAAAGGGAAGCAGGCAGGAAGTTAATTATTTGCAGTTATTTCAAATCCAATTATATAAGTTTTAATAGCTCTTCAAAATTTTATTATACGAATTGTGATATTTGAATGCGGATAGAGGTCTGGTTATGTACAAAAAAAATTTAATTTCTTTTCCTATGAATATAATTAGGTTTATTTACAATTTACATAAATTATTAGCCATTTTCGGCCAAAAAATATCAACAACAACTAAAAACACTTTGAAGTCTCATCGATTTTAAAAAAAAATTCTTAACATTTATATGTCTAAAAACAAAGGCTTTGAATTCAAATTTATACTTTACCACAAATTAATTAGTTACGCAAAATCATTAAATCGGAATTAATAAACGATGTAAACAATTCGGACTGTTATGAACTCTTCTTTAAAGCACACATTTGTTTTGTATAGCTATCATTATTAATTTTTTTTCTCGACTAATTTATTTAAAATTTCTTCATTATTACATCCATAATTTTTAAATTTTATTGATTTTATTTAGAATTAATAGTTTAATTGACAAAGATAAGATTTAAAGATAGAGATAAAATTCGTTGTCGGTGAATTTGAATTTGTAAACGATATAAGTTTGAAATTTTTTTTTTTGAAATTAATAAATCAATGAGGACGATCGCTGACCTTTCGATAAGAAAAATTTATTTGTTTTTAGTTTCGGTTTCAATGAAAACAAAATCCACTAAATCTTTGGATAGCCCCAAATTCTATTTTTCATAATTATACTAAGTTCTTCTTTTTGTTCTCATGTTTTATTTCTGAAATTATCCGAAGAAACATCAATATCTTCTCTCTTTAGCACTCAATCTATGGCAACACATAGAAGAAGTTTTTTTTTACAAACAGAACTAACATCGTGTATTACTGAGAAAATTCAGATAGATAAATCTTCTAGTTCTACAGCCCAAATCGGGTCTTAACCTTCTAAGCTTCAGGTTTCTCAACATTTTTTCATTACTTATTGTGCAACGATTTTTAGCCCTTCGCACAACTTTTCGAATTTTTCTTTTTCATAGATTAAGGTGACCACGGTATACACAAACAAACAGCGTGATGGAATTATCCGTCGATCGGGATTTGAACTTACGACCTTCGCATTGTAGACCAGTACGCTACCCACTAAGCTACACCTAGATAGATTAATACCCTTTTCGAATTCATATTTAACTAATAATTTATCAGGCAACTATTATTTATCCCGACCTAATTTTGAGATTGTATCATTCTTCTAATGCTCACACAATTACCATTTATTTCTTCAATACTCTACTTTTCACTCTAATTAACGTCAGCTTAAATCTATTTACAACTAAGATTAACTGAATCGGCAACATTTTAACCAAAAATGTACTTTGTTTGTTCTGCTCCAATTGTTTTATCATTTAATGATGCTAGTTAGATGAATAACATAAAGTGCTCCATTGTTTATTCCGGCACACCAAAATTAGACAACTAATTCATGAGTTCTTATATTAAGAAAAAGTTATCCCAAGAAACATTAAAATGAATGTATGTTTAGGATAACTATTGTGATAATTTCTTACATAAACTTCCCTCCTCCCCACCTCCAAAGTGCTCTACAATTAAATAGAGTTGAATAGTTTGAAAGTACTTAAAATTAGAATTATTCCAGCAAGAGATTAAATCAATTCCTTTCATAAAACATTCTTTCTTCTATGTTAAACTTTTCACCCAAATGTTTTCACTTAGATCCTCAAGAATCCTTCAAAAATAAAAATAACTCTATTATTAGATTCTTGAAAAACCAACGAACCTTTGCATAAAATTTCAACTCCTTAAGGGTACTTGCTCCCATTCTTCTTCTTCTTGTTTCAACATTTTTCTACTGCAATTTTATTGAATGATTGAACAATGTTCCTCCATGAATGCATTTTGCATGCACCCATGTAAACCGAAAAGGATTACCATCGCTACTAATAGACATACGGTTTGTATAGTAAATTTCCTTGTAATGATTTCCATCACTTGAACTTTGTACGTACACTGTCTGTTCGATGATTGTGTGTGTACTTTACGAAACATGTATAAGCTCGAAGCATGGTTGCAAGCATTTCTGAAAAGGATAATAAAATACAAAACATCCGTCCCGTCGTCAACGAAAAAATAAAAACAAAGTCGAAGAAATTCTTCTGATATCGAGGAGGTTGAGTTTTTCATAACAGCAGGCATTGGAGATTAATTAGATTTCATGCTGTAATTGTGACAGAATTCCGGAATAGATCTCAGTAATCCCTTTTATGAATATTTTTTTTTTATTGAAAAGAAGAGATTGTTCTAAACCAGACGTTAGTTCTATTTTACCCCATAATTGGAATGCTTTTTTTTGTCCTAATACTGTACATACATATATCTGGATTAATGAAGAACTCAACTGACGAAAGGGAATTGAAGCTGTTACGAGTTTATTTTAGTTGAATGAGACAAATACAATCACAATGTAAAAAGCTTTAATACAACGATATTTTGTCAAAGGTTCAATTGTCACTCTCAGGAGGGAGGATATATAAAATGGAGTAGATAGGCTGTCTCATGTGGGAATACTTTTTGATTCGGAAATTTTCGAAAATTGCGTCCAAGCTTAAGCTTGGCTTCAAACTTTTACAAAAAAAATACCAAAATTGTGTATTCTCTCTTGGTTGCTTATATTCAGTCAGCAATAAAATAAAAATAAAAATAAAAATCTTTATTTTTTCAATTTTTATTAGTTTTACTTTATTATTCTAATAATAAAGTATTGTGATCGACACAAGAAAAAAAAAAATTTGCTGTCCTGAAATGTTTTTTTCGCGTTTCATGACTAAATTAGCCTAAAAATGCAAAAAAAAAATCCGTCTCGCCGTACATATGGACTCATTTCTCCGAAACCGTTAAAGTTAAAATGTTCGTATTTGGGTGGATTGTTGGGTAAGTGAGCTCTATTCGCTAAATTTTGGGTGGTGTTGGGTGGAAGAGGGAGGCGGGGGGGGAGGAAAAAAGTCAAAAACTACACTTGCTAATATCTCCACCACGAATGCAGATAGGAAGTTGAAAATTAGTAGAGATAAAGAGAGGGTTGTAAGACAAACTTTAAAAATAATTTAATTTTTTATCCATTGGCGTCCGAAAGGGGGGGGGGGGCTAAAAACAAATTGTCGACCGAATTGTTTTTTCAAATGATTATATCTTCGAAGTCACTTATCCTACAAAATTCATATTTTGAGACCATTAAAGTGGCATACAGCTCCATTGGAATCAGCTTAGAGAGTGGCTAATTATTGTAAGGGGAAGGGTTAGGGGGTGCGAAGAAAAACACTTCAAAATGAATATCTCAACTCTCTCTTAAGCTATGTAATTGAAACTTAAAACATATATTAAGCTATACTAGGAAAATATAAAAAAAACATAACAGGGCTGCGCGTAAAGCGCAATCTTACAATACTCTAGATGAAATAGATTTTTTTCTGATCCCAAGAAATTTTGTATGGGGAGTGTTAGAAGGGGTGATAGCATTGAACTAATTTTTTCCCCATCATGCTAAAGTAGCTATAAAAATGTTTTATACAAAATGCTTACTCCAAAAATTGAAAAGGAGCTGAGAAAATTAGTGTGTTAGATTTAGTGAAAATGTGCAGTTTGTACGGGAGGTGGTAGAAACAATTAACATCTCTTAAATTTTAGACCAGTAACATTCATACTTTTCAAGAAAATAGATTTTTTGTGAAGTTGTGAAACTGTGTCATATTGTATGGGAGGGGGTAGAAGCAGTAAAGCTAATCAAATATTATTTTCTAATCTTAGTGATAATGATAAATACGTATTTATTACAAAATGTGAGCTCGATAAATGTTAAATGTTCTGAGAAAATTGGCTTAGAGCATTTCATGAAAAAGTGTAGTTTGTATGGGAGGGGTTGGAAGGAGAGGAAGGACGAAAATAATTTTTATACTGTATATTGAAAATATTATGAAAGTATTATGTCCCGAAATTCAGACTAATAGCTTTTATACTTTTCGAGCAAATCCATTTATTGTGGAATTGCGAAATTGTGTCATATTGTATGGGAGGGGGTAGAAGGGGTGAAGCTAATCGTCTAATTCTTTTTGGGCTTACCAACAATTTTAAATAATTATTTAGTGCATAATATCAGCTTGCTAAATTTGATACGCACTGAGTAAATTGGCTTAGAGTAATTCATGACAAGTACAGTTTGTATGGGAGGTGGTAGAAGGAGGGGGAGGACACGCATAAAAAAAAACGGTAAATTGATATTATCATAAAAGTAATATATTCCAAATTTCAGGTCAATAGCTTTTATACTTTTCGAGCAAATCCGTTTATTGTCAAATTGCGCATTTGTGTCATTTTGTATGGGAGGGGGTAGAAGGGGTGGAGCGATTTGGCCCGTTCACGAGCTTGACCTTACTTTTTTGTCATAAACGACATGTACGAAATTTGAGCTTTCTAGCTCAACGCGCTCTCAAGCTAGAGAGCGAACGGACGGACGGACAGACGGACAGACGGACAGACGGACAGACGGACAGACGGACAGACGGACAGACGGACAGACGGACAGACGGACGGACGGACGGACGCACAGACGGACAGACGGTTTTGAGATTTCTGAGTGATAATATTAACTTCTGTATCATTCATTTTTTTCTCCGAGCCTTATTTCTTGGCGTTACAAACTTTATAGCAAACTTATAATACTCTTAGATTCCATCTAGAGTATAAATATAACATGTTGAAATAATAGTAGTGGAGGGAAATGGGGAGCATTTCAAATATGGCGCACTTTTCGAAATTACAAATCCTTATATCTCAAAAAAGAGTACAGATATCAAATCGAAAATTTGTCAGATTGTAGAACTACATAGTGGTTAATTTTGATAAAAATTTTAAGTTGGTAGGTGTAAGGGGAGGGAGGTGATAAGCAAAAATGTCGAAAATTTTGAGTGATTTTTTTAGGGCTCTAGTGAAAGATAAAAAGTTAAAATTTTGCATGTGAATACCTATATTTAATGTACATAGAAAAATAATATTAACTTGATCCATATTTATTATAAACCGACTCCCCCGGTCTAACGTGCACAAGGTGTTTCATGTGCATTGAAAAAAACACATATACTGACAATTTTTGAGTGAAATTTTAAGGTAGAAACTTGAAAATTTGCAAAATGCATTTAAAAAAAATCCCTAAATATTTGAAATATTATCTGGTTGAAAACCGTTAAAACTTCTACCCCCTTCCATACAAAATTATTTTTTCATCCATTTTCAAGAAATCAATTATCACCTAACTATTAAAAGCTATCAATTTGAAATTTTGCACAAAAACTTTTAAAAATAGTTGAAATAAAATTGCGTCAAAAGTTTTGAGATCACATTTGTTCTTATACCCCCTCCCATACAAAAGTATTATTTCGACCATTATTAAGAAATCAATTGTCACCTAACTATTAAAAGCTATCAATTTGAAATTTTTCATAAAAACTTACAAAAATAGTTCAAATGAAATTACGTTAAAAGTTTCGAAATCGCGCTTGCCCTTCTACCCCCTCCCATACAAAACAATGATTTCCCTCCCATACAAATGTTCGGTTTCGTGAATGTGAAATGCACCGAATTTTATGAGAATTCTATGCAACTTCATCTATGAAACACATTCTATACAGAGAATATTGGACATGATTCAAGCAATCAATTAAAAAGCTTTTAGCATCCACCCACCCTTTTTATTACCCCTCATAAAAACCCAAACTTGCAGAAACGAATGAAATATTGTTTAATTGACAATAGCCCTGCCCAAGAACTCCCTTTCACTTAGTCTTCCCTAACCACTCTAACCAGCATATTGACTTTCCACTCACCCGCAACTTGTCCCAAGAATAATAAAGTTTCGCCCGACTTGTTGGCAGTTTATTTAGTTCGTGTCGAAGCTAATTACTTTAGCAATGGACAATTTAACGCGGGACAAAGATAGTTGTCTTGTGTTTAAGTATGCCAAACAAGGATAGCTAAACAATTCTTTCGAAAATTTGACAATTGTTTCGGACAATTTAACGTAGGAAAGAGTTAGTTGCAATATTCTTAAGTGTGCCAGACAAAGATAGCGCAACGATTTTTTTCGAAAAATTTCGCTAGTAAGGGAGGGAAATACTTTCATTCCCATTTTCATACACGGCAAAGCATGCTCATAGTCACTCCTTATTATATATCCTCCTTGGTCCTATGCACAGGAATTGAAAAAGGAGTAGGCAGGCTTGTCAAATTGATAAAAATTATAAACTTCTAGTCCAGTCGGACTAGAATTTTGGGGCGAAATGTTGCGATCTCGATGTAGTTTTCTTAACCTAATTTTTTTCCGTAGATTACGATAAAAATATTGCGGACACTGGGGAGTGGAAAAAGGAAGTTTGCAAATTTTCACCTGTTTCAGAGTTTTTTGAGATTTACAACGCTACACTAAACTATATCGAGAAACTAAATGAAGTTCGATTTAGACCTTTCATTTGAGTGGCACAAAATTAAATTTAGCTTATCTACACCTGAGATATAGACTGTTCATGAAGACGTTTTTAGCAATTTTTAAAAAGAATTAGTATTTTTAGAAAGAAACCGCAGAAAAGATAAGTGCAAAGTAAATTTATAAAACGAAATGTAATCTCTGTTATCTGGTCATTTTGGTTACATATAAGCAATAAATAATTAAATCATTGAATGGAATTCAATACAGCGTTACTTAATTTTGGAAATTAAAAGCAAAGATTTTCCTATATCGAAAATAGTGCCAATAATACTAACTCTTCTACCGAATCTATGTAATACAAATATTCAATTTCCTTGAAAATCATAAAAGAAACAAAATTGCCATAAAAATTTTAGTTATTCTAAAATTACTATCATAATTCCCTCAAAATGGAAAATAAAATTTAAACATTATGGCCAATGCAACATAGCATTTACATGAAACTCTAAATTTTTCAGTTACACTTTTAACTAATATCGAAAATTTAAAATGGCGAGTAAAATCTGCTATTTTGATAACTTTTCAGTAAAAAAAAAAAGTTTGAAAAACACTGAACCAAAATATAATAACGCACTTATATTAAATATCCCATATAAATTTCTTGTATAAATCCGATAAAATCTTAATCTGATGATAGCCTTCGATAAACCCAAAATATACTCCGTATCATAAAACTTTCAATATCCTACGTAACCGATCAATTTATTCGCTCGAAAAAATCATACCGAAAATAATTTGCGTTTTATATCGCTCGGCAGAATTCCATGATGAATTGGTCCAAATTAATGGCAATCACGATTGAGGGCGAGTTTCGTTTTAAGATTTTCGTCCGTACTCCCTCATTTCTGGGCCACCAAATCGGCGCTTGACCATAGGAACCAATTTCTTAAGGTCCAACCTTAGTATATCGCTGAAGACGGTACGGCACGCTATACACATCATAACCCTTGCTTACCTTACATATTATAACCAGAAATGATCGATAATTTAACCGAACCTTATTCAACCTTTGACCACATTTAAGATAATTATCGCCCCGAAAAATAAAAAACACCGATCATACCGAAAATAATTGCATTTCGGGGCATAAGAAAAGGGCGTGAATCGCATTCATATGTAGGGCGTAGGTTACTTGCTGTTTGTAGCGAAAATCGCAACACTTTGAAGGCTTTTATCAATCTCCAGTGAACTAAGGGAAAAATCGTCTTGGGCGCAAGATTAGTGGCGATCGGTTAAGGTCGATCGAATTAAAGTTGAAAAAAAATAATAAAAATAAGAGGATTGCAATAAAAATTGATCAGTGCCGGAATGAGACCCACTAAAAGTTCTCACATCTTGGAATACAAGACAGCAATTTGTAAAATTCGCAACGTCGGCGAATGATGATATGGGGATACGGTGGTTCGGATTTTATTTTCATTTCTTTTTCGATAGTTCATACAGGCATGATATGAGCGAGCATATCCCTGATATAGAATCACCTTTTACATAACACAAGAGAAACGTGAACAAAAACCGAACAGTTTTTGGATTTTGTTTTTTGTTTTGAGGAAAAATAAGAAAATCATTTTTTTTTGCGCAATTCCAAAGAGTGAAAAAGGAATTAAAAAAGAAAAAGAAAAAAATCTCTAGACCATAACGTCTTGAAGACTTCATGAAGACGGGAAGGTATCAGAAAAATACCTGATGCAGTACCTCACCTTCCTACAAGTATACCTCTAGCCCTATTGCACACTAACATTTGGAGGAGGATTTTAATAGTTTGATCGTGAGATGCGTGACTGCCAGATCGGTTGTTGATTTCTTTGCGTTTTTTATGTAATTTTGGATAAGCCTCCTTAACGTCTGTCTCCTTGGGACTGATCGTACCAGAGGTCTTACCATTTGGAGCGGTTTACTCTCGGGTAAAATACGATATACAACAATATTCATAATAAAAACGGTGCTTTATGTCATTATAGAGAAAATCTAAATCCTGTTTTCTTAAGTTATTAAGTAATGAAAGATCTTATATATATATGTGTGTGTGTGCTCGCAAATGCCAAGGTAATTAGTGGGTTGAAGTGCTGGGGTGAAGAAACGCAAACGTTCCCACCATAATGAATTGAAATCTATTAATTTCAAAATATTTCCAATGGATACGTGGATGCGCATTTAAGGAGGTATCACGTGTATATTTTCATATGAAAAAAGAATTGTTTATATTCTGCAATGAGATGAATAAAAGCAGAGAGAATTCCAGAGAATTGCCCTTATCAATATTTGAATTTACGATTCAAATCAAATATCGAAACAAAAGGGGGTGGAAAAAGAGGTTGGTGGATGTTAATAATTTTTTAATTGGTTACTTAAATCATGGTTAAAAGTTCTATAAAGACTATTATACTTGTGACACACAGCGGTCCTAATTATAATTTATCTAATTCGGAATTTAGCTCGTCTGCATCGTTAATACATCGGTGATACATAGCACTTTGCTAATTAGGAAGAGCCACTCACTCATCTGTAATATTTTTAAAAAGTTGAATTGCATAGCCAATAGGCAATAAAATTTTGCAAGAAAGGCCACAAAAGAAGAAAAACGATCCTTAGCCCTATTTTGGAATCTTTTGCAATTTTTCATAGCTCAGCGTTTCAATAACGCTTCAAAGATTTCATACAAGTCAGAGATGTCAGAAAATTACTTTTCTTCTTCTTTCTAGCATGAAAATACTTATATGAAATGGGTGGCTCTAGTGCATTCTTCATTGTTATAGCCTAAATTATAAGGAAAATGAGATGATTTCACTGACAGCATTTAGCTGATAAATGATCACTATTTTGGTAGTTTAGGTAAATTAGCGTATGACACACAGTCCTTTAATGATAGCTTTAGGTTTAGGTTGTAGGAGGGTGGTTGTATATAACCACAATGCACTGGGGCCATCTAGTTGGGCCCATTGTACTCCCTCTATTTTTTATAAGATGGAAGTCACTCCTCTTGTTTTAACCACTTGGTTCGGATTGCGAACCGTAGCAGACGCGAATGTTGGACGCCTCTGAGGTCGTCTAGTTCTGAGAAGAATCTAGAGCCTAAACAAAGGAGACGACTGTTGGAAATTTATGGACAGTGACAAAGATAATGTTCGATAGATTCTTCGTCTTCCTCGCAACCTCTGCAAAGGCTGTCGCTCGCGATCCGCATCCTAAATGAATGCAGCTTTAGATCCTTTAATGATAATTTAGGCCTTAATTATGATTTACCTGCGCTATGTGTCAATGGTATTAGTTTATAGTTGTAATAGATTCTAAGAAATTCGGTGTAATTAAATGGATGAAACTATACTTTTGTCCAGGAAGGAGTACAAAAAGTTGATGAAACTCAAATTTTTGGGTTAGTCAAATAATTTTTGTTATTCGTTCGATATAACCCTGAAACGGCTTTTAGTGGAAATGGGCCAACTTCCATGTATTGCAGCTTCCAGTTTTCAACTTCGAATCTTCGAGGACAGTGCAGATACCAGTTTTAACTAGCTTTCCTTAACGAGCTAAATTTGAAGTTTTTATTTAAAAAAAAATTTTAAAAAGTTTCGAGCTCTAGGCTCCTCACCTGCCTTCCCTTACACTTTAACTTAGAAAGTTAGAATTCAACTTAGCATCTGTATTAATTTCTAATATAAAACATAACAGGACTACGATTTTAAAATTTATTACGTGTAATTCTAGATGAAAGAAACATTTTTTGATTTTTAGAAATTTCGTAGGGAAGTGGTGGAAGGGATGAAGACATTGTACTAATTTTTCACATAACGGTGGAGTTGCCATCAAAAAGTTTTATACAAAATTCAGGATTCAAAAATTTAATTGGTACTGTGAAAATTAGTATATTGGATTTAGTGAAATTGTGTAGTTTGTATGGGAGGTGGCAGAAGGAGGGGCGAATTCTTAATGACTTTTTCAGAAATAACTATAAACATCATGCTTTTGACACGTTTTAAATTGCAGATCAGTAGTATTCATACTTTTTGTAAAGTTGTGACATTGTGTCAGATTGTATGGGAGGGGTTAGAAGGAGTAAAGCTATTCGTCAATTTTTTTTGGTTTTCCTAATAATTCGAAATAAATATTTTTTGCACATTTTCAGCTCGGTCTTTTTTTTTCATGAAAAAGTGCAGTTTGTATGGGGAGATGGTGGAAGGAAGGGGAGGACTCAAAAAATTTGTATACAGTAGATTTGGTCCGTTCACGAAATTAATTTTTTTGTCAAAAATAACGCGTCCGAAATTTAAATTTTTTAGCTCAATGCGTTCCCAAGCTAGAGAGCGCAGCTCAGAAAATTATAGTAGTTGGTTCAAATAGAATAGTGGTAAAGCAGTATTTTGTTTTAGCTTATAAGCATACCGTTTAATATAAATACCATTGCAACGAATTTGATTTAGTTATATTGTACACACATAATAAATTTTAAAAAATCTATAAATTGATTGTTTTCAAATCCCAAAATGCATAGCTTGTATTACAGCTTGTTAAAAGTTTTCACAGTGCATATTGAATTCAATGCAAGACTTTATCAAATTATTACATCAAATTGATAAATATTTTACCAAAAGTTTACTGAAAGTAAGGTGGTGCAGGCTCGATTTAGGCTGTAGTGCCATTGAAGAAGAAATATATTAAACCATGGGAAGGTATAGAAAGAGTTAATGAATTTCGAAATTTTTGGTTAGTCAACGAATTTTTGTTGTTCCATATTTTCTCTGAAACAGCTTTTACTGGTAAATGGTAAACTTCTCTCTTTTACATCTCTTCTCTTACGTCTTTCAACTGAAAAAGTTTATTAAAATTTAACTTAGCATTTGTATTGATTTTTACCAGACTTACTTTTGTCAGACTTTTGAAGGCACTGAATTCAACTCAGAGCGGTACATGGGAGAAGCTTCACTAGGGTTGTCATTTATTTTATTATACTTCCTCCTGAATAAATTTAAACAAAAAAAAACATGAACCTATCTGATTAAATGATTATTTATTGGCTGAGAAAGGATATTTAGTTCGGCCGCAATAGGCACTGAAAATTTCTCATTCTTTTCATTTTAATTGAAGAAAAATTTAATTCAAACGAGCAAACATATAGCACCCATATAGAGTGAATACGAGAAGGGATGAAAATTTGGAAAATAGCTGTTTTGCTTTATTATTCTAATAATTAAGCAGTATGATCGATTGTTTGGTAAATATTTCCACAAAGCCTTTTGAATTGAAAAAGATCTCAGCAGAGACCCAAACGAAAATAAAAGAAACAGTGTGAAATCCAGAAATTTTTTATTTTAATTCATTACGATCGGATTGACTTTAGAAAAAAAAATGTTCACGTTTCATAATTAAATTAACCTAAAAATGCAAAAGAAAACATAAGATAGCTAAGATTGCGCATAAACCCCAATTATGCGATACTGTAGATGGAATGAATGAGTTGTTAGCCCTTCGCACAAATATAGGTATATTTATTTGTTTTTTTTTTTGGTTGCCAGGATGTACTTTTGCGAGTAGTGTGCTGAAATTATACGTCGACTGAGATTTAAACTCCTGACTTTCACATTGCAGACCAACATGCTACCCCACTACGCTACATCCTTACATTTAATTTTAGAGCAAAGCAACAATACTCTCAGATACCATCTAAAGTAAAAACATACCTCAATCTGCACTCCGTTCGCCAAACGCGTTCCCTCGTTTTTGTGTGGGGTGCTCACTTAGAGCAACTAAAATTTTCGAGTTTTTGAGATAAAAATGCCGTAGCAAAAATTCTTGTGAGGCTTATACATACATTTCTACCCAAGTAACATAGCAAGCTCAGCTTAAGGGGAGCACTCCCTAAAAAAATGAAAAAAAAACCATTTTTTGTTATTTCCGATTAATAATGCAGACTGGATTCTAAATCGATTGCCGAAAATCGCATTCCTCTCGGATGAGTAGGAGTGATTTAAATAATGATGTAAACTTGTGGAGTCATGCATATTGACGCAGCGCTTGTAGCTTGGCGCTCGGCTCACTCCCCGGCCCGCCGGCCCACTAGCCTTATCACCACCCCCCACAACCAGTTCCACTACCCGGCAAACTAGTTTTTTTTTATAATCAATAATTTGATATTACTACATTATTTATATATTTCTTCTTCAATGGCGCTACAGCCCAAATCGGGCTTTGGCCTCCTGACCTTCAGGTTAACATTTTTCATTATTTATCGCGGAAGGGTAGTTAGGCCTTCGCACAACCCCCTATCTACGAATTTTTCATTTTCGTAGGTAACCAAGGTATACCCAAGCAAGTAGTGTGCTGAAATTATGCGTCGACCGGGATTTGAACTCACGACCTTCGCAGACCAACTCACTACCCACTAGGCTACACAGCACTAGCTTATTTATATATTTACATTTGAAAGAAAAGAGATCCGGATTCTACACTGTTACGCTTTATTATTCGTGACGTTTCGGTCTCTGATGAGACCTTTATCTCAGCAGAGACCGAAACGTCACGAATAATAAAGCGTAACAGTGTAGAATCCGGAAATCTTTTCTTTCAATTCAAAATGCACTGTGAAAACCATATTTACATTTGTTAAATAAACTAAAAAGAACTTTTATTTGGTTTTTTGCTTCTCCCAAAAAGTAGAGATTTTATTATTTAGGTGCACTTTTCCAAAAAACTACACAACCTATCCACTTGTATTTTTTTTTTGTTAGAAAGGTGGCACTACTGGCTGACAAGAGAGTAGTTGGTTTTTTTAAATTTTGATAATGATTTTTTTTTACAAGGTTTTTGCTTGCACTTGAAAATTATTAAACTTTGAAGCTTTATAGGAAATTCCATATAACTTGTTTTTAATCACCATTTACTCTATTTGGTAAGTTTCGAGTAAAATACATGCCTGCAAAATTTAGACGGCCAAGTAGTTCCTGAGAAACGTGCACCTTAATTTGCACTGAAAATGCTCTTGGGAGTGCTCCTCTTAAAAGAAGGATTTAATGTGTAAATTATGCTATAAAAGTGCTTTAAAATCAGTGTCAAAGCAATATTTTAGCATTTTTCTTGGTCTGCGAAATGATTCCAAATTAGCTTTTAATGCTTGTGACAACCATTTTTTTAGTTTACTATAATTTGTTTGTGACCCAAGTCTTAAACGCTATTTCAAAGCATGAAAATAATGCTAAGGAAACATCACTGCTAATGAGCTATTTATTCGTGTTATGAAAGCGCTTTAAAAAGTATTAATGATTTCTAAAATACTGCAGCAACTCTGCAACATTTTTATAATCTTCAAAAAGCCTAATTTTTGTAACAACAGCTACTTCTTATATCTGAAACTAGATTTGAAATTACATCAGCAGTATTTGACCATAGCCAACATGATTAAAGTTGGGAGAAACGCACAAGACTGATTGAAGTTTATTACAGCACTTTAGCAATAAATTTGGTAAATATTATAGTTATACAATAAAATGCTAGAAAAAATCATAATATATATATTTTAGCATTTCGTTCGTTGAGAAAGACTTATTCTATGATTGTTAAACTTTACGAAGCATTATGTTCGTTTGCTTTTTGGTGTATAAAATCAAAACATGTGATACTATTCTCATTTTACACATTCAGTAAACATTAAAAAATAAATGAAAGCAAGGCACACAATTTACAATAATAAGTTAATATCTAAAACTACAAAATAGTAATAGGAAGCAGAGTTTTCAACTAAGCAAGTGGCAAGTTGAAGTCCATTAAATTGTAGTAGCTCTTGAACAAACGTTGCATTTTATTGATAGGTTCGTAAGAGCCGTATGGAAGGAGGATACATAAAATGGAGTACCTGATAGGCTGTCTTATGTTGGAATACTTTTTGATTCGGGAATTTTCGAAAATTTTATCCAAGCTTAACTTGGCTTCAAACTTTTACAAAAAAAGTACCATAATTTGTATTCTCTCTTAGTTGCTTATATTCAGTCAGCAATAAAATAATTTTCAGTAAAATGGAGTTTGCTGTTTTATTTCAGAAATCTTTATTTTTTCAATTTTTATTAGTTTTTAGTTCGTGTCTAAGCTAAGCACTTTATCAATGGACAGTTTAACGCGGAACAGAGATAGTTACTTTGGGTTTAAGTAGGCCAAACAAGGATAGCGAAACAATTCTTTTGAAAATTTGATAATTGTTTCGGACAATTTAACGTGGGAAAGAGTTAGTTGCAATATTTTTAAGTGTGCCAGACAAAGATAGCGAAACGATTTTTTTCGAAAAAAATTCGAGCATTTCGTCAGTAAAAAAGGAAAATACTTTCATTCTCATTTTCTTACACGGCAAAGCATGCTCATAGCCTCTACTTATTACATATCCTCCTTGGCCGTATCTTTTGTGAAAATCAAGTCAGAAAATTTCGTAGTTTCTCGAGGAGCGAGAGACGAGAAAATGTTGAGCTGACACAAAATGTTAAAACTGTCAATTAATCCAGCCAATAACTTAAGAACAAGTATTTTGCACGAAGTAACTCTGCTGCCATGAAGCAAATTCAATCTTATTAAAACTAGACGATTTACTGAACGACCGACACGAGCCAAAAAAAGAAAGATATGACGAGCTTAGGCGATATGCGAAAAAGACCTGCAGACGAAAACAAAGGAAGTACCATAATGACAAGATACAAAAAATGGACGACGACATGAGAAAAAATAAAACGCGGGACGCATACGCCATAGTAAAAGACTTAAAAAAGGGATATAAACCAAAAACCAGTCTCTGCAAAGACGCAGAGGGCAATATCATCAGCGACACAGAAGAAATCAAAAGGAGATGGGCTTCATACTTTGAACATCTTTTGAATCCCATTCCAGTAGCACCGATAACGACAGACAACATTTCAATTGAAGCCTCAACTGACGAAGATGAACCATCATCGACACCACCCACGCTTGCTGAAATCAAAGCAGCCCTATGTGACCAAAAACGAAACAAAGCACCGGGAATTGACGAAATACCAGTTGAACTTCTGAAAAACGGTGGAAATTATGTCGCTGAAATACTGCACAACATGATATGCAAAATTTGGGCAGAGGAAATCATACCCGACGACTGGCGAAAAAGCATTATATGTCCAATTTACAAGAAAGGAGACAAACTCTGTTGTGAGAACTACAGAGGTATATCATTGTTGTGTACGTCCTATAAAATACTGACAAAAATTATTGAACGTCGTCTTAAGCCCTATACTAATCAAATAATTGGCGAATACCAAGGCGGATTCAGAACCGGCCGATCTACAACAGACCAGATATTCTCGGTGAAACAGGTGCTTGAGAAATGCTGGGAATATAACACAGACGTGCACCAAATATTCGTAGATTTTAAACAAGCATACGACAGTATCGACAGGAGCGTACTGTACCAAATCATGCTTGACTTTGGAATTCCTCCAAAACTAGTCCGACTAACAAGACTCACAATGACGAACACTGAATCCCAAGTGAGAATACAAACCGATTCCACAACCAGCTTTCGAACGGAATGTGGTTTAAAGCAGGGAGATGGTCTAGCTCCTATGCTTTTCAACTTGGCACTAGAGTATGTCGTCCGAAAAATCCCAGTCGACACCAACGGGACACTACTATTCAAGTCCACCCAACTAGTAGCATACGCTGACGACATTAACATTCTAGCAAGATCCTTCCCTAGTGCTAAGGAGGTATTTGTCAATCTTGACTCCGCCGCAAAAGAAGTCGAGTTACGCATTAATGAAAGCAAAACAAAAGTAATGACGCAAACAAGAAGGAGAACGCCAATCAGACACATCATAACAATTGCGGAATATAATTTGGAGAGTGTGGACAACTTCATATATCTTGGGGCTAATCTAGCAAAGGACGGTAATGAAACAGACGAAATCAAACGACTGATATTACTAGCAAATAAGACGTATTATTCGGTACTTCCAATAATGAAATCCAAGAAAGTGAACAGGAACAATAAGCTGCGAATTTATAAAACTGTTATACGAACAGTGGTCTGTTATGGCAGCGAGACGTGGACATTAACGCGAACTTCCGAAAAAGCAGTTAACGCATTCGAAAGAAAGGTCCTCCGAAGAATTTTGGGACCTGTGAAGGAAGGAACGGAATGGCGAATAAGATACAACCATGAGTTGTATCAACTCTACGACGAGCCAGAAGCTTCAACGTTCATCAAGCTACGTAAACTGCAGTGGGCTGGCCATGTAGGGCGAATGGAAGACAGAAGAATCCCCAAACGTGCTCTTAAAGGCAAAGCGAGTGGTAACCGGCCAGTAGGCAAACCACGCAAGCGATGGGAAGACTCGGTTGATGAAATAAGAAATAATAGTCGAGTACAATCGTCACATGGGTGGCGTTGATTTGATGGATGGTGTAATGGGCCGGTACCATATCAAAGCGAAAACCCGAAATGTAATGGTACGAATTTTTTACCATCTAATTGATATGGCTGCAATCAACGCTTATATTTTGTATCGGCGAATGCACGCAGCAAAGGGCAGTGATTCCAGTGATGTCTCAGCCTCAGACATCGATTTGTTCAATCTACCACAGTTCCGAGAAAAAATTGCTGCTGGTCTCGTCTCGTTTACCCAAAAACGCGTCATTAGTAGACCATCACGTTCGTCAACACCGACACCACCATCAACACCACGGCAGTGCAATTTGAGGATTGGCCAAACCGCCAGGCATCCCGTGGACGATATTCGATTTGATAGACTGGACCGCAATACAATCATGCTAACAAATAAAGAAAAAAGAGACTACAAGCTTTGCAAGAAGTCCAAGACACAATTTTTTTGTACAAAATGTCGGTTGCATTTGTGCATCACAGTAGCGAAAAACTGTTTTATTGCTTACCATAGTTCTTAGATTAATATTTTTTCCCTTTCTTTCACCTTTTGTATCTTTTTTGTCAATAAATCCTGTTATTCAGCATAAAATACCATGTTCATACCTTTTTGTTTTTTTTACAATTAAACCGGCAAGCGTTCCTATAGGAACGCATTCTTTTTCAATACCTGGCGACTGACTGCGCAGGTATTTTTGTTTGAAAGTTGAAAGATATGTTTCTTAGACTCTGATATATGATATAAAATATTCCCAATGAAAAATATTCGTCTATTCAATTTCGCCGGTTAGAGGGTTAAGTGTATAAGCGATCGAAAATATAACACAGAGTCAAAAGTAATATTTAGGTCCTGTTATCCTGAGGTCGATTCCATCAACACAGTAATTACACAAAATAGGAGACTTGCTGGTGTAAGAACTAAGAAAATCACATTCTGCAGCATTCTACTCTTTAAACACCAGCTGGATAGCGAAACAATATCATAGGCTAGTAAAGCACAGTCTTCAAATGTTTTAATAACGCGAAACAATTGCAAGTCGTCACCATGTACTAATTTTAGTTACGAATGATGTATTTATAGTTATTAATAAAAAGAACAAATAAAATGGGACCCAAATAACTACCTTGTGGATCTCCTGAGTTGACAAAAATTCGCCAGATAGTTGACCACGAAAAATAACCTTTTGTGAACGGTAGGTAAGATAACAACATTTTATGCAATTCATAAATTGACCAGAAAAGACCAACCTAATTAATTTATAACATCGTACATTATGGTCTAATCTATCAATCTTCAGCGTTTTGCGCTTCGACTTATTGGAGATGATGCCATAACGGCATCCTTTGACTCCCGTGAACATCGCAGAAATGTCGGAGTAGTCACCCTTTTCTACAGATATTTCCATGGCCGCTGTAGCCATGAAATCAGTCGTCTTATCTCTCCCTTATATAAGTTCACGCGCAATACTCGTGCTGCTGAACGAGCTCATGAGTATACGGTTGAGCCACCCAACTCACGTACGGTGAAATTTAGGCAGTCATTCATACCTCGAATATTCAAAATGTGGAATGCACTACCCGCGGCCACTTTTCCTAGAGATTATAACATCACGCAATTTAAAGGCAACATTCACCGATTCCTTTTATCCTGTCCGTCCTTATTCAATTAATCGTTTATTTTGTTAATTCTCATTTTGTTTCATCCATTCCTAAACCGACTGGACTGTAAGCTACAGTATTAAAGGGTGATCCCTAAGTTCAACTTGGTGCGATAAAAAAAAAAAAAGCTTTACTAAAATCTGTGTAAATACAGTCAACCAGAGTTCCAGCTTCAATTCAATTTCTACAGAATGATGTGAATTCCAGAAGGTTAGTAATCGCTGATCGACCGTTAGTAAATCCACAATAACAATCTATTTTTTCTGCAATAAATGCTTCAAAAAGCTTGCTAATGCAGGGCAAATGGGTCTATAATTCGCAATATTGCACCTATCATCTGTCTCGTGAAGAGGGATTGCATAAGAGAATTTTCATACCTTAGGAAAGTACAATTTTGCAGTGATAAATTTAATAAATATGAAAGCGGACACACAAAATTTGAAGAAATTTTTTCAAGACAACAGAAGAGAAACCATCGGAGCCAATCACAAAACTATCGGTAATACCATTAATATGTTTCAGAATACAAAAATCATAGAAACAAAGTTCATTCATCGTTAAGCTAATCACTGGAGAAGACATAAAATAAGTAAAATATTCGGAGTTAATATCACAAATATTTTCAACAAATGATGAACGAAAAAAGTCTGCAAAATGATTACTTAATATAAGTGGATCAAGTTCGTGAACGGTCCAAATCGCTCGACCACGTTTAACCCATCTCATAACAAGTTACGCATTTTCATAAATTTGTCATAATCAGATATTGTTGGAAACTTTAAAAGATGCTGATTTGAAATTTGGAAAATATTTTTATGATAATTACGATCTACGGTATAAAAATTATTTGAATCCTCTCACTAAATATTTATTTAGAACTAGCGATCCTCCGCGACTTCGTCCGCTTAAAAACATTAAGAAATTTTTGAGAATGTAATTAGTAATACATTTTGTGACATGTATAATATTAGTTTAATGGCACAATGTTATGAATTGGTTTGGAAAATGTTTCCACAGAGCATTTTGAATATCATGGTTTCATTCTTAATAATTCATCTGATTCCAACAAAATACATGACATTGTATTAAACGGAAAGATTTCCGGATTTTACACTGTTTTATTGACCATACGTGACGTTTTGGTATCTGCTGAGTCCTTTGTCAAACTCTGTGATAAAGGTGTAAAATCCGGAAATCTTTCCGTTTAATAGAATGTCATGTATTTTGTTGGAATCAGATCAATTATTAAGAATGAAACCATGATACTCGTATTTGTATAGGATAGGTCTGTGATCAAATCATCTCCGTGATTCATATACATATTGAAGAGTAAATAGTTGTAGCTTGTGTAAATTTTAATTTAAAAAGTCTAATTAAAATTACATTAAGCTCAAAAACGTAACAGGACTTCAACTGTGAAAATTAGTGTATTGGAATTAGTGAAATTGTGCAGTTTATATGGGAGGAGGTAAAAATATTGAGGGTTTTCAATGATTTTTTTAGAAACAACTATAAACACTATGTGAGACCTTTGTAGCTTCTCACATTAAGAACATGTGAAAATTGTAGAGTTTTATAACATTTTAATATTAGATTTTTAAGATTTCAAGGTTAAATCGACAATACAAAAGTTTCTAAAATTACTAAAACTTTGAATCTTGAAGCAATTTTCTCCCGTATTGCTTTTTAGCTGTTATAAAACATTGCATCAATGCAATGCTAACGAATATTCCTATAAAGATTTGTCAGCTAAAAGATCCATTATAGTCGATTGAATTTTCTATGAATAAGATCGTTCTTTCCAATCGCAATAATTTAATTATAAAATTTCCGAGAACTGTTTTCATGTTTTTAATCAAAGATCTCATTACATATAATTTTTTAATCGAATCTCACACATTGATTTCCATTTCAGTAAAAACGACGGTTTGAACTTACCCAATAAAATATCAATATTCCAATCGAAATTTCTACAACCTCATATTTTCAATAATTTTATAGGTCAAAATCTTGCTAATAAATGCATTACACCGACATCGCACCGGTTTCTATCTATCTAATGGTGAATTCGATCTGAAAGTGATTGCCCTAAAATCCATTTCTACCGCAAAACTCAACGCAATCAAATCAATAAATTCGCATTTCAATGATTTTACTTAGAACTGTGCCACTTGGTCAGTTCCATTCCAGATGTAATAAATTCGGTTCAGCCCACTCTCAAAACTGATGTGGTTGATTATCAAATTACCAATCAGATAGATAAATTCGTTGAAGCTTATGCAGATTATTTAGCAGGTAGATAGAGCTCAAAATCTAGGTATGCTATCTTATAGTATTAACGAAACAAAATCATGAAAAACTTACACGGCACCACTGTATTTCGACACAACTTCCGGAAGAACATTTCCGCCACTCGACGTAATCCCAGGTGATTCAAGCACTATTTTGGTCACTGTTCGGTCACTATAGAAACTGAGGTCTTGGATTTTCACTAAAAGGTATCGAGCGTACTTATTAAGGTGGCCAACAATGACAACGGCACGCGCTTGGATCTCAACCAACTGCCGCGCCGCCGATCCGTAATTAACGATCGCTTCGGACTGCTTAAGGAGGACGGTAACCGCATACGAAAAGAACCCATCCGACACCACCAACTACATGTGTGAAGTGAATTATAAAATTATTTCTTTTTCGTTGGTTTTTTATTATTTTTCGCTTCTTTTCCGATTTTCAGTATGCTTCAGTTTACTCCATATGGGCATGGAGGAGTTTTGTATCTTACATATGTGGCGGAAAAGGCAACAACAACAAAAAATCGAAATGGATTCGAGTTACCCAACCGAAGAACTTAATGCGACGGCGGGTAAAAGTAAGCGCAGCACGGGTGTAAAAGACCTTCTTTTGATAGTGTTATACCATCGCCTTGTAAGAAAGTCAGTTACACTTTGTTTGCTTCAGTCAACGCTTCAGAACGCTTCGACATAAACGCTTCTGAGATCGTCTTCAGCTCGAACAATACACCACAGCGCGCACGTCCAGTAAGGCACCAAAGGTAAAAGAGGTCGTCAGCTGCAAAATTATTACCTCAGAATTTATCGCACCAAGACGGAGAGAATGTACGGTGTGGTGGACAAAGCGGAACATCTTTATTTTAATTCATCGGTAGAGTCCACCACTGAAGAATTCTTGTAAGGCAGGGTATGATGTAGCCAAAGAAAAGGGAAGAATTTATGGCGGAGGAGTTCAGAGATAACTGAAAAATTGTTCGGATGTAGTCCTTGGAATGTAGACATACTTTTAAAAGCTCTTTTTTTATGTAATCTAATCCTATCAAACATAATATAACTGCCACCCGGTTGACACGCTACTGATGCCACTTACGAAAATTATATTTGATTCGACAACTTATTTGAAAGAAAGAAAAAATGAAATATATGAAGAAAAATAGTTTCAATCAATCAATCAAATTCCTGTTAAGACCCCCTATGGGGACATAAGGCAGAAACAGCTCTCTTCCACAAGGCGCGATCCTGAGCATCGGCCTTTAGCTGTTGCCAGGACTTGTTTATTCCTCTGGCCTCCTGCTCAACTGCTCGCTTCCATGGTCTACAAACCCGACGTCTTCCTTGAAGATTACAATCTAGAGCCTGTTTGGCGATGTTTCGCTCTGGTTTCCTCAAAGTGTGACCGATCCACTGCCACTTCCGCCTTTGAATCTCAATGTCTATTTTAGTCTGTCCAGTTGTACTCCAAAGTTCGTCTTTGGAATCACTTCTGGCCAGAATATTCCTAAAATGCATCACGAAAGTTTGCAGTTTCTTGGTAAGTCGAACGGTCACTTTCCACGTAGTACAACCATATAACAATACGGGTTTGACGCATGCGTCAAAAACTCGAAGCTTCATGCGAAGGGGAGCTCTCTTAACCTCCAGAAACGGGAAAGTATACCGACGAGCTTTATTTCGACGAGCCTGAATATCCTTTTTGGCTCCGCCGTCCATGCTGACAATGCTTCTGAGATAACAAAAATCTTGCACCTCTTTCACATCTTGTCCGTTAAGAACAATCGGTGTGCTTCTGAACCGATGCACATGTGCTTAGTTTTACGCACATTTATTTTCAGTCCCGCCTCTTTGTAAGAAAGATAGTTTGTATTATTTAAAATTATCAAACATTCCTTTTATCTTCTTACCACCTATCAAAGAAATTTCAAAGCTAGTTCTGCCATCTCCCATACAAATGTTTGCAATTTTCTTTAATGATTTTATATGATCAAATTTTTCTCTAAGAATTCAATACTACAAAATATTTTACAAATAAATGTTTCGAATCATAAAAATAATGTATAACAAGTTGCAGAACCAATTAATTTTTCCACATTCTAATTTAATCATAACTAAAAAAAAATCTAGTTGTTTTATTGTACAACCGTATTCAAAGCATATTCAGTTTTATTAACCAACCAAAACAAACTATTTTCTTCATTACTTTCTAAGCACAATCTAAAATAGCGCCTTCTTTTCTAAGATTCTTCTATTTATTCATGCAACCATAAAATCCGAATACATTTATTTTATGCTTGACGAAATCTTTTGTCGTATCACCGCACAGATTGTTTTATGATAACTCATGGAAATTTAATTTTAAAAGTCATCGGACACATACAATTCTTAGTGCTGTATTAATTATTTCTTATGTTTTCTTAAGAGAAAACCTTACGAGATCGTTATGATTGATTTTTACGAGTTAAATTAATATCGTTCTTATTTAAATTTTTTTATGCGTTTAAAGATATGTATTATGTTAACTTTAATGATCAAAAGAAAAATGAAAGGGTATTGTTTTCGTGATAGGGATTCGTTAAATTTTAAATTATAATAAACTTGGTTAATTATTTTGATTTGTATTGGTAATTTGAAAATACCATTGATTTGGGTATTGTTATTGAAATATTATATAATGCTTTTAAAGTGTGTAAAATATACGGTAGGAAAGATATAAAAATGTAAATTCAATACTTAGGTTAGAAGATTATCAAAAAATTTTTAATGAATTTTTTTTTAAGACATTTTAAAGTGAGAATTTCAAAAGTAGTAGGAAATTAAGTTTCTTATGCATTTTTCCTGTGAGAGAAAAATAAAAGTAATTTAAAGTTCACTTCACACGATCAAAGTTCTGATCGCATTTTGACCACAAACATTTTGATCACCAAACCAACGAATTTTTCGTGTTAAAGTTTGGCGAGAATGCGATGGAAACTAAAACACTACCGAAATTCGATCGTCGAAAGTGGAATTAAGATCAATAATTGTCCGGCAAGACGCAACTCTGAGCATCGAACTTTTGTAGAAGTGAAATGTTTCTGTTTTGCAATGATCCTATAGGGAGTATCAACAGGAAATTGATTGATTGAATTGTCCAGCTAGTCGTGGAATTTACGCTAAGAATTTGGAGATTGCAATAATACTTATAGCCTATAATCCATTTATCGTATCTATACATTTAAATATAATTGTTGTGTCTGTATGTTATTTGCATATAAATTACTACTACTATTACTATTAGTGCTTTATTTGGACAATAACTAAGCAGAAACACACGTTTTTAAAATTTTTTCTCTGTCTGTCTGTCATTCCGGCTTTCACGAAAAACGGCTGAATCGATTGTAGTGAAACTTTCACAGATTATTAGGTGTGCTTCAAGATGTAATCTGAATTTGATGCTATTTCAATAACCTCACGCCTTCTACCCCCTCCCACAAAAAATTACTATTTTCAAAAATATGTGTATAATAATCAAATTTTCTTGAAAACCATAGGAGCGAATAATTTTAAATCTATATAAATATAATTGTAGTGTCTGTCTGTTATTTGTTTATAAGTGGCTATAAATAAGTTTTTTGCTTTATTTTAGCAATAACTAAGCAGAAACAAACGTTTTTAAAAATTTTCTCTGTCTGTCTGTCTGTCTTTCCGGTTTTCACGCAAAAACGGCCAAGCCGGATGTAATGAAACTTTCACAGTTTGTTAGATGTGCACCGAGATGTAATCTGCGTGTGGTCTTATTTCAATACCCTCACGCCTTCCACCCCCTCCCATACAAAATGGCTCATTTTCAAAAATATAAAATAATCAAATTTTCTTTAAAACCATTGGAACAAATCATTTGAAATTTAGAACATACTATTTTTATCAGAAATGTGATCTATGGTATACAAATTATTTGAATCCCCCTACTCCTTCCACCACCTCCCATACAAACTGCACTTTTTCAGTACGTGTAACTTTCATCGAGCTTAAATGTTGTACTTTATCCTTAATTTACATTATTATTAATGTCGGGAAAAAATTAACCGATTAGCTTTATTCCTTCTACCACCTCACATACAACGTGACACAATTCCACGACTTTACTTAAATTCGATTTTCTTGAAAACTGTAAATGTTACTGATCTGAAATTTAAAAGATGTCAATTGTAAATTAATTATAGTTGCTTCTCAAAAAGTCACTTAAAAGCCCCCTTTTGGTTTGGTTTTCTATGACCGGTTGTTTTTTTTTTTTTATTTGGCTTGTATATATGCGATGCGATCGATGACCGGGTGGTTTTTTTATTTGGCTTGTATATATGAAATGCGATTGACATTTTTGCCATCCTGACTCGATTACGCTCGATCGTTTTTTCGTACATTGGATAGTAAAAGAAAACCTTTTCATTCCCAGGGGGAAATGGAGGAAGTGTTCACTATGCGCACTGAGCTGGTGGTACTGAGAGATTGGGTCTGCCTGATTGTTAGATGCAGGATTTCGCAGAAAATTACTATTTAGTTTTTTTTTTCATTGCGCACTAGCATAGGAGGTGGAAAAGTCACTGCTATTGGAAGAGCTGCTCTTTTTCACAGATATTGAAAAAGAGCAATCGCAGTGGATCACTGCGATTGGAAAAGAGCAGATTTTGCCATCCCTACTACCAGCATCTATCGTGATCAAACTGCGCAAGCTACAATGGGCTGGCCATGTGGAACGAATACAAAATTCAATAAAATTCCTGTTAAGACCCCCTATAGGGGCATAGGACAGAAACAACTCTCTTTCACATGGCGTGATTCTGAGCATTGGTCTTAAGCTGTTGCCAGGACTTGTTTATTCCTCTGGCCTCCTGGTCAACTGCTCGCTTCCATGTGCTACATAGTCGACCAACCCGATGTCTTCCTTGAGAATTATAATACCGAGCCTGTTTGCCGATGTTTCGCTCTAGTTTCCTCAAACTGTGACCAATCCTGTCCCACTTCCGCCTTTAAATCTCAATGCCTATTTTAGTCTGTTCAGTTGTACTCCAAAATTCGTCGTTGGAGATTACTTCTGGCGAGAATATTCCTAAAATGCGTTGGAAGCATTGGTTTACGAAAGTTTGTAGTTTTTTGGTAAGTCGAACGGTCTCTTTCTACATAGTACAACCATATAACAACACGGATTTGACGCAGGCGTCAAAAACTCGCAGCTTCATGTGAAGGGAGATCTCTCTTAACCGAAACGGAAAGGATACCGAAGACCTAACGATCTTTATTTATACGAGCCTCAATATCCTTTTCGGCTCCGCCGTCCATGTTAACAATGCTTCCGAGATAACAAGAATCTTGCACCTCTTCCACATCTTGTCCGTTGAGAACAATCGGTGGGCTTGCGTTCGAACCCATGCGGGCTGGTGATAATATCCAGCCTTGTCTGACAGCCGTTCGCACAAGAAAGCTTTCTCCTCTATGCAAAACGCAACACATTGCATCTCCGTAGGACGCAAAGCATTCCATATGTAATCTCGCTTAAAGCTGTCGAAAGTCTTCACGAAGTCCACAAACATGAGATGTAGTTTCGAACCCGTTTCGGTTGACTGCTCCAATATTATCCGTATGGTATTTGAGTGGTCGATACAAGACGACCCTTTACGGAATGCAGCCTGATAAACTTCAAGAGTGCTTCCCACAACATCATTAATCCTATTGAGAATTACTTTAGCCATGATTTTCGATACGGCAGTAAGTAGATATATACCACGCCAATTGCCAAAATCCCGAAGGTCGCCCTTCTTCGGAATTTTCACAATGACGCCCTCCTTCCTCAAATCATATGAATTCGTCAAAAAAAAACTGAATTTGCAAATTTTCAATAGTTCACCTCATTATTTCATAACATTGAGAACTAAAAAGCTATCTTTTTTCATTTATTACCACAATTTACCAGAGAGTATTCTAAGCCCCTCTTGATATACTCGTGTATACATCAATTTTGCAAAATTTAGAATATCTATTTCAACCTCCCATAACGTATCCAGGATTAAGTGAAGCATATCTGTAAAGCCATAAACACCATTCGTCAGATGTTTCGTCAGGCAAAACAGACTGTTTGTGTATGGGGATGAATAGAAATGAACTAAAAAGGAAGACCATCGGAGAACGAACTGAATTTGAGGTGGTGCTCACTGGGGCATTCAGTCGCCAGTCCATTTAACTAACAGTTTGTGCCCCGGCTAGCTACTGCCTACTGATGGGTAACACCTCAGAACTAACAACCTGCAAGCCAGTGCATTTAAATGTTCCTACTTTTTCAGACTTGGTTGCACTTCCTCAAGATGAAAAAATTCCATGATAGCATGCATATTCGAACTCGTAAATCACGGTGGTACATTGAATGCATATTATTCGAAATACGGAATGGCTATGCAAAATGATTGCTTGTTATGAATTGAAATTTTAATGTAGTCGACATTTTACTTAATTCAACCTTTTAAATTTTTGTTTTCCAGTGCAGGATGTGAAATGAGTGATCTCTAAGAATTTATGGACACAAGTTTTCATACTTATCCGCTGAATTATTAGATTCAACATTTCGATTTTTCCAGAAGTAAATAGCTAATTCTTTAAGAGAAGCGAGCGCCATCCGTTATTATTTATACCCATCAATTCCTGCATAATAACTGCAATACTTTTGAATAGAATAAACTAAATAGGTTTTTTTTTGCATACTAACTTTTCAGGCATCTTCAACTTGTCCCAAGAATAATAAAGTTGCGCCCGACTTCTTGACAGTTTATTTTTATAATGGCATCAATCCACAGTATATATAATATTTGAATCGCTTCACTCCTTCTACTACCTCCCATACAAAGTGTACTTTTTGTTGAAATACTGTCAACCAATTTACTCAGTACGTTTAAATTTGAACGAGCTGAAATTATGCACTAAATGTTTATTTACAATTATTAGTAAAATGGAAAAAAATAAACTGAGAGGCTTCACTCTAGCTAGGGTGTAGTCTAGTGGGTAGCGTGTTGGTGTACAATGCGAAGGTCGTGAGTTCAAATCCCGGTCGACGCATAATTCCAGCACACTGCCTGCTCGGGTATACCTTGGTCACCTCAATTTACGAAAATGAAAAATTCATAGATAGAGGGTTGTGCGAAGGCTTAACAGCCATTCCACAATAATTAATGAAAAAAAACTGTTAAGGAACCTGTATGTCTGGAGGTCAAGGCCTGATTTGGGCTGTAGCACCATTGTAGAAGAAGTTCAATCTTTCTACTCCCTCTCATATAATGTAACACATTTTCTGAACCTTATATTAGATCGATTTTCTTGAAAAGTATGAATGTTATTGGTCTGAAAGTTGAGAGAGATCAATTGTATAATCTTTATATTTATTACTGAAAAAACACTAAAAGCTCCCGCTCCTTCTACCACCTCCCATACAAACTGCATAATTTTACAAAATTTAATTTACTCTCAAAACCTTTCAAATTTTCGAAGTATAAAAGTAAAAATCATTTTGATAGCAATTCTATCATGATATGATAAAAATAGTTCAATGCCGTCACTCCTCCCCATATAAAAAATTTATTACTCAAAATTTCTTGTTAGAAAATTTCATTTCCATGATCCACAATTAAGAAAACTTTCTCCATGAATTTCATTTGTCCTTGTATATTTCTTTCGCACTAAATGAGACCATCTTGTTGGGCGTGAGACTTTTCATTCCCCTTAATAAATACCGAGTTCTAGGGTATAGCCTAGCAGGTAGTGTGTTAGTCTTGTAATGCGAAGGTCGTGAGCTCAAATCCCGGTCGGCGCAATATATAATTCCGGCACATTGCCTGCTTGGATATACCTTGGTCACCTCAATCTAAGAAAATGAAAAATTCGTAGAAAGAGGGTTGTGCGAAGGGTTAACAACTCTTCCACAATAAGTAATGAAAAATGTTAGGGAATGTTAAATATCAGGAGGCCAAGGTCCGATTTGGGTTGTAACGCCATTGTAGAAGAAGAAGAATCTAGATGCTAACAAATCGTCCGGCCCAGATAGAATCCCCGCCCTTGTCCTTAAAAATTGCTCCGCTTCTCTTGCTAAACCTCTATGCAAACTTTACCGTCTCCCCTTATCGTCCTCTACTGTCCCGTCTTCATGGAAGCATGCAAATGTTCAGCCAGTCCAAAAAAAAAAGGAAAGCGCGTCAATCCCGCTAATTATCGCCCAATAGCAATAACCTCTCTTCTGTCGAAGGTCATGGAAACAATCATCAACAATGGAGTTATAGAATATCCCAACTTTAATTATGTTATTGACGGCAAACAGTGTGGAGCCCGCAAAAACGTTCCACAAGAGATCTTTTAATCACCCTTACTGAACGTTGGAGCAAGAGCCAGTTTGGCGAAACTTGTATTATCACTCTTGATAATTCCAAGGGTTTTGACAGCGCTCTTTTAATCAAACTTAAAGCTATAGGTTTGGGCGACTACCTTATTTCCTGGATTAAAAGTTTTTTAGCCAATCGTTCAATTCGTGTGGTATTGGATGGTGTGGTTTCCCCTTTTTATAAAATTAACGCTGGTGTCCCTCAGGACTCGGTTCTTTCTCCCACCCTTTTTCTAATATTTATTTATGACTTGCTATCTTCAACTTTCAATCCTATACATAGCTTCGCTGATGACAGCACATTCGATTTCTGCTATCACTTCAACACTGCGTTCTTAGCCCGATGTATTAGCTTAGTAGAACAACGAAAGGTACATGGTACAATCATTGAATGACGGCTTGGCCAAAATTCTTAAGGCAATAAGAATCAAGTCGAATTTAATGCTTCGAAAACCCAGTGCAGTCTTGTGTCCCACGAACGAGACTCTAACCTTGATATAATCACCTTCGAAAGCCAGTCACTTACCAACTCTTTAAGTGTTCAGATGTTGAGTATCCAAATCACATATAACTTATCTTGAAACGATCATATATTTAACATTGACAATGGAGTATCTAAATGTTTGGGTAACCTAAAACATTGTAAAAAGTCCTTCACCGCCTCTGGATTACAGACAATTTATAAGGCCTATATTAGACCACATCTTGAATTTATTTAGTTATCATAGAAAGATAGTTTACATAATAATAAATCGTTTAATTTAATTTAATATAACCTAATATAGTTAAATTTATCTTAATGAATTAAAGACAATTTGAAATAAGTATGATAGGCACTGGTGGAAGGGTCAAACGGAGTGTGGGGACCTTATAAAACACAGCGTAGGCTCAGTTTATATGTCAGCTTATTTATTGGAGGTGTATAATGTGCGCTAAATTTGTTAAATACTCTACAGCATCTGTTAATAGGTTAATTTTGTCCGTAATCTCTACGATGTGGGTTCTTGCTCTAAATCTTGTTTAATGTGGTGCCTTACTCACATGATAGAATTGCCACACAGTTGTCTTTAGCAACCGGATAAGCGGAGTTGACGGACCATTCAACTTTATCCCCCCCACCTAAATGGGTTACGGAGCTGACGGTCCATCAACTTTGTCCTCCTATCATTGCAGGATCGGAGCCGATGCCACCCCCGTTGGAAGGTTTCGGAGCCGTCTAGCTCCCCCCTACCCATTGCACTTCAATAGCATCAGGGTGCCGGCTTTATCAACATCAGTTATTTTCATCTGTTGTTCGGACTTTCACTAATATCAACTTTGCCAATCATCCGTAAACCTTGCTACTTTGCATCAGCGTTTCGCAACTAGTTATATTCGATTGCCTCCGTTTACAACCATTTGTGCTACTATATTATTTCGACATTTGAACGTCAGCAACGTCATGGCTACTTAGCCATCTGCTCTTCGCACACTTGCTCTTCGATTCATCGATTTAATATCTTCATCTTAACTCATTTTATGCTCACGGTTATCTATGATAGGTTTCAAAGAAGATACAATGCGTGCAGGCTCACGCTAGTATCGACCTTGTCCCCCATCATTGGATCTCAACTTTATCAACTTCAGTCGACATCGTGGCTACTTTGCATTCCGGGTTTCGCCCACTAGTTTTCTACAAGCTGCATCAGTTTCTGCCTCGGTTTTTAACAACCAGTATTGCAGCACATCAACGTCGTAGCCCGGCCCCGACAGGGCGTCACTTCGGACCTTCCGGTTGCTACTTTCTTCGCTTTTCTTGCACACTTATAACACATATTTTAGCTCCATGATTTTGCACATTCTCGCGCATTTATTCCCATTTATTCTTCATTCATACATCTTTTCACAGCCCATTAGCTTTACATCATATCAACACATACACACTGGTTGTGCTCGGATTTTGCTTCCTTTGGTCCTCAGCGACACCTCGCAGAGCTAGTCCAGTTTCAGCAATATTGCATCACATCTGTCAACGTCGGAGCTACTCATCTGTCCCTATTTTCGCAACTAGCTGTTCATCAGTTTCAGCAATCGATGGGTTGCGGAGCCGATGTAATATTTGCAATAAGTTCAATAAATTGAGCTCAAGGCAACTACACCGACGGATTCCCCCCCATCTGTGATGGGTTTCGAAGTTGATACAATGCGCAAAGACGGTGACGCTAGTATGCAACTTCCCCATCTGTAGACCTCTTAGCGTTACCCAGCCTGCACCACGTGGAGGTGGGTCTACTTCGCAGGCCTCTACGATGTGGATATGCCTTAAGTGGTTTTAAATGTCTAGTCAGCCTGACATTGTCATTGAGTCTAAATTTATTTGAGATATGATCAACCTTAATATCGCCATTCAAAACATCTAAGATAAAACAGGATGTGAGCATAGTTCTTCTAGAACCAAGAGGTAATAATTGAAGCCTAACTATGTAGGATGGAAGGTTTTCAAAATTTCTAGGATCATACAAGTCCCTGAGAGCCAAAAGAAAGAATTGCTTTTGGATTGACTCTATTCTGTTGCTGTATAACTGGAAAAAGGAGTCCCAAATAGGACATACATATTCCAGAATAGGGCGGCCAAGAAAACACCCAAGCTATGGGCGAGAGCTGCAAAAACTTCTCTCTCCTTTCTGGATAGTATCCAGTCTTTGACTATTAAATTTATAGGAGATTCTGACATCACTACATCGCTTGATTCACTCGAGCATAGGCGAATTGTAAGCTCCGTAACCCTTTTGTATCGCTACTATAATGAAGATTGTTCAGACGAAATCTCTAATCTCTTACCCCCATTTCTGCCTACACTGCGATTCATGTGCTCATAAGTATTCTCTCAACCCTATCTTCGGGCGCAATGTCAAATTTTGTGACGCGTTTTTAAAACTGTTCGAATATGGAACTCGCTGCCCATCTCAGTATTCCCGCTTGACTAAAACATTCAAACAATTCAGAAGAAATATTCATAGCCACTTCCGTTTCTATCCCCTTAATTTCCAAAATCCGATTTCCTTCCCCTCTCACCGGAGCTGTACTTCAGTACAAAAGAGCAACCCTTCTAGTTCCGGAGTTACATAAAGAAAGTAGGTCTAGCTTTCTGCACAAAATCTTAATTACTAAAACGCCTAGACACCTAATTGACGAAATAGTTTTCCTGAATACAACTAGGAATCCTACAATGCTTTAACCACGTACCAAACTATAATCGGTGAGCGCTCATTTTTCGCACAAGTAACGAGAATATTGAATACGCTTCCACACGATGTACATAACACAAATTTCAACTTGTATCTTCTCATTTATCTAAATCCAGTATTAATCTTCTGCCATGCAATAATTAAAAATCTTCCGAGATATACTATATAGCTATACTTGTAATTAGTATTTTAATTTATTATCATTATTATTATTTTTTTTCCACAAAATGTATTTCTAAATAATATTCAACTTTAATGTATTTACAATACAAGCAAAAGATTGTAATCTTGTTGTATATTATCGAATAAATAATAATTATTATTATTATTTGAAAACAGTCAAACTCAAGTAAACTACATGTTTGACTGTTTTCACATCCTTATGTTGCCTTCTTGTACTTCTAACCTGATTTTGAACTGTCAATATTGTTGTATTGGCAAAACTCTATTAGAGGTTATGTATGTGCATGAAGTATCTCTAGCTAAGATATAACAACAACTAGAGTGCTGAAATTGTACGTCGACCGGGATTGGAACTCTTCGCAATGTAGACCAACATGCTACCCACTAGGCTACGACCTAACTAAGCAAATTCTAATCTTTAAATTATTCCCAACGCATAAAACATTCCGTTTACTTTTTTGCACTGCACAGGACATTGTCTTACCTAAACTTCTTTTATCTAAACTCCGAACGAAATTCTATTAGATATATGTAGCTTGCCATACACGTTCGAGTAACATCTTCGAGCGTCTCCTTGTGGCTTCATGTTTCGGAGAAATTCACAGGTGTTTGGTAAAATTTAGATTCGAGCCATTTGCTCACCAGCTATTAAATTTTCACTATATTTTCGAAAAATCCTGCAATCCTGATATTTTTCAAAATGGGTCGGCTTATGATAATCAATAAATGGCGTTTAATTCATCTTAATGCCAAGAATTTATTTTAAGGTCAATTCTATAATATGTTTCCATGTTGCCGGTATCTTGAAACGATTTATTAGTCAAATCAGAATAGAGTTTCGTAGAGTTTTAGCCGGCGTTTGCGGACGTAATTCATTTACTGCCAGTGCTCAGTGATTTTTAGTCGGAGATTGATATTTTGGATTTTGTTAGAAAATGGCCAATCCTAAGCAAGAAGTCAAATATACCAAGATTTTCATCAACAATGAATTTGTTGATGCTAAATCGAAGAAGACCTTCGAAGCTATCAACCCTGCTACTAAACAAAAAATCGCTGATGTTGCCGAAGGTGATAAAGCTGACATCGATTTAGCAGTAGCTGCAACTAAAAAGGCTTTCGCTCGAGGATCGGAATGGCGTAAAATGGACCACACAGGCCGTGCAAAATTGCTTTTCAAGCTGGCCGATTTAGTAGAGCGTGATGCCCACATTATTACCAGTTTGGAAGCAATGGACTCCGGAAAGCCGTATCCCATAGCAATGCATGGTACCATGTCCACTGCAGATACGTTCAAGTACTTTGCAGGATGGTGCGATAAATATGTCGGCGAAACTGGTATTCCCGCACCAGAATCTTTCGTGTCCATGACCCGCAAAGAACCAGTCGGTGTAGTCGGGCAAATTATTCCCTGGAACTATCCCCTAACAATGCTTGCATGGAAATGGGGACCAGCCCTAGCTACAGGATGCACCATGGTCACCAAGCCGGCAGAACAAACTCCACTATCAGCTCTTTATATTGCAGCTTTAAGCAAGGAAGCCGGCTTCCCGGCTGGTGTAATAAACGTAGTAAACGGCTTTGGACCCACGGCCGGAGCAGCCATTTCAAACCACATGGACGTTCGAAAAGTCGCATTTACCGGATCCGTCGAAGTCGGTAAAATTATCATGCAAGCTGCAGCGAAATCGAATTTGAAGCGAGTCACCTTGGAGCTGGGCGGCAAGAGTCCTCTTGTTGTATTCGATGACGTGGATGTTGATGAGGCTGTAAAAATTGCCTATGATGCCATTTTTGTGAAATCCGTTCAAATATGCTGTGGCGGAAGTCGTACGTTTGTCCACGAAAAGATTTATGATCAATTCGTTCAAAAGGCTGCAGCATTGGCGAAAAAACGCCGCGTTGGAAATCCCTTCGAAGATGGTATCGAACAGGGTCCACAAATCGATGAAGAAATGTACACGAAAGTACTGAACTACATCGAAGCTGGCAAGAAGGAAGGAGCGAAATTGGAAGCTGGCGGTAAGGCAATGGGCACCACTGGCTATTACATTGATCTAACTGTTTTCTCTAATCTTACCGATGATATGACAATCGCAAAGGAAGAGATTTTCGGTCCGGTGCAATCAATTTTCAAATTTAAAACCATGGAAGAAGTTATCGAGCGCTCTAACAACACATCCTATGGATTAACGTCTGGAATCATTAGTAACATTAGTAAGGATATAAACAAAGTAATGACCTTTGCCAATGCCGTCGAAGCAGGCTCGGTTTGGGTCAACTGTTATAATGCGGTGCTCCTGCAAGCACCTTTCGGCGGCTACAAACAATCTGGAATTGGTAGAGAATCCGGAAAAGATGACTTGGAAAATTATTTGGAGACTAAGACTATTACCATAAAAATAAGTTCGAACTAGTAATTTAATAATTTCAATTGATGGTGGATGTTTTTTTGAAAATAAAATAAGTTAACAGCTTTTTGGAATTTATTCAATTCACAAATTATGAATAAGCTTGCAATTGTAAAATCGATTGAAACAATAACTTATGAACAGATCCTATTATAAATGTCTTGCTGGGTATCTTTTTTCGCATAACTACTTTAGTGAGAACATTGTCTAATAATTACATTAACTCAAATACGCGTGTGTTTCAGTGCGTAACCACACCAACCTGAATGCTTTGTTGATAAACAAATCGAACTGGAGCCTACTCTTACCTTTAAAAACAAACGCTATGTAAGTAAACATCATAGAATATAAAAAAATTACATTTTCTTTCCAATTGAGTTTGTACGTATTATAAATTTTTTCTCAATCTGACTCAAAATGGATAATAATGTGAGTATTCTTCAATTTGCAATATAACACAAAAAAAAGAAACAATATGTTAACCAGGAAAAAATTGCAGGATTCTAAGAAACATGTAATGAAACTCAAGGTAGAATTTTGTCAGCCGTCAGTTGCGAGACGTGGCTCAATGCGCGTGAGATCTTCGCAAGGAGCTTTCTCGAAGGAAATTGCTTTTCTGTTATCAGAGCGAAGACTTAAAAAAGTACGAAAATGTGAAATGGTTTAATTGTAATTTTCTAATAACTGATTGTATCACAGCTAACGGATAATGGTTTCAATGTTGCACCAAAATTATTGGAAAATCCAAAGGTATCTGATAAGTTTCTAATTATTACTGAAAAAGCGAATACGTTGTTGGGAGTTGAGCAAGATAAAAGATTGCCAACTACAGGAGGAGTAAAACCGGATGAACTAAGTGCGAAGCATAGTTTTTCTACAATGAATGTTACAATGGATGATATTACGACTCAGGTATAGTCAATACAGTTTGAAACGATTCTCACTTATTTTAGCAGTCAATCAGGTCATTTGGCTACTGTATTGGATTAACTGAATTTGCTAAGTATAATATCTAGGCTTTTTATATAACACTGTTGCGCTTTAAAAGAAAAATATTAAACGTAAAATTTAGCTCAATTTTAATTGATTAGATGTATTAAGATAGGCCAGACTAAAATAGGTATTGAGATTCAAAGGCGGAAGTGGCAGTGGATCGGTCATACTTTGAGGAAACCAGAGCAAAACATCGCCAAACAGGCTCTGGATTATAATCGTCGGGTTGGTCGACCATGTAACACATGGAAGCGAGCAGTTGAGCAGGAGGCCAGAGGAGTAAAGAAGTCCTGGCAACAGCTTAAGGCCGATGCTCAGGATCGCGCCTTGTGGAAGAGAGTTGTTTCTGTCCTATGCCCCTATAGGGGGTCTTAACAGGAATTTGATTGATTGACTTATTAAGATATGCACTGTGATTTAAAGTCGAAAGTGGCCTTGGATCTGTCACATACACTTTGAGGTAGTCAGATCAAAATATCTTCAAACTAACTCGGAATTAGGTTGGTCATATAGCACTTTGAAGCGAGCTGTTTAAGTGGAGGCCAGATGAATGAACGAATCCTAACGAAAACTAAAGACCGATGCTCAGGATCGCGCATTATGAAGACAAACTGTTTCTGGTCTAAGCCCCTAGAGCGGGTCTTAATAGAAATTTAATTCTTGGATTGAAAATTTTATTAAAATAAACAAATTCACTCTAGGATGCTCCATATAAATTTTAAAAATTAATTAAATTCAAGTTGATATTATTTTCTTTCAAAAAAATCAAATACGGTATTCATCTTATAATAACTTTATACTCGCGTAATTCTTTTCTTATTTTCATTAATTGGAGCCCCTAATCACATCCCAAAACCCACTTTAAAGAATTTAATATTGAATTTCAAATTCTTTAAAGTGGGCTTAGATTGTACAAGATTAATTCATGAGTAATATCAAAGATTGTGAATATTATAAGATATCCCAAGCCTATGGAAGAAATATTAGATATCTCAAGCTTATGGAAGAAATTTTTCCATTGATATACTTTGAGATTGACGAAAAAGGTTTCAAGCACACAAAGCTCGTGATCCCTGCTCATTGGCCGCTACCCGCGTGCCCACCAACAGCCAAGCATTGCAATCGGTGACCGTCGCTTTGTGTACTTGAAATCTTTTCGATCAATCTCAACGTATCTCAATGGAAAAATTTCTTCCATAAGCTTGAGATATCTAATATTATTGATAGTCCTTGAAAATATCAATCAATAGCTAAATGTGGAACTCATTATCATCATCAATGACGCTACATTCCAAGTCGGGCCCTCACTCCTGTATGTAGCGTCTCAAATCGTCTCGGTCCAATTACCGCGTTGTCCATGTCAAAAACTTCACAAGCACCCTAGTCGATTGAATCCTCCCAACGTTTTCTTGATTCCCCAACAGGTCATTTTTCTTCTGCAATTCCCTATTGAACACGTTTTGATATTCTTGGGACCGCCAATCGTTATGTGGCCAGCCTACTGTATTTCTTAAAGTTTGATGAAATAAGTTACTTCCGGGTCCTTAGAAATTTTATATATTTCCTGACTGTATCCAACTCGACATTCGCCTTGTTCTCTCTCATAGGCCCGATGATTTACCATTTTATTCGATGCCTGTATTAAGGTCCAAGTTTCACTACCATAGCAGAGTACAAGTCTTATTGTTACGCCGAGAGACGGATAAGAAAAACAAAGGTAATCGTATATTTCTTGAAACAGTTTTACATAAAAATAATGCAAGATTATTCATCTTTGACTGGAAATACTTAAGTAAACCTACAATAATATTTTTCAGATATCACTCAGCATTCAGTCATCTACGGATATTCCAATCCTTCAACCGGATCGCGATTCCGAAGATGATCTTAACGAAATTCAAAGGATGCCGACTTACATAAAAGTGATCCTCTGTGAAACCGAAGATATTGTCCTTTTCGAACAGGGTAGCGTTACCGTAAGCAAAGATTCCGAAGTAGCAAATGCTGTTCTCGAAGATAACAAGGAATACGAATATTTAACGGTTGGAAAAGGACGAAATCGCCGACGTATGGAAGCCGAAACTCAAACTACCGAAATCCTGTACAAGTCGCGTCATGCCAATACCGATCGTATTCAAAAGCTTGAGATTGGCACGTTCGTCTCGAACTACGACATGTTCGATACGTACGCTGATCTCGAAGCAGTCGTTACCAACGTCGATTCGGATGAAAATACCAAAATAGAGATTACAACGTACAAGCATAAAGGCGTCGATCAATTCAACGAACTGAAATCAAATCCGAACTTTCAGCTTGCCGTCATGCTAACGCAACGGCTCCTGGCCGGAAACATTTTTCGTGAAGAGCAGAAAAGATTTCGAAATATGTATCTACCCGATCCGCTATCTGCCGATGTAAAGTATCTGTATCGGCTTAAGGACCTCTGGACTTACAATACAATCGAAGTAATGGGTAAAGCGGTATCATGCATGGATTGGTGCCCTACTAATGGCGATCTACTGGTTGCTTCGTATGGCGTTTTCAATTTTTTACCGCACGAGGATCGCCGATATGGAATGGTTTGCGTGTGGAGCATTAAGAATCCCGTTAATCCGGAACGAAAATATCGCTATCCGTACCCGGTAACCGCTGTAGCCTTTTCGAAAAAGAGTCCACAGTTAATTGCTGTTGGACTGTACAATGGCGAAATACAGATCGTCGATATTACCGAGGAGAAAATGAACAATGCCTTGGTGGCCATTTCGCAACGATCGACATCTCCGGGAACGGAACCGATAACCGAGATCAAGTGGATCGAAGTTCATCATTCACAAGGTGACAACCACGAACAATTGCTCACTGCTTCCGAGGATGGCACCATCATGAAATATTCTATCACTTCCGGTCTGTTCCTGATCGGCTTCCAGCAAATAAAATTGGATCGTGTCGAAGGTGTGGTCGAAGGACTCCGAGTAAGTCGAAAGCAAACTTTCATTGAGGCCGATCGTCATCCGCAAGCACTCATGGTCAAAGTGCATCCGGAAAAGCCGGATATGTATTTTGTGGGAACGGATGAAGGTTGCATTCACAAATGCTCGACTAACTACCCACATCAGCACACCGAAATTTTTCAGATGCACAACGGCAGCATTTTCACTATGGAGTATTCGCCGTGGAGTCCGAAAATCTTCCTTACATGCGGTAGTGATTGGTGCGAATCTTCACCATATTTTTTCAATATTGCTTCCTATTCATCGTTCGCTATTTACAGGTGTATTCGCGTATGGGTTGAAAATGTTTTCGAACCACTCATATATCTATCCAGTGGTATAGGTCCGGTAAATGCAGCCTGCTGGAGTCCAATACATTCGACAATTATCATTGGAACGACAAGAAATGCTGTTGAGATTTGGGACATTCGAAGAAATATCTTAAAACCGGTTTCGGTTCGAATCTTCGGAGCTGGAACCGTGTACTTGACAAGAGCCAGGTATGACAGTGAATACATGCTTTTACTTTTAATTTTGATGATTAAATTTTCCTTTTAATAATTCTGCTTTGTAAATTGTAACACCTTTTCGATTTGCTTTCAGCTTTTCAGCATGTGGTCGTTCAGTAATAGTTGGAGACGAAGAAGGTGCGATACATGTTTGCGCCTTAGAAGATATGCCATTTCCCCCACATTTCCAATTCAAGGAACTCGAATCGGCTATCTACAAGGCTTTGGTAGCTAATCCAGAATTAACGCGACAAGTTGAAAATTTAGGATATTTGGGATATGTAGATGGAACAAAACGTAAAGTTTAATTGAACTAGAGTTTTGAAAAAATTAAAGATTGTAAAAAAAACATAACAGAATTATGATTGGGCATAAAGCCCAATCATATGATACTCTAGATGACATACTTACTTACCTTTTGCTTGGGAGGTGGTAAAAGCAGAGGGGGAGGTTTGTCATTTTTGTATGTAACACTGAATGCAGTATATAAAATATTTCATGCTGAATTTAAAGTTTTTTGCTTTCATAATTTTCGAGGAAATTGAACAATTTTTGTCTGAATTTATGATATTTGTATGGGAGGTGGCAGAGAAAGGGAAGAGTTTGGATGATTTTGAATCTGCTTATCAACTTCCTAATCACGTTGCTTTGTTACAATTTTAAAGTCGATAGCTCTCATATTTCTTGACCTTTCAATACAAAAATTTGAATGGGAGGTGGTAGAAGGAGTGAGGTGAAGGCGATATTTTTTTAGCATTTATTACAATTAGTAAGGGACAGATTGTGGCAAAATTTTAAGTTTCTACTTCTTCTAGTTTCTATGAAAATCGGTTAAATGCATTTACCAAAATTCTGCATTTGTATGGGAGGGGGTAGAAGGAATATCCGAATCAAAACCAAATTTTTTGACATCAATTATATTTATAATAGGATACTTTCCTCAAATTTTAAAGTTGATATCCTAGACGGTTTTGGAGAAAACTAATTTAATTTAAATTCCGAAATTTCGTAAAATTTGTATGGGAGGGGGTAGAAGGAGTGAGGTAAAGTTGATAGTTTTTCGAAAATTAGCTGCAATTAAAATAAAATTAATTATGAAAAAAATTGGTTCATTTAGCTTTGCTAGTTGCAATGCAAACCGAATAAATGGATTTTTGAAAATTGTGCATTTGTATGGGAGGTGGCAGAAGGAGTAAGGGGATCATATCAATATTTCTTGAGGTCAATGATATTTATATCATTATACTATGACCTAATTTTTAAGTCAATAGCTGGAAAGGTATCGGAGGAAAATCGATTTCCTTAAATTTCGAAATTTCATGAAATTTGTATGGGAGGAGGTAGAAGGAGTGGGGGGATGTGGCCCGTTCACGAACTTAAAGTTACTTTTTTGCTAAAAACGACACACAACAAATTTCAGCACGATAGCTCTAAGCGTTCGAGAGTTATGTTGTAGACAGACGGACAGACAGACGGACAGACGGGCGGACAGCAACTCGGAATCGAAGTTTTTGAGCGACAACAAATATTTCTGTACCCTTGGCGGCTCTGTGGGAGCATTATTTCTTAGCGTTACAAACGGTAAGGCAAACACAATATACTCTCAGATTTCATCTAGAGTATAAAAACATTTTGTGCAGAAGAGAACTATGTATTGTGTTTAATTTGAAATTGGAAATGATCAAATTAGATATCCGTCAGTCCAGATAAATCAGTATCACTTTTCTGCAATTGTAAAAATCCGAAATTGAAAAAAAATTTGCCAACAAGTCGGGCGCAACTTTGTTATTCTTGGGACAAGTTGAGGATGTGTGGGAATCATACTTTTGTATGGGACGAGATAGAAAGACAAGGGACATTTGTTTTAAATATTTTTAGAAGTGTCTGCAATTGTAGAAATCCCAAATTGAAAAAAAATCTGCCAACAAGTCGGGCGCAACTTTGTTATTCTTGTGACAAGTTCAGGATGTGTGGGAATCATACTTTTGTATGGGACGATATAGAAAGACAAGGGGCATTTGTTTTAAATATTTTTAGAAGTGTCTGCACAAAATTTCAAGTTAATAGCTTTTAGTGGTTTGATGATAAGTGATTTCTTAGAATTGGTCGAAAAAATACTAACTCTAAATAAACTTGGAGTTATTCAAGCGAATCTCCATCATGGAACAGCGGCCATGGACACAATAACATGGAAACTCGCAAAAGAGGAATTTCATGTAGCGCTAATACAGGAACTAAGAGCCGCGAAGGGAAAAATTATTGGTATTCCACAAAAAATGGGTAAGTTAATTTTCGATAAAAGAAGCAACAGGCCAAGAGCTGCAATTCTAATATCACCAGAAATTAATTACCTGGATATGCCTATTTTCATTCGAACAGATTTAGTAGCGGTACTGGTGAAAATACCAAAAGCAGGAGGAATTCTACTATTCTACAATTCTACAATGGCACTACGGCCCATATCGGACCTTGGCCTCCTGACCTTCAGGTTCCTTAACATTTTTCATTAATTATTGTGGAAGGGTTTTTAGCCCGTCGCACAAATAAAATACCAAAAGCAGGAGGAATTCAAGAGGTGATAATTGCCTCGGCGTACTTTCCTGGTGAGAAGCTCGATGCTTTATCTCAAGACGTCATGGAGCTTGTGCAATACAGCAGAATCCACAAAATACCAATCATTCTGGGCTGTGATGCTAACACGCACCACACTATCTGGGAAAGTAGTGATATCAACAAAAGAGGTGAGTCACTTTTGGAGTACCTTACTACTAACAATCTAGATATAATAAATAAAGGCAGCACACACGACGTTCATAAATTCAGCTAGGCAGGAAGTACTTGATCTAACCATAACAAGCCCCTGCCTGGGACAAATGAAAATTAGCACGTATCAAAAGAAGCTGCATTGTCAGATCATAGGAATATATGTTTTGATATTAAGACTTCATTTGGCTGTATAGGACAAAACAGAAACCCTAAGCGTACCAACTGGAATCTTTACCAGTTAATCCTAGAGACCGAACTAGGTATCGAAGAGGAATCAACAAGCAGCCAAGACTGCATTGATAAAATCACGAACAAGCTCGTAAACAATATTATTAATACTTACGAACAAAGTTGTCCTGTTCTACACAAAAAAAGAGCCAAGTAAATATCTTCGTGAAACGAGGAACTAGCAGCAAAACACAAACAAACTAGGAAATTGTTCAATAGAGCAAAAAACTTTGGTAACTGGGACGAATACAGAGAGTACCTTACTTCTAAACTTCTAAAAAAGTTAAAAAATAATCTTGGAGAAAATTTTGTGAAGAGATAGATGATCTCCCAACGGCCTCAAGTTCCAAAAGGCATTATCAAAAGACACCCCGATAGATATCGGACTACTAGAGAGACTGGATGGGTCCTTAACTAAAAGCAGCATGGAAACTCTTGAAGTGTTATTGGCAACACATTTCCCAGACTGCAAGATAATTAACAATAATGAAGATTTAGAGGCAGAGGAAAGGACGTATCGTCAAACTCCGTTCAGCAAAAGCATTGCTGGTAAAATCTTAACTCCGGAAAAGATCAGATGGGCGATCAACACTTTTAAGCCCTACAAATCCGCCCGAGTAGATAACATAACAGAATTATGATTGGGCTTAAAGCCCAATCATATGATACTCTAGATGAGATGGAAATGACTTTAATATACCGGAAAATATGTCATCTCCAATCCTTTCGAATAGTGAGTAGAGACTTTGCATGGGAGGTGGTAGAAGTAGAGGGGGAGGTTTGTATTTCTCCTATGTGCCACCGAAAATGGCATGTAAAATGTTTCGTGCTGAATTTAAAATTTTTAGTTTTCATTATTTTTAAAGAAATTTGACATAGTTTTCCAGAAATTGTGGCATTTGTATGGGAGGTGGCAGAGGAAGTGGAACATTTTAGATGATTTTGAAACTGCTTATCATCACCCTTATCACTATGCTGTGATTCAATTTCAAAGTCGACAGCTCTCATATATTCGAAGGAGAAATGCTTTTCTTGAATTTATAATACAGATATTTATATGGGAGGGGGTAGAAGGAGGGAAGCTGAGCTGATAATTTTTTCCAGCATTTATTGCAACTATTAAATAAACAAATTCTGGCAAAATTTCAAGTTTGTAATTTTTCGAGTTTTAATGGAAATCGATATAATGCATTTAACAAAAATTATGCATTTGTATGGGAGGGGTAGAAGGAGTGTAAGTATGAAAACAATTTTTTTCCCGTTATTGATATTTCTATTTTTATACTTTATGCGAAATATCAAGTTGATACCTTTAACAGTTTCGAAGAAAAATAATTTAATTTAAATTTCAAAATTTCGTGAAATTTGTATGGGAGGGGGTAGAAGCAGTAAGGTGAAGTTGATAATTTTTTCAACGCCAATTGGAATTATAATAAAATTAATTCTGGCAAAAATTCGTTTTTATAACTTTACTAGTTTCGATGAAAATCGAAAAACTGCATTTTTCAAAATTATGCATTTGTATGAGAGGGGGTAGAAGGAGTGATGGGATCGGATCAATATTCAGTCATATTAATGGCATTTATATCATTATACATTAACCAACATTTCAAATCGATAGCTTAAATAGTTTCAAAGAAAAATCAATTTCTGAAAATTTCGGAATTTCGTGAAATTTGTATGGGAGGGGGTAGAAGGAGTGGGGGGATGTGACCCGTTCACGAACTTAAAGTTTCTTTTTTGCTAAAAATGACACACAACAAATTTCAGCACGATAGCTCAAAGCGTTCGAGAGTTATGCTGTAGACAGACGGACAGACGGACAGACAGCAACTCGGAATCGAAGTTTTTGAGCGACAACAAATATTTCTGTACCCTTGGCGGCTCTGTGCGAGCATTATTTCTTAGCGTTACAAACGGTAAGGCAAACACAATATACTCTCAGATTTCATCTAGAGTATAAAAATATCCTGCATCACTGCAGAAGGGGTTAGAGATCCTAAAGCCAGCTATGTATGGGAATACATTCCATAAATCTAGAGGAAAGCGAGGGTGGTATTTGTACCGAAGGCAGGGAATCGTCCCATTGCTATCGCCCTATAAGCCTTACCTCCTTCTTCGTCAAAACGATGGAGAAGCTAGTGGACATTCACATAAGAACAGGGCCCAACAAGCTCTGTCTTAATAGTAATCAATATGCCCACCAAAAAGGCAAATCAACATAGTCAGCTCTTCATGGTTTGGTAAGACAAATCGAAAAGGCAAAAGGCTATAAAGAAATTGCCCTTTGCGCATTTTTAGATATAGAAGGAGCATTTGACAATACTCCACATGAAGACATAATAGCGGCAGCTAGGAAAGAGGGTTTGTAAACGGTCACGATAAAATGAATAAACGCCATGCTAAAGAGCCGATCGGCAACCATGGATCTAGGTAATAGCACATTGACTGCATAAATCTATAGGGGCTGTCCCCAAAGTGGGATACTATCTCCACTCCTTTGGTCAATTGTAGTAGATGAACTCCTGGACCGTCTAACAGAACAAAGACACGAGGTAAAAGGATAAAGGTGACCTCGTCATTATCATTAGAGGCAAATATGATTCAATAATATCGGAAAGGATAAAATCAGCCTTAGAGGTGATAGCGAACTGGTATCAGTCTAAGAACTTGAACATTAACCCAAGTAAGACTGAGATAGTACCATTTACAAATAGAACGATAATCCACATCATACTTTTATTCGTCGAAACAAGAAAACGCAGTGAGTAAAAAAAATTATTTGAGCTGCTTTATAACTTTGTCAAACAAAAATTTGCGATCAGTTAAAAAAAAACTTAGAAAATTTATATCAAAACCAAAAAAATCATACATCATATCAAGTGAAAAAATATTGTTCTAAGCTGTTCTATTACCTTTTCGAACCAAATTTTTCGATCAGGTACAAATTTAAAATATCTTTTGTTGTTTTTCATAAAAAAAACATAACAGGGCTACGATTGCGCGTAAAGCGCAATCTTACGATACTCTAGATGAAATAGAATTTTTTGTGATCCCAGGAAATTTTGTATGGGGAGTGTTAGAAGGGGTGATAGCATTGAACTAATTTTTTCCCCATCATGCTAAAGTAGCTATAAAAATATTTTACACAAAATGCTTACTCCAAAAATTGAATAGGAGCTGAGAAAATTAGTGTGTTAGATTTAGTGAAATTGTGCAGTTTGTATGGGGGTGATAGAAAGAGTGGGGGGATTTCAGTGATTTTTTCAGAAATAACTAAGAATATCATAAAATTGACATCTCTTAAATTTAAGACCAGTAACATTCATACTTTTCAAGAAAATAGATTTTTTGTGAAGTTGTGAAATTGTGTCATATTGTATGGGAGGGAGTAGAAGCAGTAAAGTTAATCAAATAATTTTTCCTGATCTTAGTGATAATGCTAAATAAGTATTTATTACAAAATGTGAGCTCGATAAATGTTATATGTTCTGAGAAAATCGGCTTAGAGCATTTCATGAAAAAGTGTAGTTTGTATGGGAGAGGTTGGAAGAAGAGGGGGACGCAAATAATTTTTAAACTGTATATTGAAATCGTTATGAAAGTAATACATCCCGAAATTCAGACTAATAGCCTTTATACTTTTCGAGCAAATCCATTTATAGTCGAATTGCGAAATTGTGTCATTTTGTATGGGAGGGGGTAGAACGGGTGAAGCTAATCGTCTAATTTTTTTTAGCCTTACTAACAATTTTAAATAAATATTTACTGCACAATTTCAGCTCGCTGAATTTTATACGCACTGAGTAAATTGGCTTAAAGTAATTCATAACAAGTACAGTTTGTATGGGAGGTGGTAGAAGGAGGGAGAGAACACGCATAATTTTTATACGGTAGATTGATATTATCATAAAAGTAATATATTCCAAATTTCAGACCAATAGCTTTTATACTTTTTGAGCAAATCCGTTTATTGTCAAATTGCGCATTTGTGTCATTTTGTATGGGAGGGGATAGAAGGGGTGGAGCGATTTGGCCCGTTCACGAACTTGACCTTACTTTTTTGTCAAAAACGACGTGTACGAAATTTGAGCTTTTTAGCTCAACGCGTTCTCAAGCTAGAGAGCGAACGAACGGACGGACGGACATCCGGTTTTGAGATTTTTGAGTGATAACATTAACTTCTGTATCATTCATTTTTTCTCCGAGCCTTATTTCTTGGCGTTACCAACTTTAGAGCAAACTTATAATACTCTCAGATTTCATCTAGAGTATAAAAATAATAACTTCCGCTACCGGTTGTCAAAAAACAATTTCGGTCTGTACGACGATGTTGCCGACGTTTTGCGTCCACTTCCAAGCTTATCTGTTTAGATTTACTCGAGTTATTTTCGAGAGACATAAACACATACTCACTCAGATTACAGCGACCTTAAATAGTAGAAATCCGTTAAAAACAAGATGTTTCGCGATCACAACAGCTACCCTTTATTTAAAATTTTGGGGAATTATAAAGTCTATGAGTTGGTTACATATTCTTGAGGAATATGTGAATAGCTTCTGAAAATCGTTCCGGTTCTTGATTATACGAAAGCCAATTCAACGATTTAAATTTGTTTGAAAAACTTCCCTTCCATAGATCGCAACCTTACATTAATATTAGCTATAACAAACGCAAAGATATAAATAGCTAATCATCACTAACAGATAAGCCAACCTATTCAATCGTAATGAAATTCGTGATTAACGGCCGCATTTATCACTCGCTCTAAATTCTTTCCAACTCGTAACAAGTGCATTCTTATCTCTCTCCATTCACGATTTAGAAAAGAATTATTAACTATTTTTCATTTTATAATGAATTTTTATTTCCACATATATATAAAACATACTGAATAATTCCCGGGAAGATTTTTATTTCACATTTACATATATGATAACACTTATTATAACAAACTCTTTAGTTCAAAAAAAGAAATCGCCCCCGGGTGGACTCGAACCACCAACCTTTCGGTTAACAGCCGAACGCGCTAACCAATTGCGCCACGGAGGCAGCTGTTTAATGTGATATTGTCTTTTGAAACTTTATTTCTGAAATTTAATAAATTGAAATACGCAATGGCATATTGAAAACAGAAAAAAAAATATTTATGGTGATGAAAGAAAAATAGTACACTAACAAAATTACATTTAATTTCTGGAATAGATCAATGGTTGACAAGCAGAGGTGCTTAAGTCTAATTTTTTAGAAATTTGGGTGTTTTGGAATCAGTTTACTGTTGTCTTGAGTACGTTTTAAAATATTAAAAGTTCATATATTCCGACTTAAAATTATTCAAGATGTGAAAAATATGGACATAGAATTTTTTCAGCTTAATTATCGCAGTAAATTTCGGTTTCAAAACGCTCTGTTGTAGAATTTTCATTTTGTTACTTAGACACCTCTGCTTGTCAAGAAATGTTTCTCAAACCAATCACAAAGCTCTAAGTCCTTAAAATTTTCAAGGAATTCAATTTTACTAATTTCTTGAATGAAAATTCTACGATACTTATGGTGAAAATGGTATAAAACAACAAAGCTACGGTTGCAGATAAACCGCGCTTGATACTATAGATGAAATAGAGATTTTTCTTAACTTTAGGAAGGTAAACTATTTTCCGTATCATATTACAGTAGTTGATACCATAACATTTTTCAAAAATTCAATAAGTACTAAAGAAATTGGTGTTGAGTTACGGAAAGTTGTACATTTTATATAAGAGGTGGTAGAAGGAGAGGAGATATTTTAATGATTATAACATAAATTAGGAGGAGTAGGAGAAGATATTGGATTAATTTATTTTCGATTGATAATAATGCTATTAAGATTTTTAGCTCAAATTGAGCTGCCAACAAGTCGGGCGAAACTATTTTATTCTTGGAACAAGTTTCGGATACGTGGAAAGTCAATATGCAGGTTAAAGTGGTTAGGGAAGACTAAGTGAAAGGTGGTTCTTGGGCAGGGCTGTTGTCAATTTAACACCTAATTGCGGATACGATCAATAGCTCCAGTACATATAATCAATATTTCATTCGTTTACTTATGAAAGTTTGAGTTTTTATGATAAGAGGGGGCATAGTAAGAATGGGTGGATGTTAAAAATTTTTTAATTGATTGCTTGAATCACATTCAATATTCTCTTTATGGAATGTCAGTTTCATAGACGAAGCTGCATAGAATTTTAATAAAATTCGGTGTATTTTACATTCACGAAACCAAACATTTGTATGGAAAGGGTAGAGGATGTAAGGGAATCGTAAAATTTGTGATGCAGTCTAATTTCGTTTCTCTTGTAAGATGCTCGTACAAATTTCACGTTCGGATCTTTTAATTTGTTGATTTATTGAAATTGGTCGAAATCATACTTTTATATGAGAGGGGGTAGAAGAACAGGCGCGATCTCATCTTTTGACGCAATTTCGTTTCAAGTATTTTTAAAAGTTTTTATGCAAAATTTTAAAATGATAGCTTTAAATAGTTAGGTGATTGATTTCTTAAAAATGGTCAAAAAAAAATTTTGGATGGGAGGAGGTAGAAGTTTAGAAGGTATTTTACCAGTTAATATTTCACACATTTAGGGATTTTTTTTTTTTTTTTCAAATGCATTTCGCGAATTTTTCAAATTTCTACCTTAAAATTTTACTCAAAAATTTGCAGTTTTTGAATTTTTTTCATTACACATGAAATGCCTTGTGAACGTTAGACCAACTGCATAACAATTGTGGAACAAATTATTATTTTTTTCTATATATTATATATCAAATAGAAATTTGTATCTTTCACCAGAGCCATAAAAAAATATCTTAAGATTTTCGACATTTTTGTATACCACCACAACCCCAACTTAAAATTTTTACCAAAATTAAAAACTATGTAGTTTTACATCTGACGAATTTCGATTTGATATCTGTACTTAATTTTGAGATACAACGGTTTGAAGTTTTGGAAAGTGCACCATTTTTGAAATGCTCTCCTTTTTCTCCCACTACTGCTATGATCAAATTTTATATTTTTCTTGTATTTCGCTAGTATAGTTTAATATATGTTTTAAGTTTTACATAGCTCAAGAGATAGTTGATATATTAATTTCTAAGTGTTTTTCTGACCTTCCCCGTTACAATAATTAGCCTCCCTCTAAGCTGATTGTAAAGGTCTTCAATCGAGACTATTTAACATCTTAAGTCACTTTGTTAATGCTGATGACGTGTGTTTGCTTGCACATGACCGTTCGGACTTAGAATCAAATGTTCGTTCGTTGCATTCTAAATGCAAAGAGGCGGGACTGAAAATAAATGTGCGTAAAACCAAGTACATTCACATGGGCTCGAACGCAAGCACAACGATTGTTCTTAACGGACAAGATGTTGAAGAGGTGCAAGATTTTTGTTATTTCGGGAGCATTAGTATGGACGGCAGAGCCGAAAAGGATATTGAGGCTCGTCTAAATAAAGCACGTCAGGTCTTCGGTATCCTTTCCCCTTTCAGGAGGTTAAGAGAGATATCCCTTTGCACGAAGCTGCGAGTTTTGGACGCAAGCGTCAAATCCGTGTTGTTATATGGTTGTACTACGTGGAAAGTGACCGTTCGACTTACCAAGAAACTACAGACTTTCGTAAACCGACGCATTTTAGGAATATTCTAGCCAGAAGTGATCTCCAATGACGAACTTTGGAGTACAACTGTCCAGACTAAAATAGGTATTGAGATTCAAAGGTTGAACTGGCAGTGGATCGGTCATACTTTGAGAGCGAACATCGCCAAACAGGCTCTGGATTATAATTCTCAAGGAAGACGTTGGGTTGGCTGACCATGTAACACATGGAAGCGAGCAGTTGAGCAGGAGGCCAGAGGACTCGGTGGTAGCGGAAAGCAATTTGGATAGTCTTCCATTTCATCCACGTCCGACCTGCACAAAGACCAGAGTGAATAGAGTGAGTAAATCCACATCGTCTAATATTAGCCAAGCTTCTGCAAAAGCACCCACTAATGACAATTCTGTGATTTCGAAGTCTACATCTTCTAATACTGGCCAACCCTCTTCAAGAGCATCCGCTAATAAAAATTTTGCACCCTTAAAATCTACCCTAGTTTCTTCGAATAGTTCTCGACTGCCTCTTACTGATGCTAATTCCATTGGGTCTTCTTCTTCCTTAACAACACGACCACATCTGCTTACTATTGTACCTCGTCCAAAAACCATTTTCATTTCTCGACTTGATCCCCGAACATCGCCGGATGATGTCTTAAACTATTTGATTTCAAAAAAATTTATTTCAACGGGATCAGCAGTTAAATGTGAGAAAATTAGTAGAGATAGTAGTTCTATTGCTTCCTTTAAAATTGTTCTGACCAATACTGAACTTTTCAATCAATTGTTAGATAATAATTCATGGCCCCCTGGAGTATTTCTTAAAGAATTTATTTCTCGTCGGAAGAATGCAATTGGTTCTGGTCCAAAAAACTTAGACAATTGTCCATTTACTATCAAAACGTAAATGCGCACTAAAACTCAGGCGCTATTTGCATCAAGCCAGAATTCTTCTTATGATGTGATTGCTTTTACTGAAACGGAACTAAACTGTAGCTTTACTGACAGTGAACTCTTTAGTTCAGACTTCCAAGTCTTTCGTAGGGATCGTTACGTTTCCGATTTGAGATTGAAAGGTGGTGGGTTGTTATTAGCAGTGAGATTGAAAGGTGGTGGGTTGTTATTAGCAGTCCGAAGCTGCATTAATTGTGTAGTTGTTGACGTGCCGAACCCTCACTGTCTGGAGATCCTGTGTGTTAAATGTGTGTTTAACAATAAGGATATTTATGTCTTTTTGACATATATTCCCCCTTCGAGTCCTATTACTTTATATGAAAGAACAGTTGACTGTATAATATTTGTTCATAGAACTATGAATATGTCTGACGAACTCATTTTATTGGGTGATTTTAATATGCCAGGTCTTTCTTGGTTATTTTCTGACGATGATTCTACTCTCTTAGTTTCTGATGCTTCGTCCTCGCTTGAATGTTTTTTTTTAGATAGTATATGTGCACTTGGTCTCCACCAACTTAGTCTTGTTCGGAATTCCTATGGAAGACAGCTTGACCTGATTTTTTATACTGACTACTGTGTTTGTTCCGTGGAAGAGAGCTTATCACCAATTTCAAATATTGATGTTTTACACCCTCCGATTAATATATCTCTTATTATTGACGAGGAGCATATTTTCAATCCTGGTGAGAAAGAGCTATCTTTTGATTTTATCAAAGCAGATTTTGTGCAGTTGGACTACCTTATCTCTAATTTCAACTTTAACGAAATATTTGACAATCCCGATTTTGAGGGTGCCGTTGTTGATTTTTATTATATTCTGTACCAATTTTTTGTTGCTACAGTTCCTTTTACTTATCGCAAAAATATCTCATTGTCTTATCCCTGGTACACTAGTGAGTTGTGTGCAATTCCCAATTCTCGTAATGCTGCCTGGAATAGGTATACTAGGACGAAGACTGACACTAATTTTCGTTTGTATGTAGAATATTATGACTTATTCAAAGATTTATCTACTCGCTTGTATTCTGAATACATACTTAAAGTGCAGTCGGATATTATTAGAGATCCCGTGAAGTTTTGGAAATTTGTTAATTGTAAGCGTAAATCTGACGGTTATCCAGCTTCTTTTCAATTCCTTGGCAGCAATAGTAATGATCAATTTACTATTTGTAATTTTTTTGCGACATTCTTTAGTGGCTCTTTTTCTGGTAGTAACTTTATCTGACATGACGTACTTTGATAACTTCAGAGGTACCGCTTCAACTACTTTGTCTGCTATACCGATTTCTTATAATGATATAGTCTCTCGCCTTAAAGATGTTTCTTATCCTGGCCCAAATGGAGTTCCTGCAGTTGTCTTGAAACGCTGCTGTGTCTCTATTGCTGAACCACTCTCCCGATTTTCCCGAACGTATGGAAGGCCTCTTTTATCATACCGACTCATAAGGGCGGTGCAAAATCTGAAATCGTTAACTATCGACCAATAGCTAAGCTATCAGCTATTCCAAAGCTTTTTGAGTCTGTAGTGTATGAGTGCTTGTCGTTTCACTGTAAATCCTTGATTTCAAGTAAACAACATGGTTTTGTCAAAAATAGGTCAACAGTCACTAATTTGATGGAGTTTACGAATAAATCCATTGTGGATATTGAGGAGGGTAAGCAGGTGGACTGTATTTATACTGATTTTAGTAAGGCTTTCGATAAACTACCCCATTCCATTATTTTGTTGAAGTTAGACATGTTGAGTTTTCCTACATGGTTTATTAATTGGATTAGGTCATATCTATTTAATAGAACTTATCAAATTCTCTTTCGTGACTGTACTTCTATGCCATTTACTGCGCATTCCGGTGTTCCTCAAGGAAGTCACTTGGGCCACTTTTGTTTGTCCTAGCCATTAATGATGTTGCATCTGTTCTTAAACACTTGGAAGTACTTATTTATGCAGATTACATTAAGATCTTTAGGTCTCTTAGTTCCAACTCCGACAATTTTCTTCAAGAATATTTGATTAGTTTTAGTAATTGGTGTCGCCACAATGATCTTCATTTGAATGTAGATAAATGTCATGTTATGTCATTTACTAGGAAAGTCTCCCCGTTTGTAATAATAAACAGTCTTAATGACTGTCTGATGAAGTCTGATCGACTTAAGCAATTTAATATGTCATCACTCTCGAAACAACGTGAGGTAGCTGATGTAGTTTTTGCTCATCAACTTCTTACAGGGTTAGTTGATTCTTCCACGCTTTTGGGCTTAGTGCAGTTTGCAGTTGGTTAATTTTTACCCAGGCAGCCTAGACTTCTTCAGATTTGCTTTCACCGGACAAACTATGGTATGAATGATCCGATTTCGCGTCTCGCGAGAGAAGTTAATAAGAATGTTGATGTATTCGACTTCTCTATCGATAAGATGTGCTTAAAGCGTAAACTTAATGCTGGTTGATACCAATTTTTTTTTGTCAATTTTTTGTTAATTTTTTGTTATTTTTATTTATGTACTTGGTGTAGGGATGTTCTTGTTTGTTTCGTCCCTTCACTAAATGATGAGCCAGAGGATAATTTGGTTTCCATCTTTTGAATTTGGAACCGATTTATGGCATTTCCTTGCATTAAGGAATTCTGATAGGAATAAACAAGTCCTGGCAACAGCTTCAGGCCAATGCTTTGGATCGCGCCTTGTGGAAGAGAGTTGTTTCTGTCCTATGCTTGTATAGGTGGTCTTAACAGGAACTTGAAGTTGATGTTAAAGCTGATTCTCGTGAATCTATATGCCACCTTAATGATCTCAAAGTATGCATTTCTTGTGGTAAGTTATTTTGAAGATATAATCATTTGAAAAAAAATTCGACCGACAATTTGTTTTTAGCCCCTCTTTTCGGACGCTTATGGATAATTAAATTATTTTTAACGTTTGTCCTACAACCCTCTCTATACTTATGCTGACTTTCAGCGTCCTATCTGCTCTTGCAGTAGAGATATTAGCAAGTGTAATTTTTGTCTCTTTTTCTCCCCCCGCTTCCTCCTTCCACCTGACACTCACAAAAATTAAGGTAATGGAGCTCACTTACCCAATTAACAATCTACTAAAAAACGAACATTTTCCCTGTAACGGTCTCGGAGATATGAGTCCATATGTACTGTGTACGGCGGACGGTGGGACAAATTTTTTTTTTTTTGCATTTTTAGGCTAATTTAGTCATGAAACGCGAAAAAACAAAACTAGGAGGGTGGCTCGAATCAAAATTTCTCTCAAAAATTTCGATTTCCTAGTTCAACGTAAGCCTTCTAGTTCCTATTTCTTGTAAACTCCGCCATTGGTACGTAAGGTAATCTTTGTAGATCTTCTTCACTTACTAACAAACCAGAAAATATTTTGTTCGAACTGTGCTGACCAGCGTGTTGACCGCTATTCAAACAGGACTGACTAAAATTGACAAATACTGAAGAAATTGTTACTTGTCTATACCCGACATAATCTTTGTTTTGCAAATCACTATCTGTTTAAAAACTTTTTGTATATTTTTTTATTGAATAATAATTCGTAATAACAACTTTTATACTAATAAACTCTGTTCCTTTACATTTCATTACAAAAATATATATATGCAATCGCCTAACTAACAAACATGACACAGGGCACATTTCGATAATCCTAATTTGGAATTGTCCGTTTTTGGCAACTTGTTCAACCCTTTAAAGAAAAAAAAAAGAAAAACAATATTCAAATAAAGTTTACAACAAATATCTTATCTTACTCAAAAAACTCGATGTGACACTTTTCGTAGGATTACCATCGACTAACGATTGTTTAACGGTTTCGTTAAAGGATAAAGCAACTATTCGTCGAAAAAGCTGGACAACTCCAAATCCGGTCTTAGCCGAAACCGACCAATATTCAGCATCGATACTTTTCGCTAGTTCTACTGCAATGTCTTCCATTAAATTCATGTCGTCAGGTTTCTAGAATGAAAAAAACGACATTTAATAATATGTATAGAAAAAGTAATACTTAAATTTACCAGAAGATCGCATTTTGTACCAACTAAGAACACCAACGGCTTTTGAGAGTTAACAGTCAGCGCACTGGACAGCCATTCCGGAGCAGTACGTAAAGTTTCAATTTTCGTCATGTCGAAAATTATTACAATAACTTTTGATGTAATTGAAAAATATTAATTGGTTGCGGAAACGAAAAAAAAATAATTTCCTTACCATTCGCATTCCGATAATACGCATGTGCAATGCACTTGAATCGTTCCTGCCCAGCAGTATCCCAGCTAAGAACAAATTAAACCATTTTAATAATTCTAATCTCAAGAAATGTAAGGACTCATTTTTAGTAATTCAGGTATATAAAGCATTCTTGTTTAATTCCCCTTACAATGAAATAATAGTGTGTTCGCAGAAGTTATTAGCATTTAACCAAAATTTTGTATGATAAAATTGAAGAACAATTAAGAATATTTTTGTTTTTGCTTAAGGGGCCATTTTCGTTGAAGATAAGATAATTTTGAACCGAAAAGTGTGATAAACTGGCTGAAAAAAAGCCATACGATTAGCTGGATGATCAGAAGCTGGCTGGAAAAAATAATACGAAAATTCGATGTACTTTTAAATGGTCATAAAATCTAATTGGCTGCGTAATTTTTATAATTTGTACTTTTTTTTCAGCTCACAACAAATCAAAATCAAACTTTTCATTAAAAAAAAGTGCTATTTCAGTATGTAATGTCATTAATAACAACTTTGAAATTTGGAAAACTTTTGAACCAGCTCCCTCTGTGTAAAGGTTTATTTTTCGAATATGGGAATAAAATCAATACTTCTTCAAAAATATAAAAAAAATGTTTGTTTATAAAAATTTCACTTTTTTATTTCAACTCATAGATGTCAAGATTTTCGATTATAGTGCAAAAAGAAGTAGAGTCTGGCAGATATATCACAATCGATACCTGTGAATTCGCCTTACATTCACCATTCGTGTTGTGGTGAGTTTAATGATTTCTTTTGCAAATTTCATGCACCCTAAGATAAATTGTTGCTTAAACATAACAGGGCTACGATTGCGCAATCTTAAGATAGGCTTTGAGCATTTCATGAAAAAGTGTAGTTTGTATGGGAGGGGGTGGAAGGAAAGGGAGGACGCAAATAATTTTTATACTGTAAATTGAAATCATTATGAAAGTAATATATCCCGAAATTCAGACTAATAGATTTTATACTTTTCGAGCAAATCCATTTATTGTCGAATTGCAAAATTGTGTCATTTTGTATGGGAGGGGGTAGAAGGGGTGAAGCTAATCGTCTAATTTTTTTTGGCCTTACTAACAATTTTAAATAAATATTTGACGCCCAATTTCAGCCCGCTAAATTTTATACGCACTGAGTAAATTGGCTTAGAGTAATTCATGACAAGTGCAGTTTGTATGGGAGTTGGTAGAAGGAGCGGGAGGACACGCATAATTTTTATACGGTAGATTTATATTACCATAAAAGTAATATATTCCAAATTTCAGGCCAATATCTTTTATATTTTTCGAGCAAATCTGTTTATTGTCAAATTGCGCAATTGTGTCATTTTGTATGGGAGGGGGTAGAAGGGGTGGAACGATTTGGCCCGTTCACGAACTTGACCTTACTTTTTTGTTAAAACGACGTGTACGAAATTTGAGCTTTCTAGCTCAACGCGTTCTCAAGCTAGAGAGCGAACAGACGGACGGACGAACGGACGGACAGACGGACATCCGGTTTTGAGATTTCTGAGTGATAATATTAACTTCTGTATCATTCATTTTTTTCTCCAAGCCTTATTTCTTAACGTTACAAATCTTAGAGCAAACTTATAATACTCTCAGATTTCACCTAGAGTATAAAAATGTTTGTTTGTGACTTCTTAGTTAAGTATTATAAACCGCGCACAGTTGTTGATGTTCAGAATGCACCAAAAAAACATAAAAGAATTATATTATATCATATGATACTCTAGATGAAATGAGAAAGAGTTCAATGTACCGGAAAATATGTCACCTCCAATTGGGAGGTGGTAGGAGCAGAGGAGGAAGGTTTGTAATTTTTGGATATGACACCTAATGTGGTATGCAAAATATTTCGTGCTGAATTTAAAGTTTGTAGCTTTCATTATTTTCAATTGGGCATAGTTTTCCTGAAATTGAGGCACTTGTATGGGAGGTGGCAGAGGAAGTGGAGCGTTTAAGATGATTTTGAAACTGCTTATCATCATCCTTATCACCACGCTTTGATTCAATTTCAAATTCGATAGTTCTAATATATTCGAAGAAGAAATGCTTTATAATACAGATATTTGTATGGGAGGGGGTAGAAGGAGTGAAGAGGAGCTGATAATTTTTTTTGCATTTATTGCAATTATTAAAAAACAAATTCTGACAAAATTTTAAGTTTTGACTTTTTCTAGTTTTAATGGAAATCGATATAATGCACTTAACAAAAATTGTGCATTTGTATGGGAGGAGGTAGAAGGAGTGTAAGGATGAAAACAAACTTTATGCGAAATATCAAGTTGATAGCTTCAACAGTTTCGAAGAAAAATAATTTAGTTTAAATTTCAAAATTTCGTGAAATTTGTATGGGAGGGAGTAGAAGGAGCGAGGTGAAGTTGATAATTTTTTCAATGCTGATTGGAATTATAATAAAATTAGTTCTGGCGAAAATTCATTTTTATAACTTTACTAGTTTCGATGAAAATCGAAAAACTGCATTTTTCAAAATTATGCATTTGTATGGGAGGGGGTAGAAGGATTGATGGGATCGGATCAATATTTAGTCATATTAATGAAATCTATATCATAATACTTTAATCCAAATTTCAAGTTGATAGCTTAAATAGTTTCAAAGAAAAATCAATTTTTGAAAATTTCGGAATTTCGTGAAATTTGTATGGGAGGGGTAGAAGGAGTGGGGGATGTGACCCTTTCACGAACTTAACGTTACTTTTTTGCTAAAAATGACACACAACAAATTTCAGCACGATAGCTCAAAGCGTTCGAGAGTTATGCTGTAGACAGACGGACAAACGGACAGACAGCAACTCGGATTCGAAGTTTTTGAGCGACAACAAATGTTTCTACCCTTGGCGACTCTGCGCGAGCATTATTTCTTAGCGTTACAAATGGTAAGGCAAACACAAGATACTCTCAGATTTCATCTAGATTATAAAAATTTTTGTTTGTGACTTCTTAGTTAAGTATTATAAACCGCGCACAGTTCTTGATGTTCAGAATGCACAAAAAAAAAGGTCGACACTTAAAAACGAATTTTCAGCCAAATTTTGTTTTTTTGTCAAATGATTATATTTGCAGAATTACTCACCTCAAAAAATCATATTTCAGGACCAATAAGGTGGCATACAGATCCACCATAATCAACTTAAAGGAAGCCCAATTATGGTAAGGGGAGAATCAGAGGGGAGGGGAGGGTGCAATGAAAAACTCTTAAGAACTAATATCTCAACTATCTCTTAAGCTATGTAATTGAAATATAAAGGGTTTTCCAATAAGGGGTGTTATTTTGAAACTTTTCCCGTAAAAGATCAATGGTTTCGGTGCTTGTGTGGCACGTAGCGCCGTCTTGTTGAAAATAAACGTTGTACAGATCAATATCATCCAATTTCGGCCATAAAAAATCATTAATCATGTCTCGATAGCGCAATCCATTCACCGTAACTGTTGCTCCAGCCTCATTTTCGAAAGTAAGGTCCAATGACCCCGCCGGACCATAAACCGCACCAAACAGTCACACGTTGAGGATGGAGAGGCTTTTCAACAATAACTCTTGGGTTTTCCGAGCCCCAGATGCGACAGTTTTGCTTGTTGACGTAGCCACCGAGGTGGAAATGGGCCTCATCAGTCAAGAATAGTGAATTTTAATAATGTGAATTTTAATAATTTCAATGCGTTGTTGAAACGTGTATCGATCCATTTTTTTTAATGGCGTAGTTTCTACTTGTCAAATGTCAAAAAATTACAGCTTTAAAAGTGACATTTACCGAAATAGCGGGCTCTTCAAAATAACACCTCATATAGAATAACCCTATATTAACCTATACTTGCTAAATATGAGAAAAATATAACACTTCGAAAAAATAGTTGTGGAGGAAATGTGAAGCATTTCAAAAATGTTCTACTTTTCGATATTTCAAACTGTTATATCTCAAATCCAATACAGATATTACGTTCAAATTTTGTCAGATTGTAAGACTTATGATTTATAATTTTGGTAAGAATTCTAAGTTGAGGAGGGGTCTAAGGGCACGGAGGTGGTGGCCCGAAATGTCGAACATTTTCACAAATTTAATTTAGGATTCTGGTGAAAGATACAAAGTTCATACATCCATTTAATATACTTAAAGAAAAAATAATAATTTGAACCGGAACTGTCATCCACAGCGGCCCTAACCTGTATAAATATTGGAAAAAAACTATGAGGATTGGGAAAACACAAAAACTCAACATTTTTGAATGAAATTTTAAGCTAGAAACTTAAACATATGCGAAATTCATTTAAAAAAAATGCCTTAAAGCTTAAGATACTAATTGGTCGAATGCCTTTAAAACTTCTACCCCATTCCATACAAAAGTATTTTTTTCGACCATTTTGAAGAAAGTTAATATTTCATTTTTTTAAAGATTTTTTTTAAATGCATTTCGCAAATTTTCAAGTTTTTACCTTAAAATTTCATTCAAAAATTTTCAGCTTATGTGTTTTTATCATTGCACATGAAACACCTTGTGCACGTTAGACCAGGGGGGTCGGTTCACAATAGTGAAATTTTTATTATATTTTCTGTATGTACAACAAATAGATGTATCCAGATGAAAAATTTAAACTTCGTATCTTTCATCAGAGCCCTTAAAAAATCACTCAAAATTTTCGACATTTTTGGTTACCACCTCCCTTCCCTTACACCTCTCGACGTAAAATTTTTACCAAATTTGAAAAATACGTAATTCTTGACAAAATTTTAACTTGACATGACATATGCACTCAGTTTTGAAATAGAACGGTTTGAAATTTTGGAAAGTGCACCATTTTTGATATGCTCCCCATTTCCCCCAATACTATTTTGTCCAAATGTTATATTTTTTTCGAATATCTCAAGTATAGTTTAATATAGGTTCTAAGATTCAATCACATAGCTTAATAAATAGCCGAGATATTGATTTGTTGTTGTTTTGTTTGAAGTGTTTGTGAGTGAAGTGAGTGTCAAGGGGTGCAAAGAGCACCCCTTGACACTCCCCCTTACAATTAGCCTCCCCTAAGCTAAATCTTGTGGACTTGTATGCCGCCTTAATGGTCCCCAAAATATGAATTTTTTATGGTAAGTAATTTCGAAGATATAATCATTTGAAAAAAAAATTCGGCCGACAATTGGTTTTTAGCCCCCCCTTTTTGCACCCCAATGAATAAAAAAATTAAATTATTTTTAGAAGTTGTCCCACAAACCCCTCTATATGTATGTTGATTTTTAGCTTCCTAGCTGTAACCGTGGTTGAGATATTTGAATTCGTATTTTTCGGTTTAAGCGCTTCCCCTCACCTCCCCCTGAACCCGTACAACCCCCCAAAATAGGTGTCCGCCTGAGATCCGCAACTATCGACAATCCCTCCAAAAATGAACTTTCTATCTTGAACGGTTTGGGAGTTAATGTGCGCTGAGCGTACACACCGGCGTACGGCGGACGGCGTACAGACAGACGGATTTTTTTTTTTTGCATTTTTGGGCTATTTTAGTCATGAAACGCGAAAAAACAAAATTTCAGGGTAGCAAATTTTTTTTTTCCAAGACGATCACAACACTTTATTATTAAAATAATAAAGTACAATTGTTATCATCCACCCACCCCTTAAGTCAAACTCGCAAACGCTTGGATTTAGATAATGTGCTGACCAAGGCTTCAATGTCATGAAATTGATTTCATGAAAGAACTTAATTTAATAATCCTAACAGAACTTCAGCTTCGCCCTATTCCTAATGGTACGAGTATAAGGTAGAAGTTAACAAAATTTCTTTCAAATTAAAAAAAAAATGAGTTAATAATATTATACTTACATTTGTAAATTGAAATTTACGTCCATAACTTTGAAATTTTCAATTTCGAAATCAACACCAATCGTGGCTTTATAACTATCGCGAAAATTATTATAACAGAATCTAAATAAAACAAAATGTAAGAGAAATCAAATCAAGCAAATTTCCTCCAACCTGTTAACTAAAGTTGTTTTTCCAACTGCAACATCACCAACGAAAATCGTTTTGCAAACATTCAAATAATGTGCTGCGATCTTATGGAAACCACTCTGAATTTCTTCGGAAAAATTTCGCTGCATGTACGGTGTTGCGTCCTTGTAATAGGGCGGAGGAAGTGTATTTATTACTCTATTATCCATTTTTCCTCGTCTATACTTAAATTTTCTTTGGAATTTATTTTTTTATTTTTAAGTTTTCAACAACACTGTTTTCTAACGACTGATTCGAATAAATTCAACACTATGCACGCTAGCAAAGCTCACTTCCGATTTTTCTTGGCGATGATCTTCACTGATCGTGTTACAAAACCACGAGACCACAAGATACCTTCACTTGTTAACACTTAAAGTAGCTAATTAAATGTGTGTAAGAAGGTTGTTAATATTGCAGATGAAACATGTGAGATAGTTGCTGGAAATTGTATTAGAAAATCATTTTAGAAATACATATATTCACGTAATATAAATTGAAGGATATGAATATGAATAATGGGTAACATATTGGTTTATATTGCGATGGTCGTGAAGCATAATTTGTGTAATTCTGAGCCACCTCAACAAATCCAAATGGGGATTGTATGAAGGGCTAACAACCGTTCCACACCGAAAGAAAGAGCTCCAAGTAACACTTTGTATCATTTCTATATCGGAGATCATAAATATTTTTAAAAACTAGACAAGCTAGAAATATAAAATTTTACCAGAAATTCGTTTATATTAATTGCAATATACCCACCAAATTATCAAATTAACCTCACAATTTCTACCCTATTCTAAACAATTTTCTTATAATTTTAAGGTGCGCTTATACAAAATTCGCAGAGCTGAGGATGTCTTAGTCGAGCAAAAGCTCTCCATAAGCAGACGCTTGACCAGCCCGATATTGTGCTCGACTCAGGCATGCCTTCGGTATAAACGCACCTTTAGAAATTTAAAGAATGTTATTTACTTTGAGCTTATGAAAGCTGTCATATCGATGCTCCGTATCTTTCATGCAAATGCAATAATTTCAAAAAAAAAAATCCATTTACCAATTTTCTCGAAAATTCATAAAGCTACAAATGTAAGTCCAATTAAAATGTAAGAAATTTTTCTCACACTTCTCAAAAGTCTTATACAAAAAATTCATTAACCCATTAATGCCCAAAACAAAACTACTGTTTGGAAATTAGTTAAATTATAGTGGTGAAATGCAAATCTAGAAAAAAAAACATAACAAGGCTATGATTGCGCGTAAAGCCCAATCTTACGATACTCTAGATGAAATAGAAATATTTGTGGTCCTAAGGAATTTTGTATGGGGAGTGGTACAAGGGGTGATAGTATTGAACTAATTTTATTCTCATCATGCTAGAGTAGCTATGAAAAGGTTTCGTACAAAATGTAAGCTCCAAAAATTGAATGGGTACTGAGGAAATTAGTGTGTAAAATTTATTGAAATTATGCAGTTTGTGTGGGAGGTGGTAGAATTAATGGGGGGATTTAAGTGACTTTTTCAGAAATAACTACAAATATCATAAAATTGGCATCTCTTAAATTTCAGACTAGTAACAGTCAAATTTTTCAAGAAAATCGATTTTTCGTGAAGTTGGGAAATTGTGTCATATTGTATGGCAGGGGTAGAAGCAGTGAAGCTAAGCAGTTAATTTTTCTGATCTTAATAATAATACTAATTAAGTATTTAGTACATGATTTGAGCTCGATATATGTTATACGTACTGAGAAAATCGGTTTCATGAAAAAGTGCATTTTGTATGGGAGGTGGTGGAAGAAGTAGAGGGATTCAAATAATTTTTATACTGCATATCAGACTTATGATAAAAATAATAAATTCCAAATTTCAAATCATTAGCTTTGATAGTTTCCAATAAAATTTGATTATTGTAAATGATTGGAAATGAGTCATTTTTTATGGGAGGGGTTAGAAGGGGTGGAGCGATTCACGAACTTGACCTTACTTTTTCGTCAAAAAACGACATTTACAAAATTTGAGCTTTCTATCTCAACGCGTACTCGCTAGGCTGTAGCCTATTGGGGAGCGTGTTGGTCAGCAATACGAAGTTTGGTTGTTCAAATCCCGGTCGACGAATAATTTCAGCGCACTACTTACGTGGCTATATCTTGACCACCTCAATCTGCGAAAATAAGAATTCCTAGGTAGAGGATTGTAAAGCTCAATCATATGATACTCTAGATGAAATGGGAATGACTTTAATATACCGGAAAATATGTCATCTCAAATTCTTTCGAATAGTGAATAGAGACTTTTGCATGGGAGGTGGTAGAAGTAGAGGGGAAGGTTTGTTATTTTCGTACCAAACATGTCATGCAAAATGTTTTTTGCTGAATTTAAAGTTTTTAGTTTTCATTATTTTTAAAGAAATTGGACATAGTTTTTCTGAAATTGGGGCACTTGTATGGGAGGTGGCAGAGGAAGTGGAGCGTTTAAGATGATTTTGAAACTGCTTATCATCATCCTTATCACCATGCTTTGCTTCAATTTCAAAGTCGATAGCTCTCATATATTCGAAGGAGAAATGCTTTTCTTGAATTTATAATATCTGTATTTATTTATTGTTTATATGGGAGAGAGTAGAAGGAGTGGCGAGGGATGTATCCCATTCACGAACTTACAGTTACTTTTTTGCTAAAAATGACGAACAACTTTTTTTAGCACTATAGCTCAAAGCTTTCGAAAATTATGCTGTAGACAAACGCACAGACAGGCTGTCGGTCACTCGGAATTGAGGTTTTTGAGCGACAACAAATATTTCTGTACTCTTGGCGGCTCTGTGTGAGCGTTATTTCTTAGCGTTGCAAACGGTAAGACAAAAACAATATACTCTCAGATTTCATCTAGAGTATAAGCAAGCTGCCAACAAGTCGAGCGTGACTTTATTATTTTTGGGACAAGTTGAAGATGCATGGAAAGTCAATATGCAAGTTAGAGTGGTTAAGGAAGACTAAGTGGAACCTCCTTTCACAAGTGGAACCCCCTTTGACAAGTGGAACTCCCTTTCGCAAATTGAACCCCCTTTAGGGCAGGGCTGCTGTCAATTTTACACTTAACTGCGAATACGATTAATAGCTCCAGTATATGTAATCAATATTTCATTCGCTTATGCAAGTTTGGGTTTTTACGAGGGGAGGGGGAGTGCTGATATTAAGGGTGGGTAGATGTCGATAATTTTTTAGTTGATTGCTTCAATTACGTCCAATATTCTCTGCATAGAATGTCAGTTTCATAGGCGAAGTTGCATAGAATTTTCATAAAATTCGGTGTATTTTACATTCACGAAACCAATCATTTGTATGGCATGGGGTAGAGGAGGTAAGGGAAATGTAAAATACGTGATGTAGTTTTATTTCATTTCTCTTGTAAGGTGCTCGTACAAAATTTCAAGTTCGTAGCTTTAAATTTGTTGGTTAGTAGTTGATTTATTGAAATTCGTCTAAATCATATCTTTATATGGGAGGGGGTAGAAGGGCAGGCGCGATCTCAAAACTTTTGTCGCAATTTTGTTTCAAATATTTTGAAAAATTTAAAGTTGATGGCTGGTGATAATTGATTTCTTAAAAATGGTCGAAAAAATAATTTTGCATGGAAGGGGGTAGAAGTTTTGAAGGTATTCAACCAGTTAATATTTCATTCTTTTAAAGATTTCTTTTAAATGTATTTCGCAAATTTATAAGTTTCTACCTTAAAATATCATTCAGAAATTTTCAGTTTATGTGTTTTTTTTTCATTGCCCATGAAACACCTTGTGCACATTAGACCAGGGGGTCGGTGCATAACAATTGCGAAATTTTTTTTTTCTCTATGTGCAACAAGTAGATGTATCCACATGGAAAATTTAAACTTTGTATTTTTCACCAGAGCTCTAAAAAAATCACTCAAAATTTTCAACATTTTTGCTTACCACCTCCCCCCTTACACCTCCCGACGTAAAATTTTTACCAAAATTAAAAACTATGTAGCTCTAGGAGAAAAAATTAATGATACAGAAGTTAATATTCTCACTCAAAAATCTTAAAACCGGATGTCCGTCCGTCCGTTCGCTCTCTAACTTGAGAACGCATTGAGCTAGAAAGCTCAAATTGTGTACACGTCATTTTTGACAAAAAAGTAAGGTGAACGGGCCAAATCGCTCCAACCCTTCTACCCCCTCCCATACAAAATGACACACTTGCGCAATTTAACAATAAACGGATTTGCTCGAAAAGCATAAAAGCTATTGGCCTGAAACTTGGAATATAGTACTTTTATGACAATCTAAATCTACCGTATAAAAATTATGCGTGTCCTCCCCCTCCTTTTACCAACTCCCATACAAACTGAACTTGTCATGAATTACTATAAGCCAATTTTCTCAGTGCGTATAAAATTTAGCGGGCTGAAATTGTGCACTAAATATTTATTTAAAATTTTTAGTAAGGCCGAAAAAATTAGACGATTAGCTTCACCCCTTCTACCCCCTCCCATACAAATTGGCACAATTTCGCAATTCGACAATAAATGGATTTGCTTTAAAAGTATAAAAGCTTCTACTCTGAATTTCGGGATATATTACTTCCATAATGATTTAAATCTGCAGTATAAAAATTATTTGTGTCCTCCCTCTCCTTCCACTCCCTCCCATACAAACTACACTTCTTCATGAAATGCTCTAAGCCGATTTTCTCAGAACATATAACATTTATCGAGCTCACATTTTGTAATAAATACTTATTTAGCATTATCACTAAGATCAGAAAAAAATATTTGATTACCTTCACTGCTTCTACCTCTGTTATATTTTTTCTATTATGATCACATTATTCGAAAAACCATAATTCTTTTAGTTAATGAACAGCGAGTGCTTTAAATATACAGGGTGTTGGTACTCCGTGCATAACCTTGTAAGGGGTTATTCCTGGATATATTTTGAGCAAAAAATTGTTCTACGGAGATGGTCCATTTTCAATATCCGCGGAGATACAGGGTGACCAAGAAAAGTGTTTCGGACCTGTACCCTCACTCACTCAAAACGATATATCTTGAAAACTAATAATCGCATTTCAAAGTGTTATAGCTTGTTTTTTAGGGAATCAAATTACCTTTCATTTGGTGTAATAGTCCATATAGTACCTGTACCCAATCCTGAGGTATTTGCTTCAGACCACAAATTTTCGATACTTTGACCCTCAAAATTCTGTGATCAATGTAGTTTTTCTCAAAAAAACGCATTATAAAAATGTCATTTTAATGTTGTTGTTTTATGTGCCATATTATTGCCTACAAAAGATGCGTACATACTTATGACTTAGGTTTTCCCGTTTTCCAGGTAATAAGCGAAAATACATATGGCTTAAAAATAAAATATGCCATAAACCAACCCTCGTTCTAAAAAAACTACCTGAAATGTTGTTAAACTGAAATACTCTTTGTGTCCTTTAATTACTATTTAAATTATCGATGAATGTCCTTTAAGTAGTATTTAAATTATCGAGGAAATGAATTAAATTAAAATGAGTTTCAACACAACGACGCTGTCCGACGCTTGGCATTGCAGTTAAACGTCTCTACGTGGAAAGTTTGGAGTGTCCTCAAAGCAGAGCGGTTGCATTCCTACCACCACACACCAGTGCAGGAGCTGGTACCCATTGATTTGCCCAAAAGGATGGAGTTTTGCAATTGGCTCCTTGAACGACAACTAGGTGACGAGAATTTTATGAACAACATTCTTTGGACTGATGAGTCCCAATTCACCAGGGACGGTATCACAAACTTCCACAACTTACACACATGGGCTGAGAGCAATCCACATACAAGAAGAGAGGCATCATTTCAGCACAGATTCAGTGTCAATTTATGGGCAGGTGTGATTGGCAACGATTTTATTGGTCCTATTAGGCTTCCGCCTACCCTAAATAGTTCCAATTACTTGCAGTTTTTGACAAATGATCTACAAGAGTTATTGGACGATGTGCCACTGCAACGATTGGCTTCCATGTTTTACCAACACGATGGTGCTCCAGCTCATTACGGCCGACAAATCACAGATTGGTTAAATTCCAATTATAGCAATCGCTGGATCGGTAGAAATGGACCGATACACTGGCCTGCAAGATCTCCTGATTTAACAATTATGGATTTCTTTGTATGGGGACGGATGAAGGACCTTGTCTACGCAACGGAAGTAGTAACGTTGCAGGATCTAAACACCAGAATCGATGCGGCAGCAACAGAAGTAAGGCAGCAGTTGAGGAGTATGAACACAAAGAGAACACTGGCAAAACGAGCTTTAGCGTGCATTCAAAATGAAGGTGGCCATTTTGAGCATTTGTTGTAATTAAGGAAATTTGAAATAAACTATAAAAACCATTCTTAAGTTCTTTTAGTTCAAGCGGAGAGTGTTGATCAACCTATTCTTGCTTTTTTGACAAAAGTGCTACATTATTGGAATGATAATTTCTTCTAAACTATAAAACTTATGCAATGCAAGTGTATGCATCTTTTGTAGGCAATAATATGGCACATAAGAAAACAACATTAAAATGACATTTTTATACTGGTTTTTTTAGAGAAAAACTACATTGATCCTAGAATTTTGAGGGTCAAAGTGTCAAAAATTTGTGTTCTGAAGCAAATATCTCAGAATTGGATACAGTTACAATGCGGACTATTACAGCAAATGAAAGGTAATTTGATTCCCTAAAAAACAAGCTATAACACTTTGAATTGTGATTATTAGTTTTCAAGATATAGCGTTTTGAGTGAGTGAGGGTACAGGTCCGAAGGACTTTTCTTGATCACCCTGTATCTCCGTGGATATTGAAAATTGACCATCTCCGTAGAACAATTTTTTGCTCAAAATATATCCAGGAACAACCCCTTACAAGGTTATGCACGGAGTACCAAACACCCTGTATTACGAAAACAGAAACCTCAAATTACTACTATTAAATTTTTTGAAGAAATCAAAAATAACCCTAAAAATCTTAACGTACGCATTCATATTTTACAGCGTTCATAATTCCAATCGCAGTGAACCACGAAAACAAAACAACAAGAAAACAAAAAACAACAAGAAAATGTCGGACGTAAGGAAACATAAAATTTCTTTGATACAGAATTCTTCTCGGTTTGTTAATAAAAAGTAAAAGTTTTAATTGAGAATTTTAAATCTATTCCTTACCTGCTTTTGTAAACGAACTAATTATAATTTTAATTTGGTTAGAAAGAAAGTGTGAGTCCATAGATTAAAAAAATACGAACCCCATCAGCATAAAAAATGTGGGTAGTTCATCAATATTTAAACAGATTCTTCGCCTTGAACACTTTGATAATCATTTCAAACCACCTTTAAGTTTCATTTTGTGGTAATTTATCTCTCGAAAATACAGAACTTAAGAAACAAATAATTTGAAGGCATTCAAATCTTCGCTCCAAAAATCGTAAATCGAGTCTCGATTGTCTCTATTCAGCCGATCAGCAAAATCGCTTGCCGCTGAATTCCGCATTGTCGAGTTCCGGTTTCAGACATTCGGACTTCTCTCTTTCACTTCAGCCTTTTTCGTAAAAATGGCACCCAAAAAGCCTACAGACAAGTCCGGTAAGCAGAAAAATCGAGTTTAGTGGTCGGTAAATTGCCTGAAATTTAGTTGAAAAGTGAGCGAAAGTATTTGTGCACGCATGGAGCTTGAATTTTATTTTATTTTCTTTCGGAAATTTATTAAAAAATGTTTGGGAAAGTTCGGTGTTGTGGTTTGGTGTCGACGTGAGCCACGCGGTCGATTGTCAAATTCCGGGATGAGTTGGAGATTATGGGCTTTATTCCGGTTTCTATTATGATGTTGAATCAAAAACCAATAATTTTCGTACCCAATTCGCTAATTGTTTCGGAAAATTGCTTAAGGGAGCCGTAAACAAAGTCTGCCCTGAACATAACCTAATTTTGTTGACAGTGCTGCACAACGCGACTTTCGGTTTTATTTTAGGCAACTACTAGGCATGAATAAAATTTTAAACTTCCTTCACGACTAATTTCTATTCTTTTTATTTGTAGCGGCAAAGCCGTCTGAAAAAAAACCAGAAAAGAAGCCTGCTGCAGCCTCGACCTCGGGTGCTGCTGGATCGGGCGACAAGAAACCCGCTGAGAAGAAACCTGCTGCCAAGCCAGCAGAAAAAAAACCAGCGGCTGCCAAGCCTGCCGGAGAGAAGAAACCGGCGGCTGCTAAGAAGCCTGCTGCAGCCAAGAAGACGGACAAACCCGTCGAGAAGAAGACTGCCGGCGATAAGAAAGCAGTTGCGGCCAAAAAGCCAACTGCTGCCAAGAAAGTCGCAGCTAAGAAGGTTGCTGCCGGCAAACCCAAGACCACCAAGGATGGCAAGGCTAAGAAACCGACCGCCAAGGTTGGAGTCAAGGCCCGACCAGCTCAGGCTAAACTTGCCGCCAAGGCTAAGGCAAAGACTGCTGCCGCTAAGCCAAAATCTCTTAAGGTTCAAAAGGGTACCGCTAAGGCTAAGGCTGTAGCTATTATTAAGGCTAAGAAGATCCAAACCAAGGTAAGTTTTGATTTTTCCATTTTATAAAACGTTGACTTCCTCTGCATTGTGATGATTTTTTTAGTAGGAATCTCATTGAAATCCAAAAACCATGAAAATAACTATCAAATCTGAGTAAAAAACTAGCAACAACCGCATTTTCTGTGCAATTCGACATTTTTCTAATCGGTTCTGTTTTCTACCCCACGCAGGTCGTCAAAGGTCCATTCGGCACCAGAACCCGCAAGATTCGCACCAGCGTGCATTTCAAGCGGCCAAAGACTTTGAGATTACCTCGTAATCCCAGATATCCAAGGAAATCGGTCCCAACCAGGAATCGGTAAGTCGAAACAGTAGTTGTCTGCTTAGTTCCCGTGATTTAATCACGCCCTAATTTCTTCTCAATAATAGCATGGATGCCTACAACATTATCAAGTACCCGTTGACCACGGAAGCAGCCATGAAGAAGATCGAAGACAACAACACGCTGGTCTTCCTGACGCATTTGCGGGCAAATAAGAATCACGTTCGGGCTGCCGTACGAAAATTGTACGACATTAAAGTAGCCAAGGTCAACGTTCTGATCCGACCTGATGGACAAAAGAAGGCGTACGTTCGGTTAGCGCGGGACTACGATGCCCTCGACATTGCCAACAAAATCGGCATCATATAAAAAGTGTATTTTTTTCTAAACGTTCGTTCGTTGGGATGCGACGCGCGTGCGGTGATGTCTTTTTAAAACTTGAATTACAAAAAAACAATAAAAAGTCTAAAAATCAGAAAATTTTCAGTTATTATTATGAACAGATTGCCAAGTGGATGAGTTTCGTTCTTAGAGTTCATAACTCGACTCGGGTTAAGGGAGTCGCTCCTTCAAAACTTAAAGGTAAAGGTTAAAAGTACTAGAAGCCTACGCTTTCACTGCGTTAAAAAAAAAATACGGCGGAAAGATAGCAAACACACCGATGGTGAAGCAATGCACGGCTTTAATTTCCAACTGAATACGAAATTTACAGCCCAAATCGGCCCTTGGTCTCCATCCGTCTGCGTGAATAGAATTCTCAACATTTTTACCTAAGCGCATGTAGCGGTTTTTAATAATTTATATATTTATACTCTAGATGAAATCTGAGAGTATTATAAGTTTGCTCTAAAGTTTGTAACGCCAAGAAATAAGGCTCGGAGAAAAAAATGATGAATACAGAAATTAATATTATCACTCAAAAATCTCAAAACCGGATGTCCGTCCGTCCGTCCGTCTGTGCGCGCTCTAGCTTGAGAACGCGTTGAGCTAGATAGTTCAAATTTTGCACACGTCGTTTTTGACAAAAAAGTAAGGTCAAGTTCGTGAACGGGCCAAATCGCTCCACCCCTTCTACCCCCTCCCATACAAAATGACACAATTGCGCAATTTGACAATAAACGGATTTGCACGAAAAGTATAAAAGCTATTGGCCTGAAATTTGGAATATGTTACTTTTATGATAATATCAATCTACCGTACGAAAATTATGCGTATCCTCCCCCTCCTTCTACCACCTCCCATACAAACTGTACTTGTCATGAATTACTCTAAGCCAATTTACTCATTGCGTATACAATTTAGAGAGCTGAAATTGTGCACCAAATATTTATTTGAAATTGTTAGTAAGCCCAAAAAAATTTAGACTATTAGCTTCACCCCTTCTACCCCCTCCCATACAAAATGACACAATTTCGTAATTTGACAATAAACGGATTTACTCGAAAAGTATAAAAGCTATTAGTCTGAATTTTCGGATATGTTATTTTCATAGTAATTTTAATCTACAGTAGAAAAATTATTTGCTTCCTCCCTCTCCTTCCACCCCCTCCCATACAAACTACACTTTTTCATGAAATGCTCTAAGACGATTTTCTCAGAACATATAACATTTATTGAGCTCATATTTTGTAATAAATACTTAATTAGTATTAGCACTAACATCAGAAAAAAATATTTGATTAGCTTCACTGCTTCTACCCCCTCCCATACAATATGACACAGTTTCACAACTTCACAAAAAATCGATTTTCTTGAAAAGTATAAATGGCACTAGTCTGAAATTTCAGGGATGTCAATTTTACAATATTCCTAGTTATTTCTGAAAAAAAAACACTCTAATCGCCCCACTCTTTCTACCACCTCCCATACAAACTGCACATTTTCACTAAATCTAACTCACTAATTTTGTCAGTTCCCATTCAATTTTTGGAGTAAGCATTTTGTACAAAACATTTTTATAGCTACTTTAGCATGATGGGGAAAAATTAGTTCAATGCTGTCATCCCTTCTAATACTTCCCATGCGAAATTTCTTGGGATCACAAAAAATTCTATTTCATCTAGAGTATCGTAAGATTGCGCTTTACGCGCAATCGTAGCCCTGTTATGTTTTTTTTTTTTTTTTTTTTTTAAGGCACCGAATATAACTTAGGGGGTCACCCTTTAATGCTATTGCACAGTTATGACGGTATAGGAAGAGGATGAAACTTGGTAGTATTATAGGAATTTTGGGGGAGAGAGACGGAAGTGGCGATGGACATTACTTTTGAAATGCTGAAGGTTATACTTGCTTGGAAACATACTAGCAGGCAATGCGTTCCAAAGTCTGGACGTTCGGGGGATGAATGACTGCCTATATTTCACTGTACGAGTAGGAATAGGGTTAACAGTATACTCGTGCGCGCGATTAGCTTGACGAGTATTACGGGGAAAGGTGTAAAGTGGAGGAATGAGTGATCTAAGTTCCGCGCTACATTTACCATGAAAATAGCGATAGTAAATGCTGAGTACTGCAACGTTCCTACGATGCTCGAGGGAATCAATAGAAATCGTGATGTTGTCATCTCCGATTAGTCGGAACGCATGTTTTTGGATTCGATCGAGCAGCGCAAGGTGTGTTTTGGGAGCCCCAGCCCACAAATGCGAATTGTACTCTAAACGAGGTCTAATGTAAGCCTTGTAGATGGTAGCTAAGTCGTGAGGAGTAAAATATTTTTTGCATTTGCGAAGAATACCTAGGCGTTTGGAGGTATCAAGTGCAACATCATAGATATGTTTGCTCCAATCCAGATGGTTATTTAACTTTACGCCTAAAACGACAAATTCCTCTAAAGGGCTAATTGGTATGCCATTAAAAGCTAAATTAGACGACGACGCTGGAACATCACGTTTAAGAGAAAGATGACAGGCCTGTGTTTTAGCAGCGTTGAACTCTACTCTATTTTTCCTGCCCCATTCCAGGATTAAGCCGAGGTCGGAGTCCAGCGAACTGAATAACTCCCTGCGTTTGGAAGCAATTGATTGCTTGTGAGAATCCGCAGCAGAGTTAAATTCAAAGGTGTTATTTAAGGTACTGTCATCAGCAAAACTATGGATTGGATTGAGGGTAGAAGACAAAAGGTCGTTAATGAATACTAAAAACAGAGTAGGCGATAGGACAGAGCCCTGAGGAACACCAGAATTAGTTGGGAAAGAAGAAGAAGAAACGCCATCTAAAACGACTCGTATAGTACGTTCAGATAGGAAACTTTTATGTGGAATTATATTATGCATTTTTTAAATTTCCGGTGCATAATCTTAGATTACGCCCTCCAAAGTGTTTGGAGTTATATACCCAAGTCATGGCGTACGGTTAAAGTAATTTAGTTACCGAAAGTATGGCGCAGGATAAGTAATGAACCTAGACCGTATCATCCGATTAGCTTAACATCCTTTCTCTAAGAGAAAAATTTTCGATGGGCATTTAAGAGATGGAGCATTAAAATCTAGCCCACTGCATGTCAACCAGGAAAGACAAAGAAATCGCAGTAGTTAGCTTTCTTGATAACACGGTCATTCGATAATATGGCAAATGCATGTATCTATCAATCTGCGCGAAGGCGTGGCATGGATTCAACAACCTTGCACTGAATTAAGGCTTGAAGGCAGAATTATAAAATCAGCGCTACCAGATACAATATTAACTGTTACCGCTATCAAGGAGTGCCCACAAGGTAGAGTACTTTCACCTACCGTGTGTCGGGTAGGTACGATTTTCTTTTAGAACTTACAAACTCTGGATTGGAAGTCTAGGGATAGATAGAAAACGTGGCCATCCTCATTAGGGGCGATATGTATATATAATACCGATCCTGATCCCTTTAACCGTGTCTTTATAGCTAGTACCCGACGTGAAGAGCTGAGCCTCTGGTGCAGGTCTATGCACGACGCTTTTACTTAAGGTCTTAGGCCTTTTGTTATCACTTCCTACAGATGGCGGTGCTGTAGATGAGGCTCTGCCTTTTTTCACTGCCTTATTCTGTGCTGGCGATAACGTTTTTTCTATTAGCTGGCAAGCAAGATCGTACGCTTCGTATGCGGTTTTACCTTGGTTACGGTGGTACGAATATCGTTTCCTGGCAGCCCCGCTTAGCCTCTTTTTCTTTTCTTTGAGCGTTAACTGTTTCAGCTCTGCTGATAAAAGTTGCTCATCCACTTACTTACTAGGGGTTTCTCTATCCGCTTTGAGAGGCGGTCTTTTGTACTTTGCCATGACCGGAGGATTGGCCTCTGCATTCACTTCATATACTTTTCGTGGAGGGTTCGTTGTTTTGTTTCCCTCTACGTTTATGGTATTAGCCGCTGTTTGTGATGCTTTAGGGATCGCATCTGCTTGGATTATCACCAAATGCTTGAATTAATCCAAAACTAGTCCGACTAACAAGACTCACAATGACGAACACTGAATCCCAAGTGAGAATACAAACCGATTCCACAACCAGGTTTCGAACGGAATGTGGTTTAAAGCAGGGAGATGGTCTAGCTCCCATGCTTTTCAGCTTGGCACTAGAGTATGTCGTCCGAAAAATCCCAGTCGACACCAACCTAGTGGGTAGTGTAACCTAGTGGGTAGCGTGTTGGTCTTATAATGCGAAGGTCGTGAGTTCAAATCCCGGTCGACGCAATGTATAATTCCAGCACATTGCCTGCTTGGATATATCTTGGTCACCTCAATCTACGAAAATGAAAAATTCGTAGATAGAGGGTTGTGCGAAGGGCTAACAACCCTTCCACAATAAGTAATGAAAAATGTTAAGAAACCTGAATGTCAGGAGGCCAAGGTCCGATTTGGGCTGTAGCGCCATTGTAGAAGTAGAAGAAAAAGAAGGAAGGAACGGAATGGCGAATAAGATCCAACCATGGTTGTATCAACTCTACGACGAGCCAGAAGCTTCGACGTTCATCAAGCTACGTAAACTGCAGTGGGCTGGCCATGTAGAGCGAATGGAAGACAGAAGAATCCCCAAACGTGCTCTGAAAGCAAAGCGAGTGGTAACCGGCCAGTAGGCAAGCCACGCAAGCGATGGGAAGACTCGGTTGATGAAGATAGCAAAGCCAGCTTAAAAATTAGCAGCTGGAGGACGCGGTCTTCGGATCGAGACGATTGGAGGCGACGAATTCAGGAGGCCAAGGCGCGATTTGAGCTGTCGCGCCATTGATGATGATGATGGTCATCTACTGCTGATTTCTTTAAGAGAATGAATGATCTTTTCGACTGCTTAAACAGTAAAGGACCAATTCACAAAAAACCACAAACATAAATGTGGATTGAAAAAAGTGGGTTTACTAAGAATTTTTTAATCAAATTGATAACATATTTAAATAATGTTTCAGTTGAAACAAAGAATAACATATATTGCATAAAGGATCTTATCCAAACAATTAAACCTATTCCTAGTCCGGTAAAATATTATATATTAACATAAAAGTACAATCAGGACCCTTTGCGAGTGTCAGAAGTGAAGGTGGTGAGAGTAGACAAACTCCTTTGTATGATTTTAATCATATGATTAGTCGAATATGGTCTAATAAAATGCTTGCATTGAAATCTAACCAAAATATTAATTGCGAAGACGACGATGAAAGTTTTTTTATTTCATGATACAAATTTTGTAGAAACTGATGTCAATAAAACATATTGTGACACTTAAGACAATCCGAACATATCAGTTTATAGATTATAAAAAGAAAATATAGACAAATAGCAAAATTATTTACAGTATGTTATTGAAGAAATTTTAATTCACGATGCAGCGTATTAAGGTATTTTGTAGGCTATATTGCCTTTAAAATGATTCCGAAGAATGATTGTTTTCAATGTTCGCAAGACGATCTCAAGTAGTAATTAGTTTGGAATGTGCCTCAGAGTCCATAAGCATTATTCTGCACATTCTGATTTTGGTAGTTTAAAGGCTCTAACGGATATTTTTTTTAAGAATTCAAAAATATGCCTTAAACAGTTCGAAAAGTTTTAGAATAAAATCCATCACTCAATTGCTTTAAACAAAATATAACAGAATCCTGTATCTCAAATGTACAAAATATCTCTAACTTATCATTTTGGTTTTCTGTTGAAAATCCGTGTTTTAAACATTATTTAGAGGCTCTAAATAATTTTACATTAATTCTTTTATAGGAATATTGTAAATGGGAGTCCGACAAAGCCCAAACCTTCATAGGAGCATAGATTAAAAAGTTTGCAGTTCGAAGAGTATTAAATAATGTTGTGGACAATTTCATGTTTCTAACTTATCATAAAGGTGGTTGGATGGGTATAGACAGGGTAGGCATCTGATCGGCGTCATTAGGCGACGCCCAGTGTTGTAACTGTCATATACACATCAATTGTGCTCATCATACCTCCTCGTGGTAGCCACCGGATCCTGGTCTTGTCCATCCGGACTTGACTTGCTGAACTGATGGGCGCGAGTGCTAATGAAACAGAAAAATTCTAGCACTATAATAATATAGCCCTCCAAGTTGGGGGTTGGGCGATGTGTTAACAACTCATCCTCGGAAAAAACACACCCGTTTCGAAACCTGAAGCAAAGCCTCGGACTGGATTGATTCAACGGCAACGACCACGCAAACGAAAAATGGACTATTCCTTCGGATCTTGGAACGTGCGATCCCTGTACAGAGCAGGAGCAGTGAGAGAGCTTCTGGAGCAGGCAGTCAAATACAATATAAACATAATTGCACTCCAAGAAACTAAATTGTTAGGTAACGAGATTAATGACTTAAGATCGCACACAATTTTCAAAAGTGGGAAATCATCGGGAAGCCGGGAATTTGGAGTTGCGTTTATCGTTGACAAGAAGTTTAAACACCAAGCTACCAACTTCAAATCCGTCAATGAACGATTGTGTGCAATCCGCATAAAAACAAGTTTTTTTAATGTTTGGCTTATTAATGTCCACGCCCCAACGGAAGACAAAGACGACGAAGTTAAAGACGATTTCTACAGCACCTTAGAATCAACATTCGACTCCCTTCCGTCGAATGATATTAAAATAGTATTAGGTGACTTTAACGCGAAAGTGGGCAAAGAAGAAGCATACATAGGGAAAATTGGAAGGCACAGTCTCCATGATATTAGTAACGACAACGTCCAGAGGCTGACTGATTTCGCCAGCAGCAAAAACCTTATTGTAAGCTCGACATGCTTCCCGCATCGTGACATTCATAAGAGAACGTGGGCATCACCCGATGGAAGAACATTCAACCAAATAGACCATGTTCTAATAGAGAAAAGGACGGCCTCCTGCATTCTCGACGTGCGTACATGTCGAGGGGCTAATTGCGACACAGACCACTATTTGGTAAAGACCAAGTTTCGATGTCGAATCGCAAACCGAGGACACTCAAAAATACAACCGGTTCCTAAATTCGACATAGGGAAACTCAAAAACGAGAAAATAGTTGCGAAATATACGTCAGCCTTGGAGAGGCACTTCGCGACAATGCTGAATACCACTGTCAGCATGCCAATAGAAGAAATGTAGCAAAAAATCAAAGATGGCATTACATCTGTCGCAGAGGAGGTGATAGGACAACAACCCCGGCGCAAAAGAAATGATTGGTTCGACAACGAATGCCAAGATGCCTTAGAACGAAAAAATGAAGCTTACAAAATATTAACGAAACGGCCGACACGAGCCAAACAGGACAAGTACAAGGATCTTAGACGATTTGCAAACAAAATATACAGACAAAAAAAACAGAAGTACAATAATGACGAAATTAAAAACATGGACGAACAATTTAAATTACACAACACAAGAGCCGCGTATTCCCTTGTCAAAAGGAGGAAAGAAGGCTACAAACCGAAAACGACCCTCTGCAAGGATGCAGAAGGGAACATTATAAGTAACGCGGAAGATATAAAACTAAAATGGGCACAATATTTTGAACACCTTCTTAACCCGAGCCCATCACCTACACGAACAGCAGCAGCAGATACAATAGCAGGTATAACTGATGTAACAGCTGATGAAGGATCCGCTTTGAGTCCTCCCACACTCGAAGAAGTAAAAACAGCCCTAAGGAACCACCCAAACAACAAAGCGCCGGGCACTGATCAAATCCCAGCTGAACTTCTGAAAGCCGGCGACACCTGCATAGCGCATCTCCTACATAGATTAGTCGCGGACATATGGACGCAGGAAATACTTCCTGAAGATTGGCGCAAGAGCATCATATGTCCAATTTATAAAGAAGGTGACAAACTCTGCTGCGAAAACTACCGAGGAATATCTCTGTTGTGTACGTCTTATAAGATTTTGACGAAAATTCTAGAAAAGAGAATTAAGCCCTATGCTGATAAAGTAATTGGTGAATACCAAGGCGGATTTAGAGCTGGACGCTCAACCACGGATCAGATATTCTCAGTTAAACAGGTGCTGGAAAAGTGCTGGGAATATAATATTGATGTGCACCAGATATTTGTTGACTTCAAACAAGCATACGACAGTATCGACAGGCGCGTACTGTATAAAGTCATGTTGGAGTTTGGAGTCCCTCCGAAACTGGTCCGACTGACAAGAATGACAATGACTGAGTCTTTGTCACAAGTCAGAGTAGAAAATGATCTGACTTCCAGTTTTAAAACAGACAACGGCCTTAAACAAGGTGACGGCCTCGCACCAATGCTTTTCAACTTAACACTCGAATATGTTGTTCGGAAACTTCCCGTTGACACCAAGGGAACACTATGCTTCAAATCCACACAACTCGTAGCATATGCCGACGACATAGATATCCTTGCAAGATCTCTGGAGAGTGAAACAAAAACGTTCAGGAGATCAATTCAATTCTACATACGAAAAAAACGCTCAACTCAAGAATCCCTTTTCTTACGATCGCATGTATCTGACCTGGTTATAGCCAGTTCATTGTCAATTTCTGCCGTACTACGTCATCATTCACTTTGAACTTTGTTTCCCCTTCGTACTGACACTGGTATTGAATTCGCTTGGATGCGAGAGAAGGCAGTGAGCTTTTTCTTCTTGTAACTTTTTTCTTGTACTGAGTGAGACATCTTTATGTCTTCACTTATCTCTGGTACCGGGTAATAAGCATGCTAAGCTTTTTATACCAAAGCATTCGATTAACTCAGGCATCGAAAAAATTACTTAACACCTTTGAAAGAAAGGTCCTCAGAAGAATCTTCAGACCTGTGAGAGAAGACTCGATCTGGAGAATACTAGAGTCACTCTATGAAAAAGAAAGAACAAGGCACCTGGTAGAAGAGTCTGGACACCTTGTCAGATGGGGCGCTTTTTATTTTCATATGTATGCGTGCAACGTGTCGGTGTAACTTTTTAGTGGTTTTATTTCGCGAATATCTTTAATTTGCAATTAATTTTTAAGTGGTGAAAATTTAATTTGGTAGGTTTCGTACGCTGGAAAATAGCAGTGCGCTTTTTCAAATTTAACGGAAAAGCTGATTATCACCTTGGCCCAGGCTGAGCCAACTTCATATAAGAACACTTGGTGACTTTTGGTTCACTAACCCATTTGCGTGAACCAAAATGCGTGAGCGAGAGGTAATCACTTTTCTCTTTCTAACCATGTGACACCAGATGGCGCACCGCAATTTCTTGAAGATTTCACCAGCATCAAGAGATGGCGCTTTTGAATTTTCAGAAGATTATTGTCAATTCAGTTCGTAGAAATTCTTACTGTCAAATATTTTGGTTATTTTCGCGACGGACCAGAATTTTCCACACGCTCGATTCGTGGTAGTCTCTCGCCTTTCCTTTCGTGAAAGCAATTCCCGTAAACAAGAAGTGAAAAACGAGTGCAGTGATTTTCAGAAAGTGCAAAAGAACGAACATCAAGAGCCCCCGAAAAACGAAAATGCATGAAAATTTTTCGCAGTTCGTTTTCGTGTGGTGCCGAAATTCCAGTGTTTTCTTCGTTCTTTGTTTTTTCGGTTGCTATTTATCTTTCGTTCGTTTTTCCGTCCGCCTTCGGGTCTTGTGTGAGGTGCGCGGTACGGTAGTACAGTACGGAAATTCGGCCTTTGGAGTCTCACGCAAAAAAGTGAGTGGATTTATCTCCTTGTGCGTCATCTAGGCATGTTAAGCGCTCCGCTGAACACGACAAGTCGTAAAGAACCGTGTGCGGATTAATTTGGAGTAGAACTTCTCGAATGTGAGTAGGAAAAAGTTAAATTTTTGTGTTTGAAATGTGGTGCGGAAGTGAGCGATTGAAATCATTTTGCAGCACAAATTGTTGCGCCTGTAATACATACATTTCTCGGGGATTAGGGCTACGGGCGATACCCCATTAAAAAAAACGAGTGTCGCAACTACCTCCCGGGTCACTCGGAAAAGTTGTACTTCTTTATTTTCGTGTAGAAGGCTTAATAATAGTTTAAAATGCTGTAAACAGTCGCATTGTTTACTTCATTGACAATTCTCTGACGTTTCTCAATGACATTTCTCCAGCGATTCTAGGTGAAAAGTCATTAAGGTTTGGTAAAATAAGAACAAGAAGTGTACGTGAATAAAACTCACTAAGCCAACCAAAGGAACCAAAATCTGGAATCAAGTGGCGCTAGTCTCGATTTCAAGGGAGATAGACTTCTACAGTATATACTCTTTTCTCTGCCTTGGCCGAACTCTAGTACGTCTTGTTCTTTCTTTTTCATAGAGTAACTCTAGAGAATACGAACCAATAGAGAATTGTATGCCATCTTCGATAAGAAGATGTACACACTCATAAAATTCAAGAAGCTACAGTGGACTGATCATATCGAGCGGGTGGATAATGGAAGAACTCCCAAACGCACACTAAAGGGGAAAGCAGATGGACAAATACCAGTTTGAAAAAACCATGGAAGCGCTAAGAGGATTTCATTGTCGCAGACTGTAAATCACTGCTAACGTTTTCAAACTGGAGGACGCGGTCACTGAGCCGCGGAAGATTGAGGCATAGTGTACAGGAGGCCAAGACCCAATTCAGACTGCAGTGCCATCGTAAGTAAGTAAAACAATTAATTGCACGAGGACGATGTTTTGCGTATAAGAATTGACGTTAAATTAACGTGGGAAATTAAAGCTATTTTAACATGAAAAAATAACGTTAATATACATAGAGTCGCCCAACGTCTTTGTTATTAAAAAGTTAGTTGTAAGTTAACGGGATGTTAAAGCGTATTTATATCTCGATTTTAACGTGGTGTTAGCGTTAAATTTTGTGCTGAGAACATCAAACTCCTCCCGATTGAATTCAAGTTTGGAAACAAAAAACGCTCCACACAAATTCGAGCCAACTTCACCCCACAGTCCAACCGGTTCGAATTTTCTTCGACCGTTTCGCCCGCTGAACTAACATTTTATGCGCCGATTTCAAGTGCTTTCAACATGGCGAACTGTCATCTGCACCTAAAATTTAGTTCGCTCGATTAAAGTGATTTTAGCGCAATACGTAACCAATAAAAACGTTTAACAATTCTCATTGCTTCAAGAACTATTCAATCCACAACTTACGCCACAGTTCAAATCTGACAAAAACCCGATCACTGGAATTTTTTTGACCTGGACACGCACCGATTTCTATTATCGATTTGTCAAGGAAAAAAAGGGACGGAAAAGAAAGTTTTTTCATTGGTGTTTTAATTCGCGCGTGTTGAAAACGAACGCTTCTTTCTCGCCTTAATGACCGGCAAGTAGATAAAACGAATCGAAAATGTATAACGGCATCGGTTTAGAAACGGCAAGAGGCTCGGGCACAAATGGCCACGTCCAGCGCAACTGGGCATTTGTGCGGCCCGGCAAAAAGGACAACGTCACGTACAAAACGGAAGAGGACATTTCCAAGCTGGACGCTGCCATGAATCGTCAACCGAATCAAGGAATTCTCGATCATGAACGGAAGCGAAAAATCGAAGTCAAGTGCGCCGAGTTCGAGGAGATTTTGGAGAAGCAAGGGTAAGTGGAAAGAAATTTTTTTTTCTGGGCGAGTCTTGATCGAATTTTGAAAAGAAAAAAACTTACAGTTTCACTGCTGGGCTTGAATGTCCTGCTGTTCGATCGAATTCCTTCCGGGTCGCGAGGTGCATCTGCTGTCTTGATCAGGTCGTAGTTGATAACTTGAGGAGCAGAGGTGACTAAGATTTCTGTAACTCGTCAATGTTTTATTTTTGAGTACATCTTTATTATAAATTGCATTAAATGAAGTGTTATGCTTTCTAAAAACCGTGGACCTTATCGATTGTAATTTACTCTGAAAAAAACTATGATGACCAAAGGACGCTGTTTATGCAAAAAATCCAAAAGTCAATGCGAGACTTGGAAGAAGTAGACCAAACATTTTTTCCGTGCAAATCTCTGCAAAGAATGGAATTCGATTTTTTTACTTCCATTAATTTGTTATAAGTTGAATCGTATTAGATAACAATAAAAGGCAGTGTACATCGAAATATGAAACTTCAGATGACAAATGGAAATATGCGGATGTGATTGTCTAATCAACTTTGAAACTACAATAAAATTGGTGTTAAGCACCGAATTCAAAACGGAGTACTTCCAATACAAATAATGAATAAGAGGGATATTATTCTTGAAGCTCTTGAGCTATTTCAAAAAATTATGGAAATATTTGCACATACAGCGGATCACAGCTTATTTGATACAGTGCCTGTTTAAAATTTGCTGCTGCAATAATTCAGAACGTAATCACACTACAGTTGTGGACGGTTGTTGACTTCATCGCAGTATCATCGCGATCGGAAAAAAATAAAGCTAACGCGCTTTTTGTTTTGTGCTGCCAGTGATCCGGTGAAATTCTACCAAAATATTTCTAATTTTTATTCCAACACCTTACTTCCCTCATCAAATTGTAAAGTCAAAAAGACCATTGTTTTTATTCTCAAAACCTTTTTTTTCCGCTTTCCAGTGCCGGTTATGTCGCTTATTTAGTTTAAATCATAGTCGGACGGTGTAAAGATAATTACCAATCACTTGCTAGAAGGTTTCGCGCCGATCCCGTACTATGCCAGCGGTCAATGCTGTAGCATTTTGCAACAAAGCTTATTTGCAATTGAATTTACAAATACTCGATGGGTAAGAACGAATCACTTTGGAGTGCATTGCCACCTTATCTCTAAAAGTCCAGCGATACTGGTATTTGGCCAAACTGAAGTTTCCAGTGACGACGATTTAGATCAATTTTTTCTGATGCCGCTATTGTTTAGATAATGCGGGATTGCGTTATACCTCCACAACAATGTCGCTTACCAACTTCTGGCCGAATACAGTTATTGAACTAATCCCGAATTTAATTTCATTTGGGTTAAACTCTTCATCCAAAAGCGCATTATTCATTTTTGTTTTTTTTTGTTTTTGTATTGAAGCCCTGAAAATATTTAAGATTCAATTGATCGGATTCTCTTCAAACACCCTGAATCCGAAATAGCAGTAGCAAGCAATTTTAATGTCCATAATAAAAATTTGCTTCGACACTCCCGCAACTCATCTCCAGCCGACCAATTTGTTGAACTATCAACAGCATCATCGAATAATCTAAACTGTAGACAGGGCTACTCGTATCCCTTGCGTTGCAGGCCAATGATCTTATCTTCTTGATCTGTTCTTAACTTCAGACGCACTTGACTTCTGTTAATTCTCCATTCGGAAGCTCAGACCATTGCTTAATTTTCGTCCGCTTCCCAGTCTAAATCTCGACGCCAATCACACCAACTATAAAAAAATTGGTATGACATTACGGAAGTACCGATTGGTTTAATCTTCAGCAATTTTATCATTCATTGGATTGGGCAATATGCTTCAACAGATGTTGAGTATGCTTCTGCCGCAGCAAATAAGACCATCTTGTTGGGCATGAAACTTTTCATTTTCCAAAGCTACAAACCTCTAACCTTCCAACGTATGCTGCGCTAAATTTCTCCTTAGGATTAATTAACATTCGTCCGCGTAACGTACACCGAGTTCTTAAAAATCTAGATGCTAACAAATCGTCCGGTTCAGACGGAATCCCTGCCCTTGTCCTTAAAAATTGCTGTGCTTCTCTTGCTAAACCTCTATACAAACTTTATCGTCCTCCACTGTCCCATCTTCATGGAAGCATGCATATGTTCAGCTAGTCCCAAAAAAAATGAGAACGCATCAATAGCAATAACGTCACTCCTGTCGAAGGTGATGGAAACAATCGTCAACAATAGATTAATATAATATCTCAACATTAATGATATTGACGACAAACCGCATGGATTCCGCAAAAAACGTTCCACATGAGACCTTTTAATCACCCTCACTGCACGTTGGAACAAGAGCATTCACCAGTTTGGTGAATCTTGTATTATCGCTCTCGATATTTCCAAGGCTTTTGACAGAGTATGTCACAACGCCATTTAATCAAACTTAAAGCTATTGGTTTGGGCGACCACCTTATTTCCTGGATTGAAAATTGTTTAGCCAGTCGTTTAATGCTTCTGGCATTGGATGGTGTGGTTTTCCTTTATAAAATTAACGCTGGTGTCCCTCAGGGTTCGGTTCTTTCTCCCACCCTTTTTCTAATATTTATTAATGACTTGCTATCTTCAACTTTCAATCCAATCATCTAGACTTCTCCCTATCACTTCAACACTGCGTCCTTAGCCTGATGTACTAGCATAGTAGAACAACGGAGGTATATGGTTCAATCGTTGAATGACGTCTTGGCTAAAATTCTTAGCCAAGTCGAATTTAATGCTTCGAAAACCCAGTGCTGTCTTGTGTCCCACAAAAGTGACTCTAACATTGATCCAATCACCTTCGGAGGTCAGCCATCAACCAACTCTTCAAGTTCAAAGAAAGACCTTTATCAAACTGAGTAAGTTTGATAAAGGTCTCAACAGACACCAAACCGTCACGAATAATAAAGCGTAACAGTGTAGAATCTGAAAATCTTTTATTTCAATTCAAAATGCACTGTGAAAACATTCACCACAGCAACTCTTCAAGTATTAAGATGTTAGGTATCCAAATCACAGATAACTTATCTCGGAACGATCATATATTTAACATCGCCAAGGAAGTAGATTACCTAAAACATTGTAAAAACTCCTTCACCGCTGCTGGGTTAAGTCTTGAATTTAATTCTCACCTATGGGCGGGAGCTGCAAAAATTGTCAGCTCCCTAACACTTTTGTACCGCTACTACAAGGGAGATTGTTCGGACGAAATCTCTAATCTTTTACCCCCATGTATGCCTTTACTCCGTAATACTCGAGCTGCTTCACGCGATCATAAGTATTTAAAAGAAATATTCATAGCCACTTCCGTCTCTATCCCCTTAGTTAAAAAAAAAACTTACAAATTTCATGCCACCGCTTATTTAATATTTTGATTAAACATTTGAATTGTTAAAAGTTAAGGGGTTTTGAGTTAATTTCTATGATAAACCTTAGCATTATGAGAGTAATTGTTTACCAGTTCTTCAGCAGTTTTTCTTCAGGTCTTGTTTATTAGAAATCTTGTAGATTCTAATGTTGCTATCCAACAAAACCCATAGATTTTTGATGACGTTCGTATCAGGTGACTGCGCTGACGATGAAATTAAGTGAGGGCAGTTCCAAATTATTATTATTATTATTTATTTCTAAATTATTATTTTCATGTACGAGGCGCTCAATTATATGCTGCACTTTAGAGGCACCCAAATCTACATTTTCAGCAATTTTCCGACCACTTTTTCCTTTTTTAAAGTGGTTTATTACTAATTCGCGCTGTTCAATTGTGGTGCGACGACCCGTTTTACCAAATCGTCACAATTATGGTACTTGGGTTTGCATGATTACGATAAAAATTAACTAAAACAATGTCCAAACCCAACTAAAAAATCGAGAAATAAGAAAATACGGATTAACGTTGCTGCAAACAGAAGTCTATTCGCACAGAAGTTTCTGTATCAAATAAGCTGTGAGCTGCATTTCTGCTGCGTAAGTGATATTTCTCTTTTGCGCGACGCGGAGGAATATTTTTGGGAATCTCCTTGTTCGCATTACATTTATTAAACATGCATCTACACACCTACGTTTAAATTTTGTCGATAAGCTTCCTAATTTAGAAGTTGCAGTGATCTGCGTTTAAAAATAGACTTTTCTTCAATGGCACTGCAGCCCAAATCGAGCTTTGGCCTCCCGACCTTCAGGTCCCTTAAGATTTTATTTGTTACTAGCAAACGCCCGCGACTTCGTCCGCGTAAAAATCGCTTTAATAAGCAAATTTTTGAGAATGTAGTTAGTAATACATTATATGGGATATTTAATCCGCTTACCTTAATGGCTCTTTGAACACAATGTTTTGTATTTTGTTGGAGTCACAACCATAAATTATTAAGAATGAAAGCAAGATACTCGCATTTGATTGGGAGAGGCTCGTGATCAAATCAAATCCGTGATTCGAGATCATATGTATACGTGTTAAGGACATGTGAATAGTTGTAGCTTGTGTTAATTGAAAAAAGCCCAAATAAAATGACATTGAGCTTAAAAACATAACAGGACTTCGATTGTGCGTAAAACCCCATTATATGATACTACCGATGAAATCGAAATTTTTGTAATCTTAAGAATTTTTATGTGGGGAGTGATAGAAGGGATGACAGTACTAAATTAATTTTTTTCACTCCATGCTAGAGTAGCTATAAAAATATTTTGCACCAAATTTAATCCCTCTAAACTTGAGAAACTTAGTGCATTGGATTTAGTGAAATTTTGAAATTTGTATGGGAGGTGGTAGAAGGAGTGGGGGGTTTTTGATAATTTTTCTAGATACAACTGTCATCACCATGCAATTGATATCTTTTAAATTTCAGATCAGTTAGATTCACACTTTTCAAGAAAATCGAGTTTTTGCAAAGTCGTGAAATTGTGTCATATTGTAAGGGAGGGTGTAGAAGGAGTGGAGCCAATCGGTTAATTTTTCCCGATAATAATAATTATGCTAATTAAAGATTTGGTACAAAATTTTAGTTCGATCAAAGCTATACGTACTGAGAAAATTGAAGTATAGTATTTCATGAAAAAGTTTAGTTTGTATGGGAGGTGGTAGAAGGAGTGGAGGGTTTTTAGTAATTTTTCTAGAAACAACTACAATCACCATGTAATTGATGTGTTTTCAATTTAAGATAAGTTAAATTCATACTTTTCAAGAAAATCGAGTTTTTGCAAAGTCGTGGAATTGTGCCACATTGTATGGGAGGGGGTAGAAGGAGTAAAGCTAATCGGTTAATTTTTCCCGATAATAATAATTATGCTAATTAAAGATTTAGTACAAAATTTTAGTTCGATCAAAGCTATACGTACTGAGAAAATTGAAGTATAGTATTTCATGAAAAAGTTTAGTTTGTATGGGAGGTGGTGGAAGGAGTTGGGGGATTCAAACTATTTATACACTTGAAGATTGCATTTATAATAGAAATAATATATTTTAAATTTCAAATTAAAAGCTTTCATAGTTTCCATGAAAATTTGATTATTATAAGTTTTTGAAAATGAGTCACTTTGTATGGGAGGGGGTAGAAGGCGTGAGGGGAGAAAAATAAAACCTAAAGCAGATTACTCCCAGAGGCAGAGCTAATAATCTGTGAAAGTTTCATTGCAATCGGTGCAGCCGTTTTTGCGTGAAAGCCAGAAAGACAGACAGACAGAGAAATTTTTTAAAAACGTTAAATTCTGCTTAGTTATTGCTAAAATGAAGCAAAAAACTTATTTATAGCCATTTATAAACAAATCACAGACAGACACTACAATTATATTTATATAGATTGTGAAAGGGTTGTTGGCCCTTCACACATCCCTCTAACTACGAATTTTCATTTTCGCTGATTGAGGTTGCCAAGATATACCCTCGCAAGTAGTGTGTTGAAATTATACGTCGACCGGGATTTGAACTCCCGACCTTCGCATTGTAGACCAACACGCTTCTCACTAGGCTATACCCTAGCTTTTTGAAAAAAAAGAAATAGTCAAAAAATATAAATAAGCAGTGAGCCATTGTAATTGGTATTTATTTAGTAAACGTTCGTAATAAAATTTAGAAAAGATTTGCTTATCTTCAACAATGCTGATAAAAATAATGAGGAAATTATGGTGCAATTTTCTGCTGCATCAAATCCAGCAGAGGGTGGGTATACGCTGTTGCAAGACTATAGTAGCTACCGATGACCGATGTTGCTAAAATTATAAAATTATCAAATCGTCAATAATATTGTTACATATTTGCCTCGGTCGCTCGCCGTCTGTTTTCGTCTTCAGATGTTTTGACCCGCTGCGATTTCGCACGAGGGAAATCTTTGCGCCATTTCCGATCACCAAACGATGAATCCCAGTGTTATCATGATTGCTGAAATCACGGACATAGCAAACATTGCAATGCCCACGAAAAGTCTGAGAAACGAGCTTTCCTCTTCCTTGTACGCGAGTCGCGAATACCTGTAGATCTGTCCAATAGACACCAAAAAGAGAAACACTCCCGTCACAATGGGGCCATCACAGAATCCTGCCGAGGCCCTCGAAACATCGAACAGGCCATAGTCCTCGCGCCACGATTCCGACGCAAACAACAAGCCAGTAACGATTTAATGACACACCAATTTCTCTAAACGAAAGAATGAATGAATTTGGCAACAACTTTCGGTTGGTTTACAAAAGGAAATTGAGACCACGAAATTCACACTAGCACCGACGGAACTATTATAAACTAACGCAGCATAGTTACAGCAGATCGCCTACACTACTACACATTTTAATAGAAGAAAAGCAGACAGGCGAAATGCTTACGTAATGCTTGAGACATACGAAATGCAGAGGAACCGAAAGGCTGACGAAATGCTTACTGACAAAATCAGCCATATAAAAAGATAAACTAAATTTGGTAACGAAAGAATCAAGCTCGGCTGATCACGTGGAAAGTCGTGATCGGAGATAAAGCGACAGTTAGTGAACGAACTAGTGTTTGTAAGAGTTGGTTCTTTTAATCCTAAGCAATATAACTGTAATTGTATTTTACTGTAGTAAAAACAAAAATCAAAAATAAATATACCAACACGATAGGCTGCACCCAGACAGTTGTTATATTTGAAATTCCGAATTTTACGTTCGAGTTATTCACCTGGCCAAAATCTTGGATAATCAATTCACATTTAAAAATTAAACATTTTTAAATTCTAATTTAATTTTATTTATCAATAAACCAATCACATCGAGTCCTGTTTTTAGTGAGCAGCCTTTTTCTTCCAAACATCGATGCTCAAAACTGGAGGACCAGCCAAACCTAAACCTCCCAATCCTAGTCCACCGATTGGGAGTCCATTAATCAAACCGACGGAACCAAGAGCAGGATTAATAATTGGCGAAATAACAGCTGGAGCATTGTAGGCTGAAATGATTGGAGAACCAATTCCTAGTCCGGCATTTCCCCATCCTAAGGCAGAGTAACCCAATGGTACGACGGCTGCAGCAACACCGACTAAAGCAAGAGCCAGCACTAAGAATTTCTGTAACAAATTGTTAATTTTCAGCTTCAAATTTGTTATTCTAAATATTTTCTTCGTCTTACCATGATTGCTTTCTGGACGAGTAAATCCTGAATGATGCAATTTCTGAAAAGGATCCAACTATTTATATAAGCGGTTCGATATACAAACCAGTTTGGCGAAAAAAGTAATGTTCAATTTAATTTATCTGAAGGTCAATTGATTTTATTGCGAGGAAAAAATTTTTCAGTTATTTAGTTTGATGACTGTTGTGTAGAGATAATGGAAAGCTATGCCTGCAACGCTTGTGCAATATTAAAATGTTATTGCATAATTCTAGTTTTGATTTGATTTTAGAGGATTCGATCATAAGTAAATCAGGACTTAGTACAGATTGCTTTGTTCAATTGGCTCTTTAATTCAGGTATCTTGTTTGTTTGAAAATGTAGCCTATGAATTGTAACATGGTGATAAACGATTTGCGTAAGAAAGAGTAAAACGGGAGGACCGGTTGTGTTTATTTTTATCATCAAATTATGATTTGGGATTTGGAGAAAAAGATAATGACGAACGCATTTCGGCGGACTGCTACAATAATATCCGTAGAGTATTTGTATGGTCTCCTGAGTAGAGAGTGGGATGAGTATATCGGTTGTTTATCCGGGTTCATTTTAAAGAGTTCGGTTGGTAGTCATTGTTTTTGTGGACGTCGGTTGGCTGCTGTGCACAATCTCTAGCAGGCAACCATCAAGTGATGATCGCGTCACGACAGCTTCACGCTTTGGTCGCACATCAAAGAGGCATCTTCATCGGCAACTTATTGCCAAATAATGACTCTTGTGTGGAAAAAAGGGCCCCTCCAATAACTACCCAAGGGTCTCACCATGCTTTCTCATGACGTGCTCTAATCCAGTGCTATCAGAGCCAACTTGGGCGTACATATCTCCTGAGATGATATTAATACCAGTTCTTCGAATACGCTCAAAGGTGGCACTCAGTTGGCCATAAAATTCTTCTTTGTCACCAGGCATTAGTTGGTTCATGGCACTGCAGAATTTGACGTTTCTGACCCAGTTCCTAAGTCTGACGACAATTATCCTATCCGAGATTGGTTCTCAGCTGATGAGACTATTTCTCACTCTCAAGTAAACCCACCCATTCAACCAGCGTCATCCAATGTTCGAACGTTCAAGAAGCCAACCATAGTCCGTTTTCGAATGCTAGAGTCGTTACCGTAGAATGCGTTGTACGAGGCGCTGCGTCCGTTTCTCGTATCATTACGATTTTAAAATCGCGGGTGATAAGCCCATGATCCAGTGAGTGTCCCTTTGCCATTTTTAGGGCAAGCAAAACTGGCTGTGTGTGTATTCTACTACCCCGTCCCACAGGGTGAATATACTTCACACCACTATTATTTATTTCTTCATTGATTAATAATGCAAAACTCTAGCGTCCTGTGAGAGTCCACGTTAATAAAAGTGTAAATAAATAATCACGTCTGCAATACAAGAGAAAGCGAATTTTCTTGCATCAAATTTCCTCTCCATATACCCCAATTTAGCTAGGATGCAGCCTATTGGATAGCGTGTTGGTCTACAATGCGAAGATCGGGAGTTCAGATCTCGCTCGTCGTATAATTCCAGCACACTGCCTGCTTGGAAATATCTTCGTTGCCTCAATCTACGAAAATGAAAATTCGAAAATAGATGGTTTTCCGAAGGGCTACCAACCCCTTCACAATAAGAAATGAAAATGTTAAGAAACCTGAAGGTCAAAACGTTAGAATATGTGCATAGATAAATTTTGCTTAAGTCAAGTATAGACAAAGCACCTCTTCAAATGAATTGAAAGTAGTTTTTTTTATTTATTATTATTTAAACGAGTCGTAATTGATTATGCGTCGGCTCCTATAGATTCTGGCGTCCCATAAGGCTCCATTTTATCATCCACTCTTTTTCTAATTTTCTTTAAAGATCTTCTGTTGTCAGCTTTCAATCCTATCCACATCTCCGTAACTGGTAATACACAGGAATACATCTACTCGTACTGACATGACCGTGTATATTACATTATGGGGTGACCACCTAAGCTGTGATCGGCGTAGTGAAAAAAAGAAACAGAAGGAAAGACTGATAAAAAATTAAAATTTACTTGCCTTAATCTTAATTCCATACCAATAATAATCCGATCGGCGTCTGTTTTCAAAATGACGATCGGAATTTTTCAAAATTAGTCACTATTTTCTTTTGACTTTTTTCGTGTAATAATTGTAGATTGACCATTCTTGAAACCTAAATTTCAACTTTCCAAAAAGCTTGGAAGCAATAAGGATGAAACTCTTTTATCTCCATGATGAATTCGGGAAAACAACCAATTGATTTCATATAGCTTCTTGAGTCCATTGCTTCTCGGATCTCCTGCAGGGAAGAATTATTTTGAATACTATAGAACAAACCATATTATGCACACGAATAAAAATTTCAAATGATTTAAACTGGAGCATTGTTTTATCCTACAAGCTCTAAGCCTGTTTTGATGGTTGATTCCAAGAAAATGACTATAAACTCCCCATTATTTTCCACATATAATTCTTAAATTTTTTCAATCGGTTCTATAAATTATTGTGCTGACTCACATCAACTTTCTGATTTCGTAGTATATCCAAAAATAAAAGAAGATTCAACATTATGCAATAATAATTCGGTATTGCACTTCTATAAATTTGCATTTTAGAACTTAAAGTCTATTGATCTTTTTTTCTCTCTAGACGCGAACAAGTTTGACATCCAATATCCCATTCACCTTGAAAAACGAAATTCGAAATTAAAACATTTCTTTTTTACGGAACCGGTTTATCTCGAAAACTATCGTTGGTATAAATAGTAAATACTCTACTCGTTACAGTATGATTCAGGATTTACTCATCCACAGGAAAATAATTCAAACAAATCAATAATGGTAAAATATTTAGATCGCAAAAAATTCGTAACTTAAAATTATCAATTTGTTACAGAAATTCTTAGTTTTGGTTCTTGCTTTAATCGGTGCTGCTTCAGCGATCGTACCATTGGGCTACTCTGGTTTAGGATGGGGAAATGCCGGTCTAGCAGTCGGTGCTCCAATTATTTCACCCTACAATGCTCCTATTATTTCCCCAGTTATTAGCCCTGCTCTTGGTTCCCTCGGCTTGATTAATGGACTCCCAGTCGATGGACTAGGATTGGGACGTTTAAGTTTGGTTGGTTCTCCAATTCTGGGCATCGATGCTTGGAAGAAGAAGGCAGCTCACTAAAAATAGAACTGAATATGATTTATTAATTGATGAATAAAATTTAATTATAAATAATACAAAAATGTTTTTTTTTCTACCCTGAAATCTACATGGAAGCGTTTATTATTAAGTGCTAATCCCAAGATCTATCTAAATATTTGCAATTGTTCCCTTTCCTCTGGCTGCTTTTTATTTCTTTTCATTTGCATATCTGTAGCATTTCAACGGCAACTACGTTTTGTCCCAGGCCTGCTTATGATGGACTCTTCAGTGAGGCTTGTGTAAGCATTCCCTGCCTTAAACGCTAAGGGAATACCGTAGTTGGATTAGAACTCTGAGATCTAGAGTTACAAAGCGGCAGTGCTAAACATCGAGCTATCTTGACCCACGGCTTTGTCGGTTAGTAGCGTTGTACAATAAGCCGCCACATATCTAACGATTCCATCTTGTACAACCATATATTCGTTGTTATCAGAAAATTGTGGATTTTCTTCGTTTAAACTGCAATTAAACAAAATTGTCAGCTTAAATGTTTACATTGTTGCATGTTAGCCATAGTCGTTCATCGAATACCCGCGATCATCAATTGCTTGTGATCCCGAACTGCTCAATTGTACTTGGAAACAGCATAGAAGGTCTACTGACGGACGAAAAGCAGACGAATAGCGACAGAATAGAACCATATAAAATGATGAGCTATTGTCACGAAAGGGTCAGACTGAATAGGAAAGTGGAAAGAGCCAAGATCGGGTCGTCGCGTGGTTAAGTCGCGATAGAGTCAGTTGTGAGTTGATACTCGAGTGGGATAATCGACAAGCGAGTGCGATCGACGAATGTGTCGTGCTGTCGGCGGCCGGGATTAGTGAGCGAGTGTGGTCGGCGATCGGGGCAGACTTCAGATGCAAGCGACAGTAAGCAAGGCGGAGTTCAGCAACAAGCGACCATAATGTCCTGTGATGGACAGCCTTGAGTTAGTCCTGTGATCGACACGCGGAGTTAACAAGCGGCAGTAAGCGGGTAAGTCCTGTGACTGACAGGTGGATCTCAACAAGCGACAGTAAGCGGGCCTGTAATTGACAGGCATGGATAAGTCCTGTCGACAGGCAGAGTTCATCAAAAGACAGTTACCGAGAAAGCTTTGTGACCAACAAGTAAATATAGAAAAGCGCCATAATTGGTGAACGAGTAGCGAACGAGTGGCGAACGAATACCGAACGAATACCGAACGAATAGCGAATGAACAGCGAACGAGTAGCGAGCGAATGGCGAATGAATAGCGAACGAGTAGCGAAGTAATGGCGAATGGTTAGCGCGAATATTATATATATAGTAAACAAGAAATTTAAAAATAATTTAAATAAAAGTTTTCGGTTGGTTTAAATTGAATTGAAGTACATAGTTTCATTTTTACTTCAAATCCAAAGACCCCTTCCGCACTTCAATATTACAATCAATGTGGAACTATAAATTTTCCATCTCGCGAAAGAAGGACCATTTCCCCTAAATCCGCCATTTAAACATTCCACACATTCTAATTCGCATATCATACTGTTTCATTGTCACTTCCTTTCAATGACAGAGAGAATATCCAAAAACGGAGAAAAATAACACAAACAGCCTCAATCCTTCTGTTGGAAACTCTTATGAAACCATTTCGCATGTGCTCGTTACGTCACAAATGAACATGTAAACTCAGAAGTAGCAAGGGTATTTTCAGTGTACATAATTCCGCCATACAGGACACAGCAATACAATTTTGCGACACCCTTGAGTTGAAAAAAAAAACAAAAAAAAAACGTTATTACACTCGATTATATCGTTCGTCCACCCATCGCCGGTATTCGAAGGTGTGTTCTGTTTTTAAGTTGTTCAAAGTAGGAGCGCTCTCCCGATTTAAGTGTTCGTGAACATGTAAAATCAATAATTTTTACGGTGATGATATGATGTTGTTTCAGTTCGTTCTGGTACTTCTTGTCGTATCGATTTCATTTCACTTTTTGCTAGCCTAAGACACACCGCCCGAAGGTGTTATTAATCCGTCTATTTATGTCACATAATTGGAAAGTAATTGTCTTTTTTTTATTACACTTATTTTAGATATTCGACGGAGGAAATAAAATCAAAGGTCGATTCGTACAGAACTAAACTAATGGGACAAGGAAAGGGCGAACTTCCAAAGGATGAATTCGGACGAGTACTGTAAGTTTAATGTTTTTTTTTTAATATTTTTATTTGCGTGAGTAATTTTTTTTATTTGTTTTGAGGTAAGACTCTTTGTTTTTTAATTGTTTGAACTGATTTTATAAAGAAAGAAGTGAGCAGCACGATAGCGTTAGGACAGAGAAAAGTGTGGAAAATGTGCGTTGGTTTACGACGGTTGTATTTTGCTTTAATAAGAACTAGATGGATAAAAACTGAACATAATTTTTATTGGATTTGTATTTTTGAATTCATATCAACACTAAAAATAACTAAATTCTATTTCAAAGCAAACGAAAATGTAGTTGAAAGCAATTAAACTAATGCATTTATGAACAACGGTACATATCTGTTTTAAATGCTCTAATTAAGAATTCATGTGCACAGAGAATTCATAGCAGCACAGTTATTTCAGTCATTTATTCAAGCACGTTGCAGTAAGTGAAACTAGGTCAGAATTTCGAGTAGTGAATGCACCATTTCAAGTGTGAGCTAGCTAAAGGGAATAAAAAACTACGCACTTTGTATTCCATGCGAAAATTATGACTAATTGCAGTAATAATTACAGTAACGTATCTTAATTCTGATACAATTTAACCCCATGGATATGGAGTCAGGTTAGAGCTCACCCAGAGCCAGTCCTGCTTGTCATAAAAATGGCAAAATGACACTTATTTGGCTAGCTTATCGTCCTCATTTATAAAACAATAAATGAATGATATGAGACGCGCATACTTTACTTCGAACACCGACTGATCCCACAGTAAAGGTCTTTGGCGTTCGTAATTGATTGGCATTTGGAACGTTCGAGGCTTAAGCGAAGTCATTTGAACTGGATCAAAAAAGAAACCTAGGCGGAAACACCATTCTGTGCGTTGTTGTTGGCCGTGAAGCCGAAAATGGCTCAAATTTAGATTGAAAGACCGAAATCGGTGAATTGTTTGTTGAGATTTGTAACACTTAACAAATGGTTGTCCGAGGGTCCATTTTTCCACACAAGAATTACCATAGAACATCTTGGGCGATCTTCGGAATTGTGGCTAAAAGTTTACTTAATATTATTTGTGACCGCCCATAGGCAAATGAACCTTATCTGGGCAGAGCTCAAAATTGAATTAGCTGCATTTTCTAATAAAAGATACAACTCTGAACGAAACGCCGTTTTTTCATAGCAAAATTTCAAAGCCTGGCGCTGTTTAAAGCTGTTAAAGCGGAATAAACAGTATTTTTTGCATCGATATGTAACAATGGATGAAACGTGGATCCATCACTACACTCTGAAATCACATCGGTAGTTAACTGAGAGCAACTGGTGAAGGTCGTCCGAAGCGACGCATACGTCCGCCGGTAAGTCTTTGGCCTCAGTAGCCGAAACCAATGCTTATTTTGAGTGTAAAGCCAAATCTTTCTATAAAAAAGGCATCGATATATTATAGCGGCGCTGGAAGCATTGTATCTTTCTATTGATGAATCAAGTAGAATTTTTATGTGTTTTTTTCTTAATTGTTAGGCTCGGGACTTTTTGACACATGTGTTAGGCTTGTGACATATCTACAGCGATGTAATTTTGTCAATCTACATTATGTACATTGGATCATGGGCTTATCACCCGTGATCTTAAGACCTAACTGATACGAGAAACAGATATAGCGCTTCGGATACGGACGGATTCTACGGTAATGACTTTTGGCATTCGAAAACGGATTATGATTGGCTTCTGGAACGTTCGAACATTGAATGGCAGGGGAAGGGCTGGGATCACTCATTCCTTGCACCGCCAATCGGTGATCAAATGGAGCACTATAACATCCAAATCTTGGGCTTGAGCGAGCTCAGGTGGACGGAATCAGGAGAAGAACGAAACCCGAGCGGAGACACCATTCTGTACATTGGTCCAACAAGGCAAAATCTGCGGCTTATCTTGGGGATATGGGTTCACAATTTGAAATTATGAAACCGTTGACGAACAGGAATTTCACCGCCAACCACCTGGTGAGAGATGTCAACGGTACTCTCCTTAATATGAGTGAACACCCGTTGCGGTGATGGAAGGAATACTTCTCTGATATTTTTAACATCTTGTCAGAGGATGAAATTCCAGAAATAGAACAACTACCAAACATCCAACCGCAACAATCCTCTATTAGGGACGACCTTCCAGATAAGGAAGAGATAGTTTCCGCCATTCGGTCAATGGCCGGAAGGAATTCTTCAAAGCGGACCCGAAAATAACAATCGATATACTCCTCCCATTCTTTACTGAGGTCTGGAATGAAGCAAGATATCCGACTGAATTGAAGAAGGGCGACCTTCGGGATTGTGGCTATTGACGTGGTATATTTCTACTAACTGCCGTATCGAAAATCATGGCTAAGTTAATTCTCAATTGGATTAGTGATGTTGTGGAGAGCACTGTCAAAGTTTATCAGGCTGGATTCCGTGAAGGGTCGTCTTGTACCAACCACACAAATACCCTACGGATAATATTGGAGCAGTCCTCCGAAATGGTATCGCCACTACATCTCATGTTTGTGGACTTCGAGAAAACTTTCGGCAGCTTCAAGCGAGATTACATATGGAATGCTTTGCGTAGGAGAGGTATTTCAGATAAGGTCATAGCTGTGATTAAGGAATCCTACGAAGATGCAAGGTGTCGCGTCTTGCATAGAGGAGAGCTGTCCGAGGGCTTTCCTGTGCGAACGGATATCAGACAAGGCTGCATATTATCACCACCCCTGTTTCTGGTGGTAAACGACATCTTGAAAATTGCACTGGAGGGTGGGGAAGGTAAAGGTGTTCAATGGAGACTATTTAACATCTTAAGTCACCTTGATTATGCTGATGACGTGTGCTTGCTTGCATTTTAAATGCAAAAGGCGGGACCGAAAATAAATGTGCGTAAAACCAAGTATATGCACATGGGTTCGAACGCAAGCATACCGGTAATATCAAACAGAACTTCGAAAATCAATACGTGTTAGAAAGGTGATATTTCAGAAAGTCAAGAAAGTGCGCAATTTCAACCAACTACTTCAAAGTTATTCAAGTTGGAAAATGGAAATCTCTACCGAAGAAATTCGTGCCATTTCGAAGGCAAGAAAGAAAAGAAAATTTGTGCACTTTATGGAGACAATGCTCTACCGATACGTCTAGCAAAACAATGGATCGAACGATTTTATTTTGGCCGGCCGTCACGGAAAAATTCGACGAAATTCTTTAAAAAGTTCATGTAAATCCAAATGCGGCCACTTATAAGATCGGTGCGAACCTAAATTTTGCTCAGAAAACTGTTTTGAATCATTTGCGTGCGGCTGAATTTGTCAAGAGATCGATGAGTGGTTTTCGCATGAACTGAGTGCGAAAAATTTAGTCTATCGAATTTGCACATGCAATCAGTGACCCGGGAAAAACTAGATGATCTAGGAGTCTTATCTCATCCACCTTATATCCCTGACCTTAAGACTACCATTTATTCCGGTCTCTTAAAAACTCTCTACTGGGAAAAAATTTAATTCAAAAATTACTGCAAAAACCATTTGTCGGCGTTTTTTGACCAGAGACCACAGCAGTTCTAAGAAAGATGGCGAAAGGTCATCGATAAGAATAAACAAGATTTGGATTAATTATGCTTATTATTTCAAGCAATGAAAAAGTGCAGTTGAATTTAGTCGAAAAATACGAAAAGAGTTTTTACTCCGCCCAATATATTCTGAATCGGGTGTTACAAACCGCACATCGCTAGGGTGTCGAAAAGTGCCCCAAATCTTTGTCTAATTTAAGCAAAGTCGGATGGCTAGTTCATAAATGGGTTTCGGTTTTTTGCTATCTTGAATAGTTGTATTTTTGACATGGATATATCTAATGGCTCAACCAAAATTTTGGGCATCGAAAATTTGTTACCGTGAGCCTATCTCTCTAATAGGCGCGCATCAACTCAATCGAGCAATAGGTACGAGACGACAATAACAGGAAAACGCGTCAATCAACGTTTCACCAAGCTCAAAAAACACGTGAGTTGTGTGTTATGTATACACACTGCCGGCAAAAAGTTTGAGACCACACTAACGAAGAAATGAAATAAAACTCAAAAACTTGTTGGTATTTTCATAAAAGATTTAAAATATACACCCTGAGATATAAAACTAATCTAAATATAGACAAATTAACAACCATTTATCTTTGAACGTACATTTTTAAGGTAAAAACAGCTTAAACTGATTTTTCTTTGAAAAATTCTCCTTTGCATTTTATAAATGTTTTCACTAGTCTCGGCATACGAGGAATCAGTTTATCGATTGTGTCTTGTGGTATATTGTTCTAGCTTTTATTTAAAGCCTTCCACAAGTATTCATGTGGTGAGGGGCACCGATCGCGAACGTTTCTATTAAGTTTTTTCCCATAAAAGTTCGATCGGATTGAGATCGAGACTCTGAGGAGGCCACACCATATTTTTTAATACTCCTTGCATTTTTTGTTCTAAATAGCCTCTCCATAATTTCGAACTATGTTTAGGATCGTTATCGTGCTGGAAAATAAACCCGTCGCCAATGGTTCTCAGCCCGGAGGGAATTGCATTTGTTTCGAGAATCCTTTGGTATTGTTCTTTTTTCATGATTCCTTCGATCCGTACCAAATCTACCCACCACCGAGCTTCACAGATGGTATCACACAATCTGGCAGCGTCGTTTCTCCGGCATTACGTCGAACAAAAATTCTCCTTTTCGTTCCAAATATTTCGAATGGATTTGTCATTCCAAAGTACATTCTTCTGTCCAATATCGATAGGTAAGATCCTGTATTCGTTTCTTCTTGTTCTGCGGCCTTAATAGCAATTTTCGCACGGCAACGCAGCCAAACAAATTAGCATCTCTAAACCGTCTTTTTACGGTAGTAAAAGACACAGGTTGGATCGACATTTGCTTATTTCAGCGTGAATTTCTAGCGCTATTAGAAATCTAATCCGATTGCAGATAATAGCAATTAAATGATCCACGCTAGAGTGGTTGCTCTCGGCCTTTCTGAGCGTGGACGATTCTGATTACTTCTGATTTCTTGTATCGAACAATTGAACGACGAACACATGTCTCCGATAATTTAAACTAGTATTTAAACTAGTGGTCATCATCGCAGTAAGTGCTATCGACGCGACGCACGTTAACTAGGTGTCTACCTGTGAGTCTATTTCTCTTGTACTTAGGTGTATACAGTATATATACAGTATGTAAGCATAGTATTTAACCAATTCGAAAGAAATAACAGGCACTCAGAACTATGATCACTGGGTTCGTCAGATTCCATTCCGTACGAAAATTATGAAATTTCTGGCGGGATTTTTTCCCGAGTTGCTCGAGATTTCCTTCCCTATACTCGTTTGAGATTATGGGCAACTGATGATCTGAGCCCGTTTTGTGGGATTTCCACTTGGTGGCTGCCCGGGTTTCGATCATTGTGTTGTAGTTGGATTCTACGTCGTCGGGATGAAGAAGGCGAAAAGAATACAAGAGGAGTTGTGGGGCCAAGCTGCTCAGGATCTCATCGCGCGCCTTGCAGAAAATAGAGAGAGGGAGGGGGGAGGTATAGTATTTAACTAAAACATTACGATTCGAATATGCAATACTAGTGTCACTGGGCTCCTCAGATTCATTCGGTATGAAATTTCTGGCGGGATTTTTTTTCCATAATTGGTCAAGATTTTTTTCCCTATACTCGGTTGAGATAATTGGCACCTGATGATCGTAGCTCTTTTTGTGGGATTTCCTCTTGTTGGCTGCCCGGGTTTCGAGCATTGTGGTTTTGCTGTTGAATTAAATGTACCTTTCATTATTCTTCTTTGAATTTCGATAGGTTCGCTTCGATCTTTCGATAAGTTTGCCCTAGATATCTAAAGTTTTCCAGGTTATAGGCTTCCACTGTAATATTTTATCTGATTGGCGTCTTTTTCTCCGTTTGCATCATAACTTTTGTTATCGTGAATTCGTAGTCCAACTTTCCTTGCTACCGAGTCAAGTTTTACAAATATTTCTTTAGCACTCTCCAGAGATCTTGCAAGAATATTTATGTTTTCGGCATATGGTAAACGTTGCGTGCATTTGAAGTATTTGAAAGTGTTCTCTCATCATGTTGCCGTATCTCAGCAGGAATCCAGAATCGGAATAGGTAGAGACCTGCAACTTAGAAAAGGCTCACCTTGATTAAAATACATTTCCAGTGGTATTTCGATTATTTATTATGGATCATTGGTCTGGGATGTAGTGCATTTACGAAAAAACGATTGTTTTTTTATATGAAGATGGTTTTCGTTTGGTTTGAAATATTAGATTTTTTTTGTGTTGGAAAATCAATCCACATGCAGGCGACATGAAGGCTGATATAGATTTTTCTCTAGCCATGCTATCCTCCATCTAGTTTCCTTGTTTACATTTGCACATATTTCAGCGTCTGGCCCAGTCTTATCTTGCGTTCTCTAGGTCACTTTATGAAGCATATTTGAGTTAAAAGCCTGAAGAGATTAAATTAACTCGCGTAGATTTTTTGTCGCAGCGTTTGGTCATCTTATGTTGTCAAAGGTAATTTTTCTTCTTTCGAAGTTTCGAAGTGTGCTGTCTTCGTTTTTGGGATTCTAATTAATTGATTCACTTTTTACAAACTTTTCCTGTTATTATGAGAGTATGTATTTTTATAATTTATGGTAAATTATGTTAAAAAAAACACGATTCTCACACTAAGATGCTGCAAAGAGTACTGGAAACATAGAAAAAAAAAGTATATTTATGATTTTAAATTAAATTTTAATTTCAGAAAATCTGATTATACTTTATTCCTCGTGAAATCCTAACGTATGCGTCTGCTCCTTATTAATATGAATTTCAATTGCACCCCATTTTCGGATGCTGCTACCCTGTATCACCCTCACACTTAAAAACAAATCGATAAATTTGCTCTTGCGAGGGGAACGCTCTCTAGGATGTTCAAACACACTCGACACACATCTTCAAGCTTTCAGTTCACTGTCTTCCTTCAACAATGTCTCATTTATTATTTTTAAGTGGCCTTTGCCATCCTCCAGATTAAATATAAACCATAAAAGTGTGCTAGTATTTTTTTTCCTATGCCTGAAGATCAATAAGTGTTAAAATAAATATTAAATCTGTTTAAATCAAAAGTTTATCGCTCAACAAAAAAAAAATGGCCATTTTTTGAAAAATCGATATCTCTATAGAAATTATAGAACTATGCAGTACGATGTAAAATTAGCAAACTATTTGCAAACAATTCCAAGCTATGGCAAAATAAATATGTAAATCGAAAGATATAAAATCGGATTATTGGTTAGAAAGTTTCATGTTGTGAAATGGAGCATAGCCTCCTCCTTCATCCATTTTAACATCAACTAAATGGCATGTTTACAGTTTAATTAAAAGAGACACGAACCAAATTAAAAAGAATGGAGATCGGCAACAATGTTGTTATAAAAATGTGAATTTAATCCCTTAATCGAACCTGAACACAAAATCACTGAAAAGTCTTCCAATCAGTTGCGATTCAGTTCGCCTCTGAACTAGTTTATAAGAAAAAAAAAGTAAAATTACATATTTAAGTGAATCAATTGTCTTCCCATTATTTTCTAAGTGATTTAGTGCATAAAATTAAATAGTTATTCATGAAACTAAGTCTTCCAAAGAATCTTGAAACGGATTCAATTATGATTTCTTCAAAAGTATGCACGTTAAAAGTTACAACGCCTCAAGAACCTCTCAAATTATCGCCTCAATCGGCATCGTCGGCAGTGACTAAAAATAAACGTCGCCGAAAACGTAATGGACGACGTTTTTTCGAACACGACAATCGCGAAGCACTTGCTGCTCGAGATCTAGTTTTAATGGAGAAATACAAATCAGCAAAAAGCAAATTCAAGCCTTTGAAATCAAAAACTAATGGAAATAAGAAAAATAAGAATTTTAAGAGTATATCGAAATCTCAAAATCATAATGTCGGCATGTGTTGTTGTCACTGCACATGCTCCGCTAATCCAGTCAATCACACTGCCAACCATTTGCATGGGCTTCTACTGAATTCGACTGATAACGTGCGACGATTTCCGAATGTTGATGCCGGTTTACACCAATTCGCTATTCCCTTTAATGCATGTGCCAACAGCGCCAATAGTACGGGCACGACAACGTTGCAATTAAGTGGCGGATTACAAAATATTCCGTACGAACTCTTAGCGCAAATATCGCCAATGCACAGTAAAGAACTGCATAGTGTAGTAAGGTAAATCATATAATATTTCTTGCAGTGGTATCATTGCCAATATTCGTACTTCCTCCTCGATAAGTAATTCAGATTTAAATTTGATTTATTATCTAAAGATTTTTTTATTTCCAGTATGAGAATTATTTGCGCTTTATTTTATTCACATATAACATAAAAAAATACTCAAACTCTTTCCAAATATTTCAATCTTGAATTTCTTTACAGCGTTCGTGAAACTCATCAAATTGCAGAAGCACAACAGGAAAAGAACGCTAAATTACGCGAAGCTTTTGGCATTTCCGAATATTTTGTCGAAGGCACCAGTTTCGATCCGGAACGTAAGGCAAAAGAGGATTTGGCTAAGAGTTCGGCACTACAAGAGGAATTGCAAGCACAAAGGGATGCTGAAAAGGAAAAGAGTCGAAAATATGCCTTAGTGCGAACACCGTCTCCGATCAAAGACAAAGATGTGCAAAAATCGAAGAAAGATAGTTCCGAGAAAAAGAAGAAGAAGAAAAGAAATCGTGATGCGTAAGTTTAAATATCCAGTAAATTTATTAATATTTAAATGAATCGTGAACTTTTGTTAGTTTGTTTTTCATTTCAATTATACATTTAGTCAATGTTCCACAATCAACTTACGCATGAAAATAGTTTTCGCGAGACCAGAGCACAGTTGAATGAAAGACATTTAAAGCTCTTTGAAGCCGTTAAAAATTAACTAATAAATTCGATATACTATTTAACTATTTATGAACTGATTTTGCTTCATTATTTAAAACCATCATCTTAGCAGCATTTTTATTCGAATTAATTTTAACCAACAGGTCGTCTAGTCCCGAACGCAAAAAAGACAAGAAAAAGAAATCAAAAAAACACAAGAAAGAAAGGTAATTGCTAAAAATCGTTTACTTAACAAAAAAAACTAAATACCATTAAAATAAGTTAATAGAAATAAATCTTTAATGCGTAGTTTTGTATTCTTGAACTAGCATTGAGAAAAAAAAAACAATTGTTTTGCATACGACTCTCTCTCTATATTTTATTTTTCGATAACCAAAACAATTATTATGAAAATCAACAAATCAGATATAAAATTCATAGAAACGTATAAAACTGAAAATAGGATTTTCCACTCTTAAATTCTAATGTTTTTATTTCCAATTTGTTGTTTTTCGACTTAGAGTTTTTTTTAACACTTAACACTATGAGTGCATAGAATTAAAAATTATTAAATATTATAAACAAATACTAATACTAAATAAATGCTTGCTCTCTCTCTCTGTTCTCGTTTGAAATTGATTCTTTCTTCTTATTGCATTACATGAAGAAAATTAGGAAAATGATGAATTAATGTTAAAAAAAAAGAAATATTTATCTTAATATGAAAGAGATTTTAATAAAAAAAAATTAATATTTTTTACGGTAAGTATTTCCCCGTATTTTATGATGAGTTTGTTTTTGATAATTCGTTGTTTTTTTCTTTTCTGATAGAAGTTTATTTGCTTACAATTTTGTTTTTTTTTGTATAGGTTGAAATTTATTTAACGTGTGTTTTTTTTCGCCTTTCTAAGAAATTGATTTTTCTCATTTGATTAAAATATAAAACAAAATGTCAAAAAAACTGAACCTCTCTAATTTGAACGATACCATTGGAATTAGTTAAACTTACAGAAAATTCAAATGAATGAAATGAATTTTAGTATTAAGAGCTCATTGTGGAACGATAATGGTAGTGGTAAAAGTTAAATTTATAAATAAACTTAAATTGTTCAAGGTTCGAGTAAGAGAGGTTTGACAGTAACTGCATAATTTATATTTATGTAGTTGGTTTTTTATTGCTATTTGCTGTATAGTTTTAATACAAGTATCTCTTATAAAACGCGATACTTTTATATCTGGTTCGAAGTTCTTTGAGTGCAACAATTAGCACATCAAAATAAAAAATTGCAGTGCTAAAAAAACTGTTCAAACAACTTTTTTGCAAAAAAAAAAATTTATCGGGGAATAATTTACTAGTATTGAATTAATATTTAATTTTGTGATGAGCTAACAACATAATTCCTGAGCAAAAGCTGTTTATCCGATTATTGCTTGGATTGCTATTCAATCTTTTAACATTACACATTTTGGTGCACTACATTGTGACCAAATTTGTAAATAAAACGCAAAATATTTAATTAATTATCAAAATTTATTTTGCCGCCTTCAAACTAATCCCCATTAGATGCAACGCACATATGTCAGCGTTTTTTTCAGTCCTCGAAATACTTTTCATAAGCACTTGTTGGTATGGCCTTCAGCTCCTTTAGTGAAATTTGTTTTATATCCTGGATCGACTAAAAACGGGTTCTACGGAGCGGCAATTTCAGTTTCGGACATAGGACGCGCACGAATGGGCGTAGTAGCTTAAGCCTACCTGCAATAACCACAGATTCTATGGTTATAAAGTCTGGGCTTAATTGGAAATTCTCGATACTTTTAGTGAACGAGAGACACTGGGAAACAAGAACCGGGAACTGCTAAACTTCAACTAGACTCCGCAGAAAACGTACCACCACCCATACACATCGTTAAAGACTATAGACGCGTAGATGATAAATCTAGCCATAGCCAGGTGGAAAAGTACCACAAACTGTAAAAACACGAAATAAATGTGGTATACGAGTGACGCGAAGAAGACAAATCTCTTGTTATCATTACCCAGAAAGCAATGTGCGACAGTAGTTGGTATGATTACCGGCCATTGCCTTATTGAAACATATAATTACAGAATGGGTTGGGTAACGTATGATCTCTGTAGGAATTGCAAACATCCTGGAGAGAGGGATGTTAGGATGTAGCCTAGTCTGTAGCCTAGTCTGCAGCGTGTTAGTATACAATGCGAAGGTCGCGAGTCCAAATCCCGGTCCACGCATAATTCCAGCACGCTGCCTGCTTAGGTATACCTTGGTCACCTCAATCTACGAAAATAAAAAGTTCGAAGATGAGGGTTGTGCAAAGGTCTAACAATCCTTTCACCATAAATAATAAAAAATGTTATGGAACCTGAAAGACAGGAGGCCAAAGCTCGATTTGGGCTATAGTGCCATTGTAGAAGTAGAAGAGGAGAGAGGGAAACGGTGGATCACGTGTGATGTAACTGCCCGACTCTTGCTAGAAGAAGGCTTAAAACCCTCGGCGCACCGTTCTTCTCCGACCTTAAGCAGGTCTCGAGCTGCGGTATGCGGAATCTGTTGAATTTCGCCCCGGCAAGGAAAACTTTTGAGCTTATCAAGAAACTCGTAACATCGCTGGACGAAACACAGTATGGTTTTTCCAATTCATGTGGTATCACTATGGATTCCAAGGGGTGTATCTGGGCTAAAGCCGCCACTCTAGCCTAACCTAATCTGTCATCTTTAAGCACTATATGTAGATGGTGCCATTAGAGTATCTGTAAAGGAAAGGGCCCTATTCTGTTTATTTAATAGGAGGATCCGTTCGTATATATCAACTCTAGGTGACGTAAGCTTTGATAGTTTAAGAGTTGATTCTTCTGAGAACTATAAGTACTACTTCTTAGGTACTCGCATGTTAATAAAAACATTCAAAAAGTAGGTTTATATTTTTTTAAATACCTAGGCTTTCTACAAAGGTGCAACAATTCGTTGACATCCACCAATCTTGTTATTCATGGTACTACGAGTTAGAGGTACGACTTTTAAATATCTTCTACTGTACATGACGTCACGGATTGACAACTCTTACCGTTTCTCTGAATATATGGCATTTTCAAATAGCGAGAATTTTCTATTTTAATTGTCTTAAAGAAAAAAATATATATAAGTGAGAAGTGATTGACGGGCGGGATATCTGAGATCGATTATAAGAACTTTAATCTTCTTCTACAATGACACTACAGCCTAAATCGGGCATTGGTCTCCTTCAGGTTTCTTAACAATTTCATTACTTATTGAAGAATGATTTGTTAACTCTTTGCACAACCCTCAATATACGATTTTTTTCATTTTCGTAGTTTGAGGTAACCAAGGTATTTCCAAGCAACCAGTGGTTTGGAATTATACGTCGACCGGGATTTGAATTCACGATTTTCGCATTGTTGACTAACATGCTACACCCTAGCTGAACTTCAATGCAAAACAGTAATCGGATTATTTTCCCCACCGAACATGATATCGCTCAAAGGCTTCACAGTATGCTCTAAAATATCTTTTTGATAATTACTGGTCCTAGTTTGGACACCCTTTTTACAAAAAATTGAGGTTTATGGTGCTGATCTCTACCAGACTATCACTGACAAAGGATGATGACCTCTTTGTACCCGCTCAACTTTTTTCCTGTGCTTCCCGGGAATTTAATATATAAATAAATTTCTCTTCGATCGTGAAGATTTTTTCGTTAGAAAAAAAGAGGGTGTGATGCTGACCAACCGTCTAAGGAGCAAACATTGCCTTCAACTCATTTTTCAACTGTTCTATCCATCTAGATAGCTCGCGATCAAAAGTTGAGCTGAGGTACTTTGTAAGCTTCATATGGAAGGTAAACAACCGGAGAAAGAACAGATCGTTGCTTGTTGTTCAAACAGAATTAGCGAAGCCAGGCAGGACTAGGTATATGTATTTGGTTCTACGAACATTTCTTTTCAGTCCGGAATTTGAGTGGCAAAGAGCGGACTTTTGACTTAAGTCCGAACGGTTATGTGCAAGTAGAGTCACGTCATCATAATCAATGAAACTTAAGCTGTTAAACGGTCTACTGCATACCTTTACCACTACACCTCCATTTAGCCGGATACCTTCCTTGATCCGATACCCCAAGAAAGAATGGAAGGAAAATGTAAGCTTTCAGGTTTCAGCTTCGCTCTAAGGAACTCGGTTGGTAGTCCGTGCGGTTTTCTTTCTAGGTGTTAACCGAAACTCGGAAATTGCCCCTTCCTTATCTGGAAGATCGTTCGTAATAGAGGATTATTGTGATGGGATGTTTGGTAATGGTTCTGTTATGGAGAAATATCTTCATCTGATAATACACACCTAAGTACAATTTGCGTACATTTCGGCTGGAGCAACTGCAACTCATTTAACTTAATTGAACCACACCCAAGAAACTACACAGCGAGTATCAGAGAAAAATAGTTTTGATCTAAATCGTATTGATTGATTTATTATAATAAGAAAAATCATTTTATTTTATATTTTCTTTTTGTTCTTTCCTAAATTTCCTTGATTTTTATGCAGTCACAATCAAAGAATGAAATAAAAAACAAAAAAATCGCTAAAATGTAAATGAATCAAATTTTTAAAATAATTTCTCATCTTTCTTTTCTAAGACAGACCATTTTGAAGAGTTTTAATGAAGGTAAACAATTAATGAAAAGAAACAAAAAATAATAATAATAATGATAATACAAAACCGTATAGAGAATGTTTATTTTTTATTATAAAACCAAACATCTATTATTATAACTTACATTTTATTTATCGAAATGTTGAAATTCTTTTTTTTTTCATATAAATATAAAGCTCTATTGTAAATCGTGTAATAAAATGGATTTTAGTGTCTCTGATCTTGATGGTATTTCGGACCTTCGAAACTAACAAAAAGAAAAAGAAAACTGAGTTTCTTTATCGACCTTGTTCTTTTTTTTAAATTGTTAGAAATTTCAAAAAGAAGAAATTCACTTTTATTTTTCCTTGTCTTCATATTTAAACCAAAAATAATAAAACCTAGTCCTTAAGCATCTAAATAGTGTAAGATTTAATATTAAATGTAATTAATACTTCTGTAACGATATTTGATTGTTTTTAACTCAACGAAAACTAATTTTTTTCAACAGATCAAAGAAGAAGAAATCGAAAAAGCATAAAAATAAGGATACCGATTCAAATTCATCCGATGATAGTGACTCGGATAATGATTCAAGTGATTCGGAAAAGGAGATAAAGAAGCGAAAGAAATCGAAGAAAGATAAGGTAATTGGAGAAATGAAAATTCCTTTAAAGTTTTGTGAATTTTTCTAACTCTTTTAAATAATCAGTCTCTCACTGTTGAAAAATAATAATGAAATGGTGGATTTTTTTTTTTTTTGTACTTAAATTTAAATTTTTAATTATTTTTATTGGTTCGGTTAGTTAGCACATCTTTAGGGCCTTTATGAATTCCTTGCTTCGTCTTTGTCTAGTTATAGCAGCTTATGACGTAACAATATCACAATGTCAGACGTAGCAAAGATCTGTCCCAACTCTTATTTTTCTGTTATCTTAGATTCAGTTTTTTTCGTTTATAACATTTGAGGGAGTCAACGTAAAAGCTGACTAAACATCATTTTTTGGCGGAGACAAAATGTTTTAAAATTACCATGACGACTAGGCATTCGATACACACTAACACTACTCTCCTAATAGAGTTTGGACAATGCAATAATACCAACAGCTCAGCGTGAGTTTAAAAGTGCAAGAAGGCAGCATGAGAATATGAAAAACAGGCAAACTTGTAGTCTGCTTGAGTTAAACGGTTTTGAAATGTATGCGTTAAATTACAAGTTTTTGTATATTATCACTCATTACAATCGAAAATAAATATGACCTTCGTAAATAGCAATTCATTATGATTGTGTTTACTTCATTATAGAAAAAGAATTGACAAAATTCAAATTTCGGACAAAATTTCCCGCGCAATCGCTGTACATGCATTGTAACACCATCTTTTTATGGGCTACCTTTTTTTTAGGAGAGTTCCGTTACCCTGGGGGTTACTTATCTCGGCTCTTATGCCAGAATAGGCTCAGGGAGTAGAGAGGGTACGAAGTCCTGGTTCTTATGCGAGAATGGGCTTCAGGAAGTAGAGAGGGTACGAAGTTCTGGTTCCTATGCCAGAATGTGCTTTATACGAGAAGGGGCTATTACCCGGTGACCAGGGTCTCAGCTCCAAGAAGCCGGATACTCAACTCTAAGTTGCCGGAGTTGATCCCAGGTCAATGAAGCAAGGGGATCATAGCTCTAAGAAGCTGGGTTCTCAGCTCTAAGGAGCCAAAGTTAATCCCAGGTTAATGAGGCGAGGGGATCCCAGAACTAAGGAGCCGGATCTTTAGCTCTAAAGAGCCGGAGTAGATCCCAGGTCAATGAGGCGAGGTGATCCCAGCTATAAGGAGCCGGATACTCAGCTCTAAGGAGCCGGAGTTGATCCTGTCAATGCGACGAGGGGATCTCAGCTCTAAGGAGCCGAATACTCAGCTCTAAGAAGCCGAATACTCAGCTCTAAGGAACCGAATACTCAGCTCTAAGGAGCCGGAGTTGATCCCAATACAGAGAGGCGGGGGATCCCAGCTCTATGAAGCCAGATACTCAGCTTTAAGTAGCCGGATACTCAGCTCTAAGGAGTCGGAGTTGATCCCGTCAATGCGACGAGGGGATCTCAGCTCTAAGGAGCCGAATACTCAGCTCTAAGAAGCCGAATACTCAGCTCTAAGGAACCGAATACTCAGCTCTAAGGAGCCGGAGTTGATCCCAATACAGAGAGGCGGAGGATCCCAGCTCTATGGAGCCAGATACTCAGCTTTAAGGAGCTATCCCGTCAAAGGTCGGGCAGGGGCTTGAGGAAGGCAGCACTTGGGGAAGGCAGCACTTGGGGAAGGCAGCACTTGGGGTGCCGGACACTCAACCGGCTCTAGGGAGCTGAAGGTGTTCCCGTCAGTCTTGACAGTCGTTTATCCACCCAAAAGGAAAAAACGTTTTTTGTTAGTTAATTACCTCCATTGCTATTTATTTATAACCTCTTCGTGTAGTCAATTAAAAATGACTGTCCTTATCTCGCCCCGTATTGGGCATTTCCACTCAATTTATATGTTATAATTGCTGAACAGGCTTCAACTGACGAAGAAGAATTATCATCAACACTACTACGCTTGCTGAAATCAAAGCAGCTTTATGTGACCAAAAACGTAACATAGCGCCGGAAATTGACGAAATACCAGTTGAACTTCTGAAAAACGGTGGAAAATGTGTCGCTGAAATACTGCACAACATGATAAGGAAAATTTGGACAGAGGAAATCATACCCAACGACTGGCGAAAAAGCATTATATGTCCAATTTACAAGAAAGGAGACAAACTCTGCTGTGAGAATTACAGAGGTATATCATTGTTGTGTACGTCCTATAAAATACTGAAAAAAATAATTGAACGTCGTCTTAATCAATCAAATCAATCAAATTCCTGTTAAGACCCCCTATAGGGGCATAGGACAGAAACAACTCTCTTCCACAAGGCGCGATTCTGAGCATCGGCCTTAAGCTGTTGCCAAGACTTGTTTATTCCTCTGGCCTCCTGCTCAACGTCGTCTTAAGCCCTATACTAATCAAATAATTGGCGAATACCAAGGCGGATTCAGAACCGAACGATCTACAACAGACCAGATATTCTCGGTGAAACAGGTGCTTGAGAAATGCTGGGAATATAACACAGACGTGCACCAAATCTTCGTAGATTTTAAACAAGCATACGACAGTATCGACAGGAGCGTACTGTACCAAATCATGCTTGACTTTGGAATTCCTCCAAAACTAGTCCGACTAGCAAGACTCACAATGACGAACACTGAATCCCAAGTGAGAATACAAACCGATTCCACAATCAACTTTCGAACGGAATGTGGTTTAAAGGAGGGAGATGGTCTAGCCCCCATGCTTTTCAACTTGACACTAGAGTATGTCGTCCGAAAAATCCCAGTCGACACCAACGGGACACTACTATTCACGTCCACCCAACTATTAGCATACGCTGACGACATTAACATTCTGGCAAGATCCTTCCCTAAGGAGGTATTTGTCAATCTTGACTCCGCCGCAAAAGAAGTTGGGCTGCGTATTAACGAAAAAAAACAAAAGTAATGACGCAAACAAGAAGAAGAATGCCAATCAGACGAAACATAACAATTGCGGAACATAATTTGGAGAGTGTGGACAACTTCATATAACTTGGGGCTAATCTAACAAAGGACGGTAATGAAACAGACGAAATCAAACGACGGATAATACTTGCAAATAAGACGTATTATCCGGTACTTCCAATAATGAAATCCAAGAAAGTAAAAAGGGCAGGTTATGTTTTTACTTCTGCCTCCTGAGTGCGTTGCCCTAGGGAGATGGGTGTATCGGTGGATAGGTATATTTCATGGCATCACAGCATTGTTCAAACTCTATTAGGAGAGTAATGTTAGTGTATATCGAGTATCTCTGATAACGACTACTTCAAACGTCAAGCAATAAGTTTTACTATGCGAATTAATTAGCTTGACTTTTTACAATTGTAACATAGACGTGACGTCAACGTAGTCAAAGACAAAGTATTCGCTTATTTATGCGGTCTGTTTATATTGCGACTGACCTCTTTTGATCAGCCGCCAGACAATACAGTCAGATACTAAATCTGCCTGTGTCTATGGTTAGTAGTTCGGTGCTTGGACCGTCCTTCCGTTTTGGGGAAGCAGAAAAACAGGGTTTTTTTAAAAGAAAGAATTCTCGGAAAATTCTTAATCTTTATTCTAAGAACTTAAGCCACAAACAAGGGGAGCTAGAATGGCCCCGATTTGTGGTTTCTGATCTCTTAAATATTATAATTCTGCTGCGCAGTACACATTTTGTAAGAACAAAAAAAAACTAATCTAAGAACCTTTGAATGGCTCTTATTACATAGAGCTAAGGAAAATAAATTCATTTCTTTAATATGACTTACTGCAATCGCTATCTCTTGTTATGCGCAGCATAGTAGCGTGTAGGATTACAATTTGAGTAAAGATATTTAAAGAATGCTATGAAAACATTTCTGCTGATGCCAACATTAATGTTATGCGACAATTAAAAATAGACAATCATGATGATTTTGCTGATGGCAAAATTAACGTTGTGAGAAAATTATTTCGTTAAAAAATAGAAGATAATAATAATTTTGCTGATGGCAAACTTAATGTTATAAAACTTTATGCTGCTGAACACGGTCTTTTTGAATTTAGGAAAAAAGCTCAAAGCGTTCGAGAGTTATGTTGTAGTCAGACGGACGGACAGATGGTCGCTCGGAATCGAGGTTTTTGAGCTGCAACAAATATTTCTCTGTGTCATTGGCGGTTCTGTGCAAGCATTATTTCTTAGCGTTACAAACAGTAAGACAAACACAATATACTCTCAGAATTCGTCTAGAGTAAATAACTCGCTATGGGTTACGATATTAAAGAGGTGTGGCAATATTGTACACAGGTTATTATTGTTATGCATTGCTCAGTAGCCTGTTTTGATACGTCGCATAATTTTGATGTCCTTCCAACCAGTGAAGAAAACACTCTGGTGCACCAGATATTTGAAAATTCATTTGAAAAATTATATTTCTTTCGAAAACTATCGAGTAGTCATTTCTAATTGTAAGAAAATATTGTTTTGGTCTAGTTACGCTATCACGTGGAAGCAAGCCAACCAACCAAGTATGTAAATGCGCAAGTAGGGCGGAGAGTCAATTGTTAAAGTAATATTTCCATGCATAATTTTTTCTAATAAGCTTTCATGCATGTTGGACTCCACCCGCGTCATAATAAATGCGTGAGTTAAAATTTCACAGTAACACGCTGCCTCCGCAAGTAATTATTCGACAAGCTCAGAAACATGTGTTTTCTGTCAAATATCAACTTACAAGTCGGATTCAAAACTTACACACTCACCGAAAAACACCATTAAAAAAATTTGTAATTAATTTTACATCCTATCGTATCGTCGAATTTTTTGAAATCGCTAAGGTAAAATATTCAGAAAAGTATACCATTATAAATATTATTGATGTCGAAAATTTTAGTTTTGATTCGAATATATACGCCCTCCCACAGAAATGCACAATTTTGGTAAATGCATTTAATCGAATTTCATTGAAACTAGAAAAGGTACAACCATAAAATTTTGCCAGAATTTGTCCCTTAATAATTGCAATTAATGCTAAAAAAAAAACTATGAACTTCGCTTCACTCCTTCTACCACCTCCCATACAAATTTATGTATTGGAAATTCAAGAAAAGTATTTCTCCTTCGATCATATGAGAGCTATCGACACTAAAATTCTAACAAAACAATGTGATTAGAATGCTTATAAGCAGATTCGAAATCATCCAAAACCTCTCACTTTCTCTGCCACCTCCCATACAAATGCCATAAATTCAGACAAAAATTGTTCAATTTCCTCCAAAATTATGAGCTACAAACTTTAAATTCAGTATGAAATATTTTTTATACTCTTTCCTATTTCGCCCAATTATAATTCTGTTATGTTTTTTTATTAACGAACCGAACCAATTTGTACATTTTTGTTTTATTTTATATCATAATTTGAATCACTCTACCAAAAAAAATTATACAGTGCATAACACCACACACAATATGTAATCAAAAAGAAAAAAACAAAAATATAATTTTCGTTTGAACCCTTGGCGCTTCATTAAATAGGATAGCTTTCGACAGGCTCTCTTGTAGCTTTGTAAGTATTTTGTTTTCTTTTCACTCTTTCTCTTTGGCAACAATCAAAAATGGCCAGGATATTAATCATTTTATTAATTTTTAGTTTCTTTTTTGTATTGAAATAAGCGAAAAATATTAACAGCTATAATCCATTAAATAAAAAGACACAAGAAACATTTGTTTTTCTTACAAAAAAAATAGTACTAAATAAATTTCATGAATCAATAATTTATAAAAATTTATTTTATTCCATCAAATAGAAGAAGAAAGATAAAAAGAAGAAACATCGTTCATCATCAGTAGAATCTCGGGCTGGGTAAGTGTATCAACTTTTCCTTTATGTAAAACAAAACACAATTCTAATATTTTCATGTTATTTCAGTTCGCCGGGATTAAAACGTCCACAATCACCCAGCACTCGTCGAACTAAAAATCAACAACAAGAGGAAAGTCGAGGTTCTACGCGAAATGAGAATGGCGATCGCGGACGATCACGTGAACGTCGAGATATTGGACAAAAATTGAAAAAATCGTCAAAAGACGACATTTTAACCGAAAGAACTTTTAAAGAGAGTAGAAATAATTCACGTGATCAGCGCGATAATAAATCAGACAGAAATCGTAAAAGATCACGATCTCAAAATAAGAAAAATCGACTGAACACACCTGACTTGCGACGATCACTGAGTCCGAAACGTTCTCGCAAGGAACGATCTGTTACACCGAAGCGAAAAACCGAACAAAAGTACAAATCAAAATCGCCTGTTTATAAAAATCGAAAATCGCCAGAGATAAAAAAGAAACGAGATAATAGCGAGAACAATAGACATAAGAACCGATCGAAAACTCCGGAAAGAAAAGCCGATCGTAAACGTAAATTATCGCCAGAACCAGCAGCAAGAAGTCACACTCGATCACCTCCACCTAAACCGAAAGAGCAAACACCTCCACGAAAATCACGTCGAAGAACTCCATCGCCGAAACGTAAGGAAGCATCGCGATCACGATCGACACACAAATCAAGTAACAGTCGTCGACCGTCAAAGGATCGTCGAGTTGAGGACAGGCGCGATCGTTCCCGTTCGTCATATTCGAGGGATAGAAGGGATGATAATAAGATATCAGAACGTAAATACAATCAGAAACGGTCAAAATCACGAGATCAGAGCAGAAACAATAGAGACCGATCGAACTCTCCCCGGAATCGTTACAGCCCGAAACGTAGAGATGACAGAGAGCGATCACCTATGAACAAGCGCTCTCGCAGTCGATCGCCTTCTCCTAAACGAGAACGAATCAATCCCTTTAGAACCAACAACAACACAAGACCTGCAGTTTCTCGTCAACGTTCAGTATCGCCACGACAAGATCGACGAAACGGTTCACCAGCAAATCGTCCATACAATCAATTTCGTTACGAATCAAACAAGCGTCAGAATTCTCGTAGTCGCAGCCGAAGCAATCGATACTCACCACCTCTGCAAAGGCAACGATCAGCATCGCCCCAAAGGCGACGATCGCCTTCACCCAAACGGCGACGATCACCATCACCTAAACGGCGACGATCTCCAACGCCAAGCGAAAGAACTCGCGATCGTTACACATCGAGGCGCGTTAGTACGCCACCAAAGCGTGACCGAACACCTCGACGAGAAGATTTCTTGAAATCGCCACCCAAAAAAGCGACCTCACCACCAGTTCCGGCTGCTGCAAGGCCATCATCGAAAATGGATAAATCCCGTTCACCGATCGCTTCTCCGCCACAGTCCAAAAAATCTGAAAAGCCAAGGGCAACACGATCATCAAGCTCCTCCAGTTCCGAATCATCTGATCTCAGTTATTCACCGGCACGCCGTAATCCGGAACGTTATCGTGATATTCTCGAGCAAATTGAAAACGAGAAAAAATCAAAATCCAGACCTAAATCGCCCAAGAAAAAGCACACCTCTCCGGCACCGTCAAATCCTCCATCTCGTCCGTCATCCAAATCAACTCGTTCGCAATCGAAAGACCGCAAACGTTCACATACGCAATCCGCTGCCTTGCTCAGTCCCAGCGCAAGTGAGGTCAATGAAAATTTGAGCGAAAATAATCGCAGTCGAAACGTAGAGAAATTGAACGAATCGAAAGTTAAACCGAAATCTCCGAAGAAAAAATACACTTCGCCAGCACGCTCTTCGATTCCACGACCGTCGTCCAAATCGAATCGTTCGCAATCGAAAGATCGTAAACGTTTGCAAAACTCACATCCGCAACCGGTCGTTCGTTTGCACAGTCCAAATGAAAGTGAAGGCAATGAAAGCGGTAACGAAGACAGTCGCAGTCGTAATGTCGAGAAATTCATCGAAGCAATCGTTAACGATAAGAAAGAGGAACAACGTCAGCAGGAGATCGAACTGCTCGAAGCTCTCAAGTCCGATATTGCAGCGAAGGCCAAAGAAAAAATCAAAACAATCGAAAAGATGGCAACGGAAGTAAGTCCGAGAACCGAACTATCACGAACTAATTCTCTTAATACGTTCATTGCTACAACGCAATCAGCTCAGCTATCCAATAACTTTCCGGACATAAGTAATGGTCTAGCGTTGGTTCCATACATAGCCAATAGCCAACCGGAAATCAGTCCTACATTTATAGCTAATAATAATAACAATAACAATACTAATCATTCAACCAACAGTAAAGCATCGAATTCATCATTAACTGCTAACAATAATCCTTCTAATAAGAAACATTCATCTCGCCATCAGCAAAGTAATCACATAAAAAAACCTAAAATTGTTATTAAACCTTTTAAGATCAATGATCCACAACCAGTGACATCAACCGTTCTACCATTGATTGAAAGCAATTTGGTACAGGCAATTGTCGCGAACGTTACTAACACAGCTGGTGTTGTGGCAGCTGAAGTTGTTGCAGTCGCAGAGAACGCTTCACCACGAAGTCGAACAAAGCGTTTGTCGGGAGACAAGAAGGCAAAATCTAGGAGTGGTTCAAGATCGTCGTAAGTTTTGTTTTTGATTAAACTTTATAATGAAATTATTATTAATAATTGACATTAAATTTTTATAGTTATTCGTCATCAAGTAGCAGCAGCAGTGGTAGCTCAAGAAGCCGATCATCAGGTTCAAGCAGATCATCAAGAAGTAGTCGTTCGGGAAGCTCATCATGGTATGTGTCGTGAACTTGAATTACTAAATGTCTCTCGTTCGGAAAAAGTAATCAATTATCACTTTATAGCGCAAGTTCACCGGCTCATACAAAATCACGATCGCGTGATACATCTCGTTCACCGTCTATTCCGCGCCGACGTGGCTCACCAAGCTTTCTAGATCGCCGCCGGATTACCAGGTAAATTATCAGCCATCGAATCATAAATACGATTGCAAAATATAATTTTTAAAATTATCATTTACAAATTTGATTGATTTTTTCACTTTTTTTTATTTATTTTATTTTACTTTATATTTTCTTCTAATTTTTTTTTTTCTAGTAAATCCAAATATCGAAGATAGAAAGTTTATGGCTGCTAAATTTTTTTTATAATTTGTAAAACGGCCTAATGATTTCGAAAAAATAAAAATTACACGCATTGATTCGATAAATTTTTAGAAATTAGTTGAATTATTCACAACATAAAAATATTGAAGTTTTATATTTTTCTGTTATATAAAAAAAAAAAAACAACTTAATTAGTTTTCGCTTTCGCCTGTATTTTTCTTTTGTGTCATATTTCTTCATTGATCATTTCTACTTAATTGTTGTATTCATCATATATGACTAAGAATTTTATAATTTTTTTAATTATTATTTCTACTTTACATTATTGAAGAGATGCGCGCGAAATAAATTTTGTTATGATATCAATAAAAACAAGAACAACATTTCTTTTTTAAGTTTCTTTATTTTAAATGCAGAGTGTTGACTGAGTTTGTGTGTTTAGTTATCTTTTTGTTTTGTAGAACTGATGTCGATAACCTTTTTTTTTGTGCTTGGTAAGTTAAATTTTATTTATTTTTTATTATTTGTTTGTTATTTCTAATTTTTAACTCATCGTACCTTATAACAAACTAACAAAATAAAAATTTTAAGTGCACGAAAACGCCCGATTCCATATCATCGGCCAACGCCATCATCAATGTCAAGCGGTGGTACAAGTTATGCTAGTCAAGCGAGTTCACCACGATCACCATTCCATTCGCCATCGAGAAGCTGCAGTCCAACGAATGTTTTCTAAGAAAAAATTTGGTCGGGCGAAATAAAAGAATCTATGCATGTTGCGTATCTTCTTGCATTTATTAATAATTTACTAATGTGAAAATCTTACACATACTCTTGTTGATTATTTACTAAACAAAAATTAATTTAACCTTAAACTGAAAAATAAAGAAGCAACCCGAAAACAAAAATATATACACTTATATAAAATTATATTACTCATAAGATAAAACTCTACTCCAAGTTCGATATTAATTAAAATCAAATAGCAAAGAATATTTAATTGTGATTAACAGTAATAATTCTCATTTAATGTAGTTTACGGTTTTTATTTACTATTTGTGCAATTTTCCTTTACTAATTGTGAATATTAAATCATTTGTAATTTAGTGATCATTTTTATTTTTTGTAATTTATTGATATTATTTATTTAAACTAAATTCGATTATTGTAAAAGCAATATTGCTTGAATATCTTAAATAAATTGAAATATTTAGTCGGAAAAAACGAGTGTTTTAGTATCACTGATAGAAAATATTACGACACACGTGTAAGATATTGAAATGCGAAAGGGGTTGCTGGAATTCAAGTAAAAATAAAACAACGATTTAACTTTTCATTTCACAAAAAAACTTTATTTAAACTTGCCACTACAAATTATCGCCTCTAAATCTTTCGCTTATCTCGACTACCTGTCGATCGCCCTAACTGAACTCTTTCGCTTCTAAATCTCGACTCAACTGCCTGTTTCACGAACGCTTGGTCTATTTATATCGCTTTCTATTCGTTCGTATCACGTTCGCTATTCGTTTGCCATCGGCCACAGTCGGCTATCTTCGTTCCTCTTGTCATGTCAATTGCTGTTCATTGCTTTTCATCGTTACCCGAATCCTTTCTCGTGCATATCAACCGATCGCTGCCGGTTGTCTTCGAGTTTTTTCCCAGTTGATGATGTTGTTGATATCGATATTAGGAATTATTTCGTTCTTGTTCGGTTCTTTTTCCTGTCGGTCAGGTCTCGTGTAGTTTGCTAGTTGATCGAACGCTCAAAGTCGTGCACGTGTTTATTTTCGAGTACGATGAGAAGAATGCAATTCAGATGTTCTTTATGGCTGATCGCGCGCTTATTCGTTTTTGGGTGAAGACCTTGACATTCCGATCCAGCCGTATTGTGTTCTTTGTGTTTGTAGTGTTCGTACGCGCGCATTAATTTGTTGATAAGCAATAGAGAGTACAGTGGAAGACAGTGGATATTTGACTGGGGCTAACATGCAACAATAGTCGAAGTTGGGAAAGCGATTCAGTCGATGATCGACAGCGCGAATATTAAGGCGATATAGTGAACAAAAGTTAAAGTCATTATGAAAAATCATTAACTAAAATTGACCACAAATTTAAAAGCTTTTTTTTTTTACTTGAATTCCAGCAACCCCGTGCGCACTTCAACTGGTGCAAGAAGTAGGATTTCAAGTAAAAATCGCGAGTGATAGTTGTGACAAGTGGAAATAGTGTAGAAAATTCTAGAACGGACAAAGTGAAAATTTTCTGGAACAACAAGATTAAGTGATCGTGTAATCGCGAGAGTGAAATAAATAACCGCGCGGAAAATTGTGGAACAGAAGAAAAGAGAAGTTCTATTGCAACCGCGTAGAAAATTAGAATTTCCGAGAACACATCTTGTAAAATTAGGTTTAGGATGGTTTCGAATAACCGCATTGCACTGGAACCATCTAGTTGGATCCATTGTACTGTCCCTATTGATTATGATATGGATGTTACTCCTCTTGTGCTAGCCACTTGGTACGGCTTGCGAACCGAAGCAGGCTCGAATGTTTGACGCCTCTGCAGTCGTCTACTTCTGAGTAAAATCTAGACAACTGTTGGAGATTTGCGAACAGTGCCAAAGATAATGTTCGATAGATTCTTCATCTTCCTCGCAACATCTGCAAAGGCTGTCGCTTCCGATCCGCGGGCTGAATGAGTGGAGCTTTGTGAAATTAGTGACTGCGTGGAAAATTCTCGAACGGACAAACGGAGAGTTTTCGAGAAGTTTTACCGCGAAACAAGTGATCGCGAGGAAAGCTCTCGAGCTGGATTCTGTGATTGAAATCGAGTGACCGCTTGTGTCAGAACAAAGCGAAAGTTACCGAAGGAACGTACTACGTTGTTTGGAGTGTAGAAACGTCGGAAACATTAGACGTGAATGCAGGAGAACCAAACCGACAGAAATGGATAGCTCAGGATGTATCGCTGGATGATTAGCCTATTCGGAGAGTTAATTTCGCAACCATATAAAAATAGTGCCAGAAGGAGCCCAACAAACAGAGCGTGAGCTACAAAGTTCCTGCGATGTTGGAATTGCAAACAGGCAGGTCATTTAAGACGTGACTGCTGTAAATGAAGGATATCATCCATTTCTTGTTCAGAATGTGCCTTCAGATCAGTTTCGCGAAACAATAGGCGAGATCAGAAAAACATGACTAGGGCAGATGAAAGCACTAAAGTGGAGCTAGCAAGACAGAATTGAAGACCCGGAGCTTCACCATGGTAGGATTGCGGGCGCGCAGGTCATTTAAGATGCAATCCAAGAATTTTGCCGAGCTATTATTTAGAATGTATTGCTCATATCAGCACGCAGAATTGGATACAAGGCCATCATCCAGAAAATAATTAACGGCGGATAACAGCGCGCTCAGCTGTTGAAACGAATGGTCAGAAATTGAAAGATGCTCAACGAGACACTTCAGGGACCATAGTCTGCAAAAACAACATGAAAAGACCTCAGTGGACGAATAGTCTGACGAGAAATAAAGGCTACGCTGCCATATACGAAGCAACTATTCAAGCTTTTGAGAAGGCAATTTAGTACGGTTGTATAATCACCGATACCAGAAGGGGAGATCTTCAAAGTTTCAGCGAAATTGGGAACAACCATATCAAATCATGACTAGAATAAATAACTAGTGGAGAATACAAAGATGAAACGAGTAGACAAATTGGCGAAATGCCATGACCCCCCTAACGACAGTGATGATTCTATTCGGGACCAACGGGCGCTAATGAGGGGGTAATGTTTCTGTTATATTAGCTTCACTGCTTTTCTTGGTTCATAACCACTGATTAGATGAAATCGACATCATTTTTCTTTGTCTACAGGACATCAACGTAGACAAAGACAAAGCTAAGACATAAACACATTGATAAAGGCCCTAAGCTGTTCATAGAATATTCGCGATCTTCAGCTTACTATCATTCCATACACACGCACACATATTACTCATCACAGCGGAGAAGGCCGAAAAAACAAAGAAAGTCGAAACAACAGAGAAGGCCGAAACAATAGAGAAGGCTGAAAAGAACAAAAAAAAAAGGGCGAGCGTTTGTGATGAGTCAGTCAGTAAGTCGATAGCGCGAATATTAAGGCTATATAATAAATAAAAAAAGTGATATAAAAAGACAATAAATAAAGTCGCTCCTTTCGGTTACGATAAAAATAGAAAACCTAAAACTGCTGTACAGTGGCAATCGGGATTAAAACGCGCATACAATAACGCGAATCGTAGTGGTGAATTACATATTTCTGAAGCTGAATACATAAGACAAAGACATATTGAATTACGTGATCAAATTGGTAGAGACGAATACGAACGTTATTTTAAAGATATTAGAACTCATCATCAATTCAATTTAATACGTGAAGAACAACAACAACGAGCAAACGTTGATAACACTACACCAAGCACATAAAATCAAGCTGGATTTAAGCGTCCGCCTAATAGCGAAGCTGCGAATACTCCTAAGAGGGTTAAAGTCGACATCCATACAACTAGTCGCCAAATCGACAGGGAGTTGAAGCCATACTACCAGGAGAACAGCCGAGAATGTCTAATACTGCAATGGAGATTCAACATGCTAATACAAGAGGAGAAAATTCTGGTAACAATCAAGCAGGAATTGGAAATGGAGGTACTGGAATCTCATCAGCAGCTTTGCAATATTATATAAATTTGTGGTTATTTAAGTGATAAAAATTAAATTTAGTACGTTTTAAGTACTATTGGAACAGTTGGCTATCAAATTTGTATACTTATGGAATACTGGAAAACAAATAGATGTGTGCTTTTTCAAATTTAACGGTGAAGCAGTTCATCAACTTGGCCGATCTCTGTAACCAGATGTCTTGTTCATTCTTCTTTCCCCGTACGTGTATGCCTTGTAGATTGGGTAGAATATAAGGTAATGTGTATTCACATGCACATGCATTTAATCGATTAAAAATAATATATATAATACGATAGCATTATCTACCAATAACCCAATATAATTAAACATTTTTCAATATTTTAAAAATATTTTTTTTTATTATTTAAAAAGTAATACCTTTATCACAATTTATAAATGCATTCCCCGATAATCACTTAAAATTAAATTGTATAAAATGTATTTATTTAATCTTATAACTATGCAAAGTATATTTGTAAAATATCGTAACATGAACAATGTGCAAATTCCATAACCAACCAGCAAAGATAAAAATTCTTTGAAACGTTCTTATCGTCACCATTAACAAAAATTTATTATGATGTTTTAGCTTTGGCTGCTTCGGCAGCCTTGGCAGCTTCAGCTACCTTTCTACGTTTACTTGCAACGAAAACTACCCAAGCAAATCCAATCACATTCGATATTAAAACACGAAGCTGTAAAAGAAACGGAATTAGTGCTTCAACTATAAATAATCTTTTAACTAATCTTATCTTACCATTGGTGGCACGAAGTAAATATTCAGGAATACAGCGAGTGATAAGTATCTCCAATTGAGTTGAAGCAGCGGCATATACAATTTCATTAAGTTGTTTAGCGCAAACTTATGGTTGTTACCCTAGAATGTGAATAAAAGCGAGTTAAGAGTTTGAAACGAAAATATTTGATTAAGAATGGTTAAGATGTTTTATAAATTTGCATTGTTACTTAGTAATATTATGTTGATATCATGTATAAATAGATCGATCTATCACTTATAACTACGGTAACAATTTTTTTCGAGAAATATAAAGGACACTGAAAAACTTTTAAATTGTATTTTACTTAGTTTGGTCATTTGCATTTCATTTTGAATTTGTTGAAGGAAAGATTTCGGAATTTTACACTGTTATGCTTTATTAAACGAGACGTTTCGTTTTGAGGACTTAAAGGTTAAAAAAAACATACCAGGATACTCTAGATGACAGAGAAATTTTTTTGTGATTTTAAGAAATTTTATATGGGGGGCGGTAGAAGGGGTGACATCATCGAACTATTTTTTTTCACATAATACTAGAGTGTATTGGATTTCGTGAAATTACGCAGCTTGTATGGATCAATAGCATTGATATTTTTCAAGAAAATCGATTTTTGTAAAGTTTGAAATTGTGTCATATTGTATGGGAGGAGGTAGAAGGAGTGAAGTAAATCGTCTCATTTTTTTCAGTAGTACTAATAATTCTAAATAAATTCAGTGCACAATTTCAGCTCAATAAATTCTATATGTACTGAGAAAATTGGTTCAGGGTATTTCATGTAAAAGTGCAGTTTATATGGGAGGTGGTGGTAGGAGTGAGGGATTCGAACAATTTTTATACCGTAGATTGAAATCTTCATAAAAATAAAATGTTCCAAATTTTAAATGAGTAGCTTTTATACTTGAAAGGAAAGATTTTCGAATTTCACACTATTATACTTTATCAAATGTAACTCAGCAGAGACCGAAACGTCACATTTAATAAAGCATAACAGTGTGATGTACGTGGTAATCCTCCCTAGGACTATTTAACATATGTATTTACCACTCATTAGCAGATTTTGTTTCCGTAAGTTCAAGCGTGGTCGTACATTTGTGATGATTAGCGTCCAGGTCGCCCAATTTTGGTGACAACCAGAGGCGTGCGAACCCCCGCCATCAATCGTCAAGTAGTTGGAAACTTACAGCTAGAAGTGTCAACAAAATTCAAACCGTATTTGCATGCCGGCGAATCAAGATTAGATTGAAGATATCGCAGGCATATCATTGTGTGCAGAATATACTACATAAGCACTTGGGCATGACAGTTCCTATGTGTTTCGTTTACGAATGTTCAGGTCGAAGCCTTCTTCAATTTCGGATTTACTTACAGTGGCTCACACCTTATTTCGTGTGGTCAATTTTTAAAAGAATATTACTTAATATTTTCGCATTTAATGCAATTAACAAAAAGAAATCATTTGTCTTAAGAGAAATATTGTTGCTTGTTATAAAAAGAGAAAAAAAAACCTCACAATGATTTACTCTTAAAAAATATTTAGTAAAAAAACAAAAAATATAGAAAATCGATCTCACAGCTTATTTCGGGAGTGCAGATTTGCCGTTATTAGAATTAATCAGTATTTTGTCTAGAAACGCGAATTTGCATAGAATGAAGGAGTAGACATTTTAAAATTTAGTTTTTAAGTTTGAAAGTGATAATCAGTTATATTTTTACCATGGGTCGCCGAACATCAATAGAAAAGCGTGAACTTGTAATTAAGCAAAATCACAAAAACAAAATGCCGAAAACGAAAATTTGAGTGCTTCTACAATTGAATACATTATACAACGATATGTTCCTGAGAATAGAGTGGCTAATCAAAGCCGAGAACCACCAAATAAAATTTGTATAGAGGCAGACGAACGCTGGATATTACGAAAAATTAAGCAAGATCCCACTTTAAGCGCACCAGCTCTGGCGAAAGAAGCAGAAACATTGGAAAGATATGCAATCCTGAAACTATAAGAAGAATACTTCGTAGTGCTAATTTCCATGGAAGAACAGCCCGTAACAAGCCGTTTATCAGCTTAAAAAATCTAAAGAGTAGATTGCAGTTCGCTAAAGACCATGTTAACAAGGACCAAGCATTCTGGAACACCGTTATATTTGCTGATGAAAGTAAATATAACCTCTTTGAATCTGACGGTAAGTCATACGTTTCGCGAAAACCAAATACGGAACTGTGACCAAAAAATTTACGTGGTACAGTGAAGCACGGTGGAGGCCATGTAATGGTGTGGGGTCAGCTGGGGTCGGAAACTTAGTATTTATTGATGGTATGATGGACAAAACGTCTATTTAAACCTATTGAACAACAATTTATTGCAAAGTGCCCAGAAATTGGGTAAAAGAAAAGATTTTTGGTTTTACCAGGACAAGCATAAGTCGCAGTTTGTACAAACATGGCTAATTTGGAACTGCCTCCACATCGTTAATATTCCAGCTCAATCACCAGATATCAATGTTATTAGGAATATACCTAGTCTAGCCATAAATACTGTTACAAACTTTTTGAAGCACTGTTCAATAAAAGAGGTGTTATATGTTAAGAAATCATTGTTTATTTATTAAATGCATTGTCAACAACGGAAATTGCAACAAGTTATTCGAAGTGATTGCCTTTTACCTTTACACAAGCCTTTAATCGAGCTGGCCACTTATCTATGGAAGCACGCACGACTGCAATCGGAAATTTGGCGACTGCATGTGTAAGAGACTTCTTTAAGAATTCGATATTAGAATGTCTTTTAGAGCACGTCATTTGCTCTAAGACAGACCATAATTCGTAATCCAGCGGATTCAGGTCTGGGCTAGAGGAAGGCCAATCTTCAGCTTTAATAAAATCTGGAACATTTTCTTCAAGCCATTTTTGGGTTGACTTCGCCTTATGACCTGGTGCAGAATCTTGCTGGAAACTCCAAGGCTGATTTTTGAATAATGACGTGTTGAGAGGTTTCACTACACTTTCAAGGACACTTTCTTGATAAATTTTGGCAGACGTTTTGACGCCCTTCTCACAAAAATGCAACTTTGTCACCCCGTTGTAGCTAACACCCCACCAAACCATTACTGAGGCTGGATGATGACCTCTTTGAACCTTTTGGGCAACTTGAGAAGCTTCTCTGGCACTGCGAGCATAAACCCTATCGTTTTGTTTATTAAATGTTTCTTCGACAGTAAAAATTTTTTCGTCCGTAAACAAAATTTTACGGTGTTCTTGGTTTGCGTACCGGCAAAGTAATCGTTTTGATTTTTCCACTCTATTTTTTTTAACGAATCTGTTAGTAAATGCCCGGTAGATCTACGATAAGCACCCAACCCCAAGTCACTTTTGATGATACGTGAAATTGTTCTTTGGGGTATTTTTATCTCACGCGATAAAATTTTTTGTTTTCGAAGAGGATTACGGCGAATTCTCTCGCGCACGGCTTTAACCGCTTGAGGTGTTCGAGTAGTTCGCGGACGGCCACTTCTTTCACGGTCACTTACTCCAGACGTATCATTAAATCTTTCAATAGCCCGATATACAAACATTCGGCTTATACCAAGGGTATGCAGAGTCTTAAAAATATCACTTGGTTGCATTCCTACTTTATGAAGTGCAATCACAGCAATTCTATTTTCTTTGTCACCCCAATCCATGTTCACTACACTAAAAATTAAACTCAAATGATGACAAATGCATCAAGCACAAGCGTACTATAGCGATTAGCTCAATTTTTAAGAAATGCAATATAACGGTTCCTTTCTGCAGGGTTGCCAAACCTTGTAACAATATTTATGGCTAGACTAGGTATGGAGTGTTGGTGGAGAGAAATATTAGAAAACATCAGATAAGTAATAAGCAGGACTTAAAAATGGTACTGCAACTTGAATGGCAGAAGATAACGACCGAATATACAAAAAAAAAACTTGGCAATTCTATACAACCAAAACTAAATGCAGTTTTAAGCAATATTAAAAAAATTATGTTAATTTATAAATTATTAATAAATAAATTTATTAATTTTAATATGTACACGAAATAAGCTGTGAGGTTGCTTTTCTTTGAGTTTTGTTTTTATGTTAAATATTTTTTATATCTAATTTTTTTTTTGTGTACAACAAAAATAGTATATCTTCAAGCGAAAAACAAAATAACAAAGAACAAATTTCTACGTATGAATTTAGTATTTTGTCGGATATCCTTTATTTTTAATGACATCAGCGCATCTCCTCGTTAGGGTCTCTACCAGGGTCATACAACATTCTCTCGGAATTGCATACCAAGGTTTTTTAATTTCGATCCAAAAATCGGCTTTCTTTTTTGATTTGACTTCGTGAATATACTCCTCGACATCATTCCACAAAATGGGATTAATATCCCGTCATTGGGCTAGCCACTTCAGAACATCGATTCGGTTCTCTTCCAAGCAACTCTTTACTAGGCGCGAAGTGTGTTTTGGATCGTTGTCATGCATAAAACGCCATTTAAGGTGCATTGTGCTTACAATAATGTTTTTGTAAACATGCTGATCTATTCTTGTGTCAATTTTATGTATAAGGCCAGCGCCGTACCAAGAAATCGCAGCCCACACCATCATACTCCCATCACCGTGCTTAACAGTCTTATAAGTGTACTTTGGATGGTGCTGCATGTTTGGAGAACGCCATACGTACCGCTTACCGTCGGATCCGAACCGACAAAACTTTGATTCGTTACTCCAAAGCACATTTTTCCAAAAAATCAAAAGTTGTTGCAAGTGCTCACGGGCAAACGCAGTTCGAGGTTTAAATTTTTTATTTTTTTTTTTGACACAAGTGGCTTGTTCTGTGCACTGCATTTACGCAATTGTTTTTGATTGAGCCGTCGTCTTATTGTCCTTGAGGATACGTTAATGCCAAATTCCGACGAAATATCTTTTTTTATAATGATCGAGCTGTTAAAAGGGTTCTTGATTGAGGCTCTATAAATCAGACGGTCCTCTTTAATTCTTGTTTTTCGTGCTCTAGGTCGCTGTTTAACATTTTTGGAGCTCCGATATTGTTGTATATGACTCAATGCACTGTACACCATCTTTCTGGAACATCTAAAAGCATAAGCAATTTGTGTAACGGTGTTGCCACTGCTCTTCATTTGCAGAACTAGCTGCCACTGAGTCTCTGTGCACAATGCACCTTTCGCCATTTCTAAACACACATTTTTTAAATAACAATCATAAATGAAATTAAAAAAACGCACATCTTACCAATTAATTTGATTTAACACAAACAAAAGCCCGAACTTATTAAGATTTCAAAGGTGTGCTAAATTCGTGGCCAGCTTGATCACGTACTACTTGCAATTCAGTGAGAATAGAAAAGAAAGGGATCAAAGGAACCAGACTAAATTAACGGAACATGATCAACTCATCATAGCCAACACTCAAGAAACAAAAGTCGACTGAAAAGCATAAAACAGTAGAAAATATTTGCACTTGAAAGTTACAGATACCGAGTGTGCTAAATTCGTGGCCACCACTGTACATATATGTTTTTTTTCATATTTAAGATTATTATAACAATTTAAAGAAATCTGTTCTCAAAAGTTAGATACACGAAATAAGCTGTAAGCCACTGTAGGTTGTCTTTAGCCACACGATATATTTTTGAGACGGCAATCATCAACGCCCTTGGGTCTGTATTAGGTTGTTGCAAATGAAATGGCGACTTTGCTAGTGAAATTTCACACAACTTTAAATCTTATAAAACTTAACTTTATTAATCAAAATAGGTACCAGCACTTCTCTCAACGAGATACAAGTGCATTTATGCCAGTTTCGTAAAAGTCAGACTTTTTAGCCTGAAGAAATTCCTCAAAGACATTTTTGATGACTGCTTCATTGTTAAATTGTTTCAACGCCAAAAAATTATTCAAATCTTTAAAAAAGTGGTAATCGGTTGGCGAGAGGTCTGGTGACGAGGAAGAGTCTCCTACTGCAACTCGTTTAATTTTTTGAACCGTTATTCTTGATACATGAGGCCGTGTTTTGCTCAGTAAACTCATGCGGAATCCACTTATCAAGCTTTTTGACTTTTCCAAGCTGTTGCAAGTGCCTGGAAACTGTCGAATAGTGTACGCCCAGTTTCTCTGCAATATCCCTTATAGTTTGGCGTGAGTCGGACTCCACTAGTAAACGCAGCTCGTCGTTGTCTATCGATCACTTTGAAGGGTCATATCTCCTGATCGGAATTTTTCGAACCATCGCTGTGTGGTTGGTTCGCTTACTGTGTCAGCTCCAAATGCCCTGTTCATGTTTTTTGTTGACTCCCTTGCGTCGTGGCCAAGCTTGAACTCGTAAAGAAAAAGTAACCGTTTTTGACTCGATTCCATGTTTTTTATTATTTTTTTTTTCTCCGATTTCAATCAAGTCCAAAACTGAAATAATTCCATGAACAAATATAGGAGTACTTATACTTCAATTTTCATTACTACCAGAGCCATCTGGCGACAGTTTGAGACATGAAAATCGCAACTAACTTCACTTCATCGCGAAATTCGCCATTTCATCTGCAACAACCTAATAGTTTGGCATTTATACTGCTGGATGCGAAATCCATCTAATATTTCTGTCTATCTGAGGATCAAGGACCTCATCCATTAATGCGCCAATTCACCCAATCCATGTCGCATTAGTTCTTCGCTCACTTCACTACGTACGATGCCATTTGTTTCATAATACAACAATTCGTGCACGGTTTCCGCTCCATGAAGAATCCAATCAAGCAAAGCACGGTGATCATGAGTATGGGTCTGTCTAAAAAGCACGGGAATTAAAATTTATAGCCAGTACATTTTCACTCGTTAAGCACATCTTGTATTCATTAAATTCGATTAGCTCTGGAAGCAATGCTTCCCTTACTTTTTGTCCTTTATTCAGTTTAGAAAATCTAAACTGAAATCAGCACAGATATGAAAATTTATTTAAAAATTTCTTTAAAAGACAGCGCGCATTATTTTCGTCTACCACCGTTTACAGCATTTACGTGCTCAGGACAGCTTTTTTTCTCACGCTTTTTCTGACCAACGAAAGGTGAAAGCCTTCCACAGGGAAAAAGATGCGATTTACAAAACCGCCGGCTAATACGAAAGAAATTTTCTGCAAGTTCGACTTCAATATTAAGGCGAGATGCGTCGCATTTAAATGCCTCCACCTTTCCTCTCATTGCTTTTAGACGCAGATACAAGAGAACGAGGCCGCCGGCTAATACCAGTAAAATTTTCGCTCACAGCGAGCGCAAGTTCCATTTCTATGCGAAGGAGAGATGCGTTAATGCAATTGCTTCTAGCCGTTGCTTTCAGTCGCAAGCTCTGTATTGCCTGTATTGAAATTTCTGTACTAGTCGAAAAATGATCAGGAAGAAAAATGTGAAGAGGTAGACCTGCAATATTGCCCATATTTGTTGTGCTTTGAGTGAAAAGAATCGGTTTCAGGGGAGCACTACCTAAAAAATTGAAAAAAATCGATCTTTTTTATTTCCGACTAATAATGTAGACTGGATTCTAAATCGATTGCTGAAAAACCGCACCCCGTCGGATGAGTAGAAGTGTTTCAAATTATGATGTAAATTTGTGCAGTCATGTATATTGACGCACCGCTTGTAGCTTGGCGCAAAATAATTGCTTCCCCTAGCTATAAAGTCACGCCACGCCACTGATGATGGCTGGAACTGAAAGCGAAAAAAGGGCTATTCCACAAAGGTACACTCGTCCTACGTCATCCCAGCAAAATTGGTGGTCTCTAGAAACGAACTCCTTATTCCCTAAATCTAGCACCACCCTACAATTTATTTCTGTTTCCAAACATCAAAAAATGACTCGGTGGATAGAGCTTTGCATCGAACGAGTAGACGGCTGGACGAGGAAACTACCCACTTGGCGAAAAGGGCTATTCCACTCATCCTACGTCATCCCAGGAAAATTTGTGGTCTTTGGCAACGAACCCCAAATCTAGCACCACCCTCCGATTTTTTTCTTTTTCCAAACATTAAAAAATGGATCTGTGGAAAGAGTTTCGCATCGAACGAGGAGGTAAGTCTACGCCGAAATTGGAAGGCCATTTCCTAGAGTGCGATAAATTCTGTTTCTTGGAAGTCTGCAAAAAGTAGAAATAAAGCAGGGTAAAGTGTATCGACAGTGTAATGACAAGAAAATCGGAATTTGCCAAAAAAAAAAAATATATTCTTTGGACTAACACGAGTACTTATCAATAACCTCTCGTAAGTTGTGAACTATGCACTGATATTAAATTTGGACAGTAATTAGTTATCAATTCTTATTATTCACAAATAGGTTCCTACTTTGCTGTTCTGTTCACTCCAGTCAAAACATCTATGACGCAGATATCGAGCAAATTTAATCATTTATAGATTTGACTACGGTGCTCCAATTAAAATGAATCTGAATTTGAGTCCAGTTCATCTTATATTGAAAATTATAAGCGAACAATTTGGGTCGCACCTAATTTAACAGATTTCCATAGCAAAGAATTAATCTAATCTGCTAAGCGACATAACCAGATAACAATAATAGCTAATAAAAATAGCTCGTTTCACCACCCCTAGCTTACCTCAAATCTCGACAAAACGTACAACGAAATAACTTGGCTTAGCGGTGCGTACATTAATCGCTCGATCAAGAAGAACAGCAACTTCCTAAACTTGATGTCTTCCCGCAAAGCTTTCTCGACAGTCGTATAAAAATAATGCGGCACCGTACCTCCGAATATTAGTCTGTGAATTATGCAAAACTATAAAACAATTCAATTTCGGTGAGAAAGAAATGGTCATCTTACCCATAAAGGCCGTATGCCAACAAACTGTCGCGATTCACTTGCTTCGCACCGCCAATTTTTTGCGAGGCATAATTGGCCGATGTTGCAATCACACAGCTTCAAGAAAGAAAAAAAAAACGTAATTTAAATTCGAGCAATGTAAACAAATGGAAGGAAAAAAATTTATTTTCTGCAACTCACCCGGTGATAGACTTTGTCCGAATCGGGTGGTTAAAGAGCTGCTCGAAATATGCTCCTAACAGGCTGTAAATCGGTTTGGATAGCGACATATTGCTGTTTTACTATTGAGGAACACTTTAGGTGGTCAGAACAGAATTATTTCCGGAGAAAACTGAAATGAAAACTGAAGAAGATCGTGCAACTTGAACTCAGCGGGACACTGCAACGAGAACTGGTTTTGTAATTTTTGTAAAAATAAGCAGCTCGGCTAGAGCAAGCGCTATGCTAACCGTTTGTGTTAACTACGAGTTTCAGAAGTTATCGAATTAATTTTCGTTGAGATAAGAGCCTCGACACCGATGAAACGAAGATGACGGAGAAGATGACGTCGAAAATGTGCAGTCAACACTTGCATTCGACAATGCAATGCCTCGACAATTGTTCGCAAATTTCTCACGAAGTTTCTTCATAAACAATTTTAATTAAATTAATTAAATATTCAGAAATTGCGGTGCAAACGAAATTTGTAAATAACACAAGAGCACTTTGACATGACTGATTGGCATTGATAGCGCTTTCCAATTCGAATACTGCATTTTGCAATTTCGCCCCGATCTTTCTGACAGTTTGAGTTTTGACAGCTGTTCGCCGCAGTCATAGGAAAAAAAATACTTCGTCGCGAGAGTACGTACGAATTTGGACCGTATAATAATTATTTTCTAAGGGAGTAAATCCTCGCCGAAATACAGGACTAGTCGAATTTAATGGATACGAAAGTGCTAAACGAGTGAAAATGTACTGCCTACAAATTTTAATTCCCGTGCTTTTCATACCAAAGCCGACTAATCCAGCTCTGTTGCAAACACACGTCATGTTCATCGTGCTCTACTTAATAGGGTTCTTCTTGGAGCGGAAACCGTGCACGATCTGCAGCATCGTTTTCCTGACTGCCGTCTTCCTGATTTGCTATAGTGGCGGCGGAAATTGCCTCTTTTGGGGCAATTGTGAAGGTCATCTCTGCGATAACGGATAAGATTCGGGACGGCGAACGGCAGCGGTATCAGTAACGGTGCGATGCGACGACAGTCCTGATGTCCTTGACGCTTTAATGTCCGTCTTACCGTTTACCGGGAGAACGTTCCTCCTATTCCATCACCACCAGCTGCCAACGTCTTCACAACAAAATCTTACCCTAGAATTTAAGAAAGCAATAATATTCTGTTGTTTTTTTCTGCAAAAATTACCGTAAAATAATTTTATCTAGATTTAATTTATTAAATTTTGTTTTAATCCTTTTTTTAATTTAAAGTCCGATATATTGGATCATTTTATTTTATTCATTAAGCCAAACCCCTGTCTTAAAAATCCAAAGAGCCGATGTTGTAAAAAATTTATTTTAATGCTTTCCTTTTCATCATTCAAGTTTTGCATTGATCTAAAGAAAAAAAAATGTTTCGATAAGATTTGCATGCTTTACTCAATCTCTTTACAATCCCATTTCGTTATCATCCCAGAACAGATTGACGAACTGAAAATAAACGAAATTACTATCTCGTAAACATTTTTTTCCAGCTCAAAACAAACGATGGGAAGAAGCCCGACAAATTCTCGCTATGCATTAGCAATAATTAAATATAGCAATCGTTAACCATACGCAACAGTTAATTAGACTACGATAAACCTCTTTTTTAATCGATTCGTAGTCTTATAATTTCTTTAGTGTTCGTTGTTTAGGATTTTTCTGTTGTAACGTAATCGAAAACTATTTTAATCGAATTTTTCACTATTGTATATAAACAAAAGAAAAACAAATATTCACACATATGATTTAGTAAATTATATCGGTAATATTTAAAAGTGCTTGGAAATACTGTAATTAATCGTAAGATGTACAAAGTTGAAACGAAAACAGAATTAACATAATGAAAACTGACGAGAGATGTTCAGGGCTTTGTTATAAAGTAGTTACGTAGGTGAACCTTATAATAATAATTTTTTTAGGAGTGAAAAAAAAAACTTTCGAATAATAATAATAATAATACTAAAAATGTTTAAAATATATTCATTATTTTTATTGTGGAAATGTTTCTTAGTTTGAACCGTCCGACTTTTTTTTAATTTGGATTGCCTTGATCGGACTATGTGCGTTCTAACAGTACCGAGGCTTTGTAATTTAATTCACTGCGAAAACTGAATAAACTGCGCCGTAAGTTGAAATTTAGAAAGTAAATGAATTCAATTTCAAATTAAAAGTCGGAAAGTTCCGCTTTTGTAGTGAATTACAAAACCTCGGTGATAAAAGTAAGAACACATAAGACTAGCGAAAAATACCACTTCTAAACTTCAAAAACGTAAAGTTCAGGAAAAAAAGTAAAGAAGAAGCTACGTGGACACCAGTTTGGTCGTGGTTCTGTAGGATTGGAGTGCCAGCCCTGCTGTAATATTCTGCGCCGTTACTCCGTGATTATTGTTGCCTTCACCTCCTTCATCATCTGTCCCCTTATCTGCGCTGCAAAATTCGTTGGTTTCCTTATTATTATTATTTATATTAGGGGAACACGTGAGAGCACTGCGGCCTTTTTGGCCTATTGTGCGATTATTGCCCCTATACCTTACCATAACTCAATAGCTTTAGCTAATCTGAGTATCTATCTGTAAGGGAGCCATATTGGCTAGTTCCTCGGTGGAAATGAAACCTTTCCCCAGAAGATTATGCTTTTTCCTTGCCACTGCTTCACAGTGGCATAGGATATGTATTGTCGTTTCTGAGTCTTGGAGACAGAGGCGGCAGATGTCGGTTTCAGCTAAGCCCATATTATTGAGGTGATGGTTCACTCCACTGTGCCCCGTCATTAGGCCGATTAGAGTACTAATATCGCTCTTTCTGAATTTTAGGATATCTTCAGGTTTCCTTATGCTTGATGGTCCTCCTGAATCTGCTCGATTTTCCAGTCGCTATATTTATGGATGAATTACTTTATTATTCTAATAATAAAGTATTGTGATCGACACAAGAAAAAAAAAGTTTGCTACCCTGAAATTTTTTTTTTTTCGCGTTTCATGACTAAATTAGCCTAAAAATGAAAAAAAAAATCCGTCCCGCCGTCCGCCGTACATATGGGCTCATATCTCCGAGACCGTTAAAGGTAGGATGTTCCTTTTTGGGTGGATTGTTGATTGGGTAAGTGAGCTCTATTTTCTAAATTTTGGGGGGTGTTAGGTGGAAGGGGGAGGCGGGGGAGCGAAAAAGTTGAAAACTACACTTGCTAATTACCCGTATTGCGGTTGTCGTCTCGTTTCGACTTCGACTCTCGAGAGTCGTGTCGTTTCGATTCGAAATTCGCATTGCCTAAGCAGATCGACACTGGTCATTAGCATTGCCATATCGGTTCCGACATCGTGCTGTGAAATTGTGAATATTGACCTTTATTTGACTATTGTGACTTGGAAAAACTGTCAAAGCTTCTGTCAAATAATTTTAAATTAAATAATTTCAAATTTTCAAGATGATTTCGGATGATCTCGGTCTTTGCTATTTCCAGCATTTCCTTTTTTATTTTCAACTAGCAAACGCCCGCGACTTCGTCCGCGTAAAAATCGCATTAATAAGCAATTTTTGAGAATGTAGTTAGTAATACATTATATGGGATATATAATCCGCTTACTTTAATGGCTCTTTGAACCATAAATTATTAAGAATGATAGCATGATACTCGCATTTGAATGGGAGAGGCTCGTGATCAAATCAAACCCGTGATTCAAGATCATATGTATACGTGTTAAGGACATGTGAATAGTTGTAGCTTGTGTTAATTGAAAAAAGCCCAAATAAAATGACATTAAGCTTACAAATTTAACAGGACTTCGATTGTGCGTAAAGCCCCATTATATGATACTACCGATGAAATCGAAATTTTTGAAATCTTAAGAATTTTTGTGTGGTGAGTGATAGAAGGGATGACAGTACTAAATTAATTTTTTTCACACCATGCTAGAGTAGCTATAAAAATATTTTGCACCAAATTTAAGCTTGAAAAACTGAATAGGTAACTTGAGAAACGTAGTGCATTGGATTTAGTGAAATTGTGAAATTTGTATGGTAAGTGGTAGAAGGAGTGGGGGGTTTTTGGTAATTTTTCTAGATACAACTAGCATCACCATGCAATTGATATCTTTTAAATTTCAGATCAGTTAGATTCACACTTTTCAAGAAAATCGAGTTTTTACAAAGTCGTGAAATTGTGTCATATTGTAAGGGACGGGGTAGAAGGAGTGGAGCTAATCGGTTAATTTTTTCCCGATAATAATAATAATACTAATTAGGGATTCATCAGAAAATTTTAGCTCGATCAAAGCTATACGTACTGAGAAAATTGGTTTAGAATATTTCATGAAAAAGTGCAGTTTGTATAGGAGGTGGTGCAAGGCGTGGAGGGTTTTTAGTAATTTTTTGAGAAGCAACTACAATTATCATTGAATTGATATATTTTATAATTCAGAACAGTAACATTCACACTTTTCAAGAGAATCGAATTTTCGCAAAGTCGTGGATTTGTGTGAGATTGTATGGGAGGGGGTAGAAGGAGTAAGCCTGATTGGTTAGTTTTTCCTGACATTAATAACAATGCTAATTAAGGATTTAATACAAAATCTTAGCTCGATCGAAGTTATACGTACTGAGAAAACTGGAGTATAGTATTTCATGAACAAGTTTAGTTTGTATGGGAGGTGGTGGAAGGAGTTGGGGGATTAAAACTATTTATATACTCGAAGATTGAATTTATAATAGAAATAATATATTTTAAATTTCAAATTAATAGCTATAATAGTTTCCATGAAAATTTGATTATTATAAGTTTTTGAAAATGAGTCACTTTGTATGGGAGGGGGTAGAAGGCGTGAGGGGAGAAAAATAAAACCTAAAGCAGATTACTCCCAGAGGTAGACAGAAAGACAGACAGACAGACAGACAGAGAAATTTTTTAAAAACGTTTGATTTTGCTTAGTTATTGCTAAAATGAAGCAAAATACTTATTTATAGCCATTTATAAACAAATAACAATCAGACACTACAATTTTATTTATATAGATTGGCAAGATTTTCGAAAATCTTGTTGTGGAAGTACTAAGAGGAACCGTAAGTCCTTTTATTCATCCTTGCCAACATGGCTTCCTAAAGGGTAAGTCAACTGTTACCTATTTTTTGGAATAATCCACGTTCATTAGACAAAAAGTTGGTAGGTAGATTCCGTGTATACAGATTTTTCTAGCGCCTTTGATGTAGTGGACCACGGTCTGCTTATATTCAAGTTAGAGCGTTATGGAGTTTGCGGTATTTTCTTGAAGTGGTTAAGGTCTTACGTGGACTGAATATTACAAAACAAAGTACAACATTGAACTAACCGATGCCTGATTCGACGGTATAGATATACTTTTTGCGACATATGTACACCAAACGTCGTGGTTATGCATATGAATATTGCAAAAGTCAAGTTAGGCAAATTGGTCAAAAATGCAATGTTGCTTTTTGTATTGATTGTTGCGTGAAATACCATTGGCCACAATAATGAGTATTCGTTCGTTCGGGAACATAGCCCAGCATTGCGCCCATCCTAGATTACGGTCAGGTCCAGCTGAGTTCCTGTAACATGGAAAACACATGGATATGGATGTGAGAATATTGGAAAAAATTGATCAGGATGGGAACAGACCTGGCGATCACCGCTACAGTCATCCGAATTTGTATAGGAAACACGGCATAACGTAAAACAAACACACAACAAATTGACTCAAAATATATAAATAAGTAATTAAAGGAACACACAAAAAAAATATGACTTAACACAGCTATCGGGAAAAAAAAAAAATCTAAATATGGTATACATATACACTTGCATGCCTGGTCCTGCATGGGGGTGACAGAAAGGGTAGATGCCATACTCATTCATTTGACTGATCGCATTACACCCAAAAGCCTCCGTATAGAATGCATCACACACGAAGTTAAATAGAGCTTCCACGAAATTCGGCGAAATTTAAACTCACATCCGAACAAGAAGAGATAGATGAGCCGAGGAAGTCGGAAAATATGACTACGCCTCGCCCGAATTGCGCTCGTAGAAAACTTCAAGCTCGCAGCCCTGAACCCGTCCACCATTAGCCGATCTATCGACACTGTAAATGGATATCAAAGCCCCCGACGCAACTCCGCTTCAAACATTCCCAGAAACGCCCGTACAAAACCTTATGCTGACCGTCCCGAATGGCTTGGTGATAATCGACCCCTCAAAAATGGTCGAATAAATACCCTCGCATGGAAGGGGGCAAGAGCCCCGATAATATTCGATCAGTCCACATCCCACACCTTCATGCACCTTTCCCAAAATTAATTTGACTAATACTCCCAATACTACCCCTGATAGCCAAACATTGTTGAAACACCTATGAAGAGTCGACGAACAGTTTCGAAACCTTTTAATGAAAAGAGATTATCAGCCAGGAGAAAATTCACCTATATATCCTATCTGTGAATACATGAGAGTGTTTCCTTTTCTTTCTAACCAGCAGTAAACCACATCACGATCTCCCTATCACACTCATTGGTGCAGTGTAGGTGCTATCTCGTGACTGAATAGCAAAATCAGTGAGTGCGAGAGAGGTAGAAACACATTTGTTGCACTGATCGTTCATTAATAAGTATTAATGAATGTTTCATTACCATTCATCGATGAAGGATATTGCCTAAAAACGTATGAGGTTCCTATTACAGATCAGCGATAAGCGGTATTTGAGGATTCATAGGTGTTTCATTGATGTTTGGCTATCAGGGTTTACATATTTCTCTGTAAATATATGGTAGTAATAAATCGCATAAGATATTTAGATGCCTCTTGATTTATACATCAGAATTAAACTTTGCTTTCTTACTGCGAGGACGTCTGATCAGACGAAGATTAATCTTCAAACTGCTGAAAATTTTTAAGATCTAACGTAAACATAAACCGAAAACAAAGAAAATTTTTTCTATTTACCATTAATACTGCTTATTACGTAAGGAAAATATGAAATGGACTAAATTTAGTTCTGTCCTTTTTTCATCGAGTGTAAGCAAATTAGATATCTATGCTTATTGATGGTTTCTTCCTTTTGTTTACATCGGCATGCACACTTCCGAACTTTCAGTGCTATAGTATTGGTTCGTACATAAGAAGGCATGAATTTTTTTGAGTTTTGGCTATCAGAGTACCCCAATCAAAAAACCTGAGCTCCCGTGTACTCTCAACATATATGAACCACTCCGCGCAGGCCACGGCCCGCTCTGGCGCACAAAAATCTCGGCTTAAACCAGCATTCTCCTCCATGCACATCAAATGGATGCATAAAACCGCAAAAACTGAAGCCTGCATCCTCAACCAGGGCCCAAAAAACCACCCGAAGTCCCCAACACTATGGTCTACCAAATTCAGCCGATAATCCGTTCCCAGTACCTCTTTCGGACCACACTGGACACAAAAATCAATCTGCTTCTCCCCCTCCCGAATATCCGAATATCGAACTTCAGGCCACCATCCGCACTCGCAGTGGAAACTATTGCGAGCGCAGTCCTTGACTCCATCCCTATGCCGACACTCCCCAAAACCCAGGAAACGAAACTCGCTCACCCAGTCGACCGTCCACCCAAAAATGAACTCCCATTCTCAAGGATCTCGGAGACATTCCCGCATTTATAGGCTAATTCAGCCATGAAATGCAAAAAAGAGGGACCTCCTCAGAGCAGCAAATCCTTTTTTCTTTCTTTTCCATGTCGATCACAAAACCTCACTACCAAGACAGCGAAATGAAATCAATTTTATGGCCCTGGAACAATTATATCACCAGCTGCGAAATTTCTACCTAGACATTTCAAATCAAATCAATCAAATTTCTGGGGCATATGACAGAAACAACTCTCTTCCAGAAGGCGCGATCCTGAGCATCGGCCTTAAGCTGTTGCCAGAACTTGTCTATTCCTCTGGCCTCCTGCTCAACTGCTCGCTTCCATGTGTTACATGGTCGACCGACCCGACGTCTTCCTTGAGGATAATAATCCAAAGCCTGTTTGGCGATGTTTCGCTCTGGTTTCCTCAAGGTATGACCGATCCACTGCCACTTCCGCCTTTGGATCTGAATACCTATTTTAGTCTGGCCAGTTGTACTCCAAAGTTCGTCGTTGGCTAGAATATTCCTAAAATGCGTCGGAGGCATTGGTTCACGAAAGTCTGTAGTTTCTTGGTAAGTCGAACGATCACTTTCCATATGGTACAACCATATAACAACACGGATTTCACGCATGCGTCAAAAACTCGCAGCTTCGTGCGAAGAGAGATCTCTCTTAACCTCCAGAAAGCGGAAACGCTACCGGAGGCCTGACGAGATTTATTTAGACGAGCCTCAATATTCTTTTCGGCTCCGCCGTCCATGCTGACAATGCTTCCGAGATAACAAAAATCTTGCACCTCTTCAACATCTTGTCCGTTAAGAACAATTGGTGTGCGAGTTTGAACCATAAGGTTGATTTAATTTTATGACCATTTTCGAAGTCCTGAAAAATGTTTCTCGTCGGGAATGGGTTACACAAGCTAAACCAAAATTATCCCACGAATGCATGAAATCAATCAATCAAATCAAATATTACCAACAAGCTGATTAGACCTCTATTTCGAGTAAATTATGTCTAAACCAAAAACTCCCTTCGTGCTCATCAAATTTTTCAAATACAGACCACTCACAATTGCAAATCAGGAACAATTTCGTTTTGAAAATCAAAAAAAAAAAATTTATACTCTTTATTAGTTACTGTTTTGGGCCCAATACAATTACAAAAAAAAATATAATAATAAGAAACAAAAATATTAAAAATAAAATATAGTACATGAGAAAAATATAATCGTATTTCTTTTAAAATCTAAACATAAAACTGAATTTTGTAATTTGTCGGTTTTCTTTTTATTACATTTACAAATTATAACATTTACATAACATGTTATTGGTTTGGATAAACATCACATTCACTTTAATTTCTTTTATTTTTTTTAATTATTTATTACTCTTTAATTTACGATTAATCCAAAGGAAATCATTGAATTTTCTTTAATATCTATCATCTGTCTACTTCACAATTAAATCAACTTTTAGTGCTTTAAAACGAAAAACTGTTTCCCAACAAGACAAAAACTAGCAATGAAAACAAAGAAATAAGAAAAATTTAATAGAAAAATTCATAAACAAAAATAATTTCATTTTTTATACAGCTAGGAAAAAAACATTACTTTATGCAGCTACAGTTACAATAATTTTATTGATTGGATATTTTTTTTAAATTAACTATATTTTTTAGATCTTCCTAGGTTACTATGCAAAAATAAAATAAAAACCAAAAGAAAAGATTGGAACAAAATTTTATTGATAAAAATAATCTTTTTATCTCATTTTTTGCCGGCTAATAGTGTTTGAGGTTTAAAAAGCCAGTTAGATTGATGAAAAAAAAAAGTTAATATAGTTTTGTTGTTGATTGTTTTTAGTTTTTTTTTTTTTTAGTTGGTGTATTTAACAGCTACAATCACAAGCGCAACGCTTTACACGCTTCTCACGATGGAGGAAGGTATTTTCGACGCTACGTACTGATCGTGGTTGAACGTCTGTAAAATATATAAAAAGGAGGTGAGATTAGAATTTTTCTTAAAAACTTTTGTACAAATTGAAGCGGTATTGATCCTAGATTCTATTTATCGCGATGAAACATATGTCGCGTTTTACTTGCAAAAAAAAAACATAACAGAATTATGATTGGGCTTAAAGCCCAATCATATGATACTCTAGATGAGATGGAAATGACTTTAATATATCGGAAAATATGTCATCTCAAATTCTCTCGAATACTGAATAGAGACTTTTGCATGGGAGGTGGTGAAAGTAGAGGGGGAGTTTTGTATTTTTCGTATATGATACCGAACATGGCATGCAAAATGTTTTTTGCTGAATTTAAAGTTTATTAGTTTTCATTATTTTTAAAGAAATTATTCATTGTTTTCCTGAAATTGGGGCATTAGCATGGGAGGTGGCAGAGGAAGTGAAGCGTTTAAGATGATTTTGAAACAGCTTATCATCATCCTTATCACCATGGTTTGATTCAATTTCAAAGTCGATAGCTCTCATATGTATACTTGAAGGAGAAATGCTTTTCTTGAATTTATAATGCAGATATTTGTATGGGAGGTGGTAGAAGAAGTGAAGCGGAGCTGATAATTTTTTCTACGCTTATTTCAATTATTAAGAAACAAATTCTGGCAAAATTTGAAGTTTGTACTTTTTCTAGTTTGAATGAAAATCGATAAAATGCATTTAACAAAAATTATGCATTTGTATGGGAGGGGGTAGAAGGAGGATCAGAATAATTTTTTTTCGCATTATTATTATTTCTATTTGTATACTTTATACAAAATATCAAGATGCTACCCTTAACAGTTTCGAAAAAAAATAATTTAATTTAAATTTCAAAATTTCGTGAAATTTGTATGGGAGGGGGTAGAAGGAGTGAGGTGAAGTTGATAATTATTTTCAAAATAAATTGCAATTATAGTGGAATTAAATTTCGTCTTTCCAGCTTTACTAGTTTCAACGAAAATCGAAAATATGTATTTTTCAAAATTGTCCATTTGTATGGGAGGTGGTAGAAGGAGTAAGGGGATCGGGTCAATATTCCGTGGTATTAATGACATCTACATCGTAATACTTCGACCTAAATTTCAAGTCGATAGCTTAAATAGTTTCAAAGAAAAATCAATTTCTTAATATTTCGAAATTTCATGAAATTTGTATGGGAGGGGGTAGAAGGAGTGGCGGGATGTAGCCCATTCACGAACTTAAAGTTACTTTTTTGCTAAAAATGACACACAAAAATTTTTAGCTCTATAGCTCAAAGCTTTCGAGAGTTATGCTGTAGACAGACGGACAGACAGACAGACGGACAGACGATCACTCGGAATCGAGGTTTTTGAGCGACAACAAATATTTCTGTACCCTTGGCGGCTCTGTGCGATCGTTATTTCTTAGCGTTACAAACGGTAAGGCAAACACAATATACTCTCAGATTTCATCTAAAGTATAACAATCATGTGAACACATGAAAATTTTATACGCTATAGTTCTACTTTTACAATGGCACTACAGCCCAAATCGGACCTAGGCCTCCTGGACTTCAGGCTCCTTAACATATTTCAATATTTATTGTACGAATTTTTAATGCTTTGTAGATTGAGGTGACCAAGGTATACATATATCCAAGCAGGCAGTGTGTTGGAATTATGCGTCGACCGAGATTTAAACTGACGACCTTCGCATTGTAGACCAATACGCTACTCACCAGGCTACACCCTAGCTCATACGCTATAGTTATTGCAGTCAAATTATGATTCGTTATGATTTTGTTAAATGTACCACATGAAGTACCTTTATGTAGGTAGTTTCGTGGCATTGGAAATTTTGCTATTAACATCCAGCTACTATTTCCAAAGCTAATAAAATTCTAACCAACCAAGCCTCAATTAACTAAAAAGTTAAAATACAATACTTACAGTGTGGCCTTTCCGATTCCGAATTATCTTGGATCATTTCTTGTGGTTGCATCATTGGAACGGGAATACGAACTGGGGTTGGTAGACTACGTCCATACGAGACACGGCCCATTTGTAAAATTTGTGGATCTTGCATGGGCGGATGGAGAGAAAGTTGTGGCTCGGGTGGACTCTGTGTTGGAATCGATTGTTGTTCATTCGATTGCGAATCTTCATCGTCGGAGCTTTCAACTGTTTCGGAATTCGAAGCACTCTCTTCGGCAGCCAAATGACGAAGTTCTTCGGTGATCCTTTCTTCGGCCATACGTTGAATATTCCTGAGATCGTCCGGAGTAATACCGGCCCGTTGTAATGCAATACCGAGTGGTACACGTTGTACTTGAATCTGGGGCATTTGTTGTTGTTGCTGCTGTTGTTGATGCATTTCGTTGCGTGAGACGCCCATCAATTGTTCCTGAATTTCTTGAGGAAGTTGGAATTCACGGATTGGAATACGTTGAACTTGGATTCGGACTTGTGGTTCGGGATGCGGGGCTTGCATGAATTGCGGTGGAATTTGTGGACGCATTGGCATCTGTTGGAATGGTGGTGGAATCTGATGCATCATTGGTTGCTGTGGAGACATGTGCTGTGGCATATGGGTAAGTGGAACTTGTTGCGGCTGTGCTCCGAATGGAATTGGCATACGTTGAATTGGGAAGAAGATCGGACGAATTGGTTCGGCATCTTCGTTACTGAAAGTATTGTTTAAATTGAATTATTTTTTGAGAATACTAAAGATTTAATTGTTTTACTGTTTCTCGTCATTATCGGAACCACTATCGCATGAAATTGAAATACGTTCGCCGGTGATACGTTGCTTCTTGGGATCGGTAGTCAGGTTGACTCCGAATGGAAGCTGCATCGAACGAGCTGGTGAATCGACAAGTTCTTCAGCATGTTTGCGTTCAATAACGCAGTTCATACGTGATCTATAAAAAAAAAATAAAAAATTTCCTATTTTCAAAAAATTCTTAACTTTATGAGCTTACTTTTGGTTATTTTCAAGCAAAGCAGCTGCCAGATCGCTCAAGTCTAATTCTAAAGGAACTTTAAAATGATTTTTCTGAAGATCGTCGGTTTCATCGCTATCGGAGAATGACGAATCGGTTTCGGAATCATCTTCAACGGGCGTTGCTTCCTGTTCCGTTTTCTCTTCCTTTTTGACCGGTTCTTCTTGATCGATATTTTGTAGATCCATTTCTCCATTGTCCTTACCCAATAATGCTTCAGCTCGTGGTAGTTCCTGTAATTAAGGGAAAAAAGTTATAATTATTATCATATACGTAATAGTTTCAGAAGTGAAATAAGCAACTATAAAAGTATTATTAAATTATATGTGATAATTTATAAATTATATTGTAAATGAAGTTTTTAATCAAAGTAGGATGAAATTTTACGACACACTAAAAGATGTTGCGTGTTCAAGAAAACGTACATAATAAGCAACTAATAATGCGGTTTACCGGAAATGATTCTCAAGAAATAGTAAATAGTATCTTTGCGATAGAGATTAAGTTGCGTGCAACTGTGATTTGTTTATTGCAACACATACATTTTAAGATTGGTTTTGTGGTATTCGTCGATATTAATTTTTGCATCAACTAATTTGCGGCCTTTAACCCTTTCGAGAGTACTCGGGGTCATTTCGACCACAAAATTATCCTCCCGCTTGTACAATTACACAACTTTGAACTCAACGCACTCTACAGAGACTCTACTCATAAGCTTGTAAATATAGTTTCATCATGGTTACAGCCAGGGCTGTAGTCGTAAGCCCAGCAGAGGGTATACGCTGTTGTAAGGCTAGAGTGGTCAGCGATAACCGATTTTGCTAAAATTATAAATAATATCGAACTGCAATTTAATTATCTCATGCAACAATTGATTATACACTTATAAAGGTGTGCTCCCAGTGCAAAACAAAGTCCGCGTGGTGATCAAAAGGCTTGCAATAGCTATTAAAGTAATGAAGTGTGGTGTTGAGTTTAGTTCTTCGGAACTAAACACCCGGAGACCTAATTTTAACTTTTTATCTTTATCAAATAAAACACCGGTTGAGTTGGTGGTTAAAATCAGACTCATCGCGTCTTCGATTCCGAATTCGGGACAATTCCAAGTCTACGTGACCTTTATTGCCGATCAGCATTATTTTTACTCGCGCGTGCAATTAATTCCTGATGCAACATAATTTAGCTGCAGTAATCGATCTCAGGTGCAATGTCCGTGAGTTCGATTACTTTTGCTGATTTGGGTATTTAGTCACGTAGACCAGGTATGCACAACATTCCTCCCCATCCTTGAACGTTGGTCCCGCATTCAAGATCAAAGACGCAATTTATACTGTACTATTTATTATTTTTTTTTTAATCAACTTATCTACTAACAGAAATTGTTACAATTAAATTATTATTTATTATTATTATAAATTTTTTTTTTTTTTTTATTGAGTGAATAAAGTTAAAATATACATTGATTTTTATTTTTTATAAAACATTTACTTTTACGAGATTATATATTTTTGTTCAAATACTTTTTTTTTTGTTTTATTTTATTAAAAAGTTTATTTTCTTTTCGTATAATTATTAGCAGGTGTGTGTTGTAATATATCTATATATTATTTAAGTACAAGTATATATATATATATATATATTTTTTGTATCGTTACAAGTTTATTTATTATTTTGTTTTACTTTTTATTTATTTATTTATTTCTTTTTTTAATTTTTGCAATGTAAACACTATAAATTTAACTTAAATTATTGCACGATATATGTTATCAAAAATACATTTAATAGTAGTATAGTGTAATCAATGCAAAATATATACTGTATAATATAGAAGGTGTATTTAATAGCATGACATAGTCGTCTGTGTTTAATTGATTATAGTAGTTCTACACCTGACAAAATATTTCATAATTTTGATAAAGATGATACAACATAAATTCAATAAAGATGATTCAAATATTTTCCATATATTTTAGATAACAAAATCCTTAAACTATAGGGATATAATTCAAAATAGATAATATATAGTAACGACATATTTTCAAAAATTAAAATTGCTTGATTATAACATTAAATTTATTTATTTTTTTATTTATTTATTTTTAATTAATATAAAGTACAAGTGCTCTTTTTACAGCGTAAAAGTTATTTTTTGTTCTTTTTTATTTTAAACATATGCATATATGTATTGTTTTAATATAAAATATTTAATTGGCTATTGCAAAATACACTATAGATTGATAGTTAAAGTTTATTTAAAGACAAAAAGTTGTAAAAACAATCGTTTGAGATTGATTTTTTTTTCTTTTATATAATTATTGATTATAATTGCCGAAATGTTATTGTGACACATCTACACGCACGCGAACGTAATGTTGTTTTTACGCGTTGATTTCCTTTTGGTTTCACGTATTATACCCGGTTTGGGTGATGTCCTTCCGCTGGTCGCCTCCGCTTCAAAAGGTTCAGTGGTTGATACTGAGTTTACTTGCAAAGCCATTTCAGATTTTCTTCTCCGAATGATGATAATAGCTGCAAGTATTATTACGGAAATGGTGACTATCGAGCTAAACGATGCCATGTAATATCGATGAACCTTCAATTCTCCGGATTGCTGGTTTAAACTCCGAATATGTTCCGCGCGATTTAACTCCTCCTCCAGGTCGTCCAGCGACTGTTTTCCTTCAGAGAGACTTTCCGCGATGTTTTGATGAGATCCCACCTTAAGTGGTAAGAGTTTTAAAGGACTGGATGCAGCACTCACTTTAAGCTTGCCCATATATTCCAGTTTAAATTTCAACGTTTCGAAAAGTTCCGAGTGGTCCACTGCAGCTTCTTTGTACTCGGTGTTTGTATGAGTTACTTTTTCGAAAGGTATTCTGAAGTCTTTAGTTACCAAATCACATGCTTTGTATAACTTGAGTATACCTAGGTCTTGAAGTTTGACGATATACTTTATCCCTTCACAATTCATATTGAATGTTGTCACATTTTTTAGATGGTAGAGCCATTGATTGCTGGCTACCATTTTCATAATTACTCCTTCTGTCGCTGGTATCGCCGCATATTTACAGTTTACTTTTGATGTTTTCGAATGCTGCAGTAGGTCTATAAGGCAGTCTGGGCTAGCATTCGTAAAGATAGGTCCATTGTTCTTGCAGACGGAAATGGACGATGTTAAATTGTATGCAATTTTAACGCAGTGCGAGTAGTCATACGATGTCAGAGTAATGAACGAGTCGTAGCTATCTGCTTCAGCAACATACTCGAACTTAGTTTGTAATAACAGGTCCCATTTGTTGTTGAACAGTGTTGGGACTGGGTGGGCCTTCTGGATAGAATAAGTCGTTGGTCCAAGAAGTGGTAAAGTTATTTTTATGAACAAGCTCGATCCTTGAGGCAACACTGAAATCTGTGCTGCTTGGTGTAGTACGAACAAGTTTTGAAAGAATGGTTCGGTTTTTTCAGCCACAGTGAGATTTATCAGCAGGTTACCTATTCTTTCTTGATCCAATATGAAAGGATGTAACTTGTTGTCATATAAGTCGTTGAGGATTGATAGTTCCGTTGATTGTCGACTCTGAACCTCGAGCAAGTTTGAAGTAATAAGTTGAGTTACCTCGTAAATTTCTGCCTTCAGTCTTAGCTCCGAAATTTGTTCGCTTGTTGTAGCGGTGTAATTCACATAGGATGATTGAAAATTCCTTAAATTTTGTGTAATCGCCTCGATGTCATCAGTGATATTTTTTATTGGAACACTGAGCTTGTTAAAGTTGGATTTCATTACTGTTACTTGGCGTTTAAGCAGTGCAAATGATTCCGTGCTACTTTGGTCTAGAACCTGTAGTTGGCCATAAACTTTACGGGCGTCATCGCTGTCCATTGTTCCGAAAGCCCACTTGGCGAAATTTCCTACAAATTCCAGTGCCCTTTTGTACCGATGAGACACAAACATGTGTTGCATGTGATCGTTGTTATCCCTCAAACGTTTGGAGATGGTCTCTGATTCCTTCACAAGGACCTTACATGATTTTTGGAAACCCTTTGTTGTGGGGTACTTATTAGTTAGACGACATAGTTCCTTGATGCTGCTGTCGTATTTGTCCACCAGGTTTAGAAGGGAGGTAAAGTCCATCGGCGTAAATTTAGTGAGAATGGTCCATATATTTTTATAGAAAACCGCTTTTCCAACGTTTTCAAAGACGACAGGAGTATTATCTATCCTGGTACTGATAAATGGTAGTTGGTTGTTTGCTGCGATGCACACGTTCATAACTGTCGCTAAGCAAATGCGTGACAATAACATTTTGTAAACAAAAAATGATGATACCCTTTTGAATTATAAAATGATACCCTTTTGAATTAGATATTAATAATACAAATAATAAAATAAATTTTATAATAGTAATGCTAGAAACTTAAATGTGTTGCGCCAAGTTAAATATTCTATTATATTATTTTGATTCTGTTTTGCTTTAATTATTTTTTTTTTATAAATTTAATCTCTAATAAAAGAAAATTGATTTGTTTTATAGGATTTTGTTTCCTGCGTTCTTCCTTTTTTTTGGTTAAGATAACTGACTTTGGGAGCTTCTATTCCTCTGGACCTCTAATTTGGGGAAAAAATGTGCTCATTTGTCATTTATTCATTTAACATTTGTTGTGCTCAGTTCTGAAAATGGAAAACATGTTAAATTCACATTGTGAAAAAATATTAGAAAACAGCCCATTTTTTTATGACATTAAGTTCATTGGTCGAGCGAACCATATATTTTTTTTTTTTTTTATGATTCATCCAGAAAATGCTGATTTGCAAAATAAAAAAAATTAAATTGCAAAAACATTACTGATGATGCGGTAGTACAAGTTAAATGCACTTAAAATTATAAATTAAGTTCATTTAAAATTAGGCACGCGTGTCACATTTTCCTGTGATCAAGTTTCATCATAATTCTTAGCGTTTAGTAAGAAGGTGATTGAACGTGTGTTTTTTTTTATATTTACTTTTATGGGTCTATCCGGCTCGAGCGGAATTAAAATTGAAATTTGAACTAAATATCATTACATAGCGAAATTATAGGTATAGATTGTTTCTATTGTTGGAGTGTTAAATATAGTTATTTAGCTACTGATTTTGCAAATTACTTATTCATTAAACATTTTTAGACGATTGTTATGAATTTTTTTCATTTTGTTTCGTATTTTTATTGTGGTATTAACAGGCCCATTAACTGAAACGACTTCGTATGGCCCATTCCAAATTGGTGAAAATTTATTCAATCTTGTTGCATTTTTTAACCAAACCTTTTGTCCTACTTTGAATGTTACCGGTTTTATTGCATTATCATACCATTTCTTAGATGTTCTCTTGGCTTGATTAAGATGTTTCCTAGCAAGTTCGTGTGCCTTTTGAATTTGATATTTTAGCTGCACAGGATAATAATCTATATTATACACTGGCGCTGGAGGTCTTTTCAAATTCGTTGGTAGTTCAAATTTAAACCCATACAGACAGTTCAGTGGAGACAATTTGGTTGAGACGTGAGGTGTATTATTATGCACATGCATAGCTTGCCTTAGCCACTGATCCCAATTTAGAGTGTCTTGATCTACGAAATTTCGAAGATACTCTGCCAATGGTCTGTGGCTTCGTTCCAAAGAACCATTAGATTGGGGATGGTATGGTGTAATATGTAGCTTCTTAATGCATAGTAATTTGCATGTTTCCGAAAAGAGTTTAGAAGTAAAGTTGGTACCATTGTCTGTAATGAGGAGTTTCGGAACTCTGTATCTCGTTATTACCTCATCATAGAAAGCTTTTGCTATTGTGGCTGCCTCTGCATCTGGTATTGGGATACATGTCATGTACTTTGTTAAATCATCCTGAAAAGTTAGGATGAATCTGTTACCTAGATATGTTCGAGGCAAAGGACCTACTACATCCATGAATACCTTGTCAAATGGTAGAGCTGGCGTATCGGTAATGACCATAGGCATTTTAGTCAGCTTTGAGCTTTTATTTGCTTGACATTTGGGACATTTTTTAATAAAATCGCCGATGTCCCGTTGCATGTTTTTCCATCGGTACTGTTGTCTTATTCTCCAATAGGTTTTTTTCATCCCTTGATGTCCACCAAGCGGTGAGTAGTGGAAGTCTTTCAAGACTGTGGAAATATCATTCGGTTCTGTTAAAAATTGATGACTTTCTTTTATCTGTTCTAAATCATTTTGCTGCTCGTTAATTGAAATACGGTCGCTATTATCCGTAATTTGCGCTGTTTTCGCTTTTGTTGTACTTCGAGTTTGAACTGCGACAATTGGGTGGTGGACAGGCTTTGAAATTCTGCTAAGTGCATCTGCATTTGAATTGTACTTTCCAGGCTTATATTCGATGTTGTAATCGTATTCCGACAACTTGTGGTGAAATCGGATTAACCTGGACGTTGGATTTTTAACATTAAACACGCCTTTCAAGGGTCTATGATCGGTATAGACTGTAAATGTTCTACCTAACAAGTATGTTCTAAAGTTATTGGCCGCCCAAACGATAGCCAGTAATTCCTTTTCGATTGTTGAATATTTCTTCTCAGCCTCATTCAGAGATCGACTCGCATAGGCGATTGGCTTATCTTCCCCTACCTTGCCTTGTGAGAGCACTGCTCCCAAGGCTTCGTTACTCGCATCCGTGGTTAAGATGAAGGCTTGAGTAAAGTCTGGATACGACAAGATAGGTGGTGACGTCACAGCTTCCTTTAAAAATTCAAAAGCTTTTTGGCACTCAGGTGTCCACCTGAAAAGTGCACCCTTTTTTAATAACTTTGTAATTGGTGCAGATATTGCAGCCATTTTAGGTATAAATTTTCGGTAGTAATTTATAAAACCTAAAAATGATTGTACTTGTTTAACATTACTTGGAACTGGATACTCTGTAACACAACTCGTTTTAGCTGGGTCTGGAAGTGCGCCAGTCTCAGAGCACTTATGACCCAAATATACCACCTCCCGACATAAAAAGTTACATTTTTCTGTATTTAGTTTTAAGTTATGGTATCTTAGTTGTGCGAAAACCTTGGCCAACCTTGAATTGTGTTCTCCTAAATTTTTCCCATAGACGACAATGTCGTCTAGGTACACGAAGCAATCTATACCTTGTAATCCAGTCAAGATGTGGTTCATTTTTCTCTGAAATGTTGCTGGAGCACCCGTTAGACCAAAAGGCATTCGGTTAAATTCATAGTGACCAAATCCGGTGCTGAAAGCAGTTTTGTGTTTATCATTCGGGTCTAACAAGACCTGGTGATAGCCACTGGCTAGATCTAACGTTGTAAAGTAACGACAGTGTCCCAACTGGTCCAGAATGTCTTCAATTCTGGGCAGTGGAAATGCATCTTTAATTGTCGCTTCATTGAGTTTTCTAAAATCGACAACAACGCGCCATCTTTTCTCCCCAACCGGGCCTGATTTCTTAGGAACTATTAAGAGAGGCGAGTTCCAAGGAGATTTACTCGAAGAAACAATGCCGTCGGATAGCATTTGTGCTACCTGTTTGTTTATTTCCGCTTTATGGATTTCGGGCAATCTGTATTGCTTTTGGTTGATAGCAGGTTGGTCGGATTTAGTCGGTATAGTATGTGTTAAGACCGAAGTGTGTGTGAGAGGGTCTCCTTTTAAAATGAACACATCGTTGTACTGGGCACAAAGGTTTTCTATTGAGTTCTTTTCCTCATTGTTTAAAGAATCTCCCAGGTTTAGAGAGTCTAATAATAAGTTTATTCTATTGGAAACTGGTTTACTCGTGAAATTGAAAATATTTTCCTTTTGTTCGGCAATAATTTTGTACTGGTTAAAATTTGAATACTTGGGTATAAAGTCTTCGCTTAAATGGTAATCTGATAATGTACAATTTAGGATCGGTACGTTTATCAAGTAATTTTTTACCGTCACTACAGCATTAGCTAAATAAACGCCCGAGTCAATTTCTTCGCCCTCGATTAAAAGTTCACCAGAGGCTGCTGGTACTTCCAATTGAACTACTGCTTGCGTGCGAGCCTGGATGTGGAGAATTCGTTTCTGTTTTTTGTGTCCGACGAATCGTTTTAACGGTAACTCTCCAATAACTTTATGGTCCTTATCCTGGAATTTCAGAGTTTTTGATACTGTATCTATCATCGTGTGATTCCATAAAATGTCGCGACCTAATACTCCATCCGCAGGAATTCCATTGAAGCCATCGACCAAATGCCATCTCGATATTAAACTCTTTTCGAGTGGAAGTTGTATTTTAATTGTACCTAGCGTTTTACTCGTGCCTCCAAAAACTCCGGTTAATTCCTTAATTTCAGTTTTATCTATGTCACTGATTTTTTTTAAAGAATTATATTTTAATAAGCTTGTGTCGGCTCCGGTGTCGACTAATACTACTAACTGACCGGATTTCGCTAGGGAGCAGGGAAACTCAATAAATACGTCGTCTTCTATTACTTTATTTAGAAGATATAGTGTACTGTTTTTCATACAGTTTTCGGACTTGATTCCTAAGTTTTTACCTATGTTATACATTTTACTATGTATTTGTTGTTCGGTGGTAACCGATTTTATAGGTTTTTGCATTTGAGGAATTAGTTTGATTTTTTTAGTTGAAAATGAGTCATTTTTTATAACAGTGTTGGTAGATATTAAGTTCTCTGTAATGGGAGAATTTTTGGCTTCAGAATTTATTTTAGTTTCTTCAATTTTTTCTACCACCTCGTTTTCCATTATTAAATTTTCACCCGAGAGTTTTAAATGATCTGGGGCACAGTTTAGTTGTTGGAACTGGACCCCTGGTCGTTTCCCTCTTTCGATCTCATGTAGTTTTTCTTACTAAAACAATTTTCTTCCTCATGACCCAAACGAGAACACCATCCGCACTTTAATTTTGGTCTAGAATGTTGTTGTGTACTGTTTGTCACTAAAATTTGACCACGGGGACAAAGGACCTTATTATGGCCATAAACCTTACAATTTTCGCAATACGGTGTGTTTTTTCTCTGCCTACATTCTGCATAAGTGTGATTGGGTTTATTACAGAATCCACACTTTAGCTTGAAAGTGCGTGGAGATTGTGGTACGTTCGTTGGAAACGGGATTTCAACTGATGAGCTTTGTATTTTAGAAAATTGACCTTGCGGTGAAAATTGATTTTGTTGTGGATGCAAATTTTGTAGGGAATTACCTATTATGGGAGGTGCTTGAAAATTTGTTTGTTGCAGATTTTGACTATATGAACTATTATGCGGTGTTTGTGGGTAATGAGCGAAACTTGGGTTGACGCTCGGTGTATAAATATGGTAAGAAGGCACTTGATTGATGTTTTGTGTCGGGCATGATTGCCAAGGCATTTGCGTTGAATTAACAATTTGGTGGTTGAATTGCGAACCTATAAGCATTGAAGCTTTTATTGCCACATCTAACAGTTTTGTTAGATCAGTTTCTCCACAACTAATCATGGCTTGCCGGAGAGTTGGATCGACGAGCCCAACTTTAAATGCGATATTAACCGATTTTTGCACTTCCTGAATTAAAGCTACAGAATCGGTTTTACTATAGCTCGCTGATATGATTTCCTTAGCCATTGTTTCTTTGTGCAACAAACGCCTAGCAAAAGATTTCACATCTTCTGTTATATATTGCTGAGTTTGTTTTAATTCGGTTATAACACTATCCAATGTTCTCGCGGATAAATATGCATTTTTAATTATTTGTTCGAGTGATTGTAAGTTGTTAACGTTTTGTCCCCGAACTAGTTCGAATGCATCACCTCCGAGCCTTGTTGTTAACAATGAAACGAATATCGCCTCATCCTTAGCCTCGATGCATTTGAATGCTAATTGGCAAGCGTTAAGAAACTCATAAACTTTGCCCGATAAATCTGCCGAAGCTGTCCCTGTAAAGTACGGGACTAGCCTTGCAACTGTTTTGCCAATGTTTTCGTAAGACATATCTACTTTTATTTTGGTGTCCTCAATGATTTGTTGTTTAATGCTATAAGCGTCAGTTGTTTTGCCCTCCAAAATTTTTGGGCTATCTGGAACTTCGTGTATATCCCAGATTTTTTCCAAATTAGTCTCCAAAATTTCTAATTTTGTATCCTTTTGTCTAATCTTTTCTTTTAAATTATCGATTTTATTATTTAGAAATGCTTCAGTAGTTTCTTCTCTTAAACTAACGTTGTGTAGCTGTTCTTTGTAAGAAACTATTGACTCATCTCTCTTTTCTATTTGTTTGGACAATTCTTTTTCCTTCGAAAGTACTACCTTGAGTTGTTTTGTAAGTTCTTCAATTTTCAACTCAGTTTCTTTATTGTCGTGTTCCGATTGCAATTGGGTTTCCTTCAATCCCTTAATTACTTTTTCTTTACACGCTAGTTTACCTTTTAGGCCTTCTACTTCACGATTTTTACAATCGTAGGAATCTTTTATAACGTTAGTTAATTTTCCTAAAATCGCATCTGTTGTTTCCAACCGTGTAAACTGCCCCCACTGAGACGAAATTTGAGATTTGATCAGCTCGAAAACATCTCTTGAAGTCAAATTCCTAATTTCATTCAAGATTGTTTCGTTGAAATTTTTAATTTCTTGTTCCTGATCTCTCTTTTCTTTCTCCAATTGTAACAACCTCTCCTTATACGCAATTATTTTAGAAACATCCTCCATACAAATAACAAATGTTGGGAAGTTAAATAAAACAATGACGGTAAAGGAAAAAATAACAATATATCGAATATGAATTGGGCGAATACGTCAAATTTAGACGTATTCCCAGTTCGATGTAAGGCAACGACTCTCGAACTGTATAAGAATAACAAAAAATTTAACGCCGCATGCGATTAGCTGTACGTGCACGGCATGCTGTGACGACGATACCACTGCGTCGGGACCGGTACGACTATTTACACCATATAAACGACGAAGACGAAATCAAGTGGGTCAGGATCGCCACAATTGATTTTAAACGAATTTATTTAGAAATGAAAGATGTCTGTACACGACAAATAAATCAATTACAACGCGAAAGGGACACTGCACTTTTAGCGGTTCGAGTGCATGGAGACGTGGACGATCCAAATGTTGGTCAAATTAGTCACTACAAAAAAAGTGTGCAAATTGTAACCGCGAAGCGTTTACCGAATGTTCATTATGCAGGCGTACACCGTACTGTTCAACATTTTGCCAACGTAAAGATTGGAACGCACATCAAGTTGAATGTACTCGAGATCCGAATGAAAGTTAAGCGTAATATTTAAGTGCAACCGCCAATGACATAAAAATATAATAATAATTTAAACGTGAACGTACTTACCCACCATTAACTAAAGCAACCAACATTAGCTACCGCAACTGCAAAACACAACTTATTTTTCATCAAATCACAGAAAACACAGAGAAGAAAAAAAAAAAAAAATTTTTTTTGTATAAATTTAGTTTTAGTTTTAATTTATTTTCGCACTATAACTCAAATTTTTTTTTTTTTACACAAAAACTAGAATTTAAAATTTTTTCTTTTATATAATTAACACACACGTTACGTCGGTTCGAAAAAAATCAGCTGCGCCAATTGTTGAGTTTAGTTCTTCGAAACTAAACTCCCGGAGACCTAAATTTAACTTTTTATCTATATAGAATAACTTTAATCTATATAAAATAAAACACCGGTTGTGTTGGCGGTTAAAATCAGACTCATCGCGTCTTCGATTCCGAATTCGGGACAATTCCAAGTCTACGTGACCTTTATTGCCGATCAGCATTATTTTTACTCGCGCGTGCAATTAATTCCTGATGCAACATAATTTAGCTGCAGTAATCGATCTCAGGTGCAATGTCCGTGAGTTCGATTACTTTTGCTGATTTGGGTATTTAGTCACGTAGACCAGGTATGCACAACAGTGGGGTCGCTGGATATCAAGTAAAGAAATAAAACCACTAGTTTAATAAGTTCACTTTAATTTAACCGCAAAACTTATCGCTTTTCACTTGCGATGGTTTTATTCTTTCGCTTTCTAAACTTCTACGGACTCGTCAACGGCTCCAAACTAGACTGACTGTTGTCCAAAAACGCTCGCCTTTATATTGCTTTTGTTGCCGAACCATTCCCCTTGTCGTGTGAATTTTTTTATGTGTTACAAGCTACTTCCGTTAAAAAGCACTGCGACGTATAAAACAGTGTATACCACCGTATAAAGCCCTGGTATTAGAGGATATACGCTTTTTCTAGGATATAAGCAGAGGGCGTGTATTCCGTATACTCTAGGACGACAGCCCTGGTTACAGAAACATATTCATGTAAATGCATAGTTTTCGAGAAATATCGATTTAAAAAATAGTGAGCATCGGCCTGAAATCAGCTAAGCAAAGAACAAGAAGAGGGCAGAAAATAGAACTTTTTTTTCCAATCCTAACTCGATTTTCATTTACAATATTTTGATTGAATTATTTTGTTATAGAAGACCGAAACCAATAAATGTTGCAGCACAAATTCTCTTCTCCGATTTGGCTCATTGAATTTCTCGTAGCTGGTCGATTGGAGCTAGGTTGTAGCCTAGTGGGTAGCGTGTTGGTCTTACAATGCGAAGGTCGTGAGTTCGAATCTCGGTCGACGTAATATAATTCCCGCACACTATCTGCTTGGATAGACCTCTACGAAAATGAAAAATTCGTAGATAGAGGGTTGTGCAAAGAGCTAACAACCCATCCAGAATAAATGATGAAAAAAATATTAAGGAACCTGAAGGTCAGGAGGGCAAGGCCCGATTTGGGCTGGAGTGCCATTGTAGAAGTAGGAGAAGATTAATTGGACTTCAGGACCATTGATCGCCATATTTGTGCACCAGGTTCAAATTGCCACAAAAGCTGTAGTAGAGAAGAAGCCGCACGAACTATCCATATTTTCATGTCAATGAATCGAAATCGTTCAAAGTAGGTGCGAGGAGAAGAAGATTCACTGTAGTAGAGTTCAGTAGAAATTTCACAATCGAATTTATATTCCACAATTCCAGTGTCTATAGATCTTCAGCTTTTTTTTGTGTTTCTGGCGGAGTTTCTTGGGAACATTTTTATTTACGATTGAAAAAAAACATAGACCCAGAACGCGCACATTTTTTGGCATATATCTTTATCTGAGTGAAAATATTCAATGCAAAAAATCTGGTCCAGAAAAGGTTGAAAAATTGGAGAAAGATAGCAAAAAACAAAGATGAACGAATTTAATAATTCAACCAAGCCTACAAAAATGTGTATCTAACATCTGTTGATTGAGAATGTCGTTCTTGATTTTTTCAATATGTAATTTATATGATGCCAAATCAAGTTTACCCACTTAAAAATAATGCCCCTTGCAAATTTATCTACATTAGGCGATTGCACGCTAAGTAACAACGTCCTTGATTTTATTGTAAACTTACAGCGAACATCCTTGGTTCTATTTAAAGTTTTATGAAAGGAAGTGACTCACGCTATTAATGACTTAGATAGAAGGAACGAGCCTTTTTAAATCTTTTACAGAACTACCAACATCAGCTAAAAAAGATAGATATGACGAGCTTAGGCGATATGCATAAAGGACCTGCAAGCGAAAACAATGGAAGTACCATAATGAAAAGATACAAAAAGTGGGCGACGATATGAGACGCGAGACACATTCGCAATAGTAAAAGACCTAAAAAGGAATATAAAGCAAAAAGGAGTCTCGGTAAAGACGTAGAGGGCAACACCATCAGCCACAAGACATCAAAAGGAGATGGGCTTCCTGATTTGAACATCTTCTCAATCCCACTCCATTAGCACGACAGATACAGTCACTGACTACGAACAACCATCATCGACACTACTCATGCTTGACGAAAGCAAAGCAGCCCTATATGACCACAAACTAAACAAAGCGTCGGAAATTGACGAAATATCAATTGCATTTCTAAGAAACGGTGGAAACGGTAGTTGAAATATTACAAAACATGATATGTAAAATTTGAACCGAGGAAAACATACCCGACGATTGGCGAAAAAGTCCAATTTGCAAGAAAGTGAGAATTACTGAAGAATATCATTATACACAACAATAAAATATTGACAAAATAATTGAAGGTCGTCTTAAGCCCTATTCTAATGAAACAAATGGCGAATACCAAGGTTGATTCAGAATCGGACGATCTACAACAGACTAGATGTTCCCGGTGAAACAGGTCCTTGAGAAATGCACAAACGTGTACCAAATCTTCGTAGATTTTAAAAAAGCATACGACAGTATCGACAGGATGGTGTAGCTTAGTGGGTAGCGTGTTGGTCTTATAATGCGAAGGTCGTGAGTTCAAATCCCGGTCGGCGCAACATATAATTCCAACACATTGCCTACTTGGATATACCGTGGTCACCTCAATCTACGAAAATGAAAGATTCGTAGAAAGAGAGTTGTGCAAAGGGCTAACATCCTTTCCACAATAAGTAATGAAAAATGTTAAGGAACCTTCATGTCAGGAGGCCAAGGTCCAATTTGGGCTGTAGCGCCATTGAAGAAGAAGAAGAAGTATCGACAGGAGAGTCCTGTATCAAATCATTTTTGATTTTGGAATTTATCCAAAACTAGTCCGACAAACGAGACTCATAAAAACGAACACTTAAACCCAGGCGAGAATACAAACCGATTCCACAAACAGCTTTCGAATGGAATGTGACTTACAGAAAGGAAGATGGTCTGGCTCCATGCTTTATAACAACAAGCCCAGTAGACAGCAACGGGACACTACTATTCAAGTCCACCCAACTAGTAGCCTACGCTGATGACATTACCATCCTAGCAAGATCCTTCCCTAGTATTGAGGAGATATTTACCAAACTTGACTCCACCGCAAAAGAAGCCGAGTTCCGCAATAACGAAAGCAAAACAAAAGTAATGACGAAAATAAGAGGGAGAACGCCAATCAAAAAAAAACATAACAATTGCAGAATATAATTTGGAGCAAGTGAACTAATCTAGCGAAGGACAGTAATGAAACGGACGAAATCTATTGGAAGATCATGGTAGCAAATGAAACGTATTATTCGGTACTTCCAATAATGAAATCCAAAAAAGTGCACAGGAACAATAAGCTGCGAATATTGGAAACTAATATACTACCTTTGCTCTGATATGCCAGCGAGACGTGAACTTTAACCCGAACTACCAAAAAAGCAGTTAACGCACTCGAAAGAAAGGTCCTCTGAAGAATTTTGGGACCGGTAAAATAAGGAACTAGGGTGTAGCCTACTGGGTGGCGTGTTGGTCTTGTAATGCGAAAGTCGTGAGTTCAAATCCGTATCGACGCAATATATACTTTTAGCACATTACCTGCTTGGATATACCTTGGTCCCCTCAATCTACGAAGATGAAAAATTCGTAGAAAGAGGGTTGTGCGAAGGGCTAACAACCCACAATAAATAATGAAAAATGTTAAGGAACCTGAATGTCAGGAGGCCAAGGTCCGATTTGGGCTGCAGTGCCATTGTAGAAGAAGAAGAAGAAGAAAGTAAGGAACGGAATGGAGAATAAGATACTCCACGATGAGCTAGAAACTTCAACGGTCATCAATCTACGTAAACTACAGAGGGCTGGCCATTTAGAAAGAATAGATGATACAAGGATCCCCAAACATGCTTGGGAAAAGAAAGTGGTACCAGACCAATATGCAAACCTCGCAAGCGATAGGAAGACTCAGTGATGAAGACAGCAAAGCCATCCTAAAAATTAGCAGCTGAAGGACGCGGTCTTCGGATCATGACGATTGAAGAGGACGACTTCAGGAGGCTAGGGCCTGATTTGGGCTGTCGCGCCATTGATGATGACGCTACTTACTAAATAAAAATAAGTCTACTCAAGCACATTGTTACCAGGAGTATAAATCAAAACCCACAGCTTGCGAATAGATAGCGCTAGCAGTAAATGCTGTAAACTTAGGCATCTGTCAAAAATTCCCCATTATTAGTTTTGTGAAGTTTTATCGGCGTCATATACTTTATCGTGCGCGAACATGCCTAAGTTTCAGCCAAATAAGCGTCATTTTTGCAGGAAGTTTTTTTTTTACCTTCAGTTCAAGAAAATCTGCGGCTGAGGCTCGTCGAATGATTTTTGAAACTTATGGTAAGGGTGCTATTAGTGAAAGAACGTACGGGTGTGGCATTAACGCTTCAAGAGCGGTAATTTTGACGTCGACGGCCAGCATGGCGGTGGCAGAGAGACAATTTTTGTGGTACAGCATGTGCCGTTGAATCCGAGTGAAACCATCACGGGAGATCACTATCGACTGCAATTGATGCTTTTGAACCGAGCATTGAAGGAGGAACAGCCACAGTACCAAGAGAGACTCGACAAAGTAATTTTGCTGCACGACAACTTTCGGCCTCATTTTACTCACGTTGTGAGAACCTACCTGGACACCCTACCCCACCCGCTGTATTCTTCTTTGCTCCTTCTGACTACCACCTATTCTGATCGATAACGCGTGGCCTGGCTAAGCAGCACTTCAATTCTTACGAAGAAGCCGAAAATGGAGTCGATTCGTCGATCAGCTCAAAAGAAGATCAGTTTTTTTGACGCGAAATCCTTATGCTACCAGAAAGATGGGAAAAGAGTTATGGCTAGTGCTAGGCATTTCTTTGAATAATAAATATTTAACCATTTTTGCACAATAAGCTCGAATTTAAAAAAAAAACGGCGGTTTTCAATTTGTTAACAGATAGTAGATAAAGCTGACTTGTTTGATGATCAATTGCTGCAGTATAAGCCACAATTAAAAAAAAAAAGATTTTTAAAAGTACATTTGAATTTGCGAACATGTTCTCCCTTCCAACATAGCTTTTGTAATATTATAAGCTATAACACCAAATTTCTCAGTTTCGATCAATCGAATATCATTGAACGAATTCTTCTAAAATTGTCTTAGGTTGTTGGCTTAAGTCTTTTGATTTGAAACACAACTCCAAAAAACAGGAGGTAAATTATAGACCTTCATATCGAACGTAAAATTCAAGTTTCGAGTGGTATCCCGTTTCGAGATACCACTGTACTCAAAAAACAAAAGGTAGGAGAAGGGAAATATTTTTATTTGGAGATATACTGACATTCAATACAGGTATAAGTACACAGTTTCTTTCAAATCGAATCACCAGTAACTAAAATGTTAAGTTATCGCCAAATCAACAAGTCAATTGCAAAGAAAACGCTAACTATGGACAAAATTGAGTTTCGTGCTGCCATAAAGTTCTTTACCAAGCAAGAAAAAAAGCCACAAATCATTTTTCAAGAAATAACATCTGTTTACGGTGACTTTTTTTTATTACCCTGAAAAAACGATGATTTGTAAGTGGCATAGTTTATTCAGGCAAGGCAGAGAGTAAATTGCAGATGATAAGCACTCAGGTCGGCAGATTGAGGACACTTTCTCAAAAATCGCCGAAAAGTGGAGAAACTTGTTCTCGAAGATGCTTGTTTAAAGAAGAGACAAATTGCAGGAATGGTTGAAGTATCAGATACAACCATTTTGAATATCCTCCGCGATCATCTCGGTATGTCTGAAGTCAGCGCAAGATGTTTACCGGGGGAAGAAGAAGTACAAAATAGCACATACTATGCCAACCTGCTACAAATTTAAAGGATGCTGTCATAGAAAAAAGGAGAGACTCGAGTTGTGCTGTTTTGCACGACAACGCACCTGTTCACAAGAGCCACGTTGCAATGGCTGGCCTACAGAAATTCGGATACGGAATATTGAACCACCCCCTTATAGTCCAGATCTGGCGCCTTCCGATTACCATTTTTTTTTTCCAAAACTGGAGAAAGAACTTCGGAGAAGAAAATTAACCAACGATGAAGAGATGAAGTCGGCAATTTCAGCCTATTTTGAAGGCATTGATAAAACATTTTTTTTAGGATGAATTAATAAACTTTGTGAGAGATGTGATAAATGTATTAGGCTTAAGGGAGAATATACTGAAAACATGTTAAATTTTACCCCCCCCCCCTTCCCTGTCATTATGCAAAATTTTTGACCTCCCCTCGTACAAGAGAAACCCGCAAACATATTGAAATCTTAGAGAAAACTCATGATTTACGTTTTACGCTTTCAATTTGATTGAGATTTCTCAAACCGCTTCAGTAATTTCAAAATTATTCGATACAATCAAACGAATAAATCCACTCGACAAATTCACATCTTTCATCTTTGGAATCAGTAAATAAATTCGAAAATTCCACATCACATTTATATCTTCTCTCGAAGAAGTTTCTTTCGTCAATCGATCAAAGTATCAAATGCAAGAAAAACTCAGAAAAACCTCATATAATAGCAAATATAGAAAATATAATACAAATCATTGCCAATACTAGCTATACTGAATTCGAAAGGAAAACCCCCCTAAAGGAAATTCAACAAAAATCCAGTTTCAATTCAAATGATTATCCACTAAATTCAAAATCTTCGAAACATTACAAGAAAAAAAAAAATTACGGCCACGATAATAATACTCTTATATTAATTAAAAAAAAATGAAGATATAACGATCATCATGAAATTTATGCAATATTGTAACATGGCTAAGATCTAAGATGTGACGAGACTCTTTTTACATTTTCTGCCAAGTTTATTGCACTATTGCAACATGATTTTGGATCTGGTGAATGGGTTTTTTGGTGTTGTGAAACACGCAAGCAAAGCCAAGCATCAGCCATATCTATCTAATGGCGCTGGTTCTCAAACATCTCATCATTTCCACAAACACTGTGGCAAAGTCTCAAAATTATAAAGCATTCGAGTGCTGCTGCCTCGACATGAAACATACTGTGTATTTCGAGATACTTGTATCTTGTTTTTTTGTTTTTTTTTTTACTAAGATCTATGCAATTATGCAATTGAAAAAAAGGCTAATAAAATAAAATTGTTGAAAGAAAGTAGCAAAACCGTGAATGTTAGGAAATCTTTACATATGAAAATTGAGTGCACTTTGTTTATACTCTTTGATTTTGGAAGGCATACTTTCGCTTTTCCTTCTCCTAAAGATGAATTTCTTTCGTGAAAGCAAGCAAGCAAATCCATTGCATTCTGTGGGTGGATCTTAATAGCGATCTTATCTTATTCTACGCGATTCTATACAAGAAATGCATTTCGCTAATATTTGCCTTGATTTGTTATGCGATATAGGTAAGCCGGCAGAAAAAGCATTGCTGTATATCGCGGTATGTTCATGAAAAGAAATTGTTGTTATGCACTCTAAGTCGAGCTACTTTGCTCAGACTCTTTGCGATTCGTTATAGTCAAGAGAAATGGTGAAAACTGAATGTCGGAATAAGAAAGAAAAAAAAAATAAATCATGATTGTTTAATTTTTTCTCTTTTTACTTGCATTATGCAATAAAATTGCAATCTTTGGCCTACTGTGGCTTTTGAAACGGAACAAGGAAATTGCATGCCGCATAATAACAGACTTCTGGTAAGCTAGAGATATGTCTTGCATTTCCTCCACACTTGATTTGTGGCCAATGGATGGGAATAAATTTTGTAAAATTGAAGGAAAATTTCTACATTTCTTGCTTCATTGTCGGTTTAATGGAGTTTTTTTCTGCCAGAACAGTATTTGTATAAGAGGCGGTTTGATGACCTCAGCAACAAGCAGGGTACTGACCGTTTCGAATTTATCCATTTTTATTCAAAAAAAAAAAAATATATCCCCTATAAAAGATTTTTTTTTCATAAAGATCCCACATTTTTTTAAATTTTATTATCTAAAGTGAGGCTAAGAGGAAATTAATGGAAGTTGATATTTAAATAAGTGCAAGTGATAAGAGTAATAGGTTTGTTATTTGAATTCTGGTGGAATTCGACGCTATTAAATTTAACTTTATACAATGCCGATGCGCCACAATGAATTTTTACATTTATATATGGTTCGCTTATTTAGATAATAGGGCTCAAAGTCTATGTGTACACGATCATCTTAAATTTTGTCACCATGAAACACGATCTAATGTTTCGAAAATAATCATTTAGTATGACCAACATTTTGGGAAATGTGTTAACCTTTAATGACTGTGGTATATTTTCACCTTTTTTTTGTGATTAATCTGACTCGTATACACCAGGAACAGTCAAAACTTTGCAATGCCTAGAATTTAATTCTTGTAAGAAGTTGGGAATTTAAAACATCGTAGAGTAAAGATTAAGAACAAAATTCCAAGACTTTAACGGTCTCACAGACCGCACCACAGTACTTAAAGGTTAATTAAATGAAGATAGCACTATAGAGACTATCAATAGCAGTTTTGGTATTAGATTACATTTTTTTAATCTTAAACTCGTATACACTTTAGTTACTTCATGGGACACTAGAGGCGCTTTTCCATAGTTTGGCAGAGCTGAAGCCCTGTTTTTGGAGCGAAATTTAAAAAAAAGTGTCGATTTTTTTTCGGTACGTTATTAACATCAAGAATTGTGCGCCGTTCATAAAACTTGAATAAAAAGTCATGAACGAAAATTTTGAAGGAACAATTTTGTGAAATATTTACAAAGTTTGCAAAAGAAAATCTCTGAAAGTGCCACGCATACATATACAAGTCGGACATTTTCGAAATAGTTTCTTATGACTTTCGAAGTTGAGAAATGTCATCTTTCAAACGTCAGTCATCTGTATACGCATGCGATAGACGGATTATTTTTGTCTATATTTCATTTCATTTCAACACAATTCTGGGAGAATCTTGAAGTTAAAACAAATTTAAAATTACATTCTTTCAACAAGAAATTCGAAAGCTCTATCAAGGAAGTAGTACTTAATGCAACACCGGCTTGAACTGGTTTCCAAATACCTTTATCGCCAATTTTGAGATCACTAGTAATTTCTAAAAATTCATTCAAGACCTGATTGCATTATTATACTTCTCGACAACCCTTAAGCTGAGTGCTAAAGTTTCACCGTGGGAAGTACATATCGAAAACCATTTATGAAGAAGTTTTAGGAACCAAGCTGTCGTTTCTAAGCTGGGATCCCCATGTTCCTTAGCTAAGAAGTCCAAAGCAGCACTAACATCTTGGTTGATAACGTTATAAGAGTTCTTAACTGGCATTTTTTGGAAAGTATTAGGATGCAGCATGAACTGCTCTAAATGGGGAGCTAATTTGAAAAGACGACTGTGCTGAAAACTAACTAGTTTTTGTATGTCCTCACTTTTAATGGTGTTAGTAGGAAGCTTACACATTTCCTTCATGTCGTTACTGATGGTAAGCAATTTATTATTAAGTAAACACTGGGTAAAATTTTTCAGCAAATGTGGGATATCTGCAAAAAACCAAAGCCGCCGATCACTTCCTACAGGATGGGGAATACTGCGGGTAATATCGGACTTATAATGCCGAATTTGTACCACATTTGCAGATTTATTGGCCCCATATCATTAGTAACACAGTGGATTTTTAACTTTATAGCCTCACATCTGTTAATAATATCCACAACGACAGAATGGAAATGGTCACCAGTAGTGCCTTGGCCAGTAAAATGGTAAGCCACTATCTGTTTCCATCTGCTACTTAGCCCCGCAATTACAAAAAGTAAAGCATTAGCAGCATTCGCACTCCCATCGGGTAGTGCAATTTTCCCTATAAATTTATCGAGAGAAGCATCCTATTCGCTTCCCTTCTCTATCTTTATCTCATCTAGATAGAGCCCACAATACTTCTCTTCTTCTCTCATTCTCTCCACTTTGATTTATAAAAACTTGAAAACGTCTAAAACTATTCCTGGTTCGAAGTGAAGAGTTTCAAGTTTCTTCCTTAACGTTCTTTCCGCTGGGAGAGGATATTTTTTTTCCGCAAAAGTGCATAGCCTTTACCACCACTAGCAAATTTGATTTGTAATGATGATGTAATTGTAGCCTTCAACCATTTCACATTACGTTTACCGTTCAAATGAGCTATTTGATCAGCGTTAAATGTTTCTTGCTTCTGCATTTTTATTTCGCCTTATTGCTTGAGCTTGCATTTTATTTTTATTTTTATATTTTGAAATCTCCAACATGAGATTTTTATTTTTAATTTGACTTTTTTTCAATTCCGACCTCAAAAATAATATTCTGAATCCTTAGCTTCAGAGGTATTATTAGACGTTACAGTTTGAATTATTTCTGGCTCATTCAGAATTGAAAAATCGCTCTCTTCTTCCAAACATTCGATGTCTTCAAAAATAGTTTCGTCGTCACTATCCCCAGCGTCCGTGACGAATATTGTAGGAATTGCTTCCTTTACTAATTTTAAACGACCGTTTTTGTTTATCGTTATTTGACTCACATTGAAATGGCGAGTGCAAAGGCATGAATTTTTGGTCGGCCTCCAATTTGGTCTGTTTAATAGACTTACCCATTTCTCACGTAAAGGAGCTTTCTGCGGAAATTTAAAGAGCCTATTCCCTTTCTTTCTACTACTTGTACATATCAGTGCACTACACGACATTTTCAACACAGTTTTTCAAAGAAAACTCACTGTATTAAAATAATAATTTAAACCTAAACCGTAAAAAGGGAGCCAATTGTGACAGTTCGACGAAAGCGCCGCCAGTGCATCTATGGCTAATTATTACCAGCTGGTTACATACATTCTCACATATACTACCAAATTACAATTTTCGAAAGCTTACGCGAATTCGATTTCGAAAGTCAAAAAGTGTCGACTGTGACGTATCTGCCAGACTCTAGCCAGGCAGCCTTTTTCTAATGGAGGGACTCTAGTATACACCAGGAACAGTCAAAACTTTGCAATGCCTAGAACTTAATTCTTATAAGAAGTTGGGAATTTAAAACATCGTCGAATAAAGATTAAGAACAAAATTCCAAGACTTTAACGGTCTCACAGACCGCACCACAGTACTTAAAGGTTAATTAAATGAAGATAGCACTCTCAAAAAATTAATCAATGAAAGCATGCAATTAAATATAAATAATCGCACAAAATATAAAAAACTAAAGCCATGGATTACTCAAGGGCTCTTAAATTCCATTAGGAAAAGAGATAAACTATGTAAAGCTCTGAAAAAATCACCAACAAATGAGAAACTAAAAATATATTACAAAAAATATCGAAACAAATTAAACGGTATAATAAAAAAAATTAAATCAGATTACTTTGGAAAAATGTTATGTAACGCGGGAAATGATGGTAAGCTAGTTTGGAAAACAATAAACACTCTTATAGGTATGAAAAGGGAAAGAATGCCTATACACAGTATCATACATGAAGGAGTAGTATATCAAACGGTAGAAAATTCAAAAAATATAGCAAATATCTTTAATAACTACTTCAGTAATGTTGGGAAGAATCTTGCAGATACTATAACGAAAGAAAATGGGGTAGTGAGAGATATACACTGTTCTACTTCAACAAATTCAGAACAAATTAGAATAGTGAACGAAGACGATATAATAACCATTATTGATAACATGAAAGAGGGTACTAGTCCAGGTTTTGATGGAATAAATTGTAAATGTCTAAAATTTATAAAACAATTTATAGCAAAACCTCTGACTCATATAGTCAACCTAAGCTTTCAAACTGCAACATTTCCAGACATTTATAAACAAGCTATAATCTCCCCTGTATTTAAAGCAGGAGATAAGAAAATTATTAGTAACTATCGGCCTATTTCCTTGATCTCAAATATAGGTAAAATCATAGAGAAGGCTGCAAAAAAAATCATTATGGATGATGTAGATCAATACAATATAATTCATGAAAATCAGTTTGGTTTTAGGACAGGGAAAAGTACGCATGATGCCATTGCTATGTTAAGCGAACTTATTTCCAATTCCATAGATAAAGGAAATAAACCATGCGCTATTTTTTTGGATTTAGCGAAAGCATTCGATTCAATACCACATAAAGATATTATTGTAAAATTGCATAAATTAAATATGAAATTAAGTTGGATTCAATGGATGAAGAGCTATTTGGAAAATCGGAGACAAATTGTTAAAATCGAGCGTGAATTCAGTAATCCATTAACTTTTGATTATGGTGTGCCACAAGGGACCGTATTAGGCCCCATACTATTTTTACTTTATGTAAATGATTTATATGATCAGCAACTTGAGTGTAAATTGCTATCTTTTGCTGACGATACTGTATTGTTTGTTGAAGACACTAACTGGGAAGGATTACAAATTAAAGCAAGTTACAGTCTACTGCATATAAAGGAATGGCTCGACTACAATTTTCTAACATTAAACATAAAAAAAAGTTGTTTTATTGCATTTTCATCAAGAAATTCTGGATTACCGTTAGAATTAGAATTAAAAATTCATAACAACAAATGCACAGCAAACTGTGAATGCTTAACTGTGAAACAAGTTAATCACACAAGATATTTAGGTGTAATATTCGATCAGCATTTAAGGTGGGATTTTCAGATACACAGTGTTACATCCAGATTAAAAAAATTGATACCAATCTGTTTACAAGTTCGCACATTCCTTACCAAAAAAGTTACGAGAATATTCTACTTTGCGCTGATCAATTCCATATTACAATATGGTATAATTGCATGGGGATCTGTGGCTTACACCATTTTAAGACCTTTGCTAGTTGCTCAAAAATTACTGCTTAAGATACTTCTGCATAAACCCCGAAGATTTCCATCCATTGATCTATTTTCAATAATAAATGTTATTAGTGTAGATAAAATATTTGATATTATTGCCACCACCCAAATATTTAAAGAATATAAGAACGGATTGATAGACGTTAATAAGAATAATACAAGAGGTGGCTCAGAAGGAGAACTATTTTTTCCATTACGAACGACTAATATAGGCCAAAAACATTATACTTATAAGGGAATCAAATTATTTAATGAATTGCCAAGTGAAATTAAGAGAAGTCGAAATTTAAAGAAATTTAAAATAAATTTAAAGAAATTATACTACACTTAGGAAACCTAAATCTTTCGAGGTATTTACATTATAATAACAAGAATTTTCTTTATGCTAAGCATTTATAAAAATTATTAAACTCTGTATTAAACATGTTATACATTATATATCACAATTAGGTAACCTTTGATTAAGAAGTATTGAAAATAACTATTATACTCTGTTGATGTTTTATATTTAAACCAATGGTTATTGTCCATTTACATTGATATTGTTTATTTACATTAATAAGTTTATTTTTGCAGCACAAAATTTGTAAATAGCAATGATTATTTAGTTTTTAAGTTTTTTCTATAAATATAGTATGAATTCACCCCTCACCCCTAACTCAAGGTTACAACCTTAAAAGGGGGAGTAGTGCTTATTAATTTAAAATAAAATAAAATTGTATAATATTGTATTTAAAAAAGCATTAAATAAAGAAAAAGACTGCAATATCAATAGCAGTTTTGGTATTAGATTACATTTTTTAATCAGCTGAGTTCTTTCGATAATCAAATTATATTGCCGATTCTGAAGTTCGTAGTCATTTAGCAATATACCTAGCTCTAAAATAGTTCTAGAATGGTTCCTTAAGGAACTTTTATTTGGGATAATCTAAACCATATTTAAGTAATATAAGATTAATAAGCTAGGGTGTAGCCTAGTGGGTAACGTGTTGGTCTAAAATGCGAAGGTCGTGAGTTCAAATCCCGGTCGACGCATAATTCCAGCACGCTGCCTACCTTGGTCGCCACAATCTATGAAAATGAAAAATTCGTAGATAGAAGGTTGTGCGAAGGTATAACAACCTATTCACAATAAATATAACGAAAAATGTCAAGGAGATTGAACGTCAGGAGGTCAAGGCCCGATTTGGGCTGTAGCGCCATTGTAGAAGTAGAAGATTAATAACTGAATTCGTTTGTTCCGGTTGTACTTAATAAACCATACAACATATGTAAATATGACTCACTCAATTCAACTATTCTACGAGTATTGTGTTCGAGCTATAAAAGAATACTTTTTAGGCCAAACAAAATTAGTGGATAATCATTTTTGACACTCTAAAAATGCTTTTGCTTATTTCTATTTTAGCTATTAAAAACATCTCTATGAATATTGATATGTACTCGCATTAGTATAAAATGAATACGTATCGATAATCCCTAACATCTAAGTTACATAAAGTGAAAGATCATGCAAACTTTCACCTTTCCGCTTGAACTGAAGAAAGCCCAGACTTTGTTGAAATTTTTATTTTTATTTGCTTAAAATTAAATTCGAAAAACGAAATGAAAACAACAACATTTTAGCACCTCTAAACAATCATAAACAACGCAAATATTTCTATATACATGGTAAGAAGTGAAACCCGTGCGATTTAATTTAATTTTTATCCATGACTCAAACCTATATTTATTTCGAGAGTACTCGAGCTCGTGCACTAACTGATACCACGTAGTAAGCACGCACTAGAGTTTCAAGTGGAGGCGTAGAAAATTTATATAGCTAATAATTTTCGTAATTTTGTATAATTTCACAACACTATTTTAATTCTATTCATTCGCTGCTGAGGGTCGTCGAGGTCATAAAATTTTATACCAATATTGATTGATCTTTGATGCACTGCTATAGTGTATTTAACTTTTATAGTTTTAATTAGCAACATCGCATGAGTGTATGATCATTGTCAGTTCTTTTCTTTCGGTAATGTTGATAAATTTTTGAGTTGCGATTTCTAGAAATATTCTATTTATAAATATTTTTTAAAGCATATCAACATTTTGCATTTATATTGAAATACTTTTCAAGCAAATCTAAAATATGTATTTGCGCATTGAAAATCAGGGAAAATATGGTAAAATGCATAATGCCGAGTAAGGTTCGACAGTGGGAAAGTTTAGTTACAATCAATGATACTGACGATCAAACGAGAAACGTAAATGATTTTAATAGAACTGAAAAGTGATCAAACATGGCAATTTGTGGATTATGGGCAATTATCATCATCATCATCACCGATATCGGTAGATCCCAGATGAAGCCGGTGAACTAGTGGTTGCTCGGTTTAATGGTGGCTCGCTATGCTTCACCGGTACCTTGTACCAGCAGGTACCTAACTTTCTAAGATCATAGATAACAACCATAACAGCTCGATCACGTTGTCATGTGATGATGATCGTGTTTATATATTTTTCTTATCCAGATTTTTTATGTTTTTTATCCGCTTGTGACGATTGTTTACATGTAAATTATTGTAATATTATTATAACAGCTAACTATCTATAACATATTTTACATTATTAGAAGAGCTATAAATAGGTGGAACAATAATATTAAATTAAGTCGTAAAATGAATAATAAACAATATAATTAAATAAGTTAAAATACATTTTCATGCAAAAATTTGGATTTTATCCCACAATGGTGTAAGTTTGTGAATAAGCCACCTCTTTCACTCTTTCCACTAATTACCTTAAAAATTTCTCGAAATCTACTTTTTTTGCTTCTTCTCAAAACAATCAAAGCTAGAAATTTGAAAACTTTATCAAAGTTTAGTGATGAGAATACGGGAAGAAAATGGTTGATCATCTCTATAAATTTTGGAAACAATAAAGCAAAGAGATTGTTTAATAGAACCACTGAGTCGTTAAAATTTAATTATTAGGACTGCTTTCAACTAAATGTACATACAAATATTTGTTATTAATATACAATAATAATATCGCTTCTCGATTTTCTAGATGAGAGACCCTAAGAGCATAAACCTTTAGTACACCGGCTGTTCTAAAAACACAAGCTCGGCTCAAACATTGAACATTCCGCTCAAATTTACAACTACAATAGGCCTAAAGGTTAATGACGAGTTTTTGAACAAACTTTGGTTTGCAGGCGATATAGTCCTTATAAACACTTCCTCACATGAACTTCAAATAAGTTTATAGATCTAGATAGTGAATGGAAAAAAATGGCTTGCAATTGAACAAAGAAAAAACGAAAGATACGACAAATATAGTGGAGTCACAATAGAATACGTATAAGACTTTACGTATTTAGGTTAAATAATTAATTTTCCAAACCATAAAGAAAAACATAACAGAATTATGATTGGGCGTACTAGATGAAGTGCGAATGACTTTAATATACCGGAAAATATGTCATCTCAAATTCTTTTGAATAGTAAATAGAGACTTTTGCATAGGAGGTGGTAGAAGTAGAGTGGGAGGTTTGTATTTTTCGTATATGACACCGAACATGGCATGCAAAATGTTTTTTGCTGAATTTAAAGTTTTTATTTTCATTTTTTTTTAAAGAAACTGGACACAGTTTTCCTGAAATTGGGGCATTTGCATGGGAGGTGGCAGAGGAAGTGGAGCGCTTAAGATGATTTTGAAACTGCTTATCATCATCCTTATCACCATGCTTTGATTCAATTTCAAAGTCGATAGCTCTCATATACTTGAAGGAGAAATGCTTTTCTTGAATTTACAATACAGATATTTGTATGGGAGGTGATAGAAGGAGTGAAGCGGAGCTGATAATTTTTTCTAACACTTATTTGAATTATTAAGAAACAAATTCTTGAAAATTTGAAGTTTGTACTTTTTCTAGTTTGAATGGAAATCGATAAAATGCATTTAACAAAAATTATGCAATTGTATGGGAGGGGGTAGACGGAGTGTACGGGCGAAAACAAATTTTTTTCGCATTATTAATATTTCTATTTGTATACTTTATACAAAATATTAAGTTGATAGCTTTAACAGATTCGAAGAAAAATGATTTAATTTAAATTTCAAAATTTCGTGAAATTTGTATAGGAGGGGGTAGAAGGAGTGAGGTGAAGTTAATAATTCCTTTTAAAACTAATTAAAATTATAGTAAAATTAATTCTGGCAAAATTTCGTCTTTTCAGCTTTACTAGTTTCAATGAAAATCGAAAATATGTATTTTTCAAAATTGTCCATTTGTATGGGAGGGGGTAGAAGGAGTGAGGGGACCGAATCAATATTCCATCATATTAATGACATCTATATCATAATACTTTGACCCAAATTTCAAGTTGATAGCTTAAACATTTTCAAAGAAAAATCAATTTCTTAATATTTCGAAATTTCATGAAATTTGTATGGGATGGGGTAGAAGGAGTGGGGACATGTATCCCATTCACGAACTTAAAGTTACTTTTTTGCTAAAAATGACACACAACATTTTTTAGCACTATAGCTCAAAGCTTTCGAGAGTTATGCTGAAGACAGACGCACAGACGGACAGACAGCAACTTGGAATCGAGGTTTTTGAGCGACAACAAATATTTCTGTACTCTTGGCGGCTCTGTGCGAGCATTATTTCTTAGCGTTACAAACGGTAAGGCAAACACAATATACTCTCAGATTTCATCTAGAGTATAAAAATATAAACCAAAGAATTACCAACGCATGGAAGCAGTTTTGGAATATAAAACCATTATTAGATGCCAATAAATTCCAAGATGCAGCCAAATATCGAATATCGAAAGGACGCGGCTGTTCTTCTAGTATTAACATACGGGGCTCACACATGGACTAACTGAGTAGCTGTAGCTTGTGTTAATTGAAAAAAAAGCCCAATAAAATAAACATTAAGCTTACAAAAATAACAGAACTATGATTGTGCGTAAGACCCAATCATGCGATAATAGATGAAATCGATTTTTTTGTGATCTGAAGAAATTTTGTATGGGGAGTGGTAGAAGGGGTGACACTTCATGCTGGAGTAGCTATAAAAAAGTTTTGTACCAAATTTATGCTTCAAAAATTGAATAGATACTGAGAAAATTAGTGCATTGGTTTAAGTGAAATTGTGCAAATTGTATGAGAGGTGGTAGAAGGAGTGGGAGTTTTAAGAGATCTTTTGAGGAACAACTCATCATGCCATTGATATATTTTAAATTTCAGATCAGTAACTTTTATACTTTTCAAGAAAATCGAATTTTGGAAAAGATGTGATATTGAGTCATATTGCATGAGAGGGGGATATTAATTATAATACTAATTAAGGATTTAGTACAAAATTTGAGCTCGGTGAATGTTATACGTACTGAGCAAATTGGTTTATAGTGTTTCATAAAAATGTGCAGTTTGTATGGGAGGTGGTGGAAGGATCCAAATAATTTGTATACCATAGATCACATTTATGATAAGAATAGTATATTCTAAATTTCAAATTATTCTCTCCTATGGTTTTCAAGAAAATATGATTATTATATATTTTTAATAATGAGTCATTTTGTTTGGGAGGGAGTAGAAGGCGTGTTATTGAAATAAGACCAAACGCAGACTACATCTCGAAGCATAATAAACTGTGATAGTGGTAATATATTGTATTATAGCTGGTTGAATAAATATAATAATAATAATAATAATGGGTACATGATATTAAATTTCCCTTTACTATTTTGAAAATAAAGTTCTTAAGATCATATCAGATGAATATAAACTAACTACTTAAAATTATGATGTTCAAAGCTCATAAAAATGTTATATGTTTTTATCAAGTGTAAATCACCTATACATATACGTAGTTATCCGAATAACATGCCTCGTGAATTACAATGAAATAGGAGAAGGTCATGTACCTTGGTTCGGTTTTCACTTAATGCACTATAGCTTACAAAATATTAATGCATGGTACCTCTCGGGTATTTTATTTTAAACGTACAAATCTTAGCTTCAAAATGCCATCTTAACACTTTCATTTAATGCACTATTATTAATGTTATGAACGAAAGTGTAGCTAAAGTTAAAACGGTTCAAGGAACAAGTAGTAGTTGTACCTTAGTCCGACGTGGCATGTACCTTGGACCATTATAAAAAAAATCCTACTACTATAAAATATTTGCTTTCATAAAAAATAATGTTTTTTACGAATATAGAAATATTTATGAACACAAATAACCTAACAATACAAATTACTTATTACAAAATTAGTATTCGGTGAATTTTATAAAAATTAAAATGGATTTTCTAGAATTGAACTAAAATAATGGTACAGAATTCTTTTTCAATTGCGCTACAGCCCAAATTGGGTCTTTGGCTGTAAACCTTTAGCAAATGGATGGTTTTCTCATACTTTGCTCTACCCTTGATTTCTCAATTCTTGACTTAATACAACTCGCTACGGACCAAGGTACAACTAAAAAATAGGACCAAGGTACAAGAATCTTACCTAGCACTTTAAAGTATTTTATTTTAACACATAGTAATGATCAATCTATTTCATAATAGGAGGGTTCAAAACAGAACAAACTACTGAGGAAAAGGTAACAAGTCGTAGTAAGAATCATTTTTTCAAAATGTTGATAAAGTCGTCAAAACAGCAACGGGACCAAGGTATAATAGGTCCAAGGTACATGACCTTCCCCTGATCTAAATGCAAGTTTTAGTAATAGTATTTTTGATATTAAAATATTAGCTGTCAATAAATCTATATAAATATAATTGTAGTGTCTGTCTGTTATTTGTTTAGAAATGGCTATAAGTTAGTTTTTTGCGTTTAGCAATAACTAAGCAGAAACGCACGTTTTTAAAATTCTTCTCTGTCTGTCCGTCTGTGTGTCTGTCTGTCTGTCTGTCTGTCCGGCTTTCACGCAAAAACGGCTGAGCCGATTGCAATGAAACTTTCACAGCTTATTAGGTATGCTCCGAGATGTAATCTGCTTTTAGTTTTATTTCAATAATATGTAATAATCAAATTTTCTTGGAAACTGTAAGAGCTATTAGTTTGAAATTTGGAAAATATTATTTCTATTACAAATGCAATCTTCAAGTATACAAATTATTTAAATTCCTCCACTCCTTCGCCCACCTCCCATACAAATTACACTTTTTTATTAAATACTATAAACCGATTTTCTCAGTACGTATAAATTCCATCGAGCTAAAATTAGCATTATTATTAATATCGGGAAAAAATTAATCGATTAGCTCCACTGCTTCTACCCCCTCCCATATAAAACGACACAATTCCACGGCTTCGCAAAAATTCGATTTTTTTGGAAAGTGTGAAATTCACAGATCTAAAATTTAAAATATATCAATTGCATAATGATTGTAGTTGGTTTTAGAGAAATTACTAAGAACCCCTCTCTCCTTCTACCACCTCCCATACAAATTGCACTTTTTCATTAATTACTCTAAACCAATTTTCTCAATACATATAGCTTTCATCGAGCTAAGATTTTGTATCAAATCCTTAATTAGCATTATTATTAATATCGGGAAAAAAATTAACCGATTAGCTTCACTCCTGCTACCACCTCCCATAAAATGTGCCACAATTTCACAACTTTTCAAAAATTCGATTTTCTTGAAAAGTGTGAATGTTACTGAGCTAAAATTTAAAATATATCAGTTTCGTTTCTCGAAAAATCAACAAAAAACACTCCTCTCCTTCTACCACCTCCTATATAAATCGCACAATTTCACTAAATCCAATGCACTTTCTCAGTACCAGTTCAATTTTTGAAGCTAAAATTTGTTAACAAACATTTTTATAGCTATTCTAGCATGATGTGAAACAAATTAGTTCAGAACTGTCACCCCTTCTATCACTCCCCATGCAAAATTCTTAACATCACCAAAATTTCATTTGTGGTATCGCATGATTGGACTTTACGCAGAGTCGTAGTCCTGTTATGGATTTAAGCTTAATTTTATTTTATTTAGTCTTTTTTTTTAATTAACACAAGCTACAACTATTCAAATGTCCTTAATGCTCTTCGATACGAATATGGTCTTAGATCACGGCATTGATTTGATCACGAGCCTGTCCCATACAAATGCGAGTATCGCGGTTTCATTCTTAATAATTTATGGTTCTGATTCCAACAAAATAGAAACCATTGTCTTCAAAGAGCCATTAAACTAATTAGTTTAAATATCCCGGATGATGTATTGCTAGCTACATTTTCAAAAATTGCTTATTTTGCGATTCTTACGCGGACAAAGTCGCGGGCGATCGCTAGTGTTATAATATTATAATATTAAGAAATTTATACAGAATTTGAACAGATTTTGAAATTTGAGACATTCACTCCGTATATTTCGGAGTTTTCCATCAGTTTCTAGTAAAACAATTTATATTTCATCCATAACCCTTCTTGTATAGTCATTGCCGGATTTACAATTTTAACGCCCGTAAGAAATATATTATTTTACCGCCCCTGTTCAAAAAAATTGGGCCAATTCAAAATAGGCGGCCTTAATGGGACACCGCTTATAATAAGCATCTTGATTCAATGATCTTAAATAAAAATTGTCTTTTAGACCCAATAAGAATAAAGCATTCTGGTTTTCATGGTCCTTTGGTTTTTGGCCGCAGGCTACTATCAAAATAAAGTACTCTTACAAAGTAAATCGCCCACCATATGGAATTACTTCCATAGATAAATCTTCTTCTTCAATGGCTCAACAGGCCAAATTGGGTCATAGCCTTCCGACCTTCAGGTTCCTTAACTTTTTTTATTTCAATTATCGAAGGGTTGTTAGCCCTTTGCACAATCCTATATCTAAAATAATTTATTTTCGCAGATTGAGGTAACCCAAATATACTCAAGCAGGCAGTGCGCTGGAACTAAATGTCGACCGGAATTTGAACTCACGACCTCCGCATTGTAAGCCAATACGCTAACCATTAGACCACAGCAAGGCACATTTAAACACATATCTATCCAAGGAGTAAGCAAGTAGGGAAAATTAGAAGAGATGATCCAGTAATATCGATCCTAATTACTCAAAAAGCAGTAAGCGATAAAAATGAAGTTTTTTTCACCATTTACCGGTAAATGTTAAGGTGGGTACGTAGGATGTAATGATCTCACGTGCAAGAGATTTTTGATTTCATTCAGTCGAGTTTTATTTGCTGATTTCTTAACTTTTAGCAGAAGTAAAATAAAAATAAAAAATCATTGCATAATTATTTTACTAATCAAAACTGTTTTTTATTTATTTATTTTTTTTTGTTACTTACTTACTTACTAACTTATATAGGGGAAGGTCATGTACCTCGGCCCTTTTGCTATTTTGACGAAATTAACAGCACTTTGAAAAAATGGTTTTCACTAATTTTTTTCCCTTCGTTTTAATAAATTTTCAGTATATGTTACCCTTTCGAAATACCCCATACTTTACACAGGAAGAAGAAATAGTTTTTCGGCGTCCAAAGTAAAATTTTTAAGAGTTTAATATTTTGCGAAGCCTTGTGATATTTTCCTCGGTAGTTTGTTCTCCGTCTTGCTTGTTAGTCTCCTCTTATTATTAAATAGATTGATTGTTACTGTATGTTAAAATAAAATAATTTAAAGTGCTAGGTACTATCCTTTTACCTCGGTCCTATTTATTAATACTAAGACTACTTGTACCTTGAACCATTTTGACTTTAGCTAGACTTTCGTTCATAACATTAATAAGAGCGCATTGTATGAAAATTTAAGATGATATTTTGAAGTTGAGATTTGAGCCTTCAAAACAAGATACATACCAAATATCAAGCATTATAATTTTATAAATGTAAACCGGACCAAGATACATGACCTTCCCTTATACATGTATACCATATATTATGACGAAAAACGTAACAATTTAGGTCTAAGCTTAGCCAAAATATTTGGAGATCGCCAAAATTTGCAACATAAATGTATGAAAGATTCATGGGATATACGTTAGGTTAGACTGGTGGAGGGGTAGGACACCAATGTACATAGGCCACCAGTGGGCCCATTGTATGCCTCTGTATTTGTAGCATGTGGATATACATATCATTTAACCAGGATGCTCTATATCTCAATGACCCGAAACCCAATAAAGTCTCAAAGTGCAGGTTTTCCCCCAATTCTTCCAGTATGGCCATACAATGGTTCGAGAATCTTTAACTGGAGCTGTAAGCGAAGAGGGCCTTCAGTGCAGCTTGGCTGTTCAAGTAAAAACAATTTCGCTTACCACTAACTCCTGCACACAATGCCAGTTCCCCCCTTTCGCAAAAGCCGTTACCACCGACTGGAAGACCGTGGCATATTCTCGTAGATGCCTGGAGATTTACAGATCAAAGCTTTCTGAAAAGATGCCACATCCTACTCCCTCCTCAATTTTCGAACCATCAGCAAAAAAAATCGCAATCTCGTCATTCTGCATGACATGATTGTCAATCTATTGCTGTCTGTCAGGATGAGTGACTTCATAGTGCTTCACAAAGTGCATCTTTGTATCACTACTATAGCTTGGAAAAGAAGATGCACTTTTCATACGCTCCAGGATGGCGGCATGCGATTTTTTTAAATTGGTCCCTAGCAATGCGCAAAAATTTCAAGTCTCACAGCTGTATTGACCGCCTTCTACAGAACTACAGCTTTCAGCGAAAGAAGACACAATCCTGCTATGGGCGTTGTACACAATGCCCCAATATGCCAATGTAGGCAATTCTCTGAATATAACTCAATTATGATTGAATATATCTTTTTAAGTTCGGTGCATTCTCACCATACTAGTGCACCGTACGTAACGATTTCCAGTATGATATTAGTATACATTTTTGCTTAAATTTTTTTTGATGTGTGAAGAAAGCATTGTTTGCTTTCTTAATTCTTTCCTCGACATTCAATCTCCATCTGAGTTGACTGTCCAAGATGATTGCCAGATAAGTTACCCTACCTGAAAGGCTTAGAGCAACTCCCTCAATGGATGACAAATTGAAACTTCATACGTCGTCTTCCAGTGAAGAGTTTAAGTACAGTCCTGTCGGGGATGATTCGCAATCCACACGAATTAGACCAACTAGCAACAAGATTTAATGCACTTTGCTTCAATTCGCCCGAAGTAGAAGGGTATCTCTCACCAATTTGAATATAGAAAATACTTTGTTCGCATTTTGTCCATCCCATAGATAGCGAAATATTGTGTGTTTCGGCAAAACCAAAAAAAATTAAAAAATGTTAATAATTGTCCGTGCACTGCACCAAGAGGAAGAAGTTCTTTCTAAATAAATTCAAACAAAGAGTTGAGCAAAAATTTGTCTCAAAGATATGTGTCGTCGTGTCATATACATAGGTTATATACAAAGCGAAAGTGAAACCCATGTATCTCAATCCCAAGTTCGTTGGTTGGAGTCATAACAAAAATGATAGTTCTACACAAATTCGGTCACTTTTTTATAGAACAGACATGGCGGGCGTCGTAAGAACCGCGTTTATTTTTAAATTCGCATAATATTTCCGTGCTTAATTTAATTTAATTATGTTATTGTGTTGTTTTCGGTACATCGTGTTTTTACGACAAAATCATAAAAAAATGATACAGGTGATCTTATGAAATGGAAAAATCCATGACGCCATACCCACTGGAGTCAAACAAGATGGCCTCCAAGTCAGTTGAGCTGTAGAAAACTTTGTTATATATTAATTTTGGTTATGGTGTATGGACACTAAACAACTGTAAGCAGCGGCAACATTTCAAATTTACCATAATTTTTTTAAATGTTTTAATTTGTGTGTTTAGAACCTAGCAAAGACAAGTCTATTGGCTGCGAGTAGTGGTAATTTGTATCATTAAAGAAGGCTAAAAAAATGCCTATACACTATGACTCCATTCGATTTTCTCTACAAAACGGACTCGAATTAAGATTAATCACGCGGTTCCGCAACTGGCCATGAAATACTGCTTAAGCGATATTATTTTCCCAATTATCTTCTTTTTCATAGGATTTGTAGGCCAATTCCATTTTTGGTTTATAAATAGTATCTTCTATATCTTTACGTTTCAGGCAACTCTTTTATGGAAGCGTTACTATTAGTGTGAGGTTTTAAAATTTAATATGCGACGAGTGACAGTTCTATGGATCTATGGTCAAACCCCACTTAACCTCTTAAGAAGAAGGGGATTCGTTCGTAAACTGTAGCTTGAGACTATACATTCCATTCAAACATTTCATTTTGAAATTTAGTATTCGTTCAGCTTCTTTCCATGCATACTAGTTGCCTTGAATTATACCAAAGGGTACCTATACCTAATTTTATGCATATTAAAATGCAATCATCTATTTCTTCATGGAAAATATCGAAAGAAATCGAAATTACAAATAATATACGCAAAAGTAGGTTACGATTCTTCGAAATTACCCTAACGAAGCAAAATATCTCAATCAGGTGAAATATACATACAAAAATGCTACCATTCGAATAGATAGACAATTGTTCGTCGATAGATGCAAATTTTACGAGTTCAACATTTACTAACGAAATTGTTAATACTAAACGTATTGTAGAGAGAGAAAAACTACAATGTGTATACACATAGGCATTAGTAATGCAATAACATGGCTCTGTACCAACACTCTAGGTCAAAAGTAAAAGGAGACCTCCATCTCCGGTTTTATTTATTTACGATATCAAATTAAACAGGAAAAAAATTAAGACCCGGTCATTTAAAGACTTATTTTTCAAAAAAAATTTTTTATTCACTTGAATGATGTCTTTTTTTTAATTATTTGTATACTTAACTCTTTTAATTTTTTTTATTGATGACTAACTGACGAATGACACCTGAAACTAAAATTTAAGCTTATTGCGAGTTTTTTTCCAATGGATCCCCATACTTATACTTTGACCATGAAAACACAATATCAGATCGTTTACAATCCATTTTGGAGCTAGGTGTAGTATTTAGTGATGTGTGATCTTAGAAGAAACTATTGTACACGTATGCTATGTATCTACATTCAAAAGAAAAATGTTAAATAGATCGACCTTGAAGTAGCTTATGAACTTTTCTCATAGCCAGAAAATAGCGAGAAGATCGCTTTAAGTTCTACATATGTCGCGATTTATTTTTCTTGTTTGTTTGTCGTTTTAATTTGCATTGATTATCATATGACGATTATTTACGTCATGCAAACTTTTTATATATTGTTAAATTTGTTCCTTATTTATTTTGGTCATGTGATTTCATTTCAAAGAAAAAATCGCTTTGAATTTATTTACAATAAAATTTAAATTCAATAATTTTTCTTTTTTTTTCGAATTCACTGTACTTACTAAGAGATTGCCAGATTCAGTGGCATGGAATAAAAAAAATATTTCCTTATAAGAAATACAATTGAAAAAGCAATCGTTGATAGCTTTTAGCAGAACTTACAAACCTAGAGACTTTAATTCGAATTTGTTTCAGAGTTTGAACACAATATCGGATTTTGCATTACTTAGATGCAAATGTATTTACTGAAAGCAAACCACAAAACCAAATATCTACCTACTTCCGACGAAAGTATCTAACTACTTCCAACGAAAGTATCTAACAACTTCTAACGAAAGTATCGAACTACTTTCAACGACAGTAACTATTTTGTCACAAAGTATCAGGCGAGGAGAATTCAGCCCGATCAAACAAATGCATCCATTGCGCTGACAACTATAACATATAAAGAAATATCTGCCAACAAGTAGGGCGCAACTTTATTATTCTCGAGAAAATTTGAGAATGAGCGAGAAGCCAGTCTGCAGGTTAGGGTGGTAGCTGTGTATATAGTGGAGACTAAATAGATGGGGTTCTAGGGGCGGGCTACTGTGAATCATTTAACACTTAACTGCGATTACGATCAATTGCTCTAGTACAAAGAATCAAAATTTCACTCGTGTATTTATTCAAGTGTGGATTTATGTGGGAGGGCTATTTAGATATTGGTAATTGTTTGATTGATTGTTTGAATCATGCTCAAAATAATATGTATAGAATATTACTTTTACAGACGAAGTAAATTCTATGAAATTCTGTGTAGTTTATGATCACGCAAAGGCGTAATTAAGGTGGTGGGGTCGAACCCCCTCCCCCTGACAGGCTATTTTTCCAACATTTATATATATGATGGATACTATGAAACAATGCGAATGGCATTAAATGATTTGGACTCTCACAAGGTTGACAATCCACTGGCCATATTTTGAGTAACATATGTTCAAAAATATAAAAATGGAAGCCCCATGAAGATCTAAATTGATTAAAATGAATGCGTTTTCGAATTACAATAATAAGCACGCAATAAATACATATTCTTGTATCTGTATTTCTGAAATACGGCTAAATTTGTTTGAGCTTTTGAATTATCATATATACAGACATATCATTTCAAAAAGTCCCGAGTCTAACTAAGACAATTAGATTTTTTGATAAATCTTTATAATTTTCAAGGAGTACCAACCTTCACATAATTTATGTAAAAATTTCGTAACATTTCGACCATTATTTTACAAGTTACGGAGGTTTTAGTGATGCTACTTTTGATATTCCCAAAACAATGGAAAACAAATTTCGTGTATTGATTAAACATTGCTTTTTGCTGGGAGAAAATATCGTTCCAACAAAAGTTTGGCTTGATAAGTGTTATCAGGACTCTGCTTCATCGAAAGCAACAGTCAAACGTTGGTTTGAAATTTCATAGCGGCCGTACAGGCACCGATGATGCTGAACGCTCTAGATGTCAAATGAAGCTGTTATTCTAGAAAACATAAAAAAGTGCACAAAATCGTTTCGGGCGACCGTAAAGTGAAGTTGTAGGAGATAGATAGATTAAAAGGAAGAGTGTTCACCATCGTGCATGAACATTTGTCCATGATAAAGCTGTGTTCAAAGGGGGTGCTGCGCTTGCTCACAGCAGACCAAAAACAGCAAGGATTCGACGATTCACAGCGCTGTTTGGAGCTGTTTAAGCGGAAAAAACAGGATTTTTTGCATCGATATGTAACAATAGATGAAACATGGATCCATCACTATATTCGGGAGTCACATTAGCAGCCAGCTGAATGAAGAGCAGCCGGTGAAGCTACCAAAAATACATACGTCCGCCGGTAAAGTTATAGCGTCAGTATTTTGGGATGCGCTTGGAATATTGTTCATCGACGACCCTGAGAAGGGAAAAACTATCAACAGCGAATATTACATAGCGCTGTTGCAGCAATTGAATGACGAAATTGCAAAAAATCGGCCCACGTGAAGAAGAAAAAAGTACTCTTTCACTAAGACAATACACTGACAATACACAAGTCGATGGTAACGATGACCAAAGTGCACGAATTGAAGTATGTATTGCTTCCACATGCATCCTATTCTCCAGATATGTCTAGTTCTACTTCTACAATGGCGCTATAGCGTAAATAGGACCTAGATCTCCTGATATTCAGGTTCCTTAACATTTTTCATTACTTATTGTGGAAGGGTTGTTAGCCCTTCGCACAACCCTCTTTCTACGAATTTTTTCATTTTCTTAGATTAAGGTGACCAATGTATACTCAAGCAGGCAATGTGCCGGAATTATATATGTTGCGCCGGCCGGGGATTTGAGCTCACGACCTTCGCATTACAACACACAACACACTACGTACTAGGCTATACCCTAGCTCCAGATATGTAGTGTAGTGTATGTGGTGGGACCAGCTCGGCGTGGTGTATTATTAGCTGCTACAACCATCAGATGAGATTGCTGAAAAAAACAACTAACTAATTTGAGCCGAGCATTGAAGGAGAAACGAAAGTGATTTTGCTGCACGACAACGCTCGCCATATGTTGCTCACGTTGCGAAAACCTACCTGGAAGCACTGAAATGGGACGTCCTACACCACCCGCCACTTTTTCCAGATATTGCCCCTTCCAACTACCACCTATTCCGATCGATGACGCATAGCCTGGCTAAGCAGCACTTCCATTCTTACGAAGAAGTCAAAAATTGGATAGACTTGTGGATCGGCTCAAAGGAAGATCAGTTTTTTCGACGCGGTATCCGTATTCTGCCAGAAAGTTGAGAAAAAGTTATAGCTAGCGATGGGCATATCTTTGAATAATAAATATTTAAACATTTCTGCACAATAGTGGCTCGAATTTCGAAAAAAACGGCCGTTTTCAATTTGTACTCTCAATAAATAATACTTTTATAATGAAGAGGGTAGAAGTTTTGAAGATATTCGACCATTAATAATTTTGTAAATTTTTTTTTTTTTAATGGATTTTGCAAATTTTTAAGATGCTATCTTAATAATTCTATCAAAAAGGTTGCGTTTTTGTGTATTTTCCTGCACACATGAAATACATAGCACCGCTTTGGTACATAACAGTTTTGATTCAAATTATTATTTTTTCCTTGTGTATATCAAATGGTTGTGAGTATCTGCAAAATTTTAACTTTGTATCTTTTCTGGGGTACTAGAAAAATGGAGTTTAAGGTTTTAAAATAGTCGTTCTTTATTTGTATCAAATATAAATAATAAGTGATGACACAATGCGTATATATATAGTACACAAATAGAAATAAAAATTACAGATACAAGCCCACATAAGCCAAAGCTAGTGAGTATGAGCTCAAAAGCTAACAGAAATTAGTTTGTTATTTATTCAATTCAAGCAAGGTGTCTTATTTCTTATGTTTAGAAATAAAATAATTGAAAATGATTAGATTAAAAATAAATAAATAAAATTCAAACGCAGAAAAAAAAAATTCAAATCCAAAAAAAAGAAAATTCAAGAATAGTAGTAGTAAAAGTAAAAGTAAATAAAATTAAATAACTTAAATACAAATGAAACAAAAATAAATAAACTGCCAACAAGTCGGGCGAAACTTTATTATTCGTGGGACAAGTTGCGTATGTGTGGAAAGTCAATATGCAGGTTAGAGTGGTTAGGGAAGACTAAGTGAAAGGGGGTTCTTGGGCAGGGCAATTGTTAATTTAACACTTTGCGGAAACGTTCAAAAGCTCCAGTACATATATATAATCAATATTTCGTTCGTCTATTTATGCAAGTTTGAGTTTTTATGAGGGGAGGGGTGAGGGGTGATAGTAAGAGTGGGTGGATGTTAATCGTTTTTTAATTGATTGCTTGAATTACGTCCAATATTCTCTGTATACAATGTCACTTTCATAGACGAAGTTGCATAGAATTTTCATAGGATTCGGTGTATTTTACATTCACGAAACCAAACATTTGTATGGGAAGGGGTAGAGGAGGTAGGGGATTCGTAAAATGTGTGACGCAATTTTATTTCCTTTCTCTTGTAGTGTGCTCGTACAAAATTTCAAGTTCGTAGCTTTTAATTTGTTGGTTATTAGTTGATTCAATGAAATAGGTCGAAATGATACTTTTGTATGGGAGGGGGTAGAAGTGCAAGCGCGATTGCAAAACTTTTGAACTAATATCATTTAAATTATTTTTATAAGTTCTTGTGCAAAATTTGAAATTGATAGCTTTTAAGAGTTAGCTGATAACTGATTTCCTAAAAATCGTCGAAAAAATAATTTTGTATGGAAGGGGGTAGAAGAGGTAGGGAAATCTCAAAATTTGTGACGCAATTTTCTTTTCTTTCTCTTTTAAGGTGCTCGTACAAAATTTCAAGTTCGTAGCTTTTAATTTGTTGGTTAGCAGTTGTTTTATTGAAATTGGTCGAAATCATACTTTTGTATGGGAGGGGGTAGAACGTCAAGTGTGATCTCAAAAATTTTGACGCAGTTCTATTTCATCTATTTTCAAAAGATTTTGTGCGAAATTTCAAACTGATAGCTTTTAGTAATTAGGTGATAATTAATTTCTTAAAAATGGTCGAAAAAATAATTTTGTATGGGAGGGAGTAGAAGCTTTCAAGGTATTCGACCAGTTAATATTTCATTCTTTTAGAGATTTTTTTTAAATGCATTTCGCAAATTTTCAAGTTCCTACCTTTAAATTTCATTCAAAAATTTTCAGTTTATGTGGTTTTTCATTGCACATGAAACACCTTGCACGGTAGACCAGGGGGGTCGGTGCATAACAATTGTGGAATTTTTATTATTTTTTCTGTATGTACAATAAATAGATGTATCCACATGGAAAATTTAAATTTTGTCTCTTTCACCAGAGCCCTTAAAAATTCACTCAAAATTTTCGACATTTTTGCTTACCACCTCCCTCCCCTTACACCTCCCGACGTAAAATTTTTACCAAATTTAACAACTACCTAGTTCTACAATTTGACAATCTGATACAATCTTGATATCTGCCCTCAATTTTGAATTATAACGGTTTGAAATTTTGGAAAGTGCATCATTTTTGAAATGCTTGCCATTTCCCCCCACTACTATTTTGTCCAAATGTTATATTTTTCTCGTATTTCTCTAGTATAGCTTAATATAGCTTTTAAGATTCAATTACATAGTTTAATAAATAGCCGAGATATTGATTTTTAAGTGTTTTTCTTTGCACCCCTCCTGACCCTCCCCCTTACAATAATTACCTTTTATCTAAACTGATTCTAGTGGACCTATATGCCACCATAATGGTCTCAAAATACCAATTTTTTATGGTAAGTAATTTCGAAGATATAATCATTTGAAAAAAAATTCGGCTGACAATTGGTTCTTAGCCTCCTCTTTTCGCACCCCAATGGATAAAAAAATTTAATTATTTTTAAAAGTTGTCCCACAAACTCCTCTATATGTATGTCCAGTTTTAGTATCCTAGCTGTTTTCATGGTTGAGATATTTGAATTCGTATTTTTCGGTTTAAGCGCTCCCCCCGCCTCCTCCTGAACCTGTACACCCCCCAAAATGGGTATCCGCCTGAGATCCGCAACTATCTATAATCCCCCCAAAAATAAACTTTCTATCTTGAAGGGTTTGGGAGTTAATGTGTGCTGAGCGTACACGTCGGCGTACGCCGTAAGGCGGACGGCGTACAGACAGACGGATTTTTATACTCTAGATGGAATCTGAGAGTATTATAAGTTCGCTCTAAGGTTTGTAACGCCAAGAAATAAGGCTCGGAGAAAAAAATGAATGATACAGAAGTTAATATTATCACTCAAAAATCTCAAAACCGGATGTCCGTCCGTCCGTCCGTCCGTCCGTCCGTCCGTCCGTGCGCTCTCTAGCTTGAGAACGCGTTGAGCTAGAGAGTTCAAATTTTGTACACGTCGTTTTTGACAAAAAAGTAAGGTCAAGTTCGTGAACGGGCCAAATCGCTCCACCCCTTCTACCCCCTCCCATACAAAATGACACAATTACGCAATTTGACAATAAACGGATTTGCTCAAAAAGTATAAAAGTTATTGACCTGAAATTCAGAATATATTACTTTTATGAGAATATCAATCTATCATATAAAAGTTGTGCGTGTCGTCCCCCTCCTTCTACCACCTCCCATACAAACTGTACTTATCATGAATTACTCTAAGCCAATTTCCTCAGTGCTTATAAAATTCAGCGGGCTGAAATTGTGCACCAAATATTTATTTAAAATTGTTAGTAAGGTCAAAAAATATGAGATGATTAGCTTCACCCCTTCTACCCCCTCCAATACAAAATGACACAATTTCGCAATTTGACAATAAATGGATTTACTCAAAAAGTATAAAAGCTATTGGTCTCAATTTTGGTATATATTACTTTTTTAATGATTTAAATCTACAGTACAAAAATTATTTGCTTCCTCCCTTTCCTTCCACCCCCTCCCATACAAACTACACTTTTTCCTGAAATGCTCTAAGCCGATTTTCTCAGAACATATAACATTTGTTGAGCTCATATTTTGTAATAAATATTAAATTAATATTATTACTAAGATGAAAAAAAAAATATTTGATTTGCTTCACTACTTCTACTCCCTCCCATACAATATGACACAGTTTCACAACTTCACAAAAAATCGGTTTTCTTGAAAAGTATGAATGGCACTAGTCTGAAATTTAAGGGGTGCCAATTTTATAATATTCCTAGTTATTTCTGAAAAAAATCCCTAAAATCCCCCCACTCTTTCTACCACCTCCCATACAAACTGCACATTTTCACTAAATCAAACTCACTAATTTTCTCAGTTCCCATTCAGTTTTTGGAGTAAGCATTTCGTATATAACATTTTCATAGCTACTTTAGCATGATGTCGAAAAAATTAGTTCAATGCTATCATCCCTTCTAACACTCCCCATACAAAATTTCTTGGGATCACAAAAAATTCTATTTCATCTAGAGTATCGTAAGATTGCGCTTTACGCGCAATCGTAGCCCTGTTATGTTTTTTTTGCATTTTTAGGCTAATTTAGTCATGAAACGCGAAAAAACAAAATTTCAGGGTAGCAAATTTTTTTTTTTCGCAATACTTTATTTATAAAGTAAAATGACATTGAAAAAGTTGACATTATCGTAAACAACTTTTTTTAGGACAATTTGATTATTAATATTTATAATAAAATATTTTTTACAAAATCTAGTAAAACTTTAAAGGCTCTAGATTCAAGAATACAAGCATGCCCTTGCAACATAGATTTATTGTATTTTTTTTATAAATAATAAGCTCTTTGCTTGACTCCTTGTCGAATAGTTCGTAACATTTATTCTAAATTTCGATTGAAAACCATAAACATGACAAACAGCTGTCTCAAATTCATGACTTCAAATTCAGAAAACGCTTGAGCTGTAGAATAAAACTTTAATTATCCTATTTTGCAAATTTATCAATGGCGATAGTGTTGTCGTGCATGTGATGACCTGCTAAAATACAGTATTGAATGACACTCTGTGCTAAAGAGAAATATAGGGTTCTAATTAGATGTCTATCAGAAGTCCTACGTAGACTGAGGTATGTATGTAGGGTTCTTTTTAATCTTTTGCACAAGTACAATATATGGCAATCCCATTTGAAATTATTATCTATGATAACACCAAGATATTTAACTGCCTTCGTATCCTGAGTTGGTTCATTTAGAATTTTGAAATTTGGGTTTTTGAGGGTTGTTTTTACCAAGCATCATGAGTTCGGTTTTGTTCAAGTTTAGTGAAATTTTATGAGCCGTCAGCCAGCCAACTACACTTTTTATGCCTGCATTTGCTTTTATAAAAGTGTCTTCCAGATATTACTCTTGATGAATAGAACATCAATACATCTGCTAAAGTGATTATATGTCCATTAACTTCAAGTTTACTCATTTTGCAGAGGTTATTTAAGTAGATGTTGAACAAGATTTGCCGTAGCACAGACCCTTGCGGAACACCACATCTTATTGTTAAAGGTCTACTAATAGTATCGCCAACTTTTACCACTTGATTTTGATTTTTTAAGCATGATCGAAAAAAACAAAGATAACGATTCCAAACGAGTTAAGTTTCACAAAAAGTATTTCATGATCAACACTGTCAAATGCTTTTTCTATATCTAAATACAGAGCAACTACTTTTTCATTTTTATCTGTAGAGTGACAGATATATTCTGTGCGATCGTATACTGCATCCGCTGTATTTAGTTCACTTTTAAACCCATATTGATTTGCTGCTATAATTTCATTTTCTTCGAGGTATTTTAATAATCTTTTTTTAAGCATCTCTCAAATAGTTTCGCGATAGTAGAAATCAAAGATATTGGCCTATAATTGCTTGGATCTTTCTTATCTCAGTTAATTAGACAAAGTTTTCGATATTTCTCCACACTTCCCCAAATTTGCCAAAATTATAAATCATAAAACTCTACAATCTGACGAAATTTCAACTTTATACCCGTACTAAGCTTTGAGATATAACGGTTTGAAATTTTGGAAAGCGCAACATTTTTGAAACACTCCTCATTTTCCAACGCGACTGGTATGTCCAAATGTAGAAATTTTCTCGTGTTTTGCTAGCAGAGATCAATATTTGTGCCAAGATTCAATTACATAGCTTAAGATATAGTCGAGCTATGTATTAATTTTTCAAGTGTTTTTCTTTTTATCTGTGTCGATCCACAATAGTTTATTATTAGAATAATAAAGTAAAGTTTTGAACATTATAGAAAGAAATAGTAAACAAATTCATTTATTATTATTTATTTTTTCTAGCTCTGAAACTTCTATTAACAATACATATTTATTAATTAGGATCCATTTGGTAAAGGTTTTAGCTGAGATTGAAACGTGGCGATTAATAAAGTAGTGGAATCCGGAAATCTTAACTTTAACCTTTTCTTGTCGATTTAAAATGTACGGCACAAACACATTTAAATAGGTTATTCGACACAACCTAAATTCCAATGTTAGAGTTAGAGATTGTATGCCTTTCTCTGGAATATATCGAGGGAACTGAATTCTGGTTCAAAACAATCTAATATAAAATTACCTTAATAACTACATATGTGCAAATGTGTTTTTTACATGCTGCTAACATAATATAAAAATAAAAAGAAAAACATTGTTATTTTTGGCAGAAACCATAGAAATGATAGAACGGAGGCAAATAGAAATATGCAGATTATAAACATCTAAATTATTTGCTAAAAAATTTTCCTCTTATTACGATTGGCTGATTGATTTTAATTTCATCTTTTGTAGATTTCATATTTATCTCGCTTAAAGTTAACAGCAGGCCATACAATTAAGACTCCGTTATATATTCCATTCGAAAATAACATTCCATTGTTCGTGTTAAATTAAAATATCGCTGAAGAGCGTTTATTTCATGATGACCGTCATCAAAATATTTTGATTACAACGTTCGAATAAAATACGAAAAAAAGTGGTTATTAAATTATCGTTGGTACGTAGCCATGAAGTTATACACATTTTTTTCTTAAAAAAAAAAATAATAAAAAAAATGATGATGTTATGCGATGCTAGTAATTGGTATCCATCACAGTGTTATGTAATATACTGTTTCGTTTCTCGATGATTTTTTTTCCATCCCGCACTATCTCTGTATTTATCTTACAAGCTACGAAGTAATCATACGAAGATTGAAGGTTTTTTTTAATTTTATTTTTTCAAACCTATTGCTAACCAGTAAGACACGCATATTAGAATTACATATGTGCTAGTAGATTGGTTGCATGCAATAATGTTGTTAGCCTTCGAAAAGTGCAACAAACTAACCTTATTTACCTGTTGTAATGTTTCGAGCATCAATTCTTTTTCGAGTACTGAGTCCAATGCTTGCATTTGATCGCATGATGCACGAGCTTGAAGATATGCAGACGCTAAGATGAATGAACCAATCACAAATGAAGAAACAATCACGGTAAATGCAACGATCTTAGCAATTTGAACGGAATTTGAGCGACGTTTGTAAGCCTGGAATAAGATAGAGAAAATTCATAATTAACAAAGTGTGTGTGTGTATTAATTTAGAAATAGTTCAAGTTCGTTAAAACTCTTTTAATATCGCCGTATTAAAACAAGTAACAACCTTTCCTGATTTTGAAACAACGATTCCAAAATCAATAACAACCTCATCCATTTTGCCAATGCTCACTGAATAATGCGGATAATTCTGTTAGCTGCTTTCTTGACTTAAACTCTGCAGAAGCTATAAAATGAAACCGTGATTTTTTTTATTCATTTTCAACCTATGTCTTAGTTACCCATTGTACAATCTTTTTATGTTATTAATTTCCGTGTCATAGTTCTACAGCTTTTGGACTATAAGGAAAAGACCGGGTTTTTAAAAAACAGATTTTTTTAGGGTGTTTTGCTCGATCAGACCTACGACCTACACTATGTTATTTCAGAAGTTTAGGGAGTTTTTTCGTTTTTAAAGCTTAACGGCAGTCATTTTGTTTTAAAATCTGGTGAAACATATTTACAGAATCCCACAAAGTAGAGTCTAGCCTTCTTCTACGGCACTGCAGCCCAAATCGCGCTTTGGTCTCCCGACCTTTACGTTCCTTAATATTTCATTTGCTATTGTGCAAGGGTTAGCACATCGCAAATCTATAAGTTTTCATTTTCGCAGATTGAAATACCGGAGACATGTTATAGATGAAAATCGCTAGCCTATTTTAAGAATAATCCAGCACCGTATTCAGTCCTGGAAGGATCAATTCCAATCTACTCTTATTGTGTCAATAAAATCATTAACAAGTAAGCGATTTAAAATGTAATAAAACGTTTTTAATTCGTCCATACTTAACACATCAAAAACTAGAAAAAAACGATGCTCGTAAAACATACCATAAAAATAATAAACAAGTGAAAGCCCAGCGAAAGTTATTCAAATTCTTAGAAAAAAATATCCACCACACGTTAATTTGTTATTCTTCTTTTAATTATTCACTTTGTCAAACTTCCTGTTTCCAGAAACGATATTACGAATAATATTATCACATATTCTGTGGAATTGAAGAGGAAATGAGTCAACGCCTTATACAGAAGTAAAGTACCTGTACGAGCGATATATCGTATTGTATAATCGAACGTATACTGAAACGAAAGACTTGGATAGGCAAGAAACCTGAATATTTTTCACTGCAATCAATTATCATTAATCCAATTTAGATAAAAATTGTAATTTATATTCCGATCACAGTTTAGCTAAAACATTTTTTTGTATGTTTTTTTTTTTGTTGGGATATAATTAAGCATTTAAATGTTATCCTTGACTTTTGCGATTTCAAACGAACTTTTAGTTACGAAAAAAAATAGTGTTTGAGTTTTTTTCGATGAATTTAGATTTAACATGCAATTTATTTCATTTATTGCGTGATATTTGCATTTTTATTGTTCTTTTATTTATTTAATGTTTTTATTTAATGTTTTTTGTTGTAATTTTTTTTACGTAAGCGTGGGCAGATCAAAAGTGTGTGTGTGTATTTGAGTAGTTTTATTTAATCAGTTGTAATCAATACAGAGCAAAAGGGGAAATGAAGTCTATTTCTAAAAGGTGTAATTTAAAAGATAAATAGTAAAGGAGCGGTTGCATTTCTGATTAACAAATCGATTTGATATTCAAACAAAAACATAACAGATCTACGATTGCGCGCAAAGCGCAATCATATGATACTCTAGATGAAATAGAAAATTTTGTGATTTTAAGGAATTTTGTTTGGGGAGTGGCAGAAGGAGTGCAAGCATTAAGCTACTTTTTTCATATTATGCCAGAGTAGCTACGAAAATGTTTAATACAAAATTACTGCTTCAAAAATGAAATAGATACTGTATTAGTGCATTAAATTTAGTAAAATTGTGCAGTTTGTATGGGAGGTGGTAGAAGGAGTTTTAAGTGGGCTTATAGAAATCGCTTTGATCATTATTACAATTGACTTCCTTAAAATTCCAGACCAGTAATATTAATAATTTTCAAGAAATTCGATTATAAAGTTGTGAAATTGTGTTACATTGTATGGGAGGGGGTAGAAGCAGTGATGCTAATCAATTAATTTCCTTCGATCTTAAAAAATAATACTAATTTAGTATTTTGTACAAGATTTGAGCTCGACAAATGTTATACGTACAGAGAAAATCGGTTTATAGTTTTTTTATGAAAAAGTGCATTTTGTATGGGAGGTGGTGGAAGTGGTGGGGGATTCAAATCATTTTTAAACCCTACATCACATTTATGATAAAAAAGCCATTTTCCAAATTTAATATTATTAGCTTTTTAGTTTCCAAGAAAATTGTATAACTGTATGCGAGGGGGTAGAAGGAGTGGAGTGATTTGGCCCGTTCACGAACTTGATGTTACTTTTTCTTCAAAAGCAATGTGTACAAAATTTGAACTTTCTAGCTCAACGCGTTTTCAAGTCAGAGAGCGCACAGACGGATGGATGGACGGATATCCGGGTTTGAGATTTTTGAGCGATAACAAATATTTCTGTACCCTCGCACAGAGGCGGCGAGCAATATTTCTTGAAATACAAACTTTAGAGCAAACTCATAATACTCTTAGTTTCCATGCGATTCGGTACATGAAACAGTGAGTTTAGTGACTACATTGTGTTTGGTATGTTAGATGATAGGGACCGCATTAAATTTTTTTTTGTATATTACAGTGGCATTAAAAATAAAATTGTAAATTCCGACCAAATAGCTTTAATATCCATCGCAAAATTGAGGCATTTGTATGGGAGGTGATAAAAACAGCCGAACTACATTTTTCAAATCTCAAAGCAGGCCGACCAACATATTTAAAATTTTTCAATTGATTGGTGCTGAATTGGAGTATTGTATTTGGTGAAGTTCTGAATTGTGAATGTATGGAAGGTAGTGGAAGGAATGAAAACAATGGACTATTTTTTTGCTACTTAAATACATTCAATGTGAGTTCAATAAACTTTATATTGCACGAACGCAAGCCATTAGTACCCAGCACTGGCGGTTGCTATTTGAAAAAATGTTTATGGTAGAAAGTACCAATCTTAGAAAGCTTAAGTTTAAAATTTGACGATGAATAACGAGTGAATTTTGAAATATGGAAAAATTTGTTATCTCAGTTCAACCAATATCAAAGCGGAGCTAGAGTCTACTCTGGGGGAGTCTGCTTCTTTATTTACAATAGTAAAATATTGGGTGACAAAATTTAAAAGAAGCCGTAGAAGCTGACAAGACAAACATCGCATGGTCGACCTAATGAGGTGACTACGATAGAAATGGTGAAAAAAATCCAAAAAATGGTATTGGACGACCGATTGCACGAGCTAGAAGACATGGTAGACATTTCAAAAAGTGATGTATTTACATTGCATATTGACTGAAAATTGGACATGAGAGAGCTGTTCGCAAGATGGCTGCCCCGATTACAAAAAGGGAAGAAAAACAGGGTCGTGGAGATGTTTCAATCGAGTGTTTGGCGAAGTTCACCGCAATAAAGCCGAGGTTTTGCATCGAGTCGTAACCATTGATTAAATATGGGTCTTTCACTTCACACCTGAAACGACGAAGAAAAGTCAAAACAAAGGACTGAGAAGGAGAATCAGCTCCAAAGAAGGTCCAGACAGTTCCATCCGCAGGCAAGGTCATGGCGTAAATTTTTTAGATTGCGCGTGGGAAAATTTTCATTGATTTTCTTCAGAAAGGAAAGAAAGAAAAAATGGTCGCATTTGGCGAAACAAAAAGCATTGTTTCATCAAGATGCATCAATGCACCAGTGGATGTATCTGTAATTGCGATCAATGAGACCTATTCCGCTAGATTTAACACCCTCGGACTATTTTCTGTTTTCAAACTTGGCAAAATGGCTCAGTGATAAAAGATTTGCCAACAATGAAGAGAGACGCTCCACGATTCTCACTATAAACAGGGTATTAAAGCTCTTGAACATCGTTGGAAAAAGTGTATCATACTAAAAGGAGACTATGTAGAGACCTAAAGATATTGTTTTTTTTTTGTGTTTTCTTTGTTGGGTACTTCTGGGACTGCCCTCGTACTACTAAAATTCGTTTATTGTTTTTTCGTGAAATATAATTTTAGATTGATGAAACGTTTCATTTTGGCCTGGTGAATGTTTTCACAGTTGTATTTTGAATTAATGAACAAAATTTCGGTTTTCATACTGTTCTGATTTTATCGTGATATTTCGGTCTATCTTTTTCAATGGCACTATAGCCCAAATTGGGACTTGGGCTCCTGACCGCCAGGTTCCTAAGCATTTCATTTATTATAGTGAAAGGTTTGTTAGCTCTTCGTACAACCCTCTATCAACGAATCTTCTTTTTCGCAGATTGAGATGGCCAAGATATACCCAGGCAAGTCGTATACTGAAATTATACGTCGCATTACGGTATTTGAACTCTCGACCTCCACATTGCAGACCAACACGCTACTCACTAAGCTACACCCTAGCTATTCCGATCTTTGCTGAGACGTTTATCAAACTAAGAACTTTATTGAAAAGTTTATTAAACTAATTATTTTGATAATGGCCTCAGCGGAGACCAAAATGTCATGATTAGTACAATCAGAACATCTTGATGAATGGGAAATTTTACATTAACGTGCCATTTTTTTGGAAGGGGGTAGAAGTTATTAAGGGGATAGTTGATTCATTACAATTTACTTGAAAAGCTCGTGTAATTTTTTCTGAAACACTACTCGGCCGATTTTGTTCAAACTTTTCTATTTCCACGAAAAGGTTGATGAGTTTGAGACGAGTTATAGCACCACGCTTCTAAGCAACTAAACCTAGATCCTACAGCTTAGTCGCTTAGCAACTCTAGATCTCAAAATTCAAATCCAACCACTTGCACGCTATTCGTCTAAAACAATGCCTACTCTTACTGACGAATATGTCGTATGCATGCCTGAGACAAAACGCGTCATTACAGAATGTCAGAGAGGTCTTAATTCAATGACCTGATCCTACGTTCTACTTCAGACGAGGAGGCTGCAGCGAATGTGTTAAAATGGTAAGAGAAGTCAAGCGTGCAGTCATCGACAATAGTGCGAATTGGATGGGAATGAATAATGAAAAGAGATAGAACTGAACTCTGAGGGATGTCATCGCTAACTGCAAATGACCATGCCATCCAGTACTGCATGTATGAAGCGGTTGTTAATAAAATAGCACAAACCATTTGCAGACGTATACACAGACGAAAACGTTGTCGCGTTCATTATACTTTTTCTGAAAAATTAGCATTTCATCATATGTAGTTACTTTCAATCTGACTTAGTCGCAGGCAGACTGATTACGTTTTAAGTTTCAGACTGCTTCAAATGACTTAGTACTTTATATATTTGTCACTATCCGCAAATCTCCAACAGTCGTCTCCTTTGTTTATCTAGATTCTTCTCATAAGAGGTCGCCTACTCAGAGGCATCAAACATTCGAGCCTACTACGGTTCGCAAATCGAACCAAGTGGCTAGAACAGGAGGAGTAGAAACCATCTCATAATGAATAGGGGATGTACAATGGGCCCAACTAGATAGCCCCAGTGTATTGTGGTTCTACGAAACCACTCTGCTATAACCTAAACCTAAACCTTATATGTTTCGATTTTTGAATAGCACCTTATGATATTTATGTACTATTTTAAGACCCGCTATCTATCAAAAGTAAAGTAAGAAACAATCTAATGATTGCAGCACTTAAGCGAGATGCTCAAAGCCGAACTTAGAGGTTAAAGTAGGCAGGTAGGTAGAGGTGGCTGCCCAGACACACATAGACCAAATGCTGGTCCATTGTGATGCCACAGGATCTGAGAAATAATTCTTATTCGGTGAACCAACTCTCTATGAAGCGTTGAGCATGTCTGCCTATCAGGCAGTGTCCTACTATGGAGCTGATCATTTACCTGGTTAACGAGGTTAGTTTACCAGTGTATTTTAGATCCAGCACAAGCCAAATTTGTCAAGTGGTATTACATGTAACACCATTCGCGCACCTGTCGTTGGCTTTGCCTAATCGCTTTCAACTTAAGTTGCAGCTTCTAAGTTGTGAGAGGCATACTCAGCTTTTTTCTCAGAGATTGAATCTGCAAGGCGATTCCGTGTCGAACGAGTTTATTGGCTTCCAGTTCCCCCGAATGCCCTTATGCCATGGTACGCTGCACAGGCGAATATTGAATTGTTCAGATATTTCCCTCAATCATGAACTGTCATGGATGTATTCATGACTGATTCCAAGGATTTAACAGCGGTCTGGCTATCAGTGAAGATGCCAATATCTAGTAGTATCTCTACTAATGCATTACACTTCTGTCAGACCAATGCTTCTTTTATCGCTATCACTTGTACTTGGTGGAACACACTAAAATGATCCAGAAGACGTAAAAATATAAGCTTAGCATTGTGGGGAAAACTCGTCCTCCCACTCCACTTCCCGTGTTGAAGCCATCAGTATAAAAGGGCATGGACTCTTCGTCCCATATTTCATCTGCGTCCCACTCTTGTCTCGAGGGCATAACGGTGAGAAAGCTCTTATCAAAATCGAAACTTGGGAGAGTGTAGTCTGTATGTTCGGTTAAATTCTCGAAATCTTCCAGAATTAAGGAGTACCCAGTTGAAATGCAGGTCGACTGGCGAGTTTCTTTGAGACGGGCATTTGCACTTGCAGCTATTTGCTTACCAATAATATCGGGAAGTAGCAGATAAAACCGTACTTCTAATGTTAGTGAGGAGGTTGTGGTCAGAGCCCAAGTTATTTATTTATTTATTTAAGGACTTGATGAACAGAAAGTAAAATATTCCAATTATACAAGAGGTCCAAAACAAATATAAGTGAATTACAATATTAATAATAGAAAAAATGAGGTTAACAAGAAATTCAATGTATGTACAAAGTTATTTAATAGAAAACTTGAATTTTAAATATACCTTGAAAGATTGTAGACTGAAGTCATGAAAACTAAGGCAAGATTGATTGAACATTGGACATTGAAGTTCACGTTGAAGATTAGTATTGAAAACGAAATTTACTTTAAATAAAAATAACATGTCAAAATAAATTCTTCTGTCCTTTAAACTAGTTAGGCCAAGTAATTGTAATCGACTCTTGTAGCAAGTGTCAGATAAGTTCAGTTTTCGGAAAACAGATTTGGTAAAACGTCGTTGTACTGATTCCAATGCAGTCTCAAGATATTGGTAGTGAGGGTTCCAGACAACAAAACAATACTCTAGACGAGACCGAACCAAACTATTAAACAAATTCGTATAAACATGCATATTATGGAAAGTATGGGCAGTTCTTAATATAAAACCACATAATCTAAATGCGTGTTTGCAGACTTCGACTATGTGCTGATCAAACCTTAATCTGCTGTCAAACATTACTCCTAAATCCTTTATGCGTGAGACTTCAACGAGGAGAGCATTATCAACATGGTAGTCAAAGTTCAGGCTACACAGAAAAAACAAGAATAGATTTTTCATATAATTCTTATTATATGTTCTATGATTAGATGAATTGAACATTGTATTAATTGAATTTCCCATTATATTATATGAATCTTTCATTACTAAATTACTGATTCATATACAAAATAGTAGATGGCCCATTTTAGACTTTTCAAATACATTTATTATGTGATTCCGAATTTATTTGATTTAACTCAAATAATTTGTTAATTCAATTTTCTTACAAAAAGAGATTCAATATTTTATATAGAAAATTATATGATATATATTACTAGTTGTATATGATCCAAACATAAATAACAAATGAATCATTTAAAATACCTATATAGTTCAATCGAAAAATGTCATTCTAAGAATCATTATATATTAATTATTTGACGTTGTCAACATTTCGTACGAAGATAATTCACACTCGAAAATTGTTGCGGCGCACATATAGTCCGCTTCATTCGGTGTTTAGGGTCAAGACTAAACTTAACAAGAATATTTCTGTAGCATGTCTTCAAATGGGGTGTAGTCTAGTGGGTAGCGTGTTTGGTTTACAATGCGAAGGTCGTGAGTTCAAATCCCGGTCGACGCATAATTCCAAGCACACTACCTGCTTGAATATACCTTGGTTACCTCAATCTCCGAAAATGAAAAATTCGTAGATAGAGGGTTGTGCGAAGAGCTAAAAACTCTTCCGCAATAAATAATGAAAATGTTAAGGAACCTGAAGTTCAGGAGGCCAAGGCCCGATTTGGGCTGTAGCGCCATTGAAGAAGAAGAAGATGTCTTCAAATGCTTTCATTTAATTAATGGATACACATATATTGTAGTACATACTATTTCAAAAATATGAAATTTGATTTGAAATATTTTTAAAAATCTTTGATTCAAATAATAAAAGTACGATATGGCTATTTGTCGTATTTGTTTTGGTTGCTCAAAATCTTTGATTTGGCGAACAAAAGTAGGTGATATGGCTATTTGTCGTATTTGATTTTGTTACAAAAATTCTTTAATTCACCTAGCAAAAGTAGATGAAATGGCTATTTCTCGTATTTGATTTGGTTACTAAAAGTTTTTGATTTATATAAAAAGAAACTTCGGCAATTATATACTTATGATTAGGTGGAACAAAGATTTTGAGCATTTGGCTGGAAATCATATAAAAAGAGTAGATGAATTGATGTACTCATTAGATGATTTTTCTATTCTTTTCTTTCTGTGTACAACCCGTATTTGTATATATCATTTTAAAACATTTTAGAGTGTTCAAACGGAGGTTATTCAGCTTACACCAATCATTTAATTTATTAATGTCATCTTGAAGGATTTTACAGTCAGAAATAGACTTCACTAATCTGAATAGTTTGAGATCATCGGCATACATTAAATGATCAGATTGAAAACCCATAAGAAGATCATTCACAAACAAAACAAAAAATAGGGGGCCCAAGGTGGAACCTTGGAGAACACCAGACGATGCAGAGTAAGGATAGGATTGAGCACCATTAAATGTGACATATTGTTTACGATCACTTAGGTACGAAGAGAACCATTGCAACAAAGCAGAATATATTCCAAACGATTGCAGTTTATTAAGCAGTATAGAGTGATCAACAAAGTCAAATGCTTTAGAAAAGTCAGTATAAATCGTGTGGACAGAAAAGATTTTCGAGCACACATGAGACTGAGTTAGAGAAGGAAACAAGATTCGTCACAGTGGAGCGTCCTTTAAAAAATCCATGCTTAAGCATGCTGTTCTCTGCACCTTGCCGAGGAGAGTACGGTTTGTCTCTGTCCTGAAGTTAAAGTAAGACAGAGAGGAATAAGATATTTAATCCCTAATCGGAAATCATAGACATTTTTCAGATCCATACTTACAGATTTTGAATTTTGATCACATCCTTTACAATGTTTATGTCAGTAGAACAGATATTTTTTCAAAATAACAAATTTTCTGAGATGATTTTTGATTTACTATTTTGAGAAAAAAAATATTGGAAAAAAAAATTTGGATTTAATTTTTTTTCAAAATGAATTCAAGATATCAAGCCTAACTAAAGTAGATTTAGAGCCTTATATGAATCGTTAATAGAAAATAATAAATTGCTACGGCGTCAATCACTTTAAATCAATTAGAAGGGCATAGCAATTTCTTGTGTTTGAGGCTCTTTCAACATTAAATGATGAAATATCGTCCTAATACCTACGCTCTTAAAATTTATAATTTGCCTAAATTACAACTAATAACTTAATCTTACAGACTTCAGATGTAGAATGTGCAAGAAAAATAATAACTTATTACAAAGAATTACATTCAAAACAGCGTGAAAAAACACGGCAAAGGTACATAGAAAAAAAACATAAGTTCCAATGACGGCTTTGTATTAAATATCTGGTGCAATGTCAACAAACAAATAAGACAAATGTTGCTTCAACCGTAAAGGTACATACACTCTACGGCTGTGTCTCTTTGAAATTCAAACAGGTTTCAAACTAACTAGCAATGTTAGAAAATCAACAAATTTATTTAACCGCGAAAAAATGCATTTTCTACTGATGCTTCAAATAATAGTCTTTTGTTTTCGATGTAGAAAAAAAAAGAAATTACAAAAATTGTATTGTCCTATACGTTGTCGCCGTTATGAATTACAATCACTTGTCACCTAAATACATATACTCGTTATATGTAACGAGTATGTAAATTTAATGCCATACTAAAATCAGTCATTGGAAATTTTCTTCATTTTTATCATTTTTCATTGTCGACAAAACTATGGAAAAACGACTTTATAACAATTTATTTCATATTATTATTATTATTTTTTTTTACAATATTTTTAAAATTTATGGCAATTTTATTCTGACATACCAAGCTAGATGAGCTAATAATGGCAATTGTGCTTGTAATAACATAAATTTTTCGGTAACAATTTTAAAACGTTATCTAAGAACATTTAACTGAAAAATACCAACGGAAATGAGAATGGTACATTTGTTGAAAATAAATTGCAAAGTCTCATAATTGACGACAGATTTTTACAGAAAATTACTGTAGATTTTCCGAAGATAGACAATGAAATTTAATGCAATGAAAAGAAATTCGTTTCTCAAGGAAATTCAAAGAAATTGTGTTGAAATTAATGAAATTTGAAGTGTGAAGAAGAAATTTTATTTTTATTATTACTCTTTATAATTAAACATGTAAAATTTTTGGGGAATTGTCTTGACAAATTTACTTTAGATAGATTTCCTGATTTTTCGACAATTCGGATTGAGTCTCATGCATGGTTGGTTGCAGCTATCGAAAATAGTACGATAGAAATTTTCATAATGTGCATAATTCCAAATCTTAAAAATGCGTCTTTTTATTTCTTTAAATTCGATCTTTAAGTTGGTTTTGCATGAATTTCAAAACAAGAGAGTGGTAAAATATTTAATATTGTTATTGCAAAAAATAATATGTCGCCTGAATTATGAGTGAAAACTCCATACCAAAAGTGCAGTTTTCGCGTTTTTCTAAAACCAAACCCGGAGTTCTGCTGATAACTTTTTTCCTAAATATAATTTTAGAAGTTTGTTCAATGTCGAACCTTGTAAATTTATCAAAGATTAATATGATAAAAATAAATTTTCATTATGTGGTTTGTCAGGAATAGCTATAAGAAAATTCCCATTTTAGAACGAAATCGTTGTTCCGGTATACATGGCCCCTTAAGTTGATTAATTGCACTTTTGCATGCAATGAATTTAAATTAAAATCGATAACAATTACCACTAGTTATTATTAACTTTGAGAGTGTAAAATTTCGCAAAAGTATAGGGTTATCTAATAAGAGGTGTTATTTTGATATTCAAAGAAAAAGGGCAGTGCTTGTGTGGTACGTAGCGCCGTCTTGTTGAAAATAAACGTTGTCCAGATCAATATCATCCAATTTCGGCCATAAAAAATCATTAATCATCTCTCGATAGCGCCCATTCACCGTAACTGTTTCTCCAGCCTCATTTTCGAAAAAGTAAGGTCCAATGACCCCGCCGGACCATAAACCGCACCAAACAGTCACACGTTGAGGATGGAGAGGCTTTTCAACAATAACTCTTGGGTTTTCCGAGCCCCAGATGCGACAGTTTTGCTTGGTGACGTAGCCACCAAGGTGGAAATGGGCCTCATCAGTCAATATGATTTTGTGAATTTTAATAATTTCAATGCGTTGTTGAAGCGTGTATCGTTCCATTTTTATTAATGGCGTAGTTTCTACTTGTCAAATGTCAAAAAATGACAGCTTCAAAAGTGACATCTACCGAAATAGCGGGCTATTCAAAATAACACCTCTTATTGGATAACCCTATACAAAAGAAAATCTGTGATGATGCCCCTGAATTGAGAAACATATGTGACTTGTGCTATGCGCCTGATTAAACATCACTGTATGCAATGAAAAGTTATAAAGTATCTTATCCCTAAAAAACATAACGGAATTCTACTGCATCGAAAAATACTGATTATGTCATTCCGCCTGATCATAAGAAAATTAGAAAGTTGTTAACATTTACAATAATTACTTTATAATTTTTTTTTTTTAATGAAATTACACACCGTATCGTTTTTTCAACTCATCCTTACCAAAAAAAAATCCAAATACCAATTGAATATGCACCAACATAGCCAGATATTAAGAATTCTCGAGATTGATTCATATGGCATAGAAAAAGTTCATCCACACCGTTTATTATTTTTGCCTTATAAATTAACCATTATATAGCTGTCGGCATGGTGCGGTGACAACTTTAAGTTACTTAACTATAATGCCAATAATTGCAATTGCTATTGCAGTTGGCGTCTCGATAAAACTTATCTGATTTACAGGTGTCCACGATCTATGAAATGCTTACAGAATCTTAAATCTACAACTAGCTAGCACTTTTGCAATATATGTTTTTTGAATATAGAAATAGCAATAATTCTTTTGCAGTCTGCTCATAAAAAACTATGACGACAGCTAAAGCCATTAATCACGAATTGCCTGTAAAATATTAAAACTTCCGGTATTTCTTGATATCGAAACTTGGAAAATTTATTTAAATTTATCATGACTACCATTCATGTTAGAGTTTAATTTCTGAGCTGACTATTTTAGATTAAGAGCACGTAGTTACGAATCAGCTGTGTAAAGTCCGTATTTATACTAAAATTTACATTTTGTTGCATTTGAAAAGGAATTTCTTGCATATCTTATCTTATTTATTTATTTATTTATTTGGGCTCTTGAACAAAAAGATTACAATTTCAATTAAACAAAAGCGGAAAACAAAAGAACAGCAAGGAGGAAAATTTAAACATTGAAGATGATAGTTTATAATATACGCTAAAAAATAAATGAATAGTGAAGTTAAAAATTTAAACATTAAATATGATAGATTTAATTCTATTTTTAAATAATGGAAAAGAAGAAGCTTAAGAACCAAATTGGAGTCGGTCGTGGTTCCTTTGCATTCTTAGCATCGGAGAGTGATGGTATACATCTAGAGAGGCTCGTGGAGGATTGAAGATGTCTGAATTCCTTGTTGAGACTATTCCTGATCTAAAGTTAAGGTCGTCACAGAGGTGGGTATTGAGTAGGTAATTGCACATCTTGTAGAGGAAGCAAGCATCGAGAAAGGTCCGCCTTAAATGCAGTGGCTGTAGGTGAAGTACTTCAAGTCTGCCATTGTAATCGATATGAGGTTTCCTTAATCTGTAGAAAAGGGTTTGAGTGAATCTACGCTGAACAGATTCGATGGTTTGAATATGGCAAGAGTGGTGTGGATTCCAGACGATGGAACAGTATTCCAAAATACTACGGACGAGTGTGGCAAATAGGAGAGCAGCCGTTCCTGGACGATTAAACTGGACGGTCGTGTGGAGGACGAAGCCAGCAAGTCTGTATGCCTTATTAGTAATCTCGGAGAAATGATTGACGAATTTAAGTTTACGATCAAAGACCACTCCTAGATCCTTTATTGTGGTTACTGCTGTAAGGATGGATCCATTAATAGAGTAAGAGAGAACAGAGGAGGTAGTCTTATACGAGTACTCCATAGTAAAACACTTTTCTATGTTCAAAAAGATATCGTTGTTTGAACACCAACGAGAGACAGCCGACAAATCAGACTGGAGAATCCTGTCATCAGAAACGGAGGAAATTTCCCGGAACAGTTTGAGGTCATCAGCAAATAAAAGACAGTTCGAAGATACAAATTGGGGCAAATCATTTATGAAGAGAGTAAATAATAAAGGACCAAGGATCGATCCCTGCGGGACGCCAGAGTTGACAAGAAACTCAGTAGAGGAGTGTCCGTTGAACGTAATTCGGAGACGACGGTCCGTAAGGTACGAACTGAACCAGTTCAGGAGAGAGCCAGAGACACCGTACCTTTCAAGTTTTGAGATTAGAATTTTACAATTAACAGTGTCGAAAGCTTTTGAAAAATCGATATATATGACTTGGACAGTATTATGACGATCTAAGGATTGAGCAACGAAATTAGTGAATTCACATAAATTAGTAGAAGTAGATCTACCTTTCACGAATCCATGTTGGGCTGGTGATACCAAGTGATAAAGTTTTTTCCCACATTACATTATGAACTAATCTTTCAAACACCTTTCCAAAACAGTTCAGGGTGGAAATCGGGTGATAGTTCAAGACATTTTCGGTATCTCCTTTCTTTAAAATGGGTACTACGTTAGCCAACTTCCTGCATGCAGGAAACGAGCCTTCTTCAAGAGACTTATTGAACAAAATAGATAATGGCACTGCGAGCTCCGAGGAGAGAGCTTTTACAAAAAGGTTCGGGATACCATCCGGTCCGCCACCGATTTTCGAGTCTAGAGAATGGATGATTGATATAATGTCCCTCTCACTAATGGATATCTCAGAGATCGACTCCTGGGGTGGGATGAAGAAGTCATAAGACAGATAATTACTCGAGTGGCTAAACACAGAGAAAAAGTAATTGGCAAAAAGCTCACACATTTCTTGTGGAGAGGTAGTGGTAGTATCACCAAACTTAAGTTGTGAAGGAAAAAATTGCTTATTTCTACGCTTTCTAACATGCGACCAAAACGGTTTGGTCTCATTGCGCAACAGTGCCGCCTCAAGCTGAGAAATATATGCAGAGAAAGCCTTCTTGATGTCCGATTTGACCCGCTTACGCTGAAGGGAATAGTTATGGTAATCGGATAGAAGAGACGAACGCTTATACTTTTTATGCAAACGCGCTTTTTTATGAAGAGCGCAAATAATAGAATGTTTATACCATTCAGGGTAGTCACGACTAGAAATGACACGATAAGGAACATTCCGATGAATTATATCATCAAGGATGGAGTGTAGTTGAGTCGATGATTCATTAGAGCTTTTGCTGCTAAAAAGTTCAAACCAGTTAATATTACCGAGGTCACAACTCATTTGCTCGTAGTTTCCCTTATAGAAATTGTACTTCTTATCCGTACAAATAAGAGATGGATTACATACCTCTATTTGCAGGTTGATTTGAAGGGGAGGATGATAAGGGTCGGGTGGCACTAATCCACTAAAAGTAAGTTAGCTGAGTAGTAAAGAGTCCCAGGGGATATCATACCCTACGTGATATCTCTAAAAACTGGGTAAATCTAATTGATCTAATCTATTCTTAGTCCGCTTCTATTTGCGCTCTTCATTAATGATCTGCCCCAATTCCTATCTTCAAATTGTCTCTTGCAGACGACCTCAAAATTATCCGTGAAATTTCCTCTTACCCTGACTGCTTGGACATCCAGACTGACTTGTCTACTTTGTCTCGTTGGTGTTCTAACAATAATATTTGTTTGAACATTGCAAAATATTCGCTATGGAGTTTTCGCATAAGGCTACCTCTTCTGTCCACACTTACTCTATTAACGGATCCTCCCTTGCAGCAGTATCTACAATAAGGGATCTAGGAGTGAGTTTCGATCGCAAGCTTAAATTCGTCAATCATTATTCTATTACAAATAAGGCATACAGACTTGCTGGGTTCGTGTTCCGTACGACAGTCCAGTTTAACCGTGTCCAAGAACAGCAGCCCTGCTATTTCCACTCTCATCCGTAGTATCTAAGAATACTCCATCCTGTGGAGCCCTGACCATGTTTGCCATGTTGGAGCCGTCGAATCCGTTCAGCGCAAATTTAATCGCACCCTTTTCTACTGATTAAAAAAGTCTCATATCAGCTACAATTGCAGACTTGCCTTCAAATTCAACCTTTTGCATCTACGAGCAACTTTTCGTGATGCTTGCTTCCTCTACAAACTTTACAACTACTTGCTTAAGACCTACCTCTGCAATGGCATGAATTTCCGGCAAGGAACAGTCTCAACCAGGAATTCCGATACTTTCTATATTCCTCGAACTTCACTCGATATTTATATCACTCCCCGATGTTTTAAATACACAGGAACCGCGATCAACTTCAACTTGGATCTCTAACTACTTCTTTTGTTTAATTAAAAAATAGAAAATAGTAAAATCTATAATCTTGAATATTTGGATTCTCTTCGTCACTATCCTAATATTTCTGCATTTGTATAAATGAAAATGTTATCTTATTTGTTCAAAAGCGTTTAAATAAATAAATCATTACACTCCAAGAAACTAATTTGTTAGGTAGCGATATTACTAACATTCGATCGCAGATAATTTTCAAAAGTGGGAAATCTTCGGAAAGCCGGAAGCTTAGAGTTGCGTCTATCGTCGACATTAAGTTTAACCTTCATCTGCCACGATCGCGTGGGCGGTAATTTAACCGCCTATGATTTTTATTTTTCATGAGTTTTTCTTCATTCAGAGTACATGATTATAGTCATTAACATTACACTTTTGTCTAAAAATCTTTATTAAAATATAAAATCAAAGTTAAATTAAAATTTGAAAAAATAAAAATAAATACGGCCAATTTGCCGCCCAATCGAACGAATAAAGTATAATAATTTTGGTTTAGTGAATTTCTTCTTCTTCTTCAATGGCGCTACAGCCCAAATCGGACCTCGGCCTTCTGACCTTCAGGATCCTTAACATTTTCATTATTTATTGCGGAAGGGTTGTTAGCCCTTCGCACAACCCTCTATCTACGAATTTTTTGATTTTCGTAGATTGAGGTAACCAAGGTATACCCAAGTAAGCAGTGTGCTGGAATTATGCGTCGACCGGGATTTGAAGTCACGGCCTTCGCGTTGCAGACCAACACGCTACCCACTAGGCTACACCCTAGAATTCCTTCTTATTAAATCGAAAAATATAACATAACATCCAAAAGCCAGAAATAATTATTAAAACTTGAAAACAATGTTTAAGTAATCGTTCTCTTTGGAGCATTTTTCTCAGTGTACAAGTAAATATTGTTGAATTATTCGATAAAGTCACTCCAATGGAATCTTCAAATATTGTTTTTTCCCGAAATACACAACACATGCGTTTTGGAATATAAATTAGGTTTTTTTTTAGTGACTTTAAAAGTAGAATTCAAATATGCAAATAGAATTCTGCGATAGAATATAAAATTGTTGACTAGAGTATGACTATAATTTATTTAGATTTAAGTCACGAAACGTAGTTGGAATTATTTATTTTAAATTGTACTTATGCGTCAAATTGAGTTTTTGGCTTTGATTTATTTCGAATTGAAACCAATCACTATTATTCTGCGATGAAAATACAAAAATAATTGAAATTAATTATGGTTCGGAAAATAAATAAATTATTGAACTAGTCCGTAAAAAAGGCGGTATCGGGTATCGTATTTGTATGGATTCGCTAAATGCTTAGGCAGTATTTTTTTTAAGTAGTTGCAATTATAGTTAGGTACTCCAGGAGCACTAGAGCGATGTATCATAGTTTGACAAAGGTAAAGTTCTACATTTGAAGCGAAATTTTAAACAGAGTCGAATTTCTTTTGCTAGTTTTTTAACACCAAGAACTCTGCTTAGTTTATAATGCTTAACTAAAAGGCCACAAGTAACAAATTCTAAGCAATAATAATTTGGAAAAAATTTGCCGAAAAAGTCACTAAGCTTAACGCTCTTCGAATGGTAAATTCGTAAGGTGGTGGAAGGTAAATTCGCAGGTATCGATTGAGTTATTTCAAACGGACTCCATTACAGTGTGTCTCCTTTGTCTTACACGGAGTGACTCTAGTTCAAATTGCAATTTGGAACTATCGATCGCCCGCCACTTGGTCCGCGTAACACAAAATGTTTTGTGTTTTGTAGGAATCAGAAGCATAAATTATTAAATTGGTGGAATCACTAAATCATGAGCATGATACATATAGCGGTTGATCAAGATATTTCCATTGAGTTAGCCTATTCCAAAAATTTAGTTTTTTGTTCGATACAGAGCGGGATCATTTCACAATGTTGTCCGGATCGAAGAAAAGCAACTTATCCCAAAATTATGATATTTATAGTGCCATAGCAGCAAAACATGTCTTGCATAATGTAAAAGGGCTTTTCAATTATTCGGAAATCCCGTCATTCATCATGCATGGAAGAACAAATCATGTTTTTAAGCGATTAGTGTAAAATTGTAGTATAATAGATATGTCAAGTGATGATATTTGAATGGAAGAGGCACGTGCGTGCATGGGTTTATGTTTCTAACCTATCTGTTTTATTATCCTTAAGATTATTCCTTTAAATTAGGATTTTTGAGATCATAAATATATTGCGCTCGGGTCTGGTATGGGAGGTGCTGAAAGGAGTTGAGAATTCAAATTCTTTTTAATGTGATAACCCCAATATCAAATTCTAGGTGAATAACTTTGTCACATTAGAAGAAAATGGTAGAAAAATATCTGAAAATGACACATTTTATATGAGAGGTGGATTGTGAGGGAGGGAAATTTAAATAAACTTGCTCCGTTTTATTTCAACCAAATCAGAACACAGCAATTTCATTTTTTTTTTTTAAAAGTGAAGTTGTGACATTTGTATGGGAGATGGTGGAAAACGTGAGGGGACTGAAGTTAAACCAAAAGCAGATTATGACTCCAAGCGTATATAAACTATGAAAGTTTCATTAGAATTGGTCCAGCCGTTTTTGAGTTAAATCCGGACATACATGGACTGAAACAAACAGACACACAAAAATCTCAAAATCATTTATAATCAAATAATGAGCAAATACTTCAACTATGTTTATAATTATGTATATAAGGATCTAAAAATGACACATTTTGTATGTGAGAAGGAAGGAGAAGGAGGGAAATTCAATTAAACTGGTTCCATTTTATTACAACCAAATCAGAATACAATAATTTGTGACATTTGTATAGGAGGTGGTAGAAGGCGTGAGGGGACTGTAGTTAAACTGAAAGCAGATTATAACTCCAAGCATATTCAAACTGTGAAAGTTTTATTAGAATTGGTTCAGCTATTTCTGAGGTATGTTAGACAGACAAACAGAGAAAAATCTCAAAAACGTGTTTTATGCTTAGTTTTTGTCTAAATAAAGCAAAACACTAACTCATAAATGGATATAACAACAAATAACAGACAGATATTTCATTTGTTTTTAGCCCTCCTTTTCGGACCCAAATGGATAAAAAAATTAAATTACTTTTAAAATTTGTTCCACAAATCCCTGAATACATATGTTGATTTTCAGCTTCTTAGCTAGAACCATGATTGAGTTATTTGAATTCCTAGTTTTCGGTTTAAGTGCTCCTTCACCCCCCCTCCCGCCTCCCCCTTAACCCTTACACTGAACCTTACATTGAACTAATTCACTTCACATCACGCTATAGTAGCTACATAAAAGTTTTGTACCAGATTTAAACTTCAAAAATTGAAAAGGTATTGTGAAAAGTAGTATTCGATTTTATGAAATTGTGCAGTTTGTATGGATGGTAGAAGGCGTGGAGGATTTTTTAGTGATTTCTTGAGAAACACTATAATTATCATACAATTGATATATTTTAAACTAGCGATTGCCTGCGACTTTGTCCGGGTATGAATTGCAATAATAAAAAATTTTTGAGAATGTAGTTAGTAATACATTATGTGAGATATACATATAATTTCTTCTTCTTCAATGGCGCTACAGCCCAAATCGGGCCTTGGCCTCCTGACCTTCAGGTTCCTTAACATTTTCATTATTTATTGCTGAAGGTTTGTTAGACCTTCGCACAACCCTCTATCTACGAATTTTCTTTTTCGTAGATTGAGGTGGCCAAGATATACCCAAGCAAGTAGTGTGCTGGAATTATGCGTCGATCGGGATTTGAACTCACGACCTTCGCATTATAGACCAACACGCTACCCACTAGGCTACACCCTAGATATACATATAATTTGCTTAGTTTAATTACTCTTTGAACATAATGCTTTGCATTTTGTTGGAATCAGTACCATAAATTATTAAGAATGAAACCATGATACTCGCATTTGCATGGAACAAGTCCGTGCTCACGGGAGTGATTTGATATTGAAGAGCGTTAAGGAAATGTAAAAAGTCGTAGGTTGTATTCATCCTAAAAAAAAAGTATAAATGAAATTACATTAATCTCAAAAATATAACAGAACTACGATTGTGCGTAAAGTCCAGTCATACGATACCATAGATGAAATAGAAATTTTTGTGATCTTAAAAAATTTTGTACGAGAAGTGGTAGAAGGAGTAACAGCATTGAACTCTCTCACATCATGCTAGAATAGCTATAAAAATATTTTGTAACAAATTTAAGCTTCAAAAATTGTATAGGTGCTGAGAAACTTAGAACATTGTATTTAGTGAAATTGAAGAAGTGGGGGGTTTTTGGTGATTTTTCGAGAAATAACTATAATATTCATGAAATTGATATGTTCAAATTTCAGATCAGTAACAATTACACTTTTCGAGAAAATCGAATTTTTGAAAAGTTGTGGAATCGTGTCACATTGTATGGGAGGGGGTAGAAGGAAAGAAGCAAATCGTTTAATTTTTTCGCGACATTCATAATAATGGTAATTAAGGATTTATTAAAACATTTTAGCTCGTTGAAAGTTATACATACTAAGAAAATTGGTGCACAGTATTTCATGACAATGTGTAGTCTGTATGGGAGGTGGTGAAGGAGGGGGGAATTCAAATAATTTGTATACTAAAAGATTGCATTTATGATTGAAATAATAATCAAAATTTCAAATCAATAGCTCATATAGTTTCCAAGAAAATTTTGGTATTACATATTTTTGAAAACGAGTCACTTTGTTTGGGAGGGGGTAGAAGGTGTGAGAGCAGTCAAGTAAAACCAAAAGCAGATTACATGTCGGAGCGTACATAACAAACTGTGCAAGTTTTATTACAATCGGTTTAGCAGTTTGTGCGTGAAAGACGGCCGCACAGACAGACAGACAACAATTTCAAAAACGTGTTTTTATGCCTAGTTAATGTTAAAATAAAGCAAAAAACTAACTTATAGCCATTTGTAAGTTAATAACAGAAAGACACTTCAATTATATTTATATGTATAGATTGCAGATCAGTAGCATTCATACTTTTCAAGAAAATCGAATTTTGGGAAAGATGCGATATTGTGTCACTTTGTATGCGAGGGAGAACAAGGAGAGAAGCTAATCGGTTTATTTTTCCCGATATTAATAACAATGCTAATTAAGGATTTAGTACAAAATGTGAGCTCGATAAATGTTAAACACACTGAAAAAAATAGTTTAAAGTATTTCATGAAAAAGCGCAGTTTGCATGGGAGGTAGTAGAAATAGTGGGGAATTTACATAATTTGTATAACATGGATCATGATAAAAATAATATATTCTAAATTTCAAATTATTCGCTCCTATGATTTTCAAGAAAAGTTGATTATTATATATTTTTTGAAAATGACTCATTTTGTATGGGAAGGGGTATAAGGCGTGGGGTATGGAAATAATACAAAACGCAAATTACATCTCGAAGCATACCTAATAAACAGTGAAAGTTCCATTATAATCGGTTCAGACGTTTTTGTGTGAAAGCCGGGCAGACAGACAGAGAAGAATTTTAAAAATGTGTATTTCTGCTTAGTTATTGCCCAAATAAAGCAAAACACTAACATATAGTCATTTATAAAAAATAACATACAGACACTACTACAGCGTGGTGTAGTAGAATTGGAATTATCCGTTGAAGGATACCAAACAATTGAATTGGCCAGAAAAAGTATTCAAATTTGAGGAATTCATTTCAGCTGGTTTCCAGAAAACTACAAAAATTTGGCTTTTCCACCACAGTGCAAAATTCACTATTTTGAAATGTGCACATGGTGGATTTCAAAATCCACTACTAATTCACTACAGGTGAATGCAATATATGATTACGATTACTAAATCCTTAATCACCAAATAGAGACACACTTTTGAAGATGTATATATCTATATTCGCTTTAGATAGAGTCTATTCGACTTTCTAGCAAATATTTTGATACAATTTTTTCCTGAACTGGTGAGATGTGATCGTGGTAATTCTGGTACGCTTAATCGAAATATGTTATCCGATTTTCTCTATCACGTCAAGTTTTCAATTACTTACGTTTACAAAGTTGGGAAAGTTTTCATGCAAAATTATTTACAACATTAGCGCTAGGATTAGTTTAGTTTGAATGACTTGATTAGTTGATTTTCTTTCAATTTGTAAAAGTTTTAATCCGAATTGAAAAAAATTGTTTGAATATATCACAGGTTTTCATTAAATTACAGATAGGATATGGGTGACAGAGAACGTACCTCCACGTTGTTTAAGACACTATTAATTATTTGATACGCTAGGAATAACATTTTAAATTAAAATTAATTACTAAATGTCATGAAACTCTAATAAATTTAAAGATCCGTTTGTCTCTTAAATGACACAATAACATCAAATACTCCCCGCTGTGTATACAGATCTTTTCAGTAAGATAACCTTGAGAATTTAATTGACTGTGTCGCCATTATTGCATAAATCTAACGTTTAGAACACCTTCAGAGTAATCAAGAGGCTGCATAATAAGAATCATCATTCAAGACTTGAGACACCATTCTAAAAAAATTATACATTTTTACGAGTGCACACCAAACAAGCAACTGTAACCGCACATTATCTTGTAAAAAGAAGTATAAGATACAAATATGTATTTAATATGCAGTAAAACCAGTTTTATTTTCCAAACGCTTTTTCCTGGGGCATTAAGAAGCAATTACACAAAGTGTACAAGGCAAGAAAGATTAGCCAGGGACTTAGGTTTTTTTTTTAATCTTATCGTTCGAAAATAATACAAAGATTACTGTTAGATATTAAGACGATAAGACTGAGAAGATTTAGCGCGCCCACAGAATTCTTGGTCTCTTAACATACTAACCCGATGAAAAAGATGCAGGAAGGAGGAAACATATTTAATCTTCATTTTCAATGTCTTCCTTCCCACTGAAATCTCGGTAAAATAAAATACTTTAAAGGTACATATTTATGTATGTATATCTGTCCACGACTAGGAGATACCGCGCGTCTTAATGTCTAGATCTCCATTTCAAGATTGGTATTTTAAAAAAAATATGGTTTTTTTTTCCCGAAGACAATGAAAATGATTTCGCCTGGAAAGTAGGTAGTGAGTATGAGCTTGACCAAGTTCTTGACTGTTTTACTGTCTCTTATGGTAACGTGCCATTAAATGCTTAGGTAAATTTTTCGATAGCTGGTATTTTTTTGTTCTATCAGTTTCGACACGCTATATGCGCCATTGAAAATGTTTTGAAATTTAATCTTTTGGACAGATAAAAACATTATAAGTTTACGGTTCAAATATGCTTATGCTCATTGAAATGATTGTACAATTTATTTTTTGAGTTACTACAGTGCGTCGTAGTCTTTCGATATTTTCTGGGGGGAATTATAATCGGCTTAAGCAACGAGTCGGATTTAATCTATTGGTTTAGGTTAAAACGAGGTATTAACTTAATAATCGAATTTCTATATTTCCGCTAGGAAGTTTAGTCTTTTAGATTTTTTTAAGTGATATTTAAAAAAAATCTAAACGACTAAAATCTATTATTAACACTCCTTTCAAAATAATTCGATGACTACACATAGAACTAGTTTCAACGCGCGATCATAAGCAATTAAAGTCATATTCAAGAAAAATGGCCAAGTATAGTTAAATAACTTTTAACGCTAACTGCGATGCCACAAATCTGTTTATTCTCTAGATGAAATTTGAGAGTATTCTAAGTTTGTTGCAAAGTTTGTAACGCTAAGAAGTAAGGCTCGGAGAAAAAAAATAAATGATACAGAAGTTCATATAATCACTCAAATATCTCAAAACCGGATGTCCGTCTAGCTCAAGAACGCGTTGAGCTAGAAACTTTTAAATTTTGTACACGTCGTTTTTCGTAAAAAAGTAAGGACAACTTCGTGGACGGACCGAAGGCCTCCTGCCCCCTCCCATACAAAATGACAATTTCGGAATTTGACAATAAATGGATTTTCTCGAAAAGTGTAAAAGCTATTGATCTGCAATTTTGAATATATTATTTTTATACAAATTTAAATGTACGGTATAAAAATCCTGCGATTATAACTACCACTCCCATACAAACTGAACTTTTTCACGAAATACTCTAAACTTAGTACGTATAAAATTTATCGAGCTGAAATTGTGCACTAAATATTTATTTCGAATTATTAGTAAGATCAAAAATAATTAGACGATTAGCTTCAGTACTTCTACGCCCTCTCATACAATAAGAAACAATTTCACAACTTTACAAAAAGTCGTTTTCCTGAAAAGTATGAATGCTACTGATCTACAATTTAAAATATGTCAAATGCATAATGTTCATGGTTATTTCTGAAAAAAAATACTAAAAACCTCCACTCCTTCCACCACCTCCCATACAAACTGCACAGTTTTACTAAATCCAATATTCTAATTTTTGCAGTACCTATTAAATTTTTGAATCTGAAATTTTGTACCAAGCATTCTGATAGCAACTCTAGCATGATGTGAAAAAATTGGTTCAATGCCATTACCGCTTCTACCACTCCCCATACAAAATTTCTTAAAATCAAAAAATTTCTTTCATCTAGAGTATCGCATGACTGGGCCTCACGTTCTGTTATGTTTTTATACGAAACTTTATCGATTCCATTGATTTAACCGAAAAGCCTTGATATCTCTCTAGTACCTGGGAATCAAAATTAAACAGTAGGTCAAACGTAGCTACTTGAATAATATGCAAATTAAGGTTGACGAAGCTTGAGACAATTTAGCTTAGCCTTGGTTCATGCACAAACCCAAATACCCACTGCAGTCTAACTCTAGAGTTTCTCCTGATTTAACAACTCATGCCGCTTTTTATGTGCAAGGCGTTTTAACCTTTATTTTTTCATTATCTTATATAGCTATGTTAAACGTCAATCATTGAAAGATCATACAGTTCTTCTTATTAGAAAATCCCAATATTGATCTAAGTACAAATATAGAGATAAGTCGAACCCAACGAAATATATCAAAATTGACATTAAGTGTTTGAGTACAAACACTCGAATTTCCTGAGGATTGTCTTGAAATATTTTAAGTAGGTACATTCGTATGCAGGTACGTTCGTAATTATTCGTTCGCCCACCAAATCATTTCAAAAGTGATCGTTCGATCTTCTCCAAAAACACACCTCACTCTGTACTGTTGTTGCTTAACATATTTAACAATCATTTGAGAAGAAGATTATAAGCTACAGTGCATATTCGATAAAGTTTGGTTATAAAAACATTTCAATTATAGCGCAGAAATTCAATTCGATCCCGATATTTCAGTATAACAACTGCTTGTACCACGTCCCCTCGAATAAAGCGTTCGAATTTTGTTGGCCCCTCCAGGGACGCTGTAGCTGGGTTCTACCATATGTATTTACCATATATGTGGATAATGACATGGATGAAGAGCTGTCGCGGGGAGAATGGATTTTAAATTTTCATTTACAATCTTTTATATCTATTTAAAACCCGACACGGTACTAAATTTGAGCACTCAATTAGCAGGCAAGTCATGCGCCGAAATACAAAACCAAAAGTGAGCTATTGTTCAAGTTTCAAAATGGAAAAGATTTTTTTAATGTTTGGATCATGCGCTTGGACTAAAGATTTTTTTTTATGCAGTTTAGCAGATATGCTAAATCTTTTATTTTTATCATTTATTTAATGCGTCACTCAGACGGTATCCACATTTAGAAATTCAGCACTATACGTGAAATGTTTACATGGCTTTGTTTGGTTTTTATTTATTATGCTGATCGTATGAGGAGATTTTTTCCTAATGGAACCAACAAGCAACGACGACAACGACTGGAACTATGAAATTTTTAATGGGACTTTCCCATTGTATGATGTAATTTTTTCAATTATAGTACTTATACAATACCAAACTTTATGGGAAGTTGATGATAAAAAAGAAACATAACAGGAATACGATTGCGCGTAAAGCTGAATAATACGGTACTCTAGATGAAATAAAATTTTTCCTGATCTTAAGAAATTTTGTATGGGGGGTGGTAGAAGGGGTGACAGCATTAAATGATGTTTTTTTTTCATATCATGCTTGAGTAGCTGCAGAAATGTTTTGTACAGAATTTTAGCTTCAAAATTTAAATAGGTACCAAAAAAATTAGTGTATTATATTTAGTGAAATTGTGCAGTTTGTAGTAGAGAAACTTAGGGCTATTTAGTGATTTCAGACCCGCAACATTCATACTTTTCAAGAAAATTGATTTTTTGTAAAGTTGTAACATATTGTATGGGAGGTGGTAGAAGGAGCGGAGTCAATCAGTTCATTTTTCTCGATCTTAATAATAATGCTAATTAAGTATTTAGTACAAAGTATGAGCTCGACAAATGTTATATGCACTGAGAAAATTGGTTTATAGTGTTTCATGAAAATGTGCAGTTTGTATGGGAGATGATGGAAGGAGTGGAAGGATTCAAATAATTTTTATACCATACATCACATTACGATAAAATAATGTTTTCTAAATATAAAATCATTAGCGATTTTGTATGGGAGGGGGTAGAAGGAGTGGAAAATTTGGCCTGTTGACGAACTTGACCTTATTAGTTCAACGCGGGCTGGAGCTAGAGACCACACGGACATCCGATTTTGGAATTTGTGAGTGATAATATTAACTTCTGAGTTATTATTTTTTTCTGTGAGCCTTATTTCTTGGCGTTAACTTTAGAGCAAATTTATAATACTCTCAGATTTCATCTAGCATATAAATATTCACTTTATTGTTCTTAGGACAAGTTGGAAAGTCAATATGCAGGTTAAGATGGTACTGAATAGAGAGAATGAGGGGATCGAGATTATAATTATTTAAAGAATATCGTTTTTCAAGGCTTCGAAACAGTTCGAACCTGACACTAAATCAATCCATCGATTTTATGAATCCGAACCTGATCGCACATAGATTATCAATTTTCAATTGAGGTTTGAGGACGCAAACTGAATATGCTACGAGCATATTTATAATGATTGACCATTTTCCACCACAAAATAACCGCCAAAAATCCTGATCACTTTAGAGTTTAATAAACCAGAAGAGTGTGAAATTCGGAAATATCTCCTTTAATTCGAAAAAAGCTAGGGTATAGCCTAGAGGGTAGCATGTTGGTCTTGTAATGCGAAGGTCATGAGTTCAAATCCCAATCGACGCAATATATAATTCCAGCACATTGCCTGCTTCGATATACCTTGGTCACCTCAATTTATGAAAATGAAAAATTCGTAGATAGAGGGTTGTGCGAAGGGCTAACAACCCCTTCACAATAAGTAATGAAAAAATGTTCAGGAACCTGAATGTCAGGAGGCCAAGGTCCGATTTGGGCTGTAGTGCCATTGTAGAAGTAGAAGAATTCGAAACGCACTGTGAAATCCAAGCTTTTTGAGTATCTATTTTAAGGCTTAATATAAGGACAAATAAACGAAATTGATTATTACATCACTTGCCTTCGATTGAAACATTCAAATTGGGAACCACTTGTGACAGTAAGTTGCATAACTCTGGCGAAACTCAAGAGCCTGTGTAAACTTTCATTATTTGTAAATGATTTGCAAAAACCTACAATTTGTGATTACAACCGGTTTTATTGTTTATGAGGGAGCATGACTACCGTACTCATTTTATTCTATTATTATGGAAAAAACAACAATCTTACTGTCTAAATACACATCAACTGTATAACAAACGTTAACATGCATATATGTATTCCCACGTTAAAACAATATTTTGTTTTATTTCATTACAGATAAATTATTGTATACCTAACTACCACATGTATGAGTAGGTAATCTTTTAACCATTCAGTCTGGTATCGAATAAATGCGGTATAATTTAACGCTATAACATTAAATCCGGAAGTTGTTAGTAATACGCGGATGAATTTCAAGGTTTCAAATGCCCATTCGGTGTCCATGAATGCATTTTTGTCCATATATTTGATAATAATAAAACGATGATGTCAACAATTTCAAATTATATTTCAAATCATTTTTTTTAGATATATAACAATAATAAAAACCAATAAAATGCAACAATCATCGTTTTTTTGGCCACGGAAGGTATGAAATTGTTTTTCTAATATTTAATAAACAGAACAGATATTTCTCCAAGGTAGACGTTTCGTGAATAGAACTCTAAATCAACAAAAATTTAGATGTTATTTTACAATTTAAGCAAAATAAAGAGGGTATGCAAATTCGGAAATTTCAGTGCATTTTTCTTTGGGATGAACGTGACACTTTTTCATTGTCTGCAAATATTTTTAAAGGCCATCAATGTTTATGCATTGGAAGCATAACAGAGAATTCAAAATCTCAATGTTTTTTATTTTATTTAACGAATTCGTGCGAAATTCGTGATGTTCGCTTAGTTTTATAGTTATAGTATTGCTATAGTGTTCTTTTTTTTTGCTAGCGTGTTTATCGTTTTACTGGCATAGTCATAGTCATTTATAGCTCATGGGGGCATGGGCGGTTAGAAATCATAAAACAATTTTATATTAGCTATTTACAATAGTTATTAGTGTCTGTTATGAATAAATATCAAGTTTTGCAAATATTGGGTGTGATACTTATTCAGACGATTTGAATAATATAAGCTGTGGGTTAGTTATAGACAATTCCACCGTCATGTTATATATGCGATAAACAAACACGGCAGAACCCAAAGATTTCCTGTGATGAGAAAATTGCTGAGTATTTTCTATTTAACTTGACTTTGTATTAATGCAAATAATTTAAAGTAAGAAAAAAATACCAACACAGAGCAAGAGAATTTCATAACTAGTTGGTGATCAGAGCACAACTAAATAATTTTCATTTCCAGTTTTATTTTTTTTTTAAGAAAAACTTCCAATTTAAATTTTTTCATCCTCCTTCTAAAAGTAAAGGAAGAGATCACTTCCAGTCAAGATAGCACGAAAATATTGATTTTGAGCAAAAGTTTTGTTTTGTAGTTACATTGAGCCGCCACTCCTCGGTAATCAAAGAAAACAGACCCTGATCAACTTTGACGCAACCACACACTTATGACTTTTGATCGTCTTACACCATTCGTATTTTTGCAATAATTTGAATAATTTGACATAAGAAATTTTGGTTGGAAACAAAAACTTCAAACAAATTCTTTACTCAACAAAATTACCATCCATTGAATAAAATATTGGTCAGTCTAAGTCATATCGCCCTATAAGCCTTACTTCCTTCTCCGTCAAGACGAGGGAGAAGTTAATGAACATTTACATAAGAACAGGGCCTAACAAGGTACATATGTGTTAATAATAATCAACATGCCTACCAAAAAGGCAAATCAACAGAGCTAGCCGTTCATGGTTTGGTAAGACAAATCGAAAAGGCAAAAGACTATGCCCTTTGCGCATTCCTAGATATAGAAGGAGCATTTGACAACGCTCCCCATGAAGCCATAATAGCGGCAGCTAGGAAAAAGGGTTTACAGACAGCCACGATAAAATGGATACACGCCATGCTAAAGAGCCGAATGCCAACCACGGATCTAGGTGATAGTACATTGACTGCACAGACCTATAGGAGCTGTCTCCAAGGAGGAGTACTATCTCGACTTCTTTGCTCAATTGTAGTAGATGAGCTCCTGGACCGTATAACAGAACAAGGATACGTCTAACAGAGCAAGGATATGTCGATGACCTTTCATTAGAGGCAAATATGATTTAATAATATCGGAAAGGATACAATCTGCTTTAGAGGTGATAATGAACTGGTGTCAGTCTAAGAACTTGAACATCAACCCAAGTAAGACTGAGATAGTATCATTTACAAATGGGAGAAACATCCACATCATACCTCCTTCAATAAATGGAACACCAAATCCCTTTTAAATGAGGAAAAAAATCAAGGTGTTATACTGGATAGCAAATTCAACTGGAACAAACATATAGAATGGTTTCATGCCAAAGAACTAAAGGCATTTTGGGCCTGCAAAAGCTTATTTAGCAGAAAATGGAGAATACAGTCCAAGATGATTTACTAGTGCTTCAAAACAATCATCCTCCCAATAATTATATACGGCTCAACGATATGGTGGACTAAAAGCTTATAACAAAAAGCGCAGCTTACGCTACGAAAAATCCAAAGGCTAGCTTGTCTTGGTATCATGGAAGCAATAAAAACCTGTCCTACAGCGGCAATGGAAATGTTCCTAAGCATCCCTCCGATACATCTCCAAATAAAACATAACAGGACTACGATTGCGCGTAAAGCGCAATCTTACGATACTCTAGATGAAATAGAACTTTTTTTCATCCCTAAGAAATTTTGGATGGGGAGTGTTAGAAGGGGTGATAGCATTGAACTAATTTTTTCCCCATCATGCTAAAGTAACTACAAAAATGTTTTATACAAAATGCTTACTCCAAAAATTGAATAGGGACTGAGAAAATTAGTGAGTTAGATTTAGTGAAAATGTGCAGTTTGTATGGGAGGTGGCAGAAAGAGTGTGGGGATTTTAGTGATTTTTTCAGAAATAACTAGGAATATTATAAAATTGACAACCCTTAAATTTCAGACTAGTGCCATTCATATTTTTCAAGAAAATCGATTTTTTGTGAAGTTGTGAAACTGTGTCATATTGTATGGGAGGGGGTAGAAGCAGTGAAGCTAATCAAATATTTTTTTCCGATCTTAGTGATAATACTAATTTAGTATTTATTACAAAATGTGAGCTCTGTAAATGTTATATGTTCTGAGAAAATCGTCTTAGAGCCTTTCATGAAAAAGTATAGTTTGTATGGGAGGGGGTGGAAGGAGAAGAAGGACGCATATAATTTTTCTGTTGTAGATTTAAATCATTATGAAAGTAATATACCCCAAAATTCAGACTAATAGCTTTTATACTTTTCGAGTAAATTAATTTATTGTTAAATTGCGAATTTGCGTCATTTTGTATGGTAGGGGGTAGAAGGGGTGAAGCTAATCGTCTAATTTTTTTTCGCCATACTAACAATTTTAAATAAATATTTGGTGCACAATTTCAGCCCGCTAAATTTTATACGCACTGAGTAAATTGGCTTAGAGTAATTCATGACAAGTACAGTTTGTATGGGAGGTGGTAGAAGGAGGGGTAGTACACGCAATATTTCTATACGGTAGATTGATATTATTATTAAAGAAATATATTCCAAATTTCAGGCCAATAGCTTTTATACTTTTTGAGCAAATCCTTTAATTGTCAAATTGCGCAATTGTGTCATTTTGTATGGGAGGGGGTAGAAGGGGTCGAGCGATTTGGCCCGTTCACGAACTTGACCTTACTTTTTTGTCAAAAACGACGTGTACAAAATTTTAACTATCTAGCTCAACGCGTTCTCAAGCTAGAGAGCGAACAGACGGACAGACGGACAGACGGACGGACGGACGGACGGACAGACGGACAGACGGACATCTGGTTTTGAGATTTTTGAGTGATAACATTAACTTCTGTATCATTCATTTTTTTCTCCAAGCCTTATTTCTTAGCGTTACAAACCTTAGAGCAAACTTATAATACTCTCAGATTTCATCTAGAGTATAAAAAGGAGGACATCAAAGGGGTGCTGCGCATACAGGGGGAAACAAAAACAAATTAGGGAATTTTAGAGGTCACCTCAAAATCCTGAAAGACCCAAAAATAGAGGTTCTAACCTCCACATTATCGGACGCTATACCGACAAAATTCAACTTTGAAACCACCTCCAAAGTTATAATCAGAGAACGCAAGGACTGGCAATCGATGTTACCTGAAATGGAAGACGAATCAACTATCTGGTATATAAATGGCTCGCGCACCTCTGAGGGGACTAGAGACGGAGTGTAATGTCCTAATTTCTCGGTTTCAAAACCAATCGGCCACAATCTTCCAGGCTGAACTAATTGCAATGGAGCTATGTATCCAAGAGAATGTAAGGAGAGCTCATCGCAACAAATCTATTTACATCCTATCGGATAGTCAGGCGGTTCAATAAACACGGATCGGGAATAGTTTGGGACTGCCTTCAAAACGTAGTCACCCTGGGAAAAAAGGAACAACGTAACCTTAATGTGGGTACCAGAACATTTGGGAATTGAGGGAAATGAAGAAGCTGATAGCCTTGCAAAAAACGGCACAAAAACAAATTTTATAGGGCCAGGCCCATCCTGCGGAAAACCAAAACGGCACTCCAACCTTATACTTAGAAAGTGAGTTGAAAAAACGCATAAAATCTACTGGGATAGACTTTCAGGTTTATCAATCTCAAAAAAATTAAGCCTGCCACAAAAAAAAAACCAAAGTGGAGGATATTCTAAAATTCAGCAAGAGTGATATTAGTACTTTAATCGGCCTAATGACGAGGCGCGGTGAAGTAAACCACCACCTCAAAAATATGGGTTTAATTGAAACCGATATCTGCCGCCTGTGTCTCGAATAATCAGAAACGACAGGACACACCCTATGTCATTGTGAAGCAGTAGCAAGGAAAGGCATAATATTCGCGGAAAAGGTTTCCTTTCTACCGAGGAACTAGCAAACATGACACCCTTAAAGATACTTAGATTGGCCAAAGCTATAGACTTATTGTAGGGTAAAGGAGTAATAAGCGCACATGATATCTCTACCTATCATGATATAAAAAAAGAAGTCGGTTCATTTAAATTACAAAATCCCGATATTTTCTTTTCATAATGTGTATTGAGTGAATGGCTTCGTTTGCTATAATTTTATCACCCATAAAAACTATTAATTGTTGGCAGTACTACTCGTATATCTGAAAAAAATGTACCACTTTCACAACTTACTACGGTCAGCCTCACTCTACCTACTGAATCTTTGCAAACCGAAAAATCATCCTCTCTTGCACATAAAAGCAAAATTGCCATTAACATTATTTACAATACAAAATGCGTTACATTTGCGTTCTGGCGTGAACGTGAATGTTAAATTGAAACAAAGATTTATTTTACAATCCATTGAGTATTTTTATTCAAATAAAATTTTTTGTCTAAGATTCAACAACTTTTATTATGATACCTCAAAAATATTTAAACATGCTCGAATATATTTGAATATGTTAATTTTCGAAAGGATTTAAGCAATATAAAAAAAAAAAACATGTAACATGTAAATATGTAAAAAATACAACCTCTTTTATAATGACGAACATTTTTTTTGCCAAAGTTATTGACCGAATATATTTTTTTTGAAAAACAAATTTAACGAAGCAAGATTTTCTAGCGTAACGAAAGTTTTGTAATATGACGCAAAAATTTCATTAAAATTCAAAAATTCATTGATATTAACATTAAATATTTATAGCGATGAATTAGCTAAACTTTCGTCCAATATTTAATAAAATTTCAACTAGTTTTAATATTTGTTGGAGAATGCTTATATTTGTATATTATGTATGTTGATTACTCACATACATAATATACAAATATAAGGGTGATTACATATTTTCGAAGTTTGTAATCTAAATGTTAACACAGGTTTAAAGAGAGCTGCGTCTGTTTAAACAAAAAAAATATGCTACCCACACTGTTTATAACTCAAGGGGTAGACCCTGACTTGGTTTTAATGGGTTATCTTACCTTACAGTGGACATGTACTAAATTTGACTTCAAATTTTTGCGAATGAATTTGAGGAAGGGACTGCATAAAAGTTGTTTTTGGTAATTGATTGAATCATTAACCAAACAAGTCAAATACAAATATTTGATCTTCGATTTCTTGTTTAGTTTACTTCAATAAATTATTACACCAAGTTCTATAGTTCAATTAGACGCGTAAGCATTTAATCTCGATTAAAAAATTTTCGGCGAAAAATTTTCCAAAGAATCAAAATAAATATTGAAATAGAAAAATAGACGAGGATAATACATTGTGAAAGCTGTCTGTTCTGAAGTTAACTAGATTTAGATTAATGCACTAAAAATAATACAAAATAAAGTAACAAATCAAGCTTTCTCAGCCATTATTACACGTAATATAAAGAAGGTGATTTGGGCTGTAGTACCATCGTAAATAAGTAAGTATTTTCACTAACTTCAATATTTAAAGCTTTTATACACTAGATAAAATGTGACATTAAATTATGTTTTTCTTATCGTTTGTAACGCTAAGAAATAATGCTCACATGGGGTGACCAAGGGTACAGAATTATTTGCTATCACTTAAAAACCTTGATTCTGTCAACTATCGACCAATAGCTAAACTATCAGCTATTCCTAAGCTTTTTGAATCTGTAGTGTATGAGTGTATGTCGTTTCACTGTAAATCCGTGATTTCAAGTAAACAACATGGTTTTGTCAAAAATAGGTCAACAGTCACTAATCTCATGGAGTTTACGAATAAATCTATTGTGGATATTGAGGAGGGCAAGCAGGTGGATTGTATTTATACTGACTTTAGTAAGGCTTTTGATAAACTACCCCATTCCATTATTTTGTTGAAATTAGACATGTTAGGTTTTCCTACATGGTTTATTAATTGGATTAAGTCATATTTATTTAATAGAACATATCAAGTTCTCTTCCGTGATTGTACTTCTATGCCATTTAATGCGCATTCTGGCGTACCTCAGGGAAGTCATTCAGGGCCACTATTGTTTGTCCTTGCCATTAATGATGTTGCTTCTGTTCTTAAATACTCAGAAGTACTTATTTATGCAGATGACATTAAGATCTTTAGGTCCCTTAGTTCCAATTTAGACAATTTTCTTCAAGAAGATTTGATTAATTTTAGCAATTGGTGTCGCCACAATGACCTTCGTTTAAATGTGGATAAATGTCATGTTATGTCATTTACTAGGAAAGTCTCACCGTTTGTAGTAACTTACAGTCTCAATGACTGTATTTTGGATCGCGTAAACTCTATAATTGACTTAGGTGTTTCATTTGACCATAAACTTGATTTTATTTTGCATATAAACAAAATTGTGCAAAAGGGTAATTCTATGTTAGGTTTCACCACACGCTTATCTAAGGAATTTAACAATCCCTTTGTGAAATTGATTCTTTATAATACCTTCGTTAGATCTCACCTTGAATATGCTTCTCAAGTTTGGTCTCCTCAATATGATGAGCACATTGGAAGAATTGAATCAATTCCGCGGAAATTTGTGAGAATTGCCTTATGCCACCTTAATTGGAATGACAGAATTCGTCTTCCTCCTTATATCGATCGACTTAAGCTATTAAATATGTCATCACTTTCGAAACGACGTGAGGTAGCTGATGTAGTCTTTTCTCATCAACTTTTTACAGGGTTAGTTGATTCTTCCACACTTTTAGGATTGATGCAGTTTGCTGTTGGTCAATTTTTACCAAGGCAGCCTAGACTTCTACAGATATGTTTTCACCGGACAAATTATGGCAAGAATGAGCCGATTTCGCGTCTCGCGAGAGAAGTTAATAAGAATGCTGATGTATTTGACTTCTCTATTGATAAGATGTGCTTAAAGCGTAGACTTAACGCTAGTTGATCCCAATTTTTTGTGTTATTTTATTTATGTACTTGGTGTGGGGATGTTGTTTGTTTCGTCCCTTCACTAAATGATGAGCCAGTAGATGATTCGATTTCCATCTTTTGAATTTGGAACCGATTTATGGCAATTTCCTTGCATTAAGGAATTCTGATAGTGATAGTGACCGTCTATCCGTCTGTCTACAAAATAACTTTAAGCTATCGTTCTGAAATTAGTTTATGCCATTTTTAGCAAAACGTTCCTCAGATTTTCAACCCCCTTTCATACGAATTTCATGAAAACTCCAAATTTCAAGAAATTGGTTTTGCTCAGAAACTATATTCTATTAACTAAATAGGTCAAAGTATGACTATGTGAAAATAATTAACATCAAAAAATATTAATCCCATCCCATCACTCTCTCTACCCCTCCCCATACAATTTTGAAAAATCGATTTCTTCGATTTCCATTTTAACTAGCAAAGCTAAAAATACGAATTTTTTTTCCATAATTATTTTTTTACAATTGCAATAATTTTTGTAAAAATTATCAACTTCACCTCACTTCATATAAATTTCACAAAACTTCGAAATTTTAGTCAAATCATACTTCGTTGAAACTGTCAGAGCTATCGACTTGAAATTACGTCGAAAAATCTTATTTTGATCCGTATACTTCTTCTAACCCCTCCCATACAATTGCACAATTTTGATAAATGCATTTTGTCGATTCCTATTGAAACTAGAAAAGTACAAACCTAAAATTTCGCCAGAATTTGTCCCTTAATAATTGCAATGAAAGTTAAAAAATATCAACTTCACTTTACTCCTTCTACCCCCTTCCACACACAAATTTCTATATTAGAAATTCAAGAAAAGCATTTCTCATTCGAACATATGAGAGGTCTCAACTTTAGAATTGAAACAAAGCATGGCGTTAAGGATGTTGATAAGCAGTCTTAAAATCATCTAAAGCCTTCCACTTCCTCTGCCATCTCCCATACAAATAACCCAATTTCAGGAAAACAATGTCAGTTTCGAACTTTAAATTCCAAATGAAACGTTCGATAAAAATTTAAAATCTCCTCCCACTGCTTCTACCACCTCCCATACGAAAGTCACTATTCGAAAGAAGTTTTTCTTATTACATTAAACTCTTTCCCATTTCATCTACATTATGGCAAGATTGTGCTTCACTTTCACGCCCAATCAGCATTCTGTTATGGTTTTTTTTTTTATAAAACCAGCCAGGACTTGAGATTCACCATTTGATCCTTTCGCGTGCCAAATGCAACACGGTCCTAACAAGATGGGGGAAACAAAAAATTCATAATTTTATAGAATTTTGAGAATAATTGTTTCAGGCGAATGACAGTTTCGCTTAAAATTCTTCAATGGCACACAGCCAGGGCCATGAGCAGAAATTCTATAAGGGCGTGGTTTCGATATTTTTTGAGCATGAAGGCCATTTTTTAAATTTTTTTAGGATGGCATAAACTGTGATTGTTTACTTTCCGTTATCGCCATCAATACATTTCATCATCATCATCAGGCCCTGGCCTTCTGTAGTCGTCGCCTCCAATCGTCTCGATTCAAAGACCACGTCCTCCAGCTGCTATTTGTACTCTAGATGAAATCTGAGAGTATATTGTGTTTGCCTTACCGTTTGTAACGCTAAGAAATAACGCTCGCACAGAGCCGCCAAGGGTACAGAAATATTTGTTGTCGCTCAAAAACCTCGATTCCGAGTGACCGTCTGTCTGTCTGTCTGTCTGTCTGTCGGTCTGTCTGTCTGTCTGTGTGTCTGTCCGTCTGTGCGTCTGTCTACAGCATAACTCTCGAAAGCTTTGAGCTATAGTGCTAAAAATTTCTGTGTGTCATTTTTTGCAAAAAAGTAACTTTCAGTTCGTGAATCGGCTACATCCCCCCACTCTTTCTACCCCCTCCCATACAAATTTCATGAATTTTCGAAATATTAAGAAATTGATTTTTCTTCGAAACTATTTAAGCTATCCACTTAAAATTTAGGTCGAAGTATTACGATATAGATGTCATTAATATCACGGAATATTGATCCCATCCCTTTACTCCTTCTACCACCTTCCATACAAATGGACAATTTTGAAAAATACATATTTTCGATTTTCATTGAAACTAATAAAGCTGAAAAGACGAAATTTTGTCAGAATTAATTTTACTGTAATTGCAATTTGTTTTAAAAATAACTATCAACTTCACCTCTCTCCTTCTACCCCCTCCCATACAAATTTTACAAAATTTTCAAATTTAAATTAAATTATTTTTCTTCGAAACTGTGAAAGCTATCAACTTGATATTTTGTATAAAGTAAACAAATAGAAATATTAATAATGCGAAAAAAATTTATTTTGATTCGTACACTCCTTCTACCTCCTCCCATACAAATGCATAATTTTTGTTATATGCATTTTATCGATTTCCATTCAAACTAGAAAAAGTACAAACTTCAAATTTTGCCAGAATTTTTTCTTAATAATTGAAATAACTATTAGAACAAATTATCAGTACCGTTTCACTCCTTCTACCACCTCCCATACAAATATATGTATTATAAATTCAAGAAAAGCATTTCTCATTCAAGTATACAAATGAGAGCTATCGAGTTTGAAATTGAATCAAAGCATGGTGATAAGGATGATGATAAGCAGTTTCAAAATCATCTTAAACGCTCCACTTCCTCTGCCACCTCCCATACAAATGCCCCAATTTCAGGAAAACTGACTAATTTCTTTAAAAATAATGAAAACTAAAAACTTTAAATTCAGCAAAAAACATTTTGCATGCCATGTTCGGTTTCATATACGAAAAATACAAACCTCCCCCTCTACTTCTACCACCTCCCATGCAAAAGTCTCTGTTCACTATTCGAAAGAATTTGCAATTACATTTTCCGGTATATTAAAGTCATTTCCATCTCATCTAGAGTATCATATGATTGGGCATTAAGCCCAATTATAATTATGTTATGTTTTTTAAGATGGCTTTGCTGTCTACATCAACCGAGTCTTCCCATGACTTGCATGGCTTGCCTACTGACCGGTTACTACTCACTTTGCCTTTAAGGGCTCGTTAGGGGATTCTTCTTTCTTCCATTCACTCATCATGGCCAGGCCACTGCAGTATACGTAACTTGATGAGCGTTGAAGCTTCTGGGTCGTCGTAGATTTGATACAAATCTTAGTTGTATCTTATTCGCCATTCCTTCACAGGTCCAAAAATTTTTCGGAGGACCCTTTTTTCGAATGCGTTAACTGCTTTTTCGAAAGTTCGCGTTAATGTCCACATTTCACTGCCACAACAACACAGGTCCTATATTAGTTTTATATATTCGCAGCTTATTGTTCCTATGCACTTTCCTGGATTTCATTATTAGAAGTACCGAATAATACGTCTTATTTGCTAGTATTATCCATCGTTTGATTTTGTCTGTTTCATTGCCGTCCTTTGCTAGATTAGCCCCAAGATATGTGAAAGTGTCCACACTCTCCAAATTATATTCCGCAATGTTTATGCTTTTTCTGATTGGCGTTCTACTTCTTGTTTGCGTTATTACTTTTGTTTTGCTTTCATTAATGCGCAACCCGACTTCTTTTGCGACGGAATCAAGATTTACAAATACCTCCTGAGTACTATGGAATGATCTTGCGAGGATGTTTATGTCGTCAGCGTATGCTACTAGTTGAGGTAGACTTGAATGGTAGTGTCCCATTGGTGGCGACTAGAATTTTTGGACGACATACTATAGAGACAAGTTGAAAAGCATGGAGGCGAGACTATCTCCCTGCTGTAAGCCACATTCCTTCGAAAGCTAGTTGCAGAATCGGTTTGTATTCACACTTGGGATTCAGTGTTTGTCATTGTGATGATCTGGTACAGTACTCTCCTGTCGATACTCTCAAAATTCGCAAATTTTATAAGGAAAAATTGCATATACTTGATAACGATTTGGGAGTTTAAGCACCCCCCTTCCCTCCACCCTCCCGTGCGCATAGGCCTCACTGCAGCCCAAATCGGTCTAGGCTTCGTAACCTTCAGTCCATCCCGAACTCTCCCATTCCTCAGCGAAATAAAACAGAGAACTCTGCGACTACTCTAAAAAATGTATCCTGCAGTTAAAGCATAATAGACTAATGGTTATGGTGCTTGGAGATCTGGACCCTTCGGCTCACAAAAATAATAATCTAATCTAACACTCAATACTTTTCGAACAACAGATATCACCTTGTCGAATTTATTCCATATTCTGTCTTAATTCTGGCATATTCGAAAAGATCGTGTCTTTCAATTTTTTTTTTTTTCGTATTATCAAAATCCGGCTTCACATAAATAAGTGATTACAAACCACACGAGAATTTCAATAACCTGTTCCTCTAAATTCGGAGATACATCGTACACATCTCATAAAATATTGTTAATATGCTCTAAATTTCACTCCTAATCATTTGAATTTATATCAATTTAATTTCTTAATCCATGATCAGAAATCCATTGAGCTATTCTTCTATTTGGAACCGATTTCGCATTATCAGGGTTCTTCAAATTCGGAAAGTAGTCACTTAGTGTTGCAATATGTTAACTTCTTGCTCAAAATAAATCATATTATTTTCAAAATAAGCCTGGGTGTAGCCTAGGGGGTAGCATTTTGGTTCAAGTTAGTTCAAAATCCTGTCGACGTATAATTACAACATACTACTTGCGAGGATATGTCTTTCTTCTTTCTGAAAATTTCTAGACAGAGTATTATGCGAAGGAAGCAACTTTTCCACAATAACAAATAAATATTAAGGAAACTGATGGTCAGGAGGCCAGAGCCCAATTTAGGCTGTAACACCATTGAAGAAGAAGAATTTTCAAAATAATGACCAAAGTTTTTTTATTTAATAGCTTGAATTTTTGCTATTTTAAGAGTTCTTTTCAAAATTCAAATATTCGCCAATGAATTTTACTCACAATTTAAAGGTGGAACTGCCAGAAGATTGGTAAAACTTTGAGGGAACCAGAACAAAATATCTACAGACAAGCTCTGGATTATAATTTAAAAGAAAGATGTCGGGTTAATCGATTATAGAAGTGAGCAGGATTTCACAATTTGGGAATATCGGCTCTGGATGAAATACAAGTTTTGCACCTTTAAGAATCGATTATATTTTATTTCGAATTAATATTTTTACATCAATTTACAATTGTAATCAAAATGATCCTTGCATAAAATTTGAAATTCAAAAATATAAGATTTACCGGGATGATTAGTTTAATAATAAATGCAGTGAAATCGAGGCATTTGTATGGGAAATGATAGCAGAAGTGGAGGAATTTTACTACAATCAGCATAGAAAAGATACGTTAAAATTTTAGATCTTCTGGCTTTTATACATTTTAATAAAATTAACTTATTATTATAGTTGTGAAAATTGTGCCATTTGAGTGGGACGTGGTAGAAGGTGTTGCTGGATTTGATAAATTTTCTCATATCTCGTCGGTAGGTTGATTTACAAAATCTTTAACAACGAATTTCGATAGATACTAAGAAAATCCATGTAATGTAAAATCGTGAAATTGTGTAGCTTTTGTAGAAGAAGTAGTGAGTGGATATTAAATTATCATAAATATGAATCAACTTAAATTCCGATTTGGATCGAAAGGAGTAGAAGGTGTGGAATGATTTGTTTCGTTCAGGAAATGGACCATACTTTTTCGCCAACAACGTGTATAAAATTTGATTTCCAGCTCAGCACGTTCTCGCCGTTCTCAGTCATCAGATAGAGGGACGGATATCCAGTTTTTGACGCACTTTTAATACTCTCAGATTCAATCTAGAGTAGAAAAACATAAATCAGATTGCATAAAAGCAGACTGTAACTTACAAAATTAGTCCTTATACTCGTACATAGCATGTCATTACCCGCACAATAGGGATCAAAATACGGCTAATTATGCATACATGTACTCGTATAATAGTTTAATTTTTTTTAAATTACTGGATCTAAGATACGAGTAGGTAAATCAATATTTTCTATTCATTAGCTCCCCTCCCCGCTACTCGTTGCTTTTTATAAGATTAAATTCTACTTCTTAAGGAAAAAAAAATGTTTTCCCCAAATTTTCTTAGAAATTGGTAATTTTTATCAAATTGGATTCATAATTATTTTTAAAAATATAATAATAATATGTTAATTGTTAAAATAAACCTAAAAATTTCATCTTAAAAATATACAGGTATATTATAGATTTTGAGTTTAAATGAAAAATAACCAAACAACGATTAAAACTAAATGTTTAGGACTTTTATTATTTAAAAAAAAAACTAAAGCCCCAAAAACCGGTAACTGAGAACAAAGCAAAATTGAAAAAGCAATAAAATTGAAAGTAAATAACCGTGAAAGGTATACAAGCTATTGCAAATTACATAAAAGTAAAAGTGCATAAAAAGAACCGATCTTTAATTTCGTTCTTCTTATTCAATCCACTCAAGATTCTGGAGAATCCTGAGCTCATACTTTCGCTTGAATTTCTGTTATATTCGCTCAAATAAAATTATAACCAGTTCGACAAGTTTATCTGAATTTTAAATTCAATTTTTTGTTAATTAACTTATTCCGAAATTTTTCCATAACAAGTATCACCCCGTGGTCAGCTGATTACTTATATTTCGAGATAGGTACGAAAATCATTAAAATCCAGTTTTTTAGCAAATAAAATACGTAAATATAGCTCTCCAAAAATTTAAGATCAACCTTCATCGGATTTCTCATCATCATTCAATCGGACTCAAGGCTTTCGATGGTTTTTTTTTTATTTTATTTTTTTTTTCTAACTTTAAGTGTAGGCTAATATGTATAATTGGCTTGGCCAGATCATAGATAGACATAAGCTCTAACTTAGCCTTGTTCAGATACATAGAATAGATTTAAAGTGTTAATGCAAACAACAAGCAGGAAAATGTAGGAATACGTTACTTACCGGTGGTGGTTCACTTGTTGTGCTATAAACCTCACTCGGAGCATACTCTTGCTTCATCTGCACGGTGGCCATTGAGTCGAGTTCCTTTTCCGTCATTGGATTCGACGAAGATGTTCAGACAGAAATGCGCGACTTTCTTTTCAAACTTAATTCGAATTTTCAAACACTCGACACGAAAAGTCTCTTATCAAAAAAAAAATAATTTAAATGGGTAATAACAAGTAAAAGCACTAAAAATGTCGTTAAAAACCAGGTAAAAGTTCACAAACGTTTCAAATTTGATTTTGGAGAACAAAAAACAAATTTTATTAAAAGAGAAAACTTAATGCTGTTTTCGTCTTTGGAGTAAGCTCCAAAAATCGAGTTGGTCCGGTTGAAAACGCTTTTGAATCGAATTGTACGTCCAAACAGCTCGAATGCCACTAAACGTCTGAACTTTTACCATTCGATTCCAGGTGATTTTTTAGATAAAAAAATCCAGCGTACTATAAAATTGAGTGTTGAGAATGTGCTAGTATCGGTGAGCGCTTATAGATCGCGCGGACAGGTAAGTCGCGCGAGTTGGAGTTGGAAGTGCATTCAAAACGTACACATAGGCCACACTCGAAGGTATTAACAACAAAAATTGTACATAAGAGAAATTGTCATTAGAGGGAAAATACGAAAATTGTGTATATCGGCGGGCGCACAGATAACCCCCCCCCGCTCCCCGACCCACCTCCCCCATACGCTTACCGCGCCGCTTATCGAAAGTCGCTGTCGCGCATCTTATTCCACAGTGGGGCAACCTGCGCAGGTATCTTATAAATCATTTTAATAACATGGCGATGAAAATAATTGAATTCGGTGTTGCCAGTCATCGGATTCGATGATCTTTGCTGTGCGTCGAGTGATGCGATTACAAATATCTTTTTTCCTTAACTACCTAAATTTTTTTTCCGAGCTTTGAATGGAAATTAATTGCGGCATATACCTACTCGTATATTGCATAATGAAAAACCTGTCCGATAAGAGTTCGTTTGCTTTTTATCGCACTTGAGTTTTTAATGACTTTCTCTGAAGAATGACCGCAGGATTTTCGTTTTCTTTTAAGGATTTTGAAAAAAATATATATAATAAGAAATATACATAAATATGACCGAATAAATTGGTTTTATAGTGCAATGACTCGAAGAAAGAGCCACACATCTTGTTATGTTAGATATGCTGCTTACAATAAGACTAATATGCTTAGTATTTATCTATTATGATGGTACTGAGCAAACGATATCTGTTTGCGTTTCGATTACGGTGGTCAGCGGTAATTACCATCTATTCAGTGCTATGCCTAATGCAATATGCTTTATGTGTTGTATTTCAAGAAAAAAAAAATTATGGTTTTATTTACATGCGAATGGCTCAAACACTAACTCAATATTTCGTTTAAGATTTAAGTACGAGAAAAATTAGATAACATTGATTTTCAAGCTTTGGTCTGTAATGTGATACTTTTTTAAGTGTCCGCCTGTGGGTGATTACAATTAATGCGTTTCTGGATTTTATTACATTACACATTTTTATAAGTTGGACGATTAATCTCTAGAGTACTTTAAGTTTGGAGATTTTCCTACCTAAAGTTGATATACGAATATGGAGTTTTCTGGAATATTAAGCAATATTACGGAATTCTACCAGTATTCTCATACTTTTAAAAGATATTTAGCCCCGAACGAATCGAGGTTATTAAACGCATTTTGCAAAAGTAAATTGATGCGTCCAAGAGTTGCATTCATACAAATAACATTTATCAAAGGTCTAGTTCTCCAGCTTGTCAAGCTTTCTGCATCCTTTCTCGAGTTCCGTTTGAAAATACGATATTTGATGTGCTAAATTAGTGTTGCGCTACATAAAAGGTGACCGTTAAAAAAATTGCAAACTTTCGTGTGAGTCAAAGTCTCCGAAGCATTTAAAGGCAGACTTTCGACCACTCATATTCCGGGTCTGTTTTCCCTACTGAATGAAGTACCAGTGAAGAATAGCACTATTCAAATCTGAAATTTTTCCAAAACGCGACGGAAAACCTATCACCGCCTTCTGTGCAACTCTTATCTATCAGCAACTACGACCTATCTGAAACTAGTCCTGCTTTAATCGACGAAATGGTGAATAGATTCTCTTACAAAGTTATCGAAGCCGTCGAAAAATCTACTCCGAAAATGAATATCAAGAAAAACAGTATCACTCTGTCAAATGAAGTTAAAAATCTAATCTCAACTCGAAACAAGAAAAGACGACAATAGCAAAGATGTAGGGATCCCACTTTAAAAAAAAAGTTCACTTCCTGCAGAAGGAATGAAACTATGAAATATCATATCTGCGAAATAAAAGCTGGAAATCTGTGCTAGAAAATTTAAGGAAAGGCTCCACAAAATTCTGTAAAATCAACAAAGTCCTGAAAAATAGAGGAAAGAAGTATATCTTATCTCAAGCTCAAGAAGAAAAATATTTATGCTGATAGCGAAAAGCAGAAATACTTGCGGATCAATTCCATTCCTCTCATAATATCGTAGAGTCAAACTCGACTCATGACCAATTTACTAATGATGTCAATGATCAAATTAATAATTTGCTTTCGGCTCCCTTATGAAGATTCGAGTCAAACCAACTTTGTAAGCCTATTAACATTAAAAACATTCTTCACAGAACTAAAAATAGGAAATGCCCCGGAAAAGATGGTATACCCAAATAATGAGCTACAATCTACTAAATCGGAAAGACGCCCCATTCCTGCTGGTGTAACCCAAGGATCTTACCTAGGTCCCCTACTTTTCAACTCATACACTTCCAATCTCCCTGAAGACTCTACTTGTGAATTAGCTACGTTTGCAGATGACACTACAGTTTTTACAAGATTAGAAGATCCTGCTATAATCATCAACTACAGATTCAGCTTTGTAAAATTACTTCTTACTTCACGACCTGGAAAATAAAAATGAATACAGCCAAGACTGCAGCAATTTTTTTCATGAAAATAAGAGCCTCCTAGTACCTACCCTCCTCCGCAATCCGCGTTTTCGGAGAAGATATAACATGGTCCAACAACATAAAATAAATATCTTGGGATGCACCTACACAAAAAGCTAACTTACACTAATTAACACCAACAACTCCTTAATTCTCTCTATCATTGAATATAAATTATCACCCAATTTGTTTATACTCTAGATGAAATCTGAGAGTATTATAAGTTTGCCACAAAGTTTGTAACGCCAAGAAATAATGCTCGGAGAAAAAAATGAATGATACAGAAGTTCATATAATCACTCAAAAATCTCAAAACCGGATGTCCGTCCGTCCGTCCGTCCGTCTGTCCGTCTGTCCGTCTGTCCGTCTGTCCGTCTGTCCGTCTGTCCGTCTGTCCGTCTGTCCGTCTGTCCGTCAGTCTGTCCGTCTGTCCGTCCGTGTCCTCTCTAGCTTGAGAACGCGTTGAGCTAGAAAGTTCAAATTTTGTATACATCGTTTTTAATAAAAAAGTAAGGTCAAGTTCGTGAACGAGCCAAATCGCTCCATCCCTTCTACCCCCTCCCATACAAAATGACACAATTTCGCAATCTGACAATAAACGGATTTCCTTGAAAAGTACAAATGACACTAATCTGAAATTTGGAATGTAATACTTTTATCATGATTCCAATCTACTCTATAAAAAAAATTTGTGTCTTCCCCTCCTTCCACCACCTCCCATACAAACTGCGCTTTTTCATGAAATGCCCTAAACCAATTTACTCAGTGCGTATAATAGTTATCAAGCTGAAATTGTGTACAAAATATTTATTTAAAATTACTATTAAGACCAAAAAAAATGAGACGATTAGCTGTACCCCTTCTACCCCCTCCCATACAAAATGACACAATTTCGTAATTTCACAATAAACAGATTTGCTCGAAAAATATAAATGCTATTGATCTGAAATTTGGAATATATTACTTTTGTGATGGTCTAAATCTACTGTAAAAAAGTTATTTGAGTCCTCTCCTTCCTTCCACCACCTCCCATACAAACTGCACTTTTTCATGAAATGCTCTAAGCCAATTTACTCAGTGCGTATAAAATTGACCGAGCTGAAATTATGCACTAAATATTTATTTAGAATTATTACTAAAATCAAAAAAAATTAGGCGATTAGCTTTACCCCTTCTACCACCTCCCATACAAAATGACACAATTTCACAACTTTATAAAAAGTCGATTTTCATGAAAAGTATGAATACTATTGATCTGCAATTTAAGACATGTCAAAAGCATGATATTTATAGTTATTTCTGAAAAGTCATAAAAAACTCGCCCCTCCTTCTATCACCTCCCATACAAACTGCACTACTTCACTACATCCAATACACTAATTTTCTCAGTACCTATTAAATCCTAAATTTTGTATAAAACATTTTGATAGCAACCTTACTGCCTTGTGAAAAAATTAGTTCAATGTCGTCACCCCCTCTACCACTTCCCCTACAAAATTTCTTAAGATACAAAAATTTCTCTTTCATCTAGAGTATCGCACGATTGGGCTTTATGCCCAATCGTACTCCTGTTATGTTTTTTTTAGTAAGTTACTTTTAAGTTAGCTATAAGCTCAAGTATTTTAAGGTTTTTAGTTTTCTCCTCTTTTCCTTACTACATCCAACTATATTAAGAAAATGGACATAAATTCATTATTGTTTTTCTATTCATCCATAAGCTGTAAATATTTAAAACACAATCTAATCACTAACTGTAAGAAAAAATAAAACAGCACTACGATTGGGCTTAAGACCCAATCATGCGATACTCTTGATAAAAAGGCATTTTTTGATTTTAAGAAATTTAGTATATGAAGTGTCAGTAGGGGTAACGGCATTGAACCAATTTTTTCACATCACCCTAGAGATGCTATCAGAATGTTTTATTGAAAATTTAAGCTTCAAAAATTTAATAGGTACTGAGAAAATTAGTGTATTGGGTTTAGTGAAATTGAGCAGTTTGTTTCGGAGATGGTAGAAGGAGTGGGGAGTTCTTAGTGAGTTTTTTCAGAAATAGCTACAAACATCATGCATTTGACATGTTTTCATCGCAAGTCAGTAGCATTCAAACTTTTTAGGAAAATCGTCTTTTCGAAAAGTTGTGAATTTGTGTCATATTGTATGGGCTGGGAGTGAAGCTAATCATCAAATTTTTTTGGTCATACTAATAATTCTAAATAAATATTTTGTTCAAAATTTCAGCTCGATAAATTTTATACGTACTGAGTAAATTGGCTTAAAGTAGTTTATGAAAAAGTGTATTTTATATGAGAGGTGGTAGAAGGAGTAGGGGGATTCAAATATTTTTTATACCGTAGATTGAAATTGGTATTAAAATATATATTCCTTTTTTAGAAAATCGGCTTACTATCAAATCTCGAAAATGCGTCATTTTGTATGGGAGGGGGTAGAAGGGGTGGAGCTATTTGGCCCGTTCACAAACTTGACCTTACTTTTTTGTCAAAAACAACGTGTACAAAATTCGAACGTTCTAGCTCAACGTGTTCTCAAGCTAGAGAGCGAAAAGACGGACGGACAGACGGACGGACGACAGACAAACAAACGGACAGACAGATAGACGGACAGACGAACAGACGGACGGACGGACATCCGATTTTGAGATTCGTGAGTGATAATAGTAACTTCTGTATTATTCATTTTTTTCTCTGAGCCTTATTTCTTAGCGTTACAAACTTCAGAGCAAACTAATGTATAATACTCTCAGATTTCATCTAGCGTAAGCACGTTAGGAAGAAACTTTGGGAAATAAATATATTATGAATTATTATTCAATGTCAGATTCCTTGCTCCCCATTGGAGACCAAACTGAATAAGGTCATCAAGGAATTGAAAATACTGTATTACTCGCATACAGCAGCCAAAGCAAAATCGATTCCAACCTACCCGCAAACCAGGTGGGGGTTGGGTTTGGAGTGAAAAACGGCGACTTTTGCTGAACACCGATATACCCATGCAGGCAGTGTGCTAGAATTATACGTCAACCGGTATTTGAACTCACAATCTTCGCGTTGTATACCAACACGCTACCCACTAGGCTACACCCAGGAAAAAATTAAAAATTATCTAGAACTATTACGAAAGAAATTAATCCAAAACATAACAGGGCTACGATTGCGCGTAAAGCGTAATCTTACGATACTCTAGATGAAATAGAATTTTTGTGATCCCAAGAAATTTTGTATGGGGAGTGTTAGAAGGAGTGATAGCATTGAATAAATTTTTTCCCCATCACCAAAGTAGCTACACAAATGTTTTATACAAAATGCTTACTCCGAAAATTGAATAGGAGCTGAGAAAATTAGTGTGTTAGATTTAGTGAAAATATGCAGTTTGTATGGGAGGTGGTAGAAAGAGTGGAGGGATTTTAGTGATTTTTTCAGAAATACCCAAGAATATCATAAAATTGACATCTCTTAAATTTTAGTCTAGTAACATTTATACTTTTCAAGAAAATAGATTTTTTGTGAAGTTGTGAAACTATGTCAGATTGTATAGCAGGGGTAGAAGCAGTGAAGCTAATCAAATATTCTTTTCTGATCTTAGTGATAATGCTAAATAAATATTTATTATAAAATGTGAGCTCGATAAATGTTATATGTTCTGAGAAAATCGTCTTAGAGCATTTCATGAAAAAGTCCAGTTTGTATGGGAGGGGGTGGAGGAAGAGGGAGGATGCAAATAATTTTTATAGTTTAGATTGGAATTATTATGGAAGTAACATATCCTGAAATTCAGACTAATATCTTTTATATTTTTCGAGCAAATTCATTTATTGTCGAATTGCGAAATTGTGTCATTTTGTATGGGAGGGGTAGAAGGGGTGAAACTAATCGTCTAATTTTTTTTGGCCTTACTAACAATTTTAAATAAATATTTAGTGCGCAATTTCAGCTTGCTAAATTTTATACGCACTGAGTAAATTTGCTTAGAGTAATTCATGACAAGTACAGTTTGTATGGGAGGTGGTAGAAGGAGGGGAGGGCGCGCATAATTTTTATACGATAGATTGATATTATCATAAAAATAATATATTCCAAATTTCAGGCCAATAGCTTTTATACTTTTCGAGCAAGCCCGTTTATTGTCAAATTGCGCAATTGTGTCATTTTGTATGGGAGGGGGTAGAAGGGGTGGGGTGATTTGGCCCGTTCACGAACTTGACCTTACTTTTTTGTCAAAAACGAAGTGTACAAAATTTGAACAATAATGTTTCAAAAGCTCTTGGCAATAATCGAAGAAAGCGAGTAATCCAAAACGGTTCGGACTCCACCATACAAATGGAACAATTGAACAACTGCATACAATCTCCAGCGAAAGTCATAGCGAAATGGAAGCGAAAAGAGACAGCTCTGCGGTTCGCTTGGACGCAGGGCAAGCACTTGATAACGTTTGGACTAATAGCCTTCTTTTCAAAAATATGCTGCTACAATTTTACACAATCTTTAAGTCCTACCAGAATGATTTCCCCTAGTGAAAAATCAGGTAGGAGCAACTGAGCTTCACAAAACCCTCTCTGGTGTGCCGTCTAAGGAAACGTTTTAGAACAAGTACTGTACCTTCTCTTCACCGCTGATTTCCCTATTACTTCTGATACAAATGCCGCCATATTTGCAAACGACACCGGTATTATTGCTTCTGTAAGATACTGTAAACCAAATCCAGACATGACGTATTAAAGCCAATGAAACAAAATTTGACTACGTTCACTTTCCGTATTCTCCACATTTCATTAAACGGACATCTAGTTCCACAAGCTACTGATGGTAAATATCTTGGGATGGCCCTGAATTTTGAAATTCGGAAAACTTCCTAACCAGAATCTTTAAAAAATGTTATCTCAAAACTTACATTTTTATATTTGTTTACAAACGAAAGTATTAATAACTCCAAGACCAATCATCTAATTACTTGGTGTGCCAATTAATAATTCTAAATTTTTTTAGGAGATGACTCTGTAAACAAGGGTTGGTTCACAGTCTAACCCTTTAAGTGATTTGTTACTGTGGCGGTACCTTTCAAAATGGTATTGATGTTTGAACGATTTCCGGTTAGGGTACATTTTTTTTTCGTGTGGTAAGCATGTCGAGTTTCGATCCAAATAAATAGCATTTTCGGACGTACTTTTTTGTTGGAGCTGTTTTTGTTTGTTGCAGTTTTTTGGTTCGCATTGTAACTGGAGATGAAACATAACAGGGCTACGATTGCGCGTAAAGCGCAATCTTACGATACTCTAGATGAAATAGAATTTTTTGTGATCCCAAGAAATTTTGTATGCGGAGTATTAGAAGGGGTGATAGCGTTGAACTAATTTTTTCCCCATCATGCTAAAGTAGCTACATATAAAAATGTTTTATACAAAATGCTTACTCCAAAAATTGAATAGGAGCTGAGAAAATTAATGTGTTAAATTTAGTGAAAATGTGCAGTTTATATGGGAGGTGGTAGAAAGAGTGGGGGGATTTTAGTGATTTTTTCAGAAATAACTAAGAATATCATAAAATTGACATCTCTTAAATTTTAGATGAATAACATTCATACTTTTCAAGAAAATAGATTTTTTGTGAAGTTGGGTAACTGTGTCATATTGTATGGGAGGGGGTAGAAGGGGTGAAGCTAATCAAATATTTTTTTCTGATCTTAGTGATAATACTAATCAAGTATTTATTACAAAATATGAGCTCGATAAATGTTATATGTTCTGAGAAAATTGTCTTAGAGCATTTCATGAAAAAGTGTAGTTTGTATGGGAGGGGGTGGAAGGAGAGGGAGAACGCAGACAATTTTTTGCTGCTGTAGGTTTATATAATTATTGAAGTAATATATCCCAAAATTCATACAAATAGCTTTTATACTTTTCGATTAATTCCATTTATTGTCAAATTGCGAAATTGGGTCATTTTGTATGGGAGGGGGTAGAAGTGGTGAAGCTAATCGTTTAATTTTTTTTGGTCTTACTAATAATTTTAAATAAATATATGGTGCACAATTTCAGCCCGCTAAATTTTATACACACTGAGTAAATTGGCTTATAGTAATTCATGATAAGTACAGTTTGTATGGGAGGTGGTAGAAGGAGGGGGAGGACAAGCATAGTTTTTATACGGTAAATTGATATTATCAGAAAAGTAATATATTCCAAATTTCAGGCCAATAGCTTTTATACTTTTTGAGCAAATCCGTTAATTGTCAAATTGCGCAATTGTGTCATTTTGTATGGGAGGGGGTAGAAGGGGTGGAGCGATTTGGCCCGTTCACGAACTTGACCTTACTTTTTTGTCAAAAACGACGTATACAAAATTTGAACTTTTTAGCTAAACGCGTTCTCAAGCTAGAGAGCGAACAGACGGACAGACGGACAGACGGACAGACGGACGGACGGACAGACGGACAGACGGACAGACGGACATCCGGTTTTGAGATTTTTGAGTGATTTTATGAACTTCTGTATCATTCATTTTTTTCTCCAAGCCTTATTTCTTGGCGTTACAAACCTTAGAGCAAACTTATAATACTCTCAGATTCCATCTAGAGTATAAAAATGGGTACATTTTGAGAACCCAAGACACAAAAAATCATGGGTTAGTCGAGGACAATCTTCAAAACCGACCGAATCTCTGGGGGTTCAAAAGGTTATCGTGGACCAGGAGCTTCTGAAAGTTGATACCATTTGCTACCGTCAACAAATTATAAATTTGAACCATGCGTTGATCGAAAAGCGAGCAAAATCAGACGCAACACACGGAAAAATAACTTTGCAGCTCGACAAGGCCCCATCAAACACAGCGAAAGCGGTCAAAATCACCATTTCTGCACTTAGGTGGAAATTGTAGCCCCCCTCCCCCTCCCCGTACCCAACAGACTTAGTTCTCTCTGACTACCATTTGTTTTCATCGGTGTCCCACGTACTCTCCATGACACACTTCAACAATTACGAAAATGTTCAAAAATAGCTTGGTGGAGTATCTCAAGAAATGTACGGTTTTCCATCACTCTCAAATTGGCAGAGAAATGGGAAGAATGTGTGAGTAGCGATAAACTAAAGAGGCATTACATTATCTTATCCAAATAAAATAAATCACTCACACAATTTTTTAATTTCCGAAATTAAATAAATGAAACGGATCTACTCAATAGACAGATATGCTCCATACACATAAAAAAAGGTCAATTTCGATAGCTGCAATTGCAGAAAAACTATCAAGTTCGGGAAAACCCCGACAACCAAAACGCAGCTCAGTTTAATTTGAGAAATTTAAGGGCACAATTAATTGTTTATAGCGAACTTTTCTCGAGATATCGTTCGCTATATAAAATTGTTCGTTATATTCTAGTTCGCGATAATCGAACTATAACTCCATACTCCATTTATCTATGTAACGGGTGGGCAATTAATTGGTTTCTTTTTAAATCATAGGTTATTTTGACACTGAAAGCTGTTTCCCACTCGAAATTTTGACAGAAAGTCAGTATCATACCTCCGTAAAATGAAACAAGTCGTTTTACACTTGAACAACGTTGGAAAATATTGAAAACTTATTTCCAAAGTGAGTGAGGTGAAGCCAAAACAGTGCGTTTTTTTGGCGTTTGGCGATGTCAATTAGCCGCCTCGGAGCTGCGATTTGGCCCCTTTGGACTTTTTTTTCAGGAGAACCGTAAAGGAACGATGTTATGCCAACAAATCCAGAAACGATTCAAGTACTTAAGGCCAATATCATCCAAGCAATCTGTGAGCTACAGCCCGAAACCATCGACATGGTCTTGGAAAATTGGAGTGACAGAATGCGCTACTGCGAAGCCAGAAGTTGTATTTCATCATTAATGGGAATGTTTGTTCTTACTAATGAAGCCATAATACATGGAAAAAAATTTAATTCATTTCATTTTATTGCAGTTTTAAAAAGAAACCATTTAACTGCCCACCCTGTATATGAAGCGTTTTTCGGGACTTTTTAACACGATCGCTATATCCGGGTGTTCGCTATAACCGGAATCGGTATACCCGGATTCTACACTCAGAAAAATTAATTACTTAGAATTAACGAAAAAACGTCTTTAATTTGACAATTCTGCGTTTTTCATAGAACGAAACAAATTTTTCTTTAATTGAATAATGATTTCATAAAATTTATGAAAAAAGTCCTAATAAAAATAAGGTTTGTAAATGCAATGCTGACTACATTATTTTAACAACAAAAATTTCATTAAATATCATACAAGTTCGCCCTTTTTGTGTGTAAAAGAAGAAACATGCCACTTTAAAAAGAACTCCTTGGCGTAGCGAGCAGCGTGCTCGCTTCAAAATCAAATAGGTCCTAGGTTCGATTCCCACTCCAGGCAGTAGATTTTAAGCACGAATTTTTCAGTTGCTAATGGCAGTAAAAAATTAATTGCAATAAAAAATGGGCAAAGTAAAAGTGAAACATTGGTGGTTTCTGTTCTCTTTCTATCATCCAGTCCCCACCATAACATCTGCAAATATTTGTCAGTAGCAGCCAGTACAACTGAAAAGAACATACCAGCTTCACCACTAGCGTTACGGTCCATTCTCACTCCTCCCCTTCTTTCCTACCTTTCCAATCCCAATCCATTTATTGTTTAAAACAATGAAATATTTTCTAACTTGAATGAAAATATTCTTTATTTATATTAAATACGTTTTAATTATTTTAAAGAAAATATTTTTTTACAATAAATAAAAATTATCATAGAATGTTAATTTTCATTAATTATACCGTAGTTTTTCGTTAATATATAGTAATAAATTTTTTCTCTGTGTGTACTGCATTAAATCTATACATATAAATATAATTGTAGTGTCTGTCTGTTATTTCTTTAAAAAAATACTATAAGTTGTTTTATGTTTTGCTTTACTTGGGCAATAGCTAAGGAGAAACATACATACGTTTTTAAAATTCTTCTCTATCTGTATGTCTGTCCGGCTTTCACGCAAAAACGGCTGAACCGATTATATTGAAACTTTCACAGTTTATTAGGTACACTCTGAGATGTAATCTGCTTTTGGTCTTATTTCAATAACCCCACGCCTTCTACCCCCATACAGAATGACTCATTATCAAAAATATATATAATAATCCAATTTTGCTCAAAACAAATTATTTGAATTTCCCCATTCCTTCCACCACCTCCCATACAAAGTGCACTCTCATGAAATACTATAAACCAATTTGCTCAGTGCCTATAAAATTTATCGATCTCAAATTTTGTACTAAATCCTTAATTAGTATTATTATTAATATCGGGGATAATTAAACCGATTAGCTTCTTCCCTTCTACTCCCTCTCATACAATGTGTCATCTTTCTACAAATTTCGATTTTCTTGAAAAGTGTGAAAGGTACTGATCTGCAATTTCAAATATATCATTTGCATGGTAATTATAGTTGTTTTCAAAAAAATCACTAAAATCTTTCCACTCCCTCTACCACCTCCCATACAAACTTCACAATTTCACAAAAATTAGTGCACTAGTTTTCTCAGTATCTATTCAATTTTCGAAACTTAAATTTGGTACAAAACATTTTCTGAGCGAACAAATACTTCATTTTTGTTCATGTTCATATACGGTCTCAGTGTGTCCATAGTTTTCACCTAAGCCGTGACCTAGAACCATCATTACCTTAGTTTTCCCTATCTGCTACCACCCTAACCTCTATATTGACTTCACACGTATTCTCAAATTGTCCCAAAAATAATTAAGTTACGCCCGACTTGTTGGCAGATTTTATTTTCTAAAACAGTAAGATAATTGCTCCTGATAATATATGGACAATTTTTGCAAAGCGCAACAACTTCAGAAGTTGTTCAATTTTGAAAAATCGGTTGACGAACTGTTTTTGAATTTTCTAATTCGCAATATTTCGACTTACGTTAGCTATCAAAAAAAAAAAAATAATTTTTAATTGCATTTTTCGGTGCCTAGAAAAATTTAAAAAAAAATATCCTGAATATAAAAAAAATCATTTTCTGACTTTTGTAAATACGGTCAATTGTACAAAACAAATGACTTAAGTCAGTAACTCGAAATAATAAGAATAGTTCAATCAACGACTTTACACAAGCGGAAAAAATATAATTTTTCGTCGCTGTTATGTATGTGTATAAATCAGAAAGAAGTGTACATATGAATATTTAAGATTTACGGCTTAATTAACCCTGCCGTCAACCGAGACACAAACACAAGCCGTAACTTATTTCTGATGATGGCCGAAATTTATTTTGAAAATATATATGTAAATTCTCGTAATTTTGCGAATTTAATGCAAATAATAATGAGCGATAGTAATTGTTCTGAATATTATTTTCACCATTTATCTATAGATTATAAATCTACTAATATGAAATTAATGTCCAGATCAATTCCATATTATATAATATGTCATGAAATTACAAACTTGTGTTTTATTTCTATTATATACACTATAATATTAAATTATACAGGGTGTTTGGTACTCCGTACATAACCTTGTAAGGGGTTATTCCTGGATATATTTTGAGCAAAAAATTGTTCTACGGAGATGGTCAATTTTCAATATCCACGGAGATACAGGATGATCAAGAAAAGTCCTTCGGACCTGTACCCTCACTCACTCAAAACGCTATATCTTGAAAACTAATAATCACAATTCAAAATGTTATAGCTTGTTTTTTAGGGAATCAAATTACCTTTCATTTGGTGTAATAGTCCGCATTATAACTGTATCCAATTCTGAGATATTTGCTTCAGAACACAAATTTTTGACAGTTTGACCGTCAAAATTCTAAGATCAATGTAGTTTTTCTCTAAAAAACCCATTATAAAAATGTCATTTTATTGTTGTTTTCTTTTGTGTCATATTATTGCCTACAAAAGATGCATACACTTGCATTGCATAAGTTTTATAGTTTAGAAGAAATTACCATTCCAATAATGTAGCACTTTTGTCAAAAAAGCAAGAATAGGTTGATCAACACTCTCCGCTTGAACTAAAAGAACTTAAGAATGGTTTTTACGGTTTATTTCAAATTTCCTTAATTACAATAAATGTTCAAAATGGCTACCTTCATTTTGAATGCACGCTAAAGCTCGTTTTGCCGGTGTTCTCTTTGTGTTCATACTCCTCAACTGCTGCCTTACTTCTGTTGCTGCCGCATCGGTTCTGGTGTTTAGATCCTGCAACGTTACTACTTCCGTTGCGTAGACAAGGTCCTTCATCCGTCCCCATACAAAGAAATCCATAATAGTTAAATCAGGGGATCTTGCAGGCCAGTGTATCGGTCCATTTCTACCGATCCAGCGATTGCTATAATTGGAATTTAACCAATCTCTGATCTGTCGGCCGTAATGAGCTGGAGCACCATCGTGTTGGTAAAACATGGAAGCCAATCGTTGCAGTGGCATATCATCCAATAACTCCTGTAGATCATTTGTCAAAAAATGCAAGTAATTGGAACTATTTAAGGTAGGCGGAAGCCTAATAGGACCAATAAAATCGTTGCCAATCACACCTGCCCATAAATTGACACTGAATCTGTGCTGAAATGATGCCTCTCTTCTTGTGGATTGCTCTCAGCCCATGTGTGTAAGTTGTGGAAGTTTGTGATACCGTCCCTGGTGAATTGGGACTCATCCGTCCAAAGAATGTTGCTGATAAAATTCTCGTCACTTATTTGTCGTTCAAGGAGCCAATTGCAAAACTCCATCCTTTTGGGTAAATCAATGGGTAACAGCTCCTGCACTGGTGTGTGGTGGTAGGGATGCAAACGTTCTGCTTTCAGGACACTCCCAACTTTCCACGTAGAGACGTTAAACCGCAATGGCAAGCGTCGTATACTAGTTGATGGATCATTTTGAACTGCAGCTAGGATTCGTTGATCAATTGAAACAGCGATTACCGGCGCAGGATTTGCATTCACTCTGCTTGTCCTAAAACTGCCTGTTTCCCTAATCCTTCTGTAAACGTCTTGGAATACTCTTGGGTAACGTATTCGACGATTGGGAAATCTGTGATGATACAAAGATCGCGCCGCTTGCTCATTTCCCTGACACTCTCCATAGAGGAAAATTATGTCTGCATATTCTTCGTTCGTGAACTCAGGCATTTCGAAATTCTTTTCTAAATTTTAGTGACACCTTGTTCTTTTACAAATTTAACTAAAACTGATAAAAATATGAAGTATGGTTTGCTTTTATAGGCTTTTCATTTTGTTAGGTAACCCATTAAAAAGGGCAAAGTGCTGCACCTAGTTGTGTTGAAACTCATTTTAATTTAATTCATTTTCTCGATAATTTTAATACTACCTAAAGGACATTCATTGATAATTTAAATAGTAATTAAAGGACACAAAGAATATTTCAGTTTAACAACATTTCAGGTAGTTTTTTTAGAACGTGGGTTGGTTTATGGCATATTTTATTTTTAAGCCATATGTATTTTCGCTTATTACCTGGAAAACGGGAAAACCTAAGTCATAAGTATGTGTGCATCTTTTGTAGGCAATAATATGGCACATAAAAAAACAACATTAAAATGACATTTTTATAATGCGTTTTCTTGAGAAAAACTACATTGATCACAGAATTTTGAGGGTCAAAGTATCAAAAATTTGTGGTCTGAAGGAAATACCTCAGGATTGGGTAGAGGTACAATACGGACTATTACATTAAATGAAAGATAAATTGATTCCCTAAAAAAGAAGCTATAACACTTTGAAATGCGATTATTGGTTTTCAAGATATAGCGTTTTGAGTGAGTGAGGGTACAGGTCCAAAGGACTTTTCTTGATCACCCTGTATCTCCGTGGATATTGAAAATTCGCCATCTCCGTAGAACAATTTTTTGCTCGAAATATATCAAGGAATAACCCCTTACAAGGTTATGTACGGAGTACCAAACACCCTGTATAGATGAATCGCATAGTTCTATGTTCATATAATGATTTTTAAATATTTAAAGAAGGGCTAATAATTAATTCGATTAAGTCAGTAATCAAATTGGTAAATAGTGGGAATGAAATATGAATAATAAATAAAATTTAAGAAGTACGATTCCAAAGAAACTGCCCAAACTGGACTCAGAAGAAATCAGTGTTACGATGTGATATCTACGAGTATATAACCCTAAAAAAGAAAAAAATATTTATTATGGAAAAACATTTTAAAGTTCGTTATTGATATTTCTTTGTAATAGGCACCGCACCAACATCATCATTGAGTAGAACTCTATATTCACTACAACATCAATTTTATACATTTAATTTCTTGAACAAATATCTTATTTCTCCCAGATAGCTACTAATGAAAAATGTAAAAGTAACAAAATTATTTTGCAAGAAATGTGATAAAAGAAACACCTTTCATAGTATACAAATTACAAGTTTAAGCATTTTACACTTGTGACGAATACGCAAATTGAGCACCTCTCTACATCTGACTAATTAACGGATGTCTCGCAATTTCCTTCACAAATGAACTCAACAAATTGAATAATTTTTAAGTTTGTAGCTAGTGTATTTCAAGAAAACTCGAATTAAACAAACCAATTAAGTTAACGAAAAAAAAATTTAGATAAATAAAGGAACGTGGAAATGTGATGACCGTAAAGATTTTTATTTGAAGTTCTAAGAAACAAATATTTGATAATGAAGCTAAGTTTAGATGAATGTAACGAGTTATGATGCGTATGCTTAACCCGAATGCTGATGATTGTAAGCTTAAATATTTATATTATTGCAGTTTTTCATATTTTAAGCAGTTATACTAAATTAAGGTTACTAGCTAAAATTGTTTGAATATTGCTTTCAAAAACAAAACAAAAAACCACTACACCTACATTCGAGCCTTAATCTTATGGTATTCAGGCTCCTTATTTTTTTCTTTGCTATTGTTGGTTGTTATTGTTAGTTAGCAATTCCTTTTTCCTTTTTTAGATTTAGAACTATTACAATAGATATTGTTGGATGTCGACCCTAGTCGTTAATCGAATATTCGCGATCTTCAGCTAACTACTACTCTGCACACATTGAGCTTCATCGACGGTCAGCATGAGTCAGTGAACACGTCGATGGAGAGCGTTGAAGCGACAGCGAGCGGCCAAAAAGGAAATGATTTATTGAAGCGGCCAACAATGCGCGGCCGGAAAGGAAATAATTTGTAGAATGAGCCAACAGCGAGCTGACAAGATCGATATAAAAAGGGCGAGCGCTGGTGGAGATGGCAGTCGATATCAGATCATCGCGTGGAGAAGTCGCCAGAGAGACAGTCGAAATATGGAAGCGAAAGAATAGAGACTGGATAGCGGAAGAGTCGTATGAATGGATATGAAAGCGCCATAAAACGTGTAAAAGCGATAAATGAAGCTTATGTGTACTTGAAGTCCGGCGAATCCTAGCGCACTTCATTCTCAAACTTTAAGTTCAGCACTCCTTGCACTCTTATTGCAAATCTAATACTATTCATCAGAGATACTAATTCTCCCCACTATAACTAGAACTGCGATTTTCAAACTATCTAACTTGAAATTTCAGATTGGAGAAGTTTAAAACTATAATGGGTACACAAGTATTATATCAAAAATTATGGCTAAGGTAATTCTCAATAGGATTAGTGATGTCGTCGAGAGCACTCTCGAAGTTTATCAGGCTGGATTCCGTAAAGGGTCGTCTTGTACCGACCACACAAATACCCTACGGATAATATTAGAGCAGTCACCTGAACTGGGTTCGCCACTACATCTCATGTTTGTGGACTTCGAGAAGGCTTTCGACAGCGTTAAGCGAGATTACATATGGAATGCTTTGCGTAGGAGAGGTATTCCAAATAAGGTCATAGCTATGATTAAAGAATCCTACGAAGATGCAAGGTGTCGCGTCGTGCATAGAGGAGAGCTGTCCGAGAGCTTTCCTGTGCGAACGGGTGTCAGACAAGGCTGCATATTATCACCAGCCCTCTTTCTGGTGGTAATAAATGACATCTTGAAAGCTGCACTGGAAGGTGGGGATGGTAAAGGTCTTCAATGGAGACTATTTAACATCTTAAGTCACCTTGATTATGCTGATGACGTGTGCTTGCTTGCACATACCCGTTCGGACTTAGAGTCAAATGTTCGCTCGTTGCATTCTAAGTGCAAAGAGGCGGGACTGAAAATAAATGTGCGTAAAACCAAGTACATGCACATGGGTTCGAACGCAAGCACACCGATTGTTCTTAATGGACAGGATGTGGAAGAGATGCAAGATTTTTGCTATCTCGGAAGCATTGTCAGCATGGACGGCGGAGCCGAAAAGGGTGTTGAGGCTCGGCTAAATAAAGCTCGTCAGGCCTTCGGTATCCTTTCCCCTTTCTGGAGGTTAAGAGAGATCTCCCTTCGCACGAAGCTGCGAGTTTTTGACGCATGCGTCAAATCCGTGTTGTTATATGGTTGTACTACGTGGAAAGTGACCGTTCGACTTACCAAGAAACTACAGACTTTCGTAAACCAATGCCTCCGACGCATTTTAGGAATATTCTGGCCAGAAGTGATCTCCAACGACGAACTTTGGAGTACAACTCGCCAGACTAAAATAGGTATTGAGATTCAACGGCGAAAGTGGCAGTGGATCGGTCATACTTTGAGGAAACCAGAGCAAAACATCGCAAAACAGGCTCTGGATTATAACCCTCAAGGAAGACGTCGGGTTGGTCGACCATGTAACACATGGAAGCGAGCAGTTGAGCAGGAGGCCAGAGGAATAAACAAGTCCTGGCAACAGCTTAAAGCCGATGCGCAGGATCGCGCCTTGTGGAAGAGAGTTGTTTCTGTCCTATGCCCCTATAGGGGGTCTTAACAGGAATTTGATTGATTGATTGAAGTATTATGAATACACATGAACCAATTTATTTAAAAAATTCTTTTCTTATTTCAAGCTAAGTATATTATGAATTTTATTGGAATACAAAAGTGACCGCAGTGACTGTGTTATCTTTTCGTACAGACCTCTAACTCAGCTTTTTCCTTTCCAAAATTGAGGTGGACCGGATATATGCACTAGACACTATGCAGCTAGGGTGTAGCCTAGTAGGTAGCGTGTTGCTTTTGTAATGCGAAGGTCGTGAATTCAAATCCCGGTCGGCATAATATTTAATTCCAGCGCACTGTCTGCTTGGATATACCTTAGTCACCTCAATCTACAAAAAATGAAAAATTCGTAGATAGAGGATTGTGCGAAGGGCTAACAACCCTTCCACAATAAGAATGAAAAATTTTAAGGAACCTGAATGTCAGGAGGCCAAGAACCAATTTGGGCTGTAGTGCCACTGTAGAATGATATATGCACGCCGGCAGTGCGCATGAATTTAGTGTCAACCGGGATTTGAACTAACAATTTTCGCATAGTAAACCTGAAGGCTACATACTAGACTACGCCCTCTTCTTGTCAGAACTTCCTTATTCCCTATGCTCAAGAGAATTAAAACTTCTTGGAATAATAAAATTTTGGAGAAATTTCATAGCAATATACGAGCAAAATGGCGCATACCGCGAATTTTTACCCCCGACTTAATATTCACAGCGACCTATAAAAATACCACACTATTCTAAATGACCTCTTGAAGAACCTATTCACCAAATGATACCCAAAATGAAAGCAGAGTGCTACTATATAAAGTGCAATTCCATCCAATTACAAAAATCGAAAATTTAAGAAAACTTGAAGAAAATGTGCAAGTATGGGAAAACAGTGAAGGCGGGGTGAGGTCTAGAACCAAAAACTACACTTGCTAATATCTTCACTACAAATGCAGATAAAAACCTAAAACTCGACGCTCGGATAAGTTAGTCTATGGGGAAAAAGACAAAAATAAATTATTTTTTGTATCAAATGGGGTTCGAAAAGTGGGGGCTAAGATCAAATTATCGTCCTTTTTTTCAATTCAGTATTTGGATCATGGGGTTATCACCCGTGATCTTAAGACCTAAATGATACGAGAAACGGGTACATCGCCTCGGATACGGACTGATTCTACGGTAACGACTTTTGGCATTCGAAAACGGACTATGATTGGCTTCTAGAACGTTCGAACATTGAATGACGGAAGAAGAGCTGGGGTTACTCGGTCCTTGCACCGCCAATCAGTGATCGACCGTGAAATGGAGCACTACAACATCCAAATCTTGGGCTTGAGTGAGGTCAGGTGGACAGGATCAGGAGAAGAACGAACCCCTAGCGGAAACACTATTCTATACATTGGCCCTGAAAGTGAAGCCAGAAATGGCGTGGCGTTCGTCCTTACGCCGAGAGCGAGAAACAGTATCATCAGCTTGGAACCAATCTCGGATAGGATTATCGTCGTCAGGCTCAGGACCAGTGTCAGAAACGTCACAATTCTGTAGTGCTACGCACCAACTAATACCGCAACATCTGGTGACAAAGAGGAGTTTTATAGCCAACTGAGTGCCACCTTCGAACGTGTTCCAAGAGGTGATATTATTATCATCTCGGGAGATATGAACGCTCAGGTTGGATCAGACAACACTGGACTAGAACACGTCATGGGGAGGCATGGTGACCCTTGGGTCGACGCGTCACGACCTTGGATTAAGAGACCCGAAAACGGCGAATTATTTGTGGAGTTTTGTAGTACTCGGCAAATGGTCATCGGAGGGACCCTTTTTCCACACAAGAGTCATCATAAAACATCTTGGGTTTCCCCTGATGGTGTTACTCAGAACCAGATCAACCATTTGGCTATAAGTCGCCGATGGAGAAGATGTCTCCTCGATGTGCGAGCGAAACGTGGAGCTGACGTGGGGAGCGATCATCACCTGATGGTTGCCTGCTTGAGATTGTGTACAGCAGCTATCCGAAGACCACAAATTCTTCAAATGAAGCGCAAGCTTAATGTGGATAAACTCAGAGATCCCAACAAAAAACGCGAATACACCACTATTCTACGTGAAAAGTCATCCACATTAGGTGAAAATTAAATGCGCACACTGGACGCCAATTGGAAGGCAACCAGAAACACTTTTCTAACTAGTGCTGAAGAATCTGTGGGATATGTGCAAAGCGGTGAGAAACCCTGGATGTCGCAGGAGACATGGGACAAGGTTGGCAATCGGAAAAAAGCCAAATTGGCAATCATCTCTCAACCCGATGTCAACCAACGAACCCCCGACTTGAGGCAGAACTACCGCGATGCTCATATACTGCTTAAAAAGGCTGTTAGACGCAACAAGAGAAAGGCCATTGAAGATCTGGCAAACAAGGCAGAATCTGCGGCTTACCTTGGGGATATGGGTTCACTATTTAAAATCATGAAACAGTTGACGAATTCACCGCCAACCTCCTGGTGAGAGATGTCAACGGAACTCTCCTTAATATGAGTGAACACCAGTTGTGACGATGGAAGGAATACTTCTCTGATATTTTAAACATCTTGTCAGAGGAAGATATTCCGGAAACAGAACAACTTCCAAACATCCAACCGCAACAATCCTCTATTAGGGACGATCCCCCAGATAAGAAAGAGATAGTTTTCGCCATGCGGTCAATGGCGGGAAGGAAAGCTCCAGGTATAGACGGACTACCAACCGAACTCCTCAAAGCGGACCCGGAAATAACAGCCGATATACTCCTCCCACTCTTCACTAAGATGTGGAATGAGGGAAGATATCCGACTGAATGGAAGGAGGGCGTCATTGTGAAAATTCCGAAGAAGGGCGACCTTCGGGATTGTGGCAATTGGCGTGGTATATGTCTACTTACTGCCGTATCAAAAATTATGGCTGAGAGCACTCTCGAAGTTTATCAGGCTGGATTCCGTAAAGGATCGTCTTGTACCGAACACACAAATACCCTACGGATAATATTAGAGCAGTCAGCCGAAATGGGTTCGCCACTACATCTCATGTTTGTGGACTTCGAGAAGGCTTTCGACAGCGTTAAGCGAGATTACATATGGAATGCTTTGCGTAGGAGAGGTATTCCAGATAAGGTCATAGCTATGATTAAAGAATCCTACGAAGATGCAAGGTGTCGCGTCTTGCATATAGGAGAGCTGTCCGAGAGTTTCCCTGTGCGAACGGGTGTCAGACAAGGCTGCATATTATCACCAGCCCTGTTTCTGGTGGTAATAAATGACATCTTGAAAGCTGCACTGGAAGGTGGGGAAGGTAAGGGTCTTCAGTGGAGACTGTTTGACATCTTAAGTCACCTTGATTATGCTGATGACGTGTGTTTGCTTGCACATACCCGTTCGGACTTAGAGTCAAATGTTCGCTCGTTGCTTTCTAAATGCAAAGAGGCGGGACTGAAAATAAATGTGCGTAAAGCCAAGTGCATGCACATGGGTTCGAACGCAAGCACACCGATTGTTCTTAATGGACAGGATGTGGAAGAGGTGCAAGATTTTTGCTATCTCGGAAGCATTGTCAGCATGGACGGTGGAGCCGAAAAGGATGTTGAGGCTCGGCTAAATAAAGCTCGTCAGGCCTTCGGTATCCTTTCCCCTTTCTGGAGGTTAAGAGAGATCTCCCTTCGCACGAAGCTGCGAGTTTTTGACGCATGCGTCAAAATTTCCGACTTCACCTTTACGGTGCCACTGCATTGACTCCTGCTTTGATTCAGGTTCATAATGATGAACTCAAGTCTTGTCTTCAATAACAAACCGGGTGAAAATTTCGTCCCTGTTCTTGCTACAGAGATCCAAAAAACTCACTTTTCTGAACCGCTGGGAGTATTCTCGGTACCCATGTTGCACATCTAAATGGTTGTATCTGATACTCCAACCATTTTTGCGATTTGTTTTTCTTTAAATGAGCATTTTTAAGAAAAAGTTTCTTCACTTTTTCGACAATTTTTGAGGAAGTGGCCTCAATCGGCCGGCCCGAGTGTTATTCATCTTCAATTGATTTCCTGCCTTGCCTGAATGAACTAAGCAACTTATAAATCGTCGTTTTTTCAGGAAAAGAGTCCCCGTAAACAGATGAGATTTCTTCTAAAATGATTTGTGGCGTTTTTCCTTGCTTGGCAGCACGAAAATCAATTTTGTCCATGGTTAGCGTTTTCTTTCCGATTGACTTGTTGATTTGGCGAGAACTAAAATGTTAGTGATTCACTTTGACACAAACTTTGTATTTATACCTGTATTGAGTGTTAGAGTAGCTAGGGTGTAGCCTAGTAGGTAGCGTGTTAGTCTTGTAATGCGAAGGTCGTGAGTTCAAATCCCGGTCGACGCAATATATAATTCCAGCACATTGCCTGCTTGGATATATCTTGGTTACCTCAATCTACGAAAATAAAAATTCGTAAAAATAGGGTTGTGCGAAGAGCTAACAACCCTTCCACAATAAGTAATGAAAAATGTTAAGGAACCTGAATATCAGGAGGCCAAGGTTCGATTTGGGCTGTAGCGCCATTGTAGAAGATAGAAGAGTATTAGAATACCTCCAGGTAAAAATATTTCCCCCCCCCCCTCCGTTGTCCATCCCCTTCATTCCGCGAAATGTTTCACCTCCCCTCGTATATGCCAATCATTACGCTACAAAGTGTTCTATTAAATCCTCTGAAATAATTCATCTGAGAAACACGTTGTCATGTCTTTCTTTTACCATAACTAAATTGCCTTGCATGCATGACTTCAACACATTTAACTGTGGCGATTTAAGTACTAACAGCTAGGCAACAATCACACCAGTACGAGTTTTCTGTCCATAACACAATCTACTAGGAGCATGACAAAGGAATGAAGTTAAATTCCCTGAAAAATTTCTCCCGTGATTGAAAGAGTTCCCCGGCACTATATGTATACATACGTGATCATGGCGATCATGCTCATGAATTATGATACAACCTGCAAGCCCACAATATCTTGCAGATTCTCCGCTTGCAGCTAAGCCGCGATGTCATCATAATTAAATCGGTTAAAGAAAACTAGACGATTTTCTAACTTTCGTTTTCAATTTTCATGCCATAAGAGGAGCTTCACCTGGTTCAAGTAACATAGCAACAATGTACCACAATTATAGAGTAATGAGTTGTCCGACTGTTTGCGAGTTATTGTCACGGGTCATCAAAGTACCATTTGGACTTAGCCTGATGAAGATTAAAAACTTTTGTCGCATGTAAATTTTTTTCCCTTGAATCGAGTGAAATTTAAAGTCAGATAATGACTACTGTTTTAAAGGCGCCATGAAAAGAATTACATTTCTTCTTCGGTTTAAGAAAACTAAAAAAAAAACTAGAAATTTGTCGGTAATAGTGGACGGTAAAAAGTGCAGGGTACAAAAATACGTTACAATTGAGTGGAGAGAAATTGAATTTCGATAGGATATAAAAATGTTGATCATTATCTTCGTCAGCGCTAGAGCAGAAAATTAAATTCGTTAAGATAAGAAATAGTGCAGATGTAAGCAATTGAAAATTGAAGAGATACTTGCTAGGTAATGCATTTCGCTCGGACGGTTAATTGAAAAGTTTAATAAAATTGTAAAAATCTTTCGAGGTTCATTACATGCACAATTTTGTACTTTAATGTTTCTAATTTTGGTAATTTCTCTATCATGGTGAGAAAGCGCCCAATCTTTTAGTAATTTTTTTATCGATCTAGTTGTTTTAATGCGGTATTTATTTTTTTCCTTATTCCTTAGATTAGGTGGTTGTTTTCATTGAAAGTTAGAGGCGGACAGGTGTTTAAGATGAAAAAACTAAATTCTCATCATAAATTTGATTTGGTGTAACGTATATTTTGTTTAGATCTATGTTTACTGAAATTGGCTAACTAGCGCAAATTGTAAATAAACTGCCAACAAGTCGGCCGAAACTTTATTATTTTTGGGACAAAATGCGCATGCGTAGAAAGTCAATATGCAGGTTAGAGTGGTTAGGGAAGACTAAGTGAAAGGAGCTTCTTGAGCAGGGCAGTTCTCAATTTAACACTTTCCGGAAACGCTCCATATTTCATTCCTTTATTTATACAAGTTTGAGTTTTCATGAAGGGAGGGGGAGGGTGATAGTAAGGGTAGGTGGATGTAAATAGTTTTTTAAGTGATTGCTTGAACCAAATCCAATATTCTTTGTATAGAATGTCAGTTTCATAGACGAAGTTGCATAGAATTTTCATTGGATTCGGTGTATTTTAAATTCACGAAACCAAACATTTGTATGGGAGGGGGTAGAGGAGGTAGAGGAATCGTAAAATTTGTGATGCAGTTTTATTTCGTTTCTTTTGTAAGGTGCTTGTACAAAATTTCAAGTTTGTAGCTTTTAATTTGTTAGTTAATAGTTGATTTAATGAAATTGGTCGAAATCATACTTTTGTGTGGGAGGGGGTTGAAGGGCAAGTGCGATCTCAAAACTTTTAACGTAATTTTATTTCAACTATTTTTTTAAGTTCTTGTGCAAAATTTCAAGTTGATAGCATGTAATAGTTAGGTGATAATTGATTTCTTAAAAATGGTCGAAAAAATAATTTTGTATGGGAGGGGGTAGAAGTTTTAAAGATATTCAACCAGTTAATATTTCAAACTCTTACAGATTTTTTTTAAATGCATTTCGCAAATTTTCAAGTTTCTACCTAAAAATTTCATTCAAAAATTTTCAGTTTATATGTTTTTTTCATTGCACATGAAACACTTTGTGCACGTTAGACCTCCACTTCGGTGCATAACAATTTTGGAACAAATTATTATTATTTTTCTGTGTACATTAAATAGATATGCCGACGTGCAAAATTTAAACTTTGTATCTTTTACGAGAGCCATAAAAAAATCACTCAAAATTTTCAACATTTTCGCTTTCCACCTCCCTCCCCTTACACCCCCCAGCTTAAATTTCTTACCAAAATTAAAAACTATATAGCTCTACAATCTGACAAATTTTTGATTTGATATCTGTATTCAATTTTGAGTTTTGGTGATTTGTAGTTTTGGAAAGTGCGCCATTTTTGAAATGCCCCCCATTTCCCCCCACTACTATTATGTCCACATGTTGTATTTTTTTTATATTATGCTAATAAAGCTTAGTACACGTTTCAAGTTTCAATTACATAGCTTAAGAGATAGTCGAGATATTAATTTTTAAGTGTTTTTCCTTGCAGCCCCCCTGACCCTTCCCCTTACAATAATTAGCTTCTATCTAAACTGATTCTAGCACATCCGTATGCTATCTTAATGGTCTCAAAATATCAATTTTTTATAGGAAGTACTTTCGAAGATATAATCATTTGAAAAAAAATTCGGCCGACAATTGGTTCTTAGCCCCCCCTTTTCGCACCCCAATGGATAAAAAAATTAAATTATTTTTAAAAGTTGTCCTACAAACTTCTCTATATGTATGTTGATTTTTAGTTTCCTAGCTATAACCATGGTTGAGATATTTGAGTTCGTATTTTTCGGTTTAAGCGCTCCCCCTGCCTCCCCCTGAACTCGTACACCCCCCAAAATGGGTATCCGCCTGAGATCCGCAACTACCTATAATCCCTCCAAAAATGAATTTTCTATCTTGAAGGGTTTGGGAGTTAATGTGCGCTGAGCGTACACGTCGGCGTACGGCGGACGGCGTACAGACAGACGGATTTTTTTTTTTGCATTTTAGGCTAATTTAGTCATGAAACGTGAAAAAAAAAAATTTCAGGGTAGCAAAGTTTTTTTTTCTTGTGTCGATCACAATACTTTATTATTAGAATAATAAAGTAAAATTATTATAAATTTATAAAGGAATAGGCAGATCGCTTCTCGATTTTTCAAACTGGAGGACGCGGTCGTTAGTTCGAGACAACTGGAGGAGGTGCATACTACTTTTGATTAGGGAATCCAACAAGGTTTTCCTAGATTCGAACGCTAAGTAAATGAACTGCACACACTTTTTTTTGGCTGCTTTCGATGCTAATACCGAACGTCTTTTGAATTCATCCATGGCTTTTACACTTCCTCCTTTTTTTTTAATTTTCCGTTCATAATTGCCCAATATTTTTCGATTGGACGAAGTGTCGGCGTATTCGGAGGATTGTTCACCAGTTTACCGTTGCTGAAGCATAGTGACTAGTTGCCAAGTCGAGCCAAAACAGAACTGGAGACTTGTGCCTTTTAATCATGGGCAATAATCTTTTCTGCAAGCATTCCTTACGGTAGATTTCGGCGTTTATGGTTCCTATTGTAAAAAACGCTGTTGACTTCATCCCACATTCACAAAGAGATTGCCAAACCATAATTCTTTTTCCAAATTTTACAACGTAAACTGTTCTATCCGATTCACTAATATTTCTTCTGTCATTTGCAGTAAAAAACTGGCGACCCGGTAGGGAAAAAAGTCCATTTTGCCATATGTTTTGTCGTCTATTATAACGCACATATCTTTCGTCAACAATTTTCGGTAGAGATTTCTTGAGCGCCTAATTGCTCGTTTTTCCAGATCAGAACTTCTTTTCGGTGATTTTTGCTTTTTGAAAGTCTTCAAACCATTCCGTTATTTTGCTCTTTGCACCATTTGCTTCTAAGATCTTTAGCCAAATCCCTTGTAGACATCGACGGATTTCTCTTTAAAGCGTTAAGGAGCCGTTTTTCGAGAACAGGACTTACAGGACCTTTTGGACGACATGACCTTGCCTTCTCAGATACAGTCAGCTCTTCCTTGAACCGTTTGATATACCTTTGTACAGTCCTTGTTGTAATTTTATACTTTTTTCCCAATGTTGGAAGCGATACATGTTGATTTTTTTGCCATTCTCGCACAACTTTGTCACGAACCGAACCAGTAGAACGCTGCATTTTCACTAAATTGATCAGTCAAGCAGATTAAATCCTATGTAAATGAGTAAGGAAGTTCTGAGAATCACGTAAACAAAATATTGAAAGAAAGAAAAAATCGTTATCGACTTTTATTTTTTTATCATTCATTTTTTTCTCATAGCCTTATTCCCTATTCTTGGCGTTACAAACTTTAAAGCAAACTTATAATACTCTCAGATTTCATCTAGAGTATAACCACCAGAACTTTTCGAATAAACAATGCGTTTGTTTTCAAATTTCAAAATAGGCGGTCTTAATGGGACACCCTTTATGAAATTTGTAACATAATAATTTATAATTAAAATAAAATGGTTATTTTCCATAATTTTCTGTTTATAAAAATGTAATTTACGTCGAGCTATATATTAAATAATAATAAGTAGCTTGGCTTAGTTTAAACAGATTTAATGAGTCTTTCCTAAAATCTCAATTTTAATAAGCACGTTAAAATGTAAACATCATTATTGACAATTGTTATTAGGCAAACTTACCTATACTTGTAAGCTAAAACTTTCTTAAATAACTCATGTAAAAGTCGTTATTATATAACCCATATGCAAAAAAAAAAAAGAAGTGAGAAAAAACCTGAACATAGCAAATTCTGGTCTTCTCGAAGCAAGTCATTTTTCTCGGCATTCAATTTTGCTATACATATGCCATCAGTCATAGATAGCAACATAACATATGTACATGTAAATACTAGGGGAGCCTTTTCTCGATCTTAAAACCAAACGAAATGTTCTTTTAATTTCATTTCGAAAAATAATGACTTTGAGATTTAACCTGACAAGGGCAAGCGATTTAAAAATTAATGATAAAAAGAAGATCTCATAAACTCTATCATCAATAGCTAAGCCATTCTTCTGGATAAATTCATGGCTTGCCAATTTCACTTGTAGACAGATCACGCTAAATTCATATTTGTTTGGCGTTTTAATATTGGGTTTAATTTAACAAAACAATAAAAATAAATAAAAAGTTTAAACATTTCGCAATACGTCAAGTGTAACGAGCGGACCTCATGTTTTAAATTATGAGTTTTGGTATATACCTATATAAGTTTCGAGTATACGGCCATTACCTTCATATGACCTCAAAGTATTAAAAGTGTTATTTTGTTCTTTCACTTTGGTAATATACCGAGTATTGATGTGGCTTTTATGAGTTAGTTAGAAAGAGATGCTTTATTATATTTTTTTTTCTGAATATTTTAGCTTTTAGCTATAGCTGAAAGTGCTAATATTGTTATTTTTAGCTCATTGGGCAGCTTCTGGCAATGCATTTCGTTAAGAAATTGCATAGAGCCTGGTAAGATGTGAAGCGAGAAAATTTGAAAGTGGGTCACTTCAGTTTAATGGAGATCGCAATCTTTAGGTAACCAGCATCTGTCACGGTTTAAATTCAGTAGCCTCTATAATTAGTGCTTAATGAGGGTTAAATGCAGTATTAAGTTGTTGAGCTTACTAATTCAGCTTTTTATGATATTCCACGTAAAATTATTGATCGGTTGCTATTTAAACAATACTGGAGATGATGGAAGCGAGAATTAGACTATAGTATCGCGCCATACTAGAAGAAGAAGAGGAAAATTCTTTAGTATCAAATCATAATTCGTATAGTACATAGTTTTTCTTGCTCGACATGTTTCAAAACGAAGGTTTGCAGCTCTAAAGCAAAGATGCCGTAAAGATTAACTATAGTCAACTGCACTTTAGAAAATCTCCTCTTGGAACACACCAATAATAGTGAAAACTTCATTTTACAATAATTAATTGTATCCTTCTTCAATTTAAAGCTTGTGGTTAAAAAACTTGTCGAACATTTGAACTAACATACAAATGGCGTCTGATTGTGAAGCGAACAAAATCGTATTGGAATTTGCCGCATATTGCTAATAATAAGTTAAATAATGAAAAACGAAATTATTATTCACTTTCTATGATGCTAAGAAAAATATTGAAATTTTTGCACGATTGAAAGTACTCGTATATTGTTGAGAAAACAGCGGTAAACCCTATGATGCCTTACCTTCAGCAAATGCTAAATTTTTATGTCTTGTTCGCATATTCCGAAGATTTTTCTTGCGTGATGTGAACTTATCCAAGCCAACACGCAAATATAATTCTTCTATGTTTGACTGAACCCAGCAGGTATCGATCGAGGCATTCATTTCATGGTTTTTTTCTTATTTTTTATTTTCTTTACATTTAATTTTAATATTTTTCTCATTTTATTTGAATGAGAAAGACTTTCGCTTTTGTTAGTCCACTTGAATCTCGAGTGAATAGTTGAAAAGGCGAAAAGTAAAAAATAAAAATAACTTAACTACTGGAGGATGATTTGCACGATTGACGTATGATTGATTCGTCAGTCGAAAATAAAAGGTGAGCACAAATTTTGGGGGACACGGCGCTTCACAGAAACGATATGTTCGGAATCAGTCATTCGTAATGCATGATTAAAAAACTTTCATTTACGAAGAAAGTCCCCTCTAAGAATATATCTATTCAATTATTTCTCGAATAGGTAGCGCTTAAATAGCGATCAATTATTACCGATAGTTGTAAACAATTATGAATTGCTCAAGGCTTGATTGGGTCTTGATTAATTGATGAGTAATGAACGGCATTTAATGTCTTTCGAAATATGTAATTGAATAAGCAAAGACCTTCTTTAATTGGAGTTCGTATAATTTTATTGTTATTGTAGGAGGATCGTCTTTGCCGATCTTCAACTAGTAAACATTAATTAGTATCCGGCTACATTCGGGTAGTACCATATATTTAAGTACATAGCATCTCCATCTATCTTTTTGTGATAAGAACAAGAATGCAAGGAATTTTGAAAAATCATCCGGAAGCGAAACATGAATTTGGCAAATGCTGGCCTAAATTATTTTATAAGTTATGATACTTATATATACATATGTATATGTATATACATACTTTAACAACCAATTCCGTGTCCCATATTATGCAATATTTGGGAACTTTGCTAATCGTGAAAATTTTCGACAGTCCCTAACCCTTTTGTATCGCTACTACAATGGTGATTGTTCGGATGAAATCTTTAATCTCTTGCCCCCATGTATGCCCTTACCCCGTAATACTAGAGCTGCTTCGCGCGCTCATAAGTATTCTCTCAACCCCACCTTCGGTCGCACTGTCAAATTTCGTGGTTCGTTTTTAAACCGGACTGTTCGAATATGGAACTCTCTGCCCATCTCGGTGTTCCCGCATGATTACAACATTCAGCAATTCAAGGGAAATATTCATAGCCACTTCCGTCTCTATCCCCTGAATTCTCAAAAACCAATATCCTTCCCCCCTGCTGCTGTGCTTCAGAACAAAAGGGCAACCCCTCTAGTTCCGGTGTCACATAAAAAAAAAAAAAAAAAGTCCGCTTTTGACGAATTTACATGTTTTACGATTCTAAGGCCTAAAAAAATGAGTGTCTCGAAGATGTAACTTCCATGTGTCGAAGATAACTTTAGTAACCCTCAACAGAAAAACGGGCTGCTCCGCGGACAGAAAAAACTTGTTTTTGGAAATGGCTGCTTACACGAAACAGAAATTATTAGCACTAACATAAAAAATATATGCCAACAAGACGGGCGCAACTTGGATGGCCTTGATAAAATATTTTTTTAGATTGATTTAATAAACTTTGTAAGATATATGATAAATGTATTTGGTTTAAGGAGAGCACTACCTAAAAAATTGAAAAAAGAATCGCACCCCTCTTGGATGAGCAGAAGTGTTTCAAATAATGATGTAAACTTGTGAAGTCATGCTTATTGACGCAGCGCTTGTAGCTTGGTGCTCGGCTCACTCCTCGGCCGCGCCGGCCCACTGACCTAAGTACGACCCACCCCCCACCCCCCACAACCAGTGCCACTACCTCGGCAAATCAGATTTTTTCTTTACAATCAATAATTTTATATTACTACATTATTTATATTACATTTGTTAAATAACTAAGAAAACTATTATTTGGTTTTTTTTTTCTCCTGAAAAGTAGTGTTTTTATTGTTTAGGTACACTTTTCTAAAAAACTACAGAACCTATCCACTTGGGCTTTTTTTGTTGGAAAGGCTGCCAACCCAGTAGTAGGTTTTTTTAATTTTTGACTACGAATTTGTTTACAAGGTTTTTTTTTTACTCCACGAGAAAATTATTAAACTTAGTAGCTTTATAATTAAATTGATTTTAATGTTTTTTATATGTAAATTGTTTTTAACCGCCATCAATCTTATTTGCTAAGTTTCGAGTAAAATACATGCCTGCAAAATTTGGACGAAATCGGCTCAGTAGTTCCTGAGAAAAGTGTACCTCAATTTGCACTTAAAATGCTCTTGGGAGTGCTCCCCTTAAGTGAGAATATATTTAAATTTCCGCAAAATTGTCCCCTCGTACTTTCAATTGAATCTTAACACAAATGTTCTTCATCGCATGAACGATTGGAGTTCATGTTCTCGAAATAAACTTGCAAATTGCCAATTGATCAAATAACTTTTAGTCAAGATTGCATATTATTTTAGCATTCGTAGTTTTATTCAAATTTACTGGTTTTGTCATGAATTTCTTTATTTTAAGGTCAATTCATAAGACCCAGTTTCGATAGCTTTCGAGGGAGGTGATAAGCAAAAATGTCGAAAATTTTGACTGATTTTTTTTTGGCTCTGGTGAAAGATACAAAGTTTAAATTTTCCACGTGGATACTACTACCACTACTACTATTTGATATACATAAAGAAATAAACTGCCAACAAGTCGGGCGAAACTTTATTATTTCTGGGACAAGTTGCGGATGCATGAAAAGTCAATATGCATGTTAGAGTGGTTTGGGAGACTAAGTGAACGAGAATTCTTGGGTAGGGCTGTTATTAATTTAACAATATTTCACTCGCTTATGCAAGTTTGGGTTTTTATGAGGGGAGCGGGGGGGGGGGGGGTGATAGTAAGGGTAGGTGGATATTCTCTGTATAGAATGTGTTTCATAAAAGAAGCTGCATAGAATTTTTATAAAATTCGGTGTATTCTACATTTACGAAACCGAACATTTGTATGGGAGGGGGTAGAGTGGGTAAGGGAATCGGAAGATTTGTCATGCAATTTTATTTCATTTTTCTTGTAAGGTGCTTGTACAAAATTTCAAGTTCGTAACTTTTAATTTGTTTGTTATTAGTTGATTTAATGAAATTGGTCGAAATCATACTTTTGTATGGGAGGTGGTAGAAGGGCCTGCGCGATTTCAAAACTTTTGAAGCAATTTTGTTTCACCTATTTTTAGAAGTTCTTATGCAAAATTTGAAATTGATATCTTTTAATAGTTAGGTGATAATTGATTTCTTGAAAATGATCGAAAAAATAATTTTGTATGCCCTTCTACCCTTCGACCAATTTTATTATATCAAAGTACTCGTAATAAACCAATTAAATTAATCTTATTTATTTAAGGTCAAATTTTTGAACCAATTCTGTGATGTTCGGACAAAGGGGTACATGTCAATTTATTAAAATTTTGAAAATTTGATTTTTTTATTTATATAATGCTTAAAACTATTTAGGTATACTTCAATCTTTATTACAACAATTATTCCTAACATTTATTATCGAGAATCTGTTTTAAGCTACTTGCAAGCACTACTCCATCTTTTAAGGTTTTCACCTTATAGTATAGGTTTATTAAGTTCTCTACCTCCTGTTGATGTTCCTGTAGTAGCTGCTGAGCTACAAGATGCTGTAATTGGATCGAAAGAGTTCATTTTTATTAGACCCCTGAAGAAATAATTAAGGAGAACGAAGGATGGCAGTATGTAATTATCAGTAAGAAATGGTCAAGTACTAATATTAGCAATTGTAGTAATAGCAGAAGAAAGAGGAATAGGCGCAAGACACGAAACATCAAACTCAGATTTTACTGTGTGCATGATCTTCTGCAAATCTTGCGCGTAAATCTAGGACCGATTCCACCAACTCCAGGAATACCTGCTCCTTCGTTTTCTCAGCTTTTCAAACCTCAAATTTAGGTTATTTTAGGTATCGTCCCAATTTACTCTTCCTGTGCAAACTGCGCACGGTTTTTCATATCTCAATTCAAACAATAATAATCATAACAGAAATAATAATAATAAAAACATAAATGAAAATAAATCTAAGCATAACAGCACTACGATTGAGCGTAAAGCCCAGTCATGCGATACTCTAGATGAAAGAGAAATTTATTTGATTTAAAAAAAATTTGTATGAGGAGTAGTAAGAAGGGGTAACAGCATTGAACTAATTTTTCACATCATTCATACTAGAGTTGCTATCAAAATGATTAATTGAAAATTTAAGCTTCAAAAATTTAATAGGTTCTTACTGAGAAAACTAGTGTATTAGATTTAGTGAGATTGTGCAGTTTGTATGGGAGGTGGTAGAAGGAATGAGGAGTTCTTAATGAATTTTTCAGAAATAAAAGCAGACATTATTCAATTAACATGGTTTATTGCAGATCATTAGCATTCATATTTTTCAATATAATCGACTCCTTGTAAAATTGTGGAACTGTATCTAATTGTATGTGAGGAGGTAGAAGGAATGCAAATAATCGTCTAATATTTTTTTAGTCTTACTAGTAATTCGAAAAAAATATTTTGAGCACAATTTCAGCTCGATTAATATTATATGTACCGAGTAGTTTCTAGTATTTCAAGGAAAATGCTGTTTGTATGGGAGGTGGCGGCAGGAGTGGATGGATTCAAATAATTTTTATACAGTAGATTGAAATCACCATAAAAGTAAAATGTTAATTTCAGATTAATAGCTTTCATACTTTTCGAGGAAATTCGTTTATTGCAAAATTCCGAAATTGAGTCATTTTACATGGGAGGTGGTGGAAAGATTGGATCGATTTGACCCGTTTACGAACTTGACCTTACGTCTTCACCAAAAATAATGTGCACCTAATTTAAACTTCCTAGCTCAACGTGTTCTCAAGCTAGAGAGCGAACAGACGGATGGACGGACGGGCAGACGGACATCCGGTTTCGACAAAAAATATTTAAGACTCTGTGCGATGTAAGAATCTTTTCTGTGCGCTGTTGTTGCCCCTGCTGGAATATGCAAGCGTTGTTTGGTCACCTTCCACACAGATCAACTTCCAGAAAGTTGAAAGAGTACAAGTACAGTTTCTACTCTTTGCTTTACAAAGTCCTCAGTTTACCTACTATTTGTCTTCTTACAAATGTAGGTTACTTCTTCTCAATATGACCACTCTCGAGAGAAGTACGGAGCTGACTTCGGCTACCCCTGAATTTGATTTGATTAAGTCTAACATAATTCCGAGCGATCTCCTTTCCTGCTTTATATTTGTAGACCATAGGTTCAGTTTTCGAGACAATAGAATATTGAAAATAGAATCTCATCCTTCCGATTTTATGATGAATGATCCTATTGCTTGCGCCATAAGAAACTTTAATTCGCTTTCATACTTCTTTAATAGTACTGCAAGCAGAAATATCTACGAGGATAAAATAATGACTAAATTTAAAACATTATCTATAAGATAATATTGTATATACATAAAAGTCTTAGCTCTATTGCAGTCTCATTTTGTTTCAATTATAATTAGTTGTTGCTGTTTTAAGTGATAGTTAAGACCTTCTTTATACATTGTGACAAAAAAGTAAGAGCAATTTGTAAAATTACTCTGGGGAATGATGTTTCAAAAAAATTTTTTAGTAAGCAGGTAGGACTGTCCTTAATTATTATCCAAAAAATTAGCGCGGTCTGTTGATCAGTTTGTTTCCAGCAGCTGGTTGAATTGAGTACACATCAGTAGTCCACGGCGATTTTTCTTTTATGTCCTCGTTCGACTGAAAACAGGTTCCACGGAGCGGTAATTTCAGTTTCAAGGACAGAAAAAAATCACACGTGGCCAATTTTGGTGAATACGGTGGTTGTTTGATGCAATTTGTTGCTTTTTTAACCTCAAATTCGGTCAAAATTGAGACTCAATGCGATGATGCATTTTCATCGTGGAAAATCCATGAATTCTGCTTCCATAATTCCGGCCGTTTTTAACGGATTTGCCCCCGCAAACGTTTCAATACGATCGAATAGTACTCCTTATTGACCGTCTGTCCCTCCGGAACGAGTTCATGATGGATCAAACCTCAAATATCAACGATCTCTCGACCGTCCTTAAAGGCATTGAACTACTCGAAGGATCGTGTTTTCGATTGTACTGAATCACCGTTAGCCTTTTCCATCATTCGTATCGATTCCGCACACGAAATTTGATTGAAAACACAAAATTTGAGACAAACTCTTTGTTCCGTATTCTTATCCATTGTAAAAATCGTGAGGTGTTCCCATTTAACCAACTGCTGTAAGCAAACTGATTAACATACCGTGCTATTTTTGGGATAATAGTTATGGAGTGTCCTACCTGCTTACAACTTTTTTTTTTAAATATCATACCCCACAAAAATGTTATTTACAAATTGCTGTTACTTTTTAATCACAATGTAAGTTTAATATTAAGATTGTTATTTTGTTTTTGTAAAATAGACTTAAGTTGTCTATCTATTACCGACGTAACTGTTCGCTACATTAAATAGTGAACCTCTTAGTTATACTCGGCGCCGTAAAAAAAATAAGTTCAAATTCGTACCACAAATCACAGGATAATTCGATAGTACACACCACGCTTTACTGCGTTGTATATTATACAACGAAGACAGATTGATTAATATTGTTGCGAGCTAGGGGTTCGCCGGGATTTCAAGTAAAACACAATTCGTTTAAAAATAAGTGATAATTTATTTATTCGCACTTTAACTTAATTCGCACTATATTGCACTACCGCCGCGTACTGTTCTATCGCTTTCCTGCACTGGTTCGCGTCTCCGTCGTCAAAAAGACTGGTTCTCGACTGAAAGCCTTCATGCCTTTTATACATTTTTCCTATTCCTAACTGTTCCTATTCTTAACTGTTCTCGATGCTTCCGTCGAGTGTATGTCTGAACTATACTTGAAAGTTCTAGATCGTTAATTATGGCTTTTTGCATATTGGGGGATACTGTTCTACATATTCGAGAGAGATCGAATTGCGGGGTTGCCAGATCTGTAACAATATATTGTATGTACAATCAGTATTAACGAACCCGCTATTTTTAAGTTTTAAATTTTCATCGCCGTTACATGTTGAATAATTGACAACAGCCCTGCTCTAGATAACCCATTCCACGCATCATCAACTTGAATAATAATAATAATAAAGTTACTTACGATGGCGCTACAGCCCAAATCGGACTTTGGCCTCCTGAATACTTTGCCTCCATTCATCTCGGTTCAGTAACTGCGTCCTCCAGTTAGAAAATCTTAGCAGTGATTTGCTGTCTGCGCTTCGGTGGTTTTCCGACCGGTCTTTGTCCGTTGACTTTCCCCTTTTAGTGTGCGTTTGGAAATTCTTCCGTCATCCATACGCTCCACATGACCAGTCCATTGTAACTTCTTAAATTTTATGAGGGTTGACACTTCTGGATTGTCGAAGATTGTCCCTATTGTATCGTATTCTCCAAATCGAGTCTTCCCTAACAGGTCCGAGGATTCTTTTGAAGGCCTTTCTTTCAAAGGCGTTAAGTAGTTTTTCGGACGCCTGAGTTAAAGTCTACGTTTCGCTGCCATAGCATAGCACAGCTTCCATTCCTAGATATATGAAGCTGTATACGTTTTCTAGGTTATAATCTCCTACTGTAACATTTTGTTTGATTGGCGTCTTTTTCCTAGATTGCGTCATAATTTTTGTTTTGTTTATATTAATACGTAGTCCAACTTCCCTTGCTACCGAGTCAAAGTTTAAAAATACCTCCTTATAATACCTCCAGAGATCTTGCAAGGATATCTATATCGTCGGCATATGCTACGAGTTGTGTGGATTTGAAGCATAGTGTTCCCGTGGTGTCAACGGGAAGTTTCTGAATAACATATTCGAGTGTCAAATTGAACAACATTGGTGCGAGGCCGTCACCTTGCTTAAGGCGTTGTCTGTTTTAAAACTTGAAGTCAGGTCGTTTCCTACTCTGACTCGTGACAAAGACTCGGTCATTGTCATTCTTGTAAGCCGAACCAGTTTCGGTTGGACTCCAAACTCTAACATGATTTTACACAGTACGCGCCTGTCGATACTGTCGTATGCTTGTTTGAAGTCAACAAATATCTGGTGCACATCAATATTATATTCCCAGCACTTTTCCAGCACCTGTTTAACTGAGAATATCTGGTCCGTGGTCGATCTTCCAGCTCTAAATCCGCCTTGGTATTCACCAATTACTTTGTTAGCATAGGGCTTAATTCTCTTTTCCAGAATTTTCGTCAAGATTTTATAGGGCGTACACAACAGAGATATTCCTCGGTAGTTTCCGCAGCAGAGTTTGTCACCTTTTTTATAAATTGGACGTATGATGCTCTTGCGCCAATCTCCAGGAAGTGTTTCCTGCGTCCATATGTCTGTGACTAATTTGTGTAGGAGATGCACTATGCAGGTGTCGCCGGTTTTCAGAAGCTCAGCCGGAATTTGATCAGTGCCCGGCGCTTTGTTGTTTGGGTGGTTCCTCAGGGCTATTTTTATTTCTTCGAGTGTGGGAGGACTCAAAGCGGATCCTTCATCAGCTGTTGCATCAGTTATATCTGCAATTGTGTCTGCTGCTGCTGTTCGTGCGGGTGATCGGCTCGGATTAAGAAGATGTTCAAAGTATTGCGCCCATCTTAATTTTATATCTTCCGCATTACTTAGAATGTTCCCTTCTGTATCTTTGCAGAGGGTCACGCTTGCCCCATACAAAACTATGATTTCGACCAATTTCGTTAAATCAACTAATAACCAACAAACTAAAAGTTACGAACTTGAAATTTTATACAAGCACCTCACAAGAGAAGCAAAATAAAACTACATATCAAATTTTGCGATTCCCCTACCTTTTCTACCCCCTCCCATACAAATGTTCGGTTTCGTGAATGTAAAATACACCGAATTTTATGAAAATTCTACGCAACTTCGTCTATGAAACACATTCTATACAGAGAATATTGGACGTGATTCAAGCAATTAATTAGAAAGCTATTAACATCCACCCACCCTTACTATTACCCCTGCTCCTCCCCTCATAAAAACCCAAACTTGCAGAAACGAATGAAATATTGTTAAATTGACAACAGCCCTGCGCAAGAACTCCCTTTCACTTAGCCTTCCCTAACCACTGTAACCTGCATATTGACTTTCCACTCATCCGCAACTTGTACCAAGAATAATAAAGTTTCGCCCGACTTGTTGGCAGTTTATTTTGTCTTGATGCGGGTTGCACACAATCGTTCATTGACGAGTTTGAAGTTGGTAACCTGGTGTTAACACAGCGCCCAACCCCCAACTTGGAGGGCCATATTACTATAGTGCTACAATTTTTCTGCCTGTTCTTCACATTCTTAATTTGCCTTCTTGTGGTTCTAAACTCATGGTGAACTGTTGGTATTATTGCAATGTCTAAACTCTATTACGAGAGTAAAAACTCTATCAGGAGAGAAGTTTTTGTGTATATAGAGTATCTCTAGTCCAAACTAATAACTTCAAAGAAATAGTTAAAATCGGTTAAGTTCCCCCGGATTCCAAAGTAAACCCGATCACACACTCTACTATTGGTTTAGGCTTTACATAAAAGATAAAAAACGGATGCATTTGAAATTAATAAAATCCTCTTCTAACTCTTCTAACACAAATGCCACAAGTTATGAAATAAAGTACCACCGGCTGAAAAGCTTCCTCGCACCTCTCATATCTTGTAATTGGCTTTTTTTTAAGATTATGTATGCCTAATGAAATATGAGAAATCATGTCTCAAACCCTCATATAATACGATTTACGTTTATGATTTATTACAATTACCATCACAAGATATTGATGAAGCCTTAACAGCTATTGAAAAGATGAAACCTATGAGCTGCATGTAACATGCCAATGTATTATATACATGTATTAGTCCTTATGTTTTGCAATTCTGAAGCCAATCGGGAATACTATTTCTGGAAAAACCCAAATCGTGCAATGCGGCGAAAGATATTCTTTTTTTTACAAAACACTCATAACTAATCATGTATGTTACACGTAAGTATTATAACTTTTACTGCGAATCTAGCTAACGATTCTTTCCTATCATTAGGCCTGCGCCACAAAAAACGTTCTTTACAGGCACGTGTAGAATTTTCTACTGACAATCTCCGATTTTTTTTCAGATACACTATCAGAAACTCAAACTCAATCCATTGTTTCTTATAACGATATTTTATGTGATAAAACTTTCTTAGCGTTTTTCTCTAAAAGCGTTGTAGTGAAGAAAAACCAATTCTGTAAAATAACAATCAACTCCGCATCTGTGTAAAGCGTTTTATTCGATAGCGCCGCCAAGTACTTACATGAACGATAAATTGCTTAAATTGCTCTTGGATGACCAAAAGAAAGCTTCTTTTTCTCCATAGGAGCCGGTCTATTATTCGTTTATTATACGACTACAATTAACTGCTTTGTTCATTTTACGCCTAGCCAGTAACCCAGCCCGAGTAGTAGGAGGCAATATTCCTATTATCTCACGTGTGTAGTAAAACGCTATCGTTTCAAGGCGATTGAAGATTGACGCCAGCAAAGGTACATATCTTAACTACTGAAGTAATTTCTAGTCAATCTGCAGTGTTTGATGGAGAAAGTACTTTTCAAAGAAGGCACAGATACACCTTTGATGTTCAGTTAAGGCATAAAATTGTGCGATTTATTTTTGGCATCAATAAGAAATGATCAACTGAAGATGTGTGCCGATGATGTACGAGTAATTTGTGACGGTTGTCTTTTATGGCGTGAGATATATTCTCATTATTATAAAAACTAAACCTGATTATTTTTGCCGATGTCGAATTAATTGGCAACGATTTCAAATTACATTGTTTTTACACAACAATGAAGTTAGAAAGCATAGCATACGAGTATGGTCGGTAGTACATATTTTTTTAATTTTTAATGTCATAGGTCATTTTGTGTTGAAATTCCAATACGAAATTATAGTCCTAGTAGTGGAAGTGTACTGCTGAGCCAGTCCATAAATTTTACTTTCCAATCGAATTTGATTTTTATTACTTGCAGTTAAAACCATCGAAAAATTACCATCGCAAGAAAAATTGTATTAAAACATAACAGTACTACGATTGGGCGATACTACTCTAGAGGAAAGGGATTTTTTTTTTGATTTTAAGAAATTTTGAATGGGGAATGGTAGAAGGGGTGATGGCATTAGGCCAATTTTTTCATATCATGCTAAAGTTGCTATCAAAATGTTTTGTACAAAATTAAAGTTTCAAAAATTGAGAGAAAATTAATTTATTGGTTCTAGTGAAATTGTGTAGTTTGTATGGGAGGTGGTAGAAGGAGTGAGTAGTTCTTAATAACTTTGTCAGAAATAACAGCATTCATAATTTTCAGGAAAATCGACTTTTTGAAAAGTGACGAAATTGTGTCATATTGTATGGGAGGGGGTAGAAGGAGTGAATCTAAACATCTAATTTTTTTCAGTCTTATTAATAATTCTAAATTAATACTGAGTGCACAATTTCAGCTTGTTAAATTTTAAAAATGCTGTGTAAATTGATTTATAATATTTCATGGAAAAGTGTAGTTGTATGGGAGGTAGTGGAAGGAGTGGGGGGTTCAAATAATTTTTGTACAGTTGATTGAAATCGTTGTAAAAAAGATATATTCCAAATTTTATATAGTTTTTGAGAAAATCCGGTTATCGCCAAATTTCAAAATTGTGTCATTTTGTAGGGGGTAGAAGTAGTGGAGCGATTTGGTCCGTTCACGAACTTGTCCTTATTTTTTTTATCGAAAACGACGTGTACAACATTTGAACTTTCTAGGTCAACCTGCTCTCGAGCTAGAGAAGACACGGACGGACAGGCGGACGGACGAACAACCGGTTTTGAGATTTTTAAGTGATAATATGAACTTCTAAACCATTAATTAATTTTTTCAAGACTTATTTCTTAGCCTTACAAACTTTGTGGTAAGCTTATAATACTCGCATATTTCACCTAGAGTATAAATATCTACTGCGGTATACTCTTAGGAAAAAATGTGGAAGCCACTTTAAATTGTCAAAACGGGTCTTTTTAAATTATTTTTTTCTCAGTGAGTTAAAGGTCGACTGAAACAAACAACTGCAGAAATTAAAATCTGAATCATCACGTAAGCATCGAAAATTGTCAGTGACTTTTGTTATTTATTATCATTATTTATTATTATTATTTATTGTGTCATAAATGTGCACAAACCAAAAATCATGTTTGCATGTATAGGAGCATATAAGCGGAATCCCATTTCAGTACCACACGTGTCCAACGCTGCTTGACATCGGTGATCGAACGAGTACCGGTAGATTCAGTGCACTGCATTGAGCTTTTACGTAAGCTCTTTTAGGTAGTAAATGTGGAAATGGAAAAGTGTATAATTAAAGAATGTCTAATATTAGGCGACGGTATACTGAGAATATTCATCGAAGGTAAAACCAATAACAGCAATCTCCAAGGCTTCTGAAATTCCATTAACGTCCATTGCTGCTTAGCTTACAGCTTGAAAATCAAAAATTATGTTAAATATTTCTTAGTATTTAAAGGAGGTGAATGAAACTTATTTGTAAGAATTAAGAATTTCTATACAACTAAATTCCAATTAATTATGTCAAAAGCAAGATGAATTTCGTTATTTTACACCCACAATTGGTCCAATTCTGACCACAGGCGATAATAGTAATAGTAAATCATTGTAAACTGAATGATAAAAATTACGGGAAGACAATGAAAGAAAAATTAGTTTTAAACTTGTCGATTCGAAGAAATTTTTTTTCTTGATTGGACCTGAAAGTACGATTTACCTTTTACTTATAAAAATTGCTTGGTTTTAGTGGGCGAATTTTTCTAATAGTTTGTGCACACCGGAGGATTTCGTCGCGATTTCGATGCAAATGTACTGAAAGTGAGTCGAAAGGCATCTGATTCGACATACAAAAAGTGTGTTGAAAAACATGGCAGCACCGTAATTATTTTAATCAACTTCATTGTGGATAAGCATATGTTTATTATGAAAACGGTGGTCAAAGTTAAGTTTAAAATTGAAATTTGTATTAAAGCTGGACATACACGATCGATTATGTTGTCATTCATGAACTGATATTATTATTATTATTATTACTATTAGGGGAACGCGTGAGAGCACTGCGACCTTCTTGGCCTATTGTGCGTTTATAGCCCCTTCACCCTATTATAACTCAATAGCTTTAGCTAATTTGAGAATCTTTAAGGGAGCCGTATTGGCTAGTTCCTCCGTAGAAAGGAAACGCTTTCCAAGAAGACTGTGTCTTTTTCTAGCTACTGCTTCACAGTGACATAGGATGTGTAGTGTCGTTTCTGAGTCCTCTAGACAAAGGCGACAAATGTCGGTTTCAGCTAAGCCCATATTTTTGAGGTGGTGGTTTACTCCACTGTGCCCCGTCATTAGGCCGATTAGGGTACCAATATCCTTCTTGCTGAATTTTAGAATATCCTCCACTTTGTTTTTTTGTGGTAGGATCAGTTTTTTTGAAATTGACAAGCGTGGAAGTCTATTCCTGTAGATTTTATGTTCTTTTTCTACCCACTTTTTGAGTATGGGGTTGAATTACCCTTTTGGTTTTCCGCAGAATGGCTCTGGACCAATAAAATTTGTTTCTGCGCCGTTTTTTGCAAGGCGATCAGCCTCTTCATTTCCCTCAATTTCCATGTGTCCTGGTACCCACATTAAGGTTACATCATTCCTTTTCCCCAGAGTGATTAGGTTTTGAAGGCATTCCCATACTATCTTCGATCCGTGTTTATTGGATGCTAGAGCTTTGAGAACCGCCTGACTATCCGATAGGATATAAATGGATTTATTGCGATGAGCTCTCCTTATATTTTCTTGGATGCATAGCTCCATTGCAATTAGTTCGGCCTGGAAGATTGTGGCTTCTTTACCGAGTGGATTTGACACCGAAAAGTTAGGACCTTTGACTTCGGCTCCTGTCCCCTCAGATGTGCGAGAGCCATCTGTATACCAGATGGTTGATCCCTCTACTATATCAGGTAGCATGGATTGCCAGTCCTTGCGTTCTCTGATTATAACTTTGAAGGGGGTTTCGAAGTTGAATTTTGTCGGCATCGCGTCCGATAGTGTGGAAGTTATAACCTCTATTTGTGGGTCTTTTAGGATTTTGAGGTGACCTCTAAAATCCCCTGATTTATAATTGTTTTTCTCCTGTATGCGTAAAACTCCTTTGATAGCTTCCTTTTTTTTTGGGTATGTATCGGAGGGATGTTAAGGAACATTTCCATTGCCGCTATCTGACAGGTTTTCATTGCACTAGCCTTTGGATTTTTTGTAGCGTAAGTTGAGCTTTCCTTTGTAATATTTTAGTTCACCATATCGTTGATCCGTATGTGACTATTGGGAGAATGATTGTTCTGTAACACCACTAAATCATTTTGGGCTTTAATCCCCATTTTTTTCCAAATAAGCTTTTACAGGCCCAAAATGCCTTTAGTGCTTTGGCATGAGTCCATTCTATATGTTCCAGTTGAGTTTGTTATCCAGTATAACACCTAGATATTTTACCTATCTGAAAAGGGTATTATTGTTCCATTTATTGCAGGAGGTACAATGTGGTTTATCCTTCTATTTGTGAATGGTACTATCTCAGTCTTACTTCAAGTTCTTAGACTGACACCAGTTCATTATCACCTCTAAGGCTGATTGTATTCTTTCCGATATTATTGAATCATATTTGCCTCTAATGATAATGACAAGGTCATCAGCATATCCTATTGCCTCGTATCCCTGGTCTGTTAGATGGTCCAGCAGCTCATCTACTACAATTGACCAAAGAAGTGGGGATAGTACCCCACCTTGAGGACATCCTCTATAGGTCTGTGCAGCCACTGTGCTATCACCTACATAGATCCGTGGTTGTCATTCGGCTCTTCAGCATGGCGTGTAACCATTTTATCGTGGCCGTTTCCAGACCCTTTTTCCTAGCTGCCGCTATTATGGCTTCATGGGGAGTATTGTCAAATGCTCCTTCTATATCTAGGAATGCACAAAGGGCAATTTCTTTATAGTCTTTTGCCTTTTCGATTTGTCTTATCAAACCATGAAGGGCTGACTCTGTTGATTTGCCTTTTTGGTAGGCATGTTGGTTATTATTAAGACAGACCTTGTTAGGTCCCGTTCTTATGTGAATGTCCACGAATTTCTCCATCGTTTTGACAAAGAAGTAGGTAAGACTTATACGGCGGTATGACTTTGACTGTTCGCTGGGACGGTTCCCTGCCTTCGGTACAAATACCACTCTCGCTTTCCTTCAGATTTTTGGGATGTATCCCCAAATAAAGCTGGCTTTAAAGATCCTTATCATTATTGGCATTAGGATCTCTAACCCCTTCTGCAATAATGCGGGGAATATTTTATCTACTCCGGCTGATTTATAGGATTTGAAGGTGTTGATCGCCCATCTAATCTTTTCCGGAGTGGAGATTTTACCAGCAATACTTTTGCTGAATGGAGTTTGACGATACATCCTTTCCTCTACCTCTAAATCTTCATTATTGTTAATTATTTTGCAGCCTGGGAAATGTGTTGCCAATAATACTTCAAGAGTTTCCATGCTGCTTTTGGTTAAGGACCCATCTGGTCTCTCTAATAGTCCGATGTCTGTCGGGATGTTTTTTGACAACACCTTTTGGAGCCTTGAGACCGTTGGGAGATCATCTATCTCTTCACAGAATCTTCTCCAAGACTCTTTTTTTAACTTTCTTAGAAGTTTATTATATTCAGTAAGGGACTCTCTGTATTCGTCCCAGGTACCAAAGGATTTTGCTCTATTGAACAATTTTCTAGTTTGTTTGCGTTTTGCCGCTAATTCCTCGTTCCACCAAGGAGTTTGCTTGGCTCTTTTTTTGTGTAGAACAGGACAACTTTGCTCGTAAGCATTGATAATATTGCTTACGAGTTTATTTGTGATTTTATCAATGCAGTCTGGGCTGCTTATTGTTTCCTCCTCGATACCTATTTCGTACTCTAGGACTGACTGGTAAAGATTCCAGTTGGTACGTTTAGGGTTTCTGTATTGTTCTATGTAACTAAATGAAGTCTGAATATCAAAACAGATGTGCCTGTGGTCTGATAATGAAGCTTCTTTTGATACGTGCCAATTTTCGCACTTGTCAACCAGGCAGGGGCTTCTTATGGTTAGGTCAAGTACTTCCTGCCTTACTGAATTTATGAAGGTCGGTGTGTTACTTTTATTTATTATATCTAGGTTGTTAGTAGTAAGGAACTCCAAAAGTGACTCACCTCTTTTGTTGATATCACTACTTCCCCCGATAGTATGGTGTGCGTTGGCGTCACAGTCCAGTATTACTTGTAATTTGTGAAGTCCGCTGTATTCCACTAGTTCCATGACGCCTTGAGGTGGAGCCTCTAACTCCTCACCAGGAAAGTATGCTGAGGCTATTATTACCTCTTGAATCCCTCTGTCCTCTCGCTTCTTTTGTCATAAATCAACTTACCAATTTTGTGTGGAATTCCAAGAATTTTACCCTGCACGGCCCTCGGTTCTTGTAGGAGGGCAACATGGAATTCCTCTCTTGCAAATCTCCACGTCAATACGTCCATGGCCGCTGCTGCCCGATGAAGATTTGCCTGAATAACTTTAATGTTCAGGCAAATCTAAACATGAACTGATAACTTGAATTTGATTTTTTTCATACACGATCACGCTAATCAGTTTAGTTTGCAGCTTTCATGGTGAGGGAAATATGGAGAATTTAAAAATTGGAGCACGGGGATGGTGAGCTAAAATGTCAAACATTTTAAGAAATTTTTTAGGACTTTGGTAAAAGATGAAAATTTAAAGTTTCACAGGCCCACATATCCATTACATTTACATTGCATTTAACATATTATTCCGATCGACTTAGGTTATAAAGCGAAGTGGCTGGTTCTAATGGCCCGGAGGTTAAATTATTATTTAACGAAATAATTTCGTTATAAAATAACGTTGAGTTTTAGAGGCCTTTTTCAAAAAAAAAATCTTCTTTTACTTGCTTTCAGTGCAAAGTCTAGGGCATGGGTGACAAATTCTCCAGATTCATTGCCTTACATGGTCACTCTCACTCATATTGTGATTAAAGTTAGCTCCGGTGGCTTTCGTTAAATTGAGACACTTTTGATAGCCGGTGTGAACATGCTAATAGCTGAGTTATTGAAATCAAATGAATATCCTTTCTAACGCTATATCTAGCGATAGAGATATGTTTAGAAAACCCAAAAACAAACATTTAAACATTTCAGGGCTCATGTTTTTTGAGTATCTATATTTTGCCAAAAAAGTTTTATGTAAAAAATATATGGACACGATAGCGAGATCTAGGCTTTTGATTACTAAAAGCAAGATGTCCCTTTAAAAGGAGTTGTTATAAGCGTGTTTCTCTATAGTTTAATTTTTTTCATTTTTAAAATTATATTTGATATGCATACGACCTGCAAACTATAAAGAAAGTAGACGTAGTTTCTGTGAAGTTCAATTCAAAAAAAAATATTAGCTAGAGTACCGAGCACTTTGGTTCTCATAATAAAACTCACTAAGAGCCATAAACTCTGAGATGAAAACGATAAGTGCTCGTCTGCTCTATGCTACATTTCACTTCCCACATTTGCTGCATCTCACCATGACTTGATCGAAATTCCCTTCACGAGCACTTATGGCATCTGTAATTAAACTCAAAAGAAATTTCGACCTTCGTAAGGGCCTCAATCGAAGCAAATCGATCCGATCAAGCTGTGAAGTAAGCACATCGAAAAGAAAATGTTAGTTATGAACCCTAACGCAAAAATAGATCAAAGGTCTTAAACACAATTGCATAGATAATTTCTACAATTATTACCGAGATGTGAGGTGATGCGTAGAGTTGACGTTGTAGACGCACTATGAAGACATAAAACAAGTTAATCGCAAACTAAAACAAAGATTTTACCATAAACGAATTTTCGCATCGTTCCAAAAGAGTCTTGCGCTGTAAATTGTCCTGGGAATGAATGGGTCAAAGATCTTTTATCCGATAGTTATACCGACTCTTCTGAAATATATTTGCGTCTTTAAGCTGAACTTAAATGCTACTTTCACTTGAGCGTTAGATTTCCTTGTAAACATTAGGAAAAGACGATAAAGTTGAATTATGGCACTTACTTTTGTGTATACAACAGCGATGCAGTTGTAGGCGTCATGAAGAGAAGCTTACTTGGACTTTTTACGTATCTCTTGATTTTACTTTATTATTTTAATAATAAAGTATTGTGATCGAATTGGAAAAAACAATTTGCTACCCTGAAGTTTGATTTTTTCGCGTTTCATGATTAAAATAACCTAAAAATGCAAAAAAAAAATCCGTCTGTCTGTACGCCATACACCTTATATCGTACGTGTACGCTCAGAATACATTAACTCCCAACGCCTTCAAGATAGAAAGTTAATTTTTTCGTGTAACGGATCTCAGGCGGACATCCCTTTTTGGGGGTGTAAAGGTTAAGGGAGTGGCGGGGGAAGCACTAAGACCTTCTAATTTTACAATGGCGCTACAGCCCAAATCGGACCTTGACCTCCTGACATTCAGGTTCCTTAACATTTTTCATTACTGCAAAGAAAAACACTTAAAAATCAATATCTAATCAATCTAAATTTCTTAAGCTATGTAATTGAAATTTGTAACATATATTGAGCTATATTAGCAAAATACGAGAAAAATATAACATTTGGACATAATAATAGTGGGGAGAAAATGGGGAGCATTTCAAAAATAATGCACTTTCCATAATTTCAAACCATTATATCTCAAAACTGAGTACAGTTATCAAATTGTAGAACTGTATAGTTTTTAATTTTGGTAAAAATTTTACGTTGGGAGGTGTAAGAGGAGGGAGGTGGTAACGAAAAATGTCCAAAATTTTGAGTGATAAGGTGATAAGGGCTCTGGTGAAAGATAGAAAGTTTAAATTTTCCACGTGGATACATCTATTTGATATAAACATACAGAAAAAATAATAAAAATTCCACAATTGATATGCACCGAAAGGAGGGTTTAACGTGCACAAAGTGTTTCAAATGCAATGAAAAAACATAACAGGACTACGATTGCGCGTAAGCCGCAATCTTACGATACTCTAGATGAAATAGAATTTTTTGTGATCCCAAGAAATTTTGTATGGGGAATGTTAGAAGGGGTGATAGCATTGAACTAATTTTTTTCCCATCATGCTAAAGTAGCTATAAAAATGTTTTATACAAAATCCTTACTCCAAAAATTGAATAGGAGCTGAGAATATTAGTGTGTTAGATTTAGTGAAAATGTTCAGTTTGTATAGGAGGTGGTAGAAAGAGTGGGAGGATTTTAGTGATTTTTTCAGAAATAACTAAGAATATCATAATATTGACATCTCGTAAATTTTAGACTAGTAACATTCATACTTTTCAAGGAAATAGAGTTTTTGTGAAGTTGTGAAACTGTGTCATATTGTATGGGAGGGGGTAGAAGCAGTGAAGCTAATCAAATATTTTTTTTGATCTTAGTTATATTGCTAAATAAGTATTTATTACAAAATGTGAGCTCGATAAATGTTATATGTTCTGAGAAAATCGACGTAAAGCATTTCATGAAAAAGTGTAGTTTGTATGGGAGGGAAGGGGGAAGGAGAGAAATAATTTTTATACTATAGATTGAAATCATTATGGAAGTAATATCTCCCGAAATTCAGACTAATAGCTTTTATACTTTTCGAGCAAATCCATTTACTGTCGAATTGCGAAATTGTGTCATTTTGTATGGGAGGGGGTAGAAGGGGTGAAGCTAATCGTCTAATTTTTTTTGGCCTTACTAAATATTTTAAATAAATATGCACAATTTCAGCCCGCTAAATTTTATACGCACTGAGTAAATTGGCTTAGAGTAATTCATGACAAGTACAGTTTGTATGGGAGGTGGTGGAAGGAGGAAGAGGACACGCATAATTTTTATACAGTATGGGAAGGGGTAGAAGGGGTGAAGCTAATCATCTAATTTTTTTTGGTCTGACTAATAATTGTAAATAAATATTTAGTGCATTGGTTTAGAGTATTTCTTTAAAAAGTGCAGTTTGTATGGGAGGTGGTGGAAGGAGGAAGAGGACATGCATAATTTTTATACGGTAGATTGATATTATCATAAAGGTAATATATTCCAAATTTCAAGCCAATAGCTTTTATACTTTTCGAGCAAATCCGTTTATTTTCAAATTGCGGAATTGTGCCATTTTGTATGGGAGGGGGTAGAAGGGGTGAAGCGATTTGGCCCGTTCACGAACTTGACCTTACTTTTTTGTCTAAAGCGACGTGTACAAAATTTGGTTGGTCAATGTACCACGTTAATAGCCCCAAAATATATCTTTTTTATGGTAAGTAATTCCGAAGATATAAAAAATTCGGCCGACAATTTGTTTTTAGCCTCTCCTTCTTGAGCCCCAATGGATAAAAAATTAAATTATTTCTAAAGTTTGTCCCACAAATCCTCTATATGTATGCTAATTTTCAGCTTCCTAGCTGGAACCATGGTTGACATATTCGAATTTTTAATTTTCGGTTTTAGCACTCCCCTGCGTCCCCCTGCATCCTTACACCCCCCAAAATGGGTGTCCGCCTGAGATCCGCAACTATCTACAACCGCCTCAAAAATGAACTTTTTGTACTGAAGGGTTTGGAAGTTAATATGCGCTGAGCGTTCACGTCGGCGTACGGCGGATGACATACGGCGGACGTCGTACAGTCAGACGGATTTTTCTTGGATTATTAGGCTATTTTAGTCATGAAACGCGAAAAAAACCAAATTTCAGGGTGGCAACATTTATTATTTTTCCCAAGTCAATTAGGTCAAAGTACAATGATACTTCTTTGACATGAAAAAAATATTGATCCGATCCCCTCACCCCTTCTACCCCCCCCCCCTTCCTGCTCCCAATACAAATGCTCAATTTTGAAAATAGATATCTCCGATTTTTCATTGAAACTAGCAAAGCAAAAAAGAGTACTTAGCCAGGATTGTTTATACTCTAGATAAAATCTAAGAGTATTATAAGTTTGCTCTAAAGTTTGTAACGCTAAGAAATAAGTTTCGGAGAAATAAATGAATGATAGAAGTTGATATAATCACTCAAAAATCTCAAAACCGTCCGTCCGTCGTTTGCGCACTCTCTAGCTTGAGAACGCGTTGAGCTAGAAAGATCAAATTTTGTACACGCTGTTATTGAGAGAAAAAAAAGTGAGGTCAAGTTCGTGAACAAAATGACACAATTTCGCAATTTGACAAAAAACGGATTTGCTCAAAAAGTATAGAATCTACTGATCTGAAATTTGGAATTTATTATTTTTATCATGATATCAATCTACCTTATACAAATTATTCGTTTCCACCTCCTCCCATACGAACTGCACATTTTCATTAAATGCCTGCTTAGACCAATTTACTCAGCGCGTATAAAATTTATCAAGCTGTAATTGTGAACCAAATATTTATTTAGAACTATGAGTAAAACCAAAAAAAAATAGACAATTAGTTTCACTCCTTCTACCCCCTCCCATACAATCTGACAGAAAGCCGATTTTCTTGAAAAGTAAGAATGCTACTGATATGCAATTTCAAACATATCAAAAAGCATGATGTTTATAGTTATTTCGGAAAAAAGTCATTAACAGCTCGCCCCTCCTTCTACCACCTCCCATATAAACTGCACAATTTCACTAATTTTAATAAACTAATTTTCTCAGTACCTATTAAATTTTTGAATCCAAAATTTTGTATAAAACATTTTGATAGCAACTCTAGCAGGATGTGAAAGAATTAGTTCAATGTCGTCATCCCCTCTACCGCTTCCCCGACAAAATTTCTTAAAATCAAAAAATTTCTCTTTCATCTAGAGTATATGGAGTCCCGTAGTCCTGTTATGTTTTTATTATAATTTCAATCAGTTTTGAAAAAAACTATCAGCTTTATCTCAGTCCTTCTACACTCTTCCATACAAATTTCACAAAATTTCATTTAAATTAATTATCTTCGAAACTATCAAAGCTGTTGACTTGAAATTTTAAGCAAAGTATAATTATGCAAAAATCATTAACGTTGAAAAATTTTGATTTTATCCGTATACTCGTTCTACCCAAGGAGGATATATAAAATGGAGTGCCTGATAGTCTGTCTCATGTGGGAATACTTTTTGATTCGGAAATTTTTGAAAATTGTGTCCAAGCATAACTGGGCTTCAAACTTTTACAAAAAAGATAACATAATTTGTATTCTCTCTTGGTTGCTAATATTCAATCAGCAATAAGGTAATTTTCAGTTCAATGGAGTTTGCTGTTTTATTTCAGAAATTTTTATTTTTTCAATTTTTATTAGTTTTTAGTTCGTGTCTAAGTTAAGCACTTTAGTAATGAACAGTTTAACGCGGGACAGAGATAGTTACTTTGGGTTTCAGTATGCTAAACAAGGATAGCGAAACATTTTTTTTTCCAAAATTTGACAACTGTTTCGAACAATTTATCGTGGGAAAGAGTTAGTTGCAATATTTTTAAGTATGCCAGACAAAGACAGCGAAACGATTTTTTTCGAAAAATTTCGAGCATTTCGCCAGTAAGAGAGGGAAATACTTTCATTCCCATTTTCTTACAAAGCATGCTCATAGTCACTCCTTATTATATATCCTCCTTGGTTCTACCCCTTCCCATACAAATGCATTGGTAAGAGCATTATACCGATTTCAATTAAAAGCGGAAAAAAGAAGAAACTTGAAATTTTTCATGAACTTCACCATTCACTATTGGAAAGAATTTGATGTGATATATTTTCCGGTACATTAAACTCTTCCCTATTTCATTTAGAGTATCATGGCATTGGGCTTTACGCCCAATCATAAGTTTATTATTTTTCTTTCTATTTTTATATATTAATAATAATAATAAACATATCAGCCGAATTTTGCATTTAATTTATGTGAAAGGCTAACCATTTTAGTTTTTATAACGTGTTATAAAAATAAATTGATTATGTTTTAAATCTCATAATGTTGTTACGATGGGATAAAAAATTAAACAATTTGGTTTAATTTTTGACTTTTAAGCTAAGAAAATTAAAAAAAAAAAAATAAATGAAAGTTAGATCGGTTTAAAAGAAACAATTTTCAAAATTGTATTTCTCACCGAGAAAAATATCTAATCGAAACAATTACGAAAAAGCAGCTCGATACATCCATGCTTTATGCTATAATCTAACAATTATTTAATTAAATAATTGTACTCTTCATAACCAAAAAAGCCCTAAAAAAAACTTTATGATGTTACTGCTCAGTTTGGAAAAAAATTAATAAGGGAAATTAATTTTACATAAAAGAGTAATCGGTTACCTTAAAATCCGTTCCACTTTCATAATTGTATGATTTTTCCAAGCCAAATTATTGAATTCCGAAGAAAAAAATTATTTGGTTTGGTAAATGTTTTCACAGTGCATTTCGAATTAAAAGGAAAGATCTCCGGACTTCACACTGTTATGCCTTATTAAATGTGACGTTTCGGTCTCTGCTGAGTTTGATAAAGGTCTCATCAGAGACCGAAACGTCACGTTTAATAAGCTGGTATTCTCCACGAACGATTAAATACGATTACCTTATATGACTGGCCTGATATAATTAAAGACACTCCATACACACAACACTATCGGACCGTGGATCAACTCAAAAGGAGAGCATTTTTTTCAACGCGGAATCTGTATGCTGCTAGAAAGATGGGAAAAAGTAAGTTGTGGCTAGCGATGAACAATATTTTGAAGAATTTTCGCACAATAACGGCTTGAATTTTGAAAAAAAAACCGTTATCCCAATATTATAATGTTTTTGTGTTGCTCTATCCGCTATTTTCGTTTTAAACCATGCTGCTGTATTTAAATATTTAAGGGAATATGTAATATCCGTTTAATTCGAAATTTTTTTTTCGATTCCACATTTCCCCATTCCAACAAGAATCAAGTTGGCACAACTGAACAACTGACAATTCATTGACAGCCCATAAATAGTCATATCTTCTCGCCCGAATCTGAATGCATCACCTGCTAGGCATTTCTCAAAACTTAACTGAAATCTCCTTTAATTTACGATAAAATGGCAACAAAAGCAGCGGTCGCAGGAAAAGCCTTCCAACCGGTAAGTTGCGATCCCGAATTAGACTCGAGTTACCGCCACAATAGCATTCGAAAACCGCGACCTAACCACAAAATGTGATTTTTCACCGTAGGACTCGGACGTTCACGTTACTTACGAAGATCAACAGAAAATCAACCGTTTCGCTAAGCATAATGCCCGTCTCGAGGACTACAAGCGTGAATTGGAAATCCGAAAAAACGAACTGAAAAGTCTCGAAGAAGCTTGCGAAGAAATCGAACTCTTCGACGAAGACGAGAAGATTCCATTTCAAATTGGTGAAATTTTCATTTCGCACGATCTAGCAAAAACACAAGTAAAACAATTCTGCAGCTTTGTTACGAAAATATTTCTTACTAAACGTTCATTTCAATTAGGAACTCCTTGGCGAAGAAAAAGAAAAAATTCGAAAGGAAATCAGAGATATCGAAACGAAATGTGGAGACATCCAACAAACGATGAACGAATTGAAAGCGCAACTCTATCACCGATTCGGCAGTAATATTTCGCTCGAAAATGACGATTAAACGGGAATGATGATCGCTCGCAATTAATTAATTCATCGGTTTAATCACACATTTATTCATAAATTAGTTTGAGTTATCCTAAGAGCAACAGTGTTGTTTACTGATTGTTTGATTAAGAATAAAAAAAGCAAATTTTGAAATTAATTTAAAACTGCTGTGGTCACCTCTGTGGTATTGCTGAACATAAAAATTACGTCTTCGGTCGCGTTAGTTAGACAAGCCTCCTGGAAATTGAAAAAGATTATCGCAATTGAGTTTGACAAATCAGAATTTCAGTAGAACCTTCCAAACTCGACCATGACGGGACCGAGGTTTCGACGTGTTTGAGAGTGATGTTTGAAAAATTCCTCCGTTATCATGTAATCGAAGGAACATTTTTTATTTTCAGAACAAAAACATTTGATATCACTTCCTGGCTAGAGAAAGCCAAATGTGCATCAAAATGATTGTTCTGCAAGAAATATGTTCGGGTTTGATAGGTTCTACCATGCTTCAATCTTACTTTTAGAATATCAGCACTTATGGGCGATTTAAAATGCTTCCAACGCATAAGCTCGTTCATTTGTAAGGAATTCTCCTTGACTGCGTCATCAAAAAGCACGACATCAAAAGGATTTTTCTCTTCGATCATTTTATCAGTTTCAGTTGTCTGAAAATAAAATAAAACATCAAACCAATTTCGCAGCAAAAACAAAAATCTACTTACCTCCCCTAACCCGCTACAATCGCAGTTCAAAATGCTATGCGTGCTGCACGTTTCGAAATCCTCTTGAACCGTAAACAAGTCCTTTAATTCTTCATTCGAAAATTTCATCGTATCAATCGTACTCGCCTGATCCATCATAACGCAGCCGCCAAGCGATGTCTTGGCGATTTGCCGTTGAAATATTTTCTCCTCAATCGTACCGGCCGTGATCAGTCGATAAGTTTTAACATCTCTCTTTTGTCCGTCTCGCCAAATTCGCGACATCGCTTGTAAATCTGTAGCCGGATTCCAATCGTTATCGAACAGCACTAATCGCGACGCTCCCGATAAATTCAGGCCCACTCCGCCAGCTTTCGAGCTCAGTAAGAATACCGAAATTTCAGATTTCGCTCGATTAAATCTCTCTACAATTGAATTTCGTTCGGACGAAGATGTCGATCCGTCCAATCGAAGATAGGAATAATTCGAATGGGCACAGAGCTCCATAAGCATGTCGAGCGTTTTCGTATGATTCGAAACGAGAACGATCCGTTCGTTTTGCACAGTGATGGCTTCTTTTAGGAAGTTTTGAACAAGCTCTAATTTCGCCGAATCGAATGGTCCCATTTCTTTCCAGTCGGGAAGAATTTGAAGTAGGTACTGAAGAAGAGGACTATCCAATTGCGATGTGGTTTTTATCAGCGATGGATGATTGCAGATTTTTTTTAGGACAGTGATAATCTGAAAAAAATTTTTTTCTTACATTACTCTGATGGTGTAGCATATCATTTTAATAATAAAAGCGACGTTCAGGGCATAATTTACCGTAATATGCACAAACCTGAAAACATTTACTGAAATTTGTTGACACCACATCCTACTTCCCGTAGGAGGGTTAATGGTAAGTCCTTTATCTAGTGCCCAGCTGTCCAACAGTTGTAAAGCGGAATGCATAAGGTACCCTAGAACTTGCTCAAAATTATCAGTTAGCATGATGACAAGATCGTCAGCATATGCTATTGTGGGATAGCCGTTCCGATTTAAAATGGAAAGTGGTTCATTCACTGTTAGGACCCGCAGGAGAGGCGGTATTATGCCGCCCTGTGGCGTTCCTTTGTGGACAGAGCCTTTTCTTGTCTCGTTACCCGTCCGTGCTACGAATTTTCGTGAGCGAAGAAGTTTAACTATTCATGCAGTCAGGAGAGGTTCCACACTCTAAGGACGCGGAAGGCCGCAAGTATAGCATCAATGTTGACGTGGTTAAGAGCGCCTTTCACGTCTAGAAAGGCATCGAGTGCAACCTCTTTATGATGGAAAGCTTTCTCTACGGCGGCTATCGTCACATGCAAGGCGGTGTCAGTGCACCTACCTTTCAGATAGTCGTGTTGGTAGGGGAATCTGACTGAGAGGTTCAGATTTTCCCCGTAGGTAGCTGTCCACCAGTCTTTCAAGGCCTTTACAAAGGAACGAAGTCAGGCTGATGGGTCGAAAAGCCTTCGGAATGTTGTGGGAGGTTCTACCTGGTTTAGGTATGAAAACTACCTTAACTTCTTGCCATAGCTTCGGTATGTGGCAAAGACTGATGCATGCTTTATATAACTCAACCAGGTACTGAATTATTGTTTCATCCGCATTCTGGATCATTGCGTGATAGACTCCATCCAGTCCTGGTGACTTGTAAGGTTTGAAGGAACTAAACGTAATTCCTATGTTTTCTGGCGTCACGACTGTATCTACTAGTTCTGAGTTGGATAGAATACGATCGACACATGAACTTTGTAGCGGGGGCTCAAAGCAACCGGGGAAATGCGTTTGCATTAAAAGTACAAGTGACTCGCCGCTAGACCCCGTCCATGAACCATCGCTTTTATCCAGTAATTCATGCATACATATATGGGTCGTTGGATAGGGTCCTCTTTATCCTAGCAGTATCGTTGACGTTATCGATTTCTTCGCAGAATCTCTTCCATGAATTTCGTTTGACGGCTCTTAGCTGTTTTTATACAGTGTAAGTGCAGTTTGGTATTTGTCCCAGTCTGTGTCAAGTTTGCTGGAATTAGCTTTGTTAAAGAATTTTATTGCTCGTTTTTTTCAGAATATCGAGATCAATATTCCACCAGACAGCGTTCTTACTATCTTTGGCGGACTTCTGAGGGCAGGAACTCTTGTATGAGTTTGTTAGTATATTTGTTAACATACCCATTCTTTTATCTAAGGAATCTGGTGTTTTTATTGGGTAAGGAACTATTGCCGGTAGTTTACGGTTTATTACCTCCTGATGTTTAACCCAATCCGTTCTTGCTGGATTCCTGTAAAACTGGGTTTTTTTTTGCTGATTCCACTATTTCAAATCTTATCCACATGTGGTCTGACAGGGATGGTTCTTTCGAAACTCTCCAGTTGCGGACCACTAGTGATTTAGAGTTAGTTGCAAGAGTCAGGTCAATTACCACGCTTCTTGCTCTATTTATGAAGGCATATGATAACTCACCTCCTTGTCCAGAACACAGAACATGCGGTTTTAAACTGCAGTCACTTCGCAGAACGGAGAAATAATATGCCGAGTCCACCATTCATCATATGATGAAATCAGAGGAAAATTGGATAGAAGTTTGCACACTCGTAATGAATGTGCTAAAGGATCTTCGGAGAATAGAGAGAGAAAGGAGAGCAGAAACAATATAAGGTGCACAGCATAAAATGCTAACCAGCCCCGCGAAGTAATACCAAAGGGCAGTCCTGCGCAAAGAGTGGTTAAAATCTGTGTGCGGGTGTTTGGTTTAGTACGCAGGCGTATATCGGCTCACAGTTCTCTGTCAGATCAGGCATGTGAATCATGCATACCCATGGCACGGGCTATTGGTATTTAATGATGATTCCACAACTCCCTGGCGTAACCAGAAAAAAAACGCACTTGTTTAATTACCAATTGCTTGTGACCTCGAATTACTCGCGCGTGCTTGGAAATAGCATACAAGACCGAAAAACGAAAGAATAGCGGTCGAATAGCAGCCGTACAAGAAATGATTAATACAAACAGCATAGAGCACTGAAAAACGGCATAAAAGAACGAAATAAAAAAATAATAATCCCCGCTTTGGCCGCTATATCCGCGCAACAACCGTGTCGCTTTAGGAGTTTGAAATTTTTTCAATAAATCTCAAAGCTCATGATCCCCGCTTATCGGTCGCAACTCGCGTGCCAATAACCAACCGCTCAGCGATATCGTCAACCGTCTCTCGCTCCCACGGACTCTTCACCATGACAAAAAGGTAACGGTAATTCATACCGCAAAAACGAATATGCTCATACTAGAAGTTTCACTTCAAAGTGGCAAGCGATTATGACAGAGAGTCAGTCGAGATCAAATCATTGCGTGGTGAAGTCGACGGAGTCAGTCGGTATTGAGAACCCGATCAAGTCGTGTGAGGGTGGAGCGCGATTAGTGCGATGGATGAGGCGAAATATTGTGGAGCAGTCGAAGTTGGGAAAGCGATTAAGTCATGGGATCGATATCGCCAATATTTAGACGATACAGAGTGAACAAGAAAAGTGTCGAATTAATTATAGAAAGGCGTAAAATAAAGTTTGCGGTTGTTTTACTTTGAAGAAAACTAGTTTTATTTTTACTTGGAATCCAACAATCCCCAGATCACTTCGAAATATTTATTGCCCGCAGTGAATGACATGATGGGGTAGATCACTTTAAGGAGGTCAGAACAAAACATGTCCAAATAATCTCTGGACTATAACTCTCAAGGAAGTCGTCGGGTTGTCCGACCATGTAGCACATCAAAGCGATCAGTTGAAGAGGAGGCCAGACGAATAAACAATCCTGACGAAAACTAAAGATAGATACTCAGCATCGCTCCGTGTGGAAGAGAACTGTTTCTGTCCTATGCCACTACAGGTGGTCTTTACAGAAAATTGATTGAGATATTTCCAAGCCCAAAATTAAATAATTTATAATTAAACATACCTGCAACGGACTGTAATTCCTTTCGGCCGAGTCTTGTTTCGCTTCATACCACTCCAGAACTTTCTGCAGCATAAACTGTTGCAGTTCCGTCGGTTTTACAAAAACAATGAATTCCGTTTTCTTCGGCAAATATTCCCGAATAATGCTTTGCGTCCTTCGCAGTATGAATTCACCTGTGATTCGATTCAATTGTTGAGCCCGTTCCTTTCCAATTTCTTTGGCTTCTTCCGAACTTTCGGGAGATTGCGACTGTACAATCGGTGTCTCATACTGAAACTTATACTCGGCATAGTCGCCAAGAATACCCGGATTCACAAAATCTACTAGCGCGAAGAATTCCTGCAGGTCATTTTGAATCGGCGTTCCCGTCAAAATAATCCGTCGTTTTATGTTTAACTGGCGTAAACTAATCGCAGCCTTAATCGAATTATTCTTGAGCCGATGTCCTTCGTCACAAACGACCAAATCGAATTTGATCTGCTCGAACTCGTCGCAATTTTTCACGAGCATTTCGTACGAAGTGATTACGAACGGGACATGCCCAGTGTTCGGGTACTGCTTGGGTTTGTTTTTCGCGTCGACAATATAGGCGAAAAGTCGCTCGGAACTAAGCCATTTGGTTATTTCGTCGCTCCAGTGATGCGTAAGGCTGCTTGGAGTGACGATTAGAATTCGTCTTAGGACCGGATCCGATCCGTACGGGCCTTGTTTGAGTAGCGTGTGACAAACAGTGAGGCATTGTAGCGTCTTGCCCAGACCCATTTCATCGGCCAAGATTGCTCCCGAATGATCGACATTCCGAAAGCCTTGAATGCATTCGTACAGGAATATAATGCCGGCGCGTTGATGAGGGCGAATGGCTCTCAGGAGAGAGTTGGCGACTTTAACTTCACTGATGGGACGTGTAGCCTCGTTGTACTTCCACTGATGGGAATAGTTCGGTGCTGGCAAAATAAATGGAGAAAGCTCGGGTGTAGAAACCAAGCTAGAAGTTGATGGTAACTTTATTTTGCCCATATGCAGCGTTGTCTTAAAAACATTGTTTGATTTCCGTTTCTTTGGCAGCGTACAATCTTCTGAAGACTCTTCATTTTTTGTCTTAACCGACGCAACGTGTGAAGACTGAATTCTCTCCTGAATTTCTACTTCTTTACTTCCAATTACGAGGCGACTGCCATCGAAAAGTTCTTCAGGTTTTAAAGAATTGGAAGAACCTAAAAAATTACCTTCCAGATCTTTCAGAACAAATGTACTATGCGAGCCTTCAAGAGTGCCATCACCTTCCCAGGTTTTATGCTTTTTCGTAGTCCTCTTATTCCAAACGACTCTGAAGCAAACTTTTCCAGATTCGGAACTCGTGGGACGGTTTTCTTTCGATTGTGCTGGAGTGAAAGGTTTAGCCGAATTTGAGAGATTTTCTGGCGCGATCCTTCTTTGGAATGATGACTGAAATTGTGTATTTCTGTTGGATGGAGCGCCGGATTTTCTCATAGTGTTTTTCTATTTTTGCACACTTTGAATTGAATTGCAAAATTTTACCGCCACGACTTGTCAACTAGTTATTAAACAATTCGCAATAGAAAGAAGTTTTTTTTTTTTGTTCATCAATTAGTTTCACTTTATTTCCAAACTTAGGCAGTTCGAGCTTAATTCTAAGGGCGTCAATGAGCGAAAGTCATTTCAATCCAGCTTTTAATCAAATTTATTAAAAATTAACTAATTCATTATTTTGAATTCCATTTTAGTTTAGAATCTCACAACTATTGCATAGTGTCGCTACGGTCGGACATTTCTTTTCGCCAAAAAGAAGGCGACGTTATCGAGCTGACAGCGAGTTGTTGGCACGTTTTAAGTGATTTAATTTCCGTGTTTTAAACCCGACTGCGAATAAAGCGTTTTGCATCATGGCTCAATTCGATCTGACCGCAAAGAATTGTCAGTTTTTTGACCGGCATTTAACTTTTCCACTTTTGGAATTCTTGTGCGACAAAGAGGTTAGAAAAGGCGAGCAATAACGAACGTCTTTGCCCGATTTGGGGTCTCGCCCCAAACAAAGTGCATTTTTCGCGAATCCCGAAATAATTGAGATTTCATTGCAGATTTACGACAAAGAAGTTCTTCTCGAGTACATCCTGGACACGGTAAACAAGACAAACATGATTGATTACATTATGGATACGAGGAAGCGGTTGAATTTGGGCGATGAAATGCCCGAGGAGCTGGTTCAGCGGAAGACGAACGTTCTGGCTACGCTCAAGGAACTGCAAGCCGAGGTAGCGCCTATCATGAAAGCCACCGAAATGTGGAAGAATAGCGAAAGCGTGAAGGACTCGAAGACGCTGCTGAACATTCTGCAGAAGGAGTTCAATTTCAAGAGTGAAAATGTCGAGAGCGCGTACAAGCTAGCGAAATATTTGTACGAGTGCGGCAATTATCAGGATTCAACGTCCTATTTGTACTTTTGCTTGTTGGTCATGTCGCCGACGGATAAGGTGAGTCAAGTGAAAGAAATCATCCCAAAAGTTTGACACGTCTGCATTGCACTTTTCATGATTATGATTAAGTTAGGATTTATTTAGATATAAAAGGCATTTTGGAGGAGGAAGTGCATATGTATCGATGACGGAACGATCGTTCACCTGTTTACATAACTTCTCTCGATCAAGATTCATTTGAGATTGCGTTCATGCACATTTCTATGGTATATGCACAACCTTATCCCACCTCTTTTCAACTATCCCAGAAATACTCGGCAAGCCGCACGCTGCCTTGCGTTCACTGTTGAACCTTTATCGTCACGTACAGTGAAGTAAAGTTAGTCCTTTGTCGCACGAACATCAAGACACTGGAATGCATTCCCGACCCACGTATTCCCATCAGATTACAACATTCAGCTTTTCCAGGTAAACATCCACCCAAGTTTAAACTTTAAATTCTCCCATCCAGAAACTTTCTTATAACCCCATCGCTCACCTACCCTATACCGACTTGACTGTGCATTCAATGCATTAAAACGTGACTCCCTAAATTATGTTCGATGCTATAAAAAAATACAATTAGGGAATAAAAACAGTAGCCGCTCATTTGGATCTCAGAACACAAAGAAAATGAACGAACTGATGTATTAACCACGAAAGCATCCGATCATGAATCCACTTTATGTATGCGGAGTACAACTCAGTACTTTTTGTTGTATGTGACACCGGAACTTACAGCTCCGGTGAGGGGGGAAGGATATTGGTTGTTGGGAATTAAGAGGATAGAGACGGAAGTGGCAATTTCTTTGAATGTTGTAGTCAGTAGGACAGTCCTGTTTAAAAACGAATCACGAAATGTAACAGTGCGACCGAAGATGGGGTTGAGAGAATACTTATGAGCACGTGAAGCAGCTCTAGTATTACGGGATAAGGGCATACAAAGGGGCAAGATATTAGATATTTCGTCCGAACAATCTCCATTGTTGAAGCGATACAAAAGGGTTAGGGTGCTTACAGTTCGTCTATGCTCGAGGGAATCAAGCGATGAAGTGATGTCAGAATCTCCTAGAATTTTAATAGTCCGAGACTGGATACTATCCAGTCTCTTTTGCAGCTCCCGCCCATAGGTGGGAATTAAATTCAAGACGTGGTCTAATATAGGCCTTATAAATTGTCGGTAACCCAGAAGTGGTGAAGGAGTTTTTTCACCGTTTTAGGTAACGCAAACATTTAGATACTTCCTTGGCGATGTTAAATATATGATCGTTCGAAGATAAGTTATCTATGATTTGGATACCTAACATCTTAACACTTGAAGAGTTGATTAATGGCTGGCATCCAAAGGTGATACCACCAAAACTACCATCCAAATGTGCCTAAAATTATAGTAAAAGCTTCACTGAGACTCCAAAAATAATCATTCGATCAAAGGAATATCTGAAATTAAACAGTATCTAGCCTGATGACTCCCGCAAGGGGGTAGTTGTAGTATGAGGTTTTACCAATTCCTGCAACTATCTTTGGAGTTAGCGACTCCACAGACCTGAGCTAACTATCCCCCTCTGGGATGGGGGGGGGCTGTAGAATTCACCCACAGCCAGTCCTGCTTGCCCTAAAAATGGCAAATGGACACTCACTGGATCATGGGCTTATCACCCGTGATCTTAAGACCTAAATGATACGAGAAACGGATACATCGCCTCGGATACGGACTGATCCTACGGTAACGACTTTTGGCATTCGAAAACGGACTATGATTGGCTTCTGGAACGTTCGAACATTGAATGACGGGGGAAGAGCTGGGGTTACTCGGTCCTTGCACCGCCAATCAGTGATCGACCGTGAAATGGAGCACTATAACATCCAAATCTTGGGCTTGAGCGAGGTCAGGTGGACAGGATCAGGAGAAGAACGAACCCCTAGCGGAAACACTATTCTGTACATTGGCCCTGAAAGTGAAGCCAGAAATGGCGTGGCGTTCGTCCTTACGCCGAGAGCGAGAAACAGTCTCATTAGCTGGGAACCAATCTCGGATAGGATTATCGTCGTCAGGCTCAGGACCAGTGTCAGAAACGTCACAATTCTGCAGTGCTACGCACCAACTAATACCGCGACATCTGGTGACAAAGAGGAGTTTTATAGCCAACTGAGTGCCACCTTCGAACGTGTTCCAAGAGGTGATATTATTATCATCTCGGGAGATATGAACGCCCAGGTTGGATCAGACAACACTGGACTAGAACACGTCATGGGGAGGCATGGTGACCCTTGGGTCGACGCTTCACGACCTTGGATTAAGAGACCCGAAAACGGCGAATTATTTGTGGAGTTCTGTAGTACTCGGCAAATGGTCATCGGAGGGACCCTTTTTCCACACAAGAGTCATCATAAAACATCTTGGGTTTCCCCTGATGGTGTTACTCAGAACCAGATCAACCATTTGGCTATAAGTCGCCGATGGAGAAGATGTCTCCTCGATGTGCGAGCGAAACGTGGAGCTGACGTGGGGAGCGATCACCACTTGATGGTTGCCTGCTTGAGATTGTGTACAGCAGCTATCCGACGACCACAAATTCTTCAAATGAAGCGCAAGCTTAATGTGGATAAACTCAGAGATCCCAACAAAAAACGCGAATACACCACCATTCTACGCGAAAAGTCATCCACATTGTGTGAACATGAAATGCGCACACTGGACGCCAATTGGGAGGCAACCAGAAACACTTTTCTAACTAGTGCTGAAGAATCTGTGGGATATGCGCAAAGCGGTGAGAAACCCTGGATGTCACAAGACACATGGGACAAGGTTGGCAATCGGAAAAAAGCCAAATTGGCAATCATCTCTCAACCCGATGTCAACCAACGAACGCCCGACTTGAGGCAGAACTACCGCGATGCTCATATACAGCTTAAAAAGGCTGTTAGACGCGACAAGAGAAAGGCCATTGAAGATCTGGCAAACAAGGCAGAATCTGCGGCTTACCTTGGGGATATGGGTTCACTTTTCAAAATCATGAAACAGTTGACGAACAGGAATTTCACCGCCAACCACCTGGTGAGAGATGTCAACGGAACTCTCCTTAATATGAGTGAACACCAGTTGCGACGATGGAAGGAATACTTCTATGATATTTTAAACATCTTGTCAGATGAAGATATTCCGGAAACAGAACAACTTCCAAACATCCAACCGCAACAATCCTCTATTAGGGACGATCCCCCAGATAAGGAAGAGATAGTTTCCGCCATTCGGTCAATGGCGGGAAGGAAAGCTCCAGGTATAGACGGACTACCAACCGAACTCCTCAAAGCGGACCCGGAAATCACAGCCGATATACTCCTCCCGCTCTTCACTAAGGTGTGGAGTGAAGGAAGATATCCGACTGAATGGAAGGAGGGCGTCATTGTGAAAATTCCGAAGAAGGGCGACCTTCGGGATTGTGGCAATTGGCGTGGTATATGTCTACTTACTGCCGTATCAAAAATTATGGCTAAGGTAATTCTCAATAGGATTAGTGATGTCGTCGAGAGCACTCTCGAAGTTTATCAGGCTGGATTCCGTAAAGGGTCATCTTGTACCGACCACACAAATACCCTACGGATAATATTAGAGCAGTCAGCCGAAATGGGTTCGCCACTACATCTCATGTTTGTGGACTTCGAGAAGGCTTTCGACAGCGTTAAGCGAGATTACATATGGAATGCTTTGCATAGGAGAGGTATTCCAGATAAGGTCATAGCTATGATTAAAGAATCCTATGAAGATGCAAGGTGTCGCGTCTTGCATAGAGGAGAGCTGTCCGAGAGCTTTCCTGTGCGAACGGGTGTCAGACAAGGCTGCATATTATCACCAGCCCTGTTTCTGGTGGTAATAAATGACATCTTAAAAGCTGCACTGGAAGGTGGGGAAGGTAAAGGTCTTCAATGGAGACTATTTAACATCTTAAGTCACCTTGATTATGTTGATGACGTGTGTTTGCTTGCACATACCCGTTCGGACTTAGAGTCAAATGTTCGCTCGTTGCATTCTAAATGCAAAGAGGCGGGACTGAAAATAAATGTGCGTAAAACCAAGTACATGCACATGGGTTCGAACGCAAGCACACCGATTGTTCTTAATGGACAGGATGTGGAAGAGGTGTAAGTATTGAAAAAAATACAAAAACTCAAAATTTTTTAATGAAATTTTAATATGAAAATCTGTGAAGCTAATTTAGAAAAAAAATGCTTAAAAGTTTCTTTATTTTGAAGAAATCAATTATCATGAATCTATTGAAAGCTATCAACTTGAAATTTTGTACAAACACTTTTAAAAATATGCGAACTTCCGAAAAAGCAGTTAACGTATTCGAAAGAAAGGTCCTACGAAGAATTTAGGGACCTGTGAAGGAAGGAACGGAATGGCAGATAAGATACAACCATGAGTGGTATGAACTCTACGACGAGCCAGAAGCTTCAACGTTCATCAAGCTATGTAAACTGCAGTGGGCTGGAATAATAATTAAGGACAATCCTACCTGCTTACCAAAAAAAAATTTGAAATATTCCCCAGAGTAATTTTATTTACAAATTATCGGTACTTCTTTGTCACAATGTATGTATATGATCTCAAATCGACCCCGTGTACTTCCTCAGTTTTATCACAACTGACCTTATAAATATGAAACAAGAACAAATTTTGTTCGTTCAGATAACGGGAATATCGTTAGCGAATAACTGCGTATTTGTACACTGTGCCATTTGCACCATTGCATGGAATATTTTAGAGAAACCGTAGTGTACAAATTCATGTAAGCGTTTTATATTTTTAAAAATATTAAGTGACTTTATAAATATGAAACGGACCTTATAAGAGAAGACTAAAAAGATCGGTAATGATGCCTCCTTAACAGGTTTCGTGCGGACATATCAAGATGTGATATTTTCACTGTCAGGCGGAGATATCAACATTCGCAAGGAAAAAAATAATATTCAAATCTATTGTTTCAAATCAAATCATATCGATTTCTGTCCTTAAATATTCTTTTATAATTACGAGCATTCTCCAATTAGAGGGCTATCGGCAATTTAGATTTAAAAAAAAAAACTTCTTAAAATATTTAGAATTTTTATTTATATACTTTTTAATTTCCAGAACTATTTGAACGTACTGTGGGGAAAATTAGCTGCCGAAATTCTCATCTTGAACTGGAATTCAGCGCTGGAAGATCTCTCCCGTCTTCGCGAGTATATCGATAACAGCAATTTCAGTAATATCCAAGCTCTACAGCAACGAACGTGGTTGATCCACTGGAGTGTTTTGGCATTCTTCAATCATCCGAAAGGTCGCGATCTTATTATAGAGATGTTTTTGTACAAACCCTTGTATCTGAATGCCATCCAGACCATGTGCCCACACATTCTCCGCTATCTGGCCACTGCTGTCATCATAAATCGTACTCGACGCAACGCTCTCAAGGATCTCATCAAAGTCATCCAACAGGAATCCTACACATACCGCGATCCAATTACCGAATTCCTCGAATGCTTGTATGTTAATTTCGATTTTGATGGAGCCCGGATGAAACTTCACGAATGCCAAACCGTAATTATCAACGATTTCTTTATTGTCGCTTGCATTAATGAATTCGTCGAGAATGCTCGTCTTATGATTTTCGAGACATTCTGTCGTATTCATCAGTGCATTACCATTGGAATGTTAGCCGATAAATTGAACATGAAACCGAACGAAGCCGAATGTTGGATCGTGAATTTGATTCGTAATGCTCGATTAGATGCGAAAATCGATTCGAAATTGGGTCATGTTGTGATGGGTACGCAACCGTTGAGTCCGTATCAACAACTTGTCGAGAAAATTGATTCCCTTTCAGTTAGGTCGGACGCGTTAACAGGTCTCGTTGAAAGAAAACACAAAGCTAAAAATTCTGAATCGGTCGAAACTTGGAAGTATTATTAAGGGAATTGTTTTTTATCGAGTTAAATCAATTTTTTTTCTGTATTCATAAAAAATTAAAAATAAAACGAGAAGACTTTTCGTTATCTGTTAGATAAGGAAAAATAACAACAATCAACATCTTTTTAAACCGGATTGCGCGCATACATAAAATTATGGGATCCTTTACTGTATATTTTCTTAGAATAAATTATTATTCTAAAAGAATATCAAAAATGAGTTTGCTTTTTTAATGATTAAGAAAAGTATTTTTCAGGAACCACATATCTTAGAATGCACAAACTATATATTTAGCCCTCACACTGGCATATGCTTTTTTGAACGTGTAAGGGGGCTATTGAAATAAAAGGAGATAAACAGGCGTATTATGAGACTCGACTCGACTAAGTGAGTTAGTTTTCTGTATTATGAGACTCGAGCAGAACTGTGTGAGTGAGTTTTTCGCGTGACTGGCAAGTGAGGTGTCTTGTTTTTGTGTAATATAAGACTCGAGTACTTGACGAGTTAGTCACATTGAACGTCGAAACAACTCGAATGGTAGTGGGTGCACGAGTTTGATTTTTTAATTTCTATAGTAGTATTATTTTTAAGAAATGATAAAGGGCTCAGCAGAGACCGAAACGTCACGAATAATAAAGCGTAACAGTGTAGAGTCCGGAAATCTTTTCTTTCAATTCGGAATGCACTGTGAAAACATTCACCAAACCATTAGAGAGCTCTACGGAGAGCAAACTCTCCAATTAGCTCGGCGATTGGAAACTACAAAAAACAAAATCGACACCATTCTCAACCAGATAGCCTTCGAAAAACGATGCAGAGATAAGAACTTTGTTCCTAGAGGCTTCAAAATCGTGGGCATATGGGACAACTATCGTAGCAAGGCTATTTTGAAGAAAGTGAGCCAGCCAGTGAGGAATGACATCAAACTCAAGAGAACTAAGCTGGACTACCTCAACAAAGAAGCCCTATCCCTTCGCCTCCTCCTCGGTAGCCTTCTACCGAAGGATACCTTTAATTATTTTGATTCTTTCATTTCAGAACGCAGAGAAGCAGAATTCATCAAGAAGAAAACGATACAGGAACGGAAATTCAGGAGTTTAGAATCAACATTAGAAGCAGCGCAACTTCGCGCTTACTCCAACAAGTATTCCAACCGAAGAAATCATTCAGCAAATAGAGCCGGCAATCAGAGGTCTTCCGTAAGCGATTGAAATTAAACACGAGGTCTCTCACATCATCAAGCGAGCAGTGCCACCTACGACGAATATCCCCCCGAAAGAACGGAAAGCTTTAAAAGATCTTAAACAAACGAAGGAAATAGCGATTATGCGAGCGGACGAAGGAAACGCAACGGTAGTCATGGACAAGAAATAATACGAGGAGAAGATACGAGATATTCTACAAACAGGACCATGTACAGAAATGAAGAGAGATGCAACCGCTGCCCTCCATCGGGAACTAACTCTATCCATCAAAAAAAATCTCATATTAGCGGAAAAATATGCCAAATTAATCCCTTCAGACCCTCATACACCAAAAATGTATGGACTTCCGAAAATTCATAAGGAGAATACCCCACTTTGACCCATCATCAGTTCGGTACAATCACTTACCCAAAAACTGGCTAAGGCTCTCGCGATTGAGTTACGCCCACTAGTAGGTAACACATCGCGCTCTGTTAAAAATTCCGCTCATCTAGTAGAGATTCTTCAGAAATTCAAATTGGAACCAACGGATATTTTAGTCAGCCTAGACGTGGAATCACTGTTCACCAACATCCCGATTAAGGACACCTTAAATATCATCAGAAAACTCATTCCGGACAAAAGGTATGACTTAATAGAATTTTGTTTAAATAATACTTTCTTTTCAGCTTTAGGGAAACTCTTCAAGCAAACGGAAAGAGCGGCTATGGGATCTCTAATTTCACCGGTGGTAGCGAAAATTTACATGCAGGAATTCGAAAAGAACGCACTTGACTCAGCTCCATTAACACCGAAATTGTCGACAAATTCTTAGCACACCTGAACTCACACCACGAGAAAATTAAGTTCACCATGGAAACAGAAAGCAACGGGAAACTGCCATTCTTGGATGTACTCATAGAAAGGAATGATACGTCGCTCACAGATATCTCCACGCTCATTCACATCACCACCCAAGCCAGAAAACAGGCGTACTGAAGATCCTAATACACAGAACTCGACGTACAACTGACGAAAATCCGGGCAATCTACGAAAGGAAAAGGATCAGCTGAATCGGGCATTCACAGCAAATGGATACAAAGCGAGCGAAATTAACATGGCGTGGAAACCGAAGCATCCAAGGACAACAGAACGAGATGACACTGAAGAAGGAAATGCAGATAAACGATGGGTAGAACTACTTTACGTCCAGGGCACGAGGGATAAGATAGGAAAAACCCTTCGAAAATCCAACATCAAGACAACATTCACTACCCCGACTACTATCCGAGGAATTTTAGGAAACCAGAAGGACAAAACACCATTGGAGACTGAAGGAGTATACAAAGTACCGTGCGGCTTATGCGATAAAATATATATAGCAAGAAACGGGACGCACAGTCCAAACAAGAATCAACGAGCACCAACGATGCACACGGAAAACCCAGATACAGTCATCAGCGAACGCGAAACATGCAACGACAGAGGACCATACAATCGATTTCGCCAATGTGCAAATTCTGGCTAGGACAAATCAATATTATCAACGAATAGTACGAGAAGCAATAGAAATTTCTAAACATCCACAGAACTTCAACCGAGACACTGGATACAAGTTATCAGCAGTTTGGCTACCTGCCTTAAAATTTGGTAAGAACAAAATCCGTACCCAGAAATCCTTAACTAATTTAACTACCTGATACTAATTAATTAACCTTAATTAACTAATTTAACCTTAATTACCTTTCCTTCTATATAATAATTGTGTTTTGTAATTGTCGATCAGTTTGATAAAGGTCTCAGCAGAGACCGAAACGTCACGAATAATAAAGCGTAACAGTGTAGAATCCGGAAATATTTTCTTTCAATTCGAAATGCACTGTGAAAACATTCACCAAACCACCTAAATTTTTGTTAGGTTTATTAAAAGAGTGCAGTCAATTTTGCTTTACCTAAAATTGCATAAATAAATATGAATAATATACATACGTACCTGTTCGTGTTCCTTTGCTTGCACCTTAACATCTGCGCACACTTGCTATTTTTACGCAGTGTTTATTTTCACAGAGGTTAATTTCATTCGGATTGAAAATGCGTTGCTGTAAAAACAAGAATATTATTTGAAACCTTTTCACCAGCTGCAATATTTTCACTAAACGCCATTATAAAATTTTAACATTTCTTTACCATCGAAATGATATGAACCGAAATTTACAGGATTACTAGTGTGCTGAGAGAGATATTATGGGCTATTGGAACTTTCCAGCAAACAATTTTATGAGGGTTCGCAAATAACGATATAGGTTTAGGTTTAAGTTGTAGGAGGGTGGTTTTATAGAACCACAATGCACTGGACCCATCTAGTTGGGCCCATTGTACTCCCCCTATTGATTATAAGATGGAAGTCACTCCTCTTGTTCTAGCCACTTGGTTCGGTTTGCGAATTGTAGCAGGCTCGAATGTTGGACGCCTCTGAGGTCGTCTAGTTCTGAGAAGAATCTAGAACCTAAACAAAGGAGACGACTGTTGGAGATTTGAGATGTAAGAACGAGATTTCAATATGCCTGGTAATAAATATGCGCATATGAAACCGATTAGGTTTTATCTTTATATCACTTTAAAACCTGAAAAACTTTTCGATGGCAATGGCCTCGTAATTGGAAGTAAAGAAGTAGAAATTCAGGAGAGAATTCAGTCTTCACACGTTGCTTCGGTTAAGACAGACAAAAAATGAAGAGTCTTCAGAAGATTGTACGCTGCCAAAGAAACGGAAATCAAACAATGTTTTTAAGAAAACGCTGCATATGGGCAAAATAAAGTTGCCATCAACTTCTAGCTTGATTTCTACACCCGAGCTTTCTCCATTTATTTTGCCGGCACCGAATTATTTCCATCAGTGGAAGTACAACGAGGCTGCATGTCCCATCAGTGAAGTTAAAAACGCCAACTCTCTCCTGAGAGCCATTCGCCCTCATCAACGCGCCGGCATTACATTCCTGTACGAATGCATTCAAGGCTTTCGGAATGTCGATCATTCGGGAGCAATCTTGGCCGATGAAATGGGTCTGGGCAAGACGCTACAATGCCTCACTGTTTGTCACACGCTACTCAAACAAGGCCCGTACGGATAGGATCCGGTCCTAAGACGAATTCTAATCGTCACTCCAAGCAGCCTTACGCATAACTGGAGCGACGAAATAACCAAATGGCTTAGTTCCGAGCGACTTTTCGCCTATATCGTCGACGCGAAAAATAAACCCAAGCAGTACCCGAACACTGGGCATGTCCCGTTCGTAATCACTTCGTACGAAATGCTCGTGAAAAATTGCGACGAGTTCGAGCAGATCAAATTCGATTTGGTCGTTTGTGACGAAGGACATCGGCTCAAGAATAATTCGATTAAGGCTGCGATTAGTTTACGCCAGTTAAACATAAAACGACGGATTATTTTGACGGGAACGCCGAAAAATGACCTGCAGGAATTCTTCGCGCTAGTAGATTTTGTAAATCCGGGTATTCTTGGCGACTATGCCGAGTATAAGTTTCAGTATGAGACACCGATTGTACAATCGCAATCTCCCGAAAGTTCGGAAGGAGCCAAAGAAATTGGAAGGAGCCAAAGAAATTGGAAGGAACGGGCTCAACAATTGAATCGAATCACAGGTGAATTCATACTGCGAAAGACGCAAAGCATTATTCGGGAATATTTGCCGAAGAAAACGAAATTCATTGTTTTTGTAAAACCGACGGAACTGCAACAGTTATGCTGCAGAAAGTTCTGAAGTGGTATGAAGCGAAACAATACTCGGTCGAAAGGAATTACAGTCCGTTGCAGGTATGTTTAATTATAAATTATTTAATTTTGTGCTTGGAAATATCTCAATTTTCTGTTAACACCACTTGTAGGGGCATAAGACAGAAACAGTTCTTTTCCACACGGAGCGATGCTGAGCATCTATCTTTAGTTTTCGTCAGGATTCTTTATTCGTCTGGCCTCCTCTTCAACTGATCGCTTTGATGTGCTACATGGTCGAACAACCCGGCGTCTTCCTTGAGAGCTATAGTCAAGAGATTGTTTGGAGATGTTTTGCTCTGACCTCCTTAACGTGATCCACCCCATCATGCCCTTTACTGGGACTCGGTTGCAGGCAATAAATATTTCGAAGTAATCTGGGGATTGTTGGATTCCAAGTAAAAATGAAACAATTTTTCGATTAAAAGACTTGCGGAATTTCCGCACAATTTTTATAGAGAATTTCATAATTTCTGAACATTTTTTGATCTTGTAATTCTAAATTTAAGCTGGGTTTAGCCTAGTGTGTTGGTTTACAATGCGAAGGTCGTGAATTCAAATCCAAGTCGACGTATAATTCCAGCGCACTGCCGACTTAGATATACCGCGGTTACCTCAGGCTACGAAAACTTTCCTCAACAAGTAATGAAAATGTTAAGAAACCTGAAGGTCAGGAGGCCAAGGCTCGATTAGGACTATAGTGCCATTGTAGAAGAATTCTAAATTACTAAACCTCTATACTCCCCTGGCAGAAGAAAATTGTTAAAGATTAGTACTCTGACGCGGAAATCAAATGTCACGTCATTTTGAGACACCCTTTAGTTGGAGTTATCGCAAAACAATCATCGCTAAAAACAGAGTTTGCCGCTATTAAATTGCTGTTCTACTATCAAAACAAAAATAAATAAAACACCAAAATTCACCTCTTCCCAGAAACATTTTTATTCTTCAGTTTTCTCTGGAGGCGGACCACACGGTTGCAACATTTTTTCCATAATATTAAAACGGATGCGTGCTTTCGACTCGTTCTCGGTGATAGCGTAGAAATTAAGGACATCATAGTGGCCCAGGTAGCTGGCCAGCGAGTCGCGGTGCTGATTCGTCAACCACTCGTATTTTGTGGTATCAGCGTGTCCCGTGCCGATGTACTTACTCTGCAGATGCTCCAATTGACTGTGAATGTTGTAGCGGTCGCCCATATTCGATGTAATTGAAAAATGCTGCTTGATATTGAAATTTGTTGAAATGAATCCCAAACGTTTGATAAACAACCTCGGATGTCAAAATATGAAACGTCACATGGAAACCAACTTCACTACGGAAAAATCGGTTGTTGTCTCCGAAAAATGTCATTTTTGAATAATTGAAAACAACTTCACTGTAGAAAAATCAGTTATTGACATTTAAATTTATACGATTTTCAGTTGTTTTAATTTTTATGTAATAAAATTATCGAAATAATAAATTCCGTGAATTTTTTTATGGATAGCGATGAAGAGGAACTGGACTCATTGTCGCGAAAATTCCTTCGTGATAAATCGAATCCACTCGAAATGACCAGAAAGGAGTAAGGAGACACTTATGTGATAAAACCGATTAAATACGTGATAATGGTAGATACAAGGGCAGCGAAGCGCGATGTTGACCCAAGAAAGGAATAAGGAATAAATTGTCGTTAGTGAACGGATTTTAGGTGGAGCGGCCGTTCCCGCTTATTAGTAGGCACTTCTGCCGAAATCAATATAATCCCAATGATATTCCAATTAGCGGCAGGCAGTTGGGACTGCCGAACTTACCATTTTCTTATCCTAATTGCGGCTTGCAGATGGTGCTGCGTGGGGTGATCTTTCTACTATATAAACACGGCAACGGTACTTGCCAATCTAAATGTTTATTGTGGAATGATACATTTTGTAATTATCTTAGCCTATTTATACAATTTAACTTATGCTAGCTAAGCATCTTTTGGGTTCTCACCAAAAGTGCTTACGATGTACTTTACCTAATTCCACGGTCCCGCCAGACAAGAACTCACATAATTCACATCGCGAAGACAAGTAGTGATATCCGATTACGTCTGGCTGACGTACGTCTGGTGGATATAGTAGTAAACATAATCTCGGGTTATGTTTACTATATGTACGTTTAGTGTGTGAATTCTTGTTGACAAGGCCGTTAGGAATATGCGTACAAATATTACTACACCTTACCCCTTTAGAAAAAATGAATTGTGTTGTAAAGCAAGACACAATTTATTTTTCTTTTAATATATTTTTACAAATATTTTATATTTTAATATTTGTACATAGCTATGGGATATCTTGCATTAATATAATAATTATATGATTTTGTATTTAACTTATTATTTATTTAATGTTTACATTTAAGTGCAAGTAGCATATTTTGTTCTTATGTCTAGTAGTGGAGGTATATTTTACTGTATTTGGGGTGGTGCTTGTATTGATAGCTTAATTACAATAGCTTAATTAAATTTAGATGATATATATTTTTTTTGTAGTATAATTTTTGTTTCTTAGTTTATTTTTCTTAGTCTATTTTTATGAATTTTTGTTATCTTATTTTCTTTATCCTTAATTATACAATTGACATTATCGAGTGATATTACTGTATATGGCCCATTGTATAGTAGGTCTAATTTACTTCTATTTTCGATTGATAGTAAGACTTTATCTCCTATTTGGAGTGGTAATGGATTAGCATTAGAATCATTTTGTCTTTTCCTTTTTTCTTTTGCTTTTTCTAGAAGTTCTTTAGCTTTACTTAGTGACTTTTGTAGTCTGTATTTCAGTTCGTTATTGTACAAGTCGTAGTTGTATATAGGGTCTGGTTTAGATTTGGAGAGTTCTTGAGGTATATGGCCTTTTTTCCGAATACTAATTCGAATGGGGTATAACCATGTACAGAGTTAGGTGTTGTGTTATAGCAGAAAGTGTAATATTGTACCCAATTGTCCCAATCATCTTTGTTTTCGTTTACAAAAGAACGGAGGAACTCATTTAGACTTTTATGGTTCCTCTCAAGTGCTCCTATTGTTTCAGGATGCGCTGCTGTTGCGAACATGTGTTCTAGTTTTAACATTTTACATATCTCTGTGAATACTTGATTTTTGTATTCTGTACCGAGATCTGTTTTTATTTTGGTCATAGGCCCATAGTTTAAAATGAACCCATGTAGTACTGCTCTTGCAACGGTATTAGCTTCTTTGTTGGGGATTGGTATTATTATTACATATTTACTTAAATCACACTGCATAGTTACTGCGTATCTGTTACCATCGTTTGTTTTAGTAAATGGTCCTACTGTGTCTATTGACACTATGTCAAATACTTTAGTTGGTGTTGTTGTTATCTCCATTAATTCCCTATTGTGTTTTTGATGTTTATTTTTTTTGCACATAAACTACAGTTTTGAATAAAGTTAGCTATAGTTTTCTTCATATTTTTCCATTCGTATATTTCCCTTAATTTCTTATACATTCTACTCTGTCCAATGTGTCCTGCTATTGGTGTAGAGTGATTATTTTGTATTATTTCCAGAATTTTAGAGATGCCTGTTAAGGTTATAAGAGGTTTATATATTTGTATATCCATGGTTTTTAGTGTATAGTTTGCTAGCGTTTTGAATGCGGTTATATTTATTATAGTGAATAATTCACTTTCGGCCGATAGTTTCAGAGTCTTGGTCTGGAACTTATTATTTAAATTGTTTTCCAACTCTTTGAGTTCCTGCACTAATGCCGGTTCAATTGGTTGACTATTAGTTAAATTTATATTGTGCTCAAATTCAACTTTGTTTTTATGTATAACCTCGGTAATTATAAGTGTATTTTTATTTTTATATCGCGCGATATTAAACTTCAATTCTGGTAACTGAGATACTTCAGACGGTGATTGTACTTCGAAAACGTGCAGTTGATCAGGCTGCAGGTTTGCATTAGTATCTTTTGAAGTATTGTCGATGAGCTTTAATTCTTCATTGTTTTTGGTCATTGCCCGTGTTTGGATTTGCAAGACATTTTTCAGTTTTTTCAAGTCGGATATATCCAGTTCTATCCTTGATAGTGCATCTGGTCCGATGTTTTCTTTGCCTTTTATATAGTGTATTTCAAATTCGTATTCTTCTAGATCAAGTCTCATTCTGGTCAGCTTGGATGATGGGTTTTTCATTCCGAATAGATAAATGAGTGGTCTATGATCTGTCTTAACGAGGAATTTGGTTCCGTAGACATACGGTTTGAAGTACGTTATAGCCCAATGAATAGCTGACAGCTCTTTTTCAATGGTTGATTTATTTTTTTCGCCTTTTGTAAATGTTTTACTAGCAAAGGCTATGGGTAATTCTACTCCATCGTTAGTTTGTGACAGTATTGCTCCACATGCACTGTCAGAAGCATTTGTTGATATTACTAACTGTTTTGTGAAGTCGGGGTGCTGGAGTATAGGCGGGGACATTAATATTGATTTTAGTGTTTCGAATGCCATGCTACATGCCATGGTAGGGCTATTTCTGCGAAATTTGGAACAAAACGTCTGTAATAGTTACAGAACGCGACGAATCTTCTGACTTCGTCTGGATTTTTGGGCAAGGGATATTGTTTTATCACTTCATATTTTGTGGGATCAGGTTGTATTCCTTGTGCTGATATTTGATGGCCACGGTAAGTGACTTCTGACTGGAAGAATTTACATTTCTCAGGATTCAGTTTCAGATTTTTTTCGCGTAGGCGTTGAAATACTGAATTTAAATTTTGTAAGTGGTGTTTTTTTGAACAACCCATGACTATTATGTCGTCTATGTAAAGAAAAGCTGTGTCAGCTGGTAAACCGGATAATGCTATCGTCATCATTCTTTGAAAACTCTTGGGACTGATATTCAGCCCAAAGGGTAGGCGTGTAAATTGATAATGCCCTTGGTTTGTTGAAAAAGCCGTATATTTTCGTGAAGTTTGTTTTAGAGGTATTTGATGAAAACCTGATTGCAAATCCAGTGTTGAAAAGTATTTTGCTCGACCCATTTGGTCAAGAATTTCGTCTATCCTGGGGAGTGGAAATTTATCTGCTATTACCTTTTTGTTTAGGTTACGGAAATCTACCACTAAACGCCACTTTTTATTTCCTGTTGATGACTTCTTTGGAACTAAAAGTATGGGCGAGTTAAAATGGGATATTGAGTCTTCAATTATACCGTCATTTAACATTTGTGTGACTTGTCGATTAATTTCTGATTTTTGAGCCTCAGGAATACGGTAATTTTTCGTATATACTGCTGATTTGTCGCTTAGTTGGATATGTTGGCTATAAAAGTTATTGGTAGTTAAGGGTTCATTTTCCATACCGAAAATGTCCGCAAATTCACGACATATTGCTTTCAAATCTTTTATTGCATAATCTGGGACGTTTTCCACGTTCAATTTATTTATCAATTTTTCTGTTCTTTCCAGGCTTAGTATTTCGTTAGTATTGTTACATATTGTATAATCAGAAAGGTATTCCCACTGAGGGTTCAGATTTTTAATTGCTATCGTATTTGAAGTGGTATTGAGAATTTTGATTAAAGGGTTTTGAGGGGAAATAATTGATCCTGCTACGAAAATACCGGGTTGGATTTGTTGTCCTGGGACTACTATGTCCTTAATAAATTTAGTATTTAATTTGCGTATTACTTCGCATCTGGGTGGAATTAAAATTGTATCCCGTGTAGGGCCTTCTAGTATTGGAATCTCGTGGAGTGTGTTATTAAAATTTATTGATATTATCCATAGCGCCATTGAAGATATTATCCATGCGTCGTAATTAATTATTGCTTTATATCTGGTTAAGAAATCTAGGCCTAGAATTGCATCTGCTTCTATTGGAAAATTGTTATCGACTATTTGAAAGGTGTGTTTAATCATAAGTGTTTCACTAAAGTTTATATATGTGTCTGTTGCGCCAATTGCTTGTCTCTTTACCCCTGTAATACCTTGTATTGAGCACGTATTTTCTGGGTAATATACTTGGTTGTTACTAATTTTCGTTCTTTTAAATATTGAAATATCTGCTCCCGTATCCACAATGAATGTGCACGTTGTGTTGCACATGTCAACAAATGCTTTTACGAAGTTCGTAAGTGAAGAGTTTAGTGTATGAAATTTGGATTGTTTTATTGATTTTCCCCCAACCGGTGTGGATTGTTTGCAGTTTCCGATTGAGGGGGGTGTTGTTCCCCCGAATCATAATGGTTAACGTTTCTTGGTTGCCCATTGTTATTTTGCCCATTCCAGTTAGATCTTTGGTTGTTGTTATAAGAGTTTTGTTGTCGGTTTTGGTTATTCTGGTTGTAGTTGTTTCTATTATTGTTTTGATGATTTCTATTCTGATTATTCTGGTTATAATTGTTTCTGTTATTATTTTGATTGTTCTGGTTATAATTGTTTCTGTTATTAGTATTTCGGTTTTGTGGTCTATATGTATTTCTTTGATTTCGGTTGTTAAATTTGTTTGGATTGTTGTTGCTATTCTGATTTGTGCCCTTTTTGCTTGTGTTATAGTGGAATACATTATTTGTTACAGGTTTGTCGACGGTGATTGCTTTTGCAATCATGTCGGACAGATTTGTTAGATTGCTTGCCCGTAGTATCAGTGATGTTTCATTACTGTATACGTTATCTGCTAATGCTTGTGTTGCGAATTTTTCTGCTAATTTTGCAGCTGATTCGCCTTCGGCCATTTTCTCAGTTATAAATGCCCTAGTTAATTGCCCTGACAAGTTTTCTATTTTGTTTGTGAACTCTGTTAACTTTGTGTTTCCTTGTTTTGTGTTTTTGAGCTGAGCCAATATTGCATCGGAAGATATTTTCTCAGAAAATTTTGTGTTTAATTTGTCTATTAGTTTATTGATTGTATTTATATCGTCTGATGCTGTATATTTGGCTTTGCCTGTTAATCGTGTTTTGATGAATTTTAGGAGGATGGCTTTATGTTCTACTGGAGTTAGGTCGTCCAGGAGTTTTATTGACCCAATGAATGATTCGGTTTCGTCGGGATTTCCTTCGAAATATTTTACTAATGCGGTAGCCGTTTTGATATCAAACGCCATGTTTTTATTTTTTTGGTTAGAGATTATTGAAAATATTTTCTCTCCTAGCTTTATTATTTCCGCATAAACGTTTTTTATTTTAATAGCTGTTTTCGCGTCTGTCTTAAGGTTCTGTAGTGTAAGTCTGGTTTTGTCGAGTATCTCTGTGGTTTGTGCTAGTTTTTCTTCTAATGTTTTTTCCGTTAATATTCTATTAGGGTTTTTGTTGAAATTTGTTATTATATTATTTAAGATTTTTTCATATCCCTCTAATTGTTCCATTAAAGAAAAATACTGGCGTTAAAAGAAATTATGTTTATATAAATTTAATGATTGTATTTGTTAAAAGAAATTATTTTTATATAAATTTAATGATTACACATTTAAATTGAGTGGAGTGCTTAGATATTTTTTCTTAAGTCCTCTTTTGTGGTTTTTGTACATTAAGTATAGCAGTTCAACGATCTTAATAATTACTATTATAATCAAAAGAATCATAATTTCTGTATTGACTACTTGGACTGTATCTTGTATAACTATGTTATTTGCAACTTCGCCTGTGTTGTCTACCTCCTTAGATTGGGTTTTCCCCATTTTGGAAATAATTTTAATTTCAGCTGAACGTGTAACAGTAATAATATATTATTCAGTTTTTTTTTTTTTATATTTTTAATTTTGCTTCTTTGTGGGAATGTATGTTGCTGGTTGCTGGTCTTCCTTCCTTGATGGTTTTGGATTGTATTCGAGAAGCTTCTCTAGCTTCTTGAAGATTTTATCGAACGCTTCCGTGATGTCGGTCTACCCAAGTATTATGGTTGTTGTTCCATAGATCCATAGATTGCCATGATGGTTCAATGTGTCACGGTCGCCATGTGATAAAACCGATTAAATACGTGATAATGGTAGATACAAGGGCAGCGAAGCGCGATGTTGACCCAAGAAAGGAATAAGGAATAAATTGTCGTTAGTGAACGGATTTTAGGTGGAGCGGCCGTTCCCGCTCATTAGTAGGCACTTCTGCCGAAATCAATATAATCCCAATGATATGCCAATTAGCGGCAGGCAGTTGGGACTGCCGAACTTACCATTTTCTTATCCTAATTGCGGCTTGCAGATGGTGCTGCGTGGGGTGATCTTTCTACTATATAAACACGGCAACGGTACTTGCCAATCTAAATGTTTATTGTGGAATGATACATTTTGTAATTATCTTAGCCTATTTATACAATTTAACTTATGCTAGCTAAGCATCTTTTGGGTTCTCACCAAAAGTGCTTACGATGTACTTTACCTAATTCCACGGTCCCGCCAGACAAGAACTCACATAATTCACATCGCGAAGACAAGTAGTGATATCCGATTACGTCTGGCTGACGTACGTCTGGTGGATATAGTAGTAAACATAATCTCGGGTTATGTTTACTATATGAACGTTTAGTGTGTGAATTCTTGTTGACAAGGCCGTTAGGAATATGCGTACAAATATTACTACACTTAGTTACCAGGATTAGGAATTAGGAATGTTATAAACGTTATTTCTTTACTGTAGGTTTACTGGTCATTTTCGATTAAATAGGGAAATATATTTGCTTCGGGCGGTAAAGGATAAATTTGAAGTGAGAATTCAAATGTAAGACAGAATTTAAAAGTACCAAAACTTTTTTTTTTTTTATTTTTAGTTATAAGTTATAATTTAGGTACCACCGGGCTCGAGTTCCTGCCGCGAATCTGTAAATAATAGAAAGCAAGGGTGAGCAATTTGGTAAACTAGTACTGCGGTTTTTAAACTATGACTACACACAAATTACGATATACCGGAGTCGTTTATTCCTTACGGGGACGAGCGTGCAATGGATGACAAGGGAAATACACGTGCGCACGAGTCATCCCGCCCCGACCAATCGTCATCACCAAACCGAGCGTGCAATGATACAAGGGGAAATAGCGCGCAATGCATGTATCTGCCCCGTCCTTGATGGTCATGTGGATTTCCTTAGTGTTACTAAAAATCTGGAGACGAGCGTGCAATGGCATCAAGGGAAATAACGCGCGAGATAACCTGCCCCGACTCCGTGAATATCAAGCCGAGCGTACAATGACACAAGGGGAAATAGCGCGCAATGCGTCTGCCCCGTTCTTGATACCCTTACAAAATTGTCAAGCGTGCAATGGCGTTAGGGGAATATACGTGCGCACAAAACGCCTGCTTCGTACAATTCGAAACATCTGTACAGGGACTCACTAATTGCACCACAGTATTGAGGAGAAATAACGAAACCTCAATACAGAATAAAAACAAAGATTTAACAAATCAACGCAATCGCAAAACGAAACGATAAACCAATAATGAATCATCTATTTCAACACAGTAAAATTCTCAATGCTTCAAATGAAAATTATACAACAAATAGCTGCTTAAAACTCAATGAAAAATTCTAACGATTAGTAAGCCAAATTATTGCTCACTATTCAATATGCAAATTTAAGTAAACTACTAGAAACCAAATTAAATGCTCAGTGAATACTCACCCCCAATGCTTACTCCACGATACTTTTCCACGATACTTTTCCACTGTACTTCACATTAAACCTCACAACATTAATGGCACTGATCAACTGAAGTCCCGATGTACATGCTAAACATCGCGATCAGTAAAATCTACATCTACACACAAACACATTCAAAACATCATCCACATGTAATTTCTTATATATTTCACACTTCATATATTTCATTTTTTCATAACCATTCTCATAAACCCATTTATACTTAAGGATCAACGGGAAAACCCAAAACATTCGATCCTTTAAGAACAATCTTTCGCGTCTCATTTACAGTCGGTTTTATAGCCTACCGTCATAAAATCAGTCATACCTAAGGATCTTCGGGGAAAACCCAACAACATACTGTTTCAATTTAAGCAAAGACTTACACAAACAATGGCGATTCTACTATTGGCTTATGCAATGCGCTTTTTTGTAGAAGGAAGTTATTAAAAAGAAGTTGGTAACGACGACTTTCAGAAGTCGTCGATTCCCTGGCAAAATTTGTGATATTGCCGAAAATTTTTGATCAGTCTTATTTATCGTGCCTAAATACCTATCACTAAAATTGGATTCTAAAATAAACTCGTATTCAATAGTTTTCTAGAGTATAGCCTAATGGGTACCGTGTTGGTATTGTAGTGCGAAGGTCGTGTGATCAAATTCCGGTCGACGCAATATATAATTCTAGCACATTGCTTGCTTGGATATACCTTGGTCACCTCAATCTGCGAAAATGAAAAATTCGTTGACGGAGGGTTATGCGAAGGGCTAACAACCCCTCTACAATAAGTAATAAAAAAAAATTTAAGGAACCTGAATGTCAGGAGGCCAAGGTCCGATTTGGGCTGTAGTACCATTGTAGAAGTAGAAGAATAGTTTTCTCAATGAATTATTTCTGCAAACCTACTGGAGTTAAACACATAAATTTTTCCGAATCACAATCCATATCGATACAATTTTCAAACATATCCTTCTCGTCCTTATTCAAAATTCTCGTTAATTTTCATTGCTTTTACAATTTGTAAGTAGCCTGCTTATCTATTTGTAGGCATAGAGTTTTGTTGGCCCAGCTTTTTGTTAGCCTAACTTTTTGTTAGACTAGCTTTTCTCTTATGGTCGCTATTTGTAGGATTTTTGGACAAGCTTTTCTCTTGTTATCAATGAGCGCCCGTTTATAGAAAACAGGAATGGGTGGAATTTGATGGTTTGTCCGAACGTTAAAGATGCTAAGAACACCGAAATAAAGATAAAAGCAACGTTCCGAGGTAGTTGCAACAATTCGCTTTTTACGGGGCTTTGCTGGTAGCCCTAGTCCCCAGCGATTATTATGATTTAGTTACTATTGTTTAGTTACTATAAAAATCAGTCTCAGTTCCCAGTATCCGAAAGTCAATACAATAGGCCATTATGGAGTACCCAATAGAGAATGCTCGGCTCATGGACGTGCTTTGCGAGAATACTGAGAGTAGCTTAATGACCCCGTAGCTCATACAGCATGAGTTGCGTATGTTTGTTTCAACTCTTGGAACTGGCGGTTCGGGCTATGGTAAAATTCCTTCGCGATTCCAAAAACGAGGATCCGGTGGGATGAATAGTGGTTGACGTCTTAGTGATGGCTGGGCAGGAGGATTTGTTGGCGATTGAAACAGCGGTCGATTTACTAGAGCCGTAGCAGCAGCAGAAGGTGGTAGCCGATATTAAAGGAATAACGGATTTCCGCTGGAACGGCAGCAATCACGACAACCAGCCGGCAATGGTATGCGCGGCGGTTATTCGCGCCCGATGATGATCGCTCCAATGGTTTTGCTGGTCCAAAGCAACGTTCAAACGGACAAATGTCCCTATTTTCTTCGACCAGTAAACCAGAAGGTGGACCAATATCGGGCCATGCAAAGACCGGACCACCGCGATCAGCGGCACCTGGTGCAGAATCAGCGGCGACACCAACAGCGTTTTCAGTCGTATTCTGCAAGTGCAACACCGGCCGCATCACAAATTCCTTCGCAAGGCGTTTATCTACCGCAACAACAGTACGCTAAGCCCGCAGCATATGGCATTCCTTCTGTAAATATGTTTGCATATCCTCCTCTTCCATTGGCCGTTAAAAATTATGAAAAAGGAAAGAGAGACTACAGAACAGGAAAAAAAATCCATTTCATTCTTTTATCGATGCGGAAAAAAACAGTAGAATTCAGATTTTTAACTATAACGGTTTTTTTAGAAATACATACATAGTTTAATTCAACAATTTCAAAAAAGGTTTTTCTTAAAATACAATAAAAATTAATAAAATGCTTCTTTTTCCTAAAGATAAATGTGGCTATCTCGAGTGCTCGAGTCTCATCATCACTGGCTCATCATCATCGCCTCCAATCGTCTCGATCCAAAGACCGTGTCCGCCAGCTGCTAATTTTTAAAATGGCTTTGCTGTCTTCATCAACCGAGTCTTCCCATCGCTTGCGTGGTTTGCCTACTGGCCAGTTACCACTCGCTTTGCCTTTAAGAGCACATTTGGGGATTCTTCTGTCTTCCATTCGCTCTACATGGCCAGCCCACTGCATTTTACGTAGCTTAATGAATATTGAAGCCTCTGGCTCGTCGTAGAGTGATACAGCTCATGGTTGTATCTTATTCGCCATTCCGTTCCTTCCTTCACAGGTCCTAAAATTCTTCGGCGGACCTTTCTTTCGAATGCATTAACTGCTTTTTCGGAAGTTCGTGTTAATGTACACGTCTCGCTGCCATAACAGAGCACAGGTCGTATAATAGTTTTATATGTACACTCGGCAGAAAAAATCCGCGTACACACTCAACACATCCAACATATCTAATAAAAAACATCGTTTTAAGTAATTTATTTCATAATATTTTTTTTCCTTTTTTTCATGGCTTTATTACAAACATAAAACAAAACAAAAATTATGATGATTGTACTCCATAAAAATATTAAAATTAAAAAAACGAAAACAAATCCTGAATTGCAATAATAAAAAGTTTGCGTACAAACATTTCTTTTCAAAATAAAACAATTGTCTTTCCTCGTTAATAACTTGTGGGATATCCTCGTCTCTTTATTACTTCCCACAACCGTTTTTGCATGGAATCTACCAGCTTCTTAGTGAACTCTGGGGCTATTGAATTCCACTCCTAGATCAGGACTTCCTTGAGCATCACCTTCGACGTTATTGTGTGCGCTCGAATCCTTTGTTCCAAGTGATGCCACAACTGCTCTCAGGAGATTGGGGCGGTGTACGAATCAAAATTTGGGCATTATACAGCAACCAGAGTCTTACTACCTCCGCAGTGTGCTTAGGGTCGTTGTCTTGTTGGAAGTAAAAGTTGTCACTTAAGCCCAAATGTTCTGCAGTTTTCTTCAAATTGCGCTTGACAATATTAAGGTAGTCTATTTTATTCATAATACTTTCAATAAACTCTATTTTTCCAACTCCTCCACTAGCCATACACCCCCATATCATAACACCGCTACCACCGTGCTTTACTGTTGGACAGAAATTTTTTACGTCGAAGGCCGCGCCAGTTTTTATCCATACAATCTTTCGACCTTTGATTCCAAAAATACAAAATTTACTTTCATCCGAGAAAATAACTTGTTTCCAAAATTCTTTTGGCTTATTTATGTGTTCCTTAGCAAACGCCAGCCGCTTGAGTCTGTTTACTGTTGTTATAAATGGCTTTCTACAGGCAACGCGTCCGTGATACCCATATTTCCTACGAATTTTACGAACACCATCATCAGAAATAGACTTGCGGTACTTTGCTTTGATGTTCTTTGCCATATCAGCTGCAGTTAATCTAGGATTAGCCTTCATCGTTCGGAGCAAATTCCGAGTTTGCTGAGGGCTCAACTGTTTAGGTCGGCCAGATCTGGGTTTTGAAACCAAAACTCCTGTGTTTTTGAAGTTGTATACGACTCGTTGGACAGATGAATGACTTCTGCTGACTATTGCACCTATTTCACGATATGACGTACCTTTTTCCACAAATCCACGATAATTTTCCTTTCCCCAAATTCAATTTCCTTTCCTTTATTAGACATCTCTTACTTAACGTTTTTTAGCAATTATATTTAACGTAAACCTTAGATAAAAACACGTTTATCAACTTTCCTACACGAACTTTATTGCTATTAATGATTTCACTCAGAGACTTTGACTTCCCTTTATACGCAGCCTTTTGATTCCTGGAATTTCAGACTATTTTTCGTTTCAGAATTTTACCGTTGTTTTACTACTACTACAATGGCGCTACAGCCCAAATCGGACCTTGGGCTCCTGATATTCAGGTTCCTTAACACTTTTCATTACTTATTGTGGAGGAGTTGTTAGCCCTTCGCACAACCCTCTATCTACGAATTTTTAATTGTCGTAGATTGTGGTGACCAAGGTATATCCAAGCAAGCAATGTGCTGGAATTATATATTGCGTCGACCGAGATTTGAACTCACGACCTTCGCATTACAAGACCAACACGTTACCCACTAGGCTACACTTTAGCTTTATTTTAGAGTACAGTAATTCTCATTTTTGTTTTGTTTTATGTTCATAATGAAGTAATGAAAAATAGGAAAAAAAAATATTTCGGAATAAAATGTTAGAAACGATGTTTTTTATAGATATGTCGGTTGTGTTGGGTATGTACGCAAACTTTTTCTGCCGAGTGTATATCCGCAGCTTATTGTTCCTGTGCACTTTCTTGGATTTCATTATTGAAAGTACCGGATAATACGTCTTATTTGCAAGTATTATCCGTCGTTTGATCTCGTCTGTTTCATTACCGTCCTTTGTTAGATTAGCCCCAAGACATATGGAGTTGTCCACACTCTCCAAATCCCACACTCCGAAAATTTCGCAATTGTTATGTTTTGTCTGATTGACGTTCTTGTTTGAGTTATTACTTTTTTTTTGCTTTCGTTAATGAGCAACCCGACTTCTTTTGCGGCGGAGTTAAAATTGACAAATACCTCCTGAGCACTAGGAAAGGATCTTGCTAGGATGTTAATGTCGTCAGCGTATGCTACTAGTTGGGTGGACTAGTAGTGTCCCATTGGTGTCAACTGGGATTTTTCGGACGACATATTCTAGTGCCAAGTTGAAAAGCATGGGGGCTAGACCATCTCCTTGCTTTAAACCACATTCCGTTCGAAAGCTGGTTGTGAAATCGGTTTGTATTCTCACTTGGGATTCAGTGTTCGTCATTGTGAGTCTTGTTAGTCGGACTAGTTTTGGGGGAATTCCAAAGTCAAGCATGATTTGGTACAGTACGCTCCTGTCGATACTGTCGTATGCTTGTTTAAAATCTACGAAGATTTGGTGCACGTCTGTATTATATTCCCAGCATTTCTTAAGCACTTGTTTCACCGAGAATATCCGGTTCTGAATCCACCTTGGTATTCGTCAATTATTTCATTCGTATAGGTCTTAAGACGACGTTCAATTATTTTTGTCAGTATTTTATAGGATGTACACAACAATGACATACCTCTGTAATTCTCACAACAGAGTTTGTCTCCTTTCTTGTAAATTGAACATGTGATGCCTTTTCGCCAATCGTTCGGTATGATTTTCTCTGTTCAAATTTTGCGTATCATGTGCAGTATTTCAGCGACACAGTTTCTACCATTTTTCAGAAGTTCAACCGGTATTTCGGCAATTCCCGGCGTTTTTTTCGGTTTTGGTCACATAGGGCTGCTTTGATTTCAGCAAGCGTGGGCGGTGTCGATGATGGTTCTTCTTCATCGGTTGAGGCCTCAATTGAAATGTTGTCTGTCGTGATAGGTGCTAATGGGGTGGGATTGAGATGATGTTCAAAGTAGGAAGCCCATCTCCTTTTGATTTCTTGTGTGTCGCTGATGATGTTGCCCTCTGCGTCTTTGCAGAGACTGGTTTTTGGCTTATATCCCTTTTTTAAGTCTTTTACGTTTTATTTTTTTTCATGTCTTCGTCCATTTTTTGTATTTTGTCATAATGGTACTTCCTTTGTTTTCGTCTGCAGGTCTTTTTCGCATATCACCTAAGCTCGTCATATCTTTCTTTTTCGGCTCGTGTTGGTCGTTCAGTAAAAATTTTGCAAGCCTCGTTCTTACTATCTATTGCATCACGGCATTCTTGATCGAACCTATCATTATTTTTTCGCCGTGCCTGATATCCTAACACCTCTTCTGCGGAGGATTTGATGCGGCCTTGTATTTTCATTCACGCTCGAGTCTATACGCAAAAACATAACTCGCGCTTGCAAGTCACGCGAAAAACTCACAGTTTTGCTTGAGTCAATACCAAAAACCCACTTGGTCGATTCGACTATAGTATACATATATTGATTTTTTTTACCTTTTTTAGCTTTTAAACGCTAAGGCTTTTTTGTTAGTTTTAAATGTTTTTTATGTATTTTGGATTTTTTTTTGCCTTTTTTAGACGCTATTTTAGGCCTTTTTTTTAATTTTAAACTTTTTTTATGTTTTGAATTTTTTTGGCCTTTTTTTGCATTTAAAGTTTTTTTTTATTTTGAATTATTTTGGTAACTAAAGATTGATGAAGTAAGATTTGCTTTTATACGCTTTTCATTTGTTAGGTACACCATTAAAAAAGGCAAAGTGCTGCACCTAGTTGTGTTGAAACTCATTTTATTTTAATTCAATTCCTCGATAATTTAAATAGTAATTAAAGGACATTCCTCGACAATTTAAATAGTAATTAAAGGACAATAAGAATATTTCAGTTTAAAAACATTTCAGGCATTTTTTTTTTAGAAAGAGGGTTGCTTTGTGGCATATTTCATTTTTAAGCCATATGTATTTTCGTTTATTACCTGGAAAACGGAAAAACCTAAGTCATAAGTATGTGTGCATCTTTTGTAGGCAATAATATGGCACATAAAAAAACACCATTAAAATAACATTTTTCTAATGCGTTTCCTTGAGAAAAACTACATTGATCCCAGAATTTTGAGGGCCAAAGTATCAAAAACTTGTGTTCTGAAGCAAATACCTCAGGATTGGGTACAGTTACAATGCGAACTATTACATTAAATGAGAGGTAATTCGATTCCCTAAAAAACAAGCTATAACACTTTGAATTGTGGTTATTAGTTTTCAAGATATAGCGTTTTGAGTGAGTGAGGATACAGGTCCGAAACAATTTTCTTGATCACCCTGTATTTCCGCGGATATTGAAAATTGACCATCTCCGTAGAATAATTTTTTTCTCAAAATATATCTAGGAATAACCCCTTACAAGGTGGCGCACGGAGTACCAAACACCCTGTATACAGTAGAATCAGCCAACTACGCGGCTTGGTTTCGAGCAAACACGTGTGTTTCCTCTCCCTCAAGCTTACAGTGAACATTAAATCTGGCCTTTCCAGTTCCTTTTTGCAAAGATTTTTCGCCGACCATGACCCGTTTTGAGTATTTTTAAACTCGATACAAGAGTGTTTTGGCATCACTAAACTCGATCGAACTGAAAGCGTACGTAAACTTCCTGGAAAATTATGACTTCTACTAAACAACAACATATTTGCGGAATTTCATGTTGCTGCTTTCTGGAACGGATCTGAAGAAAAAAAAACGGACGATTGAAATTAAGCTGCACAGAAATTAAACAGATGTTGCGTTGCAAATACAGTCATTAGGTCGTGGGTTCGATTCTCACTCCAGGCACTAGGATTTTTTGAGTACATATTTATCCATACGTTGAAAGCTTTATCAGGTTTCGATTATGGACTTATCACCTGTGATCTTACAATCTAACGGATATGAGAAATGGATACAGTGCCTCATTATTCGAAACCGGACTATGATTGGCTTCTGGAACGTCGAACAATGAATAACGGTGGAAGGGATGGAGTTACTCGATCCATACACCGCCAATCAATGATCGACCGTGAAATGAAGTTAGGTGGACAGCATCAGGAGAAGAACGAACTCCCAGTGGAATCACCATTCTGTACGTTAGTCCTGTGTGTGAAGCCATAAATGGCATGGCGATTGTCCTTATACCGAGAGCGAGAAACAGTCTTACCAGTTGGGTTCATTGTCGTTACTCTCAGTACCAAGTTCAGAAATGTCACAATTCTTTAGTGGTACGCGTCCATGTTGAATACGACGCGAGCTCTAAGACGCCATGCACGAGAATGAGAGATAAGAAGTATCGCAGACTCGGCGGGACACGTCGCGGACGTGTCGTTCAGTGCTCACGTCTCCCTCTTTTTCGGAGGTAATGACGTCAAAATTCAGAGGTCTCTCACGAAAAACGTGTTAACACAGCCAATATACAGGGTTACTTTACTGTACCTAGTCTAGCCATAAATACTGTTACAAACTTTTTGAAGCACTGTTCAATAAAAGAGGTGTTATATGTTAAGAAATCATTGTTTATTTATTAAATGCATTGTCAACAACGGAAATTGCAACAAGTTATTCGAAGTGATTGCCTTTTGCCTTTACACAAGCCTTTAATCGAGCTGGCCACTTATCTATGGAAGCACGCACGACTTCAATCGTTAAGTTGGCGACTGCATGTGTAAGAGACTTCTTTAAGGATTCGATATTAGGATGTCTTTTAGAGCACGTCATTTGCTCTAAGATAGACTATAATTTGTAATCCAGCGGATTCAGGTCTGGGCTAGAGGAAGGCCAATCTTCAGCTTTAATAAAATCTGGAACATTTTCTTCAAGCCATTTTTGGGTTGACTTCGCCTTATGACCTGGTGCAGAATCTTGCTGAAAACTCCAAGGCTGATTTTTGAATAATGACGTGTTGAGAGGTTTCACTACACTTTCAAGGACACTTTCTTGATAAATTTTGGCAGACGTTTTGACGCCCTTCTCACAAAAATGCAACTTTGTCACCCCGTTGTAGCTAACACCCCACCAAACCATTACTGAGGCTGGATGATGACCTCTTTGAACCTTTTGGGCAACTTGAGAAGCTTCTCTGGCACTGCGAGCATAAACCCTATCGTTTTGTTTATTAAATGTTTCTTCGACAGTAAAAATTTTTTCGTCCGTAAAAAAAATTTTACGGTGTTCTTGGTTTGCGTACCGGCAAAGTAATCGTTTTGATTTTTCCACTCTATTTTTTTTAACGAATCTGTTAGTAAATGCCCGGTAGATCTACGATAAGCACCCAACCCCAAGTCACTTTTGATGATACGTGAAATTGTTCTTTGGGGTATTTTCATCTCACGCGATAAAATTTTTTGTTTCCGAAGAGGATTACGGCGAATTCTCTCGCGCACGGCTTTAACCGCTTGAGGTGTTCGAGTAGTTCGCGGACGGCCACTTCTTTCACGGTCACTTACTCCAGACGTATCATTAAATCTTTCAATAGCCCGATATACAAACATTCGGCTTATACCAAGGGTATGCAGAGTCTTAAAAATATCACTTGGTTGCATTCCTACTTTATGAAGTGCAATCACAGCAAATCTATTTTCTTTGTCACCCCAATCCATGTTCAGACACTAAAAATTAAACTCAAATGATGACAAATGCATCAAGCACAAGCGTACTATAGCGATTAGCTCAATTTTTAAGAAATGCAATATAACGGTTCCTTTCTGCAGGGTTGCCAAACCTTGTAACAATATTTATGGCTAGACTAGGTATATACTGTGGACTCGACAACTCACATAATAGGCCTGTATATGTATTTCAATGGATAAACTCACTGTAACGTTGTGCTCCAAAACTCTTTTAATTACCCTTGTACTAATTATCTTCCTTTTATTTGCCTTTGTACCAACTTCAAGTGTTGCATAACACGGTCCATCAATCATCACATACGAGGGAGTTCAAAGATTCCGCGGAATGAAGGGGATAGACAAGGGAGGGGGAAAATATTGTTACCTGGATGTATTCTTAACACTCAATACAGGTATAAATACTCAAATCGAATCACTAACATTTTGGTTATCGGCAAATCAACAAGTCAATCGGTAAGAAAACGCTAACTATGGACAAAATTGAGGAAAAACGCCACAAATCATTTTAGATGAAATGTCATCTGTTTACGGGGACTCTTGCCCTGGAAAAATTATGGTTTACAAGTGGCTTAGTTTATTCAGGTGAGGCAGAGAGTCAATTAAAGATGATAAACATTCGGGGCGCCCGATTGAGGCAAATCCTTCAAAAATCGTCGAAAAAGCGCAGAAACTTATTCTCGAAGATGCTCGTTTAAAGAAACAAATCGAAAAAATGATTGGAGTATCATATACAACCATTTTGAATATCCTCGACGATCATCGCGGCATGTCTGACGTCAGCTCAAAATGGGTACCGAAAATGCTTTCAGCGGTTCTGAAAAAAGCAGCGCGTCGAAAGTTCACGCGAGTTTTTGAATCTCTGTAGCGAGAACAGGAGTGGAATTTTGACTCGGATTGCTACTGGAGACGAAATTTTGGTTCATCATAATGAACCTGAATCAAAGCAGTGGCTCCGTAAAGGTGCTTCACCCCCACGAAGTTCAAAGTCTCACAAACCACCTGAAATACCATGGCCAATATTTTTTAGGATTCAGAGCGGGTTTTGATGATCGAATATAAAGAATAAAGGGCAAAGTATCATAGGGTGATACTATGCCAACCTACTACAAGAATTAAATGATCAAAGAGAAAAGTGGACTCGAGGTGTGCTGCTTTTGCACGACAGAAATGCGGCTACGGAATATTGAACCACCCACAGATCTGATCCCTTCCGATTACTATTTGTTCCGAAAACTGAAGAAAGAACTTCGGGGAAGAAAATTTACCAACGATGAAAATGTGAATTCGGCAATTTCAGCCTATTTTAAAGGTCTTGATAAAACATTTTGTTTAGAAGGAATTATTGAACTTTGTGAGATGTGATAAATGTGTTAGGATTAAGGAAGAATATATTGAAATGGAAAAATAATAACTTCCCTGTCATTCCGCGAAAATTTTGACCTCCCCTCGTACATATAATCAAACTCAAATAATTAATTCAAACTAGATATCCGTCGGATACGTCATACGTATCCCATACGCGCAGTCCCATTTAAATCAAAGGACCTTGACGACAGGAGTACTTCCAACCAGCGTATTTCCGAACAAAGTACCACATAATTCAAATTACAAAAGTTGACCAAACCTTTTATTTTTGGAAGCTCTACAACTTTTCCTCAATATTTTTTGATGCAAAAGTACTAGCACCTTTTCTTCTAAAGATAAATCGAGTTATCATTCTTGTCTCGACGTCATGCACATACAGATAGACGCTCCAATGAAAATAGTCGAAATTTTTCGCAATTACAATAGTTCCCTTTTATTTTAAACTATGCGGAGCTAAAAACACTACACCGAACTAAATAATTAAAAACCTCAAAATTAATTTTAAAAATTAAAATGTATTGCAAATTTAATAATGAAACTTAAAATGAAATTTGAATTTTACGAATGCAAGAATTCTGTTTTTTTTACAGCAAATTAAATCACATCAATTGGCTGGGTAAATCACAGCCCGTGTACGCATCGTTCGCAATACAATACTTAATTAAAGCTTCCCAATTTTTGTCCAGGCGTAATAAATGCGGATTACCGAAAATCATTAAAAGAGATCGGGCCCGTGAGATTGCAACATTTAAGCGTTTATCGCTTCGGACGAATCCCAACGAATGAATCAGATCGATTTCAATTAAGGACTTTCGCGAACGTACTGTTGAAATCAGAATTATGTCACGCTCCTGTAATTTGAATAAAAGTTGCAAACTGCAGTACGACGATGAAATTCTTTTACCTGTCCTTGAAATTCTTCGACTGAACCGATTTTCGGCAAACAAATATCCGCCTCTATGAAAATATTCCGAATGGCTCTCACTTGCTTCTGATACGGCGTTATAATTCCGATATCCTTTGGATTTACTTTCAGCTTGTATAATTTTATTACGAATAGGAAAATCTGAAATAAAATCCAAACTATAATTGGTTCTCTGTATTACCACAAGCATATTAAACTTACACTCTTCGCTTCGGCCGGATTGTACCACGATGGCGAATCAGAATCCTGTTTGTTGTCAGCGCGGATTCCAACAAAGAAAACACCGTGCGTTGGTGATCGATCCGGATCGGGTGGTATAATCTCTTGTATTGATCGTAAAACATCGATTTCTCGACTTTTATTTTCATCAATCATTGGTCGTAGTTCCGAATCGTAAAATAGATCGTTATAGATTTTCAAAATACTTGGCAATGCGCGATAATTGTAAATGAGTTTTGTTATTAGGCGCGGATCGAATCCAGTCTCGGGAAATCTTTGGAAATCTTTATTGTACGGCATTCGATCTAGAATTCGCTGCAGAAAAGAAACACCCAAATCTTTTTCAATAGCAAAAGTATTCAGAACAATAGGACCGAGTTGCATTGGATCTCCTGCCAGAACTACTTGACCGGTGAACTGATCGAGAAATGTTATGGGAATCATTGCTTCCGACTCGATACATTGTCCGGCTTCGTCGATTAGAACGTGTGTAAAATGACCTTTAGCGAATCCCATTTGCAATAAACTGCCCAGAGTAATGCACGTTCCGATTGTTATCCGATGACGGCCTATATGCTTTATTTGACATTTCAATTTTAGACCCGATTCCGTTACAATCATACCATCTTTACTCGTTCCTTCCTTAGCGATATCCACCGTGGCGCAGTACTGTTTTAAGTGGTCCGGAATAAGATCCTTTTCAATGAGATTTTGCGAGACGAGACGAACAAAATCTCCCGGTTTAATCGCATCACATGAAATCAGTCGCGTTGCAATCAAATCCGCAGAACTATTTGACGGAGTTGCAACCAACAGGCGACTGTCCGGCAGTAAAGTAATCAATTGCAAGATTGTTTCGACCAGAGTCAAAGTTTTCCCGGTGCCCGGCGGTCCAAATATAACATACGGCATTGGTCGCGCATCTCCGCGCAGAACATTTTTGATCGCTTTCTTCTGAACATCGTTCAAGCTTTCATTGAACCATTTAATTTCGCCAGTTCGATCTTTAATCGCAAGATTTAAGTTTTCATTCAGACTAACTTCCAACTGTGGCGAATCCTGCAATTGAATTTTCGATGGAAACAGGAATTGTGAACCCATCTGATGGTATGCCTTCCTTATCGCATAATGCTGCTTACGGAACGAGAAACGCGAGAAGTAGAATTCGATTCGATAATCTTCGCCATTGTATTTCGCATGAAAACCACAATTGAATTTCAATTGGATGCGATTGAAAAGTACTTTATGAATTATGCCTTCGTAGCAGCGTTTATCGTCGCTCTCGGCCCACGGATTCGTTATGCGAATGCTATCGCCAAGCATAAGTGACGGCCGCTTTTCGGATAAGTTTTCAATTTCGAGAACAAGAAATTCACCATCCCGCGAGAAATGACCGCGTTCTCGATCGTACTGTCGAATGTTCAGGAAATATTCAATTTCTTCGAGATGAAGCAGTACTTGAAATCGCGTACAATAGTTCTGATACGTTAGACCTTCAGCTAAACACGGATATAAATCTTCAACGCCGCCCTTCATTTCGTTCTGATTCGCCTCCATTAAAACAACGTTACGAAGTCTTTCGGGAACTTCGAATATTCCTATTCGATTGGCAACAAACTTTGGCTTTTCACATGTATGCACGCCCGGTATGAAATGCGTTTTTTTCGACCAGACCTGAAGCGCATAGCTGGGATTCTTTCTGTGAAAACGTTCCGTTTTTTTTTCTCTTTGACCATTCTGTTGGATCTTCGATCCGCCATTAGTTACGCGTTCGCCAACTTCAATTTCAATTTCGCGGGCAATTTTGAAATTTTCGAAATTTATTAGAATCACCTCTTTGCTATAACCTAAACAAGCGGCTTTGGCTTGCAACTGAATTGTTTTTGATTCGCCGGAATTCAAGACAAACTGGTCGTTCATATTGTAACCCATCAGTTGTAATTGGGATCGAGATTTTTTTCCCAGAAAACATACTTTTGTGATTTTATGTAGCGAATCACTTTCGTTTTTAATAGTCAACGTACCCTCTTTTGTCTCGTGCATATTTTGAAAGCGAAATGCGAAATTATCGGTTACGCTTATTCCATTCTTATTATCGAGAATGCGATCATTTGCGTCTATTTTAACTTCTTTGTTACGTTGGGATACCCGCTCAATAACAAACATCGATGTGCATCGCCAAAAGTATTTTCCCTGATAGAAAATTTTTATTTAAACAATTTTCTATTAAGTATATAAAACAATAAAATCTTACCCGATCGCTTTCAATAACTTCAACATTGACTCGATCGTCTTTTTGTGGAATATAATTCGAAGGTAGCACATCAAAAGTAAAATGAAATTCATTGTTGACATGACCCCAACCATTATCGGCGTACGCAGCCGTTATAATGCCTTTCACTTTCTTCGAACGGGCCGCATGAATGCTGACAACTTCAAGAATCTCACCAGTTGAATCGACAAACGTTTGATCGGTTTGAACGTTACAAGTTAAATAAACTTGATCGCCCAGTTGTAGAACAAAATCGACTGTTACCGTATCCAAATCGATATCCACTTTATCGTAATCGGTATCAACGGTTATGAAATTCTCGTTGCGACTGACCACTTGCCCTAAAAAGCTGCGTTGATGCGTGTTAAAGAATTCTGGATTTAGTTTTTCAAGTTCTACTCTAGCGACGATATCATTCTGAAAATAAATAAAATTTATTAGTAAGGGTAAAAATAGGTTTAAAATCAAAACGCATTGAAATTCCACTACTACTACTACAATTGCGTTACAGTCCAAATCGGACCTTGGACTCCTGATATTCAGGTTCCTTAACATTTTTCTGTACTTAATGTGGAAGGGTTGTTAGTCCTTCGCACAACCCTTTTTCTACGATTTTTTTCATTTTTCTTAGATTGAGGTGACCAAGGTATACTCAAGCAGGCAATGTGCCGGAATTATATGTTGCGCCGGCCGGGATTTGAACTCACGACCTTCGCGTTACAAGACCAACACATTACCTACTAGGCTATACCCTAGCTAGTATTGAAATTCGTATAAACCTAATTTAACAATTTTCGAATATAATGAATGATTCCTTTATTTCATTCATGTTTCAATATTACGAAATCTTAGGTTTGATTTAGTGCAAGCTTGTCAAATTTATTTTTTCTTTCCATTATCATGCTTGCACGGGGATTTGATTTGATATACGGCTTATACCATGGTGGATGGAAACATATGAAAGTACTTTTAATTACATAGCATGACAAAAATCAAAAGTTTTTGACTCTCTATGTGCGTGGCTACAATTACTTCATCAACAAGAAAAAAACAAGGCACCTTAGAGAGCTTAGACAAGCTGTCAAAGTGGGTACCTTTTATTTTAGGGGTGCCCTTTTCCAAATTTAATGGAAAGGCAGGGGATCACATTGACCAAACTCTATAACAAGTTGTCTTGTTCTTTATTCTCCATAGAGTCACTCTAGGCGTAGCGCAAGTTTTTTATCACTTTTTCAGTGTGAGACGTTACTCGTTGATTTATTTAAATATCGCCGAGTAACAATAGCTCGGCTAACATTGTTAGCATACATATAACATATTGTTCCAAACTTAGGAAACCTGAAGGTCGAACTGAAAAATTGAGAAAAGAGAACTTGCAAGAATATTTTCGTATTAGGAGTACAAATAAGTTTCCGCCGTTTTCTATCAAAAATTAGAAATGTATTGTGAAAGAACGGTACATTATCTTTTATTCGAAGTATTGTCCATCTCTGGCCACTATTTTTTTCCCATCTTTCTGGCAGCATTCGGATACCACGTCGGAAGAACTCATCATCTTTTGTGGCTATCCACGAATCGACCCAATTTTAATCTTCATATGATGTAAGGCGCTGCTTAGACAGGTCATGTGCCATCGATCGGAACAAGTGATAATTGGAAGCGGCAGGTGGGGTAGCACTTCCCAAATGTTTCCAAATAGGTTTTGACCTTCGCCGCAACATGCGGATGAGCATTATCATTATAGTAATGGGCGCGTTTTTCCTTGAGTGCTCGGCTCAATCTTATTAATTGTGTTCGGTAGAGAGCTCCAGTAATGATTTCGCCTGGTTTGAGCATCCCATAATACACGACACCAAGCTGATCGCACCAAATATACATCATGACTTTTTTCCCATGAATATTTGGTTTGGCTGTCGATGTTGAAGCATGGTTAGGTGATCCCCATGATTTTCTCTTCTTTGGGTTATCGTAGTGGATCCATTTTTCATCGCCAGTGACTGTACGATGCAAAAAACCCTTTCTTTTATGCCTGGCAAGCAGCATTTCACACATGCAAAATCGGCGCTCAACGTCTTTCAATTTCTTTGATTTTGAAATTTGAATTTGCAACGATTTTATATGATGTGAAACTGCTTGTTGAGTCACTTCTATGGTAAGTGTAAGTTCTTCTTGCGTTTGGCACGAATCTTCCTCCAATAGTGCTTCCAATTCCGTGTCTTCGTACACTTTTGGCCTTCCACTACGTTATTTGTCTTGCACGTCAAATTCACCATTTTTAAACTTTTGAAACCACTCACGACAACTTCTCTCACTTAAAGCAGTCTCACCATATGCTTCTACAAGCAATCGATACGCCTCAACTGCAGATTTCTTCAAATTAAAGATGTAAATCATAAGATCCCGCAAATAACGCTTATTCGGGACAAAACCTGGCATTTTCGCACGAACAAAATTGTGTGATGCCGATACGGAGTCGCTAATACTTCAAGGTTATGTTGTTACCAGATGTTTAAACTTACGATATTACGTTTTACATCTGGCAATTTCAGCTTCTGGTGGGATTAAACGGCGGAAACTTATTTATGCTCCTAATACAATTTATAAACTCTTATAGTGATTTCTATTGTGTGATTCAGTTCTACCCTCAGAGCGAGGACTCTACTCTTGCAGTTCTGCACTAAATTTTTTCAGTTCCGGCTCCAGGTTAGCTAAGAATGAAACAAGAAGAGCAGAAAATATAACTTTTTTCATTATTGTTTTTCTCAATCATAATTCGATTGTTTATTGAAACGATTCAATTCATTTTGTATTTCAGAAGCTTTAGTTGAAGAATCAATCATTCAGAAAATTGTTCAATTTACTTCTTATATCCTTTTTAATTCGTTCTTTGCGCCGACCAGATTTGACAAACTGTTGGATTATGTTCTCAATCCTGGCACGTCAATGTAGCTATGCCGTGAACAAATTCGGTACAAGAAATGTAACTTTTTCGAATTAATTTTCTATCAAGCACACAAAACATTGCATAGAGGGCAGCATTTTTTTTGGAAGAGAACATAAAAAGTGATAAACACTGCTAGGAAAAGAATAAGGGTAAAAACGGGGCAATATCTATTCGTAGAATAGAAATCACTAGTAATGTGATATTGTCTTTAACATTTTTGTCGTGTTTCATCCAAAAACGATGTCTTCCAACTTGTTCATCAATTATTACCGAAAGCGTGTCAGGCATTATTCTGGTGAAAAACTTGTCGATTGGCATCGATATGTAACAGTTCAGAGCTAAATCTAGAATTATGGATTTGCATGATAGTATATGGAAAAACGAACGAACGCAATTACAGATAAGTAAATGTGGCGCTTTAGAAAGTAAAACAAATGTTCATTTGCATACTTCAACTTATCATTTATTTCGTTATATATTTTGTTTTTTGTCCGCCAAGGTACGCAGCTATTTAAAATTAAAAAAATATCTGCCACAAAGTCGGGTGCAACTTTATTATTCTTTGGACAAGTTGATGATGCGTGGTGGGCAGCACGCTTGTCTCGCAGTCAATAGGTCTTGGTTTCGATTCCCACCCCAGGCAGTACCATTTAGCAGCAGCACGAAATTTTCAGTTGTTACTGACAATGGAAAATTATTCAAAATAAAATAAGCAAACGATGTACAAGTGAAACAGTTCCACTTCTAGAAGGTCTATATACTCAGTAGATGGTTTCTGTTCGCTTTCTATCATTCAGTCACCCATAACATCTGCAAATATTTGTCAGTAGCAGCCAGTAAAACGGAAAAAATATGCCAGCTTTCACCACTCGTTACAGTCGTTCTCACTCCCATTCTCTACCGTCCCCTTCACTCCATGAATGTGTTTGTGCATTGCAAATAAAGACCGAAATTGCCCATAACACAAGTCGTTCTGTAAAAAAAATGTCAATATGCAGTATATAGGGAACCTAAGGGAATGTGGATTCTAGGGCAGGACTGTTATGTAACAATTAATTACGATCAATAGCTCCAGTACATAAAGGCTCTTCCAATAGAGACCATGCTGAACAAACTTCATATAAAAACAATTGGTAAATTTTAAACCAAAATGCATGAGCGAGGGGTCGTAATTTTTCTCAATTTCGCTTGACTTTTGAAGATTCCACCTAACATCAAGAGATGGCATTTTGGAATTCGGTTCGTAGAAATACTTTGAAATATTTTTTTCTTGTTGCGTGATAGAAGTTTTGTTATTTGAGAAGTGTACATTATAGAAGTATTAGATTGTTACAGATGAAATGGCGACTTTCGCGATGAAGTTAGTTGCAATTTTCGTGTCTCAAACTGCCGCCAGGTGGCTCAGGTAGTAATGAATATTGAAATATAAATACTCCGACATTCAGTCATGAAATCATTTCAGTTTTGGACTTCATTGAGATCGGAGAGGAAAAAAAATTAAAAAACATGGAATCGAATCAAAAACTGTTACTTTTTCTTTACGAGTTCAAACTTGGCCATAACGCAACATCAACAGGGCGTTCGAAAAATTTCGATCAGGAGATATGACCCTTCAAAGTGAGCCATGTGGTCACCCAGGACCATCGATGACAACGACAAGCTGCGTTTACTAGTGGAGTCTGACTCACGCCAAACTATAAGGTGTATTGTAGAGAAACTGGGCGTACACTATTCGACAGTTTCTCGGTACTTGCAACAGCTTGGAAAAGTCAAAAAGCTTGATAAGTGCCTCATGTATCAAGAATAACGATCAAAAAATGACTCATTTATCAAGAATAACGGTTAAAAAATTAAACGAGTTGCAGTATAAGACTCTTTCTCATCCACCATATTCACCAGACCTCTCGCCAACCGATTACCAATTTTTTAAACATTTGGATAATTTTTTTTTCGGAGAATCAATGTAACAATGAAGCAGCCATCAAAAATGCCTTTCAGGAATTTCTTCAGTCTAGAAAGTCGGACTTCTACGAAACTGGCATAAATGGACTTGTATCTTGTTGGGAGAAGTGTATTGCATCTGCTGGGACTTATTTTGATTAATAAAATTAAGTTTTATAAGAGTTAAAGTTGTTTGAAATTTCACTAGCTGTTATACGACGGGGTGTTGTGTCGGCACGCTTGGAAGGAGTGTTTAAACGGGAAAGAGATTAGCCTGTATAGCTGAAACGGGGTACTATGGGGTAAGGGTATCTTCGTTTCGATAATTATCCTCGAGTCTTTCTTTAAGGCGGACATCTCGCTACATTTATATATTTGGGTTTGCTCGGGGTCTTTCGAATCGAGAGGTAGCTCTAATCCATTCTTAAGTTGTTTCCGGATTTCACTAATTGTCGATTCTAATTGGAGAGGACTTAGGATATAAGTATGTACTTGGTTTTCCATGAGTTGTATCGAGGAGAAATTCGGTGAATCTTTGCTGTACGTTCTGGTGACGGATCAGGTCGAGCGATACTTGGAGGACTATTGCTCCGAAGTTTAGGTTGAAGTTTTGTAGGAGGAGTTTTTGATCAGTTTCGTTAAATAAGGATTCATGATGTATTAACTTATTTTCTATAGATAAGAAGTTACCTTGGATTTCAGCTTGAGTCTTGTTGAACACATTCAGGGTATTGTCCAGGAGGGTTGTTTGAGACTTCATGAGCTCAAATAAATTTTTATTATCTCTTCTGGTTTCTTGGATAAGCCTATCATAGTAGATTCCATCATCTTCCGTGAGCGTACCGAAGAGTGCTTTATGGATGGTGCCTATGAATCCTAGGGGCACGAATCTCTTCGCCCGAAGCTTTGGGGCTGTCCATGCAGCTCTACGTCAGCCATTAATTTCTTCATTTCGGCTACTTCTGCTTTGCAAGGATGTATCGCAATTCCACCATATCTTTCTCGATGTTCATCACATGTAGCCTTTTATTTGTGGGATCTTCCAACGGGGAGAAGGGGCATAAAAGTGATATTGATTTAAAGTCTCTTTTTGTAGTAAGAATTGGAGAATTTTTTTTATTGATATATGTATATATAAAAATTTTCGTTAATAGGGGTAACTGAGGTTTGAGGGAGCGTCTTCGTCGTCCGAAATGGTTATAATGTTGTCATCGTCCTACACGTCGATCTTGTTTTCGTCTATCATGAGCGGGGAGGGAGGATCGTCGGAATAGATGGAGACGTTCTCGTCGTCCGATGATTCATCGTCGACAGACATAGGGACGAGGTTCCAGTTTGGGGGTGGTGGTAGTGAAGGTAGAAACTGGGGAGGTCCTAAGGAGTGGATTGGGGGAGATGCTGGTAGGAATTAGGGCGGAGCTTGTTGAGGGGGACTCCCAGGTCAGGGTTCGCATGGGGTATAGGGAGGAATGGGAGGCATTCTCCGTAAGTGGCGGCGTACGAGGTAACACTGTACCTCGCCATCGAGGCGTCTCGTTCGTGGATCGAGATGGTGGATTATCCTGAGGGCGCTTATCGACACTGCAAGGTTGGCCGGTGTTTCGTCTGCGCCGCTGGCCTCTGACGTGAAATCACAACGCTCTGGGACCGGCATGGTTATTTTTCCTTTAAGGAGAAGAAAATCTTTGCTAAAAAGAGGTATAATAGTAATAAAAAGGGTAGGTAGGGTGTTGGAAGGTGATTTAGGAATTGGGGTTTTATTCCACGAAGGGTTTGAGGTTATTATTGTGTACTCTTTTTAATTTGTTGCCGATTTGTATTGAGGTATTCTCTGAGGAATTAATTTTAACGACCTCGTAGGGTCCTGACCACAAGGGGGAGAACTTGTTCGTTCTCGCTTGATTTTTCAGAAGCACTTTGTCTCCTATCACTATAGCTTTTTCCGATGTGCCTTTGTCGTATTGAGTTTTTGCCGAGTTCTTGTTCTGTATAAGATTTTTCCGAGCAATACTGTGGCTCTGTTGAAGTCGGGCTTTGAGTTCGTTGTAATAATTGTCGTAATTATACAACGACTCGTGTTCTCTTTTCAGGGCACTGGGGATTTTAGCTTCGAATCCGTATAGGAGTTCGTGAGGCGTAAATTTTGTGCTACTGTGGCTTGAGCTGTTATATACGAACATTGCGTATGGAATCCAGGTGTCCCAGGTCAGGGGGTCCTGTTTCACGTAAGGCCGTAGGTATTCGGCGAGAGTACGATGGCTTCGTTCAAGTGCGCCGTTGTTTTGGGGGTGATAGGGAGTAGTCTGTAGCTTGTGTATTTTTAATAGCTTACAGATGCTACTGAAGACGGAGCTCAAGAAGTTACTTCCTTGGTCAGTAAGAATAAAGTCGCCATTTCATCTGCAACAACCTAATAGAAGTACATTGAGACAATAAAGTACCGGGAATTTGTAATTAAAATTACACTGAGAAATGATTTTTCAAAATTTATTTTCTTCGTAAGCAGTTAGGACTGTCCTTAATTATAATCCCAAAAATTAGCGCAGTCTGTTTTAGTGTGTTTACAGCAGCTGGTTGAATCGGTACACCTCAGTACTCTATCGCAATTTTTAAAATTGATAAAAATATGAAACAAAGAGATTGTCTCAAATTCTGTGTTTTCAACCAAATTTCGTGTGTGGAATCATTGCGAATGTGGGAAAAAGCTTACGGTGATTCGGTAATATCAAAAACACGAGCCTACGAGTGATACAATGCCTTTAAGATGGTTGAGAGATCGTTGAAGACATGTCTCGTTCGGGACGACCTTCGACTTCTTCAACTGACGAAAACATTCAAAAAGGGAAAGAAATCGTGCTCGAAAATCGTCATGCCAGTGTAAGGAGATAGCAGGAGAGCTCGACATTTCTCGCGAGTCCGTTCGTTCGATTTTAGTAGATACTTTGGCCATGAAACGCGTCCTTGAAACGTTCCGATAAAGCTGAACTTTCTTCAAAAAAAAGTACCATGAACAGGTCTCTTTGGACATGTTTGATCGTGCAAATTCTGATCTGCAAATTCTGAGCGCATCATAACTGGTGATGAGACATGGGTATATGATGCAAACCAGTTAACAATCATCGGAATAGAGGAAAAGAAATTAGCCGAAATCGGAAAAAACCGCGCCTAAGCCGCATCATTTTTTCGATATTCTAGGTTTAATCTATCATGAATTCGTTCCAAAGGGACAGACGGTCAGTACTATTAGACCGTAGTGAAGCGTTTCCATAAAAAAACGGGCGGAATCATAGAAGGAGATTTTATGGATTTTCCACGATGATAATGCGCCATCGCATAGAGCCACAATTGTGACCGAATTTAAGGCCAAACAAGCAACAAATTATATCAATCAGATTTGGCCCCGTATGACTTTTTCCTATTCCCGAAACTGAAATTACCGCTCTGTTTTCAGTCAATTGAGGAAATAAAACAAAATTCGCTGATGGAGCTGAAGGCCATACCAAAAAGTGCTTATGAAGTGTTTCGAAGACTGGAAAAAAAACGCTGTGTGTTGCATCTAATGGGGATTACTTTGAAGATGACAAAATAAATATTGACAATTAATTAAATATTTTGCGTTTTATTTAAAAAAATTGCCATTACTTTTTGGTCACAGTTTATATCATTTAAATACTCGTCTTTATCGGAAATAGTAGTGCGTTCAACTGTGCGTTGTAGAAGAGCCGGAAATTCCTTATTTTTCTGTTGAAAGAATTAGTTGTGTATTTCGGCTGCTTAAAATCCTTTTGGATATGAAGTTCGCTTGCACAATTCACCCAATTTTCGCGTAGGACTCCTGGCGAAACTCCATTAAAAAACATAACAGGACTACGATTGCGCGTAAAGCCCAATCATACGATACTCTAGATAAAATAGGAATTTTTGTGATCTTAAGAAATTTTGTATGGGGAATGGTGGAAGGGGTGTCAGCATTGAGTTAATACTTTTCATATCATGCTAGAGTAGCTACAAAAATTTTTTATGCAAAAGCTTCAACAATTTAAAAAGGTACTGAGAAAATTAGCGTATTAGATTTAGTGAAGTTATGCATTTTGCTTGGGAGGTGGTAGAAGGAGTGGGTGGTTTTTAGTGATTTTTTTCAGAAATAACTATGAATATTATGACTTGATATCTCTAAAATTTTACATTAGTAACATTCATACTTTTTAAAAAAATCAATTTTTTGTCAAGTTGCGAGATGTGTGTCATACTGTATGGGAGGAGGTAGAAGCAGTGAAGCCAATCAGTTCATTTTTTCCGATTGTAATGAAAATGCTAATTAAGTACTTATTTAGTACAAAACTTGAGCTCGGTAAATGTCATATGTACTAAGGAAATTGGTTTATAGTATTTCATGAAAAGTGCAGTTTTTTTTTTTACAGAATGACCTGTGTTATAGGCAATTTCGGCCTTTATGTGCAATGCACAAACACAGTCATGGAGGGAAGGAATGGGATTGGGAAGGTTGGGGAAGGGGAGTGAGAACGACCGTAGCGAGTGGAGAAGCTGGTATATTGCTCAGTTGTACTGGCTGCTTACTGACAAATATTTGCAGATGTTATGAGGGACTGAATGATAGAAAGCGAACAGAAACCATCTACTGAGTATCTAGGCCTTCTTGAAGTGGAACTGTTTCACGAGGGGAGGTGGTGGAAGGAGTGGGGTGATCCCGATAATTTGTATACCATACATCATATTTATGATAAAAATAATATAATCTAAGTTTCAAGTTATTAGCTTTTATAGTTCGTTCGTTCGAGAGCATAGCCCAGCGTTACGCCTATCCTGGATTACGGTCAGATCCAGCTATGTTCCTGTAATATGAAAATGCATGGGTATTGATGTAGGGATATTGGGGAAAGTGGGTAAGGATGAGAACAGACCCGGCAATCACCGCTGCAGTCGTCCGTGTAGGTATAGGGAAGACGGCACAATATAAAAAGATTAACGCTATAATCACTAACACTATAATCACGTAAAATAGCTGTTTATTGGGAAAATGGAACGCGAAATACGGCATTTTTCACTTAACAGTACTGCATATGGGAACGAACAATAAAATCCAGAACTTTTCCGTGACAACGCGTCCCCAAGATTGAATCTTAAGGTTATTATGAGGTCGGAAGATAATTTAAACGGATCGGAACTTGTAATTCTACCGAGAGTATTTCACCTGGCCTTATTCTGAATCGTATTTATTTAATATCTCAAATTATTAGCTTTTATAATTTAAAAAAAAAAATGTATTATTGTAAATGAGTCATTCTGTATCGGAGGGAATAGAAGAGGTGGAGCGTTTTGGCCTTTCGTGCAAGGCCTTACTTTTTCGTTAAAAACGACTTGTACAACATTTGAACTTTCTAGCTCGATGCGTTTTAGAGCTCGAGAGCGAAAGGACGGACGGGCATCGGTTTTGAGATTTTTAACCAAAAAATATGTCTGTACCCCTAGCGACTCTGTGCGTGCATTTTTTCTTGTGTTGTTGATGCAGGCGACGTACATGAAATTACTGATGCTATTTGCTGATATCCTACTAATTCAACAATTGTATCTGCCTGTTTAGCTAGCGAGTTTAGTGTGCTATCGCTCGCTGCCAAAACTATTTGGACATTTGAGAGTAATCGTTGTAAGCAAATTTGCACAAAAAGATCCTCACTAACTGAACTTCCTTCAATTTTGTTTCATTTCATTAAAAAGATGTGATGGCTTTTTATCGCCGAGATCTAATTCCGATAAATGCTTTCGCATTTATTTATGTTCAGAATCAGATTAGCAGTCTATTATTTGTTGTTCAACCGTTTGATATTTCTGCGTCAAAGGTTCGCTAGCTGATATCTCAAGTAAGACGCTGGGTGCTATATTCCTTATAACCGTATGGTATTTGACATCATCACTAGAAATTTTATTAATAGTAAGTCTAATTGTCTGAGCCACAGATATTTTATTAATGTTTTTCTTTTGAAGATTTATTTAATGTTTTACTTTTAACGGTTTTTGGTATACTAACATAATTAAAAACTTGATGTCACTATTTTCCTTCTCCATGCCTACTATGCATTCACCACATAGCTTTTATAATTTTCAAGGAGATTCAACAATTTGTTCCGAATTTATAGCATTTTTATGGGAGGTGGCAGAGGATGTGGAAAGTATTGGATGATTTTGAAACTGCTTATCAACATCATAATCATATTCCTTTTTTACAATTTTAAGGTCGATTGTTCTCATATATTCGAAGGAGAAATACTTTTCTTGAATTGCCAATACAAAAATTTGTATGGTATGGGGTAGAAGGAGTAAAGCAAAGCTAATATTTTTTTAGCATTTATTGCAATTATCAAGGGACAAATTCTGACAAAAATTTAATTTTCAACTTATACTAGTTTCAAGGAAAAACGATTAAATGCATTTACCAAAATTGTGCAATTTTATGGGAAGGTGTAGAAGGAGTATTCGAATCGAAACCAAATTTCCCGACATAAGGTATAATAGTATACTTTTCTCAAAACTTAACGTTGATTGCTCCAACTGTTTTGAAGAAAAATATTTTAATTAAAAATTCGAAATTTCGTGAAATTTGTATGCTCCCTCTCATACAATAGAACGAGTGATAATTTTGTTTTTTATTGGTTGCAATTATAATAAAATTAATTCTGGCAAAAATTCGTTCTTTTAGTTTGACTAGTTGCAATCAAATTCCTGTTAAGACCCCCTATAGGGGCATAGTACAGAAACAACTCTCTTCCACAAGGCGCGATCCTGAGCATCGGCCTTAAGCTGTTGCCAGGACTTGTTTATTCCTCTGGCCTCCTGCTCAACTGCTCGCTTCCATGTTACATGGTCGACCAACCCGACGTCTTCCTTGAGGATTATAATCCAGAGCCTGTTTTGCTATATTTTGCTCTGGTTTCCTCAAAGTATGACCGATCCACTGCCACTTCCGCCGTTGAATCTCAATACCTATTTTAGTCTGGCCAGTTGTACTCCAAAGTTCGTTGTTGAAGATCACTTGTGGCCAGAATATTCCTAAAATGCGCCGGAGGCATTGGTTTACGAAAGTCTGTAGTTTCTTGGTAAGTCGAACGGTCACTTTCCACGTAGTACAACCATACAACAACACAGATTTGACGCATGCGTCAAAAACTCGCAGCTTCGTGCGAAGGGAGATCTCTCTTAGCCTCCAGAAAGGGGATAGGATACCGAAGGCCTGACGAGCTTTATTTAGCCGAGCCTCAACATCCTTTTCGGCTCCGCCGTCCATGCTGCCAATGCTTCCAAGATAGCAAAAATCTTGTACCTCTTCCACATCCTGTCCGTTAAGAACAATCGGTGTGCTTGCGTTCGAACCCATGTGCATGTACTTGGTTTTACGCACATTTATTTTCAGTCCCGCCTCTTTACATTTAGAATGCAACGAGCGAACATTTGACTCTAAGTCCGAACGGTTATGTGCAAGCAAACACACGTCATCAGCATAATCAAGGTGACTTAAGATGTTAAATAGTCTCCATTGAAGACCCTTACCTTCCCCACCTTCCAGTGCAGCTTTCAAGATGTCATTTATTACCACCAGAAACAGGGCTGGTGATGATATGCAGCCTTGTCTGACACCCGTTCGCACAGGGAAGCTCTCGGACAGCTCTCCTCTATGAAAGACGCGACACCTTGCATCTTCGTAGGATTCTTTAATCATAGCTATGACCTTATCTGAAATACCTCTCCTACGCAAAGCATTCCATATGTAATCTCGCTTAACGCTGTCGAAAGCCTTCTCGAAGTCTACAAACATGAGATGTACTGGCGAACCCATTTCGGCTGACTGCTCTAATATTTTCCGTAGGGTATTTGTGTGGTCGGCACAAGACGACCCTTTACGGAATCCAGCCTGATAAACTTCGAGAGTGCTCTCGATGACATCACTAATCCTATTGAGAATTACCTTAGCCATAATTTTTGATACGGCAGTAAGTAGACATATACCACGCCAATTGCCACAATCCCGAAGGTCGCCCTTCTTCGGAATTTTCACAATGACGCCCTCCTTCCATTCAGTCGGATATCTTCCCTCACTCCACACCTTAGTGAAGAGTGGGAGGAGTATATCGGCTGTGATTTCCGGGTCCGCTTTGAGGAGTTCGGTTGGTAGTCCGTCTATACCTGGAGCTTTCCTTCCCGCCATTGACCGAATGGCGGAAACTATCTCTTCCTTATCTGGGGGATCGCCCCTAATAGAGGATTGTTGCGGTTGGATGTTTGGTAGTTGTTCTGTTTCCGGAATATCTTCCTCTGACAAGATGTTTAAAATATCAGAGAAGTATTCCTTCCATCGCCGCAACTGGTGTTCACTCATATTAAGGAGAGTTCCGTTGACATCTCTCACCAGGTGGTTGGCAGTGAAATTCCTGTTCGTCAACTGTTTCATGATTTTGAAAAGTGAACCCATATCCCCTAGGTAAGCCGCAGATTCTGCCTTGTTTGCCAGATCTTCAATGGCCTTTCTCTTGTCGCGTCTAACAGCCCTCTTAAGCTGTATATGAGCATCGCGGTAGTTCTGCCTCAAGTCGGGCGTTCGTTGGTTGACATCGGGTTGAGAGATGATTGCCAATTTGGCTTTTTTCCGATTGCCAACCTTGTCCCATGTGTCTTGCGACATCCAGGGTTTCTCACCGCTTTGCGCATATCCCACAGATTCTTCAGCACTAGTTAGAAAAGTGTTTCTGGTTGCCTCCCAATTGGCGTCCAGTGTGCGCATTTCATATTCACCCAATGTGGATGACTTTTCGCGTAGAATAGTGGTGTATTCGCGTTTTTTGTTGGGATCTCTAGTTGCAATGAAAACCGAATAATACATTTTTGAAAATTGTGCATTTCATGGGAGGGGGTAGAATTAGTAAGGGGGTCGGAACAACATTTTTCGTCATTAATGATATTCACATCAATATACTATGACTACATTTTCAAGTCAATAGCTGATGTGGTTTCGGAGAAAAATCAATTTCTTTAAATTTCGAAATTTCATGGAATTAATATGGGAGGGGGTAGAAGGAGTAGGGGGATGTGGCCCATTGAAGAACTTAAATTTACTTTTTTACTAAAAATGACTATAAGACAAATTTCAGCAAGACGAATCTTCGAACTCGATCTGGAAAACACGATACCATAGAGAACCGTCTTCAACAATCCAGAAGTGTCAACACTCATAAAATTTAAGAAACTACAATGGGCTGGTCATGTGAAGCGGAGGGACGACGGAAAAATTCCCAAACGCATACTAAAAAAAACGTAAATGGACAAAGGCCGGTCAGAAAACCACGGAAGCGCTGGGAGGATTTGATTGACGCAGATAGCAAATCACTGCTAAGATTTTCAAACTGGAGGAGGCGGTCTATGAACCGAGATGGATGGATGCAAAGTATTCAGGAAACCAAAGTCCGATTTGGGCGCCAGCGTAAGTCAAAGAAAAAAACTGGGGCAATGCAGGTTCTATTTCAAAACAATCGTTATTTCTACAAACAAAACTTACTTGTTCTGTTGGCACGTCCCAATAATCATTAAGAATCTGCTCAATCCGAATAACTTTAATGTAATCGCTGTCGGGTGCCTTGTACGCAAGATATTGTACCTGGAAGCCGACTCGCAACTCTTGAACTTTACTGGTCGCACTAATATCGAACAGGAGTGTTTGATCTATAATTCCATGGTCATTTTGCAATGACGTTATTGTACCTAAAAAAAATAAGCCGATCGTAAGAAAATAAACACAGGCTAACGTCACACTCTAACCGCACTTACCTTGCTTCTTAAAACAATTCTGACCCGATATTTCTCCGGGCTTCGGGGTCACGGGCTTGGTCACTCCCAACAGAGTCTCCTTGCGTTCCTCTTCTTCCAGCTTGCGCAATTCCTCCTCCAATTTTTTCTCGCACTTGCTCTTCTCAACATCGTAACTGAAGTAGTCATAAACTTTCGATAACACTGAAAACATTTTTTCGCTAGTCCTATATATTGTTGTCGGGGATGGATGATTTGGGATTTTATTATAAAACCAACTAAACTAATTATAAACTGATAAAGATGATTGGTGGGGGATGGATGAAAATTTTGTGTTTTATGGCTGAGCTACACGTCTTTCAACAGGCTCATACTGCCACTCGGTTTCCTTCACGAAATGGAGCAATTCTTTTCGCATGAGTTGAATGCGCTTGAGATGATTCGCCGCCTGAAGTCCTTTGGCACCGACCTCGGCGTAAACGCTGAATTTGAATCGCGAAAAGGTTTTATCGCAATTTTCACTGAACGCTGGTGTGACTTTGTACTAAACACGTTTCGAGATAGAGATAGGCGTTAGTTTTATTTATTTACGAAACAAACAAGAAAGAAACAAAAGGCTTGAGTTCTTTTCCAACCTCAATTTCCTCTATGATTGGTTCCGCGGCAGAATTTCTTTCTTCACTATTGGACATCGTGCCCTTTAAACGCACTTTTTACAGGTTCAGCAATTTTTTGCTTATGCAAGGGTTTTTTAATTATCCAGAAAATTCCAAAAAACAACTAGAGACCTTTTTTTTTCCCCGGGGAGAGCGCGACTGAAGTGAACTTGATAGCGGATATTGACCGGCCATGCAAAACAAAAACAAAATTTTGCGGCGAAAAACGGTGTTGAATTTTCGCCGTGAAAAATGCGCGCGCATTTTTTTCGTAGGCGGTGTACGTAATTTTGTTTTGATATGATAAATACTTTTACTTCCTGAAGTAAAATCATGGCTCAACATTTTCAGGGTAAAATTTAACTCTATTTTTATCAATTTATCCTCCGGGATTTTTCGTTTCTAAGCCAAGCGGAACGTACCTAGCACTCCCGTTTTGGCACTATTCCCGATTTTCGAGAGAACATTACTAGGTAACCGATTTTCATTCCTTCAATCATTGATTTATACTTTTCGACAGAATGATGTTCTTCAGTTAAATTTTTTCCGTATAACAGGTACATATGCAAAGGGTATCCCATTAAGACTGCCTGTTTTGGATTTAAAAAAAAATAAATAAAATTAAGTGTAGACATTGAGGTTATGTATGGAGCAAAATATCTGAAAAATGGCTGCCTCGTGACTGATTGCACTTGTTGATTCTTTTGACGAAAATTCGATGACATTTTGGCATAGTACCGGCTCAATTTCACCAATGGCGCTTCAAACCTCAACTTTCAATTCAGGAATCGTTATTGGGTTATGGCCTTTGATTTCAACAAACCCCAAAGAAAGAAATCCAATGGCGTCAAATCGCATGATCTTGGTGGCTGATTAACATCGCCGCGAGATATACTATGCATCACAAAATTATTTGTACCATGAAAAAAATTCCAATCTTTAAGTTAAGCCATGTTTAAAGTGCGCTTAACAGCTTTAGGGAAAAATATGTTTGGAGGGAAAGGAAGCAACTAATGTCCTTAAAATACCCAATAATAAAGTTGTTATAAAGCCACCTCCTTCCACTTCAAATTCCTGTTAAGACCCCCTATAGGAGGTGCCTTCCACTTACCATGCCTCAATCAATCATCCAATTCTCTATCATATCGTATCAATCATATCATTATCTTCAAGCCTAAGTACGTCTCAATATTATCAATACCCAAAATCCCGTTCTAAATCTTATTCTCGAACTCTACTTGCTACATTATGATACGATATCCCATAAATTACCAGACCTTTAAAAGTGCTTACACATTTCCTTTCCCACAACACCCAACACGATGTGCACATGCAAGTACTTATCATGTTGCGTACTTTTCATATTTCGTCTAGCGCAACTCTAAACCTCTTAGAGATAAGCGTTCTAAGTGCTTACCACGCAATAAATCCATGGCATGTCTCACGATCGGTTGGAGTCCGTTAAAACAAATATGTTTATCTTGCAGATCATATTTCTTTTACTTAATTGTTTTTGCTTGCGATCTTGCATGATGACTCGATCGCGACACTCTCGTATCGACCTAAAAGCCATGAACGACGTCTCCACCGAATTTTAACGCGAGAACTCCTTCGCGTCGTAAAAAATTATTAATCCCCTGAATTGTCGCGACTCGCTCGTTTGTCTCGCTCGTTTACCCTTACCCCGAATCGTTCGTTAAGATAAACTCCGAATTGTCCCCCGTGTCGTGATAATTGTTTAAAAATTGTGAAACTAATTGTTTATAAAATTTGTAACTCGTGCTATAATATGAAATTTATTATTAATAATATAAAATTAATAGGATATAAATCGATGTGTTTTAATTGAAAGGAGAGACGAAGGAGAGGGGAAACCAGTGAAAACAGAACCACCACAAAAGGTGACACGCACTTTTACGTGCGCTAGTGCACCTATTTTATATATAGGTACACAACAAAGTTAACGCAATTTATTTAAAGCAAAGGAGTTAAAAGCAAAAAACATTTTAACAAAATTATTTGTACCATTGAAATTTATTCACAATATTATTTGTACGCCATGGTAGCTATTATTTCTGAGAAAATATGAGACAACCGTTAGTTATTTCAACTGAAATCAGTAAGTTATTAAAAAAGGGAATTATTGTTCGTGCTTAATACAAGTGTGCGAGAGCTGTCATTCGAGGATAAAGTATATGTACATCATTAGTCTATACAGAGCCGGGGTTAATTGGGCTAATATTGCAAGACAATTTAAGTGTCATAGAAATACTGTTTTGTAATAATTTCGGAAATTAAATAAAACAAAAACTTTGTATACGGCACCCTGTAGGGGCAGAAATCTTGTTACATCCAATAGAGAAGATCGGGAAATCGTTGGAGCGATGACTAAAAATGACTAAATTCCAATTAATATATTGCTTTAAAATGTTAACTTGCACCGTGAACACAAAATAAGTCATATGACGATTCGACGGAGGTTGGAGAAAGCGAATAAAAAATTTTATGTAAAAAGGAAGGTTAACTTTATATGGGAACAAAAGAAAGTTTGCAGACTGGAATTTGCAAAAGAATATATTGATATGCCCGTAGACTTCTGGAAAATCATTCTTAGCCTTAAGAAAAAAACAACAGCGAGCCATTCCGTTTCGCCTGCACAATGATGGAAAAATAATGGTTTGGCTGCATGGCGAACAATGGTATAGGAAAACTGCTTGAACTAAAAGGAAAAGTTACCCAGTTCGTTTATTTGGCAACTGTTAATGACCTTCCAGTCAGCAAAGGGCTTGATTGGGGAGGACTTCATACTGCAGCAAGATAATGCTCCTATCCACAAAGGTCGTCAAATTACTTTATTTTTTAACATAATTCAATAAGAGCTTCTACTTCTACACAGCTCGGATTTGAATGTGACTGAGAACCTTTGGCATTACGTAAAGCAACAAGTGAAACATGAAATCGGAAAATCGCAACGAGCTGCCTGCAATGAAATAATTGAAATTTGGAATAATATTCCCAAGGAAATATTAATGAATTTAATGGAATCAGCTCCAAGGCGATTGCAGGCAGTGATAAATACAAAGAGAGGCCGCACCTCATATTAAATGATGAAAAAGAATGACTCTTTCCTTTCATTTCTGGTATTTCCAGTATTATTATATGAAGTACAAATAATTTTGTGAATAAATTTCAATGGTACAAATAATTTTGTTAAAATGTTTTTTGCTTTTAATTCCTTTGCTTTAAATAAATTGCGATAATTTTATTATTGGGTATTTTAATGACATTAGTTGCTTCCTTTCCCTCCAAACATATTTTTCCCTAAAGCTGCTAAGCGCACTTTAAGCACTTTAAGGGAAATGTTTTCTTTTTTTTATTCTAGAAACATCTTTTTCTACTATTGTCAAATTATACAATAATAGTTTCAGTATCCGAATTTATACTGAAACTAGTATTGTGTAGTTAATAAACTGCGGAGAATAACTATAAACGCAGTCAAAATATGCTCATTTTTGCAATTTATTTAGGGAAATACCGTTATTTTTTAATTGTTTATGAAAGATTATGGAGAAAGAGTAGGAAACAAAACGAATTAGCAACAACTGATCACTATAATTACCGGTAGTTTAATTTTGCTAAAATCTAGCCGCAGTAAGTAGATTACCATTAGATTGTACTATCAACTGTTGATAACAAGTCGAATTTATTCAAAAATTATTAAGATCGTTGTTGTTGTTTTTTATTATTAAAATGTCGCGCGCAACAGCGCTTGCAGATTTGAAACTAGATCAAATTGTTGCATTTTTTGTAGAAGGCTTGAGTAAGCGTGGTACAATTGCTAAAGAGCTCAATCGGTCTGACGCTGCCATTCGAAATGTGCTACAAAATCCTGAAAATTATGGAAAAAATAGAACAGGGGGAACAAAAGGCAAGCTGTCAATTCGAAATAAGCGTCGGATAATTCATAATGCAAGCAACTTAATGAAGGCCGCCTCTCAAATCGCCAAGGCTTGTGGACGAGATGTGTCAAAATGGACAGTCCACAGGGTTTTAAGGAGTTCTAAGCCCATTTGTCGTCAAAAGCCGAAATTACCACCACGTCCTTTAACACGTCATATGCCAGCAAGGCTAGAGTTCGCCCGAAAAAATATGCTAGCCAACTTCTTTGAGGTAAAATGCTGAGCACTAACTTCTTATGCACATTTTAACTGTTATTTCTTCCTCAAGACCATTTTATTGACGAAAAAATGGAACTTGGATGACCCACATAGTTTCAATGAGTACTGGCGTGATGTGCGGAAGGATTCATAATTTTTTTCAAACCGCAATTTTGGTGGAGTCAGTTTAATGGTTTGGGAAACCTTTTGTGCAGATGGAATTTTGGATCTGGCGTTTCCCAGTACACATGAAGTCATCGGAATACATAAGCATGTTGCTCATGAATTTGTTGCCATTCATGAGAACCAGAGGCGCTGAGTATTGGGTTTTTCAACAGAGCAAGGCCAGAATACATGTGAGCGGTGTCATTTATTCCTGGTTGCAGCAATATAGCGTGCAAGGGAATTTTATATGGAAAACAGGCAGTATGAAAATATTCAACAGTTGAAAATGGCTGTTATTAACGCTATGCAGAATAATGATGAAAAAACAATAACAAATTTAATAAAATGTATGCCAAACAGATTATTTGAAGTGATAAGCAATATACAGGTGGTCCAACCAAATATTGGAATTTACCATTCTGTGTTCTTTCATTTTATTTTATAAAATTATTTGCTTGCGTTTATAGTTATGCTTAGGCTAAATTTAAGCAAATTTAAATTAACGGTAATTCCAGCGATCAGTTGTTGCTAATTCTTTTTGTTTGCTACTCTTTCTCTCTAATCTCTCATAAACAATTAAAAAATAACGGTATTTCACTAAATAAATTGCTAAAATGAGCGTATGTTGACTGCGTTTATACTTATGCTCCGCAGTGTATTAACTATACAATATTAGTTTCAGTATAAATTCGGATACTGAAACTATTATTGTATAATTTGACAATAGTAGAAAAAGATGTTTTTAGAATAAAAAAAAGAAAACATTTTCCAAGATAGCAGAAATAAATACATTTATTCAAAGACACAAAGAAGTGAATAAAAAAAAGGAATCTCCAAAAACAAAAATAAAAATATGTACGCGGCAATAATAAAATAATTTCATAATTAATAGATAAACTGCCAACAAATTGGGCGCAGCTTTATTAATCTTGGGACAAGTTAAGGATATACAGGTTAGGATGGAAAGAAAAGTCTAAGTAAATAGGATTTCTGCACTCGCTAATATCTCCACCACGAATGCAGATAGGAAGCTGAAAATCAGCAGAGGCATGAAGAGGATTGTGGGACACACTTTATAAATAATTTAATTTTTTTTATCCATTGGGGAGCTAAGAACAAATTGTCGTCCGAATTTTTTTTCAAATGATTATATCTTCGAAATTACTAATCGCAAAAAAATCATATTTTGGGACAACTAAGGTGGCACATAGATCCACCAGGATCAGCTTAGAAAGAGGTTAATTATTGTAAGGGGGAGGGTCAGATTGTAGAACCATATAGTCTTTAATTTTGGTAAAAAGTTTAAGTTCGGGGCTGTAAGGGAGGGAGGTAGAAAGCAAAAATGTTGGAAATTTGGAGTGATTTTTTTAGGGCTCTGGTAAAAGATACAAAGTTTGAATTTTGCACGTCGATATATTTATTTCATATACATAGAAAAAAATAATAATTTGTTCCAAAATTATTATGCACCGAAGTGGGGGTCTAACGTGCATAAGTTTCATGTGCAATGAAAAATAAACACAGAAGCTGAAGATTTTTGAATGAAATTTAAAGGTAGAAACTTGAAAATTTGCGAAATGCATTTAAAAAAACATAACAGAATTATGATTGGGCGTAACGCCCAATCATATGATACTCTAGATGAAATAGGAAATAGTTTATTGTACCGGAAAATATGTCATCTTAAATTCTTTCGAATAGTGAATTGTGACTTTTGTACGGAAGGTGGTAAAAGCAGAGGGGAAAGGTTTGTAATTTTTGTATATAACACCGAACGTAGTATACAAAATGTTTCATGCTGAATTTAAAGTTTGTAGCTTTCATAATTTTCGAGGAAATTGAACAATTTTTGTCTGAATTTATGCATTTTTATGGGTGGCGGCAGAGAAAGTGGGGGGTTTTGGATGATTTTGAATCTCCTTTTCAACATCCTAATTATATTGCTTTTTTACTCATATGCTCGAAGAAGAAATACTTTTCTTGAGTTTTCAATACAAAAATTTGTATGGGAGGTGGTAGAAGGAGTGAAGCGAAGTTAATATTTTTTTTTGCATTTATTGCAATTATCAAGGGACAAATTGTGGCAAAATTTTAAGCTTGTACTTTTTCTAGTTTCAATAAAAATCGATTAAATGCATTTTATCAAAATTGTGCGTTTGTATGGGACGGGGTAGAAGGAGTATTCGAATCAAAACCAAATTTTTTGGCATCAATGATACTTGTAAGTATACTATTACAAGTATCATTTCCTCCAAATTTAAAGTTGATAGACTTGACGATTTTTGAGAAAAATAATTTTGTTCAAATTCCGAAATTTCGTTAAATTTGTATGGGAGAGGGTAGAAAGGATGAGGTGAAGTTGACAATTTTTACAAAATTGGTTGCAATTGTAATAAAATTAATTTAGACAAAAATTAGTTCTTTTAGCTTTGCTAGTTGCGATGCAAACCGAATAAATGCATTTTTGAAAATTGTACATTTGTATGGGAGGGGGTAGAAGGAGTAAGGAAATCAGAGCAATATTTTTTTACGAAAATGGTATTCTCATTATAATACTATTACCTAATTTTCAAGTCATTAGCTGAAACGGTTTCGGAGAAAAATCAATTTCTTTAAATTTCCAATTTTCATGAAATTTGTATGGGAGGGGGTAGAAGGAGTGGGGTGATGTGGCCCGTTCACGAACTTAAAGTTACTTTTTTGCTAAAAATGATATATGAAAAATTTCAGCACGATAGGTCAAAGCTTTCGAGAGTTATGTTGTAGACAGACGGACAAACGGACAGACGGTCACTCGGAATCGAGATTTTTGAGCAACAACAAATATTTCTGTACCCTTGGCGACTCTGTACGAGCATTATTTCTTAGCGTTACAAACGGTAAGGCAAACACAATATACTCTCAGATTTCATCAAGAGTATAAAAATTACTAAAAGTTTGACATTTTAATTGGTCGAATACTTTCAAAACTTCTACCCCCTCCCATACAAAATTATTTTTTCGATCATTTTTAAGAAATCAATTATCACCTAACTATTTAAAGCTATCAATTTAAAATTTTGCGTAGAAATTTTACAAATAATTGAAACAAAATTCCGTCAAAAGTCTTGAAATCACTGTTGCTTTTCTAACCCCTCCCATACAAAAGTATGATTTCGACCAATTTCATTAAATCAACTAATAACCAACAAATCAAAAGCTACGAGCTTGAAATTTTATACGAGCACCATACAAGAGAAACGAAATAAAACTGCATCACAAATTTTACGACTCCCCTACCTCCTCCCATACAAATGTTTGATTTCGTGAATGTAAAATACTCCGAATCCCATGGAAATTCTATGCAACTTCGTCTATGAAACTGTCATTTTATACAGAGCATATTGGACGTGGTTCAAGCAATCAATTAAAAAACTATTAACATCCAGCCACCCTTACTATCACCCCTCACCCCTTCATGAAAACTCAAACTTGCATAAATAAGCGAACGAAATATTGATTATATTAAATTGAGAACAACCCTGCCCAAGAAGCCCCTTTCACTTAGTCTTTCCTAACCGCTCTAACCTGCATATTGACTTTCCACGCATCCGCAACTTCTCCCTAGAATAATAAAGTTTCGCTCGACTTGTTGGCATTTTATTTTTAATTGATCATATTCAAAATTGCCTATCTGGAATGTTCGTTTTATAAATGGATTTGCTTAGGATTCCTACGAAATTCGGCGAATTTTATATGCATGAAACATGAGACATTTGTATGAGAGGAGTAGAGGAGTTGAGGGGTTGAGGGAATTGTAAAGCTTGTGATGCAGTTTTATTAAGTTTTTCTTGAAAGGTGTGCGTACAAAATTTCAAGTTCGTAGCTTTCAATTTCTTGGTTATTAGTAGATTTATTGCAATTGGTCGAAATCATGCTTTTGTATGAGGTTAGAAGGGCAAGGTGGATTTTAAAACTTTTGATGCAACTTTGTTTTAAATATTTTTAGAAGTATTTGTTCAAAATTTCAAGTTGATAGCTTTCAGTGATTTGATGATAAGTGATTTCTTAGAATTTTTCGAAAAAACACATTTTTATGGGAGGTGGTAGAAGTTTTGAAGGTATTAGACCAGTTAATATTTTAAACTTTTTCACATTTCTTTTAAATGAGTTTCCTTAATTTCGAAGTTTGTTAATTAAAATTTCAATCAAAAGTTTTGGGTTTTGGTGATTTTTTCTTATTTCTCATGAAACTCCTCGTGCAGTTTAGGGCCCTCCTTCGGTGGATAACAGTTACGGTTCAAATTATTATTTTTTCCTTATGTATATCAAATGGATGTGTACACGTGCAAAATTTGAACTTTGTATCTTTTACCACAGCCCTAAGAAAATACTCAAACGTTTCGATTTTTTGGCTTGCCACCTCCCTCCCTTTAAGTCCCCCAACTTAAGAATTTTTCTAAAATTTTAAGTCAAATGGTTCTACAATCTGACGAAATTTTAGCTTGAATTTTGAGATATACTCGTTTGAAAATTTAAAAAGTGCGCAATTTTTAAAATGCTCCCCACTTCCCCACACTACAGTTATGTCCAAATTTTATATTTTTCTCATATTTCGCTAGTATAGCTTAATATATGTACCAGGTTTCAATTGAATAGCTTGTCAGATAGTGGAGATATTAATATTTAAGTGTTTTTCTTTACACTTTCCTGACCCTTCCCTTAAAAGTATTGGTCTCCCTTTAAGTTGATTATGATTTACTTATGAGCTACCAGTAATTTCAAAGATATAGTCATTTGAAAAAAAAACAATTGGTTCTTAGCCCCTCTTCCTTTTTGTACTCCACTGGATAAATAAATTAAATTAATTTTCACTTTTTTTTCCCATAAATCAATATACCCGAACGCCGAGTTTCAGCTTTCTCTCTGTATTCGTTGTAAGATATTACAGCAATCGCAGTTTTAGACCTTAATCCCCGCCTCCCCCTTTCACCCCTTACTCAGCAAAGCTTAGGCAATGAAAGTTCCCTGCCCATTCTACAATCCACTCAAAAATAATATATCTATCTATAAGGGTTTCAGAGACAAGCGTCTTTGAATGTCGTTTGAGCATACACGTATGGCGAACAGACGGATTTTTTTTGTGTTTTTGGGTTTTAGTCATGAAACGAAAAACGAAAAAATAAAATTTCTGGGTAGCAAATCAGCACAATACTTTATTATTAGAATAATAAAGTAAAAACTAAGAACAGATTTTTATAAATTTAATTTAATTCTATTACGTAGAGGAATTTTCCTTTAAGGATCGGCTCCTCTTCTGGAGTCTATCTTGGGCGTAGGTGAAATGTCTTTTGATTGTGATCTCAATCGTTTTCTCGGTGAACGAGGGGAACCTCTCGTAACAGGACTCCGAAATTGACATAACACTGAACGAAAAATACAGACAAATGATGGGTAAAGTACCTTACATCAAGGGCACGCCGGATAAGATCGGCAAAATCCTTCGCAAATCCAACATCAAGACAACATTCTCTACACCGACTACAATATTTGCTATTACTATATTACATACAAATACATTATATTCCTTGCATATCATAAATTAATAAAACCCAATGCAATATTTTCATCATATGATGCATTCATAAAATCATACATAGCAGGGGTGATACGTTTGATCATAATGTATTTGGTTCAAATTGGGCTGGACTTTCTTTTGCAAATTCTCAGTTGAGATTCAAACCAGTTGATACCAACTTCATTGCTTTTATACCAAATCATATTTGGTTTTATTGAATGTAGGAAGTGGTATTTCATTTCATTGGTCAAGTCAGAAATCCGTTAAAATATGTTTTAATTTTATTGATGGGGACAGACTTTTTCATGGAATCTTTTGTAATTGATCACGTCGGCTGTTTTTTTGAAATGGGATTTTTAGGGATTTCTTATACTTTGTTAATAGCGTTTCCACTGGTACTTTTAAAGTTCACTCTAACATCATCATTTTGGAAGACATATGGACCAATTAAAAAGCTCACCAACTGATGACTTTTTCTGGATGTGATGGTGTTTCGACAATGGCTTGTTATCATAGCTCCAAAAAAAAAAATCTTATTGACATAGCTATTTAGCCAAAAGTGTGCTTCAACACTGAACAAAGTTTGAAAATGAAATTTTGGTTCAATAGCAATACTAAATGTGAACAATTTGCAAACGTTGCTCCGGCGTGAGTCTATTATAATGAATTGCCAAACCATACTAATTAGTGTTCAATTACTCATACATGAGGTGGTACAAATGTCCCATTCGTGTATGTCAAAATGTCCCATCCCATGTCAAAGACCATCATTTTTGGATTGCATCGCGTCGATTCGGGCTGATGTAGTGCTGCTCTTTTTCTGTAAGCCCTACTGATTCCTATCAAAAAAACCATTTTTGCTTATAATTTTTGTGATTCTTTTGTTGATAACTTTTTCGAAGATTTTGGTTGTAGAGCTTGTCAGAGCGGTCGGCCTATAACTGTTTGGGTCTGTATTAGGACCACTTTTGAGCACTGGGGTAATCAAAGATGTCTTTAAGCAGGATGGAAATGTGCCATCAGCCATATGAAAGTTAATCGCTTTAGAAAGTGGCGACGATATTAACGATGCCAAAGCTTTTAAGTCATTTGTTGTTATTCTGTCAATACCTGAAGCTATATTGTTCTTAAGCTCTGCTATTATTGTACTTAATTTTGCACAGGTGGATTATAGAAACATGGTGTTGGTAGTTACAGGACAGCCGTATTTCGGATAATACTCTCCATTCGATTTGTTTAAGTCTTTCGCAAGGGTTTCAGCTATTGAGACAAGTGATCGTTGACCCGATTTCCAATTACGGTATGGTCAGTCGTAAATCCTGAATTCGTTTCCAATTCATGGATTCCCAGTTTGTAATGGGAGCTGTCGTTTTGACCGAGAGTCTCTGTGATAAGAGGCCATACCTAGTCAAGTCATAAATATTGGTACGCAACTAAACGTATTCATTACGAATGCAATATTGGGCGCATCCATTTCGTCTTGACTGCGATTTGATAGTTGACATTTCTGCTTCATTGCCACGTAAAAAGTTTTTGGCATCAATTGTTCACAATCATGGAATGGGGCGACATCGAAAATCGTATTGTTGTAGTTGGCCTACTAAAATGCAACATGGAAAAAGGCGATATCTTTCGGACGTTGCGACCGCTTGAAATCACTCGCAATTTTGTGTATCGTGCTGTGAAGTTGTTTGAGGATACTGGTGGAGTACAAGACCGTCAAAGATCTGGCTATCCGCGCACTGTGAGTACTCCGAAATGCTTTACTCGTCACCCAAATATTGAGTCGTTGAAACGAGCCCTTGTCCTTGCAGTGGGCAATTTCTCCATGTATGAAGTGCGTCTCGCGATCGATGAGTGGCCAGATCGTCTCAAGTCGTGCTGGAAGGCAAATGGAAGTCATTTCGAATAAGTTGTTCTAAGATTTGTAGCCATTGAGTAACCCAATTAAAAGAAAAAAAAGTTTTGTAAAATATTAATTCGTCTTCATTTGGCGTCGATTTTTCTGTGTACCAGTATTTATGACTTGACTAGGTAGTTTCCTTGGATTACCAGTGTTCCTTGCCTTAATCATAAATTTCGCACATAACAGATATTGTTTTCAAACTAAACCGCCAAAAACTGTTCACCAACACAAACACTGAAAATCATGTCGATTTGACAGCAACCGCGGCGGAATTTTTCGCGCCGGCGGGCGAATTATAGAAATTGTTGAAGCGATGAAGTACGAAGCAGAGCGCAGTCAGAAGAAGAAGACGGAGCAGGCAGGGCGTTGTGTGGGTTGTTTTCTGTGTGCAGTTCTAGAAGCAAAAAAAAAAATTGGAATCAGGAAGAAAAGCCATTTTTTAGTTAATTTATTTGGATTAGTTACGTCTAAAAAGTTTTAGAGTGAGAAATGGAGCAGATCATTGCGAATTTGTTGGTTGCCGACAGCGAAGTAATCAAGAAGGTACGTGTCGTTTTTCTTTTGTGCTCCGAAAGTCGGATGCAACGCGGTCTATACGGCGCGGCTCTGCGACGATCGATAATTCTGGTAATGGAACAGAACACGTGCTCAACTACGGCAGAAATGGAGGTTGGGGTTCGATCTGTGAAATTTCGCATGAGTCTCGTCGCGAGAAAAAAGATGTGAATCTTTTTAAGGCTGGCATGGAAAACTAACATCTATTTTCAGAAGTAATATCGAATTTATCGTTTCTCTTTAAGATGCGTTGAATTCGCTGAAATAAAATCTTCCCGGCCGTTACACGTGTACGCGACTTTTTAGGCCGGTAAAAATAAATCAACGCAAGTGCGTGTCGATCATTAAAGACATCACTGCCTAGGTCACTCCCGATAAACCCCTGAACTGCGATTTGAAAAATATTTTACATGTGGCCCAAGGTTCACATGCTTCATAACCATTCCTGTAACTTCCGACTCGAATTTAATTCTTCGCATAAGCGAACATTGATTCATTCGCAAAAATTTTTTCTCTGTGTGCTCAAACCCCACGGAATAATGATCATGATCTCCATACATCTCGACTGATTAAAAAAAAAAACGGTCGGGCATTGAATAAAAGACCGCTGGCCATCACATGCATGATCGGACACTTGGGTCTCGATTTCGATCTTGGCTGCAGCTGCCACGAGAACGAAATTCCTCAATTTTGTATTGCGATGAGAATAATTAAGCACTTTCACAATTTTTCCGATTAAAATAATTTCCAAGTCAATTTCGCTTGCCGCGCGCTACAGTACTTTTTCTTCTAATTTTAGGCGTCCGCTGATCTTCAAGAAGCTTACAAACGGCCCGAAACAATCTCAGCTCTATGCGATATTGCCGTTTCGTCAAAACAGACACAGATTCGACAGTATTCGGCCGTTTTGCTGAGAAAACGTCTCGGGAAATTGCGAGTATGGCAAATGGTACCGCCAGATCAGCAACAGATGTAAGTAGTCTATTTTTTTTGCAATGTAATTTATTGCAGTCGTTTTAGGAGGAAAATGTTGTGATGTCAATTTTAATGTGGGTAGTATGCTGGCACAAGACAAAAATAAAATAAACAGAACAAACGAATAAGAAGATTAAGATGCTAAATTCAATTGAAAATTATTTTGTTTAATCGTTCGATATTTAAAAACATATTTTTTTTAGATCCTCAAAACTGCTGATCCAAACCGATTAGAAAGTATGTGGAAGAAGAATATAACAAGAGTTCTTGTATTTTTTTGTTATAAATTTTGTCGAATTATAATGAAATGCAAGCAGGCTTTCCAAAGCCAAGGAGGTTGGAACTATACATATATAGAGGCCATGTTTTTGAACAATGCTTATCAAAGTTTTCTACTTTAAGAGAAAATTGTGTAATTATCTTATTTCTAAAATACTATGCATCACAAAATTATTTGTACCATGGGAAGAAAAACCCAATCTTCAAGTTTAGCCATGTTTAAAGTGCGCTCAACAGCTTTGATATGTTTGGAGGGAAAGGAAGCGACCAATGTCCTTAAAATACCCAATAATAAAGTTCACTCAATTTATTTAAAGCAGAAAACATTTTAACAAAATCGTTTGAACCATTGAAATTTATTATTTTTTAGTGCTGACAATATGAATTTCTGTATCTTTCTCCGAGACTTATTTCTTAGCGTTACAAATTTGCGGAAAACTTATAACACTCTCAGATTTCATCTAGAGTATAAAAATGCATAATAGTTGAAGATACTGATCGAGTAACTGCAAAACTTCTACCGTCCTCTCAAAATTAATAAATCAATTATTACCGACATATTAAAAGCTATCATCTTGAAAATTTATGCGAACACTTTCAAAAATAGTCGAAACAAATTTGTTTACTTCTTCTATCCCTCCCTTATACAGGGTGTTTGGTACTTCGTGCGCCACCTTGTCAGGGGTTATTCCTAGATATATTTGGAGAAAAAAATTGTTCTGCGGAGATGGTCAATTTTCAATATCCGCGGAGATGCAGGATGATCAAGAAAACGGTTTCGGACCTTTACCCTCACTCACTCAAAACGCTATATCTTGAAAACTAATAATCATAATTCAAAGTGTTATAGCTTGTTTTTTAGGGAATCGAATTACCTTTCATTTGGTGTAATAGTTCGTATTGCAACTGTACCCAATCCTGAGGTGTTTGCTTCAGAACACAAATTTTTGATACTTTGACCCTCAATATTCTGGGATCAATGTCTCAAAAAAACACATTATAAAAATGTCATTTTAATGTTGTTTTTTTATGTGTCATATTATTGCCTACAAAAAATGTATACACTTGCATTGCATACGTTTCATAGTTTAGAAAAAACTATCATTCCAATAATGTAGCACTTTTATCAAAAAAAAAAACAAGAATATATTGATCAACCCTCTCCGCTTGAACTAAAAGAACTTAAGAATGGTTTTTATGGTTTATTTCAAATTTCCTTAATTACAATAAATGCCCAAAATGGCCACCTTCATTTTGAATGCACGTTTTGCCAGTGTTCTCTTTGTGTTCATACTCAACTGCTGCCTTACTTCTGTTGTTGCCGCATCGATTCTGGTGTTTAGATCCTGCAACGATACTACTTCCGTTGCGTAGACAAGGTCCTTCATCCGTTCCCATACAAAGAAATCCAGAACATTTAAATCAGGAGATCTTGCAGACCAGTGTATCGGTCCATTTCTACCGATCCAGCGATTGCTATAATTGGAATTTAACCAATCTGTGATTTGTCGGCCGTAATGAGCTGCAGCACCATCGTGTTGGTAAAATATACAAGCCAATCGTTAGAGTGGCATATCATCCAATAACTCCTGTAGATCATTTGTCAAAAAATGCAAGTAATTGGAACTACTTAGGGTAGGCGGAAGCCTAATAGGATCAATGAAATCGTCACCAATCACACCTGCCCATAAATTGACACTGAATGTGTGCTGAAATGATGCCTTTCTTCTTGTATGTGAATTGCTCTCAGCCCAGGTATGTAAGTTGTGGAAGTTTGTGACACCGTCTCTGGTGAATTGGGATTCATCCATCCAAAGAATGTTGTTCATAAAATTCTCGTCACTTAGTTGTCGTTCAAGGAGCCAATTGCAAAACTCCATCCTTTTGGACAAATCAGTGGGTAACAGCTCCTGCACTGGTGTGTGGTGGTACGGATGCAAACGCTCTGCTTCTAAGATACTCAAAACTTTCCACGTAGAGACGGATTGGAACAGCGATTATCGGCGCAGGATTTGCATTTACTCTGCTTGTCCTAACGCTACCTGTTTCCCGAATCCTTCTGTAAACGTCTTGGAATACTCTCCTGTCAGGTATCCAACGATTAGGAAATCTCTGATGATACAAAGATCGAGCCGCTCGTGTATTTCCCTGACACTCTCCAGAAATGAAAATGATATCTGCATATTCTTCGATCGTGTACTCAGGCATTTCGAAATTGTTTTCTAAATTTTAGTGACACCTTGTACTTTTAACAATGCAACTAAAACTGATAAAAATATGAAGTAAGATTTACTTTTATACGCTTTTCATTTTGTTAGGTACCCCATTAAAAAAGGCAAAATGCTGCACCTTCTTCTTCAAGTGCTGCACCTAGTTGTGTTGAAACTCATTTTAATTTAATTCATTTCCTACTAATTAAAGGACATTCCTCTTTAATTTAAATAGTAATTAAAGGACATTCCTCGACAATTTAAATAGTAATTAAAGGACAATAAGAATATTTCAGTTTAACAACGTTTCAGGCAGTTTTTTTTTTTTTAGAAAGAGGGTTGCTTTGTGGCATATTTCAAATTGACCATCTCAGCCAGGAAATTAAAATTAGGAATTTGAAATTTTGTATGAACACCTTGCAAAACATAGTACATCTCAAATTTTACGATTCCCCCTACTCTACTACCTCCTCATATACAAATGTATGGTATCTATATAAATATAGTTGTAGTGTCTGTCTGTTATTTGTTTATAAATGGCTATATATGTTTGTTGCTTCATTTTAGCAATAACTAACCAGAATCAAACGTTTTTAAAAAATTTCTCTGTCTGTCTGTCTGTCTGTCTTTCCGGCTTTCACGCAAAAACGGCTAAACCGATTGCAATGAAACTTTCACAGATTATTAGGTCTGCCTCGGGGAGTAATCTGCTTTAGGTTTTATTTTTCTCTCCTCACGCCTTCTACCCCCTCCCATACCAAGTGACTAATTTTCAAAAACTTATAATAATCAAATTTTCATAGAAACTATGAAAGCTATTAATTTGAAATTTAAAATATATTATTTCTATTACAAATGCAATCTTCAAGTATATAAATAGTTTGAATCCCCCAACTCCTTCCACCACCTCCCATACAAACTAAACTTTTTCATGAAATACCATACTCCAATTTTCTCAGTACGTATACAGTGCCGGAAAAAAGTTTGGAAACATGGTCTCTCAACCCACAATCATAGCTCTGAAACAGAATTCCTGGTACTTACACCTATGAAACTTTGCATAGAATAGCTGTATCCCATTTCTTTTTCTCTTTAAAGGGATATTTAATTATGGCAACTCTAAAAAAAATAGTGACAACAGTTTCGAATATGTCTGGTAATACTTGCGGAAAAAAGTATGGAAATAAAACGGTTTTTGTTGTCAAAAAGTTAATTAGAACCGTTTACTTTGAAATTGAATGTCATTAGTAGTTATTTGTTGTGCGACAGAATTAAATTTAACTCCAATTAAAGTTTTTTTTATGAAACATAATTAAAAATGCCGAAGTGTAAGTTGTACTCAATGGATTTGAAGGAGAAAATCGTTTCTATGTACAATAACGGAACAAAACAAATTCAAATTTCACAAAAACTTGATATACCAAGAGGAACAATTTCGAAAATTATTAAAAATTTTCATCAGCGAGGGACAGTCGAGTGTGCTCCAAAGTCAGGGAGGCCTAGAAAAACAACAGCAACCAAAACCAGGACAAACGGCCACTGAGATCAACGCCGAGTTAAAGAACAGGTATTTCAGATGTGACAGATCGGACAATTAGAAATAGATTGATGGAAAGTGGCCTTTTTGGAAGATCTCCACTGAAGAAGCCACTCTTATCAAAAGCCAATATTGCAAGAAGACTAACATTTGCAAAAGAACACATTCTTTGGACTCCCAGCAAATGGAATACAGTTCTGTGGAGTGATGAATGTAAATTTCAACTATTTAGAAGCGATGGAAAACATTACGTTAGAAGACCACGGGGTAAAAGGTACAATGCAAGGTATCAATTACCAACAGTTAAACATGGCGGAGGATCGGTAATGGTTTGGGCATGTTTTTCACGATCTGGAGTTGGCCCAATTTTTCGGATAGATGGGATAATGGATCGGTATCGGTATTTGGAAATATTGCAAAACAATATGCTTCCATATGCTGAAGAAGAAATGCCGTTACGTTGGATTTTCCAACAAGATAACGATCCGAAGCATTCTTCGCGTTTAGTTAAGGATTGGTTCCAACAGGAAAAAGTGAGTGTTATGGAATGGCCTTCACAATCCCCAGATCTGAATCCAATCGAACACCTATGGGAACATGTAAAGCGTAAAATTCGACACACAAAATTTCTAATAGGAATGCACTGTACGATGAAATCATTAGAGAATGGCAAAATATCCCGGTTTCATTTTGCGAAAAGTTTGTGGACTCAATGGAGAGGAGATGCAAGTCTGTACTAATAGCAAAAGGGAGAAGCACTAAATACTAAGAAAAACATGTTATTTCCTTTAAATAAACTCGAAATATATGAAAAAGATATGTGTTTCCATACTTTTTTCCACGAATAATACCAGATAAAATCGAAACTGTCGTCACAATTTTTTTTAGCGTTGTTATAAACAAATTTCGCTTTGAAGATTTATAAGAAATGCGGCACTGCAATTCTATGCAAAGTTTCATAGGTGTGTGCACAATGAATTTTGTTTCAGAGCTCTGATTGTGGGTTGAGAGACCATGTTTCCAAACTTTTTTCCGGCACTGTAGGAATAACCCCTTACAAGGTGGCGCACGGAGTACCAAACGCCCTGTATACAAAAGTATAATTTCGACCAATTTCAATAAATCAGCTTATAACCAGGAAATTAAAATTAGGAATTTGAAATTTTGTATGAACACCTTGCAAAACATAGTACATCTCAAATTTTACGATTCCCCCTACTCTACTACCTCATATACAAATGTATGGTATCTATATAAATATAATTATAGTGTCTGTCTGTTATTTGTTTATAAATGGCTATATATAAGTTTTTTGCTTCATTTTAGCAATAACTAACCAGAATAAAACGTTTTTAAAAAATTTTTCTTTCTGTCTGTCTTTCCGGCTTTCACGCAAAAACGGAAAAAATTAACCAATTAGGTTTATTCCTTCTACCCCCTCCCATACAATCTGACGCGAATCCACGACTTTGCGAAAATTCGATTTTCTTGAAAAGTGTGAATGTTACTACTGTTCTGAAATATAAAATATATCAATTCAATGATAATTGTAGTTGCTTCTCAAAAAATAACTAAAATCCCTCCACTCCTTGCACCACCTCCTATACAAACTGCACTTTTTCATGAAATATTCTAAACCAATTTTCTCAGTACGTATAGATTTGATCGAGCTGTACTAAATCTTTAATTAGCATAATTATTATTATCGGGAAAAAATTAACCGAATAGCTTTACTCCTTCTACCCCCTCTCATACAATGTGGCACAATTCCATGACTTTGTAAAAACTCGATTTTCTTGAAAAGTGTGAATCTAACTGATCTAAAATTTCAAACACATTAATTGCATTGTGATTATAGTTGTTTCTAGAAAAATTACCAAAATTTCTCCACTCCTTCTACCACCTCCCATACAAACTGCACTTTTTCATGAAATACTCTAAACCAATTTTCTCAGTACGTATAACTTTGATCGAGCTAAAATTTTCTGATGAATCCCTAATTAGTATTATTATTATTATCGGGAAAAAATTAAACGATTAGCTCCACTCCTTCTACCCCCTCCCTTACAATATGACACAATTTCACGACTTTGCAAAAACTCGATTTTCTTGAAAAGTGTGAATCTAACTGATCTGAAATTTAGAAGATATCAATTACATGGTGATGATAGTTGTATCTAGAAAAATTACCAAAAACCCCCCACTCCTTCTGCACTAAGTTTCTCAAGTTACCTATTCAGTTTTTCAAGCTTAAATTTGGTTCAAAATATTTTTATAGCTACTCTAGCATGGTGTGAAAAAAATTAATTTAGTACTGTCATCCCTTCTATCACTCTCCACACAAAAATTCTTAAGATTACAAAAATTTCGATTTCATCGGTAGTATCATATAATGGGGCTTTACGCACAATCGAAGTCCTGTTATGTTTTTAAGCTTAATGTCATTTTATTTGGGCTTTTCAATTAACACAACCTACAACTATTCACATGTCCTTAACACATATACATACATATGATCCCGAATCACGGGTTTGATTTGATCACGAGCCTCTTCCATTCAAATGCGAGTATCATGCTATCATTCTTAATAATTTATGGTTCTGACTCCAACCAAATGCAAAGCATTGTGTTCAAAGAGCCATTAAAGTAAGCAGATTATATATCCCACATAATGTATTACTAACTACATTCTCAAAAATTGCTTATTAATGCGATTTTTATGCGGACGAAGTCGCGGGCGTTTGCTAGTCATGAATATAAAATATTTTTTTATTTCGTGCACCGTTCATTGGTATAGTTTAAACGTTTGCAAGGTTTAGGGACTGATTTCGCAGAAAAGTAAATACTCAGTAGCACTAGAGTCACTATGAAGAACAAGGCACCTGAAAGAGTTAGGTCAACCTGTCAGACGCTTTTTATTTTCATATGTATGCGAGTAACGTGTCCGTGCAACTTTCTAGTGGCTGTATTTTGCAAATATCTTTTATTTGCAGAACTTTTAAGTGATAGCAAATTTATTTGGTAAGTTTCACGTACTAATGAACGGTTTGCAATCACATTTGCTTATTTATCGTATGCTGAAAAATAGGTGTGCGCTTTTTAAAATTTAACGGATAAGCTGGTTATCACCTTGACTATTTCCAGGTGTCTTGTTTTTTCTTCTCCATAGAGCTCTAAGTAGCACTTTTAATAAAGAGAAGATAAAATTAGTTTCCTAGTATTAAAATATAATTTACTTTACCTTACACAATCCTATGAAATCTAACAATATCATGCATGTAGAACTGTTTATCTAAATGCTGCAATTTTATTATATTAATTAGAATCCTATTAAAAACCAACCACTGTGATGTGATTGCATCATATAAAAAAATAGATTACTACTTTTCCTAGAAGAAGAAACCGAATGGCTTCTTTTTAAACACTTCTCAGTTATTTTAGTGACTGTTTTGAGTCATTTTCAGAGAGATTCAAATTTAAGTAGACGTGTCACATAATTAGTTATAATTATGATAATGAGTAAACGTTGTTTATTTTGTATCACTATCTGTGTCTTATGGTTTAATCTACTTCTAAAAAAGAATTGCTATAAAATTTCCCCAACTAATTTTATCAGTCTCCTTTTTCAGTTTTGGGGTATGAATCAGGAAAAGGTTAATACAAGCTAAAATACTATTTGTCGTTATTTTGTTAGCGTAATGATTTCATGTGCTATGCAGGCGACACATTTCAGGCCAGACGACTTTTGATTCCAATCTCTAGAGCCTGTTGTATAATATTTTGCTTTGGTTTCTTGTTCTCTGTTCTAATATTCTCCCATCTCGATTAATTGGTGGCGGATCATAGTCCTGAAATATGAATTATTTCTACCAATTAATGATCTATGTTATTGTATTTTTTACTAAAACAGTGAAAATATTTGTAAATTATTAAAATACGATAAGTAAAAATCCTAACATACGGTATCAGTTCATTTCATAAATATTTAGCAAGCATTATTTTACCTCAAAAATGCATAAAATAAAGAATAACAATTTTACGGGTCGTGTGTTTTGTACAAATATTTCGAGCAGCTGATTTCCTTTTCATCCTAAAATCTTTTCACTCTGAAACGAAAAATATTTTCAACAATGCATCGACTTATTTCATTCGATTTTAGCAGTCATCCATTTCTTCTTTTTTTTTCAAACCATGATGGAAGCATTTTAAAAACGGTGCAATAAATGAAAGCAGCTTGCCTATTGTATAAATTTCTTAGATCCTTTTGCTCTTACCTGCGTAGTTGGAATGAAAATTTTGCGTCATCGACTACCTGTTTGGTTATTCATAGCTTTTAGAGTCACTGTATAACTGCGCAACTCGGTATTAGGATTTTGGCAGGGTTGAAACCGTTACGTTTGAATTTTTTGGTATATATACAAACATATTCGGTTAGATAATTATCAAAATGCACTTGGGATCCGAATCTGATTTCGTCTGACCTCTTTATTTTTGCGGGATAACACTAAGTGCTGTAAAGAACTTCTGAATATCTACAATTAAACATAAATCAGACCCGACTCTTAGTGGGTAGTCTAACTATATACAGTCACATAAAGAATATATCTTCATAGAATTGTTGTGCACACCTGGTCTACGTGACTAAATACCAAAATCAGCAAAAGTAATCGAACTCATGGGCATTGCACCTGAGATCGATTACTATCGCTAATTTATGTTGTATTAAAAATAATGCTGATCGGCATTAAAGGTAACGTAGACTTGGAGTTTTTCCGAATTCGAAATCAAAGAAGCAATGAGTCTGTCTGATTTTAACCGTGAACACAATCGGTCTTTTATTTCTAACATCTAGACAAGTTAAAATTAGGTCTCCGGGTGTTTAGTTGCGAAGAGCTAAACACAAAATTGGCGCCGCTGAATTTTCGAGCCAACGTCGCGTTAAGCGCGAAAAGTTAATAATTTCGATTGATAATTTTTCTTTAATAATTTCTTATTTATTTATTTATTTTATTATTTTTATTTATTATTAATCTTATTTATTTAAGTGAAAAGAAATTTTGTGTAGTGTGCGAACAATCTATAATTTGTTTAAAAAATTTCCGAAATAATTTCACGAAAGGAGAAATTATTGCAATTAGAGAAAGAAAAGAGGGACCAGAAACGAAACTCTCTTGAATGAAATTATGAATTTGACTTCAAGAGATGTTTTCGAGTTGATTAAAATTCAAATTTCATTTTAGTGGGGGCAGTTCGTTCACTCGATTGAAAACAATCGATGTGATTCTAGGAACACTAACGTCATGAAAGATTGCTACGATAGTAAAAATTGTGATGTAGATAGAACACTTAAAAAGTGCACTAGCGTGTAAAGAAAAAAAATTAAGGGATTAAACAAACCCCAATCAGAACACGAAAATAAAGAATTTGAGTTGAAAATTAAAGAACTTTCCAGACAACTTAGGTAGCGATTTTGAAGTAAAAAGAATCGACCGAAAAATTAAAAGAAAAGGCAGAGTCAATAGTTTCTAACTTCAAAAAGTTCAGTGTTCCAAGAAAAAATATCACTGATGATATCGAGGCGATTACAAAAAATTTAAGGAATTTTCAGTAATCCTATTTGAATTACACCACTTAAACAAAAGTACAAATTTCAGAGCTAAGACTGAAGGTAGAGATTTACGAGGTAATACAACTAATTACTTCAAACTTTGTCGAGGTTCAGAGTCGACAATCAACGAAACTATCAATCATAAACAACTTATATGATAACAAGTTGCATCCCTTCATGTTGGACCAAGAAAGAATAGGTAACTTGCTCATAAACCTCACTGTGGCTGAAAATACCAAATCATTCTTTCAAAACTTGTTCGTATTACACCGAGCAGCACAAAATTCGGTATTGCCTCAAGGATCGAGCTTGTTCATAAAAGTGACCAATGACAAATTCTATTCAGGTTCACCCAACACTGTTCAATAACAAATGGGACTTGTTATTAAAAACTAAGCTCAAAAATGTTGCTAAAGCAGATAGCTACGATTCGTTCATTATTCTAACATCGTATGACTACTCGCATTGCGTTCAAATTGTACACAATTTAACATCGTCCATTTCCGTTTGCAAGAACAATGGGCCTATCTTTACGAATGCTAGCCCAGACTGCCTTATAGACCTATTGCAGCATTCGAAAACATCAAAAGTAAACTGCAAATATGCGGCGGTACCGGCGTCGGAAGGAGCGATTATGAAAATGGTAGCGAGCAATCAATGGCTCTACTATCTAAAGAATGTGACAACGTTTAATATGAATTGTGAAGGGATTAAGTATATCGTCAAACTTCAAAACTTAGGTATACTCCAGTTATTTAAAGCATGTGATTTGGTAAAAAAAGACTTCAGAATACCTTTTGAAAAGGGAACTTATACAAGCACAGAGTACACTGAAGCTGCAGTGGGCCATTCGGAACTTTTCGAAACGCTGAAATTCAAACTGGAGCATATGGGCAAGCTTCAAGTGAGTACCGCACCCAATTCTTTAAAACTCTTACCACTTAAAGTGGTATCTCATCAAAACATTGCGGCAAGTCTCTGAAGGAACAATTATTTGTCTTTAAATAAACTGTAACTATCAATCTATAATGTATTTTGTTTTTAAATATTTTTTATTGAAACAATACAAAAAAAATAAATAAATAAAAATCACTTCTACACAAAAATTATGGCTAAGGTAATTCTCAATAGGATTAGTGATGTCGTCGAGAGCACTCTCGAAGTTTATCAGGCTGGATTCCGTAAAGGGTCGTCTTGTACCGACCACACAAATACCCTACGGATAATATTAGAGCAGTCAGCCGAAATGGGTTCGCCACTACATCTCATGTTTGTGGACTTCGAGAAGGCTTTCGACAGCGTTAAGCGAGATTACATATGGAATGCTTTGCGTAGGGGAGGTATTCCAGATAAGGTCATAGCTATGATTAAAGAATCCTACGAAGATGCAAGGTGTCGTGTCTTGCATAGAGGAGAGCTGTCCGAGAGCTTTCCTGTGCGAACGGGTATCAGACAAGGCTGCATATTATCACCAGCCCTGTTTCTGGTGGTAATAAATGACATCTTAAAAGCTGCACTGGAAGGTGGGGAAGGTAAAGGTCTTCAATGGAGACTATTTAACATCTTAAGTCACCTTGATTATGCTGATGACGTGTGTTTGCTTGCACATACCCGTTCGGACTTAGAGTCAAATGTTTGCTCGTTGCATTCTAAATGCAAAGAGGCGGGACTGAAAATAAATGTGCGTAAAACCAAGTACATGCACATGGGTTCGAACGCAAGCACACCGATTGTTCTTAATGGACAGGATGTGGAAGAGGTGCAAGATTTTTGCTATCTCGGAAGCATTGTCAGCATGGACGGCGGAGCCGAAAAGGATGTTGAGGCTCGGCTAAATAAAGCCCGTCAGGCCTTCGGTATCCTTTCCCCTTTCTGGAGGTTAAGAGAGATCTCCCTTCGCACGAAGCTGCGAGTTTTTGACGCATGCGTCAAATCCGTGTTGTTATATGGTTGTACTACGTGGAAAGTGACCGTTCGACTTACCAAGAAACTACAGACTTTCGTAAACCAATGCCTCCGGCGCATTTTAGGAATATTCTGGCCAGAAGTAATCTCCAACGACGAACTTTGGAGTACAACTCGCCAGACTAAAATAGGTATTGAGATTCAACGGCGAAAGTGGCAGTGGATCGGTCATACTTTGAGGAAACCAGAGCAAAACATCGCAAAACAGGCTCTGGGTTATAACCCTCAAGGAAGACGTCGGGTTGGTCGACCATGTAACACATGGAAGCGAGCAGTTGAGCAGGAGGCCAGAGGAATAAACAAGTCCTGGCAACAGCTTAAAGCCGATGCTCAGGACCGCGCCTTGTGGAAGAGAGTTGTTTCTGTCCTATGCCCCTATAGGGTAGTCTTAACAGGAATTTGATTGATTGACTTCTACACTGTGAAAAGAGCAACACTTATACTTTACATATTAAAAAATAAATAAATTTAATGTCATCTTCTAAGTAATTTTAATTTTTGAATTTAGTTATTCATAATCTATTCTGAATTATATCCCTATAGTTTAAGAACTTTGTTATTCATATGAAAAATATTTGAATCATATATCTTAATTGAATTTATGTTGCATTAGACTAAGTCATCTTTATTAAAAATATGAAATATTTTATCAGTTATAAACAGGTTTATTAATTAATAAAAAAAAATAAATAAAAAGTAAATAAAATTGCCACGATGAAAAAAAATTAATAAATATTTATACGTAAATAATATATAGATATATTACAACACGCAACTGATAATAACTATTCAAAGGCAAAATTAATTTTTTAATACAATAAAAAAATAAAGTATTTGCACAAAAATATATATATAATTGTAAATGTTAAATTAAGAAATAAAAATCAATCACACGGTTGACAAATTTGCCAACCGCGTCATACCCTTGTCGATTTAGCGTCAACTCAACAAGTTTGTCATCGGTCCATCGATAAGCTGACAAATGAATAGCGCAAACATGAACCGAGCGTGACAAAAAACGAAGTTCAGTATACGCGGAAAACCGGAACGAGTTCAAATGTTCGCGAATTCGTCTTATCACTAAACACAAAGTTAAATATCTTTTTTTCTTGTCGAGGAGACTGTTGCTGTCGTCAATTACCACATCGGTCATTAAGTCCGTAGGATGACCCACAGATGGCACCTCTGGCCGAACCAATTGTATTGGCAGGGAGTACCAACTTTCAGAGGCGACGCGTCAAAATTTCATGACATTCTGATTCTTTGTTTACAAGCTCAAAGTGACGCTACTTTTGTTATTTTTAAAAACATGGAAAAATCCGTGTTCTTGATGGGAAAAAACACTGTTGAAACACGAGCATGGCTTGAAAAGTGTTATTTGGAATCTGCTCCGTCGAGACAAATGGTTGAGAAGTGGTTTGCCGAGTTTTAATGTGGTCGTAGCTCGACTGAGGACTTCCCCGCAGTGGAAGGCCAAATGAAGCTGTTACTCCGGGAAAACATTAAAAGAGTCCACAAAATCGGTTTGGCCGATCGTAAAGTGAAGTTGCAAGATTTAGCAGACACTCTAAAGATATCGAAAGGCAGTGTGTACACAATTTTGAATGTCGATGCGGAAGCTCTTTTCTAAGTGGGTGCCGCGTTTGCTCACAGTGGACCAAAAACAACAACGTGTCGACGATTCGGAGGCCTGTATGAAGCTCTTTCGACGAAAAAAAAAAGATTTTTTTGCGGCGGTATGTGACAATGGATGAAACTTGGATCCATCATTTCACACCAGAGTCAAATCGGCAGCGGGAGAACCGCGACCAAAGCGGCAAGGTAATGGCTTCAGTTTTTTGGGATGCACATGGTATATTATTCATAGACTACCTTGAGAAGGGAAAGAGCATCAATACCGATTATTATATACCATTACTCGAACGTTTGAAGCGATAAATTGCTGCGAAACGGCCACACATGCAGAGGAAAAAAATACTGTTTCCTCAAGACAATGCTCCGTGTCACAAGTCGATGAAAACAATGGCAAAATTGCATGAATTGGGCTTCGAATTGCTTCTGCACCCACCGTATTCTCCAGATCTAGCCCCTAGCGACTACTAGCTCTTCGCAGACCTGAAAAAAATGCTCGCTGGCAAAAGATGTGGCTCAAACGAAGAGGTAATTTCCGCAACTGAGGCACATTTTCAGTCGAAAGACAAGTTGTTCTACAAAACTGGTACCGAAAAGCTAGAGAGGCGTTGGACGGATTGTAATACTCTTGAAGGAAACTATGTCGAAGAATAAAGCAAAATTAGACCGAAAAAACTGTATTTTCTTTGTTATCCTACGGACTTATTGACCGATGTGTTAGTTTCCAAGCGCTAAAATCTCGTACTGACGATCTTCCCATGCTGATATTTCTTCCTGTTTTATACAATTTGTGTGACTTTAATAGCTTATGTGTTTTTTGAAAAAAAAAAAAAAAACTAAGTAATAAATTCAAACTAATTATTATTAATATAGTGATGCATCTCCAGATGCTGATACATTTCCAGATGCTGATGCATCTCCAGATGCTGATGCATCTCCAGATGCGATAATAAATCTTTTTTATTTTCCAAACACATTTTACCTAAAACTTATTATTTCTCCTATTTCAGAATCAAGCAAGGCATGCTCAATGCATTGGTTCAGGAAAATGAAAAATCCGTAAGAAATGCTCTCGCTCAATTCGTTGGCGTTTTGGTTAAGCACGAATTTTCGAAAAAGGATCCATGGATGAATGACGTTTTGAAATTCATTTTTGAGCATTGCAGTTCGTCCGATCCCAAACAAAGTGAACTGGGTTCGTCGATTTTTGCCGTTCTAACCGATGTTGCTCCCGATCAATTCGTACCGCATATGGAATCGATATGCGAAATGTTCACTGCTGCAATGTTGGCAACCGAGGCAAGTGGTAATATGGCGACGCCAGTCATATACAACATTCTTTGCGGAATGGGATTCTTGGTGCCTTTCGTTTTGGGTCATAATGCTGCCGAACATACATATCAGAAATTGATTCCGCATATTGTTAAGGCACTGCAGGGATTTGCAGTCAGCGATCCTGAAAATGTATGAAGATGAAATTATTAATGATTATGTTAAGGTTTATTTGTATTTTTTTAATATTTACAGTTTGTAAAGGCATTTGATATTTTGGAAAGTTTGGCTGATTACACGCCAAAATTGTTGACTTCAAACTTGAAAATCTTATTAGATTTCTGTCTTGAAGCGTCCAGCAATAATCAATTGGATAGTTCGATTCGTGTCAAGACTGTTGCATATATTGGCTCGCTCGTTCGTTTAAAAAAGAAGGTTATTATTAAGCAGAAATTAATCGAGCCAATTATTCAAGTTGTTTTCAATTTAATGGCAACTCAACCGGAGAATGATGATGGTATGGAGTTATTGAGGCTCGATTTAGATTTCGGAATTTTTAAGTTGTAATTTTTTTCCGGTATTTTTGCAGAAGATGAAGAATATTTTCTTGGGGAAGATCAATCGAATCCAATGACAACGGCAACACAAACAATGGACTTACTGGCCTTACATGTACCACCAGAGAAACTCATCCCACCGTTACTGCAACTTCTCGAGCCTGCTCTAAAGGGAACTGATCCGCTCCCGAAAAAAGCAGCATATTTATGTATGGCTGTAATTGCTGAAGGTTGTTCGGAAGCAATTTGTCAGAAATATTTGCCGGTCTTACTCGAAATTGTTAAAGTCGGTATCACAGATGCAAGTCCTATCGTTCGAAATGCTGCTTTCTTTGCATTAGGACAGTTTTCGGAACATTTACAACCGGACATTACCAAATATGCTCCAGAAGTTTTACCAATTTTGTTTCAATTTTTACAACAACTTTGCACTGAAATCAAGGTATATTGAAAGAAGGATATTTTTAATTTTTTCAGTCCTGATATATTCAAAGCTGTATTCGGTTCAGAAAAGAATACGACTTTAGCCCAATTCAGGAATATTAACATGTGTTCCGTAGACGTTCCGTATTTATTTTGAATCGTAAAATTGATTTGGAATGCCTTGGAGTACATATCTGATTTTTTTGTAGTGCTGATCGATTAATGAAAATGATTTCAATTTATTTTAGAACGGAGGAACTGAACCCAAGCACATTGATCGAATGTTTTATGCGCTCGAAACTTTCTGTGAAAATCTTGAAGATGCTCTCGTTCCACATTTACCAATTCTGATGGAAAGGTTCGTATTTCTTCTTTTTAACATTTTTCTTATCCTGTTTCATCCAAGTGTAAAATGTATTGTGATTATTTCACACTTCAGCAAATAGCAGGTACAATAAAACTTCGAATAGTATGAGCACAAATGAATTCAATTATATTTATTTGTGTTTAATGTCGTAAACAAATCGAAAATTAAAATGCAGTTTATTATTTTTTTTTTTTCCATCGAAACTCATAATTTCTTTTTATTGACAGACTTTTCCAGGCGTTAGACCCGAACAATTCCGTTCGGTTACGCGAGTTAGCTTTGAGTACAGTTTCGGCCGCTGCAAATGCAGCAAAATCGAACATGATGCCATATTTTCCGACATTAATCGAAGGTCTAAAAATGTATTTAGTGAAATCGGAAAGCGAAGATATCTGTACACTTAGACCGCAAGCAATTGACACGTTAGCTGCGCTGGCGCGAACAATCGGCAAGGAGAATTTCTTACCGTTAGCAAACGATACGATGGCATTTGCTTTAACTCTACTGGAAGATGCTGACGATCCAGACATTCGTCGTGCCCTCTACAATTTGATAGCATCATTGGCTGAAGTCGTTAATGCCGAGATGGCACCGGTTTTACCGAAAATTATCGAACGAATGTTGACCACCGTTCAAAGTACCGAAGAAGTTGTACCCGAATTCAAGGAAGATGCGCTCTTCGATGTTATCGATAATGTAAACGATGAAAATTTAGACAAGGAAATCGACATTGAAGTTTCGGATGACGAAGATGATGATTTCGATAATATTGCCGGTTACAATGTTGAAAATGCATATCTCGATGAAAAAGAAGAAGCTATTCTAGCTCTAAAGGAAATCGCCGAACACACTGGTACTGCTTTTATTCCGTATCTACAAACGTGCTATGAATCGATTTACAAAATGATCGATCATCCACAAGACGATATTCGAAAAGTATCGATTGATGCGCTAACCGCATTTATTATTGCACTGAATAAGCAGAACGATTCGCAGGGCGTTTCAAATGCCGTTGTAATTCTTATTCCGAAATTGGCCGAAACTATTCATAGCGATGAAGAATGTACCGTAGTCATTTCGGCACTAGAATCTTACGCTGATCTTTTACGAGAAGTGAAAGAATTGGCTATTCCGACTGAAGATATGCGAGATTTGATTTTTAATTCGGTCAGTGATGTTATGAATAGTAAAGTAGCTTGTCAGTTTGATGAACCGATCGGTGGCGATGAAGATCAAGAAGAAAGTGAATTCGATGAGGCTATTGTTGAATCGGCTGGAAATATTCTACCACTTTTCGGTTTAGCCATGAATCCCGAACATTTTGCACTCTATTTTGGTCGAATATGTCCGATTTTAATTCAGAAAATTGTAAGTTACCAAATGCTTTTTTTGAGATTTAAAAATAGATTTCTAATAATAATTATGATAACAGGAAAAAACACAAAACAAAGAAGAATTAGATTCACAAAGATGTTTCGCATACGGAGCACTTTCAGAATGTTTTAGGCCTTTGCAAAATTACACGGCAACCTATTTCGATACTTTACTTCCGGTATTGTTGAATGGTGTATCAGATAGCAGTGAATTGGTGCGACAGAATTCGGTATTTGGATTAGGAGAAATTGTACTTTATGCGGAGGAAAAATCGTATGAGTGAGTACTATTTTTGAGGCTTATATTGTATTATTTTTTTTACGCAGAATTAGAAAAAAAATTTATTTGGAAAATATCCTGTTTCTTTCATCTATGTGGTTAATTTAAAAATGATTATTCACATCAGCGTATTCAGGTACAGCAAATTTTCAAAGAGTTGCACAATTCAATTTTGATAATTTTATTGTGATTTATTTTGAAAACAAATTCAGTCAAACAATGGATTCAATTTAATTAATTGTCTTCTTTTCTATCGCTGTTATCACAGCGGCTTTGGTTTACTTCAAAGTATCTAATGGGTAATTGATCTCTCGATGTGAGAGAGGTAACGAGAGTTACGCACTACCGGTCCACCCTATCCTAAAAATCTGCTATCTGCTCTAAATCGAGTAAAATAAGTTTGACAATAGTTAAAAAAACGATTGATTTCGAATATCCTGCTTCTTTCATCTATGTGGTTAATTTAGAAATGATTATTCACATCAGCGTATTCAGGTACAGCAAATTTTCAAAGAGTTGCACAATTCAATTTTGATAATTTTGTTGTGATTTGTTTTGAAAACAAAATCAGTCAAACTATGGATTCATTATTACATTACAATGTTTTTCATGAATCAATTTTTCAGTTCTCTCCCATAAAAAGTGATTCTGGGCATCGGCCTTTAGTTGTCGCCAGGATTTGTTTATTTTTCTTGTCGCATTTTTAACAGCTCGATTTCAGGTGCTGTGCGTTTAACTTACTCGACATCTTCCTTGATGGTTATAATCCAGAGCTTCTTTGAAAATGAAGTGAAACATGGGGAAATATCGCCATTAGGGTTCCTGTACAAGCTAAGGAGAATACACCGTTTGGCCTTGAAATTTTATAAAGACTATGCAGTGCAATTTTCGACTGGTTTGAGTCCCATACAGAAGTGAATTTTGTAGTGGCAAAATATGCATTTTGCTAACGATTTGTTTGTTTACGATAATTTTCCATAGTTTTAAATGATGCCAGCAGTCGATGTGCGTTATTTGTATAAAATTAAGGAAATCGTCAAATATTCAAAATTTTGGCGGCCCAAAAGGGGTATTGAAAGAGCAAACCCTGAGGTACCGTATGGTGTGCTAAACTTATACAGGAATCCTAATCGCCAGAACTCTACTTTATTAGTTTTCTTTTCAACTTCTGTTATCACAGTGGTTCTGCTTTCCTTGAACGTAACTAATGGGTAATTGAATGGAGAGCTTACGCACAACCAGTCCACCCTGTCCTAAAAGTGTCTTATCTGCTCTATATTGAATGGAATAAGTTCTACAATAGTTAAAAAAAAATATTTGGAAAATATCCTGTTTCTTTCATCTATGTGGTTAATTTAGAAATGATTATTCACATCAGCGTATTCAGGTACAGCAAATTTTCAAAGAGTTGCACAATTCAATTTTGATAATTTTGTTGTGATTTGTTTTGAAAACAAAATCAGTCAAACTATGGATTCATTATTACATTACAATGTTTTTCATGAATCAATTTTTCAGTTCTCTCCCATAAAAAGTGATTCTGGGCATCGGCCTTTAGTTGTCGCCAGGATTTGTTTATTTTTCTTGTCGCATTTGTAGCAGCTCGATTTCAGGTGCTGTGCGTTTAACTTACTCGACATCTTCCTTGATGGTTATAATCCAGAGCTTCTTTGAAAATGAAGTGAAACATGGGGAAATATCGCCATTAGGGTTCCTGTACAAGCTAAGGAGAATACACCATTTGGCCTTGAAATTTTATAAAGACTATGCAGTGCAATTTTCGACTGGTTTGAGTCCCATACAGAAGTGAATTTTGTAGTGGCAAAATATGCATTTTGCTAACGATTTGTTTGTTTACGATAATTTTCCATAGTTTTAAATGATGCCAGCAGTCGATGTGCGTTATTTGTATAAAATTAAGGAAATCGTCAAATATTCAAAATTTTGGCGGCCTAAAAAGGGGTATTGAAAGAGCAAACCCTGAGGTACCGTATGGTGTGCTAAACTTATACAGGAATCCTAATCGCCAGAACTCTACTTTATTAGTTTTCTTTTCAACTTCTGTTATCACAGTGGTTCTGCTTTCCTTGAACGTAACTAATGGGTAATTGAATGGAGAGCTTACGCACAACCAGTCCACCCTGTCCTAAAAGTGTCTTATCTGCTCTATATTGAATAGAATAAGTTCTACAATAGTTAAAAAAAAATATTTGGAAAATATCCTGTTTCTTTCATCTATGTGGTTAATTTAGAAATGATTATTCACATCAGCGTATTCAGGTACAGCAAATTTTCAAAGAGTTGCACAATTTAATTTCGATAATTTTTTTGTGATTTATTTTGAAAACAAATTCAGTCAAACAATGGATTCAATTTAATTAATTGTCTTCTTTTCTATCGCTGTTATCACAGCGGCTTTGGTTTACTTCAAAGTATCTAATGGGTAATTGATCTCTCGATGTGAGAGAGGTAACGAGAGTTACGCACTACCGGTCCACCCTATCCTAAAAATCTGCTATCTGCTCTAAATCGAGTAAAATAAGTTTGACAATAGTTAAAAAAACGATTGATTTCGAATATCCTGCTTCTTTCATCTATGTGGTTAATTTAGAAATGATTATTCACATCAGCGTATTCAGGTACAGCAAATTTTCAAAGAGTTGCACAATTCAATTTTGATAATTTTGTTGTGATTTGTTTTGAAAACAAAATCAGTCAAACTATGGATTCATTATTACATTACAATGTTTTTCATGAATCAATTTTTCAGTTCTCTCCCATAAAAAGTGATTCTGGGCATCGGCCTTTAGTTGTCGCCAGGATTTGTTTATTTTTCTTGTCGCATTTGTAGCAGCTCGATTTCAGGTGCTGTGCGTTTAACTTACTCGACATCTTCCTTGATGGTTATAATCCAGAGCTTCTTTGAAAATGAAGTGAAACATGGGGAAATATCGCCATTAGGGTTCTTGTACAAGCTAAGGAGAATACACCATTTGGCCTTGAAATTTTATAAAGACTATGCAGTGCAATTTTCGACTGGTTTGAGTCCCATACAGAAGTGAATTTTGTAGTGGCAAAATATGCATTTTGCTAACGATTTGTTTGTTTACGATAATTTTCCATAGTTTTAAATGATGCCAGCAGTCGATGTGCGTTATTTGTATAAAATTAAGGAAATCGTCAAATATTCAAAATTTTGGCGGCCTAAAAAGGGGTATTGAAAGAGCAAACCCTGAGGTACCGTATGGTGTGCTAAACTTATACAGGAATCCTAATCGCCAGAACTCTACTTTATTAGTTTTCTTTTCAACTTCTGTTATCACAGTGGTTCTGCTTTCCTTGAACGTAACTAATGGGTAATTGAATGGAGAGCTTACGCACAACCAGTCCACCCTGTCCTAAAAGTGTCTTATCTGCTCTATATTGAATAGAATAAGTTCTACAATAGTTAAAAAAAAATATTTGGAAAATATCCTGTTTCTTTCATCTATGTGGTTAATTTAGAAATGATTATTCACATCAGCGTATTCAGGTACAGCAAATTTTCAAAGAGTTGCACAATTTAATTTCGATAATTTTTTTGTGATTTATTTTGAAAACAAATTCAGTCAAACAATGGATTCAATTTAATTAATTGTCTTCTTTTCTATCGCTGTTATCACAGCGGCTTTGGTTTACTTCAAAGTATCTAATGGGTAATTGATCTTTCGATGTAAGAGAGGTAACGAGAGTTACGCACTACCGGTCCACCCTATCCTAAAAATCTGCTATCTGCTCTAAATCGAGTAGAATAAGTTTGACAATAGTTAAAAAAAACCATTGATCTCGAACATCCTGTTTCTTTCATCTATGTGGTTAATTTAGAAATGAATTTTCACATCAGCGTATTCAGGTATATCAAATTTTCAAAGAGTTGCACAATTCAATTTCGATAATTTTATTGTGATTTATTTTGAAAACAAATTCAGTCAAACAATGGATTCAATAGCACATTACAATGTTTCTCATCAATCGATTTTTCAATCCTCTTTCACAAAACGCGATTCTGAGCATCGGCCGTATTTTGTATGGTCTATTCGACGTCCTCCTTGATGGTTATAATCCAGAGCTTGTTTGAAGATAAGGGAACCATAGAGGCATGTACTATATTTCATTGGCGTCCTTTTTAACTGCTTTAATTGCTATTGGAAATAGGGTTAGAATTATTACACTACGGTTCTGTTTGTCTCGAAAGGCGGATAATGGGTAATTAATCGCCATGGTATGGGGACAATAGAGGTTACGAACAATCCTTTCATCTTGCCCTAACTGGAAATACTCGATACACATTAACACTACTCTCCCATTAGTGTTGGGCTTAAGCGTTCAGTAGATTTTTTCCACAAAAATGTTAAAAAAAACAGTTAAACTTAGGTTTGGCGGTTCTAAAATATTGTTACATGTTGGTCTCAGTCGTGATTCATAGAAACAGCATAGAATCAGCATTAGAGATACTCGGCACACACTAACACTACTCTCCTAATAGAGTTTTGGACATTGCATATACAGCGATTGCGCTGGAAATTTTGTCTTAAATTTGAATTTTCTAAATTATTTTTCTTTTATGAAGTACACACAATCATAATAAATTGTCATTTACGAAAGTCATAATTATTTTCGATTGTAATGAGTGAATCTATAAAAAATTGTATCTTAACGCAAGTTTGAGCTCGTGTTCATACATTTGAAAACAGTCCAACACGAGCAAATTACAAGTTCGACTGGTGTTTACATTCTTATGTTGCCTTTTTGCATGGAGTATCTCTAGCCGTACATGGAATGTTCTCGATCTTCAACACGCACACAATTGGACTACGATCGTCAATTTTGTTTACAAAACTCTCGCACACACACAGATATGCATTAATAAACGCGTTACGGGAACAGCGGAGAATCTTCTAGAATAGTTGTGTTGCGGATAAAAAGGGTGAGCGTTAGTGAAAGGGTGGACACAGTCGAAACTTTAAAAGCGATTAAGTTGTGTAATTGATAGCACGAATAGCGCCATATTGTAAACGCAGAGTGTGAGTGATTTTTGAAAGGCGATTGAATAAAGTTTGTGTTTATTTAATTATAAGTGATCTATGTAGCTTTATTTTACTCCAGCGACCCCAAGCGCACTTCAATATATACATATGTGTTTGTGGAAATATGTCTTTCTTGAGGCACCTTGAGATTTATTTCGGCATGAATAGCTGTTGTGAAACGAAGAAGAGTAAAGTTGAGTTTCAACCGAATCAAGTCGTAAAATAAAAAAGTTGTGGAAAAGTCGCTCTCTCGAATGTCTTTGGGATGTTCGCATTTTGCTATCCATACCATAGACAGGAATTTATTGATATCAATGCCTGAATCGCCAATAATATCGTAGAAAATTACCAAAACCTAGCCCATATCCAATGAGGTCATAATTTCGTAGGCAACTTCCTGTGGTGAGGACGTCGATTTACCCACTAAAGCGATTAGACTGTTATTTCACGTATTATTATCTGGTAGCCGTAATCAAACCATTATAGGCAATTTCGGCCTTTATGTGCAATGCATAAACACTAGTCATGGAGGGAGGGAATGGGATTGTGAAGGTAGGGGAAGGGTGGGGAAGCTAGTATATTATTCAGTTGTACTGGCTGCTACTGACAAATGTTTGCAGATGTTATGGGCGACTGAATGATAGAAAGCGAACAGAAACCATCTACTGAGTATATAGACCTTCTTGAAGTGGAAACTAACTGTTTAACTTTCACACCGTTTGCCCATTTTATTTCGAATAATTTTTCATCGCCAGTAGCAACTGAAAATTCTTGCAAACATTTTCAAGAGCATGAGAATGGCAACGATACTGTTGAACCTTTGAACCGAACCTCGAGTTGGATTCGTGTGCCGATTCATATTGAAGTGTGCAAGGGGCCGCTGGATTTCAATTCAAAATAAAAACTATTTCACTTTTTCTTAATGAAAACTTTAATTTAACTTTCCACTATAAATTATTGTTAGTAAATCTTTTGCTTTTCTTCAATCTCAACTACCCGTCGATCGCCCCAAACACGCTCGCCTATTTATTCCGCTTTCTACTTGTTCCATGCAGGCAGCCGTCTCCGGTCCACTAAATCATTCCCCTTCTGCAAATCGCCATTCATTGCTTTTATAAAGCATTTGATCGATACTCTAATCTTTTCTCGTTTATACGAGCCCATTGGTGTTGCTGTTTTCTATAGTGTGGGAACGTTCATGATCGGTAGATCGTGTAGTCATCATCATCGCTGTATGATTCATCCAGTGTCTCATTAGAACTTGATTTGTTTTTTAACGCGGGGAAATGCATTGAAAGCCTTGAAGTGCGGGACTTGAACCCACTAAAAACCCCTCGCCTAACCCCTACCCCGTGATTATGGTTAAGTGTTGCGTCAGAAAGAGGGAGGAGCATGAAGCTCAAACGTCATTTTACTGTTACATGTATTGTCTTATGTCACCCAGTATATGTTACTGCCTATTTTATATAACTGTCAACTGTTGTACTATCTCAGATAGTTCTCTAAGTAATATTTCGAGCATACGTAGCTTGGTGAGAACTGTCACGCACATCTCAGTCACCGCGTTTCAGATTTCGTTGCTGCTCAACATATGTGGGACAATATTGACGGGGTTAATATTTTTTCCATCGATGTCCTCTACTCTTCTTCTGTCCAGTTCGTAGATTGGGCAGTGAAGGAATGCATGCTCTGCATTTTCTATTGTATCTGTACAGATTGGACATGACGCCGAGGAGTCATGGCCATATTTGTGCAAATAGTTTCTGTAACAGCCATGCCCTGACAGAAATTGGGTCATGTGGTAATCTACTTCACACTGCTTCCGTCCGACCCACTAATCTACATCTCTTATGAGTCTATACGTCTAACGGCCTTTGTTTACGGTGTTCCATTGCAGTTGCTAGGCATTGGTACTTACCCGTTGCCCTTCTTTGTTCTCTTCCATTGTTAAGCATCGGTTTATCGTATTCTTTTTGTCATATAATCGTTGTGCTTCAGCAGCTAGTATGTCTGGCGGCAGTAAACCAGCTGTGACATTCGCGGCGTTATATGAAATTGTGCGAAATTCACTGCATACCCTTATGGGTTTTTTTAACATATTCGCGTAAGATTTGTATCGTAGTGCTTGACTCCATATCGGTGCATCATACATTATGATACTTTGCGTCACTCTTGAAAGAAGTATTCTCCTGTTTTGGCTAGGGTGTTCGCCATTGTTTTAGAACTTATGTGTAAGATTATGAATATTTGACAGACTTGCCATTTTCTAGTACAATGAAAGATTATGAATATTTGACTCGCCCGATAATTGGACTACGGGATCGAACTTATGCTTTTGGATCGCACCATAGGAAATAGGTGCAGCGCGATTTTTCTAACTCGACAGATTTATTCGCTATTGACACCTGAGATTTGTCAGTTTGCCATCGTCACAATTTTAAGTGAGTTCTTAGTACACATGCTTTGTGATCAAAATATAGAGTTTGAACTTAATTTTTTTCAGGGAATTAGTTACTTTTTTTGTGGTTAAATAATTTAAATTACCCGAGTAATCGTTGTATACATGCATTGTTCAAACTTTACTGGGGAAGTAGTGTTAGTGTGTATCGAGTATCTCTGCCCCAACAGTAATGTAGTTTTTGGAAGCATCTTTTCTGTAAAAGGGACAAATTTCAGTAAAAAAATACAATCAGTAATTTTTAGATGTGGATTGAATAGTTTAAAATCTCTGATAAGTTCTCTTTGCAAGTAATAGCAAACGATTTTAAAATTCCAAAAATATTGGAAATTTTCTTGTGTTATACGTTGTCTCTTTGATCTTATTTTACAAAAGCATTTCTTAAAAATATATACTAATTAAATAATTAATAAAATCCCTTTTGTCTTTCCAATTTCAGTAAATTTCCACAAATCTTAGGAACCCTATCACATGCCGTATCGAATGAGAAACATACCGGAACATTAGATAATATTTGCGGAGCTATTGCCCGGCTAATAATTGCAAATTATAAACTAGTTCCGCTCGAGCAAGTACTTCCAGTATTCATTCAGCATCTTCCACTCAAAGAGGACTACGACGAAAATAATTCCATCATCAAAAGTTTCAAAGTGCTTTTCATACAGGGTGCCGAAATCATAATCGGTTTTATCGAACAGATAACAGCAATCGGTTTACATATTCTTTACAAAAAAGAATTTAAAGATCAGGAAACACAAGACAACATTATGTTCTTATTGAAAGAAATTCGCGAGAAATTCCCCGATAAATTTACCACCGTACTCAATAGTGATCCAGAAATAGCAAATTTTGTTCAAACACTCTAAAAACAAAAAAAAAAAAAACACCCGAACCCACACATCAATGACAACAGATCATCTTGATGTGAAAACGAAAATAATATTCAGCTTTTAAGTCAAAACATTTAGTTAGAATATGATCATTATACTATTTTTTATTGTGCTATGAAAATATTGATTTATGTTTAAGATGAGCGTATGTGTAGAGCCTACTTTTGACTATCGAATTTCTGTTTGCTATTTTGAAAATTATTGATAAATCGCTAGTTTCTTCGATGCGATAAAAAATGCGACCAGAAATTCGATCGAGTCAAGGGAACTCATTTTTTTATTTCTCGTTATTTTTCGAACCTTTACATCTCATTATATTTATGATAATTACTACTAATTTATTATGAACATTTTTTTTATTAAAATAAAAAACATTTCCAGTTCAATGTTTTTTCGTGTTAACACAAACGATTCTCTTATACAATTTTATTTAAAGCTGTGATTGCTAATTTTTGTTTTTTATTAAATATTTCGGCATACATAAATCATGAAACAAGAAAAAAAAATTTAATCAAGAGTTTAACAGATGCAGAAAAACAAAGTCGACTCGAATAGAAGTTGAATTACTAATTTCTTTTTTTTACTGTTGAAATTTCTGTTTTCTTCAAGTTTAACTTAAAAGGATAATTGTAAAAAATATAAAAATTGTATACATTTTTTTATTCGATGCTTTTTTTTCGTTTCTTGTATTGAAAAGCAATTAGTCTATATGGACAAGATAAATAAAAAGAAATATCTGTTAATAATTGCTAGGTTATACTAGCTATCAATATTGTGAGAAAAAGTTTGATTTTTGTCGATTAAAAGAAAAAAACAAAATAGGAAATGTTTAGGCTGTGATGTGTGCCTTGATTTTTCGAAGGCAAATGAACTGTAAGCAAACAAAAAGCTGGTGGCTATGAAAAATAATATTTCTCCGTCGAGCGCATCATTCGAGCTTTCATGCCATCATTATTCATACAAAAGCAGCTCAACTGATACGTACAGTTAATCAGTATTCTAATCTACACATGGACACAAAATAGTTTGAAATAAAAAAATAATATCCAAATAAAACTGTAGATTGTTCTCGTATATCGGTTTGTTTTCTAATGAATAATTCGAGCCGGATAACTGACTATGACTATCTATGCTGTGCTTACAGTTTGCTACCATGAATTCTCTTAGGATTTTAAACAGAATTACTAAAAAAACGGTTTGTTAAAAAAAACTGAATAAATAAAATATTTCCATTGTTTTTCTACTGTTTCGTTTGTTAGAATGTCGCAAAGAAAAAGCATCACGAAAAATCATACGCTCATCTTATTAATCTTAAAAAAAAAGTTGAAAACTAATAAGTTATTGTTGACGGATATTTTGCACGGCTATAATTAATATTGTATTCGAAAATACAGCTATATATTTTTTAATATTAAATGTATACAAAGAAATGATTGTTTATTATTTAGTTTTCTACAATACAGTCCAAATTGGGCCTTGGCCTTTTGACTTTCAGGTTTCTTAACATTTTTTTTTATTTGTCATTGCGAAAGGGTTAAGCTCAAGGAGGATATATAAAAGGAGTACCTGATAGTCTGTCTCATGTGGGAATATTTTTTGATTCGGAAATTTTCGAAAATTGTGTCCAAGCTTAACTTGGCTTCAAACTTTTACAAAAAAAATACAATAATTTGTATTCTTTCTTGGTTGCTAATATTCAGTCAGCAATAAAGTAATTTTCAATACAATGGTGTTTGCTGTTTCATTTCAGAAATTTTTATTTTTTCAATTTTTTCAATTTTTATTAGTTTTGGTTTGTGTTTAAGCTAAGTACTTTAGCAACGGACAATTTAACGCGGGACAGAGACTTACTTTGGGTTTAAGTATGTCAAACAAGGATAGCGAAACAATTTTTTCGAAAATTTGACAACTGTTTCGAACAATTTATCGTGGGAAAGAGTTAGTTGCAATATTTTTAAGTGTGGCAGACAAAGATAGCGAAACGATTTTTTTCGAAAAATTTCGAGCATTTCGGTAGTAAGGGAGGGAAATACATAGTCACTCCTTTTTATATATCCTCCTTGGTTAAGCTCTTCGCACTACCCTCTATCTACGAATTTTCATTTTTGTGAATTGAGGTAGGTATGTCCAAGTAGGCAGTGTGCTTGAATCATGCGTCGATCCAAAGCTTTCAAAAGCTCAAGCTAGGCACAACTACGTAGCGGCTATCTTGAATGACTCCAGTGGGTATGACGTCATGGATTTTTCCATTTCAAAAGACCACCTGTATAATTTTTGTATGATCTTGTCATAAAAACACGATTTACCGAAAACAATACAAAAGCATAATTAAAACAAATTGAACTCGGATATATTACGCGAGTGTATACTTTTTCGTAATAACTAAAATTCTATAGTTTCCCGAACTCTGCACAATATGAATGACGGATTCTCTTCGATAGGAGAAGCCGCGATTTGACTTTAATTGCGCATTTTTCAATTAAAAATCTATTGCACTGATATCAACGTGTAATAATTACACGCCGAGCACTATTAATAAAGTGGTTTAGTAATCTTAGCTACCTTTAATATTGCATTTAAAAATAAGCGCGGTTTTTATAAAGCCCGCCGTGTCAGTTTTGTTATGACTCCAACTTGTTGTTGGATTGACTTACATGGCTTTCACTTTAGAGGGCTTTGCCGAACTCCATTACCTGGTGTCTTGTTCTTTCTTCTCCATAGAATAACTATAAATGAACTGAAAATCGTAGTATATAAAATGCAAAAAAAGTTGACGATTTTCTGGTCGCTAGTTTCATATACAGTGTGTGGGTATTACAAAGAACGGATACAAACAGCTACAGGAGCTAGGGAATTTTGCGACATGGATGTGCCCTGCAGACAAAGAACTTCGTACAAAACTGGTAAGATAAGACTTCTTTACTAAATTATAAAAAATTGAGCTTATTTTAAAGGATACAAAGCGAATAAATCATCGATTTGATGCCATTGAGAAAGGAAAAGCCTCAATCTTGACTTATGCAACACTGAGCCACTATCATAGGGCGGACAGCTGGATTTGCCCATATTACGAGAAAGTAGTAAAGCACATGCAAAAGAGGATCAATTATGAAACAACAAAATAAACTTAACATGGATATAAATTCAAAAGTTTCATAAAAAGCACATACAAATTTATCACATTATTGGTAGATCGACAATTTAACACAGTAATAGTTAAAATCTGTTATATGGACATGATCGTGGCAAATAATTGTACGATTATTAATACGACCTCTGCCACAAGAATTACAAAGCAGACTCAAACTTTAATTGATCATTTAGTATCGAATATAAGTAACTCAACATCAACACACTTTCTCAAGCTCAATACATGGCCGGAGCTTGATCACAGAGTTATAACGCTAAAAATTTCGGTAACAACAGTAAAAGCATAAATGACTAAGAAAATTATTAAGATTGTGGAAAAATGTAAGTTCATAGAAGAAGTTGCATCAAGTATTGATGAGATGGTGAATTTCTCATTTGAGAAGTTATCAGAAGTAATTATAGCTGCCAAGAAACGCTCCACTATTTTCAAACAAATACGCACAAAAAACCCATCATGGATTTCTCAAGCCATTTTAAAACTACTGTCTGGTAAAAAAAAAACTACAAGAAATATAAAAAAGTTCTGTGGGCGAGAAAACTAAAATAGATTACGAAAGGCTTAAGAAAATGACAAGCCAAGCTGTACGAAAAGCTAACTAGAACAATCTGAGCAAAAACTTCATTAATGCTCCTTCAAAAATGTGGAAAGTTATCAATGAATCCCTAGGAAAAAATACGGCGCAAAAAACAGGAGTTCACGAATTATTAAGTTTAAGTAAAACTGACAGGGACTCGAAAACTATTGCAAATACTATGAACCAACATTTTGCGACTGTAGCTGATGAACTATTACCTAATATGAATAATAAACATCAGGCAGGTATTTACTCTAGAATTTCAGTTCCTGGACAAAACAAAGCCATGTTTCTAAATCTCACGACCACAATGAAGATCCGATAAAATACCAGAGATGGCTTTTAGGAAACAGATTAACAATAAATGCTTCAAGACGAATTACATGCTATTGAGAAAAAAGGACAGGGAAGGCAGAGGTGAAGTTCTCACCCCACTGAAAATCAATAACCAGTTATTAAATACGAGTACCACAAACCAAATATCTTGGTCTAATTATTGATGAAGAGCTAACATGGACCAGTCATATAGCCGCAATAAGGAAAAAATTTCTCCAATTATTACGACGATGTCGATACCTACACGTGAAAATGAACGCATACATAATATCTAATATAAATTATGGATTGTTAATATGGAGTCATCTGCATACAATATTAATCAAATAGCAAGACTGCACTGACACCATAACCAAGAGTCCAAATCGGGCCCTAGCCTCTTGAAGTTGTCGCATCCAATCGTCTCGATCCAAAGACCGCGTCCTCCAGCTGCTAATTTTTAAGATGTCTTTGCTGTCTTCATCAACCGGGCCTCCCGTCGCTTGCGTGGTTTGCCTACTGGCCGGTTACCACTCGCTTTGCCTTCAAGAGCACTTCATGCCTTCCATTCGTTCTATATGGCTAGCCCACCTCAGTTTAGGTAGCTTGATGAACGTTGCAGCTTCTGGTTCGTCGTAAAGTTGATATCATGGTTGTATCTTATTCGCCACTCCGTTCCTTCCATCACAGGTCCCAATTTTTTTTGTAGGACCTTTCTTTTGAATGCGTTAACTGCTTTTCCGGAAGTTCGCGTTAATGTCCACGTCTCGCTGCCATAACAGAGTACAGGTCGTATAATAGTTTTATTGTTCCTGTGCACTTTCTTGGATTTCATTATTGGAAGTACTGAATAATACGTCTTATTTGCTAGTATTATCTGTCGTTTGATTTCGTCTGTTTCACTGCCGTCCTTTGCAAGATTAGCCCCAAGATATATGAAGTTGTCCAAACTCTCCAAATTATATTTCGCAATTATGATGTTTTGTCTGATAGGCGTTCTCCTACTTGTTTGTGTAATTACATTTGTTTTGCTTTTGTTAATGCGCAACCCGACTTCTTTTGCGGAGGAGTCAAGATTGATAAATACCTCCTTAGCACTAGGGAAGGATCTTGCGAGTATGCTAATGTCGTCAGCGTATGCTACTAGTTGGGTGGACTGGAATAGTAGTGTCCCGTTAGTGTCGACTAGGATTTTTCGGACGACATAGTGCCAAGTTTAAAAGTATGGGGGCTAGATCATCTCCCTGCCTTAAACCACATTCCGTTCGAAAGCTGGGTGTGGAATTGGTTTGTATTCTCAGTTGGGATTTAGTGTTCGTCATTGTGAGTCTGTTAGTCGGACTAGTTTTGGGGGAATTCCAATGTCAAGCGTGATTTGGCACAGTACGCTCCTGTCGATACTATCGTATGCTTGTTTAAAATCTACGAAAATTTGGTGCACGTCTGTGTTATATTCCAAGCATTTCTCAAGCACTTGCTTCACCGAGAATATCTGGTCTATTGTAGATCGCCCGGTTCTCAATCCACCTTGGTATTCGCCAATTATTTCATTAGTGTAGGGCTTATAATGACGTTCAATAATTTTTGTCACTTTATAGGCCGTGAGAATGGTATTCCTCTGTAATTCTCACAGAAGAGTTTGTTTTCTTTATTGTAAATTGGACATATGATGCTTTTTCGCCAATCGCCGGGTATGATTTCCTCTGTCCAAATTTTGCATATCATGTTGTGCAGTATTTCAGCGACACAGTTTCCACCGTTTTTCAGAAGTTCAACTGGTATTTCGTCAATTCCTGGCGCTTCGTTTCGTTTTTGATCACATAGGGCTGCTTTGATTTCGATAAGCGTGGATAGTGTCGATGATGCTCTTCTTCATCCGTTGAGGTCTGAATTGAGATGTTACCTGTCGTGATCGGTGCTAATGGCGTGAGATTGAGAAGATGTTCAAAGTAGGAAGCCCATCCCCTTTTGATTTCTTGTGTGCTGCTGATGATGTTGCCCTCCGCGTCTTTGCAGGGACTGGTTTTTTGCTTATATCTCTTTTTAGGTCTTTTACTATTGCGTATGCGTCCCGCGTTTTACTTTGTCTCGTATCGTTGTCCATTTTTTGTATCTTGTCATTATGGTACTTCCTTTGTTTTTGCCTGCAGGTCTTTTTCGCATATAGCCTAAGTTCGTTATATCTTTCTTTTTTGGCTCGTGTTGGTCGTTCAGTAACCCTCGTATCTATTGCATCGCGACATTCTTGGTCGAACCAATCATTATTTTTTCGCCTTGCTTGATATCCTAATACCCCTTCTGCGGGGGATTTGATGCCGTCTCGTATTTTCATCCGTACATTCTCCACTGGCAGATTTTGGATGCTTTTATATGTTGGTGTCAGGTGTTTATTACATGCTGACATGTAAGCCTGCGCCACCGCTTCATCTTTAAGCTTGTCGACATTAAATTTGCGAGCTCTACTCGTTTTCGAATATCCACGACAAGCTATTCGCAATCGATACTTAGCTCTGACTAGATACTGATCAGAGTCACAATTCGCATCGCGGAGAGTTCGTACATCAAGTATGCTGGAAGCAGCCCTTTTCTCAATTAGAACGTGGTCCATTTGGTTGAAGGTGTGACCATCTGGTGAATCCCACATTCGTTTGTGAATATTGCGATGTGAGAAGCACCTAGAGCTTACTATGATATTTTTTCTGCTTGCGAAATCAGTAAGACATTGGCTATTTCCGTTGGTTATGTCATGGAGACTGTGCCCGCATGCTGTTCCTCTATGAGCAACCTCCTTTCCAACTTTTGCATTAAGATCCCTAAGACAATTTTTAGGTCATGCGAATGCAGTGAGTCATGGTCTCTAGGGTAGAATAAAATTCGTCTTTAGTTATATCGTCCTTGTCTTCTGTTGGTGCGTGGACGTTGATCAAACAAGTGTTGAAAAATTTAGTCTTTATTCGGATTGCACATAATCTTCTACTTACTGGTTTGCGATTCGTGACCTGCTGTTAAATTTGTTGTCAACGACAAAAGCGACTCCAAACTCTCTGCTTTCCGACAATTTTTCACTTGGATAGATTGTGTGTGATCTCATATCCATGATTTCGTTACCGATCCATGTCGTTTCTTGGATGGCAGTTATATTGTTGTTGTGTTTTGTCACTTCTTCGAGGAACTCTTTCAGAGCTCCTGTCCTAAATAAGGATCGAACATTCCAAGATCCAAAAGAGTAGTCCATTTCTTGTTTGCGGGGTCGTTGCCGTTGAGTCAATTCCGTTCTTCAAGTTTCTGGACCGTGTTTTTTTCCTCCGGTGATGCGTGGTCGACGCCGCGCCCAACCTCCGACCTGGAGAACCGGTCCTACTTATTTATTACATCCTGAAAGCATCAGTTGAAATTTACACACACAAATCTAAATGTTGACCAATATATGTATAATGCTAAAGAGAGCTAAATATATGTATGAACTGTTACATGTACTTACTATAAGCTCAGTAAAATTTACCTAAAACGAAGTGAATATTATGGAACGAGAAATGTTGAGCAAATAAGAACTCCAACTGCTCGAACGAATCGTGTTCAAAACGACCCAATTAACCAGGCTATTAAGGTTTTCAATCAGACGCCTTACCACATCCGCAAAAGCAATAATATTGCAATATTTAAAAAAGGATTAAGATGCCCCATCCTTGACACTATCCGCCATGGCTAAAGACTAATTTTGAAATAAATTTTTATTACATTATATGAATTCTGAAATAATGTATAATGTATTTCCTAAAAATGTGGAGTGTCGAACACTGAACATGTTTGAGTGAACTTCGGCCTCTATTCTGTAAGTAATCCTGTAGGTATAAAAACAAAATACTTCAGCTTTCCTTATACCAATCGACGATTGTCTGGGAAGCATTATACACAACATATTTTTATCGGAACCTGCCTCATCAATCAACAACAGCATTCATTATACTATCTACAGAAATTATATGAATTATTATCACTATTTTTATTTATTATATTAATATATTTGTTAATAACTTATATTATGTATATTATTGTTTTGAAATTTCATTAATATTGTTGTTGTTATGAATTTATATTTTTATTTTTAATATTATTATTAATGCCAAATGCTGGGGTAACTGTAGTTAGATGCGAAAAGGGGAGTTAATGATAAAAGGCTACCCACAATAAAGTAACTATGCTCTTAGTCTTAGCGTATCTTCTCGATAATTTCAGAGCGCCTAGCCCTCAAAGCCACTCTTATTGATACAACATTTGATGTTGTATACAAATTTATGACTTCATACAAATTTTTATAAAGTGTCATCAAATTCCTGTTAAGACCCCCTATAGGGGCATAGGACAGAAACAACTCTCTTCCACAAGGCGCGATCCTGAGCATCGGCTTTAAGCTGTTGCCAGGACTTGTTTATTCCTCTGGCCTCCTGCTCAACTGCTCGCTTCCATGTGTTACATGGTCGACCAACCCGACGTCTTCCTTGAGGGTTATAATCCAGAGCCTGTTTTGCGATGTTTTGCTCTGGTTTCCTCAAAGTATGACCGATCCACTGCCACTTTCGCCGTTGAATCTCAATACCTATTTTAGTCTGGCGAGTTGTACTCCAAAGTTCGTCGTTGGAGATCACTTCTGGCCAGAATATTCCTAAAATGCGTCGGAGGCATTGGTTTACGAAAGTCTGTAGTTTCTTGGTAAGTCGAACGGTCACTTTCCACGTAGTACAACCATATAACAACACGGATTTGACGCATGCGTCAAAAACTCGCAGCTTCGTGCGAAGGGAGATCTCTCTTAACCTCCAGAAAGGGGAAAGGATACCGAAGGCCTGACGAGCTTTATTTAGCCGAGCCTCAACATCCTTTTCGGCTCCGCCGGCCATGCTGACAATGCTTCCGAGATAGCAAAAATCTTGCACCTCTTCCACATCCTGTCCATTAAGAACAATCGGTGTGCTTGCGTTCGAACCCATGTGCATGTACTTGGTTTTACGCACATTTATTTTCAGTCCCGCCTCTTTGCATTTAGAATGCAACGAGCGAACATTTGACTCTAAGTCCGAACGGGTATGTGCAAGCAAACACACGTCATCAGCATAATCAAGGTGACTTAAGATGTTAAATAGTCTCCATTGAAGACCTTTACCTTCCCCACCTTCCAGTGCAGCTTTCAAGATGTCATTTATTACCACCAGAAACAGGGCTGGTGATAATATGCAGCCTTGTCTGACCTGTTCGCACAGGAAAGCTCTCGGACAGCTCTCCTCTATGCAAGACGCGTCACCTTGCATCTTCGTAGGATTCTTTAATCATAGCTATGACCTTATTTGGAATACCTCTCCTACGCAAAGCATTCCATATGTAATCTCGCTTAACGCTGTCGAAAGCCTTCTCGAAGTCCACAAACATGAGATGTAGTGGCGAACCCATTTCGGCTGACTGCTCTAATATTATCCGTAGGGTATTTGTGTGGTCGGTACAAGACGACCCTTTACGGAATCCAGCCTGATAAACTTCGAGAGTGTTCTCGACGATATCACTAATCCTATTGAGAATTACCTTAGCCATAATTTTTTTTTTTTTTATAAAGTGTACCTGATTTATAAATATTTGTTGTCGCTCAAATAACTCAATTTCGTCCGCTTTTTTTTTGTGTAGTGTCAGACAATTTTGTAAAATGAATTTCAAAATTGGCGCCATATGCATGGAAAAATATCAACCTTACCCCTAAGTTCAGCCCATGTGATTTCCAGTTGCACCAATTTAACAAAACTGCGAATAACCAAAACAGCTGTCAAAACATTTTTGTCAGATCAGAGTACTTCAGTCCAATCTTTTTCGTGTGCAGTATCGCGTAACGTTTTCCATAGAAATTTCCAGTTTCTATTAAAACTTAGACCTCGGAATTTTTAATTGAACGAAAATTTAGGATTGCACTTCGACGATAGCCCACCGAACCGCGTCGATTTAATTGAGGAAAGTTGCGGAAAAACCATCGAACCACCGGGAAAATTTTGACTGACGTGTCGTTTTGATGCAAGCACAAACGAAATTTATATGAGAACGTGACGTCGCTGCCGCTGCCACCACGATGAGCATCCGGAAGCGACAGGAATCGCAAGCGGGTGAGAGTGATTTAACAGATTTGAGTCGTACCGGTGAAAAGGATCCGCTCGTTCATCACGATGAGGACAAACATGTAGCGAGCGACTTGCGCGGAGACAAGGCCAACATTGCCGTGCTGTTCTTCCTATACCTTCTGCAGGGAATTCCGATCGGCCTCACCGCTGCCATTCCGATGCTGCTGCAGAATCGCGGTGCCAGCTATAAACAACAGGCCGAGTTCAGTTTCGCACACTGGCCGTTCAGCATGAAATTGCTGTGGGCACCGATTGTCGACTCACTCTACTGGAGTCAGTTCGGGCGCCGGAAGTCCTGGATGATTCCCACTCAGTACCTGATCGGCGTGTTCATGCTTATCCTGTCATGCCACGTGAATACGTGGCTGGGCAGTGAGGATGAACCGTCCAATATTCAAACGCTGACGATCATCTTTTTCGCCCTAAATTTCCTTGCAGCCACGCAGGACATTGCCGTTGACGGATGGGCCTTGACTATGTTGAAGCGATGTAATGTTGCCCACGCTTCGACTTGTAACAGCGTTGGACAAACGGCGGGTTATTTCCTGGGCTACGTTGCTTTCATAGCGTTAGAATCGAAAGATTTCTGCAACTCATATCTACGGTCGGAGCCGCTGAACGAAGGACTCGTCACATTGCCCGGGTTCCTGTGGTTCTGGGGTATTTGCTTTCTGGTCACGACAACAATGGTGGCCGTCCTAAAACGCGAAAACGAAGAAGCTTCCGAACATCGATTCACCGATCATCCCGAATTGAATATCAAACAAACGTACAAGCTGCTAATTACCATTTTGAAAATGCGACCCGTACAAATTCTGGCGGTAATTCTGCTGACTGTGAAAGTTACTTTTGCCGCGTGCGATGCCGTTACCTCTCTGAAACTAATCGATGCCGGTGTACCGAGGGAGAAATTAGCTCTCCTGGCCGTACCACTCATTCCACTTCAAATCATTCTACCTCTGGCCCTGAGTAAATACACGACGGGTCCTCGACCAATGAACGTCTACATCAAAGCACTGCCGTATCGAATTGTGTTCGGACTGCTCGCCACTCTTATCGTTTACATTACACCGCTGCTGATTACAAGCGGACACGTTCCCATGTATTATTACGTCGTGCTGATTATTAACTATGCCTTCTATCAGGTCTGCTTGTACGGCATGTTTGTTGCCGTGATGGCATTCTTCGCGAAAATATCGGATCCGGCTGTTGGAGGGACATACATGACACTTTTGAATACTCTGTGTAATTTAGGAGGTAACTGGCCAAACACTGTTGTGCTGTGGCTCGTCGATGTGCTGACTTGGCGCGATTGCGTTAATGGCGGTCCGAGTGTTGTGGATTTGAATACTTGCTTAACGAAAACGCAGCGAGAGGTAAGTTTTGCGATGTTTGTTATTATTAATTTTAAGGACACTTCATGTTAATGTTCTTCTTTTTATACGTCATGCTACGGCTACCGACAGACGATGCAAGCTAATATATATTAACTCGCATCGTGTGTCGGTAGCCTAAAGTAAGAGTACTTTTTAAATTTAGTTCAGCTAAGATTACGCAATGTATTTGGAGCTTTGATAAACATACTGTAAATAGATCCCGAAAGTCTGGACGTTCGGGAGATGAATGACTGTCTATATTTCACTGTACGAGTGGGAACAGGGTTGACGGTAATCTTGTGCGCGCGTTTTGCTTGACGAGTATTTCGGGGACAACTGTAAAGTGGAGGAATGAGTGATCTAAGTTCCGCACTACATTTACCATGAAAGTAGCGATAGTAAATGCTGAATACTCCGACGTTTCTGCGATGTTAGAGGGAGTCAATAGAAATCGTAACAGTTTCATCTCCAATTAGTCGGAACGCATCGATCGAGCAGCGCAAAATATTACAGCTCATTACAACGTAGTCGCTATAGCATCCGAACTATTGTTGGCCTGACCACAGGTCATTGCTTGCTAAAGCTGTACGCAGGATGCGAATCGCGAGCGGCAGCCTTTGCAGAGGTTGCAAGGAAGACGAAAAATCTATCGGACATTATCTTTGTCACTGTCCACAAATCTCCAACAGTCGTCTCCTTTGTTTAGGGTCTAGATTCTTCTCAGATTTAGACGACCTCAGAGGCGTCCAACATTCGAGCCTGCTACGGTTCGCATACCGGACCAAGTGGTTAGAACAAGATGAGTGAGTTCCATCTTATAATCAATAGTGCAACCACCTTCTTACAATCTAAACCTAAAACTACTACCAAAAGGCTAGCTTTCTCAATCAGACCAATAACGGTACGGTAACTATCAACAAGTGGTGGTGTTGATGAAGAGATGAAATTATTGTTGACCGTTTTGACAGAAGACCAGAAAGATTTTGTGCCTTTTGGACTCTGAAGGATCTTCCGCCGAAGTTTTTGGTCGTGATCAAATTTAACATGTTTAAGGATAGATTTGCAAGTATTATTTGGTGCATTATAAAGCTGGAGTTGGACAATTTTGAAACGATTGTTTCTTAGCCTGAATTGTTGCGAGACATTCATTTGCCTTCGACGATCGGATTCTCTTTTGACTAGAAGGTATGTAGAGCTTCATACCTTTCAGGATAGTCTCAGTGACAAGTTTGCAGGCTTCATCACAGTCAATAGAATCCAACGGAATACAACCTCCAGCAATTTAAGAACAACGTTCACCGCTACTTAAAAATCTCCTCCCTGTGATTCCCTACTAATTTTTCTGTATTGTTGTTTGCCGACTTAACTGTCCATCGCGCATTAAAGGGTGACCCCCTAAGTTATTTTCGACGGCTGTAAGAAAAGAAAAAGAAGCACAATTTCCAATTGAAGGATTGAAGAATTCGTTCAGCGCCCCCCAATTGGCTCTTTTGAAATGCCAAACAGTGCGGCGGTGCCTTAACTGGTAGCGGTTTAAGTGCTACAACAGGGAATTGTGCACGAATCAAGAATTGATCCGTATATCCAATTGGCGATGGGGACATTACAGAGAGAGTATTAGATATAATTGAATTCCGAATTGGAGCGAAACCAATTGGAAGGGCACATCATCGCGGATGTAGAGAGCAATCTCCGCTGGCGAAAATATGCTGGGATAAAGTGATATCCGGGAACGGAATAAAACTGCTCACCTCCTGGTAGCACCTTCCACTCGCTAAGTATTTCTGGCTTTGATGTTTGGGTATAAATGTACAGGGGGAAGTAAGTAGAATTCAATCTTCTGAACGTTGACCTAGTCGATCGAAAACATTGCAATTGAAAAGAGAAGGGACTACAAAAAATAAATGTATATATAGAGAAAGAAAAAAAGGACTTGAATTAAAATTAAAGAGTTGAAAATAAACAGAGAACATATTAAAAACAATTCGAGACAAAAATAGTAAATTTAAGTTAAAACTAAAAAGAAACTAAAAATATATCAACGCAAAATAAAAACGTACGCATTACAAGGAAAACTAATAGCTAAGAATTCGTTAAGATGTAAAAAATTAATAAATAATAAAATTTAAAATATATAATATATGTATACATATATAAACGAGAGCATGGCAACACAAAATAGAAACGCACACATTGCAAAGCAAAAATTAAGAAAAAAAAGTACCAAGCAGACAACAACACAAACAAAAAATAATTAACGGCCCGAGGTCCGCAATTGCAAGACCCGTGTAAGTACTACGCGAGAAAAACAAAAACACCGAAGACTCCGATTCGCTAGTCGACACTAAGCTGGAAATGCAGACTTACAAATCCGACAGTGGTGTGACCCCTTCGAAAAATTCACAATTCAAAATTTATTTTTTTTCGTAAAGGATTAAAACACTCGCGACTGAAAAACAGTAAGAAATAAATAAAAAAAACGTAATTGATAAGAAAACAGAAAAAAAAGGTGAGGCGGTAAAATGCACGTCCTGCACCGAGCACTGTGCAAACTATCAAATGAAGGAATCTATGGTTTTTCATAATTGGCGTACACTTCTTCGATGGAAAGTTAGGTGCATTCAGCGCTTCATCGAGTTTTTCTCGGCGGGATGGCTTTAGCTAGAGAGCTGTAGAATGGCCAAATCCATTTGAGAAGAACCAAATAAAAAAATTACAGCTAAGCTGTTACAACGTAGTCGCTGCAGCATCCTTACTATTATTGGCCTGAACAGAGGTCATTGCCTGCCTAAGCTTAACGCATTCAAGCTGCGGATCGCGAGCGACAACCTTTGCGCGCCGCGGCTATGTGAATTGGCCACTAAAATCGTGCGATTTGACGCCTTTGAGTTTCTTTATTTGGGGCTTTTTTGAAAGCAAAGTTATATACCAATAATCTAAAAATGATTCCTGATTTGAAAGTTGAGATTTGTTGCGCCATTGATGAAATTGAGCCAGTACTATGCCAAAATGTCATCGAAAATTTCGTCAAAAGGATCAACGAGTGCCATCAGTCACGAGGCGGCCATTTGTCGGAAATCTTCACGCATAACCTCCATGTCTATACTCTTTACTAAAATAAAAACATCAGAGCTTTCCAAATAAACATTGCATTTTTTTTCTTCGGATCACTTCCCGATTAGTGCACAGTTCCTAATATCGGCATTGAAACCGCAGGTAGTAAAAATTCCAAAGAGGATCGTTTGGAACTTCAAGAGAGCCAACTAGGGTGGACTAAACGCATTCTTTAAAGGTTTCCATTGGAAACTTTGCTTTATATCCAATAACTGTGATCTAGCCTGCAATATTATTACCGAAACAATTCTCAAAGGAATGCGGCTCTTTATTTCTTTCAATCTTAAAAGAGTTAGACTATCTAACGATTCTTGGTTTACCAAAGATTGTCTTGATGCAATTAACGCAAAGAAACTTGCGTTTAGCAAGTTCAGGACACACCCCACCCTCATCCACAGAGAGCTGTATATCAAAGAAGGGAATTCCTGCAACACCATAATTTACCGCGCAAAAACAAATTGACTTAAATTTCCTTGAATGCACTAAAGGATCTAAATCCTTTTGGTCATTTGCCAAAGCCGTCAGTAATAATTTTATTTCATCGTTATTTCACCTTTTTCTGACGGCAGCCGCTCAGTCGTTGATCCAGTTGAAAATGTAAATTTACTAGCAGCAAGTTTTGCGAGAAATTCAACCCTTTCCACCAAGTAATTAGTCACCCCCAACTGTATCGTGCCATAAAATTTATAATAATAATAATTAATATAATAATTCTGTAGTAGAAGAAGCCATCATTTCCTTGCTGTCTAAAGTTATGAAAACTGCTGTCAACCGCAAGGCCATGAAATACTTGGCGAGCAATTAAATTATGGATGATCGCAAATATGGTTTTCGGTCGGCAAGATCCACAGGTGATCTATTGGTTTACCTAACCGAACTCTGGAACACTTGCATACATAAATTTGGCGAAGGCCAAGTACTTGCATTAAACATTACAAAAGCGTTTGATAGAGTTTGGCATAAATCGCTACATTCTAAGCTCAAAGCATTTGGCTTTGATGCTTCTTTTTTGTTATAGATTGAGAGCTATCTATCGAAGCGCGCCATGCAAGTTGTTCTAGGTGGCATCTCTTCATCTCCCTTTCCTATTGATTCCGCCGTCCCTCAAGGCTCCGTTTTATCACCTACTTTAGTTCTAATCTTTATTAACGACCTTCTGTCGACTCTCAACCCAATTCACAGCTTCGCAGATGGCAGTACACTTGAAAACAATTACAGCTTCGACTTAATTGCTGAGACGCACCTGTCTTTCGTGCCTATTAAGCGGCGGGGTTTATTTAATTCATTAAACTCTGACCTCAACACAATCCTGCAATGGCAGCGAATCGAGTAGAGTGTAATGCCACTAAAACATAAGCCTGTCATCTTTCTCTTAAATACGACATGTCGGTGCCTAACCCAATCTTTGATGGTGTAACACTTGATCACTCGGAGATTTTCTACTTGCTGGGTATGCACATTAATAAAAAACTTGACTGGAGCCAGCACATCTACAATTTAGCTTTACGCGCCTCAAAGTGCTTAGGCTTTCTCCGAAGGTGCAAGAAATACTTAACACTATCAGATCTCGCAACAATCTACAAGTCATACATCAGGCTCCGACTCCAGTACAATTCGCATATCTGGGCTGGAGCACCCAAAACTCATCTAAAGATACTGGATCGAATTCAGCGTTTTGCGTTTCGACTTATTGGAGATGATACCATAACGGCATCTTTAGATTTCACATCGCCGAAATGTCGGAGTACTCACCCTCTACTACAGATAATTCTATGGCCGCTGTAGTCATGAAATTAGTCGTCTTATCCCTCCCTTACATAAATTCTCGCGCAATACTCGTGCTGCTGAACGCGCTCATGAGCATACGGTTGAGCCACCCAAATCACATACAGTGAAATATAGACTGTCGTTTCTACCTCGAACAACCAAAATGTGGAATGCACTGTCCGCGGCCGCTTCTCCTAGTGATTATAACATCATGCAATTTAAAAGCAACATTCACCGATTTCTTTTATCCTGTCCGTCCTTATTCAATAAGCTGTTTATTTTGTTTATTTACATTTTGTCTCATCCCTTCCTAAACCGACTGGGCTGTACGCTACAATATTAAAGGGTTCAACTTGGTGCCTTAAAAAAATTATATTTATAAAAACAAATATTACATGCAGCAAATTTCCTTTTACTTCAGCTCAAAAACTAAACAAACAATCCTCTTCAATTTCAGGAATGCGTAGCTGCTGGCGGTGAATGCCATATCAGAATCGATGGCTACTACATCGAGTGTTTAATCGGTGCTTTGTACGGCCTATTCTGGATTTATTTTGCACGCAAACAAATCCGATATCTGCAGAGTCTACCAGTTCGAGTTTGGCATGTTGTGCGTCGAAATGACGCACCGAAAAAGACAAGATAGCAATTAACTGTGTGATTTACAATTTTAGTGAATTTTTTTTTCAACTATAGTTATTTTTTTTAAGAAAGGACGATTCAGGCAATATATTTTTCTGTTCTTTTTTTTTTGTTTTAAGGATTGAGAAGAGCATTTTTCAGCTGGTTGTTACCATAATGGTATTTATTTATTTCTTTTTTTAAAAAAAAAATTTTGGTTTTGAACCAATTTTTTTCCATTCATCTGATGAATGCGAGAGATTGAGAAGAAATGAAATTATTTTTGATATATGACGTTTCTATTTTCATTGTTTTATAAATAATTTTAGTTTTATTTTGTTTGTTTCTTTCACAAATTTATAAGTGACATAGAAGAGAAGAAGTTTTATTCCGAAAAAAAATACAAAGGAAAAAACCAATTTTGCACACTAATCTCGTACGAGACAATAAATTTATGCAGCCATTTAACAGTTTGTTTTGTTACTTTTTAAGATTTTAGTTTAAGTGAATCTGTTCAGATGCATTTGGTACCTAGTCTTTGTGCGCTTTGGTGGTGGTAGTTTTTAGTTTGTTGTAACTATGATTTAGAAATACATAAAAACACTTTTGTTTATATTAAAACAAAACAAATCCTTGCTTAATTTTTTTGCTAGGAAATTGGAATGCAGTATTGCCGTTAAGGATCTCCGAAAGTGTTTTTTTTTATTATCGTATAATTTTCGTATTTCAGAAATATTTAGTTTTGAAGGTTCATTTTATACATTAGTAATACTTTTTTCGTTTTCGCGAACAACACGAATTTCGTGAAAAATAAAAGGACTTTGCAATGGCATTTCTAAAAATAAAGTACACCCAACTCTTTTTTACACGATTTTGAAATAACATGATCTACAGGAAGAAGAACCAATGCCACTTTTTTACACGAATTTTTCGATTTAACAAGATTCCGAAAAATATAAATATAAAAAATCAAAGTTTTAAAATTTAAATAAATATTTAAATACAAAAACCAAATACAGTTGGGGCAATACCCGAATTTTATTATATCATGCAACTACATTTTTCATCATGAGTCATCGATCATCGTTGGGCTCACGTAGAAATCGTCGATCGTTCGTTAAGTTTATTCAGGGATGAACAATATGTTTAAACTAAAATGTACTAGTTCATGGTGTCTTTACTTTATTAAATTTAAATTAATAAAGGTATGTAATGTTGCTTATACTCGGTTTAGAAAAGTTCTATAAGCATTTTATAATATGTAATTTAAATCTTTGCTATAGTACCCGATTAATAAGATGTCTACACTATCAAAAAATACTTCAAAGAGACAAGTGATTTCTTTAGAAACTAAAATAAAAATCGTAGACTGTCTAAAGAGGGGCGAAGGTCCTACATCTGATGGCAAAGCTTTTGGATTGAATGAATGCATTCGACAGTCAGTAATTTATGGATAAGAACTTATTTCTAAAACATTTGTAAATGCCCTGTTGGAGAAAACGGAAAAACTTTTCGTGATTTAGATCGAAGATTTACTGCAGAAAAAAATTACTATAGATGAAAAACTTATAAAAGAAAATGCACTTAGAATATACGAACTACAGCTGGAAGTGAAGCCATCAACAAGTCTTCAAAAAAGCAATAAACACATATTTAATGCAAGTGAGAGATGGTTGACAGGATTCATAACAAGACATTCATTTCATAATGTGAAAATAAAGGGTGAAATAGCATCAGCATACGTAAATGCTGCAAAGAATTTTTTTCGGTTATATTCCAGATCAAATATTTAATGCTGACGAAACGGGATAGTTCTGGAAAAAAAATGCCTTTCAGAATCTATGTAGCGAAATCAGAAAAATCTGCTAGTGGTTTCAAAGCGGTAGGTTCAGAGTTTCTGTAATCAAGCAACACACTAACAATGAGTGCTGGAATCACGTTAAAACAGAAGAAAACTCGGCAGACTGTGCATCCCGAGGACTGTATACCTCCCAATTAAAGGCTCATTCTCTGTGGTGGAACGGTCTTCTATGGATGGTGGAACCCAAAATCAGCTGGCCAACAAGCACAAAAACCTTCCAAATAGATTTGGAACAACGGAAAGACATCTCAATACATACGGCCAACAAACAAAGCATCATCATTAGAGATGGTATGCTATTTCACATACCTGCGATTTTTTCACTGCTATTTGAAAAGAGCAATCGCATACTGCGATTGAAAATTTAAAAGAGCTGCGATTAGAAGAGCAGAGCAAATGCATACTGCTTACGTTCTATCACCAATAAAATTCCCGCAATGATCATCGCTACAAATCCCAGAGTTTTTGTTCGCACTCGCACATTAATCCCGCAACTCACGCATTCCACGTAACCCCGACGAGATCGTAGCTCAGAATAAAGCTCGTCAAACAAACTCGTTTGGTTCAATAGAGTAATTCTATTTGCCCAGAAAGCGTACCCCATTGAACACTTTGCACCGCACGTTCCACCTAATCGATCGCTAAGCAAATCGTAATTTTCCTACATCTATCAATGAGGCAAGACTCAATCTCACAGCTCAGCATAGTGAACACTTCCCTCATTTCCCCATGGGAATGAAAAGGTTTTATTTTACTATCCAATGTACGAAAAAACGATCGAGCGCAGGCAAAAAAGTCAATCGCATTTCATATACATAAGCCAAATAAAAAAAACACCCGGTCATCGATCGTATACAAGCCAAATATCAAAAAAAAAAAAAACGAAAAAACCGGTCATCGGTCGTCGCATGGCATATATACAAGCAAAATAAAAAAACCGGTCATAGAAAACCAAACCAAAAGGGTCTTTTGTTTTCTTTTTTTACCACACAAGCATTTCATCATGAACAACGTAAAGCTCTTATCAGATCCCGAAACCCATGGAAGTCGAATTTTACCCTTAGAATATGTATATAAGGAAATGAAGAGCCCTATAAAGCCCTATAAAGAAAACTGAAGCAATTCCTATACATGAATAACACGATCGCCACCTGTCGCCGACCCTTCTCAGATTCCCAAAAATCGGTAAATTTGCTCTCAGTTCGACGACAATACAAGCAAAAGTGCAGGTATCGCCTCTCTTTTCTCTATCGTAAATCATTCCCCTTGCATTTTACCTCTGCAAGTTCCTACAAGACCGGTTTATTTTTAGCCGTCGTATTTCTCCGATATTACACGATCGGAACAAAATCGACCAAGCTGTCAATTTGTCACGTGGTGAAAAAAAGCGGGAAATGAATAAAAATTTTCGGAAGTAATTTCTTGAATGAAAATAAGTGAAAAGTTAATATTTTCAAACTCAAGACAATAAAACAGTGTAATTAGTAAATTATTTGCTAAGGATTCCGGAATTTAAAAGAATTTTTAAGTGAAGAAACACTGTTACTAAGTAAATTAAAAACATGAAGTGGTGTATTTCCACCTGTGGAAAAAAGTACGTCAAAAAGGGCGAAGCGGTATCATTTTTTAGGTAAGTACACAAACAGTGAAACTGGTCGCAGTAGGGGTTTTGTCCTTTTCTTAAGTTTTCATTCAATAATAACAAATTTAAAAAAATTAAACTTGAGAATCGACCAAATGATATGCGCATTTCGATATTAATGCAGTGGCGTAGTATAAAGGGTTGTAATGCTGGAGTAAAACTATGCTTTTAAAATTCGCAATCGGTTTTTTTTAAGATCTTTTAGAAATATTTTTGACCGTATGAGGTAATAAATTATTGCTTAATTTTTTAAGGTTTCCAAAGAATGAACATAATAGAAAGCAATGGCCCCCTCCAACCAATTATTCAAACTTTAACGGCGGCACTGGGGTTAAAACTGGTTTCTCGTTTTTTTCTTACTCTTTTTTTTCCAAACAGCAAAAAAGCTTCAATTCTCTTTCAGAAATGGTCTTCCTTTACTACTACTTCTATGATTTTACCCAAGTCCCACCGCTAAATATCAATCGCGCGAAGAAAGAGCTTGAACGTTGTTATGCCGATTGCTCTCGATTGCTCTTTCGTTACTGTTATATCGCTTGCGATCAGCGATATATCAGCTCTGTGATATTAAAGACTATCAATCATATAAGCTATCCCATGTAGATGAAACGATTGCGATTTGATAAGGGATTTGCTTAGCGATATTTTGATCGGTGGGATCTGATCTGATAGGTGAGGTGTGGAACGTCCGAAGTGGTCAATGATGCGCTTTGCTAGAGTTTTTTTTGGCGGATTTTGTTCTGAGTTTCGATCTGGTCGGTTGGTAGGACATGTTGCGGCTATCGCAAGTTTCGCCGATTTATGTTGCAGTCAGTCCACCGTGTCGATAAGAGCTTTACGTTCTTCACGATGAAATTGCTTCTATGAGGTAATGTGTGAAAAAAGTAAACAGTAGACCCTTTTGGTTTGGTTTTCTATGACCGGGTATTTTTTTTTATTTTACTTGTATATATGCGATGACCGGGTGTTTTTTTTATTTGGCTTGTGTATATGAAATGCGATTGACATTTTTGCCATCCTGACTCTATTGCGATCGATCGTTTTTTCGTACATTGGATAGTAATAGAAAACCTTTTCATTCCCAGGGGGGAAATGGGGGAAGTGTTCACTATGCGCACTGAGCTGGTGGTACTGAGAGATTGGGTCTGGCTGATTGTTAGATGCAAAATTCCGCAGAAAATTACTATTTTGTCTCTTTTTCTTTAATTGCGCACTAGCATGGATAATAGAGGTGGAAAAATCACTGCTATTGGAAGAGCTGCTCTTTTTCACAGATATTGAAAAAGAGCAATCGCAGTGGATCACTGCGATTGGAAAAGATCAGATTTTGCCATCCCTAATCATCATACTGCTAATCTACTCAACTCTCAACAAAACGATCCGAGGTCTCGCATACGCAACTCGTTTCATCCAAAACTGTCGTAACAACCACACCAATCGAAGCATTGGACACCTTACCACTGCTGAGCTTCATCGAACGTTACTACACCTAATACGGCTAGTACAGTAAGAACACTTTTCCGAAGAAATCAAATTGCTATAAAAAGGAAAACCAATACCAAATTCCAGCAAACTTTCTACATTATCACCCTTTATTGATGATGACAAAATAATGCATTTACGAGGACGAGTAGAACAATCCAAACTGTCTTACAATAAGAAACATCCAGTGATAATATCTCATGCGCATCATATCACCAACCAAGACGCTCACTGCACAACGCTACATGGCACAATTCAGTCGACTTTACCATACGCCAGTGTGCTAGATGTTGCAGATTTCGCACCTCCACAACACATCAAATGATGGGTGACTTACCCGCCGCAAAAATAACACCATCCAGAGCTTTCACCCACACTGGAATCGATTATGCTGGATCTATCCAGCTCAGATTATCGAAAGGACGCGTTTGTTTCTCTACGAAAGCCTTACAGCTGGAAGCAGTTAGCGACCTAACAACGGATGCCTTTCTTGCAGCTTTTAAAACACATACAAAGCAACCTGCATGGTCTATTAGATAAGGATAAGGTAAAACAGAACGAGAATTACTTAGTTAAACTCGCTCAAATTCTGACTTCAGTTCTCGACGGAACCCTCAACGTATTTCGAAAAACAATACATGATGTCAAAAAACAGTTCGAAGTTATTCAACAATATATAACTAGCAATAAACACGGCCTTATCAGATGCAATCAAGGATCAAAATCTCAAACAGACATTTTCATTAATGGTAGAATATATTGCTTTGATCCTAGCAAAACTCCAACGACATCAAAAACGATTAATTGAGTTAATCGTAAATATGAATCATGGGAAAATCAGTCCCTTTTGCATAGGACCAGCTCAATTATTGGATCAAACACAAGTTATCAGAAGACATATACCTGCTTCACTAATAATCCCTGGAGAAAAAGATCAAGAATCACTGCTATCGTTGTACAAATTAATAACAGTCGAAAGCCGCTTAATAAACAAACAATTTTTAAAATGCATATTGTAGATGACGAAACCTTTCAATTATTTAAAGTCCATCCTGCCCCAACAGCATACAGAAACAAAATAATCTTCATAGAACCATCCAGCGAGTTCTTGGCGGTAAATCAATCAATCCCCTTAGAGATACGTATTATTCTATAACAAAATTAGACCTACAGCAATGTCTCAAGCATCAAAATAAACAATATATATGTAGCTAGGGTGTAGCCTAGTGGGTAGCGTGTTGGTCTTGTAATGCGAAGGTCGTGAGTTCAAATCCCGGTCGACGCAATATATAATTCCAGCACATTGCCTGCTTGCCTCAATCTACGAAAATAAAAATTTCGTAGATAGCGGATTGTGCGAAGGGCTAACAACCCTTCCACAATAAGTATTAAAAAATGTTAAGGAACTTGAATGTCAGGAGGGCCAAGGTCCGAATTGGGCTGTAGCGCCATTGTAGTAGTAGTATGTCAACAAGTTCACCCCTATACAGGGAAACCATTCGCGGAAAACAATGCGACATTGGCCTCTTAAATCAAAAAGCTATTTCGCAACTTCATTGTAATATACATATTGATACACCAGACTTACAGTTCAACTCCAGAACACAAACAAATGAATTTCCTACACTCCAAATGAGACGCTCATAACAGTTGTATGCGATGACCAGCCAATCACCCAATTGTTACAGAACAACGGACCGTTAACATTGGAACCTCACTGCGAAGTTAAAACTACATCAATGCTTCTCCGATCGCAGGCATCTTACACTGGGCGCAAGGAAGCTTCATTTCTACCTCCACGCAACTTGGTAGCAATATTTAACAGCACAGCAGAAAGTACTCATCCGAGCATGCTGCACATCATGTTTGACACTCCTGATCTCAACCAACTTGAACTTACTGCAAAATCAAATTATCAACATTCTGTAAAACCCGCAATATATGTTTTTTATAAATCCTGCAGTGGATGTTTTTATTTTATAGCCAAGATAGAGCCTGCAAAGTTTGAACAAGATCGGATGAGTAGATTGCGAGAAAAAGGTATCCTCATTTTCCAACTGACAAGATCAACTGTTAAAGCCGCTGCATCGAATGTAGACCAGCCTTTATTAATAATATTGTTGCATATCAGCTCTACCTGCTTATCATTTACTACTGATGCAAATTAATGCGCGCGTACGTACACTATAAGGAGCACATGAACGCTATGCTACTCCATCGGAATGTTTAAGGTCTCAACAAAGAGTAATGAAAGAACATGTGCACTCTAGAACGCGCGATCATCGAAGTTCAAGGTCTGAAGATCTTGAACATTCAACCAACCAACAACAAATTATACGGGCAATATGGAGAAGCGGCCGACAGCGATCGTACGAGGGAATAATTCGGATGAGAGACAATTCTGAAAACCTGCGTCTCCTTTACCAAGAAAGCAATAACAACCACACGGATACATTCCAATGCCATGAGTCAGCGAAAGCCTGCACCGGTTGGTCCTGGGTGTAATAAGAGCGGGCATTCGTCAGAAGAGGCAGTCGAAGTCTGAGCATCACATATTGAAGTCGACGGCGGAAGCGAAGAGTCGATGTTTTGCGGTGATTATACTCTAGATGAAATCTGAGAGTATATTGCGTTTGCCTTACCATTTGTAATGCTAAGAAATAATACTCGCACAGAGTCGCCAAGGGTACAGAAATATTTGTTGTCGCTCAAAAACCTCGATTCCGAGTGACAGTTTGTCTGTCTACATAATTTTCGAACGCTTTGACCTGAAAATTTTTATAGGTCATTTTAGCAAAAAAGTAACTTTAAGTTCGTAAATGGGTCACATCCACCCAGTTCTTCTACTCCCCCCCCCCATACAAATTTCATGAAATTGCGAAATTGATTTTTTTCCGAAACCATTGACTTGAAAATTAGGTCATAGTATAATGATATAAATATCGTTAACCTCAAAAAATATTGATCTGATCCCCTTACTCGTTCTACCACCTCCCATACAAATGCACAATTTTCAAAATTGCATTTACTCGGTTTGCATTGCAACTAGCAAAGCTAAAAGAACCAATGTTTGTCATAATTAATTTTATTGCAATTGAAATTAATTTTGGAAAAACTATCAACTTCACCTCACTCCTTCTACCACCTCCCATACAAATTTCACGAAATTTTGAAATTTCAAAACCGTCAATACTATCAACTTTAAAATTAGAGAAAAGTATACTATTATAAATATGATTGATGTCAAAAAATTTGGTTTTGATTCGGATACTCCTTCTACCCCCTCCCATACAAATGCAGCATTTCGGTAAATGCATTTCACCGAATTTCATCGAAACTAGAAAAAGTAGAAATTTGAAATTTTGCCAGAATTTGTCCATTAATAATTGTAATAAACGCTAAAAAAATATCGCCTATACCTCACTCCTTCTACCACCTCCCATACAAATTTTTGTTATTGGAAATTCAAGAAAAGTTTTTCTCCTTCGAACATATGAGAGCTATCGACTTTAAAACTGTAACAAAGCAATGTGATTAGGATGTTGATAAGCAGATTCAAAATGTCCAACTTTCTCTGCCACCTCCCATACAAATACCATAAATTCAGTCAAAAATTGTTCAATTTCCTCGAAAAATATGAAAGCAACAAACTTTAAATTCAACATGAAACATTTTATATACTACGTACAGAGTTACATACCAACCTCCCTCACTGCTTTTATCACCTCCTATACAAAATTCACTATTCGAAAGAATTTGAGATGACATATTTTTTGGTACAATAAACTCTTTCCTATTTCATCTAGAGTATCATAATTCTGTTTTTTAAATTAAAATTAAAAAAGAAAAAAAAATAACGAAAGCTTGTTTTATTTTTACTTGAAATCCAGCAGCCCCTTGCGCACTTCAGTGTTGACGTCAGATTCGAATTTAAATAACTACTTAAACAAAATGAAATATTCTCATATAAATTTAGAAATATTTAATTTAAAAAAAAAAAAAAATTTCTTTATATTTCTTTTCTTGATTTTTCTCGTCTTCTCGTCAAGCCTTCGTAGCTTTTTTTATACGCTACCTTAGCTCTTTTCTGTGTCTTTTCTTCCCTCCTTCACTCTTTCAGCTATCTTCTGGATATTTTCCGTCTTTGAGTTATCCATTTCTGCAGCTCGAAGCAATCCCTTCTTCTTTTTCTGTCTTTCCTTTCTGACCGTTTTGAATCGTCGTTCACTTCGCAATTCCGTCGCCCCTAATAGCATAGGACCCTTGTCCATTTTCTGTGATATATCATCTTGCAAGCGATCTAAAATGCTAATTTCGTGGTTCTTCGCCAGTATCGATCGTTTCTTTTCGTTCTTCTTACGCACCGTTTTAATATTTTTATTATGCTCGATCTTGATTTGAAGGTCACGCAGAATTTTCGTATAGTCGCTTGCACGAATTTCTTCAAGTAGGGGATTTGACTTTATTTCAGGCAATTCATCTTTATTGGCATCGGCGAGGATTTTCTAAAAAATTCGATTATACAGGCTCTTTCGGACCGATAATTGATTTTAAAACTTACATTGAAGTGGACAAGTTCTTGTGGAACAATTAGGGTAACGGCCGTTCCCAGGCGACCAGCACGTGCTGTCCGACCAACTCTATGAATGTAGGTTTTAATGTTACGCGGAGAATCGTAGGAAATCACCACGTCAACGTTATCGATATCGATACCCCGTGCCAAGGCATCGGAACAAATTATGCTGTACGAGAAGTAGATCATTTGAGAATACGTAAATTAGGAAAAATTGCGACCACTTACCCGTCTATTTGACCGTTGGTGAATTTACGAAGTAAGATTTTTCGACTTCCTGGCTTAATCGCTGACGATAAGCTTTCAATTTTCTTGCCAGGTAGAAGTTGTCCTAGAACGAATGCCAGCCGGTTGGTGGCTTCGGTGGTGTTCGTGAAGCACAAGAATCGTGACCATTCGTTTTCGGTGAGAAGTGCGTAGAGCGTGAGCGGTTTGATTCGCATCTCTGTAAGGCAAATGCGCTCAGAAAGTTCCATCGGAGTTGTGTATTTGCCAATAAATTCGCCACGTGTTTCCGTTTCTTGTTGACTCTTTGCGAAATTTTCGAGCAATTCATGCGCTGATCTCACGACTGAGGTGAAAAGTTTCGGCTGGAATAATCGTAAGTTTTGGAGTTTTTCCGGATCCTGCGAAAGAGTAGCGGAGAAGAGCATTTTGTGCGGTTGTTTAATCGCATCGTTTTCGAGATCGTTCAAACAAAGCGGCGCCGACCGGCCGGACATGAACATGTCCGACGTGGCTTTTACGTGCGCATCCAAGTGATAGAGCCAGTTGTGATGGATCTGTTCCATGATTCGATCAGCTTCGTCGATGACGAGGAATTTGAGAGATTTCAGGCAGAAACCTTTGGTAGCGTGTAAGTGTTCGACCAGCCGTCCCGGCGTTGTGATTACGATATCAGCCTTTGGGTAAAAATTTCCCTTGAACTGATCGATCAAAAGATTCTGCTCATTGGCGAACGGCACGGCTTTCGACAATATGCAAACCGTCAAGTTTGTACTTTGAACCAAAGTCCTAAACACTTTGTAGACTTGTAGTGCCAATTCGGTAACGGGTAGGACAATCAAAGCGCGAATTTTCCGCTCGACACGCTTCGAAAGTAGCTGGACAATCGGGATGGCAAAAGCCAGCGTCTTGCCGCTACCCGTGGGCGCTGAAACACAAATATCGCGGGGCCGGAATGGTGCAGGCTTGGCGTGAGCGTTAAGAATCCACGGAATCACCTCATTTTGTACGGGGAAGAGCTTTTTGATTTTGAACCTCAAATTCTGTCTCAGTTGCGGCAAAATGAAATCCAAATTCTCGAGAGCCTGATCCGGCTGGACTTCGGCGGTCATTTGATTTGAAATGATGGTCGGGTGAGCTAACCAGGGCGGCAGCACCATTGCCACTTCCTTTTTCTTTTCGAAAACATCAGTGCCGAGGACTTGAAACTGCGCTTCGGCAGGTTTTGCTTTTTTCGATTCGCCAGGCGGCTCTGGATCGTCGGGCAATTCGGCGCCACTATCCGTACGAACCTTCTTCGTATCAGTTGCGACTTCTGCATCATCGTGCACCACAGGTGTGTCGCTTAGTGATTTTTCTGTCTTTTTTCGCTTCCGCTTTTCAGCCTTTTTGAGGAGTTTCGCTAGAATTTCGTCCTCCTTGCTTGGATCGTTTAGCTTTGTAGTCTCGTCATACCTCGATGATTGAGTTTGCTAATTAGAATTTTGAAATGTCTCATTTTTATTATTTTTACCTGTTTACTGCAAAAAGTTCCATTCTTTATTTTTTTAACATTAGTTCTGGAATACGATTGATTCAAATTTTATAACCAATAAAACACTGACAGTTCGATGACGTTCACATATCACATGTGAAGACGACTTCTATTTAGCGAGTATAGAGACATCTAGGATGATGTTAAATGATGTTCGACTATTCACATCCGGAAACGGTCGCAACAGTTTTGCTAGAAGAAAATTCCGTTTACGAAAGGAATCGAATAGTGTTGAATAGGGTATTAAAATAAGTAAAACACAAAGGTAGTTTATATTTTCAGCAGCTAATTCCAGCGTATAATTTTAAATAAACTTATTTTTTGATCTTAACTTTTTCCCATAACCAAAAAGTCGTTTACGAGTATCTCAATAGAATTCTAGATAGAACTGTAGTGATCCACTTTTTTCGAAAAAAGCCTGTCGGCACAGTCAACTTACACCAAAATGTTTCAAGCTTTCAATGGAGGGGATGTTGGGTAAAGGTGTTACAATTTTTAAGCCTTCTCCGAGTTGGTAGATTAAAAAGAAAGCCGACCGGGGAAACACTAATTAAAAAAAGTAATAGAACAAAATTGTGGGTGGGGATATTCACCCAAGTCGGTAGGAGATGTGGCTGCGACTACCGGCGAGGGCTCGCGGGATATCACAACCTCTAGTCGTCTAGTTCTGAGAAGAATCTAGAGCTTAAACTAAGGAGACGACTGTTGGAGATTTGCGGACAGTGACAAAGATAATGTTCGAAATATTCTTCGTCTTCCTTGGAACCTCTGCAAAGGCTGTTGCTCACGATCCTAAATGCGTGCAACTTTAGCAAGCAATTACCTGTGGTCAGGCCAACAATAGTTCGGACACTATAGCGATTACGTTGAAACAGCTGATCTGTAATATTTTTATTAGGTTCTTTCCAAAAGGATTTGTTCTTTCTGCGGCTGTCCAGCCGCCGCCACCCCGCCAAGAAAGAATCCAAAATAGTTTGTTTGGAGCTAGTCTTCAGCACTGTTGGTACTGCATCGACTGACTTCCTAGTGGCTTCGATCACGGGGTTGCTGAATGCAAATCAAAAGAGTCAGTTTGCGTAAGATGAGATAAGGTACCAGCCATCACTGTGCTCTTGTTGTGCTAATGTGTGATTAAGTATGTAGTGTGAATGAGAACAAAATTGTGACTGTTTTGTATGAATTTTTGAATGAATGATAGTATTAAAATGAGTGTAATTGTGCCGTAAATGCTGATTTTACCCAAACGCAGGGAAGGGATAACGATAGTTATCATACACCGGGTGAACGACCAAGGTCAATTCCGGTGTAACCTTTGGGGGGGTTCCGTCCTCACGTATCCCGATGCGGAGTGTCACCAGTCACGAGTTGCAAGGAACTCAACTGGTAGTCATTTTCAAATTACGAAACCTGACCGGAGGTTTTCTGGTACCACGGGTGTCGGGGAGCCCATGGAAGGTTGCTTCCACCCCCAGCAATTGAAGGCGGCCCTTCGGGGAGTATCGTGGTGGCTGTGTTACCGCACACATCGCGGGCAGAGTTCCTCGGAGCTCGATGTGGAGTTGCGTTCGTCCAACCCGGTGCCGTGACCGACAGATCGGCAGAGATTTTAGATAGGTCTCGCATCCACCAGTATGAATGCTAAACTTGCATTTGGTATAGACTGGTACCTCAGGGGGCGTTAATGATTGTCGCCTGAAACAATCCGTGTTGTAAGACAACTGTGTGGCAATTCCGTTTGTGTATAATGTAATGCACCACATAAATCAAGGCTTAAGGATTCTGACTTCCTAGTGAAGTTGATGTTTACAGATCCTTGCCGTGCTAGCGTGTCTGCTGCTGTCGGTGACCCAATATCAAAATTAAAAAAACTTTCGTTATAGCCGCTAGGCGATTCAAATTGTGTCTTTCAATGGACACTAGTTTGGACGTGGTCCTGTGGGATTGTAGTGCCAGAAGCGCAGCCCTTTTGTCCGAGAAAATGTAACAATTTCCGAAACTGTTCTACATATCTTAAATGTTTTTTGTGCACTCGATAATAGCTAATACTTCCGCTTGGAACACCGTCGCGTGTTCTGGAAGATGAAATGAAGTGTGGATATCGAGGTCATAAGAATAAATCCCTGCACCTTAAAACCTCCTTGGTCGCCAGCGGCAAAAAAGAACGATGATTGACGCAAGTAGTGCGGATGGCACTACTGTTACACACACACGCAAAACCTCTAAAAGCGCCTTGGACACTGCGACCCAAATTCGGATCAGGAAAATGACAACACTTTAACAGAAGAAGAAGAGGAGCGGCTATTGTGGTCGCCCAAGTTGGGAGAGGTTACAAGGGAGTGTGTATGAAGGATCTATAATGGGCTAAAGAAACCATAGAAAAAGCAGATCGGCGCTTAAAGAGATAAAGCGCTTTCAAAGCAAAAATCCGAGTTTTTGCAATAATGTCTAATAAAACGCACATAAAAGTGTAGAAATGAAAAGGAATAGGAGGCAGAGTTAGATCCGAAGAGGAGAACGAACCTCGATCGCAGTCTAAGAAGACTAAGCTTAGCCACACAACTCCATAGATTAGGGCAAACACATCAGGAACTCAGAAGGGGTCGATGGCGGATATCGCTAAAAAACATCTCATAGTAGCTGTTGTCGACCATAGTGACCAATTCGGAAGAATGACTCTCAAGAAGTGGAAAATTATTGGGATGAGGCTACTAGATGAAATCATTAAGCACATGGAAACCAGTGTGGAGCAACCCATGCCCTTGTTTGATGTAGCGGGGTGGTTCAACGAGGTACCGCTGGCCGCGGACGACGGTAAAGTTTTGATTCTCCTGATAAATAAAATAGTCGAAGACTTACTCTATCCGTGCTTCAGGAAAATGGCCTGAGGGAATCGGGAGTATACGCCTTAAAAAGCAAAACCTCGAGAATAGGCACAAGAACACTCTCGAGGGCAACGAAGTGGAAAGGGATCTAAGGATAGAAACTCTAACTTCCGCTGCGCAAAACATTTCCATCGACACGGATGAGGAGAACAGAAATGAGAGAATAGATCTTGACGCTACTCCTACACCGTCCTGAATAGCGAATCCAACTCTAGCTCCTCAAGACGGTGAGAGTGATTCAAATTAACCAAGCTTCGGCTGAACTGCTGCTAACCCTGGAGGAGAGAAATTTCTATATGGCACTAATATAAGAACCATGGGTATCCAGAAACAGAGGATCAAGGGTCGAATACCCCGCCTAAATTGTCTCAACCATCATGGTGAGACAGGGAGCTGGGCGAAATACGTAAAAAAGTTCATACGCTGTTTAACACCGCGAAGCGCACTGGCCAAACAGAAGCATGGGATGAATATAGATGTTCCTGAAAGATTTTTAAAAGGGAATTGAGGAAAGTTAAAAAAGAAAGCAAGGGAACGCTTGAGGAGCATTTAAGCACTCACTTCGCCAGCTTCTAAGACCACTACGTTCCAATCTCAGAATCAAGCAACACACGACTGGAGAGCATTCCAGGACTTCTCACAATAAATAGTCCAAGGTGGGTATTAAGCTCATTCGACCCTGATATGTGGCCGGACCAGATGGAATTATACCAGTTATTATACAAAATGTGGTAAAGTTGGTGATTCCGTTGCTGATATCGATATTCAAGGGATATCTCGAACATCTCTCACAAGAGCAGCACGCGTACATAACAGGGAAACCGGTAGATCCAGTCATTCATGAGGTTATGATATAAATCGAAAAATCCCTACAGTATGAGGAGTACACTGTAGGCATTTTCCTAGTGGAGGGAGTTGTCAATAATGTAATGACGACAGCTATAGTGGAGGCTCTCTGGGCTGCTCAGGTAAAAAAGATGCTCACCGCATGGATCAAAACATTGCTTAGAAACAGATTTATAGCGTCGGAATGGGACAAAGCACAATCCTGCAAATGCACCAGCAGAGGAACGCCACAAGGAGGGGCTTAATCTCCACTTTTGTGTGTATTGACTCTGAATAGCATACTCAACGATCTGAGAAGTCCGAGTGTAAATGTTGTGGTTTAAGCTGATGACGTAAGGAAATTATTATCAGGTAAGTACACAAGCACCACATTCGAACTCACGGATGGAGCTCTCAAAAAACTACATTACTGGGCAAAAAGCACTGGGCTTAACGTAAATGGAACTTGTGCTCTTTACTAGAAAAACCAAAACCCAGGAGTTTCGGCTACCGCAATTAGGAAGCACAGATCTAACTCTGTTCAACCATGCAAAGTATCTGGGAATAATCCTAGACAGTGAGCTAACACGGAAAAAAATATTGATGAGCGATCAACTAAGGCCAGCATCGCGTTCTTCTTGTGCAAGAGCTTGTTCAGTAGAAAGTGGGATTTGAGCCGAAATATAACGCACTGGATCTACACAGCTGTAATAAGGCCAACTCTGCTTCACGGCATACTGACATGTTTGCCGGCACTGAATAAAGTAACATACCGGCAAATATTGGAAAAAACACAAAGACATGAATGTCTGGGAATTACTGGTACTCTTAAAACCACATCCTCAGATTCGCTGAATCTCACTCTCCTTGCTGCCAATCAACCTGTTTGTAAAAGCGTGGCATCCAAGTACGCTATTCGGCTCAAGGAGGCCAAGCAACTAAAAATGCGCGCGCTCGGACATAGTAAAATAAACCTACCTGCAATAACCACAGATTCTATGGTCACAAATAGGGTACACTGGGAAACAAGAACCGGTGCCCTACCCAATCAATCAAATTCCTGTTAAGACCCCTATAGGGGCATACGACAGAAACGTCTCTATTCTACAAGGCGCGATCCTGAGCATCGGCCGTAAGCTGTTGCCAGGATTTGTTTATTCCTCTGGCCTCCTGCTCAGCTGCTCGCTTCCATGTGTTACATGGTCGACCAACCCGACGTCTTCCTTGAGGATTTTAATCCTGAGTTTGTTTGGCGATGTTGCGCTCTGGTATGACCTGAAAGTATGACCTATGATCCACTGCCACTTCCGCCTTTCAATCTCAATACCTATTTTAGTCTGACTAGTTGTACTCCAAAGTTCGTTGTTGGAGGTCATTTCTGTCCAGAATATTCCTAAAATGCGTCGAAAGTATTGGTTCACGAAAGTCTGTAGTTTCTTGGTAAGTCGAACGGTCACTTCCCACGTAGTATAACTATATAAAAACACGGATTTGACGCATGCGTCAAAAACTCGCAGCCTTGTACGAAGGGAGATCTCTCTTTACTTCCAGAAAGGGGAAAGGATACCGAAGGCCTGACGAGCCTTATTTAGACGAGCCTCAATATCCTTTTCGGCTCCACCGTTCATGCTGACAATGCTTCCGAGATAACAGAAATTTTGCACATCTTCAATATCTTGTCCATTAAGAACAATCGGTGTGCTTGCGTTCGAGCCCATGCGCATGTACTTGGCTTTACACACATTTATTTTCACTCCCGTCTCTTTGCATTTAGAATGCAACGAGTGAACATTTGACTCTAAGTCCGAACGGTTATGTGCAAGCAAACACACGTCACCTTCCAATGGGCTCGTTCTTCAAGTTGCCGAATGACTGCAGCATTTTTCAGGTGAAAATTTTGGCAATCCAGAAGGTAAGCAAAATCGCCATCACGCCACGGACCGATAACGGAAGAATTGATGTCCATTCAGATAGTCAGGCTGCCTTGAAGGCACTTCTTCTACTTCTTCTACAATGGCGCTACAGCCCAAATCGGACCTTGGCCTTCTGAAATTCAGGTTCCTTAATATTTTTCATTACTTATTGTGGAAGGGTTGTTGGCCCTTCGCACAACCCTCTTTCTACGAATTTTTCATTTTCGTAGATTGAGGTGATCAATGTATATCCAAGCAGGCAATGTGCATTGCGCCGACCGGGATTTGAACTCACGACCTTCGGGTAGCGTGTTGGTTTACAATGCGAAGGTCATGAGTTCGAATCTCGGTCGGTGCACAATTCCAGCACACTGTCTGCTTGGGTATACATTGGTCACCTCAATCTACGAAAATGAAAAATTCGTAGATAGAGGGTTGTGCGAAGATCTAACAACCCTTCCGCAATTATTAATAAAAAAAAATTTTAAGAAACCTGAAGGGCAGGAGGCCAAGGCCCAATTTGGGCTGTAGATTCATTGTAGTAACAGCTTAATACCATATGATCTCTGTAGAAATTGCAAAATTGCCAGGAGGGAGGGAGCAGGTAGAACAGGTGTTGTATAACTACCCAGCTCTTACCAGAAGAAGGCTTAAAATTTTCGGAGCACCGTTCTTCCCCAACTCCAAGTAGGTCTCGAGTTGCAGTATGTGGAATTTGTTGAATTTCGCCGCGGCAACAGAAACCTTTGAGCTCAACAAGGAGCTCGTAACACCGCTAGATGATACACATTAGGTTTTCCTCAAATTCATGTGGTGTCACTATGGATCGTAAGGGGTCTATGTGGGCTAAGGCCGTTATACTAACCTAACCTAACTTATTTCGAAAAAAGCACTTTCCACCACAGATGGTTTATTATTTTTACAATTAAAAATGAATCATTAAAATAAGGGCAAACTAATATAAAATCTAGGGTATCTATGGTATAACCTAGTGGGTAGTGTGTTAGTCTTGTAATGCAAAGGTCGTGAGTTCAAATCCCGGTCGACGTAATATATAATTCCAGCACATTGCCTGCTTGGATATACCTTGGCCACCTAAATCTACGAAAATGGAAAATTCGTAGAAAGAGGGTTGTGCGAAGGGCTAACAACCCTTCCACAATAAGTAATGAAAAATGTTAAGGAACCTGAATATCAGGAGGCCAAGGTCCGACTTGGGCTGTAGCGCCATTGTAGAAGTAGAATATAAATTCTGATGTCTGGATGTAAAATATCCAAAAATTCTAAAACAAAACATAACAGAACTACGATTGGGCGTAAAGCCAAAGCGTGCGATACTCTAGATGAAAGAGAAATTTTTTGATTTTAAGAAATGTTGTAGGGGAATCGGTAGAGGGGTTGGCGTTATTGAACTAATTTTTTCACATAACGCTAGAGTTGCTCTCAAAATGTTTTATAGAAAATTCAGGATTCAAAAATTCAATAGGTGCTGAGAAAATTAGTGTATTGGATTTAGTGAAATTGTGCAGTTCGTATGGGAGGTGGTAGAAGTTCTTAACGCGCTCTCAAGCTAGGGACCGCACAAACGGACGGATGGACGGACAGGCATCCGGTTTCGAGATTTTTGATCAACAAAAAATATTTCTGTACCATTGACGCCTCTGTGTGATCGTTATTTCTTTGCGTTACAAACCTTAGAGAATACTTATAATACTCATAAAGAATATAAAAATTGTTTTCTATTGCATTAGCTGTGAAAGATGAAATCTTATAATACGTTCGACGCTGCCAGACAGAAAATTTTCTGTTCAAATTAAATGTACATAAGATATATGTGGCGGGAAATTTTAAATTTGGTAGCAACATTAAAGAAGTGAGAAATAAACTCGATTTCCATGCGTAGCCGTAGCCGGATACGAAAAGGGGAGTTAATGATAAAAAGCCCCTTCGATTTTCATTGAAACTAGCTAAGATAAAACGACAAATTTTCACCGGATTTATTTAGATTGTAATTGCAATATTTGAAAAAAAAAAAAAAAATTACAACTTTGCCCACTCCTTTACTTCCCATATAAATTTCACTATGTTTTGAAATTTCAATTAAATTCTTTTTCGTTGAAATTGTCCATGCTATCAACTTGAAATTTTGAGTAAAGTATAATAATGCAAATTTCATTAACGTTGAAAAATTTTGCTTTCATCCTCATACCCCTTCTACCCTCTCCCATACAAATGCAAAATTTTAGAAAATGTATTATATCGATTTTCATTAAAACCAGTAAAAGTAGAAACTTGAAGTTGTATCAGAATTTGTCTCTTATTAATTGAATTAAGTAGTTAAACTTTAACTTCGCTTCACTCTTTCAGCCACCTCCCATATAAATTTCTCTTTTAAAAATTCAAGAAAGGCATTTATTTTTCGAACGTATGAAAGCTATCGACTTTAAAATTGGAACAAAGCATGGTGATAAGAATGCCGATAAGGACACTGATAAGCAGTTTCAAAATCATCCAAAACCTTCCCCTTCCTCAGTTATCTATACATATAAATATAATTGTAGTGTCTGTCTGTTATTTGTTTATAAATGGCTATAAGTAAGGTTTTCGCTTTATTTTAGCAATAACTAAGCAGAAACACACGTTTTTAAAATTCTTCTCTAATTGCTGTCTGTCTGTCTGCCCGGATTTTACGCAAAACTGGCCGAACCGATTAATATGAAACTTTGAGAGTTTACTAGGTATGTACCGAGATGGAATTTGCATTTGGTCTTATTTCAATACCCCCTCGCCTTCCACCCCCTCCCATACAAAATGACTCATTTTCAAAAATATATAATAATCAAATTTTCTTGAAAACCATAGGAGCGAATAATTTGAAATTTAGAACATATTATTTTTATCATAAATCTGATCTTAATCCGCTTCCACTACCTCACATACAAACTGACCCGAACGCGGTATGCAAAATGCAAAATGTTTCATTTTAAATTTAAAGTTTGTATCTTTCATAATTTTCGAGGAAACTGAACAATTTGTGTTTGAATTTATAGCATTTGGGTGGGAGTTGCACAGGAAATGGAAGGTTTTGGATGATTTTGAAACTGCTTGTCAATATCCTAATCACATATGTTCGAAGGAGAAATACTTTTCTTAAATTTCTAACACAAAATTTTGTATGGGAAGGGGTAGAAGGAGTGAAGCGAAGTTGATAGTTTCTTTAGCATTTATTCCAAATATTAAGCGACAAATTCTAGCAACATTTTAAGTTTCTACTCTAGTCGCAAATTATTTAAGTATAGTTGTTAAAACGATAATTAAAAAATGACAGTTTGCTCAAATATTGAGAAAAAGCGAACTTCAAATTTATTTTGCTGTTTTCGTCTAAATTAAAATATTATTAGTTTTTAACCTATTTAAATTCACAAATTTACGCACCTTAACAAATTGAGGTTACATCGAGAAAAGAAGAAAAAGGAATATTCTTGGGTGCGTTTACAATGTTTCTTTTTGGAATTTTATAAAGTGCGTTTAATGTTTTAGACTTAACGAAGTTTAATTTGGAAGCGGCCGTAACAATAGTATTAATTAATTAATTTAATTTGAACTATTTCAATACAGCGAAAAATGCCGAAAGATTCAATGAAAATTGATAGAGCGTGCCTAGCGTACATTAAAATTTATAAAAAACAAAAGACTTCGATGCTTAGAGCAGAAACTTGAAATTTGCGGATCCATTTTTCATTTTGCAACTTACTAATTTTGTCGTCTACAAAAAATGTGCTGACTTTATAGCTATGTATATGTTTGTTTAGCGTATAAAGTGTGAGCTGACTACGCTCCTTCTATCCCCTCCCATACAAAATGAAACAATTTTACAACTTTATAAAAAGTCGATTTTTTTGAAAAGTATAAATGGTGCTAATCTGCAATTTAAAACGTGTCAATTTAATGATGATTATAGTTTCTTCTAAAAAAAAACCCTAACACCTTCTACCACCTCTCATGCAAACTGCACAATTTCACTAAATCCAATACACTAATTTTGTCAGTATCTATTATATTTTAAAAGCTTTTGATTGCGCTTTTTTCAATTCAAAATGTAGTATATTTAGACGCCTAGAACTATTAATAAAGTAAATACTTTCAGGTGGTCTTAAATTTTTTGCAGGTTAGTGTATAAGTTAAGCCAAATGAAATTCCTAGAAATCCACCTGTAAATTTACTGAGCTAGTAATGGTTCCCACCGATGCAACGAGAATTTGGGTCAACAGTTTTAGCAAATTAAGTATTCCCATAAATTTGTAAATTCAGTCTTTAGCTAGCCTTGTAACATGTCGGAGTTTCACTCCTTAAATAAATATTTTTTTTAATAACAACCTTTCCGTGTTATTAACTAGTGTAAATGAAGAAATTGTCAGGGCTGATCAAGGAGGATATATAAAAGGAGTACCTGATAGTCTGTCTCATGTGGGAATATTTTTTAATTCGGAAATTTTCGAAAATTGTGTCCAAGCTTAACTTGGCTTCAAACTTTTACAAAAAAAATACAATAATTTGTATTCTTTCTTGGTTGCTAATATTCAGTCAGCAATAAAGTAATTTTCAATACAATGGTGTTTGCTGTTTCATTTCAGAAATTTTTATTTTTTCAATTTTCATTAGTTTTGGTTTGTGTTTAAGCTAAGTACTTTAGCAACGGACAATTTAACGCGGGACAGAGACTTACTTTGGGTTTAAGTATGTCAAACAAGGATAGCGAAACAATTTTTTCGAAAATTTGACAACTGTTTCGAACAATTTATCGTGGGAAAGAGTTAGTTGCAATATTTTTAAGTGTGGCAGACAAAGATAGCGAAACGATTTTTTTCGAAAAATTTCGAGCATTTCGGTAGTAAGGGAGGGAAATACATTCATTCCCATTGTGCTTACAAGGCAAAGCATGCTCATAATCACTCCTTTTTATATATCCTCCTTGGGGCTGATAGATTCGGTCAACTAAATCTCATGGCCAGCTTATCAAATTTCACTTGTTGTTTTGAAATTGACTAAGATTGATGCTATTCGCACTGAAATTGAAAATGGTGTTTTTCGTTCATTAAAAGTTGTTCTGTGACCAAGCTCTTACTGAAAACGTGGGGTTTCAAAAGGTTGACCTTTTTAATCATCTGAACTAAAGTCCTTTATTCTCAAACAAAAATTAAAACTAAATTATTGTAATTATATTATTTTTTTATGAAACGTGGCGCGACTTTCATAAATGTTTGCTGATAATCGCGTATAATAGAAGTTATTAGTTTTTCAGGTGTGATCGATTCTTACATTTTATTTAACCTTATTTTCAATAGCATAGACGATTTTAAATTGTACTCGTATCCTAAGTTTAGTAGTTTGTTTCAGAAAATCATCCGAATTTAGTTGTAAGACTGTTATGCTGTTAAATTTAGTAATCGTTTTAAATTTTACATTGATAGCTTCATTCGGTTAAAATTTTAGTTTCTGAGCTTCATTATCACGTTGCCTTTTTCATGCTATAGAAAATTGGTTTCATTAGCCAAACATTGTACATTAGTTTTATATCAAAATAGATATTTCCTGAAGTATGTTTTCCTTTAACAAAATACTGCATACGCCGCTCGTGCTAACAAGCAAAATAAGATTCTTATACGTGCAAAATAGCACGTAACAATATAATTTTTATTTTAATGGGACCACTATACAACTTCGTGAATGACCAAACAAACTAAAATCAAAAATTAATTTTTTAATTAGAAATGAAATTTCAGTTTTACAAAGAATATTTCCATATTTTTCGCTCATCTTGTGTATTTCTTTTTTGGCTTGAGGACAGAATTGAACTAAAATTTTGACTTCATAATTGTTCGAATTGAATAAATAAATATTAGTCAGTCAGTCCTATCGAGGTTAATATTTTGACTTGTTTGTGGTTTTAATATGATCAAGAACTTGTGCTAGGGGTATTCCCTTAACCTTGATCTGTGTTGAATCATATTTTGATGTTTACCTTGTGATAGCATTAAATGTATTCATATTACATTTGCGGTGTAAATTCTTATTTATAGCCATAAACATGAAATTAAATAATGTTAATTGATGCAAAAATGAAAACAGTGAATTTTTCTAAATTCATTATTGAGTAATTAACTGAGTGGTTTAATAAATTATTGTCGGTTTTTTGGTTGGCGTCAGACATAATGATGCTGTAAGTTATTTAAATTAATAACCAAATTTTGTCTGGAGCTTGTTTTTCCTTCTCTAAAGTTGAATTAATTACTAAATATGCCACTTTATTAGTGAAAAATAGTGAACAAAGTTTTAAATAAGGACTGCAAGTACTAGTAATTAATCCTTAGTGATTAAAGTTTCATCCAAAAAGTTTTGATTTAAATTTTTTCAGTTTAAATGATAATCTGCATCTTCTCAAATTCAAACATTTTTTTTTAATTTAAATAAAATAGTTTGAAAATGTAACACAAAAGTTTAAAATATGTATATGTATAAGAAATAAACTGCTTGCTACTTTAAACTGAATAGATTGAATATTTTGTCAACCAGCTATATGTATAGTTAATACGGTTTTGTCTCTATCTGGATTTCTGTTTGGGTAAATATACAAACTTTTTTAGCATAAAATAAAACCCGGAATTTATCACCGTGCAGATAACAGTTAAATTAACCGTGTTGTGTTTTAGGCCGAGGAGAGAATTATCTCGACTTAGAAAAGTCAAAATAATTCTAGAGGGAAACGAAAACACGTCAGGGTTCGCGGATAAGAAGGGCCAATTCCACCTACGTCTGAATTGGTGGCTGAAGTCAGAACGGAAGCGACACGCTTGCTGGCGGCCGGGACTAGCTACGGCAGTGTGGGATGGTTCTTGTTCCGACTTCAGACCATTAAACCCTAGGCCTGTACAACAAAATTTCGTGTCGGCTTACTCCGGGTTGGGTGAAAATTGGGATTATTTTCCCAACAGGTCGTGAAAGACCAAGAAAGCGGTGGAGTTGCCGACTTCGCGATTTGTCAGGGCGCTCTGGTGTTATAGCGCCCTGTCTGCCCACCCTACCTCAGCCACGACCTTCCTCTAAAGATCATTGTGTCGTGGCGCCATGTCGAGGTTCGGGGCAAAGGAGCTAAGCGCTCGGGTTCATTTTATTGTGGCTCTTTTAGCCTTTAATCATCTTATGAGCATACATAAAATGACGTTTCACTTTTTGCTTATCAAACTCAGAAAACTGCGAAATCCGGAAATCTTTCCATTAATACAAAAAGCACTATTAATACATTAACCAAACCATTAGACAAGATTTCTGCCGAAAACATTTGAAAGTCGCTCAGATAGTTTTGCAAGCGATCAATTATAATTCTACGCACTATGTTTTCTATTATAATTATGCTTTCTATCAAGATCTAAAATAATGTTATTTAACATGCGGTTTTCTTATACCAATTCTTCTTAAGTTGACCTTCGTTCCGGAAAGTCATAATCATTCTATAACCTGTTAAACATCAAAATTTAAATTATTCTTTGTATTAGCTCAGGCGATATGGGACGAGTTTTGTGGATAGCTTAAGCTTTTGATAATAAAATATCCCCTAAATATTGGACTTTTAAAATGTCATAAAATTCATGTAGATAATCACATAATTTTGTGCTAATGAACGATTCATCTAGAAATTCAACGCAAAAATACTTGCTATGGGATAGCTTTTCAAATAATTCTCGGTAACATTTTATTCGTCAACGTGTATATTTAATGAATTTTAATGAGAACTAGTATCCCGGAATCACTATTACGCGTAAACTAATTCGTATCTAGTTACAAATGAAATATGTTAGAAAAACTAAGTAATAATAAAAAAAACCCAAGTCCCCAGCTAAACTTGATAATTTATCTGAACAATAAATGGATGAAAGATCAATGACTTTATATAGTAAATTAATCGAAATATCTATCATAATCTTATAAATAAGTAATTTATGTATAAAAGAAATTATAAGCTAAGGCTTGCATAAGATTCGTGATAAACATAAAATTTGAAAAAAGAAAAAAAACTCAACAGATATTTAAAACATTTTTCTAATATATATACATATAATAAGAAAAGGTCTTAATACGAAAGCATAGATAAAATTGAGTGACGTAGATAAAATATGCAATAGATATAGCTAATATTCAGGATTTATTTTATTTAATTTTTATACGTGAAATTTATGGTATAGTTAGCTGTATACACGCGATTATGAATTCTGTGATTATGGGATAATAAAATTAAGTCAACGCTTTATTTATAGCTCGGTATGATTATGAGCTTGTTTTGACCTTGAAAAATAATTTTTTTTTTTTCAAGCTTTTGGTCATCTAATTTAAAGAGTCTAAGTGGATTTTTAATATTCAGTTCCAAATTAAATATAAGTTTGATCTGTTTGAATATTTAATTCTTTTAATGCAACAATGTCATAACTACGCGATTTTTAGGATTCCGCCTTACGCTGAAAAAAAAGCCGAATATCTAAAGTTTGAAGAGAGAAATTGCTGGTATTGAGTCTTCTTGCAATAGCATACGATTGTTGGAAAATCGTGAATTTTGAGCTTTTAGTTTGTTGCATTAAACGAGCGATATGAAAAAATAGAATAGAATTACGACTGAGAATAAATTTCAATCTAATCATACCTTTTACTACCCCTTACAATTTTTTTGAATTGTACGGAGTCTTGCATTTGTTTGAACTCGTGAAATTGAAATTCTCTTCTTCAATGATCATCATCATCAATGGCGCGACAGTCCAAATCGGGCCCTGGCCTCCTGAAGTCGTCGCCTCCAATCGTCTCGATCCAAAGACCGCGTCCTCCAGCTGCTAATTTTTAAAATGGCTTTGCTGTCTTCATCAACCGAGTCTTCCCATCGCTTGCGTGGTTTGCCTACTGGCCGATTACCACTCGCTTTGCCTTTAAGAGCATGTTTAGGGATTCTTCTGTCTTCCATTCGCTCTACATGGCCAGCCCACTGCAGTTTACGTAACTTGATGAACGTTGAAGCTTCTGGCTCGTCGTAGAGTTGATACAACTCATGGTTGTATCTTATTCACCATTCTGTTCCTTCCTTCACAGGTCCCAAAATTCTTCGGAGGACCTTTCTTTCGAATGCGTTAACTGCTTTTTCGGAAGTTCGCGTTAATGTCCACGTCTCGCTGCCATAACAGAGCACAGGTCGTATAATAGTTTTATAAATCCGCAGCTTATTGTTCCTGTGCACTTTCGTGGATTTCATTATTGGAAGTACCGAATAATACGTCTTATTTGCAAGCATTATCCGTCGTTTGATTTCGTCTGTTTCATTACCGTCCTTTGCTAGATTAGCCCCAAGATATATGAAGTTGTCCACACTCTCCAAATTATATTCCGCAATTGTTATGTTTTGTCTGATTGGCGTTCTTCTTCTTGTTTGCGTCATTACTTTTGTTTTGCTTTCATTAATGCGCAACCCGACTTCTTTTGCGGCGGAGTCAAGATTGACAAATACCTCCTTAGCACTAGGGAAGGATCTTGCTAGAATTTTAATGTCGTCAGCGTATGCTACTAGTTGGGTGGACTTGAATAGTAGTGTCCCGTTGGTGTCGACTGGGATTTTTCGGACGACATACTCTAGTGCCAAGTTGAAAAGCATAGGGGCTAGACCGTCTCCCTGCTTTAAGCCCAATTCCGTTCTAAAGCTGGTTGTGGAACCGGTTTGTATTCTCACTTGGGATTCAGTGTTCGTCATTGTGAGTCTTGTTAGTCGGACTAGTTTTGGAGGAATTCCAAAGTCAAGCATGATTTGGTACAGTACGCTCCTGTCGATACTGTTGTATGCTTGTTTAAAATCTACAAATATTTGGTGCACGTCTGTGTTATATTCCCAGCATTTCTCAAGCACCTGTTTCACCGAGAATATCTGGTCTGTTGTAGATCGTCCGGTTCTGAATCCGCCTTGGTATTCGCCAATTATTTGATTAGTATAGGGCTTAAGACGACGTTCATTAATTTTTGTCAGTATTTTATAGGACGTACACAACAATGATATACCTCTGTAGTTCTCACAGCAGAGTTTGTCTCCTTTCTTGTAAATTGGACATATAATGCTTTTTCGCCAGTCGTCGGGTATGATTTCCTCTGTCCAAATTTTGCATATCATGTTGTGCAGTATTTCAGCGACACATTTTCCACCGTTTTTCAGAAGTTCAACTGGTATTTCGTCAATTCCCGGCGCTTTGTTTCGTTTTTGGTCACATAGGGCTGCTGTGATTTCAACAAGCGTGGGTGGTATCGATGATGGTTCATCTTTGTCAGTTGAGGCTTCAATTGAAATGTTGTCTGTCGTTATCGGTGCTACTGGGATGGGATTCAAAAGATGCTCAAAGTAGGAAGCCCATCTCCTTTTGATTTCTTGTGCGTCGCTGATGATGTTGCCCTCCACGTCTTTGCAGAGACTGGTTTTTGGCTTATATCACTTTTTTAAGTCTTTTACTATGGCGTATGCGTCCCGCGTTTTATTTTTTCTCATGTCGTCGTCCATTTTTTGTATTTTGTCATTATGGTACTTCCTTTGTTTCCGTCTGCAGGTCTTTTTCGCATATCGCCTAAGCTCGTCATATCTTTCTTTTTTGGCTCGTGTTGGTCGTTCAGTAAAAATTTTGTAAGCTTCGTTCTTTGTATCTATTGCGTCGCGACATTCTTGGTCGAACCAATCATTATTTTTTCGCCGTGCTTGATACCCTAATACCTCTTCCGCGGAGGATTTGATGCCGTCTCGTATTTTCATCCACGCATTCTCCACTGGCATATTTTGGATATCTTCATATATTCGTGTCAGGTGTTTATTACATGCTAACATGTAAGCCTGCGCCACCGTTTCGTCGTTAAGCTTGTCGACATTGAATTTGCGAGCTCTACTCGTTTTCGAATATCCACGACAAGCTATTCTGCATCGATACTTAGCTCTGACTAGATAGTGATCAGAGTCACAATTCGCACCGCGGAGAGTTCGTACATCAAGTATGCTGGAAGCAGCCCTTTTCTCAATTAGAACGTGGTCTATTTGGTTGAAGGTGTGACCATCTGGTGATGCCCACGTTCGTTTGTGAATATCGCGATGTGGGAAGCACGTAGAGCTTACTATGATATTTTTGCTGCTTGCGAAATCAATAAGACGTTGGCCATTGTCGTTGGTTATGGCATGGAGACTGTGCCCTCCTGTTGTTCCTCTATGAGCCTCCTCTTTTCCGACTTTTGCATTAAAATCCCCTAAGACAATTTTTAGGTCATTCGAGGGCAGTGAATCATAAGTTGTCTCTAGGGTGGCATAAAATTCGTCTTTAGTAATATCGTCCTTGTCTTCTGTTGGTGCGTGAACGTTGATCAACCAAGTGTTGAAAAATTTAGTCTTTATTCGGATTGCACACAATCTTTCACTTATTGGTTTGAAGCTCGTGACCTGCTGTAAATTTTTTGCCAACGACAGAAGCGACTCCAAACTCTCTGCTTCCCGACAATTTTCCACTTGGATAGATTGTGTGTGATCTCATGTCCATGATTTCGCTACCGAGCCATTTCGTTTCTTGGATGGCAGTTATGTTGATGTTGTGTTTTGCCACTTCTTTGAGGAACTCTTTCAGAGCTCCTGTCCTAAATAAGGATCGAACATTCCAAGATCCAATAGAGTAGTTCATTTTCCGTTTGCGGGGTCGTTGCCGTTGAGTCCATCCTTTCCGAGGCTGTTCTTCAGGTTTCGGGACAGTGTTTTTTTTCCGGTGATGCGTTGTCGGCGCCTCGCCCAACCCCCGACCTGGAGGACCGGTCCTACTTATTTATTACACCCTAGAAAAAAAAGGGTGGGAGTTTTGAGCTAAATATGACATGCTGGAGTTCTCACAGCTATGCTGCAAGTCCAACTATGTCATACTTTTTGCCTACTTCCTGAGACGCACTGGTGTTACTGGCCATTCAGGTTAACTCCATGTTCCCTCCTCCTTTCTCAAACTGGGCTTGCGACCGTCTATGGCGGAGTTCTTCTTCAATGATAATACAGCCTAAATCGGACTTTAACCGCCTGACCTTCCGACTACTTAACGTTTTATTTGTTATTGTGAAAGAGTTGTTAGCCTTTCGCACATCCCACTTTCTACGCATTATCATTTTCACAGACTGAGGTGATCAAGATATACCCATGCAAGTGGTGTGCTGAAATTATACGTCGACCGGGATTTTAGGTCCCGACCTTCGGATTGTAGGCCAACATTACCCACTAGGCAAAATCCTAGAAATTGTAATTAATGGTATTGAAATAATTTTGGTTAAATCCATTAACTAAAATTTTTGTTTGCAATAAGTGAACATTTTCTACCACCCACCATACAAATGCACGATTACAGAAAATACATTACACCATTTTTCCTAAGAACTAGACATCCGCACTGCGAGATCCTGAATATTGGGGGTACCTTCGATAACATATCTAGAGGATCGTTAGTAGCGGCTATCGCGTAACCAGGTAAAGATTCATTCTTCTATGAATAGATCACAACCGTACTCAATAATGAGCAAACATCCATGCTTTCAGAAGCAACCCTTCCTTTCTCCACTGAAATAAAATAAATTTCAGGTAAATTTTAATAAAGCTATGATTTAGATCCAACACCTAGACAGAGTCATGGGACGAGCCACTACGGCACTGTGGGCCTATAACTGATTCGCTGGCTAAACTAGGGAGATGAAACTAAATATGGATCTACACAGCGCTAGTAAGACTCATTCCCACTTACTTAGCCAGAGAATGGTGAAACACAATTACACAAATAACAGTCAGATTTAAGTTGGATAAACCACAAAGACTGGCTTGCGTATATGTAACAGGAGCAATTTGAACAATTCCTGCTGCAGCATTGGAGACAATATTAAATCTGTTTCCGCATCACCTCTTAGTTAAAATGGAATCCAGAATGGTTGTCTGCAGGGCAAGAGTGAGCTTAGTAATGTGAGTACAGAAGTAATGCAATATCCAACTCTATGCATTAGGACCGATCGATTGCCAACCACTTTTGACTTCGTGAAAGCTCAGCATATAGAAACCAACAAAGCAAGAATGAACTCAACAATGTCCATTCCAAAATTGCCTAAAAACGGAGTATGCACAATACCCTAACGCTCACACTCCAGGAAATTATTAGTTGTTCCATATTCCATACACAAGGTGTACATACGAAAACAGGGGTTGGAGTAAACTAGGAGGAGGATCTATATTCTCTCTGAAAGTCAAGTCATTCTTGGAACTCTCGCCGTACGAAATCAAGTCGAAATTGATGTGGGAAAGTATTGGGAGTACAAATTGCAAACCACCGTTTTTTTGCATGCCTGAAGAACGCATCACAGAATCAATCGTTCAGTCCAGGTTTTTCAGTCTAGGCAAGAACAAATTTAGAATAATAGTTGGTCTCTCCACTGAACTAGTGCCACAATTAAGATCAGCAGCGTCCTCCCACGAAATTTTTAGAGCTCCCCCTCCACCTTGTGCTCTGTACAAATTTTTAATAAATGTACGCGATTCCTCAAGTGAAATCCCTATCGACAGCTTTAATCAATCAATTAAATTCCTGTTGAGACCCTCTATAGTGGCATAGAACAGAAACAACTCTCTCCACAAGGCGCTTTAGCTGTTGCCAGGACTTGTTTATTTCTCTGTCCTCCTGCTGAACTGCTCGCTTCCATGTGTTACATGGTCGACCAACCCGACGTCTTCCTTGAGGGTTATAATCCAGAGCCTGTTTGGCGATTTTTCGCTCTGGTCTGCTCGAAGTGTGACCAAACCACTACCACTTCCGCCTTTAAATCTCAATTCCTATTTTAGTTTGACCAGTTGTACTCCACATCGTTGGAGATCACTTCTGGCCAGAATATTCCTAAAATGCGTCGGCGGCATTGGTTCACGAAAGTGTCGAACGGTCATTTTCCACGTAGTACAACCATATAACAACACCGATTTGACGCATGCGTCAAATCAACAGGTTTACAGGTTACATGTTTAGTAGTGAAACGTTTCTTTTATCAGGGAGTTTACGAAATTTATCATCCGCGGATCTATCGATGTCAACTGTGAAGAGTTTTTTCTTATTTCTGATTAAGGCAATGTACTGCTACTATGATCGTTAGCACTAGTAGTGGGTTGCATTCAAATCAATCATCAACCTCGCAGGGGGTAGTTGTAGGATGAGGTTTTACCAATTCCTTTAACTAACTAGCGACTCTACGGACCTCAGCTAACCATCCGCCAGTGGGATGGGGGCAGTAGAATTCAGTCACAGCCAGTCCTGCTTGCCCTAAAAATGGCAAATGGGCACTCACGGGATCATGAGCTTATCACCCGTGATCTTAAATAGGATACGGACGGCTTCTGCGGTAACGACTTTTGGGTTGCATTAATGCCTGAAATACATAAAATTCTGAATATAAGGCCGAAAAATCGCTGGAGGGTAATGCCGAAAACTAAGAGAAAACAATTCATACAAAATTGCTATTTGTGAAGAATCACAAAAAAAAATTTTTTTTGGGTAAAAGATTCTTTCGGTTGTACGGGAGAAGCCACGATCTCAAAGTTCGAGTACAACTTCCTGTAGGTTCCTCAGTGCACTGGAATCCTGGCGTACGCCCGACAACACGTTGTCATCTATATAAATATATATAGATTAGATTAATTTATTGCCAAATTTTATATACAGTTTTTTTTTTTTTTTACAGTCTTATTCTATTATTTAATGTTATTCTAAGTAGAAATTTATTAGATCTATATGATAAATTTATAATAATATATTCAGGAGTTGTATGCTAATGCTTATATCTATTAGTTATATTTTTGTTAGTAAATTCTTATTTTTATTCACATTGGCAATTTAAGATGTGATAATACTTAGTTTTATTGTACATATTATAGTACAATATTATTTAATTGCACTATCCCTAAAGTAGAAGGAAAGGAAGGAGGAAAAAAAAAGAGTAAATATATATATTGTAGTGTCTGTCTGTTATTTGTTTATAAATGGCTATAAATAAGTTTTTTGCTTCATTTTAGCAATGACTAAGCAGAATCAAAAGTTTTTAAAAATTTTCTCTGTCTGTCTTTCCGGCTTTCACGCAAAAACGGCTGCACCAATTGCAATGAAACTTTCACAGTTTATTAGGTCTACCTTGGAGAGTAATCTTTTTTAGGTTTTATTTTACTCCCCTCACGTCTTCTACCCTCTCCCATACAAAGTGACGCTTTTCAAAAAATTATAATAATCAAATTTTCATGGAAACTATAAAAGTTATTAATTTGAAATTTAAAATATATTATTTCTATTGTAAATGCAATCTTCAAGTATATAAATAATTTGAATCTCCCTACTCCTTCCACCACCTCCCATATAAACCAAACTTTTTCATGAAATACTATACTCCAGTTTTCTCAGTACGTATAACTTTCATCGAGCTAAGATTTTGTATTAAATCCTTAATTAGCATTTTTATTAATATCGGGAAAAAACTAACCAATTAGCTTTACTCCTTCTACCCCCTCCCATACCATCTGACACAAATCCACGACTTTGCGAAAATTCGAATTTCTTGAAAAGAGTGAATGTTACTGTTCTGAAATTTAAAATATATCAATTGAATCATAATTGCAATTGCTTCTCAAAAAATAACTAAAAACCCTTCACTCCTTCCACCACCTCCTATACAAACTGCACTTTTTCATGAAATATTCTAAACCAATTTTCTCAGTACGTATAACTTTGATCGAACTAGAATTTTGTATTAAATCTTTAATGAGCATTATTATTATTATCGGGAAAAATTAACCGATTAGCTCCACTATTTCTACCCCTTCCCATACAATGTGGCACAATTCCACGACTTTGCAAAAACTCGATTTTCTTGAAAAAGGTGAATCTAACTGATCTAAAATTTAAAACATATTAATTACATGGTGATTACAGTTGTTTCTAGAAAAATTACCTAAAACCCCCCACTCCTTCTACCACCTCCCATACAAACTGTGTGAAGTGTAAATCTAACTGATCTAAAATTTAAAAGATATCAATTGCATGGTAATTATGGTTGTTTCTAGAAGAATTACCAAAAACCCCCCACTCCTTCTACCACCTCCCATACAAATTGCACAATTTCACTAAATCGAATGCACTAAGTTTCTCAAGTTACCTATTCAGTTTTTCAAGCTTAAATTTGGTGCAAAGTATTTTTATAGCTTCTCTAGCATGGTGTGAAATAAATTAATTTACTACAGTCATCCCTCCTATCACTCCCCACACAAAAATTCTTAAGATTACAAAAATTTCGATTTCATCGGTAGTATCATATAATTGGGCTCTACGCACAATCGAAGTCCTGTTATGTTTTTAAGCTTAATGTCATTTTAATTGGACTTTTTTTAATTAACACAAACTACAACTATTCACATGTCCTTAGCACGTATACATATGATCCCGAATCACGGGTTTGATTTGATCACGAGCCTGTCCCATACAAATGCGGGTACCATGGTTTCGTCCTTAATAATTTATGGTTCTGATTCCAACAAAATACAAAGCATTGTGTTCAAAGAGCCATCAAACTAAGCAGATTATTTATCCGACATAATGTACTACTAACTACATTCTCAAAAAATGTTATTATTGCGATTCCTAAGCGGACAAGGTCGCGGGCGATCGCTAGTCCAAAATAAAAACAACAGAATTTTTGTTCATTTTAAGAAATTTTGTATGGGGAGTGGTGGAAGGGGTGACGGTATTCAACTTATTTTTTCACATCATGCGAGAGTAGCTATAAAAATATTTTATACAAATTAGTGTACTGGATTTAGTGAAACTGTTCAGTTTGTATGAGAGATGGTAGAAGGAGAGGGGAGTTCTTAGTCACTTTTCAGAAATAACTGTACAAATCATTCAATTGACATGTTTTAAATTGCAGATTAGTAGCTTTCCTACTTTTGAAGAAAACGACTTTTTGTAAAATTGTGAAATTTTGTTATATTTTATGGGAGGGGTAGAAGGAGTACAGCTGATTGTATAATTTTTTTCGGTCTTGCCAATAATCTAAAAAAAAATATTTTGTGAACAATTTCAGCTCGAATAATTTTATTGGTACTAAGTAAATTGGTTTATATTATTTCTTGCGTTTATTGTCAAATTCCGAAATTGAGTCATTGTGTATGGGAGGGGGTAGAAGGAGTGGAGCGATTTGGTCCGTTCACATTACTTTTTCACCAAAATTAACGATTGCATAATTTGAGTTTCCTACCTTAAAACGTTCTCAAGCTAGAGAGCGAACAGACGGACAGACGAACGGACAGACGGACATCTGGTTTCGAATTATTTTTTGGCGTTACAAACTTTAGAACAAACTTATAATATTCTCAGATTTCATCTACAGTATAAATATACATGAGCTCTTAGGGGAGCTTGGAGCACTTGACTGCTTCGGTAATTGCGCTTTCAAATGCCTTTTGGAGATCGTAAACGTTGAAGATCACAAACAGTTGATGACCGTCTTAGTGTTGCCATGTAACAATAGAATAAATTTTATTCATTGTATTAATAGATTATGCATTAATCTCTGCAATCTTTCCAGCCCTCATAATTGCATTGGTTAATATTTGAAGGTGATTTTGATGACATAAGGAGTATATAAACTTTTGTTATGCAAAACGCAGAATAGAATATAGTAACAAGATTTCTATATTAATACGCAAAAGAATGTTAGCCATTCTGATGTGGATCAAGGCGCTCGAGCCAACATTTCTCGCACTAAAGAAATAAAACGTCCTAAGACTTTATTGTGCTGATCTACATAATATCTAGTAAAATTGAATGAAACAAAAACAAACTTATTTGATTGAAAACCGCATTCAATAAATTCCAATATTGTAGGTGGGCAGTATTAAGCAAAAAAGATGAATTCCCTCGCGATCGGGTCAACATAGCAGTAGTCACCAGGTGATCAGATAACCTCGGTGATTCCCAATGATTCATAATCGGAATGTACGGATGACGTATCTAGCATAAAACTAGATATGTCGAGATGGGGCATCTTTTCATATTCATCCAATTCTCATCGCATCTCGGGCTTGTTCGTTCACAATCTTATCAGATAACTTCAGTTTCCTCACCTTGCATTATGGTTGAAAATAATTAAAAAGCTCGCGCAGGGAAGGAGTAGCTATCTTGAGAAGAAAAATGTTAGCGCGAAAAACAGCCAGCAGTTACGGGTAGACGACGATCGAATAGTAAAGTTGCCTCGCCAACCTGTTTCCATTTCTATGATAGCGACTGTAGCTTATGTACATATGTGTCGAATATGTCACCAATCTAATCGGAAGTTTTATATATTTTCAAAATAAAATATATACGGAAAAAAAAGCTCCAGACAAGATCGATTTGAAAACGGGCGAAAAGAATCTGACAAATGACTGAAACAGCAAAACAACATCGCCGAACACTGTCGAGTATAAAAAGAAATGCTGAGGTGTTAAACCGTCTTAATTCTCAGTTAACCAGCATTTGTAATCCACCAGTCAAGACGAAATAATAACAGAAAAAAAGTTTCTATTTTTATTAATAATAACAATTTAATATTATTGCCATGTGTGCCGAAATGAGTTGTTCAAAAAATCGTAGTTATCGAAGTTTCAAAATGTTCGATCGAGTTCGGTTCTTAGTGCTGATCTTTTTCGGTTTCAGCGCTACTAGTTTTGCGTAAGTGCAGTTCTTAAAATAAACATAGGTTATACACAAAACTTTATTGATTAAAAATTATTGTTTCGGAAGTAAAGCGTGCTAAATACGCTAAATAATTATCGACTTTTTTGTTGTTGGTTTTGGTGATATTTATTGATTTTTATTTGAATACGAAATATATGCCTTACTGGTTGTTGTCGGAGAAAGTGATGAATTAATCGTAAAATGAAAAAATTTAATGAATTGTTTGCAGCTTATGATTTTGGTTTTCAGAGATGTGCAAATTCACTGTGCTGATGATGGAATAACAGTTGGATTATAATACTCGTGCGAGTAGACATTTACAAAGTTATGCTATTGTTAAGTCTTATTTACACACAGGTTGCGTTATTTGTTCAGTTTTTTTTTAACTAGTAAATAATCTAGTAGACAGTTATGAAATAATGGTAGCAGTATAGTTTCATAATATTTCTACAGAATGTATTTTTGTTGTGCTCAGAATACAATTCGGTTTGTAATGCGAAATCATAACTTGCTTCGGTATCTGTTCCGGATAAATCTAGTTAAAGCTCTTCTGTCGTATCTTGTTCTTCTTTAATGTTTTCTTGTTGTTTAATTTTACACTTTTTAAGTTAAAATGTGTGCTTTTGGACTCACAGTAAAAGTGGAACCATTGTAGTTTTAATTGGAAAAAGAATCTATCCCCATTCCAAATTTCAAATACAAACTGTCGCAATAAATAAAATGACAAAACTTCGGATATTACTATAAGAATGCGTACGAATAGACAAAAGTATACACAAATGTCTAAAATTTAACGAAAAACACTAAAAAGCATAAGACACGCATGGAAGAACCTTTAGCACTGCTTTGATGTTTCTAGTGGCTTTCTGTAAGTTTTTTCCATTTTCAAGACCGTATTGTTCCACATTAATTTAAAGTTCAAAAGTTTTAATAAAATAACGTCGCGAGATTACATATGGAATGCTTTGCGTAGGAGAGGTATTCCAGATAAGGTCATAGCTATGATTAAAGAATCCTACGAAGATGCAAGGTGTCGCGTCTTGCATAGAGGAGAGCTGTCCGAGAGCTTTCCTGTGCGAACGGGTGTCAAACAAGGCTGCATATTATCACCAGCCCTGTTTCTGGTGGTAATAAATGACATCTTGAAAGCTGCACTGGAAGGTGGGGAAGGTAAAGGTCTTCAATGGAGACTATTTAACATCTTAAGTCACCTTGATTATGCTGATGACGTGTGTTTGCTTGCACATAACCGTTCGGACTTAGAGTCAAATGTTCGCTCGTTGCATTCTAAATGCAAAGAGGCGGGACTGAAAATAAATGTGCGTAAAACCAAGTACATGCACATGGGTTCGAACGCAAGCACACCGATTGTTCTTAACGGACAGGATGTGGAAGAGGTGCAAGATTTTTGCTATCTTGGAAGCATTGTCAGCATGGACGGCGGAGCCGAAAAGGATGTTGAGGCTCGGCTAAATAAAGCTCGTCAGGCCTTCGGTATCCTTTTCCCTTTCTGGAGGTTAAGAGAGATCTCCCTTCGCACAAAGCTGCGAGTTTTTGACGCATGCGTCAAATTTGTGTTGTTGTATGGTTGTACTACGTGGAAAGTGACCGTTCGACTTACCAAGAAACTACAGACTTTCGTAAACCAATGCCTCCGGCGCATTTTAGGAATATTCTGGCCAGAAGTGATCTTCAACGACGAACTTTGGAGTACAACTGGCCAGACTAAAATAGGTATTGAGATTCAACGGCGGAAGTGGCAGTGGATCGGTCATACTTTGAGGAAACCAGAGCAAAATATCGCAAAACAGGCTCTGTATTATAATCCTCAAGGAAGACGTCGGGTTGGTCGACCATGTAACACATGGAAGCGAGCAGTTGAGCAGGAGGCCAGAGGAATAAACAAGTCCTGGCAACAGCTTAAGGCCGATGCTCAGGATCGCGCCTTGTGGAAGAGAGTTGTTTCTGTCCCATGACCCTATAGGGGGTCTTAACAGGAATTTGAAAATTTGAAATTTCATTTTAAAATGAAACATAACAGAATTATGATTGGGCTTAAAGCCCAATCATATGATACTCTAGATGAGATGGAAATGATTTAAATACACGTGAAAATATTTCATCTCAAATTCTTTCGAATAGTGAATAGAGATTTTTGCATGGGAGGTGATAGAAGTAGAGGGGGAGGTATGTATTTTTCGTATATGACACTGGACATGGCATGCAAAATGTTTTTTGCTGAATTTAAAGTTTTTAGATTTCATTATTTTTAAAGAAATTGGTCATAGTTTTCCTTAAATTGAGGCATTTGTATGGGAGGTGGCAGAGGAAGTGGAGCGTTTAAGATGATTTTGAAACTGCTTATCATCATCCTTATCACCATGCTTTGATTCAATTTCAAAGTCGATAGCTCTCATATACTTGAAGGAGAAATGCTTTTCTTGAATTTATAATAGAGATATTTGTGTGGGAGGTGGTAGAAGGAGTGAAGCGGAGCTGATAATTTTTTCTAACACTTATTTCAATTATTAAAAAACGAATTCTGGCAAAATTTTAATTTTCTACTTTTTCTAGTTTGAATGGAAATCTATGAAATGCATTTAACAAAAATTCTGCATTTGTATGGGAGCGGGTAGAAGGAGTGTACAGATCCAAACAAATTTTCAGATTATTAATATTTCTATATATACTTTATACAAAATATCAAGTTGATAGCTTTAACAGTTTCGAAGAAAAATAATTTAATTTAAATTTCAAAATTTCGTAAAATTTGTATGGGAGGGGGTAGAAGGAGTAAGGTGAAGTTGATAATTATTTTTAAAATAAATTGCAATTATAGTAGAATTAATTCTGACAAAATTTCGTTTTTTCAGCTTTACTAGTTTCGATGAAAATCGAAAATATGTATTTTTCAAAATTGTCCATTTGTATGGGAGGGGGTAGAAGGAGTGAAGAGATCGGGTCAATATTCCGTGGTATTAATGACATCTATAACATAATACTTTGACCTAAATTTCAAGTCGATAGCTTAAATAGTTTCAAAGAAAATCAATTTCATAATTTTTCGAAATTTCATGAAATTTGTATGGGAGGGGGTAGGAGGAGTGGGGGATGTGGCCCATTCACGAACTTAAAGTTACTTTTTTGCTAAAAATGACACACAAAAATTTTTAGCACTATAGCTCAAAGCTTTCGAGAGTTATGCTGTAGACAGACGCACAGACGGACAGACGGACAGACGGACAGACGGACAGACGGACAGACGGACAGACAGACAGACGGTCACTCGGAATCGAGGTTTTTGACCGACAACAAATATTTCTGTACCCTTGGCGGCTCTGTGCGAGCGTTATTTCTTAGCGTTACAAACGGTAAGGCAAACACAATATACACACAGATTTCATCTAGAGTATAAAAATTTAATCATCTTAACTTTAAACTTCCCAAATTTATCATCTTTCGATATCCACTTAACTGCCCTTGGCACTAGAAAGTGACTAGGTGGATGCAATGCAGAGGTTACCAGTATGGGAAGTTAAGAATATTAAATTCGAGAATTTTAGCTTAAGGGTCCAGGATGTTTTACTTTGGTATTTAAAAAACACTCTTATCAAGTTAAAATGTAACTAGCAATTGCGAGTAATTATAGTAGTAATTACCATTAATAAAAAGTTTAATTCAATGCTAAGCAGTACTTTGAAACTTTAAAAATTGCTCCAGTTCTAATGTTTGGAAAAGCAGCTAATTACTGTCTTCAAAAAGTGTTAATTTAAAAACATAATAGGGCAACGATGTGCGTAAAGCCCAATTATGCTATACTCTAGATAAAATAGGAAAGAGTTTAATCTACCGGGAAATATGTCATCTCAAATTCTTTGTAATAGTGAATAGTGACTTTTTTATAGGAGGTGGTAGAAACAGAGGGGAAGGTTTGTAATTTTTGTATGAGACACCGAAAATATGCAAAATGTTTTATGCTGATTTTAAAGATTGTAGCATTTATAATTTTCAAGGAAATTGGGCATTGCCGTGGGAAATTGTATGGGAGGTGGCAGAGGAAGTGGAAGGTTTTGGATGATTTTGAAACTACTGATCAACGTCTTTATCACTTGTTTCAATTTTAAAGCCGATAGCTCTCATATGTTCAAATGAAAATTGCTTTTCTTGAATTTCTAATATATTGATATTGTATGGGAGGGGATAGAAGAAGTGAAGCGAAATTGATATACTTTTTAAGCATTTATTGCAATTATTAAGCGTTAAGTTTCTACTTTTTTAATTGAGCTTGATATAATGCATTTAACGAAATTATGCATTTGTATGGGAGGAGGTAAAAGGAGTACACGGATCAAAACAAAACTCTTTAACGTTAATGACGTTTGCTGAAAAATTTCAACTTTATAGCTTCGGCAGTTTTGAAGAAAAATAATTGATTTGCAACTTCGAAATTTCGTGGAATTTGTACGGGAGGAGGTAAGGTCGATAATTTCTTCAAAATTAATTTCAATTGTAATAGAAATAATGTTGGATATGCTAATAGTTTGCTAGTTTTGCAATGGAAGGAATGTATTTTTCAAAATTTTGCATTTGTATGGAAACGTGTAGAAGGAGTGAGGGGATCGGTTCAATATTTTTTCACGTTAATGATATTCACATCTGAAATAAAATATATTTGCAATCTCAATCGAACTAATATCACCTGATTTTTATTATATATATATTGAAATCGGCATCGAAAACGTGGCAGGCCTTGATTTTTTGGCGACCGCTTAAAGACTGTCCCTTGCTACCACCCTTCTTCTTTATCGAACCCCGATTCCGAGAGTCGATTCTCGAAGTTCGATCCTCGCTCCTGGTTCGGTTCGGGTCTCGACTGACAGATCAGAATTCGATTTCATTACACATCATTCTACTTTAACATAGTTTTCAAGTAGATAGCGCAAATAGTTTCGGAGAAAAATCAATTTATAGGAATTTCGAAATTTCTTCAAATTCGGATAGGAGGGATAGAAGGAGTGAGGTAATGTAGTCCGTTCATAAACTTAAAGTTTCTTTTTTGCTAAAACTGACATAAAATACTTTCCTTGAATTTCCAATACAAAAATTTGTATGGGAGGTGGTAGAAGAAGTGAAGCGAAGCTCATATTTTTTTAGCATTTATTGCAATTATTAAGAGACGAATTCTGGCAAAATTTTAAGTTTGCACTTTTTCTTGTTTGAATACAAATCGATTAAATGCATTTACCAAAATTATGCAAATACCTAAGGGAGGAAGTAGAAGGAGTATTCAAATCAAAACCAAATTTTTCGACATCAATGATATTTGTAATAGTAAACTTTTCACAAAATTTAAAGTTGATAGCCTTGACGGTTTTGAAGAAAAATAATTTAATTAAAATTCCGAAATTTCGTGAAATTTGTATGGGAGTGGGTAGAGAGTGTGAAATGAGGTTGATATTTTTTCCAAAATTGATTGCAATTGTAATTAAATTAATTATGGCAAAAAAATGGTTCTTTTAGCTTTTCTAGTTGCAATGAAAACCAAATAAATGCATTTTTGAAACTTGTGCATTTGAATGGAAGGTGGTAGAAGGAGTAAGAAGATCAGATCAATATTTTTTGAGATTAATGATATTCACATCATTGTACCAAATTTTCAAGTCATTAGCTTAAATGGTTTCGGAGAAAAATCAATTTCATTAAATTTCGAAATTTGTATGGGAGGGGGTTGGAGGTGTGGGAGGATATGGTCCGTTCACGAACTTAAAGTTACTTGCTTGCTAAAAACGGCATATGAAAAATTTCAGCACAATAGGTCAAAGCGTTCGAAACTTATGTGGTAGACAGACGGACAGACAGGCAGACAGACGGACTGACGGACAGACGGTCACTCGGAATCGAGGGTTTTGAGCGACAACAAATATTTATGTACCCATAGAGACTCTGTGCGAGCAATAGTTTTTAGCGTTACAGACGGTAAACAAACACAATCTACGCTTAAATTTCATCTAGAGTATAAAAACATAACAGTACTACGATTGGGCGTATAGCCGAATCATGCAAAACTCTACATGAAAGAGAGATTTTTTGAATATAAGAAATTTTGTATGAGGAGGGTAGAAGGTCGTGACGGCGTTGAACTATTTTTTTTTTCACATCATGTTAGAGTTGCCATCAAAATGTTTTATACAACATTTAGGGTTCAAAAATTTAATAGGTACTGAGAAAATTAGTGTATTGGATTTAGTGAAATTGTGCAGTTTGTATGGGAGGTGGTAGAAGAAAGCAGCGAGACCTTTAAGACTTTTCCAGAAATAGCTACTAACATTATGTTTTGACATGTTTTAAATTGCAGATCAGTAGCATTCATGCTTTTCAGAAAAATCGACGTTTTATAAAGTTGTGAAATTGTGTCACATTGTATGGGAGGGGGTGGAAGGAGTGAAGCTAATCGTCTAATTTTGTTCGGTCTTATTAATAATTCTAAATAATTGTTTGATGCAAAATTTCAGCTCGATAAATTGTATACGCGCTGAGTAAATTGTTTAGAGTATTTCGTGAAAAAGTGCAGTTTGTATGGAGAGGAGGACTCAAATAATTTTGATGTGGTATATTGAAATCAATCAAATTCCTGTTAAGACCCCTGAAATCATCATAGAAGTAATGTATTCATAATTTTCAATAGCTTTTATACTTTTCTAGAAAATCCGTTTATTGATAAATTACGAAATTATTTCATTTTGTTTGGGAGGGATTAGAAGCGGTGAAGCTAATCGTCTAATTTTTTGTTATCTTACTAATAATTTTGAATAAATCTTTGGTGCATAGTTTGAACTCGGTAAATTTTATACGTACTGAATAAATTGGCTTATAATATTTCATGAAAAAGTGCAGATTGTATGGGAGGTGGTAGAAGGAGGGGGAGGGCTCGAATAATTTTCACACGGTATATTTAAATCATTATAAAACTTTCAGATTAATAGCGAGCAAATCCGTTTATTATCAAATTGCGAAATTGAGTCATTTTGTATGAGAGGGGGTAGAAGGGGTGGAGGGATTTGGCCCATTCACGAACCTGACCTTACTTTTCTGTCGAAAACCACGTGTAAGAAATATGAACTTTCTAGCTCAACGCGTTCTCAAGCTAGAGAGGACACGGACGGACATTCGGTTTTGAGATTTTTGAGTGATTGTATGACCTTCTGTATCATTCATTTTTTCTCCGAGCCTTATTTCTTAGCATTACAAACTATGTAGCAAACTTATAATACTCTCAGATTTCATCTAGAGTATAAAAAACAGATTTGGGTCACTTCGTGAAAAAGTTTCTCTAGACCCTAAGGAATCCAAAAAGTAACTTAGGATTCTTGTTGATTTTTGTTTGGTGCACTATGAAATTAGGCGATTAGCTGAACTCCTTCTAACTCCTCCCATACAGTATGACACAATTTCACAACTTTTCAAAAATTTATTAGAAAAGTTTAAATGCTACTGATCTGGAATTTAAAACATACCAATTGAATGATGCTTATAGTTATTGCTAAAAAAATCATTACGAACTCCCCACTCACTACACCTTGTGTACAAGCTGCACAATTTCACTAAATCCAATTCACTAATTTTCTCAGTATCTATTAAAATTTCGAAGCTTAAATTTTGTGTAAAACATTTTGATAGCAACTCTAGCATGATGTGAAATAAACTGCCAACAAGTCGGGCGAAACTTTATTATTCTTGGGACAAGTTGCGGATGCGTGGAAAGTCAATATGCAGGTTAGAGTGGTTAGGGAAGACTAAGTGAAAGGGGGTTCTTGGGCAGGACAGTTGTCAACACTTTGCGGAAACGTTCAAAAGCTTCAGTATATATAACCAATATTTCGTTGGTTTATTTATGCAAGTTTGAGTTTTGTGAGGCGAGGGATGAGGGTTGATAGTAAGGGTCGGTGGATGTTAATAGTTTTTTAATTGACGTCCAATATTCTTTGTATAGAATGTCAGTTTCATAGACGAAGTTGCATAGAATAAGATTCTGTGTATTTTACATTCACGAAACCAACATTTGTATGGGAGGGGGTAGAGGAGGTAGGGGAATCGTAAAGATTGTGACGCAATTTTATTTCCTTTCTGTTGTAGTCTTCTCGTACAAAATTTCAAGTTCGCAGCTTTTAACTTGTTGGTTATTAGTTGGTTCAATGAAATAGGTAGAAATGATACTTTTGTATGGGAGGGGGTAGAAGGGCAAGCGTGATTGCAAAACTTTTAACAAAATTTCATTTCAATTATTTTTATAAGTTTTCCGGCAAAAATTTAAATGGAGAGTTAGCTGATAACCGATTTCTTAAAAATGCTCGAAAAAATAATTTTGTATGGGAGGGGGTAGAAGAGGTAGGGGAATTGCAAAATTTGTGATGCAATTTTCTTTTCTTTCTCGTACAAAATTTCAAGTTCGTAGCTTTTAATTTGTTGTTTATTAGTTGATTTAATGAAATTGGTCGAAATCATACTTTTGTATGGGAGGGGGTAGAAGGGCAAGTGCTATTTTGAAACTTTTAAAATAATTTTATTTTAAATATTTTTATAAGTTCTTATGCAAAATTTCAAATTGATAGCTTTTAATAGTTAGGTGATAATTAATTTCTTAAAAATGGTCGAAAAAATAATTTTGTATGGGAGGGGGTAGAAGTTTTGAAGGTATTCGACCAGTTAATATCTTATACGTTTGGGAATTTTTTTTAAATGTATTCCCAAATTTTCAAGTTTCTACCTTAAAATTACATCCAAAAATTTTCAGTTTTCGTGTTTTTTTCGCTGAACATGAAACACCTTGTGCCCCTTAGACCGTGGTGGTCGGTTCGTAACAATTGTGGATCAAATTATTATTTTTTTTCTGTGTATATAAAATAGATGTATCCACATGCAAAATTTAAGGTTTCTATCTTTGACCAGAGTCCTAAAAATATCACTCAAAATTTTCGACATTTTTGCTTACCACCTCCCTCCCTTTACACCCCCTAACTTAAAATTTTTATCAAAATTATAAATTATATAGTTCTATAATCTGACGAAGTTTTGATTCGATATCTGCACTCAATTTTGAGATATAACGATTTCTAATTTTGAAAAGTGTACCATTTTTGAAATGCTCCCCATTTCCCCCCACTACTATTATGACCAAATTTTATATTTTTTTTATATTTCGCTAGTATAGCTTAGTATATGTTTTAAATTTCAATTACATAGCTTAAGAGATAGTTGAGATATTAATTCTTAAGTGTTTTCCTTTGCACCCCTCCTGACCCTCCCCCTTACAATAATTAGCCTATTTCTAAGCTTATTCTGATGGATCTATACGCTATCTTAATTTTCCCAAAATATGAATTTTTTATGATAAGTAGTTTCGAAGATATAACCATTTCAAAAAAAGATTCGGCCGACAATTTGTTTTTAGCCCCCCCTTTTCGGACGCCAATGGATAAAAAAATTAAATTATTTTTGGAGTATGTCCCACAACCTTCTCTATATGTATGCTGATTTTCATCTTTCTATCTGCATTCGTGGTGAAGATATTAGCAAGTGTATTTTTCGACTTTTTCCATCCCCCCGCCTCCCCCTTCCACCCCACACTCCCCAAAATTTGGATAATGGAGCTCATTTACCAAATTAACAATCCACCTAAAAACCAACATTCTACCTTTAACGGTCTTGGAGGTACGAGTCCATATGTACGGCGTACGGCGGGACGGATTTTTTTTTCAGTGGCCGCGTCATCCAGTTTGAGAATCTTAGCAAGCAGTGATTTGCTGTCTGCGTCGATCGAATCCAACCAGCACTTCCGTGGTTTTACGATCGGTCTTTGTCCATTAACTTTCCATTTCAGTGTGCGTTTGGGAACTCTTTCGTCATCCATCTGCTCGACATGACCAGCCCATTGTAGCTTATTAAATTTTATGAGGGTTGACACTTCTGGATTGTCGAAGATGGCTCACAATTCTCTATTGTATCGCATTCTCCAGATCGAGTCTTCCCTCACAGGTCCGAGCATTCTTCTGAGGACCTTTCTTTCAAAGGCGTAAGTAATTTTTCGGATGCCTAAACTAATTCCCACGTTTCGCTGCCATAGTATAGCACTGGTCTTATAATTATTTTACATATTTTTAGTTGGGCTTCCCTGTGTACGTTCTGGTTTTTAAATATTGGAAATACTGAATAATGCGTCTTATTTGCCATGATTATTCTTCTATTCATTTCGATGGGTTGGCTTCTGGTCTTCGATAGGTTTGCCCCTATATAAAGTTGTCTGCGATTTCCAGGTTACAATATCCTACTGTAATATTTTCCTAGTTTGTGTCATAATCTTTGTTTTGTTTTCGTTAATACGAAGTCTAACTTCCCTTGATACCGAGTCAAGACTTACAAATACCTCCTTAGCACTCTCCAGAGATCTTGCAAGGATATCTATGTCATCGGCATATGCTACGAGTTGTGTGGATTTGAAGCATAGTGTTCCCTTGGTCTCAACGGGCAGATTACGAGGCATCACCTTGTTTAAGGCCGTTCTCCGTTTTAAAGCTGGAAGTCAGATCATTTTCTACTCCGACTTGTGACAAAGACTCGGTCATTGTCATTCTTGTCAGCCGAACCAGTTGTCCAAATGTTATATTTTTCTTATATTGCGCTAGTAAAGCTTATTATATGTGCCGAGATTCGATTTCATACCTCAAGAGATAGTTCAGATATTAATTTTTAAGTGTTTTTCTTTGCACCCGCCATGATCCTCTTCCTTACAAGTATTGGCCTCCCTCAAAGTTGAGCATGGTTTAGTTATATGCCCCGAATTTCTTTAAAATATGAACTTATTGTGTTAAGTACTTTCGAAGATATAGTCATTTAATCCTCCCCCTCCCTTTTTTACCCCTCTGAATAAGAAAACTAATTTATCTTTTTTCCCCATAAATCAATACAACTGAAAGTTGAGTTTCATCTTTCTATCTCTATTCGTAGTTTAGATATTACAAAGCGAAGTTTTCAACCTTTACCCTCCTCCTTTGACTCCACACCAAAATTTGGGCAATGAAATTTCCCCACTCAAAAACGAATTTTTCATCTACAATGCTTTCGGAGATATGAGTCGTGTAACGCTGTTGTAGCGTACACCTACGACATACAGCGTACAGATAGATGGATGAAACGCAAAAGAAAATTTCAGGGTAGCACAGTTTTTTCTGTGTTGATCACAGCACTTTTTTATTAGAATAATAAAGTAAACTAGCTAGATCGACAATCATAATATTTAGTCTAACTACAAATTCCTAACAGTTAATGACCTTAGAATAAGTTGTCGGCTCTCCTTAATATCACTATGGGTTTACGTTGGTTATCATTAAAACAGCAAAAAAAAAAACACTTTTAACTCTTTTGAGCAATAGCAAAACATAATATTCACATATAAGACATAAGTAATAATAAACAAATTGTGGTTTTAAATAACACAACAACATGATGCTAATAATCGTATTAGATGAAGTTACAAATATTGGTATGCAGGAAGTCAATTATTACATTAATGGCTAACGTATTGGTCTAATTGTACATATAAGTATTTACATATATGTTATGTATGGAAATACATGCTCTTAAACCTGACCAGCTACCAGTGAGTTGTTATAATAATTGTAACAATTTATATCGGTGTCAACTATAATTTGATAGGTTCAAGGTAAGTAACAATGAACTTGATCAAAATTTGACTAACATACTCGTATATTCGAAAATATGATAACTTACATATTTCTTGTTAGCTAGATTAAAGCCCGCTACAGACTATGCTCGTGTTTGTCATTCGCAGTTCGTACGAATCGAAATTTCTTGAAGTCACAACTTCACTGCTCCTTGTGTGAAACTCTCAAATTGGGCATTTCTCGAACGAGTCCTTTACACTATTCGCAAATCACAGATTGTAATAAAGATTAGCAATTGTTATGTTAATACAGTTTTATGCTGTGACCTATGATTGGCAACCAATTATTTGGTGATGTTGTGCAATGCACGGATTTCTATGATATAATATAAAAATATAACTTTCAAATATAATTTACAATGATTTCAAATGTTATCATTATTATTACTTCATAAAATTTGAGATTACATTCATTCGAAAAGATTATCACTCTGTTCTCGAGAGCATTAATTTTATCATCTAACCACTTGTTTAACTTAAATTAAATTATTTTGTAATGGTAAATATCCCAAATTAAGTTTATTACATTGTTCGCGAAGATTAAATTTTAATTATTATCACTTTCAAATTACTTTATAATGGTTGCCAAAAATTTCTGACGATAATAAATATACCTACTTGTAATAAATATTTCCAAACTGGAATATTTTGTTGTGATTCGTTATTACAAGTTTTAGATTGTCAAAGAATCAAAACTGGAAATTGTTTTTAAGTAGCTATTAACATGTTTTTAAGATTTAAATCAATTAAATTGTCGATGATATGAAAATTTAGCAAAGAAATTCGAGATTTAAATTCTAAATTGAAGATAATAATTTATATAAGAGATCGATTTATCTGACTATTTCACCTTCAAATAAATTTTTTAAAAAACTTGATTTGACGTAAATGTATATAAAAAAAATTTAAAACAAAAGAATTATTTCGCATGGAATAACTTAATTTAATATGCATATTTGATAAGATATATCTGAATTTCCTGGTTGCTTAAAGAACGTTTTACTAGTTTATAGAAAATATAAGAAAATGAGATAACATTTAATGTAAAAATAAAACCTGTCTTTGAAGTTGCTTTTAAATCAAAATGCATTTAATATAATTTAGCTTATACTTTAATTTAGCTTTTGAATGGAAAACATTGAATAACAAATATATTTTTTTTAATTACTAATTATCAAACTGGACCAGTATTATTAGGCAATCGTATGAGTAACCGGTTAATATATTCATTTTTAATTTTAAAATTATAGAATTGCTATTTTTACTAATATTAGAAATTGATCATCAGCTGATTGAAAATAGTTAGAATACTGCAAATGAATTATATATATATTTTTTTTTTAAGTAGCCGAACAACTTCACAACTTCACCCTTTAATGTAAATTACACAGTCATGTCGGTAAGGGGGAAAAAAGGAGTTAAGGATTTAAGGTCAGACGGGATTAAAAGGGGGAAAAGCCTAAAATGCCGGTGGACGTTGAATTTGAAACGTCGAAGGTCGTATGACAATGGGTTCAGGGTATGAATGACTGCCTATATTTCAGTATGCGGGAAGTTGGAAGCTTAACAGTTAACTCGTGTGCGCTTGAAGTTAGGCGAGTGTTTCTAATAGCTAAAAAGTCATACGAATCAAATTACTAAATATTTTTATTAAATTTGGAACTGCAAACCGTGCTATTGCAGAGTGCATATGCGAAATGAAAGGGATGAACAAGGAAGAGGGGAAATATTTTTACCTGCAAGTATTCAAACACTCAAACAGGTATAAATACAAAGTTTCTGTCAAATCGAACCACTAACATTTTGGTTATCGCCAAATCAACAAGTCAATCGGAAAGAAAACGCTAACTATGGACAAAATTAAGTTCGTGCTGTCATAAAAATCCTCACCAAGCAAGAACAAACTCCACCATTTTTTTTAGAAGAAATATCATCTGTTTATGGAGTCTCTTGCCCTGGAAAAGCGATGATTTATAAGTGGCATAGTTTATTCAGCTAGGGTGTGGCCTAGTGGGTAGCATGTTGGTCTACAATGCGAAGGTTGTGAGTTCAAATCCCGGTCGACGCCTAATTTCAGCACACTGCTTGCTGGGTATAACTTGGTCACCTCAAACTACAAAACTGAAAAATTCGGTGTGCGATGGTCTAACAACCCTTCCAGAATACATAATGAAAAATGTTAAGGTCAGGAGGCTAAGGCCTGATTTGGGCTGTAGTGCTATTATTGTGAATGTAGTTTATTAAGGGAATGCAGAGGTTAATTGAAGATGATCAACATTCAAAAATCGTCGAGAAAGTGGAGAAATTCAATTTCATTTAAAAGAGAAACAAATCGCAAAAATGGTTGGAGTATCAGATACATCTATTTCGAATATCCTAAACGATCATTTCATTTGATATTTGATATTTCATTTATTTGGTTAATACTACAAGATTATAAATCTTTTATAAGTACAATAATATTCGGTGAAAACTCAGAACTAATAGAACTCAAATTAATTAAATTTTAACTAAATACATTGAGTTATATATAGAAAGAGTATAAAAATATATAAATATAAATATAATGAGGAAAATAACTAAGATTATAATATAAAACAAAATCTTTAGAAATTCGCAATTATTAATTAATTAATTAAGAAAATGTTAAGAAGATATTAAGACAATATTAATAAGAAGAAGAAAAAGATGAAAACGCCAAAAGTATGATTATAGGAATATTAAAATCAAATTATAAAAAATAGATTAAGACTCGAGGGAATACACAAATCGCCTGAACGTACCCGGATCATCAACACGCTGAATATGAGGTGGAAAATTATTCCAGATTCTTATGGTCTGGACGAAAAAGGAACCCTCACCGACCGTCTTAAAGAAACGCGGAGCAAGAAGTTTACGATGTCTGTTGGTTTTTAGAGGTATTAGGAACTCGCATAAATACAGTGGCTCCCTATGCTGTAAAATATTGTGTAGGAAAATAAGTGCTCTGCGCTTAAGGAAAGAGGGTAATGTGCAGCCTAGAATGCTCATCTGATATTGTGATATATGATCAAAACGCCTTAGTCCAAATACATAGCGGATACAATCGTTGAAGGCCACATTTAACCTGTGTTGGCAGTTGAAATCATGTTTAGGAAATACTAGACTACCATAAGAAAAAAAAGGTATAATAAGGGATTTAACGAGCTTCAATCTGGTATGCATAGGAAGGACACTAGCAAACATCCATAGTCTTCTCAGACTACCATATACCTTTTTTAGGATAGAATCGACTTGCTTACAACCGGACATAGCCGAATCCAGGATTACTCCTAAATCCGTTACATGGGTTTGGAATACGAGGGGTGTACCGTTGACTATAGGGTGGGAATTCGGCATAAAATACAATACATTGAGATTTTTGCTCGTTGAGCGTAAGATGGTTAAGTTGAGACCAACTTAATATGCGAGCAATATCCCGATTTACGCGTTCAACACAGTCCTCAACTAATCCAAAAGTCCTACTTACGTAGATCTGCGCATCATCCGCGTACAAATGAAGACTGCAATCATGTAGTATATCTGGTAGATCATTAATGTAAATGCTAAAAAGCAGTGGGCTTAAGACTGACCCTTGGGGAGCACCACACACAAGGGGTAAAGACGAGGACAGAACATGATCAATTCTAACTTGCTGATGCCTGTTGGTTAAGTAGCTACCAATTAGTTTGACCGCATTAGTAGGGAAATTGAAGATTGACGACAGCTTGTCCAGAAGCCTGTTTTCGTCCACCATGTCAAAGGCCTTAGAGAAGTCTAAGAGAACAAGGTAGGTTATCATATTCTTGTCTAAGGCGGCTCTAATATCAGAGGTTACTTTAACTAGTGCAGATTCGCAACTGTGTCGAGGCCGGAACCCCGACTGAAAAGAGGATAGCATTTTGTTGCTCAGTATATATTCTTGCATTTGTATAGACATGATTTTCTCTAATATTTTAGAAAGGATGCATAGAATGCTTATAGGTCGGAAATCATTAGGACCAGATAGATTTTTATTTTTTGGAATCGGTATTACGGCAGCAACTTTCCAGGCGAGTGGAAAAAAACTCATAGTTAAACATGAGTTCATAATATGGAGAATATATTGCCATATATATGGGAAAAGTATTCGAACGAAAGCAGGATACATTTTATCAGCTCCTACAGAAAGAGATTTTATACTCTTAAAAACAGAGAAAAGTTCATTTAGGCTGATGCATAGAAATGAGAAGGAGTTGGCGTTATTATTGATCCTTGGGCCGTCAGCTGATCTGTTACTCGAAGAGGTATTGGAAGGGGAGCTACGAGTAGATGCATTATTCAGGAAATGAGCATTTAATATGTCTGCATTCAAATTAGTGCTGAATCGCTCCTTACCACATACACCAGCCATCTTTAAATTGCTCCATAGACGTTTCGATGGTAAATTTGGATCAAGCTTTCGGCTAAAATAATGACGCTTTGCATTGCGTATAGCACAAGTGGCTGCATTGCATGCGGACTTATATAACCTACGAGCGCTCTCCGATTTCTTCCTCACATCGTCGCGATAGAGGTACTCTCTTTCGGCAATAAGTCCAGCAACTTTTCTAGAATACCAAGGGCAGGCACTTTTGGTCGGACTTAAAGTTCGGATAGGTACGAATTTGTCGTGAAGATACTGTACAAGATTGTTGAAAAACTCAAGTTTTTCATCAATGTCAGGGGTTAAAAATATACTATCCCAGGGAAGTGAGTGTAATTCAGCAATGAGATCGACACTGTTGACATTGTTACAGTCCCGAAAGGCTAAGGACTTAGGTGGATTTTCAGTAAGCTGAATGTCATAGGACATAAAAATGATGTCATGATCCATTGTACTGGGTGGAGAAGATTGATGGAAGAGCAAGAGGCGACTAATGTCAGAGACACGAAATAAATCAAGCAAAGATGGGCGAGGAACATTACAAAAAGTTGGTTGAGAGTTGATTACATTGAGATTTAAAGTTTGAAGTAAATGTAAGAAATCATTGGACCGAATGTTTTGGCATAATAGGTTTACATTAAAATCACCACCTACAATGACATCATTATAACGATGGGTAAAGTCCCCCATGATTATTGCAAAATGTTCAGCAACCTCAATATTAAAGGCATCCGGAGGGCTAGCATCCGGAGGGCATGTCTAAAGTCAGCGCAAGGTGAGTACCGAGAATGGTCTGTGCGGGTCAGAAACATCAGCGCGTTGAGTGTTCACGCGAGTTTTTGGATCTCTGTAGCAAAAATAGGAATGCAAATTTGACCCGAATTGTTACTGGAGATGGAACTTGGGTTCATCATTATGAGCCTGAATCAAAGTAAGAGCCAGTGCAGTGGCTTAGTAAACGCGCTTCACCCCTCAAGACGTTCAAGGTCCCACAATCCGCCAGAAAAATCATGGCCACTTCTTCCGATTACTATTACCCAAAATTAAAGAAATAACTTCGGGAATGAAAATTTACCAACGACGAAGAAGTGAAGTCGGCAATTTCAGCCATTTTGAAGGCCTATATAAAACATAGAAAACAAGGAATTAATAAACATTGAGAGAGATGTGATAAATATATTAGGCTCAAGCTAGAATATATTCAAGAGGAAATAAACTGCCAACAAGTCGGGCGAAACTTTATTATTCTTGGGACAAGTTGCGGATTAGTGGAAAGTCAATATGCAGGTTAAAGTGGTTAGGGAAGCTAAGTGCAAAGGGGTTTCTTGGGCAGGGCTGTTGTCAATTTAACAATATTTCATTCGTTTCTGCAAGTTTGGGTTTTTATGAGGGGAGGAGGAGGAGCAATAGCAAGGGTGGGTGGATGCTAACAGCTTTTTAATAATTGCTTGAATCACGTCCAATATTCTCTGTATAGAATGTGTTTCATAGACGAAATTGCATAAAATTTTCATAAAATTCGGTGTATTTTATTTTCACGAAACCGAAAATTTGTATGGGAGGGGGTAGAGGAGGAATGGGAATCGTAAAATTTGTGATGGAATTTTCTTTCTTTTCTATTGTAAGGTGCTCTTACAAAATTTCAAGTTCGTAGCTTTTAATTTGTTGGTTATTAGTTGATTTAATGAAATTGGTCGAAATCATGCTTTTGTATGGGAGGGGGTAGAAGGGCAAGCATGATTTCAAAACTTTTACCATAATTTTATTTTAACTATTTTTCTAAGTTTTTGTGCAAAAATTCAAATTGATAGCTTTTGATAGTTAGGTGATAATTGATTTCTTAAAATTGGTCGAAAAAATAATTTTGTATGGGAGGGAGTAGAAGTTTTAAAAATATTCGACCAGTTAATATTTTAAACTTTTAGAGATTTTTTTTAAATGCATTTCCCAAATTTTCAAGTTTATACCTAAAAATTTCATTCAAAAATTTTCAGTTTATGTGTTTTTTTCATTCCACATGAAACACCTTGTGCACGTTAGACCCCCACTTCGGAGCATAACAACTTTGGAACAAATTACTATTTTTTTTCTATCTATATCAAATAGATGTGTCGACGTGCAAAATTTAAACTTTGTATCTTTTACCAGAGCCATAAAAAAATCACTCAAAATTTTCAACATTTTCGCTTTCCACCTCCCTCCCCTTACACCCCCCAACTCAAATTTTTTACCAAAATTAAATATTATATAGCTCTACAATCTGACAAATTTTTGATTTGATATCTGTACTCAATTTTGAGATTTGATGATTTGTAGTTTTGGAAAGTGCGCCATTTTTGAAATGCTCCCCATTTCCCCCCACTACTATAATGTCCACATATTATATTTTTGTCATATGTCGCTAGTAAAGCTTAGTATACATTTTAAGTTTCAATTACATAGCATAAGAGACAGTTGAGATATTAATTTTTAAGTGTTTTTCTTTGCACCCCCCCTGACCCTCCCCCTTTCACTAATTAGCTTCTATCTAAACTGCTTATGGTAGATCTATATGCTATCTTAATGGTCTCAAAATATCAATTTTTTATGGTAAGTGGTTTCGAAGATATAATCATTTGAAAAAAAAATTCGGCCGACAATTGGTTCCCCCCTTTTCGCACGCCAATGGATAAGAAAATTAAGTTATTTTTAAAAGTTGTCCCACAAACTCTTGTATATGTATGTTGATTTTTAGCTTCCTAGCTATAGCCATGGTTGATATATTTGAATTCGTATTTTTCGGTTTAAGCGCTCCCCCCGCCTCCCCCTGAACTTGTACACCCCCCAAAATTGGTATCCGCCTGAGATCCGTAACTACCTATAATCCCTCCAAAAATGAACTTTCTATGTTGAAGGGTTTGGGAGTTAATGTGCGCTGAGCGTACACGTCGGCGTACGGCGGACGGCGTACAGACAGACGGATTTTTTTTTTTGCATTTTTAGGCTATTTTAGTCATGAAACGCGAAAAAACGAAATTTCAGGGTAGCAAATTTTTTTTTTTTCCCAAGTCGATCACAATACTTTATTATTAAAATAATAAAGTAAAATAATAAATTGTTTAATTTTACGGAAGGAGGGCTTTCCCTGTTATTCCGCGAAATTTTTGAACTCCCCTCGTATGTTAGCTGCTAAAATTTAGTCATTCCAAATTAAAGAAAATCGTGTGGTTTTTTATGACCGTGTTTATTCTTTGATCAGTTAGAACTACATGATTACTTTCGCGATCATGATTATTTGATTGTTGTTGCAAATTTATTTACGTCAATAATTTTTTTTTCGAAGAAATGTAAACGTAATCGTATCGTATTTAAAATATTAAGAAAAGTAGGAGAATATTGTCGTGATTCTACTATACAATTTATTTAAAAATGCACGATTTTTTATATTGATATATCAATCGATTCATTCAACATTTCATTTAATTTAAAACCATCCAAACTGTGATGAATAATATTTTATACCATATACGGATATATAGTATACATATGAATGCATTACTTTATCATAGTAAGATCATTATATATTTCTGAAGATCACGACAGATAAACTACTGAATTACATAATAATTCATGATAAATTATCGATCTTTAACAATTAATTAACAATATCCGTCAGATACCTACAGTATTCTTAATTTTATTCAGTGAAAAATCGATCATACAGATGTATTTAAGCAATTACCATACGCCGTACTATAATGCAAAATGTATTTATTTGATCCATTAGTTAATAACTATGAATTAGTTACACTGCCACCTGTTGATTAGTGGCCGCAAGTGATCGTGACCATTTAATTCGATTTATTTAATAATATTTAAATGAAATTTTTGCTATGAGGAGCAAAGGATGTGACTTGGTTTTTTTTAAATTGATATTTAACTTAAGATGAGATGAGAAAATCATGACCGGATATAAACTCGCGTTGCATTGCAATAATGATGATGAATTTTTTCTCATATGACGTATATATGATTTATTTCATTTTTACTTTAGAATAATTGCAAGGTGTAGCCTTGTCATTATGCTGTACATTAAGAGTATTACTGAAACTATTTGCTGACTATTTACGTTAATTAGTAAAAATATTTTACGGAACATTAAAGGAAGTAATTCATTATTTGTAGTTAGATAAGGTCAGAACATTTACATTTGTCACAAACTTTTAACAGGATTCATCCATTGGTTCTTCAATTTCCTTTCTTAATGAAGAGCAATTAGTATTTTCAATGAATTTTTCTTTTACAGAAATGGAACAGCAGAAAGACGTTTTCCCAGTGATTTTCAATGGGGTGTTGGTTCCTCATCATACCAAATTGAGGGTGGATGGAATGCTGATGATAAAGGCGAATCAATATGGGATTTTATGACACATAATTATCCGGAGAAGATAGCAGATAAAAGTAATGGTGATACAACAGGAGAAAGTTATTTAAATGTAAGTATGTAAATAAAAATATTTTTTTTAGACCTTATAGTCTGGGAGTTAGTTAAAATTTGTATGCGCTAGTGCAAACTGCAAATATGAAACAAACTGGTTTTCTGTCATTGGTTGACGACAGACCACTGATAGTTAGAAAAGTTAATTAATCGCTCGCGAAAAATACGCACTTAATACAGTCGGAAACTTATAAGTGCAAAACACTGATTAGTGCACAGCTTCTTCTATCCCGTTGCTATTCTTTCAATATCTCTTGCAAATTTGTTCGAATAATTGCAAAACGGATAAGTGCAATTTCTGCATATGTAAATGCACAAATTTCTTGACCCTTAAAGTATATCCTTCACTTATTCTAAAAGGAATAAGTGCAATATGTACAACATGTTATTTATGACTTTATGAGTCAAGCGGCAGCACTATACATTATACTGCACAATATTTGCAAGGAGTAATTCGGAATGTACGATAGTATCGAATAAATATGGTGTGACGGGTAGCACAATTTCGAGAGGTCTGGCTAAAGCGAACAAATTCAAAAAAGTTTCAAAATTGAATGGAAATAAAGATAAAAATCTATTTAAAAACGACACAATGAAAATGTTGAATCGGTTGTTGCTGTATGGTTTCAACAACTTCGATCGAAATACTGCATTATAGCAGGAGCTATGATTATAGAACAGGCGAAAAAATTCACCGAAATCAATGCCAACTTTACACTATATCGCGACTATTTGTCCCGATAGAAACCGAAGAATAATTTTCAGTTTAACAAAATTCGGAAAGAAACACTAGCCGCAAATGATCCTTCATCGTCATATTGGATAAAACATGTTGTTCTCCAGTTCATTGACAAATATGATGAAAAAAACATTTTCAATGCTAATATATCAGCAACATTTTATAAAACCGCTCCTCCTTATAAAGAAGAAAAGTTAACTGGCAAAAAAGTTTTCAAAAATCGAATTACTCTTCTGTTTTTCAATCAGCCACATTGCTTCTATGGAAAGGTAATTCGGTACTTACTTTAAGCCAAACTTCGATTCGAAATTACATATGTATTTGAAATGAGTTTCCATTTCATATCAAAATTAATTCCTGTTAGGTATGAGAAAATGAAGAACGAAGCTCTCCACACCTGTTTCGAAGAAACAGCCCTTTTTCGAATGTGAGATATTAGTCAAGTACTCAGAAAAACCAGCGAATGTTATATCCTCTCCTGGTTCTTCTGAGTGCTTTACACATCTTACACATTTGAAAAGTGCTTCTTTGCAATAAAGGATGAATGTTATGAAAACATTTTTTTGTTAAGAACCCCTTATAGGGGCATTGGGCAAAAACAGTGAACGAACCGACGACTTTCTTTAGGGCTATAGTCCAGAGTTTCTTTGGAGAGGGTTTGCTCTGGATTCCTAAAAGAGAAACCAATCCACTGGCACATCATCCGTTGAATCTCAATGTCAATCTTAGTTTATATGGTTCTATTAGAAAGTTTGTCGGCGAAGATAACATCTGGCCAGAAAAGCGTCGGAGGAATTAGTTCTTCAAAGTGCAGTTTCTTGGTAAGCTCAATGGTCACCTGACATGTAATACAAACACATAACAATATAGATTTGCCGCATGTATCATTCGCAGACTAATGGCTACAGTGGTTCTGCTGGGCATCGCGTACCCAGCAAACAAATTAATTCGCTAAAGAATCGTTAATGAATTATATTAACGAGCGATTTGATCGTTAACGAGCGTCGTTGACGAGTCATTAACGATTCATGAAGCGGAATAAATGGGCATTCGTTAATGAATTACTTTTAACAATTCATTAATGAATTGTAAAACACTTACAAAAAGGGAGTATATAAGCATGTATATAATCGTTATCAATGATCATTAATGTGTTGTTAATGATTTTGATTTTAATTCATTAATGAAAATCGTTAACGATTCATAAACGATATTTTTTATGAAAGATTAAGGATTAATTAAAGAACTTGACAAACAAGCACACGCGGTCTCCTATGCAAACTCCAGGTTTTTTTACCGTTTGCATTTGAAATGTCGACACGAAATAATTCTTAGCTCTGTTCATGCGTAGGTCATGCGTTCAAATCCCAATCGACGTATAATTCTAGCACGCCGCCTGCTTACCTTGGTTACCTCAATCTAAGAAAATAAAAATTCGTAAATGAAAGGTTGTGCGAAGGACTAACAAGCTAGGGTGTAGCCTAGTAGGTAGCGTGTTGGTCTTGTAATGCGAAGGTCGTGAGTTCAAATCCCGGTCGACGCAATATATAATTCCAGCACATTGCCTGCTTGGATATACCTTGGTCGCCTCAATCTACAAAAATGAAAAATTCGTAGAAAGAGGGTTGTGCGAAGGGCTAACAACCCTTTCACAATAAGTAATATGAAATGTTAAGGAGCCTGAATATCAGGAGGCCAAGGTCCGATTTGGGCTGTAGCGCCATTGTAGAAGAAGGACTAACAACTCTTCCGCAATAAGTAATGAAAAATGTTAAGTAACCTGAAGGTCAGAAGGCCAAGGCCCGATTTGAGCTGTGGTGTCATAAGGTCTCAGCAGAGACCGAAACGTCACGAATAATAAAGCGAAACAGTGTAGAATCCGGAAACCTTTTGTTTTCAACATGTATCCCACGGATACGAAATGGAGTAAATTTCAACATTAAAGCTTATGCTGCGATGGTAACTTAAACTACTAATACGAACAGAGACTTAGAATGTAATCATCACATGTATTATACATAAATGAAATCCTATCATCCTATCCATGCGATCGGTAAAATCTATGACTGCATTAACTACCTCTTTTCTTCGAAGTTGGTTAAAAATTCGAGGTGGAACCTAATGAACATTACATATAAATACCTATCTAGAATTCAAGGAAATTAATGGTATGGTATGGATCGGTATGATGTATCGATATTCGAGAAAATTAGAATGAAAAAAGATAAAATTGGGACAAAAAATTCTGTAAAACCGGACTTCATTTCAAAAAGCCAAATTTAGTCTGGATTTCGAAACCCAAGAATAACTTCCTTGTAGCTAACCAGTTTCGTTTTTAGGTCGAACAAGAGGAATGCAATCGAATTCGATATTTTGAAATTATAAAAATAAATTAATATAATTGGAAACTTTCGGCTATACCCTCCAAACTAAATGTTAACTGAATGGATTCGTTCTTAATTCTCGTATTATGTATTTTCTTTTTCTGTTTAATTTTAAACCTGCAAGTGTGAGATAAAATGCCGCTAATGTATTGTTAGTGGCATTTTATCTCACACGAGGGAAAAGGAGAGATAAGCAATTGAATTTATGAGCAAAGTCCACTAATTTTTTTTAAGCTAAAATATTTTTACGTGCAAAGCACGAAACAGTTTTACAGAAAAGTATTTGTAGGATGGGAAAAAATGCTACAAAGAGAAAATCATTTCATGAATGCATCGACCTTTCTAGTTCCCATAATTGAATGTCTCAGTTAATCTTACGACTACTGGTAACTGGGTAGTGTTATCGTTACAGCTTAGTAAAGTTATGAGACGAGCGAAAGAAGGATTCCGAATATATGTATCGCTCATTATTATTGCGGAATATTAAAAAATTAAAATTTTCTACATATCTTACCTTTTTTTGCCAGAACTATTTTTGTGTCAGTATTTTAACTCAATTTGCTATTTGTCTTTTTCAAAAGTAAGAAAATAAACCATGAAACTACCTGACAGTATTATGTCAAGAAATCAAGGCCTTTCTTGGCATTTTCCTCATCTAAAAACGGACCAAACTTAAATATCAAGTCAAGTTTATCGTGCAACGAGTGGAAGAACACGCACGCGTTTCTCATGTAATTCGACTGAACTTACAAAAGTGCAGCAACTTAGTAACAAGAAACGTATGTACATACATACGTATAAAGAGTATATTGGCCTCTGACTTTGTGCCAATTGGCGCTTAATTTATTGCATAACTTGTGTTTACGCACTGGACCATATGCAATGCAAAAAAATATGTTAATATTACAAAAAAAAATTAAAATTTACCTATGTTAAACATAATCAAAACTGATACGAGGTAGTCAGAGTGAAATAATGCTAAGAAGCGAAAAAAGTGCGTGATTTGTTGCGATGGGTTAGTTTTAAATAATTGAAAAATAGATAGCTTTGGTTGGCATTTTAAGTTTTCCATATACATATAAGCTATGTAATAATGAAAATAATGACGACTAAAAACCGATGCTCAGGATCGCAGCCACATGGAAGAGAATTGTTTCTATCCTATGCCCCTATAGGGGTCTTAACAGGAAATTGATTGAATGACTGAAGGGAAGCGTATGCGTGAACGTAGAGAAAATATTAATTATACCCCTTCAGGAAATCGGCGAAGTACTTTTATTGTTATTTAATTAATTTATTGTTATTTAATTAATTTATTATTATTTAAAATTAATAAACAATAATAATTATTATCATTTCAAAAAATTACACTTTCCTTTTCTACTTTCTTACCAAACTGTGCTCTACAAAAATTTTGACAGTTGTTAATCGTATAATCTCGCTAGGGATACTGCAACAGATTTTCTTAAAAAACGAATCATCTAAGATTTAAACTCAACGGCCCAACAAAAATACCTTAAAAAGCTCAAAAGCTTTCATTAACAATCAACGCTTCTCTCACGTTATGGTTTCGGAAGGGTTTCCGTATGCAGTGGGACAGAAGCGCTTCGTTCAAAGGACATGCTAATGTTAAAATATTGCTGAACGATTTAATTTCACCAATAAAAGTTGGTTGACGGGCCATAACCCCCCACTTTCTATCTCCTTCCACAGGCGCCTCTACAAATCTTCGCAGAGGGCTCATTATTATTGCTACCATCATCTGCGGTCAAAATTCGACCAATTGTGTACACTCAGCAGAAAAAGTCTGCGTACACACTCAACACATCCAACATATCAATAAAAAACATCGTTTTAAGTAATTTATTTCATAATAATTTTTTTTTCTTTTTTTTCATGGCTTTACTACAAACATAAACAAAACAAAAATGATGATTATTGTACTCAATTAAAATATTAAAATTAAAAAACGAAAACAAATCCTGAATTGCAACAATAATTTTCAAAATAAAACAATTGTTTTTCCTCGTTAATAGCTTGTGGGATATCCTCGTCTCTTTATTACTTCCCTCAACCGTTTTTGCATGGAATCTACCAGCTTCTTAGTGAACTCTGGGATTATTGAATTCCACTCCTGGATCCGGACTTCCTTGAGCATTACCTTTGACGTTATTGTGTGCGCTCGAATCCTTTGTTCCAAGTGATGCCACAAATGCTCTATTGGATTAAGGTCAGGAGATTGGGGTGGTGTACGAAGCTGATTCTGGGCATTATATAGCAACCAGAGTCTTACTATCTCCGCAGTGTGCTTAGGGTCGTTGTATTGTTCGAAGTAAAAGTTGTCGCTTAAGCCCAAATGTTCTGCACTTTTCTTCAAATTGCGCTTGAGAATATTAAGGTAGTCTATTTTATTCATAATACTTTCAATAAACTACTCTTCTCCAACTCCTACACTAGCCATACACCCCCATATCATAACACTGCCACCATCGTGCTTTACTGTTGGACAGAGATTTTTTACGTCGAAGGCCGCGCCAGTGTTTTCTCCATACAATCTTCCGACCTTTGATTCCAAAAATACAAAATCTACTTTCATCCGAGAAAATAACTTGTTTCCAAAATTCTTTTGGCTTATTTATGTGTTCCTTGAGTCTGTTTACTGTTGTTATAAATGGCTTTCTACGGGCAACGCGTCCGTGATACCCACATTTCCTAAAAATTTTACGAAATAGTCTTGTGGTACTTTACTTTGATGTCCTTTGCCATATCACCTGCAGTTAAACCTGAATTAGGCTTCATCGTTCGAAGCAAACTCCAAGTTTGCTGAGGGCTCAACTTTGGAGGACGGCCAGATCTGGGTTTTGAAACCAAAACTCCTGTGTTTTTGAAGTTGTTTACGACTCGTTGGACAGATGAATGACTTCTGCTGACTATTGCACCTATTTCACGATATGACGTACCTTTTTTCCACAAATCCACGGTAATTTTTCTTTCCCCAAATTCAATTTCCTTTCCTTTATTAGACATCTCTTACTTAACGTTTTTTACCAATTATTTTTAACGCAAACCTTAGATAAAAACACGTTTATCAACTTTCCTACACAAACTTTATTGTTATTAATGATTTAACTGCAACTCAGAGACTTTGACTTCCCTTTATACGCTTTGAACGCAGACTTTTTATTCCTGGAATTTGAGACTTTTTTCGTTTCCGAATTTTACCGTTGTTTTAGAGTACAGTAATTCTCATTTTTGTTTTGTTTTATGTTCATAATGAAAAATAGGAAAAAAAAAAAATATTTCGGAATAAAATGTTAGAAACGATGTTTTTTATAGATATGTCGGATGTGTTGGGTATGTACGCAAACTTTTTCTGCCGAGTGTATGTAAAATAACGGAATTCATCTTGTTTTGACATAGTTAATTGAAATTTAGTTGCATACAAATTTTTAATTCTTACATGTGTGTTTCATTCCCCTCCTTTGAATACTAAAAAAAATTTACCACAATTTGTGATTTCCGCGTTGTATGTCAAACAACAATGAACCCGAATGGGATTTCGGAAGTTTTGGAGATTGCTGTTGTTGGTTTTTGCCTTCGATGAATACTTTCAGTATGCCTTCGCCTGATATTAGGCATTCCTTAATAAAGCTCAATGCAGTGCACTGGACCTACTGGTTTTCGATCACCGAAGTCAAGCAGCACTTGACGCGTAAAGTACTGAGATGGGATCCCGCTTGTACCTAGTCGTGCCATAAGTTCTGTCACACGTATATGGGCAATTTTTGTATAAGTGAAAAAGAGTTTTTGACAAAGGAAAATATATTTTATTTTGGCATACTAATGGAAGTAAAATAAGCAACAAATTATTCAAAGTGGCCGCCTTTAGCCTTAACACAGCTCTTTAATCTGTTGGGCCAGTCATCGATAGCAGTACGCACTGTTTCTAGCGGAAAATTAGCTACTGCTTCTGTCAAAGATCGCTTAAGGCTCTCGATATTTGGGTGTCGTCTCGTGCACACCATGGACTCTAACTCCGCCCACAGTTTGTAGTCCAGGGGATTCAAATCTGGGCTCCCAGAAGGCCATTCCGTCGCCCTTATAAACTGTGGAATATTGGTTTCCAACCACGCTTGTGTGGTTCGAGCTTTGTGGGCTGGCGCAGAATCTTGCTGGAAAACCCAATGTCGATTGTTGAATAGCGTAGAGTTCAGCGGCTTCACACATCCCTCCAGGATGTCCGTTTGATAATTTTTCGCTGCAGTTTTTACGCCTTTTTCGCAAAAATGAAGCTCGGTGACCCCTTCGTAGCTGACACCCCACCATACCATGACTGATGCTGGTTGATGTTCTCGCTGTACCCTAGTGGCAACTTCTCGGGCTTCTATGGAGCTGTGGGCATACACCTTATCATTTTGGCGGTTGAAATGTTCCTCCACCGTAAAAATTTTTTCATCGGTAAATAAAATTTCTCGATGTTTGTTGTTGTCGTACCGCCGATGGAGCTCTTTCGATCTGGTGCTCCTAATTTGCTTCAACTGCTCAGTCAGCAAATGTCCCGTTGATCGTCGAAAGGCACTCATCCCGAGGTCAGATTTTTTGATGCGAGACATACTTCGGGTGGATATGTTCATCTCTCGAGCCATGATTCGTTGTTTACGAAGCGGATTTCGACGAATTCGACTCTCGACCGCTTTGATGGCAGCAGAAGAACGTACATCACGCGGACGTCCAGAACGAGGTCGATCTTCAATAGTCTGGATCGCGTTATATCTCTGGATCGCACGATACACAAATCTTTGCGTTATTTTTAACGGGCACAACAACTTGAAAATTTCACTCGCGGATTTTCCACACTTATGTAGTGCAATCACTGCAGTTCGGTTTTCTATTACACCCCATTCTATCTTCACACGTTAACGAACACACTTTAAATGACCATCAACTGTCAACAACATTATGACGTTTATAAAACTGGCCGATATTGAAATGTCACTCATAAAATAAAGTTGTTGCCAATGTGAGAAATTATGTGACAGAACTTATGGCAGGACTAGGTATATTACTACTTTATTTCATCTGCTTTAACGGCAACATACACACATGATTTTTGGTTTGTGCACATCTACGGAATAGTACTTTTTAATGATATAACTTCCATTCCCCTCCTTTTATAATAATTAAAAAAAAGTCACAGACAATCAGCGATGCTCATGTATTAATATATGAGATTATTTATTGGGGAGCACGTGAGAGCACTGCGACCTTTTCGGCCTATTTAGTGTTTATTGATACGTTACCCTGCCACAACTTGATAGCTTCGACTAAAAGTACATATGTCTAAGAAAGTCATGTTGGCAACAGATGAACTGTTGTAAGGAATCTTTTTCCTAGAAGATTTCGTCTTTTCCTTGCTACTGCCTTGCAGTGATATAGAATGTGTTCAGTTGTTTCTGGATCGTTAAAATGTCGGCTTTACGCCCAATCATAATTTTGTTATACTTTTATTTTAATAAAGAGTGTAGATATGGAGGTTATGTGTGGAATAGAATATCCGACGAACACTGCACGACCGATACGAAGAAATATGACTAAATTCAAAATAGGCGGTCTTAATGGGACACTTTTTAGATGATATTATTTTTTCTCGTGTATTAAATTCTTTCCCATTCAATCTAGACTATTGTATGATTAGAATTTACACGCAATCATCGTATTGTTAAGCTAGGGTGTAGCCTAGAGGGTAGTGTGTTGGTCTTGTAATGCGAAGGTCGTGAGTTCAAATCCCGGTCGACGCAATATATAATTCCAGCACATTGCCTACTTGGATATACATTGGTCACCTCAATCTACGAAAATAAAAAATTCGTAGATAGAGGGTTGTGCGAAGGGCTAACAACCCTTTCACAATAAATAATAAAAAATGTTAAGGAGCCTAAATGTTAGGAGGCCCAGGCCCGATTTGGGCTGTAGCGCCATTGTAGAAATGGTATTGTTATGTTCAAAAAGTTGATTGATGAAGATGCACAGAGCATTTCAGGTCTACCTTATGTATTGCGTTAGCTTGAGACTAGCGACTCCGAAAGTCATTATTCGAGAAAATAGCGGCATAGCCAAAAGATTGGATATAATCAGTGAAGTTAAAACATATAGATAAAAATTTTCCTTGTAATGTATCGATTATTACCTTCGTGCTATTAGATCTTATTAGATTCATTTAAAATAACCTATTTTTTTCTCTGATTTTCTCCATTAAGTTCGGGACTAGCGACCCTTAAAATTTCCATTTCGAGTAACCAATTCTTGCTAAATCTATAAATTGCTAGCTAGCGTGCAAACTATAATAAGAAAATAGAAAAGGACTCATCATCAAAAAAATTTTTTTTCTGAACTGAGTCGTTTTATAAACAATTTTCAATCTATCTAAAAAAGCCTGATTCAAAAGTCTAAACTTTAGACAGTTTTTGTAAAATTCTTAAAAGCAAATAAATATAAATTTTAATTAATAAATTAATCGACAATAAGTGTAGGTCAAAAATCGAATTATTTTATAAGATATATGTATAGCCTATAGGTGATTGCATGAAAATCGGTTTTGCTCTGTTTAATCGGTATCGTTTAAAAGAATTTCCCATTAAAATTTCCTATACATTCCATTGGGCCAACCCACCTGCGCAAATTTGTGGTTAAAAGTGCGACAATGATTGATAATTATGGCAATTTGAAAGAAAATCATAATTAATGAATTTGTGTATTAATAACAAAATCCCGCGGCTATACCCCCTGTCAACGAGATCTCACCTGTTCAGTTAACGCGTGGTTAACCTTCAGTGGTAAATGAGCTGCTTGTCTTATACTCCTTACAACTAACACTACACGCAAATATGCAAGTGCTAAGCACTTGTCATGAGAGCGGTTTTTGCAATTTTGCATTGGTCGAATGTTTTATTTGTAAAATACATGATAAAATGCTGTCGGCTCCTACAACATTTCGTTTGGCTTGGCTTATTTGCCGGACCTGTAGAATATTGGCTAGTGATATGATTAAGGTGTTATGTTCCTACTAAAAATAAATATCTTTGACCAGATCGGTAATAGTAGTCGCATGTAAATAGATTTTAAATCTTTTATTATTTAAACAAATAAACGCCTGTAGGCGGTTCATTTTCAAATTAATTAATCTGTTGTTATTGATAAATGAGTTTATTATGAGATAATGATTAATTTTACAATAATGTTAATACAACGAACAGGGAAATATATGTTTATTTGAGAGAGGTTGAGTTTTTGTTAGTGCATAGTCTATTAGATTGTTATGTACACTCCGCGACAACTGTTTATGACCAACCCAATTTTTTTAAAAATTCAATGATCTGCTTTGTCATTTTATTGCTTAGGTAAAGTAAGTTCTTGACGCATCTAAATTAAAATTATTCTCTTTCGCTACCTGCCAACAGAAATAAAATTGCCTGAAATAGTATTCAAAGCGCGACAACTGTTTATGACCATCAGTTCAATTTTGTCATTTCTGGCGGATAGACGTGTTTCAAGAGGAAATTTTCGGGTTGTTGTAATTCTTCGTAATTTTGTGTATGAACAGTTTTTTAGAAAGATTTAAATATTATTGAAATGGAAAAGGAACAACTTTAACGGCTTTCGAAATTGGTCAAATTAAAATATTGAAGGATACAGGCTGCTCAACTAGAGAAATTGGAAGAAAACTGGGGAGAAGTCATGGCGTGATTTTGAAATTACCTGCGCGATCCGGAAAATTATGGGAAAAAAAAGGGGGGAATTAAAACTGCAACAACGGAAAGGCAACTCCACAGTTTATTGAGGCTTGCATTCAATGAACCACTCATAGCGAGAGAAATAGCAAACAGAGCTAGCCTAGGAACAGTACAACGCATTTTGAAAGAATGTCCACATTTAAAACGAATGAAGAAAACCAGTTTTAAAGAAGGTTCACCGAGAACAGCGTTTGGCATTTTCTCGAAAATATATGGATTGGACAACAGAATGGCAAAAAGTTATTTTTACTGACGAAAATCGTTTCAGTCTTGATGGTCCTGATCAGAGTACAACAAAGAGTAAGAACACTTTGTATAGTGCTTGGGTTAACATGTTTGTGACGTAATACCTCTGAAAAATCCGGTTTTTACCTCTGAAAATAAAGAGAGAAACGTGTCCCGCCGAGTCCGCGACACTTCTTATCTCTCATTCTAGTACATGGCGTTCTTACAGCTTTTGCTCGCGTCGTATTCAACTTGGACGGCGGGTGCGCGGGTCATGGTCGGCGGGTGATCGACGATTCTCCTTCCGCTCAATGTTTTCGATATTTTTCGCTTGCTCTTGTCTAATAAAAAAAAATCTTTGCGAGAATGAAATGGAAAGATCAGATTAAATGTTCACTATAAGCGTGAGAGAGAGGAAGCACACGTATCGGCGATGAAACACGAGTGTGTTTTCGGCAAATTTTCGGAGCCGGGTCGCATTTTTAGCTGAATGTTCCTACTCTTTGTTGTACTCTGGTCCTGATGGTTATTCTTTCTATTTTCACGATATGCGAGAAAAGCGATTTCTCTCATGACGACAGATAGCATTTGGTTTCGTAATGGCATGGGGCGCTGTGTCCCACAACGGCGTGGTCGATTTAGTAGTTCTTGATGGAAAACAAAACGCTCAAAATATAAGGAGCTTTTAATGCAGGAGAAGATTAAAATAACGGAAATTATGGAGACTACTAATTGGATTTACCAACAGGACAACGCCTCGAAGCTTGTCAAAAACTGGTTTTCAGAAGAAAATCTTCGTATTTTGGACTGGCCAGCGTTATCTCCCGATCTGAATATCATTGAGAATTTGTGGGGATACTTATCTCGACGTGTGTACCCAAACAGCAAGCAGTACGACAGCAGATCATCCCTTATTGAAGGAATAAAGAGAGAATGGAGGAATATTCCTTTGGACTACGTTCAAAAATTATACAGCTCAGTTCCCAGCCGAATTTTTGAGACAATACAAAACAGTGGAAAACACACTCACTATTAAAAAATAAATTTATTATAAATTATTTTATTTGTCTTATTTTTCTCCGTAATTTTCATGTGGTCATAAACAGTTGTCGCGCCTTTGAATACTATTTCAGACAATTAAATTTGTGCTGAAAGGTAGTGAAAGAAAATAATTTTAATTTTGGTGCGCTACGAACTTACTCCACCTAACCAATAAAATGACAAAGCAGATCATTAAATTTTACTTCGTAATTATGGAATTCTTAGAAAAATTGGGTTGGTCATAAACAGTTGTCGCGGAGTGTATATAGCTGAATATTTTGATTTTGGAGATTTCAATAAATTGAAAATGATTGATTAAAGTAAAGTTCTTCTCCATGTGATGTTTTACTAATAAATTTTTTTATATTTTAGATGAAATCTGAGAGTATTATAAGTTTGCTCTAAAGTTTGTAATACTAAGAAATAAGGCTTGGAGAAAAAAATGAATGATGCAGAAGTTGATATTATCACTCTAAAATCTCAAAACCGGATGTCCGTCTGTCCATCTGTCCGTCCGTCCGTTCGCTCTCTAGGTCGAGAACGCGTTGAGCTAGAAAACTAAAATTTTCTACACGTCGTTTTTGACGAAAAAGTAAGGACAAGTTTGTGAACGGGCCAAATCGCTCTACCCCTTCTACTCCATTCCATAGAAAATGAATCATTTTCAATCATTTACAATAATCAAGTTTTCTTAGAAACTATGAAAGGTAATGATTTGATTTGATTACAGTATCAAAATTATTTGATTTCCACCCACTTCTTCCACCACCTCCCATACAAACTGCACTTTTTCATGAAACACTCTAAGCCGATTTTTCAGTACGTATAACATATATCGAGCTCAAATTTTGTATCAATACTTAATTAGTATTATCATTAAGATCAGAAAAAATGAACTGAGTAGCTTTAATGCTTCTACCCCCTCTCGTACAATATGACACAATTTCTCAACTTCACAAAAAATAGATTTCCTTGAAAAGTATGAATGTTACTAGTTTCAAATTCAAGAGATGTCAATTTTATGATATTCATAGTTATTTCAGAAAAAATCACCTTAATCCCCCTACTCCTTCTACCACCTCCCATACAAACTGTCCATTAAATCTAAGACACTAATTTTCTCAGTACCTATTCAATTTTTGGAGCTTACATTTTGTTCAAAACATTTTTATACTCTAGATGAAATCTGAGAGTATATTGTGTTTGCCTTACCGTTTGTAACGCTAAGAAATAATGCTCGTACAGAGTCGCCAAGGGTACAGCAATATTTGTTGTTGCTCAAAAATCTCGATTCCGAGTGACCTTCTGTCCGTCTGTCTGTCCGTCTGTACGTCTGTCCGTCTGTCTACAACATAACTCTCGAAAGCTTTGACCTATCGTGCTGAAATTTTTCATATATCATTTTTAGCAAAAAAGTAACTTTAAGTTCGTGAACGGGCCACATCCCCCCACTCCTTCTACACCTTTCCATACAAATTTCATGAAATTTGGAAATTTAAGGAAATTGATTTTTCTCCGAAACAGTTTCAGCTAATGACTTGAAAATTAGGTAATAGTTTTATAATGAGAATACCATTACTGTAAAAAAATATTGCTCTGATCTCCTTACTCCTTCTACCCCCTCCCATACAAATGTACAATTTTCAAAAATGCATTTATTCGGTTTGCATCGCAACTAGCAAAGCTAAAAGAACCGATTTTTGTCAAAATTAATATTATTACAATTGCAACCAATTTTGTAAAAATTGTCAACTTCACCTCATTATTTCTACCCCCTCCCATACAAATTTAACGAAATTTCGGAAATTTGAACAAAATTATTTTTCTCAAAAATCGTCAAGGCTATCAACTTTAAATTTTGAGGAAAGTATACTATTGTAAACTAAAATCATTGATGCCAAAAAATTTGGTTTTGATTCGGATACTCCTTCTACCCCCTCCCATACAAATGCACAATTTTGATAAAATGCATTTAATCGATTTTTATTGAAACTAGAAAAAGTACAAGCTTAAAATTTTGCCACAATTTGTCCCTTAATAATTGCAATAAATGCTAAAAAAAATATTAACTTCGCTTCACTTCTTGTACCACCTCCCATACAAATTTTTGTATTGAAAGCTCAAGAAAAGTATTTCTTCTTCGATCATATGAGTAACAAAGCAATATGATTAGGATGTTGAAAAGGAGATTCAAAATCATCCAAAACCCCCCACTTTCTCTGCCACCTCCCATAAAAATTAATAAATTCAGGCAAAAATGGTTCAATTTCCTCGAAAATTATGAAAGCTACAAACTTTAAATTCAGCATGAAATACTTTGTATACTACGTTCGGTGTTATATACAAAAATTACAAACCTTCCTCCTCTGGTTTTACCACCTCCCGTACAAAAGTCACAATTCACTTTTCGAAAGAATTTAAGATGACATATTTTCCGGTACAATAAACTATTTCCTATTTCATCTAGAGTATCATATGATTGGGCGTTACACCCAATCATAATTCTGTTATGTTTATAGCTACTGTAGCATGATGGGAATAAAATTAGTTCAATGCTATCACCCCTTCTACCAATCCCAATACAAAATTCCTAAGGATCTCAAAAATTTCTATTTTACCTAGAGTATCGTAAGCCTGTTTTTTTTTTAATTAAAGCACTTTAACATGGGTGTAGTTTAATAGGTAGTGTGTTCGTCTACACGATTTTCGAATCGTGAGCTCAAATCATGGTCCCCATACTGCCTGTGTGATTATATGTGGGTCAACCCAATATTCGAAAATGGAAATTCGTGGGTATAGGGTTGGGCGAAGGGCTAATAACCGTTTTGCCATATTAAATAAAAATTTTAAGCAACCCGAAGGTCAGAAGACCAAAACCCGATTTGGGCTGCAGTGCCTTTAAAAAATAAGAAGAAAGCACATCGAGCCTTGATCGGACAATTTTAAAGATGACACTTTTTGACCAAAATAAATACATGACTGTGCTAAACAAATTGAGGCTTCTTTGGTAATTAACAAATCCGGAAATAGAAGAGAAATATCTTTGTTTCTGCTTTTGGGTAGGCACAATGTTAGCCGCAGATTCGAGATATCCCATAATCGAAATCTATATCCAATCAAATTTTAGATTTCGTTTTATAAACAGTTAGTGCGCGAAAAAATTATCAAGTCTGGACGCACCGCAATAAAAGTGGCCTTTACTAAATGCACGGGAATTTCTGCTGTTTTTCCAAACAATTTCCGCTTTCCTTATTATGTGAAACGTTTTTTTTAGGTTGTGTAAATCCATATATGAATATTTGATTTCTTTTGTGTTAAAATTTTTGGAATTTATGACAAATTTGGCATCCATCGGAATTAGCCTGTGCGTTGGCCGACCCTATCTTATCTCGAATTTTTTTTTTTTAAATTGAATACTATGGTGATTGCGATAAAAAAAATCGTAATAATTTGTCGAATTTTATTGAACGCCCATTAGTTGTAAAGATGAAATATAATAGGTATAGTGAGATAGAGCCGGAATTATGTATTAGATGAATTTGAATGACAAGGTAAAAATTTGCAGAAGTTGGGTAACAATTTTGAAATTGAACTTTTCGAAGTAGTCGATATTATTTAAAATGATGCTTTTATAATTATGCTGTATCAAGTATTTACCTTAATAATTTCAATTAAACATGTTGAGTCAGTGAAATGTCTTATTCTCAGAAATAGTACCTTGTTTGATATACTAATCTTATTTCTAATTCGTTTGAAAGTTTCCAGCCTTGTTATTAATGATTACAAGTTTGATATTGTGCAGATTAATTTACTAATTCTACAGCTATAAAACAGAATTATCTCTTATATTTAACAGTCGATTTGCGTCAACTCAATTCCGCTTGATTGAATATTTTCGCGCGTTAAATTTAAATAGAAAACATGTTTGTTTTAATTATTATTAATTCCTTTTCGAATTTTTGCATTTTCAGTGGCGTCGAGATGTTGAAATGGTACGTGAACTTAACGTTGACATATACCGGTTCTCAATTTCATGGGTAAGGATTTTGCCAGCAGGTTACACCAATCAAATCAGTTACAAGGGTATTCAATACTACAATAATTTAATAAACGAATTGCTGAAATATAACATAACACCGATGGTTACAATGTATCACTGGGAGCTACCGCAACGCCTTCAAGAGCTGGGAGGATGGGCCAATCCTGAAATTATCGATCTTTTCTATGACTATGCTAAGGTCCTTTTTGAGGCGTTTGGTGATCGAATTAAAGTAAGTTGATCAGTAATGGTTGATTGATGGTCAATGTCGGTGATTGTTGAATAGAATTTAATTTGGTGTTATTGTTGATTGAATAGCTTTGGACCACAATTAACGAGCCTTGGCATGTTTGCGAGCATGGTTATGGCGTAGATTATATGGCACCGGCCTATGCGTATGGCGGTATACCGGCATATTTATGTGGACACAATTTGTTGAAGGCACACGCTGAAGCTGTTCATTTATATCGAAACGAGTTCCAAGAGAAGCAGAAAGGTAAATTAATTAATTAGTTGTTATGGGTTAGTGAGCTTTTGGATATTACACACCACACACATTTCACTGAGAGCAGTGTGCGCACGATCAAGTGGATCTCAATTAAAAAGTTTGAATAATTTGTGCTGCAGTTGACGTTGATGCTGGCCTATGCACCTGGGAAGTGGGTTTGTGGGTTGTGTCAGGTGGTCGATGATTTTATTACGACCTTGCGAATTACATAGAGGAATTTATACTTGTTGATTAATATGTTCTAATAATTTATTATTATGTATTTAAAAGAATGTCAGTTTACGTCGTATCTTATAGACTAAGTAGAACTTGCTTCAGTATTTTACCTTTTCGAAGCAGAATTTCACAAATTGCCATTTAGAATCTTTTTCTTCTCACTGATGCCGAAATTGAGCGTTGGCCATTTAATCTTTGGTTCTTGAAACATTTGTTCACGTATACCGCGGTTAGTACTTATTCGTTACTGTCGTTTCCAGAATTTTTTAAAAGGGCGATTCTGGAACTTTTTATTTTTGTATTTATCCGTTAACTGAAAATTAAAATATAGGTTTATTAAATATTATAATATCGATGACTACGAACAATGTTGTCCCATTCTACAGAAGGAAAGAGTAAAGCAGGACAAGGTTGATTGAGAAACTGGCAATAGAAAGCAAGGAAACTGGGTAATCGTTCAATAGAGCATGAACCCTTGGTACCTGGGATCAGTATAGAAACTCCCTTACTGAATACCATAAACTTTTAAAAAAGTTAAGAAAGGATTTATGAAGAATAATTTGTTAAGAGATAGATGACCTTCGAACGGCATCAAGACTACAAAAGGTTTTAGGAGAAGACACCCGATAGATATCGGGCTCTTAGAGACACTAGGTTCCCTCAACTAAAAGTGGAAACGCTTGAAATGTTATTGGCGACATATTTCTCGGGCTGCAAAATAATTAGCAATGACGATTTAAAAGTCGAAAAATGACGTATCTTCAAACTCCGTTTACCAACAGCATTGTTGCTAAAATCTTTAGAGATCCTATTGCTAATATTGATAAGGGCCTTTATAGCCAATTTTATGTGAGGATATATTCCAAAAATCTAGATGAAAGCAAAGGTAGTCTTTGTATCAAGGGCATGGAATCGTCCCATTGATTAGTCTAAGTTTTATCGCCCTATAAGTCTTACCTGACCTCCTTATTCGTCAAAACGAATAAGAAATTAGTGGACCTTCACATAAGAATAGGGCATAACAAGGTCTGTCTCAATAAGAACGAATATGCCTACCAGAAAGGCAAATCAATCGTCCTTGATAAACAGGATGCACGCCATGCTGAAGAACCGAATGACCACCACGGATCTAGGCTGTAGCATATTGACGGCGCAGACCTATAAGGACTGTTTCCGGAGATGTGTACTATCTCCACTTCCGTAGTCAACCATAATCGATAAGCTCCTGGACCGTCTAACAGATCAAGGATACGAGATAGAAGAATATGCCGATGACCGCATCACTATAATTAGAGGCAAATCTGACGTAATACTATCAGAAAGGAACTTGAACATTAACCCAAGTAAGATTGGCTCTACGTTGCTGTCATCGGACCTATCTTGCTTTATGGTGTGATTTTTTGGTGAACTGCCCGAAGGACAGAGACAAACCGCGCTCTTCTGGGCAAGGTGCAGAAAGAACAGCATGTTTATGCATAAAAGGGGCTCTGAGAATAACCCTATGCGCAGCATTTGAAGTATTGTTTCGTTTGCTACCTCTCAACGTTATTGGTAAGCAGATGGTTGTGTCTGCAATCAGACCACACTCTCCCAAGTTTTGATTTTGATAGTAATTCCCCCACCGTCATTCTCTCGAACCAAGAGTGGGAGGCATATGAAATACGGGAGGAAGAGCCCATATCCTTTTATACTTATGGCTCCAAAACTAGAAGTGCGGTAGGAAGAGGTGTTTTCTCCGCAACGCTTAACTTAAGCATATCTTTCCATCTTCCGGATCACTGTAGTATGTTCTAAGCAGAAGTAATGACCTTAGCCTGGATGAAGTGTAATGCAGTATTTACTAAGGATATTGGCATTTTCAAGGCCCAGCCACTAATAAACCCCGGGAATCAGTCATGTTTACTGTCGTACATCTTTGAGTGAGATGGCTGAACAATTCAATATTCACGTGTGTTGGGTAGTAGATAATAAGGACATTCCGGGGAACTGCATAGCCGTGAAACTTATCCGACACCTTGCAGATTTAATTTGAGAAAGAGAAGCTAAGCATGCCTCTTGCAACTTATGTATAATAAAATTAATGTTAAGTTCCCCTATATGGGCATAGGACAGAAACAGCTCTCTTCCACAAGGCGCAATCCTGAGCATCAGCCTTTAGCTGTTACCAGGACTTGTTAGTCAATCATAGTCCATTTTCGAATGCCAAAAGTCGTTACCATAGAGTCCGTCCGTATCCGAAGCGCTGTATCCGTTTCTCGTATCCGTTGGTTTAAAATCACGGGTGATAAGCCCATGATTCAGTAAGTGTTTACTTGCCATTTTTAGGGCATTCTACTGTCCCCATCCCATAAGGGTAACAACTTATAAGCTGCTATATAAATTGGATGCGATTAGCAAAGTCAACGATAGATGGGCAAACGGTGTTATATGTAATACCACCAGACAAATTTGGCCTGTGCTTGATTTGAAAGGCTCTAGTAGACTGATCTCGCTAGGCAGGGTCCGTAGTAGGTGTCGATGATAGGGAGACATGGTCCAAGGCTCGGCCTTCCGTTTAATGGTTTTTGCAGGAGCTGCAAAGATGAGAGAGAGAAAGAGACGATTCTTCATCTGTTATGCATTTGCCCTCCTCTGTTTAGAAAAAGCACCAGCAAGGCACGCACTTCTTCGGAAGTCTCGGTAATCTGGCAAATGCGGAAGTCGGGAGCCTTCAACAATTCAGATGGTTGGCAATCATACTCCCAATAGTCATATACGGATCAACAGTCAAAAACGGAGCTCATGCTACAAAAAAAATCAATGATTTTCTTGTCTTAGTATCACAGAAGCAATGAAAACCTGCTCAACTGTGGCAATGGAAATGTTCCTTAGCATCCCTCCAATTCATCTCCAAATAAAAAAGGAGACATTTAAAGGAGTGTTACGTATACAGAGCGACAACAAATACAAACCGGGGGATTTTAGAGGTCACTTCAAAATACAAAAACCTAAAATCCTAAAATGCTAAAAATATAGAGGTTAACAATTTTATCGGACACCATGCCGAGAGAATGCAAGGACTGGAAATTCAAGCAATCTGAAATAAAAGAGGGAGCATCCATCTTTGCCAGGAGGCCAGGGTCCGATTTGGGCTCTCGCACCATTGATGATGATAACGATCTTTGCAAATCGCTCACATATCTCAGAGTGGACTGGAGCCAGAGTTAAAGGTCCCAACTTTGCGATTTCAAAATCACTCGGTAAGGAAGCCACAATCTTCCAGGCCGAACTAATAGCAATAAAGCTATGCATCCCAGAGAACATTAGGAGAGCTCATCGCAGCAAAAATATTTATATCTCATCGGATAGTCAGGCAGTTCACAACGCCCTAGCATCCAACAAATACGGATCGAGGCTAGATTGGGACTGCCTTCAAATTCTAATCATACGGAGAAAAAGCACAATGTAACCTCAATATGGATCCTAGGAGGGAAATGAAGAGTCAGACCGCCTTCCAAAAAAATGGCGCAGAAACTAATTCATTTTGGCCCGAGCATACTACGGAAAACCAGAAGGATGCTACAACCGTATACTTAGAAAGGGGATTAAACAAAAGAATGGAATCTGCTGGAACAGACTTCCAGGCTTCCAGAGAAAAACAAAGTGGAGAGAATCTTAAAACCAAGTTAGAGTGACATCAGTTCTCTGATCGGCCTCATGACGGGCCACATTGGAGTAAACCACGACCTAAGAAATATGGGTATAGTATAAACCGAAATCTTCCGCCTCTGTCTTAATAACTCAGAAACGACTGAACATATTCTATGTTAATAAGAAGCATTAGCAATAAAAATAGAACTTCTTCTAGGAAAGGGGTTCAGATGAGCTATCCAACATTGCTCCCTGTCAAAGGGAATTAAATTAGCTGAATCTATTAATTTATGGTAAGATAAATGAGCAATAAATGTACAATAGGCCGAAAAGCCATCAGTGCTCTCACGTGTCCCCATAAATAATAATAACAATAAAATATTAATAAAACTTAGTTATGTTATGTTATGTAGTTATGTGAAATGTAAATATTAACCAGTCGATCTTCCAAAGCTGACCTACTCATTTATTGTACACCTGGCCGAAATGGGTTCGCCACTGCATCTCATGTTGGTGGACTTCAAGAAGGCTTTCGACATCATCACCATCTGGTGGTAATAAATAACGTGTTGATAGGTTGGAAAGATAAAAGTATTCAGTGGAGATTATTTAGCTCATTGTATTCTAAATGTAAAGAGGCAGGACTGAAAATAAATGTGCGAAAAATCAAGTATATGCACAAGGGTCTGAACAGAAGCACACCGATTATTCTTAGACTCATGTAAATAAAGCTCGTAAGGCCTTGGGTATTCTTTCTGCTTTCTGTAGATACAGAGATCTCCCTTCGAAGAAGCTGCGAGTATATGACGCATGCGTCAAATATGTCTTGTTATATGGTTGTATTGCGTGGAAAATAACCGTTCGACTTACCAAGAAACTAAAAACTTTCGTGAACCAATGTCTCCGACGCATTTTAGGAATATTCTGCCCAGAAGTGATCTCTAACGACGAGCTTTGGAGTATAACTGGACAGACTAAAATAGGCATTGGGATTCGGAGGCGAAAGTGGCAGTGGATCGATCACACTTTGAGGAAATCAGAGCGAAACATCGCCACATCGGGTCTAGATTATAATCCTCAAGGAAGACGTCGGGTTGGTAGATCATTTAGCACATGGAAAGGAGTAGTTGGGCAGGAGGCGAGAGTAATGGGCAAGTCCTGGCAACAATTTGATTGACCTCGCTATTTTGATCAAATTTAGCTCTTCATATTATTCTTCGTATAACAAATATGTAATTACAACTAATATATATTTTTAGTTCTAAAATATTAAGTAAAATAAAATTTACTTTTTTTGTGTTAATTCAATTTTTTTTTATATTTTGCTGTTTTAAATTCGTGAAGGAAAAATTGGAATCACGCTGGATATTTCATATCCTGAGCCCGAAGTTGATGATGATGAACACAAGGAAGCCTCTGAAATAGCACTACAATTTTATGTAAGTTTTAAATTGTAACGTTTTCTTATCTCATAAACACACAAAGACAATTGTACTTTTTAATTAATAGTGGATGGTGTTCCACCCCCAATCCGTGGTCTACTGGTTTTGTTTATTCTAAAAAATGTCTTTTCTTTTTCATTCTTAGGTTGGCTGGTTTGGGCATCCAATTTTCTCGAAACGAGGCAACTATCCACAAGTTATGATCGATAGGATTGGAGCTCTCAGTAAAGAGCAGGGTTTCACAAAATCACGATTACCAAAATTCACAGCTGAAGAGATCCGAAGGATTCGTGGAACATCTGATTTCTTTGGCATTAATACCTATACGACGAATTTAGTTTCGAAAAATGATCATAATAATAGCGCAAACTTCCCGGTGCCATCGTTTAATCATGATATGGGAGTTGTAGAGAAACTTAATACGAAGTGGCCAGGATCGGGATCACCTTGGTTATACGTAAGTATTAATGTTAATTTTATACTTTTCTATATTGAATCCAAAAAACTTGGCTCGCAAAGAAGTGAAGGGCTCAGAAATATTTGTTGTAGCTCAGAAACCCAAAATTCGAGTGGCTATTTGCCCGTTCGACCATACAATAAGACTTGAAACACATTCAAATATTCCTGCATTTGAGCCTAGTATACATACATTACTATATATATTATATATTACTGATCTAATATTTCACTGATGTAAGGTTTCGCCCATTTTCCAACTTTAATTTCGTGAATGGGCCATTTCCACATTCCTTGAACCAAATTTAAACATCTGAGCAAATCCGTTTTTGGTTTGGTGAATGTTTTCACAGGGCATTTTGAATTAAAACGAAAGATTTCCGGATTTCACACTGCTTGATTTATTATGTGTGACGTTTCGGCATCTAAATCTGTTTTTATTTGTGACTATTAAACTACCATTTCGTACGTGGTACGATGTGATGCATTAGCTTTTGCGTGTAAAGAAGTGAAGATCGTATGGAAAAATTTTGAATTGTTGCGTACAAGAGCCTTTTAGATAGCTCTATCTGAGGTAGACAAATAACTACTTTGATTTCTTAAAGCAACTGCCAAAGTCAGCACCCTTCTAAGATCAAATGTCCAGAAGATACTTTTCAAGTCTTTCACACTGTAATATGGGCAATCTGCTTTTCGTTCTGCCATCCTGAGCGTCCTTGCTTGTATCGAAATTGTAAACATAACAGGAGTACGATTGGGCATAAAGCCCAATCGTGCGATACTCTAGATGAAAGAGAAATTTTTGTATCTCAAGAAATTTTGTAGGGGAAGTGGTAGAGGGGGTGACGACATTGAACTAATTTTTTCACATGACGCTAAGGTTGCTATCAAAATGTTTTATGCAAAATTTATGATTTAAAAATTTAATAGGTACTGAGAAAATTAGTGTATTGGATGTAGTGAAGTAGGGCAGTTTGTATGGGAGGTGATAGAAGGAGGGGCGAGTTTTTAATGACTTTTCAGAAACAACTGTTTATAGTCATCATGCTTTCGAAATGTTCTAAATTGCAGATGAGTAGCATTCATACTTTTCAGGAAAATCGACTTTTTATAAAGTTGTGAAATTGTGTCATTTTGTATGGAAGGGGGTAGAAGGGGTAAAGCTAATCATCTAAAATTTTCCGGTCTTATTAATAATTATAAATAAATAGTTACTGCACAATTTCAGCTCAATCAATTTTATACGCACTGAGTAAATTGGTTTAAAGCATTTCATGAAAAAGTGCAGTTTGTATGGGAGGTGGTGGAAGGAGGAGGAGGACACATGTAATTTTTATACAGTAAAATGATATCATTATAAAAGTATTATATTCTAAATTTCATATCAATAGCATGTATACTTTTCGAGAAAAACCGTTTATTGATAAATTGCGTAATTGTGTCATTTTGTATGGGAGGGGGTAGAAGGGGTGGAGCGATTTGGCTCGTTCACGAACTTGACCTTACTTTTTTGTTAAAAACGACGTATACAAAATTTGAACTTTCTAGCTCAACGCGTTCTCAAGCTAGAGAGGACACGGACGGACAGACGGACAGACAGACGGACAGACGGACAGACGGACAGACGGACGGACGGACGGACGGACATCCGGTTTTGAGATTTTTGAGTGATTATATGAACTTCTGTATCATTCATTTTTTTCTCCGAGCCTTATTTCTTGGCGTTACAAACTTTGTGGCAAACTTATAATACTCTCAGATTTCATCTAGAGTATAAAGATATTGCGATATTAGCACTAGCGTGTATCGTAAACTGTACGAGACACTATCAAACTTGACATTTATAAGCCAAATCTAACTAAATAACATTTAGCTTTTCCGCAAACAACGCCATTATCTACTAGACTAGGCTGCACCCCAAAAAGTACGTGTCGTAGTAAAAAATATATTTTATTTCTAACAGCTCGACGAGTTTTACTCGTTTTACTACGAACATTTTCTTCAATGCTGTTTCGGAAGTAAGAAATTCAAGTTTTACTAAATTCAATAAACAGATTTATGAGTCTTGGGCCATATCAGGATATTATTGTCTTGTGCACTTTACTTGCCTGGAGCTTAACTGAACTATTAAATGTTTTTTAATACTCGCATTTTAATAAGCTTTTCCATGGCTTTCTGTCTGTCTGTTACGTTTAACGAATCTGATGATTTATTTTATGTAGAAACAATCGAGGCAAAATACTCTTTAAATAAAAACCCTTTACACATCCTGAACACATTTTTCAAATCAAGCTAAACTATATATATATATATTATATATTAGATTTTAAAAAGAATTGAATTTATTTTGTTATGGTTAGGTACAAAGCTATTCGGCATCGCAATACCGCAAAGATTTTTTTAGATCGAAACTAGATAGGGTAGAAGAGACTCTACGTTATTTCGATTATACCCAAGGGTTAAGACAGCCTATTTTAAAATTTTGAAAAAACGCAGTGTTTATTTGAAAAGCTCTGATGTTTTTATTTTAATAAAGAGTGTAGACATGGAAGCTATGAATGGAACAAATTATCTGACAAACGCTGCATGACCGACACATAAAAAAGAGGGCTAAACTCAAAATATGCAGTCTATTTTGAAATTTGAAAAAAAGCAGTCGTTATTTGAAAGGCTGTAATGTTCTTATTTTAGAAAAGAGTGTATGTAGACATCACTATCAGAATTCCTTAATGCAAGGAATTGCCATAAATCGATTCCAAATTAAAATATGGAAATCAATTATCCTCTGGCTCATCATTTAGTGAAGGGACGAAACAAACAATAAAATCCCTACACCAAGTACATAAATAAAAATAAATTAAACAAAAATTGACAAAAAATTGGTATCAACTAGCATTAAGTCTATGCCTTAAACATAATTTGTCGATAGAGAAGTCGAATGCATCAGCATTCTTATTAACTTCTCTCGCAAGACGCGAACAGAATATCCAAAAAATGCTGCATGGTCGACACAAAAAATGGGGCTAAATTCAAAATATGCCGCCTATTTTGAAAATTAAAAAAGCAGTGGTTCTTTGAAAAGCTCTGATGTTTTTATTTTTGGAAAGAGTGTAAACATCGTGCTTATGTATGGAATAGAATATCCGACAAACGCTGTACGACCGACACCAAAAAGTGGCTAAATTCAAAATAATTCAAAATAGCCGGTCTTAATAGGACACCTCTTATAATAATCGTCTGAAAATAACCCGGGTTATGCTTTCTTAGTTCTGAAATTAATTAAATACAGAAAATTAAAAAATCCAAAACTACTGATTGATTTCTGATTCGAAGATAAATTTGTTTGTGTACGTACTAATTTGCTAAATTGCATCTAAATTACACATATACTCGTAGCTAGCATTTATTTTTTCCATTGTTTAATAATCTCATGAGATTGCTTCAAGACCACATAATCACAAATAAATGATAGGTTAACGTTGCTTAAAACAAATCTCTTATCCTACTTATTTACCTAGTACACTTAAGATCTTATCGCGTGATTAACATCACTTTTCAATCTAATTCTAGTTCAGAAATTGCAATAAATTTCACAAAATAAGCAAAATATGAATTAAACAGAAGCCATTCGGTATTTATAAGTGTGTAATGCATTTGAGGGCAATATCGGCAAATTATGTACATAAATACATAGTATTTTTAGATCTTGTTTTTGTTTTTATCTCTTTAGAATTGTGTCAGCTGTTCAATCGGTGTAACTATATTGTAAATAGAAATTAGAACTTCCGGTTACAGTACACATTAAAATACACCTGCTTTGAAATTAATCATATAAGGCCAATTGATCATTAATATCTTTCATATTTTAATCACGGACAACTGAACAACTTTTACGTAACTATCTTAAGCGATAAGATTTAATTATTTATTGAATGACAAGAAATTTATCCTTGAAAAGGTCTTAAAAATTGATCGACATACAAAGTCAAGGCTGAATCGAAGTGTGAAGTTTATGCAGATTTTTATAACACTTGTTAAAATGAGAATGCGCACTAAATACATGACTAGTACATCCGGACTAAGTTGAATTAAATGACAATATACATTTTTTTTATTATTGTTATTGCAGAACACGTGAGAGCACTGCGACCTTCTCGGCCTATTGTGCGTTTATTCCCCTTTACCCTACCACAATTTGATAGATCTGGCTAATTTAAGTATGTTTAAGGGAGTTATGTCGATTAGTTCATTAGTTGTAAGAAACCTTTCCCTTGAAAATGTTATCTTTTGCTGCAGCTTCGCAGTGACATAGGATGTGTGCTTTTGTTTCTGAGCCGTAGACAGAGGCGACAGATTTTTAAAGTGGTAGCTTACTCCACTGTAGCCCGTCATGATGCCCATCAGAGAACTGATCTCAGTCTTGCTTAATTTTAGGATTTTCTCCACTTTGGTTTTCTGTGGTAGGACTAATTTTTTAGAGATTGATAAACCTGGAAGTCTGTTCCAATGCTCTTATTAAATGAACTTTGTAAGTATTAGGTTGGATTATCTTTATGTTTTTTCACAGTACGGCTTTGATTCAATAAAGTTTATTTCTGCTACGTTTTGAGCAAAGCAGGCTGCCAATCCCTATATTTTCCATTAAGGTTGCTTTGTTCCTTTTTTTCCAGATTACGTTCTGATGGTAGTTCTAAACTAGCCTCGATCCGTGTTTATTGGATGCTAGAGCTTTGAGAGCTGCCTAACTGGCAATGAAAATTATTTGAAATGGGCAAACGATGTAAAAGTGAAACAGTTCCATTTCCAGAAGGTCTGTATACTCAGTAGATGATTTATGTTCGCTTTTTATCATTCAGTCACCCATAACATCTGCAAATATTTGTCACTAGCAGCCTGTACAGCTGAAAAATATACCAGCCAGCGTTGCCAATTCTGCCGCTTGTTATTGTAATACTTTTAGAGAAAAATTATGTTATTTGTGTTGAAATTATGTTACTTTCCGGAAAAACAGCAAAATACCTTATGACTTCAACAATTGAAAGTAATTTTATTCCCTTACGAAAATAAATTTTCAAAATCAGATATGTTTTCGGTAATATGCACTTCGTCAGGCAGTTTCTCAGTGTTTCCCAAAGAATACTCTTTCACTCATAGTTGGGAGTTTTTGGTGCATCTTTAATTAACTCATAGTAGCTTTGCTTATTTTACATAATGGTTTCTTGTCCTTTGGTGAATGTTTTTACAGTGAATTTTGAATTGAAAGGAAAGATTTCCGGATTACACGATGTTACGCTTTATTATTCGCGACATTTTGGTATTTGCTGAGAGTTTTACAAAGGTCTCATCAGAGACGAATAATAAAGCGCAACAGTGTTGAATCCGGAAATCTTTCCTTTTAAGCTATCTAATCCGTTTAAGGATTACTTTTCAACCAGCTCTTAAGATGTTTAGCATTTTACCACTCCTTTCTATATTTGAATATGTCATTCTATAAAAAAAAGCTATCAGATAAGATGTAAATATTTTTGTTGCGATGTGCTCTCGGAACATTCTCTTCGAAGTAAAGCTCCGTTGCGTTGGCCTGGAAGATTATGGCTTACTTACCGAGCGGTTTTGAAACCGAGAAGATTAAGTCTTTAATTTTGGTTCCAGTTTCCTTCCAGGGGCGTGAGGCTTCTGTATACCAGATGGTTAACCCCTCTTTCAATTCAGGTTAACACATGGATTGCCAGTCCTTACGTTCTGTGATTATGTTTTCAAAGTTCAATTTTGTCGGTATAGTGTCCGATAATGTTGGGGTTAGGACCTCTATATTTGTTGTTTTTTTTTTTTAATTATGAGGTGACCCCTAAAGTCCCCCAGATTGTATTTATTTTTCCTTTGTATGTAAAATAAAATATTAATTGAAGACTGAAATTTAATGACAAGAATATTTTTTTGTTCATAGTAATTTAAAATGAATAAAAATCTTTTGTGAATTGTCTTCTGTGCGTGATTTTTTAACAGTTTATACTCTATATGAAATCTGAGAGTACATTGTGTTTGCCCAACCGATTGAAATAACGCTCACACATAGTTGCCAAACGTACAGGAATATTGGATATCGCTTATAAACCTTGATTCCGAGTGACCGTCTGTCTTTCTGTCCGTATGTTTGTTCTTCTGCATGTCCGTCTGTCTCTCCATCTGTCTGTCTGTCTGCAACATAACTCTCGAACACCTTGAGTTATCGTGCCGAAATTTGTTCTTTGCAATTTGGTGCAAAAAATAAACTTTATTTTCATGAACGGGCTACATCCCCCTCTCCCTCCCGCACAAATTTCATGAAATTTCGAAATTTTATCATAATAATTTTTCTTCGAAACTATTTGAGCTATCAACTTGAAAATCAGCTCAAAGCATAATGAGGTGAATACATTATCGTAAAAAAAGATTAATCCAATCTTCTATACCATCCCATACAAATGTTCAATTTTGAAAAATGCTTTTCTGCGCTTTTCATTGAATCTAGCAAAGTTAAAAAAACAAATTTCTGTCAGAATTTTTATTGTTATAATTAAAGTCAATTTTGAAAACCTAATCAACTTCACCGCACTCCTTCCACCTCCCCTCATATAAATTTCTGAATTTTCGACATTTAAATTAATTATTTTCTTCGAAACTGCTTAAGCTATCACGAACATCGAAAAATTTGGTTTTTATTTGTTTAGTCCTTTTACCTTTCCCATACAAATGCATAATTTTGGTATATGTAGTTTATCGATTTCCATTAAGACTAGAAACTTAAAATTTTGCCGGAACTCGCTCCTAATAATAAAAATAAATACTAAAAAATTATCAACTTTACTTTACTCCTAATCGCTCCCATGCAAATGCCTGTATTAGAAATAAGAAAACCATTTCTCGTTCGAACATATAAGATCTATCGACTTAAAATTTGCAGATAAGTATGATGATAAGGTAGCCAATAACCAGTTTCAAAATTAGCCCAAATCTTTTACTTTCTCTGCCACCTCCCATACAAATTTCAGAAAAACAATGTCAAATTTTCTTGGAAATTGGGAAAGTTACTACTGCTAGCTTTAAATTCACATTTTACATACCACGTTCTGTGTCATATACGAAAATATAATCCTCCCACTCTGCTTCCACCACCTCCCATACAAAAGTCGCTCTCCTCGAATAGTGAAGAGTTTGAGATGAGTTATTCTAGAGTATCGCATGATTATGCTTTACGCCCAATCTCAATTCTGTCATGTTTTTTGCTCAAGTAAATACTCTTGTCTAGTCTTATGCAGCCTTACACTAGTTACCTTTGGCTTTAAAATTTAACTTACAGCAGAAACTTAAATTAATTGTGCCGCAATTGAAATTACCGAAAAAAAATAATTCAATTCCTAAATTTCCTAAAAAACGTGATCAGTTCTGCTTTCCCGATAAATTCAAATACAGAACCTCGGAAGCCAATGTAAGAACGCAGGAGACTGACCGAACGTACACAATTCAACATTGAAAGTAAAAAAATTTAGTAAATATATAATTTGACTGAATTATGATTGGATGTAAATCTCAATCATACCATAGAACTATATCATCTAAAATTCTTTAGAATACTGTTTGTGAGGTAATGAGCTAGGGTGTAGCCTAATGGGTAGTGTGTTGGTCTACAAAGGTCGTGAGTTCAAATCCCGGTCGACGCATAATTACAGCACAGAGCCCGGTCAATCTCAATCTACAAAGATGTCAAATTCGTAGATAGAGGGTTGTGTAAAAGTGTAACAACCCTTCCACAATAAATAATGAAAATGTTAAGGAACCTGAAGGTGAGGAGGCCAATGCCCGATTTGGGCTGCAGTGCCATTGTAGAAATAGATGTGAGGTGATGAAAGGAGGGGGTGGTGGAAATTTTTAATTTTTTGCACGAAATTCATGTGCTAAGCTTCATGTTTGTACCTTTGTTAATTTGTTTGGGTATTAATAAATTGACTTTTCTGAAATTGTGTTATTTGTGTGGCAGGTGGTAAAAGGGTGAATGAATCTTGACGGTTTTAAAACTTTCGATCTGATAAATATCCAAAAATGGGCATGTCTTAAGAAGGTGATAGAAGGAATGAGCGGATCGAAACAAATTCCATTGAATTGCATTCATCATATTACCAAACATTGATCGGTTTGGTTTTCATTGCTTTGAATAGGAGAGCTCATTGAAGAACTTGAGTCTTCTCTTTTACTTAAAACAAAATGGAACAAATTTCTGCTCGATATACATATCAAAGCTGTTCGAGTTATTTAGACAGACAAATGAGAGCAGTCGCTCTAATTCGAGGTTTCAAGTATGCATCGTCGAAAAATACAAGGCTTTCCTGCCTTACAACCCTTTCAAATCCAACAACAATCATTTCAAAATCACAATAACAGCAAGTCTGCACTCGGATAAAAACTTACATCTACTTATTGAAATCTTCGAGCATATTTACGTAACATGATGAATGTTTTCACAGTGCATTTCGAATTAAAAGGAAAGATTTCCGGGCTTCACACTGTTATGCTTGATTAAATGTGATGTTTCGGTCTCTGCTCAGACCTTTATCAAACTTTGAATAATAAGGAAAAACTGTGAATAAATTAGAAGTCACGTGAAGAAGGTGAATAATTTTTGGCGAGATCATTTCCTCCGTATCGAGAGTTCAGTGGAATACCTCGCCTACAACGCGGGCTGTCCCGGGTTCGAATCCGGAATTTTCTTTACGATTTGACTAAAGTGAAAATATCATAATTTCAAATAAGTTTGAATCCATGTTTCCTTTTTCAACGGGTTGTATGCCCTTGCATTTAATAAAGCATAATAGTGTGAAATCCGGAAATCTTTCCTTTTAATTTTAATATTTAACTTGCAAATCCAACTAAACTTTATTCGGTTGACCTCAGTTATTATTCATCTAAATCTCTTCTTCTCAATGGCTCAAGCTCTTCCAAACATTTTTTTTAAATGATTGAAAATAATTACAACATATATTTTAATGGGATAAGAACCTTAATAGTTGCTAACCTTATTTGCTCTGGAAGTAGATTAAAATATGTGTTAATTTATTATATCTCAAGACTAGAACTTTAAACATTGTTTTCTTATTTGATGAAATGATGTCATTAATTGCGTGTTTATCGATATTTCTTTTGCACTACTTTCAAGATCGTTTGGGTAATTTGGAAAGTGATACCCATTAATTAAATATAATTTGACACAAAGTGTGATCTCGTTTAAGCTTTTTAATAACAGAGTTAATTAAATGGATTCTTATCACAGTTTATGAATAATAATTATGTTTGAGAATTTGTATAAAAATCCAATCAAATAAATTCGAATTAATTATAATTCTAAATAGTAATTAAAATATGGATTTTTGCAGGCTAATGGGACAAAGTCTGTTGAAGTATTATATTTATAATAATATTAAAAATAATTAGCTAGCATTTAAAGTACTAGATATATAACAACAACGATCTGATTAACTTTTAAATAGTCGTTAAGTTGCGGTGACGCTACTGGAACGTACTAGGTACATGACTAGGACCAATATAGACATACATCATCGCTGCTACGTTCCGGTCCCTAATTAAAAGTAAATATTTTTGACATAAAGCACACATTTTCAAAATAATCCTCGTTTTATTTCTTTGTCTAACCTGGTCACGGGAACGTAGGCCTTTAGAGTTCCAATTTATACAGAAGTTTTTGAAATTTTTTTTTGTAGTATGGAATAAGTTAGCCAAATAGCAAAGATATGAATACTATTTATCTAATTTATTGAATCGCTTTCTTCAATGGCACTTCAGCCCAAATCGAACATTCGCCCCCTGATCTTCAGGCTCCTTAATATTGGTTAGCCGTTCGCCCAACCCTCTATTTACGAATTTTCATGTTCGCAGATTGAGGTGACGCAAAAGTACCCACGTTGGTTGTGTGGTAGAATTATACGTCAACTGGGATTTGAACTCACGATCTTCGCGTTGTAGCTACCCAGGTGTTAAATCGCTTTATTTGTAAGATCCCATTTTTGCTCAATCAACTATTACAACTTTCGCTTTATTATGGTCACTATCGATCTTTATTAATTACAATAGTTCCGCCTTATTGGTTTTACGCTCCAATCTGTCGGTAAACTTTCGTTATTTATTGCATTCTGTTAGTTCACGTAGCTTTATATTTGTTATTTTTATTTATGCGTATATAGGTATACCTACCTGTATATAGTTAAAATTATTACTGGGCGGGAAATTCTATTGATTGTGGTAATAGATATCGAGTTATTATACACTGCTGAAGCTTTTTGTTGACTTTATAGATGTGACTCTCGATTTCATTTAGACGGTGGTGGATAAATCCCAAGTTAATTGTTTTGTGGTATTTTTGTAATGTACTATGGTTTTTCTTAATGGGCGGTAATGCCCCAGAGTGTGCAACTTGTTTACTAACATTGAAACTATATTCGATTTTTTTTTTGTTTAATGTTATTACAGTAGCTCTCGAAAAAACGAATCCGCAAAAATTCGGTATCCTTTCTGAAATTCGATTCTAATTTTCAAATTTTAAAGTTTGTGTTTCAAGACGCTATTGTGTTCGAAGTAAAAAAAATGTTATATTATTACCATGCCCTGATAGAGCTGGAATCAGGCCCGGACCGGCAATAATGATGGGTGTCCCTAACTTTCACAAATAAAAAGTAATAGATATATTGTAAAAAAAAATTCTGTTTTCTATTTAGTAAAACAAAAAAAAAACATAAAGCTTCTTTCGAATAATGGGAAACAAATAATAAAGTAATAAATAACAATAATCAGTCCAACATAGCATAGAATACATTTTTTTCTAATTAATTAGATCAAAAAATAATATAAATAACAAAATAATAAAATTTAGCGTGTTATAGGTATATTTTGAATATTTTCCTTTTTAAATCAACAGACAACAAGAATTTCATGTCAGTGAAGGCTTACGATCTTTTGAGTTTGCTAAGTTTTTTTTGGGAAGTCTAAATTAAGTGGTAAATCAGAGATCTGTTCGATCTGTTCCTAATGCTGATAAAACGGGAAACGGAACTTAAAAATAGGCATCATCGATAAATATTGAAATTAAATTCAATTAAGTTGGATTCAAATATGTTTCTTAGAACTGATTTTTGATAAATTCGTCCTGCAGATTCTTTTGAAGAAAATCAGTTCGTTACTTGAAGCAACAGAAATTTCCTTTTCACATTAATTTTGCATAGTTTGTGCTGCGACTTTAATTTCATCTTCGGTTAATTCTTCAAATGTCCACAGAATTTTGAAAAGAAATCAAAAAAGACGATAGATTTCGTGTAATGACGCAAACCTCTCTTATAATCCGAATTTCATGAAGTCAATAATATCGGAGAAAACATTTATTCCGTATTTGATATTACTCGTAAATACATGCTTCGGCTGTCGACACACGATAAAGATAAAATCGTATCAAAATGAAAGCTTCCACTACAGCTTTTGTACATATGTGACATACGACAGTTTTTTTTAAATAACGTATTAAATCAATCTAAAAAAACTCTAGGCATTACGTCAACTCTAGGCATTACGGCTTCAAACTTAATCGTCAAACTTAAATTTTGGATTTGTTTTGTATTACGCCTTGTGAAATCCTGAAAAATTCTGTATCGCAAATAAATAATGGACTTACCGTCAAATTCTTAAATTGTCTTTCTCTGAAGTTTTTTGTCTCTTTTTTGTAATGTTAACGAAATAAAACGTCATTGTAACGTAAATTCCTCGAAATTTCCTTCCCCGGTTGAAAGTTTCTTTTGGATCGAGTATTTGCTAGCAGAGTTAATATAGATTACAGAACGATATTAACTCGGGACTTAATATCGAAGTTAATATATATTAACGCGAGCTTATATCGAAAAGTGAGTTAATACGATTTTATCTCTATCGTGTGTCGAGAGCACTCGACATTTTCAACTATAACTAGATTCACAGCAACATTTTAATATCCTTCCCCAATACTTGAAGTTAAGCTCAAATTCATTTAGAAGGTCTAAAACACGTAGAAAAATTTCCGACCCTCGTTTTTGTAGAAAGCAAGCAAATGTAATAAATATTTCGTCTACAGATAATTTCGAATTTTCATATATATAATAATGAGACTTGGTTCTGAACAATCTGTAGTTGCGTCTACAATTAATACTTCGTAAATGCATCTAATTATCTTTTAGTGAAACTTGACTAGATTGTAAATATGAATTGGGTACCCACGCGATAACCCAAAAATATTGAGTTCGCACATCAGCTTTCTCATCCATTGTAACTTTTCTTTTCCAAAATTTTTGCTATACCTCTTTGTTTAGAACAAAACTCGTTCAGACGGCTGCATTAACGTTCGAACAAATCAATAAAAATCATATTATCAGCATTATTGAGAAATTTTAATTGCTAAACATACATATGTAGGTATTTCGTCGCTCAGTTTCGTTGTAGGATTGCGAGTGACAAGTTGAAAAACCTGTGATTGCCTCGAATACGGGGCTCCGTCCGATGCGGGGCCTGGGCTATACGACCTCCTTAGTCCCTCTCTATCAAGGTTTGGGTATTATCCATTAAATTCAATCAATTTCCTGTAAAGACCCATAAGACAGAAACAGTTCTCTTCCAAAACACGCTATATTGAAAATCGACTCTTTATGCCAAAAGTCGTTACCGTAGAATCCGTCCGTATTCGAAGCGCTGCATCCGTTTAGATAGATAGGTTTTAAGATCCTGGGTGATAAGACCATGATCACTGGTCCATTTGCCATTTTTAGATCAAGAAGGACTAGCTGTGGGTTTATTCTACTGCCCCCAGCCCACAGTGGGATTGTTTGTTCAGGTCCGTGGTGTCGCTAAAAGTCTCCAAATATAGTTGCATGAATTGGTAAAACCTCATATTACAGCTACTGCGCTGCGGGGAGTGAGGTATTACCTATTATTTTATTATTGTTTACACACAATCGTAAATTTTACTTTCAATGCAGAAAGTAAAATAATCCAAGTGAACCCGCAGAGAAGTGTAAGTTTTATGCAACTAGAAAACACATATGTATTGTGTTATAATCTTGGACGTTTTTCGGTTACCCAATCAATATTAGTGATGCTCAAAAAAACTCGATACGAGTTCTAAAACACTCGAAACTAGAAACCTGATGCAGGATATATATTTCCAACCCTTTCTTTCGTTATCAATATGTATCTCTAAGCTGAAAAATAAGAGTTTTATTCAATACTAGAGATCACCCGCGACTTTCATGATACTCGCATTTGTATGGGACAGGCTCGTGATCAAATCAATCCCGTGATTCGAGATCATATACGTATTGAAAAAAGTTAAGGACATATAAATATTATAGTTGTAGTTTGTGTTAAATTAAAAACAAAGCCCAAATAAAACCACAGCTTAAAAACATAACAGGACTACGATTGTGCGTAAAGCCCAATCGTACGATATTATAGATGCAAGCGAAATTTATTCTTAAGAACTCACTATACGTTTCGCGAACGAATTTTAATTTGTCCTAAGGAAGAATTTAGCGCAATATGCATTGGAAGGTTGGAGTTCCTTAGTGGTAAAAAAGAATTGGCATCGAATTCAGCCAAGATGTTTGCTTTCAGGTTGGGATGCGTAACAAGCTCATTGTTGTAGAATAAAGATTGACGAGGCAGAATTACTTCTGACGGTATGAGCGAAACTCTCGTCCAGGAACTACCCTTAGAATATCTCAAACTTTTTATTGGTCATGGAATTATTACTCTCGCTGTAAGCTGCATTTACAGAAATTTCTTTCTTTTTTTAAGCTAATCCAATTTACTTTAGATGGCAGTTGCTTATAAGCACGGTAAGCTGCCTCTTTACATTTTTCATTAAATCAAGTTAACTGTTTTCTTACGACCGCATCATTATATTTAGTGGGGACAAATTCGATTCTCCACCCATCCGCAGTTTTATTAGTTTTGAATAAAGCCCTGCGAAGTTTGGCTTCACACCATATCATACAGACCTAATATGAAATAATGATAATAAAAACTATAACTCTATTTTTTTTTGCAGGTTGTACCATTCGGAATGTTTAAACTTCTAAAATGGGTCAACAAAGAATACAATAATCCTCCTGTAATTGTAACCGAAAATGGAGTCAGTGACAAGGGCGGTCTTAATGATTTGGGACGCGTTGACTACTTCAATTCGTACTTGACGGCAGTCCTGGATGCCATGGAGGATGGCTGCAACGTAAAAGGATACATTGCGTGGAGTCTTATGGACAGCTATGAATGGAAAGCGGGCTACACGTGAGAAATATAAATGGGTCCAATTATTGTAAATATTTTATTAACGAATTTGTTTCTTTTTTATTAGTGAAAAGTTTGGACTCTTCCACGTCGATTTCAATCATCCGAATAAAACTCGTACGCCGAAAGTATCAGCCAAAGTTTACGCTCACATCGTAAAAACCAATCGAATCGATTGGAATTTTAGACCGAGTCCAGAACATACAATTACAGCCAATGCCCAGACATCGAATCTTCCTTCAAGCGCAAATAGTCAAAATAAATTTGCAGGGTTGATGAGCTTGCTAATCGTATTTGCTTGTTTACTCCTCCATTGAAATAGTTAATTAAATTCTCTTGTAAATTGCAACAAATTTTACCTGAATCTAATATCTTAGTAGTTTTTTTTTTGCATAATGGCGGAGCTGGATCTCTACGAAAATGCAATTTCAACTTTTGTACATTCTATTTCTTTTGTAAATGCAATATTCTAGAAAAAATAGCTCTAAGCTTAAGAAGATCTTGTAAAAATCAAATATGTTAAAGCAAACACAAACCTGCTTTAGACGATCGAAATTCTGGTCGTATTTTAATCACATCACATTTTGGACAATTTTTAACAAGAAAAATTCGATAGTTTCTACGATGTGATCCAAAATGCGATCGTTTAAAGCGGGCCTTAGAGTTTTAGTCTACAAATTAATAATTTTAATTTATTTGCCATTTATTTAATAATTATGTATACGTATATATGTGTAGCTTTTTAAATCTCAATTGTAATATATATTAATAGTAATAAAGTTTGCGAGTTTCGGTTGATCGCGATAATGCGAGACAGGAATTGAAAGAATTTCAATTGAATAAAACAAGGATTGCTATTTTACACATAAAAATTAACTTGATTGATGATTAATTTCGCGATAATTAATTAAAGTTTGTTTATTCAATCCACATCTGGTAAGAGATAAATAATAATTTATAATAAAATTAATTTCAACCTGTTATTGATTTTCTTTTCTTTCCGTAATAAAACGTGTATAAAAGTCAATATTATCCTATCACATACTTGAATTGGTAGTTAATTATAGTCAATCGATAGTAATTGAATTCAGTGATTCAATTTGCTTCAGATTTTATTCTAGAAGAGTAGTATACTAATTAGTTTGACCTATGATATATAGGTACTTGAATTCCTTTTTTTCTTTCCATATGTTCAATCACAAATGTATAATTAATCAATTCTAGTTCGTATATAATGTAAAATAACAACTTATTTAGATTTTTCATAAATGGGTTAACATTGAACTTCTCCTATTTTGATCGACACAGAAAAAAACAAAAAATTTGCTACCCTGAAATTTTGTTGTTTCGCGTTTCATGAGCCCATAAATGCAAAAAAAAAATCCGTCCCGCCGTACGCCGTCCGCTGTACGCGGTACATATGGACTCATATCTCCAAGACCGTTAAAGGAAGAATGTTCGTTTTTGGGTGGATTGCTGACTGGGTAAGTGAGCTCCATTATCTAAATTTTGTGGAGTGTCAGTTGCAAAGGGGAGGCGGCAGTGGCGTGGCGTGACTTTGTAGCTAGGGGAAGCAGTTATAATATATTTTTTTAAATATAATATATTTTTTTTAAATATATTGGTTTATTACGGTTAAGTAATATATTTATTATACACTCCGTTTCATATTTATAACCCACGTAGAACTTTTAGGTTATTTCCACTCGGAAAATTATTAAGCTTTTGTATTTGATTGCTAAATGTAGAAAGCCTGGAGCTGAAATTATTTGTAGGTAAATTATTGCAAAGATTCGTTAATTTTGCAACAGTTCCAGTTATTATACGTTTTTTGCTCGTTTCATATATAGGTATATAACCCAGTTGAACTTTCCAACGAAATAAAGTGTTTATTTCATATAAATTTTAAATAAAAAATGTTATACAAAAACTTAATAATTAATAGGGCCTCCTTTGGACTTCAAAAATCCTTTTTTTTCATCGATTGGATTAATTTATTTAACATTTGAGGGTCAAGTTTCTGCCATTCATCAAGGATTGCAGCTTTCAATTCCGCCAGTGATTCATACTGGCGAGTTTTAGCATATACCCGTCTGACAAGAACTCCCCAAATGTTTTCAATGGGATTCAAATCGGGAGAACATGCCGGCCAGTTCATCACCCTAATGGAATTTGTCTCCATCCAACCCATTGTTTCACAACTGGTATGAATTCTGGCATTATCTTGTTGGAAAATCGAGTTTTTTTCGCCATGTTCTGCCAGAAATGGCAGTAAACTGTTTTCGAGTACTTGGATGTAATCTCTACTGTTCATCCGCGATGAAATAAATTATATATCCAAACACCTTGCTGCAGAAAATGCTCCCACAACATCACAGAATCGCCACCAAAATTCCTCTTCGACAAATAGAGAGGTTCCTTCCTCAGATCGCGCCAGTAAGAATTAAATCCGTCGGGTCTATCTAAGTTCCATTTCTTGTTATTAGAAAATAGCTCCTTAAAATGAAATCTTGAGCTTAAACAATGAAGAAGTACGAAAGCCAGTATGTCACAGAAGACCAATCTGTAGCCCTGTGGTTTTCTGAGAATTCCATCCGAGCTTTCTTATGCGATCTAATAGTCGTGGAGCACTCTTCATTTTACCTCTAGAAATGTTAGGATTATGTTGAATCGTTCTCCAAACCGTTGTTTTTGACATCTTTGTTGGGACAAGAGCTGCCAATTTATTGCAACTCAGTGTCGCATTGCTTGCTGCCCGTACAATTTTCCTCTCTCCTCGCGGAGACAGTTTTCTTTTTCTTCCCTTTCTCTTTGTTTTCGCATATAACTCCGGATCTTTTAAAAAGTTTCGAATTACACGGCGAAATTTCACTTATGTTCAAACCATCATCTTTGTACGCTAAAATTTGACACTTTTGGACATCATTTAAAGACACATCGCGCGGTATTTTAAATAATAAGATTATTACGAAATCCTCTTGTAAACAACAACTAAACTGATTCAGTGTGTCGATTTTTAACTGCACTAATCACCATGTGGGTTATAAATATGAAACGCACAAAAATGACGATTTTCCAAGAACTGCAGCAAAAAGAACGGTAATGAGAAATGATTTACAGAAAAATCATTGTACAGAGTTTCTCAATCTTTCCTTGTATTTAATTTGGGGCAAAATTCTTTTAAGGCGAAAATAATTTCAAATTAGTAGGTGGGTTATAAATATGAAACGGAGTGTAAATATTACTAAAACCTCTCTCGTCAGCTGCTTGAAACATTGTTAATGTTGAGAGCACCCAGGAATCACGAACATGATATAAAAGAAAACGATTTACATTCACCCCTACTACCACACAGGAGCTTAAAGCGCCTGAATTAATAAATTAACAGACAATCCATATTGTTCAATCCCTTCAATAGATGGCATTTTATTTGCTAGGGTGGTAACGGACCGAAATTTGAAGAAATATTTTAGTGACGTCTGCTTTGATAGAGCCTTCAACCTTTTTTTTTATTAAATATTAGCTTTAAAAATGTTGAATAATTAATTAATTCAAGCCTTAGTTTAAGCTTCTAGTTTTTATTTTTTTAATAAAAAGAGTAAAGACGTCCAAAAAAAGATGTCGCCCGATCTGCCAAAGTTTAAACCGATTTGTTCCCACTCAAAGCACGACAAATATGGGCAAAATTGCCAGACCTATTTCTTCACAGTTTTCTTTCTGATCATTTTCGGCTAGTTCAGAATTTTCAATACTGGCAATACTTTGATCGAGAGCCAGAGCTTGCGATTGAAAGCGCTGTCTGGAAGCAATTGCGTTAATGCATCGCTCCTTCCTACAGAAGTCAAAATCTTACAAGAAAACCAAATAAAACTGCATCACAACTTTTACGATTCCCATACCTCCTGCGACACATATGTTTGGTTTCGTGAATGTAAAATACAGCGAATTTTATGAAAATTCTATACAACCTCCTGTATAAAACTAACTTTCTATACAGAGAATATTGAACGTGATTCAAGCAATCAATTAAAAAATTATTAACATTCACCCATCCTTACTATCACCCCTCCCCCTCCTTTCTCAAAAACCCAAACTTGTATAAATAAACGAATGAAATATTTATTCAATATACTGGAGTTATTAATCGTATCCGCAATTAAGTGTTAAATTGACAAGAGCCCTGCCCAAGAACCCCCTTTCACTTAGTCTTCCCTAACCACTCTAACCACTTTTCACGCATCTTCGACTTGTCTCAAGAATTAAAAAGTTGCGCCCGAGTTGTTGGCAGTTTATCGTATAATATTTGAAACATTTTGTCCAGGCTGCATGTAATTAATTCGACTAAAACTACTATTATGAAGGGTTCTCGCAAATTAAGAAGAAAATTGATTTTTCAACTATTGATGTTTTACGAGCGAACCGTCGAAATTTTTATTCGTATCTGATTACTGTATACTCTTCCTAGCTAAGCTACCATCTCATTTATCCGTCTTTAATGCAGATAGTAGGTGAAGTCTTGTTCTGCAAATAGGCACCTAAAAATGTGATTGCTACCCCCATTCCAAGGAAATCTTTGTTATCTGAGCATAACTTTCGAGACTAGTAAACACAAAAAAGTTGCTAGGGCAGATCTACTGAACACGGATTTTAGCCGTCTAACCATTTTGATTGTGACTGCCAGCGCGGCAGGAGTAACCAAAAACCAAATTTGGATTCGTAAGGGAGGTGGAATAAGGGGTCAGTGGATCAGAAAAAAAAATGGTTAAAGATAATGGTATTCTCTGCATTAAGCTTTTGTCAAATTTTTCATGTTAGTTAGTTTCGAAGAAAAATGAATTTCCTTATAATATCTAAATCTCGTTAAATTTGTATGGGAGATGGTAGAAGGAGCTAGAGGATTTTGCTAGTTACTGAAATACTTATTTAATTTTTTGGAAAGATAACATGCAAAAACTTTGGCTCAAAGTGCTTGAGAATTATTGTGAAGGGAGGCTAGCGTATTATTAATATTCACAATGTCGAATAATCCCAATAACCTCGGAGCCTTTTCACTTAATTTCCAAATGGCTGAATTTCTTTGGTAGCTTATCGAATGGAGCAGTGATTTTACGTCTGGCAGTAGAGATGGTATGCTATTTCACATACCTGCGATTTTTTCACTGCTATTTGAAAAGAGCAATCGCATACTGCGATTGAAAATTTAAAAGAGCTGCGAGCAAATGCATACTGCTTACGTTCTATCTATACATAGTAATATAATTGTAGTGTCTGTCTGTTATTTGCTTATAAATGGCTATAACTTATGTTTTTTGAGTTATTTTAGCACTAACTAAGCATAAAAACACATTTTTTAAATTTTTGTCTGTCTGTCTGTCTGTCCGACCGCTTTTCACGCACAAACGGCTGAACCGATTGTAATGAAACTTGCACAGTTTGTTAGGTGTCCATCGGAATGAAATCTGCTTTTGGTTTCATTTCACTCCCCTCACGCCTTCTACCCCCTCCCATACAAACTGACTCATTTTCAAAATAATATATTAATCAAATTTTCTTGGAAACCATAAAAGCTATTAATTTGAAATTTGGAACATATTATTTCTATTATAAATGCAGACGTTTGGTCTACAAATTGTTTAAGTTTCCTAACTCCTTTCACCACCTCCCATAGAAACTACACTATTTCATGAATTACTTTACACCAAATTTCTCAGTACGTCTAACTTCCATCGAGCTAAAATGTTGTATTAAATCCTTAATTAACATTATTATTAATATCGGGAAAAAATTAACCGATTAGCTTCACTCCTTCTTTCCCCTCCCATACAATGAGACACATTCCACGACTATACAATAATTCGATTTTCTTGAAAAGTATGAATGATACAGATCTGAAATTTAAAGTATATCAATTGCATGATAGTTATAGTTGTTTCTCGAAAACTCACCAAAAACCCCCCACTGCTTCTACCACCTCTCATACAAATTGCACAATTTCATTAAATTCAATGCACTAAGTTTCTCAGTACCTACTCAATTTTTGAAGCTTAAATTTGGTACAAAACATTATTATAGCTACTCTAGCATGATGTGATATAAATTAGCTCAGTGCTGTCACCCCTTCTACCACTCCCCATACAAAATTTCTTAACACCGCAAAAATTTCGATTCCATCTATACATAGTATCGTATGATTGGGCTTTACGCACAATCGTAGTCCTGTTATGTTTTTAAGCTTAATGTTATTATACTCTAGATGAAATCTGAGAATATATTGTGTTTGCCTTACCGTTTATAACGCTAAGAAATAATGCTCGCACAGAGTCGCCAAGGGTACAGAAATATTTGTTGTCGCTCAAAAACTTCGATTCCGAGTTGCTGTCTGTCCGTCTGTCTACAGCATAACTCTCGAACGCTTTGAGCTATCGTGCTGAAATTTGTTGTGTGTCATTTTTAGCAAAAAAGAAACTTTAAGTTCGTGAACGGGCCACATCCCCCCACTCCTTCTACCCCCATACAAATTCCGAAATTTTCAGAAATTGATTTTTCTTTGAAACTATTTAAGCTATCGATTTGAAATTTTAAATATTATGATATAGATGTCATTAATAAGACGAAATATTGATCCGGTCCCGTCACTCCTTCTACCCCCTCCCATACAAATGCATAATTTTGAAAAAATGCAGTTTTTCGATTTTCGTTGAAACTAGCAAAGTTGTAAAAACGAATTTTTGCGAGAATTAATTTTATTATAATTCCAATCAGAATTAAAAAACTTATCAACTTCACCTCACTCCTTCTACCCCCTCCCATACAAATTTCGCGAAATTGTGGAACGTCCGATGATAAGGGATTTGTTTAGCGATATTTTGGTCGGTGGGATCTGATCTGATAGGTGAGGTGTAGAACGTCCGAAGTGGTCAATGATGCGCTTTGCTAGAGTTTTTTTGGCGGTTTTTGTTCTGAGTTTCGATCTGGTCGGTTGGTAGGACATGTTGCGGCTATCGCAAGCTTCGCCGATTTATGTTGCAGTCCACCATGTCGATAAGAGCTTTACGTTCTTCATGATGAAATGGCTTGTGTGAGGTAATGTGTGAAAAAGTAAACAGTAGACCCTCTTGGTTTGGTTTTCTATGACCGGGTGTTTTTTTTTATTTGATTTGTATATATGCGATGCGATCGATGACCGAGTGTTTTTTTTATTTGGCTTGTGTATATGAAATGCGATTGATATTTTTGCCATCCTGACTCGATTGCGCTCGATCGTTTTTTCGTACATTGGATAGTAAAAGAAAACCTTTTCATTCCCAGGAGGAAATGGGTGAAGTGTTCACTATGCGCACTGAGCTGGTGGTACTGAGAGATTGGGTCTGCCTGATTGTTAGATGCAGGATTTCGCAGAAAATTACTATTTTGTCTCTTTTTTTTAAATTGCGCACTAGCATGGATAATAGAGGTGGAAAAATCACTGCTATTGGAAGAGCTGCTCTTTTTCACAGATATTGAAAAAGAGCAATCGCAGTGGATCACTGCGATTAGAAAAGAGCAGATTTTGCCATCCCTATCTGGCAGTATGTCCGCAAGACTTAAGGTCTCTTGTTCATCACTAACTTAGCTAAGTCCAATAAAAAGTTCAGCCTGTATGTAACATGTTGACTGGCTCTCGGACTACTTCCTAAGCAAATAAATAAAATTATAACAATAGATTTTAAAAACTTCCTTTATTTTTATCTTTTTTAAAAGTTAATCGCTTATTCAACAAAAAAAAAATATTTCCTATAACATTCTTTTTAGTCGTGTAATGATACCTGAACAAATAATTGTTCTTACAAAGTAATAAAAAAAAAATTAAATTACAATGTTAATTTTATCTATAGTTTTTTTTTTATAAAAACAAAAAAACACCCATACCAAGGTTTTTGCTTATTTTTTAATTTAGTGTTATAATTCCTAGTTTAATGTTTTAATTTCTTTTATATTATTTGTTTTTTTCTCAAGTATTTGATTTTTATTTTTTATTTAATTATTACATTATGTTAGTCTAGCATCATTTCAATTACGATTTTATTTTATTAACTATCTAATTTCTTGGCAAAAATTGGACTAAATGTGGAATAATTCATATATATATATTTTTTTATTTGTCAATTTATAAATAAATTAAAAAGTTCGCTTTTTATTTATAAATGTAAATTTCGGAAAATAACAATTGTGAATAAATTAATTTAAACGGTTATGAATTGAAAACTGTTGTTAAATTGGATTAATTTAATGATAGGAAAAATAGCCGAAAGGATTTAAAGAAATCTTTAGATTTTAGTTAACTATTAAATTTGTTATAGTGATTATTTATTATAGTTAAATGTACACTAGATATTTGTTGTTACATTTTATTTTTAGTTTAATAAATTCATTGTTTATACATTTGAATTAGTCGATGAACTTATGTGGACGGTTTTATTTCTAGATTACCAAACCGCAAAATATTAAATTTTATGATAATTTCAAATTGTAAATGCAGTTGTTATGTTTATTCGTTTTAAATCATTTAAAATGAAAAGTTATATAATACAATAAATAATTTTTTATTCTGTATTTCGAATTAAAGGAAACAATTTCCAGATTTCACACTTTTCTGATTTATTAATGGTGACGTTTCGGTTTCTGCTGAGAGCTTCATCAAAATGAACTTAATGAAGATAAAGTCTAAAATCAATTGAATATAATAAGTAATTTAAGTTCACTAGGATTTGGGCTCAAAACTACATGACACACATTTTTAGGCGAAAATCCCTGAAAGTTTCGTTTCTTATGAGTTTGGAATTCGCGCCAAAAACACGCGGTTTCGATGTTTTCGCCCCAAAAACAAGTGCTGAGATGTTTTTAAGCTCGATGTATCATCCATAAATAATCTGCCTACAAGCTTGAACATCACTATTATTTGGGAGTTATGAGAAATTTCATTTTTCAAGATAGTAGTGTAATGTCCTCAATTCAATTCAAAGCACCAAAACCTTTTTTAGATAGAGGGGGAAGGCTATTTTTTAGATTAGAAGATTTCGAAAACGGAAGTGAGACTGACCATGCGTACATTTTTTAGTTTATTTAGCCTAATGAACACCTAATGACCAAAATATTGATCATAACGATCTCAGCTAGTGATCTCATTTTTCACATAATTAGGTCTATTATGACGAAGAATGTACTAAAGCTTCACATATAAAATTTTTCAAGCTAGAAAGAAGAAGAGTCAGGAAATCTTAATTAGGAAAGTACTATGTGTCACCTTTCGACTAACGATGAAGACGAACTTAATTACTAATTAGGGATGCTATGGGTTTAAGGCTAATGCTCAGGATCGCGTCTTGTGGAAGAGAGTTGTTTCTGTCCTATGCCCCTATAGGGGGTCTTAACAGGAATTTGAAATGAATGCGTCACTGGTATGACACACAGCCGGTTAGTGATAATTTAAGCCTAATGAATAATTTGGCTCTGCTATGTGTCACTGTTATTAGATTGATTGATCAGGAACCATCTATTAAGCCTAATAATCTTCAGAAGTAGAACGAGACTACTTGTACAAAGTTTTCATCTTTAATTTTTTTGATTACCAGCAGCTGAAAAATTCGCGCTTAAACCAATGCAGCTGCCTTGACTAGTTTTTGAGCTCACAACCAGTTAGGCGCAAAGCTATCACGATGCTCCGGAGCATGTTTAATATCAATTTAAAATGATTTCAAAGCTTAAAATATTATAGAGCACTACAATTAACTTTCAATTATCCTTTTCTCAGAATCAAATCGAATCCGCAGCCCAAAATATCGTTGATAAACAAAATTCTAGTGTACTTTCTTGATAATTTGTTTTATAATATATTTGTTTTCGCTAATTTTAATTTTAAAATTGTTCAGTTTATAAATAGTGCTTAGTTTAAGTTTAGTTAGTTTAAAGTTTAGTTTATAATATAAATGTACGGATGTGTATATGAATAAATATGTATATAATCTTTGATAATTTCTAATAAAATATTTTCTTTATTTTTTCAATTAAATAAACATTTTTTTTCCATAAATTTTAATAGCAACAAAATTCTTAAATATAAAAATCACTCATTTCGAATTTCATTTTTAGAATCACAAGTATATAGTTAAAACTAGAATAGTAAAGTGCACAAGAGTGTTAGCGTTAAGTGTTTTTAGTAAGTTTTACTTAATTTTTGATGTCGAAGTAAACATAAATCGAACATAGCTAAAAAGCGCATATATACATATTTTTTTATAAATATTAATTTTAAATTCTTTTATTTCATTCATTTGGAAGAGAGTTGATAGGAGAAAGAAAAAATTTAGTTTAAAAATTTCGGTAATATTCAGTTAATCTATTTATATTTAATATTTATAATAAGAGGCTTTGGTGCAATAAGTTTTACTCGCGTGTATTTTACAATTTTATTCCGTTATATTTAACTATTATAATTAGTAATAAGAAAATATTATCTATTACTTAAAGTCTTTTATATACGATAAATATTTACAAAATAGTTTTTTGTTTATAATGTGTGAGCAAATTGAATTTTATGAAAATAAAACATAATAAACATGATTTTTTTTTAAACATATACCAAATTAATGAAAGTTTTCAATGCCGTGTAACTAATGATAAATTTATCAGGCAATTGGTCCAAAATGAAACTACTGTTGGTTGATATTTCTCATCAAGGTGTAAAATATTAACAAAATATATTTATTTTATATCAATAACTTTAAATATTCGTTCTTAAGACCGATCTACGATGGAATTTCCGAAAATTCATTTGCAATCTATTTTAACAAAGTATTGAGAATTTATTGATTTCAATGCCTGCTGTTTTATTGTAAATTCAGTCGAAATTTATTTTCGCAAAATTGAAGCCGAAGCTGAAGCCGCATTTATTGTAGACCAGCTTTCAATTACACAAATGAATAGTATAAGCACCAATTTTGATTAACAAATTGTTAATTTTTTAAAAATTGCCAGTTGTTCATAGTGAATTGTTAGTTACATAGAAAACAAAACTAATTTTAATGTAATATGATAAATTTTTATATTCACAAAAGAAACAAGAACATTTATATAATTAAATGGAAAGATTTCTGGATTCTACACTGTCATGCTTTGCTATTCGTAACGTTTCGGTCTCTGCTGAGACCTTTATCAAACTGAAGGTTTCAGCATAGACCGAAACGTCACAAATAATAAAGCGTTGCAGTGTAGAATCTGGAAGTCGTTCCTTTCTATTAGAAATGCACTGTGAATACATTCACCAAACCAAATTTAAATAAGTTTATTTTTGGATTTTGTTCCAAAAACAAAATGTAGTCTTAAATCGAATACGAATTGTTAACTTAGATTTGTTAAGATAATTCAAGAAAGGAAAATTATACATTTTGCATTTTCACTTTCCTTAATCATAAAAGTGGCTTAGCCACCTTCTTCAAATGTGGGAGAAAAAGGACCTTTCTGCAAAAATATACTAATAATTTGGGAATTGAAAGATAAAATCCGAATTGATTGATGTGTGTAACTAATTCGACGTAGAAAGCATTGCGTTTCTTGCCGAGAGCTCAAGAAATTTTTTTTTATAAGCGATAAAAACAAACAATTCTTCATGAAAAGCATAACAGGGCTACGTTTGCGCGCAAACCCCAATCTTACGATACTCTCGATAGAAGAGATAGAAGATAGAAGAAATTGTGTATAAGAAGTGATAGAAGGAGTGACGGTGAGCATTGTACTAATTTTTGCCACATTATTCTAGAGTTGCAATTAAAATGTCTTACACATACAGGGTGGGCCATCCAGTGATTTCTTTTTAAACCATAGGTTATTTAGACAAAGTCAGTATCATACCTCCGCGGAACGAAATGAGTCGCTTTACACTTGAACAACGTTGGGCTTAGAGCACCTTGAATTGGACAACGATTTTGGGCGAAAAATCATCTTTTCTGACGAGGCGCATTTTCATCTCGGAGGCTACGTTAACAAACAAAATTGCCGCATCTGGGGCTCGGAAAACCCGCACGTTATTGCCGAGAAGCCAATGCATCCACAGAGCGTGACAGTTTGGTGCGGATTGTGGAGTGGTGGCATCATTGGAGCATTTTTCTTCGAAAATGAGGCTGGGAACAACGTTTCGGTCAACGGTGAACGTTACAGAGCCATGTTATCCGACTTTTTTTTTACTGAAATTTTAGACATGGATTTGGACGTCCTCTGGTTCATGCAGGATGGCGCGCTATGCCACACAGCCCATGCCACAATCGATCTTTTACGCACCAAATTCTCAAATCGCGATGTCAATTGGCCGCCTCGGAGCTGCGGTTTGACCCCTTTGGACTTTTTTTCTGGGGAACCGTGAAGGACCGATGTTATGCCAACAATCCAGAAACGATTCAAGCACTTAAGGCCAATATCATCCAAGCAATCCGTGAGTTACTGCCCTAAACCATCGACATGGTCTTGGAAAATTGGAGTGACAGAATGCGCTACTGCGAAACCAGCCGAGGCAGCGACTTGAACAAAGTTGTATTCTATCATTAATGGGAATGTTTGCTTTTACTAATGAAGCCATAACACATGGAAAAAAAATGAAATTTTGTCATTTTATTGCATTTTTAAAAAGAAACTTGTATTTGGCCTACCCTGTACAAAATTAAATAGGTACTGAAAAAACTAGTGTGTTAGATTTAGTGAAATTGTGATGTTTGTATAGGAGGTGGTAGAAGGAGTTATTGCTGATTTTTTCTTCAGAAAGAACTATGAATATTATGCAGTTGACATCCCTCAAATTTCAGACAAATTCATGCTTTTCAATTAAATCGAATTTGTAAAGTTGTGAAATTGATTCGCATTGTAGTTAGGGAGTAGAAGCAGTGAAGCTAATAGGTATTTTTTTCCGATCTTAATAATATTGTTAATTATGTAAGTATTGTGGGCGAAATTGGAGCTCGATATACACATGTAATACGTACTGAGAAAATTAGTTTAAAGTATTTAAAAAAAGTGCAAATTGTAGGGAGATTGCAGAAGGAGTGAGGGGATCCAAATAATTTGTATACCATATGTCACATTTGTGATGAAAATATCATGTTCGAAATTTCAAATTAGTAGCTCTTATAGTTTCCAAGCAAATTTGATTATTGTAAATTTTTGAAAAAACGACCGATTAAGTGCAATCCGCATCAATACCAGATTCTTTAGTGTTTGGTTTATTAACGTCCACGACGAAACAGATATTCAACCAAATAGACGACGTTCTAATTGAGAAAAGGACAACCTTTAGCATTCTCAACATGCGTACATGTCGAGGGGCAATTGCGACACAGACCACTATTTGGTAAAGATCAAATTCAATCGGTTCCTAAATTCGACATTGGTAAACTCAAGGACGTAAAAGTAGTTGCGATGTACGTATCAGCCATGGGGAGACGCTTCGCGATATTGCTAAACAACAATACCAGCATGCTAATAGAAGGAATATGGCAAAACATCAAAGAAAGAAATGATTGGTTCGGTAATGAACCTAAGATCACTGCGGAATAGAAGAAATAAACTATTCAAAAAACTTAAGAAAGTGGGCGCAATCTCCCCCAATCTCCAAAAAAAATATGACACGCTGGCTTCAGAGTTCTCTTCTGAGTCCCGGACTGCATATGAAGTTTATGTAAAAAAAATCGGTGAAGATATCATAACAGAACCAAAAAGATTTTTCGACTTCGTTAACACAAAACGTAAAAGTTCGGGTTATCCCGTAACCATGACCAATAGAATCACGCAATCTTCTTGCAAGCATGATATCTGCGACATGTTTGCTGACCGTTTTCGCGACGTTTTTGGAGTACAGTCAGATTCGACCGAAATCGAGCCCAACATTTCGGTTCCTCCACTCGTTGAAAATATTTCATTAACCATTGAGGAGGTGCTTAATACTCTTACAACTATTGATGTCAAAAAAGGTCCAGGTCCTGATCTTATTCCTCCCTTATTTTTATCGAAGTGTGCCCTTCAGCTCTCAACACCTTTATACTGGCTCTTTAACAAGTCACTCTCATTGGGAGTATTCCCATCGGCTTGGAAATCGTCGCATCTCACACCCATCCATAAGAATGGTGACAAACGAAATGTGAAGAACTATAGAGGTATAGCTATTCTATCAGCTATACCGAAATTATTCGAAAAAATTATCTGCGACAAATTAACCAAAATAATCAACCCTATTCTTAATGACCAGCAGCACGGTTTTAGAAAAGGGCGCTCAACCATGACTAACCTCATGATTCTAGTATCTGATACACTCTGCGCACTGGAAAATGGGCATCAAATTGACGCAGTATACACTGACTTTAGCAAAGCCTTCGACCGAGTTGATCACAACATCCTGATTTTAAAATTAAAAAAAATTGGTGTTACAGGATCCCTTCTTGACTGGATTAAATCCTATCTTAGTAATAGAACTCAATTTGTCAAGTTCCAATGCTCCATTTCCAAGGAAATCGTAGTGTCCTCTGGGGTACCCCAAGGAAGTCACTTGGGACCTCTCTTATTTAATATTTTCATCTCAGATCTATCTGAAGTATTAAAAAATATCTCGCATCTGTTGTACGCTGATGATCTGAAAATTTATCATACTGTTACCTCACCCGCTGATGCCACATTTTTGCAATCCAAGCTTATTGCACTAGATGAGTGGTGTAGTCAGAACAAGTTAGAGCTTAATGTCGGTAAATGCCACGTGATAAGCTTCTCACATAAAAGATCCACATACCTACATGACTATTTCCTGAGTGGATCTCAACTACATCGTGTAGATCAAATTGAGGACCTCGGCATTCTACTCGACAATAAACTCTGCTTTAAGTCTCACTACAACCGATTAATCTCAAAAGCCAATAGACTTCTTGGATTTATTAAGAGAAGAGCCAAAGAGTTTAAGAATGTATGGGTCACTAAAACATTATTCTGTTCCCTTGTCCGTCCTCTTCTGGAATATGCATGTCCCATCTGGAACCCCTCTTTCCAGTTATATAGTAACAGAATAGAGTCAATACAGAAGCAATTCCTTCTCTTTGCTCTTAGGGACTTGTATGATCCTAGAGACTTTGAGAACCTTCCACCGTACGCAACTAGGCTCCAAATATTAAATCTTTTACCTCTTAGTTCTAGAAGAACTATGCTCACATCCTGTTTTACCTTAGATGTTTTGAATGGCGATATTATGGTAGGTCACATATCAAATAAATTCAGACTCAATGACAATGTCAGGCTGACGAGACATTCAGGACTACTAAAGGAATATCCGCATAGTACAGTTTACGGACAAAATGAGCCTATTAACAGATGTTGTAGAGTATTTAACAAATTCAGTGTACACTACACACCTCCAATGAGTAAATTGACATACAAACTAAGACTGCGCTCTGTTTTATAAAGTATCCCAAACCCTGTATAACCATCCTTCTACCAGTGTCCATCTTACTAGTTAGATTAAGTTACGTAAGTTAAATTGTCTTAAGTTACATTAAATTAAATTAAATAATATAAGTTAATTATTATGTAACTAAATATCTTGTTATGATAAATAAATAAATAAATAAAATTGAATGTCAGCGATAAAATTAAGGTTACAAAATATTTATGGAACGGCCGATGCGAGTCAAACATAAATATAATCTTAGACGATTTGCAAACAAAATCTGCAGATGGAAAAAACGGAAGTACAATATTAATGAAATTAAAAACATGGAAGAACATTTTAAATTACACAACACAAGAGCCACGCATTCCCTTGTTAAAAGAATGGAAGAGGGATGCTAACCTAAGACGACCGAAGGATGCAGAAGGCAACATTACGTATAAGTAATGCGGAAGTTATAAAACAAAAATGGGCGTAATACTTTGAACACCTCTTCAATCCGAGCCTATCATTTGCACGAACAGTAGCAGCGGACTTAATAGCAGGTACAGCTGATGTAACATCTGATGGAGGATTCTTTTTCATTTCTTTCACACTCGAAGAACTAAAAACGGCCTTGAAGAACCACCCAAACAACAAAGCGCCGGACACTGGTTAAATTCTAGCTGAGCTTCTGAAAGTCGGCTAGACGTGCATAGCTCATCTTATTTACAGATTAGTCACGGATATATGGACGCCTGAAACATTTCCTGAAGACTGGTGCAGAGGTACCATATGTCCAATTTATAAAAAAAGGTGACAAACTCTTCTGCGAAAACTATCGAGGATTGTCTTTGTTGTGTACGTCTGATAAGATGTTGATAAAAATTTTGGAAAAGAGAATTAAATGACAAGGTAATTGGTATTCCAAGGCACGTTTAAAGCTGAACGAAAAACCACGGACCAGATATTCTCAGTTAAACAGGTGCTGAAGAAGTGCTGGGAATATAGAATTAATATGCACCAGATACTTGTCGATAGGCATACGATAGTATCCAGGCGCATACTGTATACCATTATGTTAGAGTTCGAAGTTTCACCAAAACTAGATAGGCTTACAAGAATGACATTGACAGAGAAATGACAACGACCTTAAACAAAGTGACAGCCTGGCACCAATGCTTTTCAATTTGCAACTCGAATCTGTTGTTCGGAAACTTCCTGTTAACACCAAAGGAATATTATGGTTCATCCACACAACTCGTAGCATATTATATACTTGCAAGATCTCTGAAGAGTGCTACTCCCTCTGTCCGAAATTATGGTATACATTTGAAAAAAAATCTTAGATTATCTAAAGTTTCGAAAGTAACGGTCAATACTCATTACATTGGTAGATACATAGCCTAACATATTTGATTGGCGTTGCTTCTGAGTTAAGTTGGAATTTGAAGACAAAAATTTTTAAGAAATATAAAAGAGTGTAATTTCAAAATTGAAAATTTTAACCCAAATAACACGAGTTTACAAAGAAAAGATGCCAAATCGAAATAATTGACTAATGAACAACGTCATGGTATATTGCAACAGCTACTACAGTATATGAAGAACAAAAAAATTAGAACACGGTGCTATTAATAAAGTTGCAGCGGCATACCACGTATTCCGTCTGACTGTAAGTAGAATTTCGATTACACTAAAATTTATTTGTATGTAGTTATATTGTGATAATAATACCTAGGGGCAAACCTATCGAAGGAAGGAAGTGAATCCATCGAGATAAAAGGAAGAATAATGCTGGCGAATAAGTCGTATATTTGGTACTACCAATAATTAAAATGAAAAACGTGCACAGGAAAACTAAACGTAACGATTGTAAGACCTGTGCTATGGTATAGCAGTGAAACGTGGACATTAACTCAGGCGCGCGAAAAATTACTTAACGCCTTTGAAAGAAAGTACTCAGAAGAATCCATATGCCATATTCGCCAATCCAGAAGTATCAACTATAATAAAATTCATGAAGCTGCAATGGGCTAGTTATGTATGTCGAGAGGATTGATGATGGAAGGATTCCCAAACGCACACTAAGGGGCAAAGTCGATGGACAAAGACCAGTTGGAAAACCACAAAAGCTCTAGGAGGATTTTATTGACGCATACAGCAAATCACTGCTGAGATTGTTAAACTGGAGGACGCGGTCAGTGCACCGAGAACGATGGAGGCGCAGTAGACAGGATGTAAAGGCCCTATTCCGGCTGTAGCGCCATGTTAAGTCAAAAACTTGCAGCTTCGTGAGAAGGGAGATCTCTCTTAACCTCCGGAAAGGAAAAAGGATACCGAAAGCCTTGCAAGTTTTATTTATACGAGCATCAATATCATGACAATGCTTCCGAGGTAACAAAAATCTTGCACGTCTTCCACATCTATCATATTTTTGCAAAATTTTCATCGAGATGCTGAGCTGTTGAGCTAACTCAGTTGTTTTCAGGACAAAGTTTTTCGCTTAACTCTTCCATTTATTATTTTTTTTTATTTCTGGTATTAATATTTTGGAAAGCGTAATTTTGTGACGAGCAGATCCATGAATGCTTAAAGTTCAGGCATGGAGCGGGTGCGCTGCTACTGCGCTATGTTGCATTTCGTCCCAGGCTTACGACGGACTCGTCAGTAAGGCTTGTGTAAGCAGGCTCTGCCTTAGACGCGAAGGGAATACCGTGCATTTAGTGGGATTAGAACCCGAGGATTTCGAGTTGCAAGGCGGTCGTGCTGAGCATTGAACTATCTAGACCCCACGGCTTAGTCGGTTAGTAGCGTTGTAGTATAAGCCGCCACAGTACTTCCCCACCAGTGACAGCGGTGAGTCGTGTCTTTGAGCTGGTGACGACTAGGATGCAGCTGCGCACGTGCAGCTCTACGAGCGTGCAGCTCTACGAGCGTGTTGCTATTCAGTATTGTTGTTGTAAGAACGTGGTGCTGTAACTTGTGGCTGTATGAGCAAAGTATGAGTGCTGTATGAATTAGCACAGTAGCAGCGCACCCGCTACATTGGTGACCCCAACGTGATCAATACGATCACATCTTCGTCTCGCTAGCACGCAGCACAATCCTAATTCACACAGCACTCATATTTCGCTCATACAGCAACACGCTACAGCACGACGCTCTTACAACAATACTGCACAGCAACACGCTGTGGTTGAATCGGTACATCTCAGTAGTCCACAGCGATTTTTAAAGTGGATAAAAATCTGGAACAAAGAATTGATCTTAAATTTTGTGTTTCCAACCAAATTTGGTGTGCGGAATCGTTGCGGCTTACGGTGATTCAGTAATATTAAAAACACGAGCCTTCGCGTGGTACAATGCCTTTAATGACGATCGAGAGATCGTTGAAGACATGCCTCGTTCTGGACGACATTCGATCTCTTCAACTGACGAAAACATTCAAAAAGTGAAGGAAATGGTACTCGAAAATTATTATGCCAATGTTAGGGAGATAGCAGGAGACCTCGACATCTTTCGAGAATCCTATTGTTCGATTTTGTTAGATACTTTGGCCATGAAACGCGTCCTTTCCCGACTCTTTCCAATAAAGCTGCATTTTCTTAAAAAAAAGTAGCGTGAACAGGTCTCTTTGGACACACTTGATCATGCGAATTCATGGAACGCTTCATAACTGATGATGAGACACGGGTCTATAAGTTTAATAAGAAAACCAGCCAACAATCATTGGAATGGAGGAAAAAAAGGAGCCGAAACCGAAAAATTCACGCTAAAGCCGCTCAAAAATCTAGACGATGCTCATTGTTTTTTTCCGATATTCGAGGTCTGATCCATTCCGGAGGGGCAGACGGTCAATAAGGAGTACTATTTGACCGTATTGAAGCGTTTGCGTGAGAAAATCTGTAAAAAACGGCCGGAATTATGAAAGGAGAATTCATTGATTTTCTACGATGATAATGCGCCATCGCATAGAGCCTCTCTTGTGATCAAGCCCAAAACAAGCGCAACAAATTCCATCAATCAACCACTGTATTCACCAGATTCCGAAACTGAAATTGCCGCTTCGCGGAACCCGTTTTCAGTCGATCGAGAACATAAAACAAAATTCGCTGAAGGCTGTACCAAAAAGTGCTTATGGAAAGTGTTTCGAGGACTGGAAAAAACGCTGGCAGATATGTGTTGCATCTTATGGGGATTACTTTGAAGGCGACAAAATAAATATTGATAATTAGTTAAATATTTTGCGTTTCACAAATTCCCGATACTTTTTGGTCACAATGTATAGACCTTCTAGAATTATGTCCATTATATTTCGAATAATTTATAATTTTCCAGTAGCAACTGAAAATTCGTGTTTACAAAGTCGTATTGCCTGGAGTGGGAATCGAACCCACGACCTATTGGCTGTGAAGCAAGCTTCCACTACGCCCCACGGAGGCCTCAATTGCTGGCATTGTTGGCCCATTTTTTTCGAAAACTCTGCTGCAAACGCCTTTTCGGTTAACGGGGAGCATTAAAGAGGCACGATACTGACTTTTTGTGGTCAGAAATTGAGTACAAGGACTTGAACAACCTTTACTTCGAACAGGATGACGCGATATGCCATTCAGCCCATCGAACAATCGAATTTTCGGACTAAGTTCGGTAATCGTATAATCATCCGTATTCGCGATGTCCATTGACCTGCTCGGAGCTGCGATTTGATGCCGTTGGACTTCTTTTGTGGGGTGTCGTGAAAATCATCGATGTTATGCGGACGATCCACACCCTTAAGTTGAATATTGGTTAAGCCAGATAGAGGCCAAAACCATTGATAACGTCTTGGATTGGGCCGACAGGATGCGCTACTACGAAGCCAGCCGAGGCGCCACATGAAATATATGTATCCATAAATAATGGGATTTGCCCTCTTCAATAAAAAAGCGACCTTTGAAAAATATTGATCAGTGTTCATTTTAATGCATTTTTAAAAAGAAACTTGAATTTGGCCCACCCTTTAGAATCAGACTTGATCCAATCTGTCTAGATCTTGAAGCTAACGCAGTAAACTGTTGAAAAAGTCGAAGAAAATTCGAATTTCTGGAGAGAATGGATCAGATAAGATTATACTCTGCATATTTTCAAAGAATTCTAAGAATGGAAACAGAAATACCGTTCACTTAATATTTACCTCTGTAAGCTTAACCGAAAATAATTATCGACATGGCTTTCTATTCATTTTTAACTTTTAAATTTTCCATAAATTCTTTTTTTTTTTCGTCAGTTTCTTACGATTATCGATGTCTCCAATTTTAACAAATATAAAGCAATTTCAAAGCATAATCCAAATTAGATAATAAATAAATTTGAAATTCAAATAAAAAGTAAAAATATCGTAATAAGAAACGCATAAGGCATTTAATGTTATCTATCCTATTTCTGATAACCGCCAGCGCCACTATAATTGAATCATGAATTTTGAATATGTCTGATTTTTTAATTAAGGCTCGACGTATTGAACAGTTGTTGAAGCCCTGTCTCATTCGCATCAATCGAACTGAGTTCGTCCTTTTTTTCGAGCTTTTATTCCAGTTTCACATTACAAAAAAAAAAAAAAACAGCTTCTCTTAATGTAGCGGCCAAGAAATTTTAATTTTTACTGGCTCCGTCAACAAACTTAGACCTTAAGCAAAAAACTAAAGTACAAAACATAAAAATTCAATAATTAAATATTTTTATTTCGAGAAATCAACTCTTCAGTTAAGCTCCAAAGAAAATAACAATCCAATAAAATTAAAAATCAACGCATAATTTTAAACGTTTGTGATTCGAAAATACAAAAATAAAAACTAAAAATGATGAGAGGAGAAAACATCGATGATTATTTAATTTTTTTTCTTTTCAATATATGCCGTGTTTCTTATTTAATGATCTTTTCTACACTCTAACAATTAATTTATCCTAGTTGTTCTATAAATTTCTGACTTTCTATGATTTAACAACCTCGAGTAAACTTGGTTTTGTGCTGTAAAATGTACATGTTATTATTTTCATTATTTTATTATTAAATATTTTATGAAGACTATTTTTCAAAATCGGTTTTTTGTTGCTGTTTTTGGTTTCATTTCTATATTAAATTTTTACTTATAGTTTTTTTTTTTCTTTAAGAAGAACAACGATATTATAGGTAGTAAATGGCAAATTTGTGCTATTTTAGAATAAAATTTAAAGATTGAATTAACATAAATTATTATCTTTGAGATTCAAAACGATATACATAAGAATTTAATTAATATAATACAAACTGTCTAAATCGTTTTATAATATTTAAATAAATTACTTTTAAGATTCATTACCTTAGAGCAAAATGTTGGCCCTGGATTTATTTTTCATATATCTATCGTTTCGTTATTTTACTATTTATTGCACTCAAGTAATGTTTTATCGTTTTTTTTTTATGAATTTTTCACTTTTTTCAGTCAAGATTCTCGGTACTGAGAATAAATGAGCATGATAAGTTCTGAATACTAGAATATGATTCGGTTAATTTTTCTCTAATAACAAAAATTTTTACTTAGTTCGAAATTATTTGAATTCGTTTTCCGATATTGATTTTTCAGGAATGAAACTGGCTTTTTGAAGAATGCAATAAAAAGTATAAAACTAAATTTAAAGCAACATTTGAAAATAATAAATCGCTGAGCCAACGAATTGTTAGAAGTTTTTCTAGAATAAAATAACATCTTAATAAATAATTGAATTGTAGTAACTTACTAATAGTTTTCTTCTTAAATAAAATTTAGACCTTAATAAATATTTAGGTTGAATCGTCAATTTATCTCACACTTTAGTTTTGTCGACAGAAATGATTGAATTTGATTGTATTTTATTAAAATTTCAATTTTGTATTGGTAGTGGATTGTATCGCCGGAAAATAATCAATTTCTATCGACGATGTAGTCAAATTAATTGTAACCAGCATAGGACATGGTCAGTCTTTTTTTTGTTGTGTTTTGTTTTACATGCATACAAGGGTATGGTAAGTTTTCTTTTTGTTTCACTCACAATGAACAAATTACAAGTTTTTTTTTAGTAAAATGTCTTTAAATTATGTAAAGCTTTGAAATTTTTTACTATTATTAAATTTAGTCATCCTACGAATATAAGTTGTAATTTTGTAATAGTATGGAGAGTGATTTATAAGAACCCGTGTTTGAAGATTGCGCGACATTTTTCAAACAACGACTTCAGAATTTCAGCTAAATTTGTTGTGTAATATTATTTTGCTAGCTGTTGGAAGTGAGCAAGTTTGAGTTTTTTTTAACTACAGAGTGCAGTACCGATCGGTGATTAGATTCTTGTTTTTGGATGGGAAGATATGCGAATAAAAACAGGTGAAAGAAATTTATGAGCAACTTTCACCATGAGATATTCGCCATGAGATGTTCAAGCAATGAACTCAAACGTAGTCGTACATCCGTATTTGATAAACAGCGTCCACGTCGCTCAATTGAGGTGACTACAAATGAAATTTTTATTCAAATCCGTGGAATCGTATTGAAAAACCGACGAATGATGATAAGAAAGATTTTTGAGATCGTAGGCTTCTCATTCGAACGTAAGGTTGAAATTACGTGACACGAATCGAGTATGAAATTGAAGTTTTCAGTGATTCGGATGTTATGTAATTCGTTTTGATATTTGTTAAAACGCAATCCTACATATTTACGTCACATTTATTTTGGAAATCAACACCATATAAGGAAAACCTGTAAATAAGTTGCTGTTTAAGAGAAATTAGATTCTACTATTACAGCTTTATCAAGTTTGGTGATACCAAAACAAATCCATATTGAGTGATATATAAATTCATTCCAAAGTATCCTACACAAACGTTTCGGCAAGAGAAAACTATCGGCAAGAAGACTGCCACATTTGCTTGCTGTGAACAACAAGCGGAATCGAACGACAAGGTAGAAGTATTGTTACACGTCAGCCCTAGTCGCTCGCTGTATATTTGCATCTTCAGTTATTCTTAACCAAAAAACATAACAGAATTATAATTGGGCTTAAAGCCCAATTATATGATACTCTAGATGATACTCTAGAGCGAGATTACATATGGAATGCTTTGCGTAGGAGAGGTATTCCAGATAAGGTCATAGCTATGATTAAAGAATCCTACGAAGATGCAAGGTGTCGCGTCTTGCATAGAGGAGAGCTGTCCGAGAGCTTTCCTGTGCGAACGGGTGTCAGACAAGGCTGCATATTATCACCAGCCCTGTTTCTGGTGGTAATAAATGACATCTTGAAAGCTGCACTGGAAGGTGGGGAAGGTAAAGGTCTTCAATGGAGACTATTTAACATCTTAAGTCACCTTGATTATGCTGATGACGTGTGTTTGCTTGCACATACCCGTTCAGACTTAGAGTCAAATGTTCGCTCGTTGCATTCTAAATGCAAAGAGGCGGGACTGAAAATAAATGTGCGTAAAACCAAGTACATGCACATGGGTTCGAACGCAAGCACACCGATTGTTCTTAATGGACAGGATGTGGAAGAGGTGCAAGATTTTTGCAATCTCGGAAGCATTGTCAGCATGGACGGCGGAGCCGAAAAGGATGTTGAGGCTCGGCTAAATAAAGCTCGTCAGGCCTTCGGTATCCTTTCCCCTTTCTGGAGGTTAAGAGAGATCTCCCTTCGCACGAAGCTGCGAGTTTTTGACGCATGCGTCAAATCTGTGTTGTTATATGGTTGTACTACGTGGAAAGTGACCGTTCGACTTACCAAGAAACTACAGACTTTCATAAACCAATGCCTCCGACGCATTTTAGGAATATTCTGGCCAGAAGTGATCTCCAACGACGAACTTTGGAGTACAACTCGCCAGACTAAAATAGGTATTGAGATTCAACGGCGAAAGTGGCAGTGGATCGGTCATACTTTGAGGAAACCAGAGCAAAACATTGCAAAACAGGCTCTGGATTATAACCCTCAAGGAAAACGTCGGGTTGGTCGACCATGTAACACATGGAAGCGAGCAGCTGAGCAGGAGGCCAGAGGAATAAACTAGTCCTGGCAACAGCTTAAAGCCGATGCGCAGGATCGCGACTTGTGGAAGAGAGTTGTTTCTGTCCTATGCCCCTATAGGGGGTCTTAACAGGAATTTGATTTGATTGCTAGATGAGATGGAAATGACTTTAATATACCGGAAAATATGTCATCTCAAATTCTTTCGAATAGTGAATAAGGAATTTTGCATGGGAGGTGGTAGAAGTAGAGGGGGAGGTTTGTATTTTTCGTATATGACACCAAACATGGCTTGCAAAATGTTTTTTGCTGAATTTAAAGTTTTTAGTTTTCATTAATTTTAAAAAAATTAGTCATAGTTTTCCTGGAATTGGGCATTTGTATAGGAGGTGGCAGAGGGAGTGAAGCGTTTAAGATGATTTTGAAACTGATTATCATCATCCTTATCACCATGATTTGTTTCATTTTCTCTCTGAAGGAGAAATGCTTTTCTTGAATTTATAATACAGATATTTGTATGGGAGGTGGTAGAAGGAGTGAACCGAACCTGATAATTTTTTCTAACACTTATTTCAATTATTAAGAAACAAATTCTCGCAAAATATGAAGTTTGTACTTTTTCTAGTTTGAATGGAAATCGATAAAATGCATTTAACAAAAATTATGCATTAGGGTAGAAGGAGTGTACGGATCAAAATAATTTTTTTTTACATTATTAATATTTATATTTGTATACTTTCTACAAAACATCAAGTTGCTAGCCTTAACAGTTTCGAAGAAAAATAATTTAATTTAAATTTCAAAATTTCCTAAAATTTGTATGGGAGGGGGTAGAAGGAGTGAGGTCAAGTTGATAATTATTTTTGAAATAAATTGCAATTATAGTAGAATTAATTCAAAATTTCGTCTTTTCAGCTTTACTAGTTTCAATGAAAATCGAAAATATGTATTTTTCAAAATTGTCCATTTGTATGGGAGGTGGTAGAAAGAGTAAGGGGATCGGGTCAATATTCTGTGATATTAATGACATCTATATCATAATACTTTGACCTAAATTTCAAGTCGATAGCTTAAATAGTTTCAAAGAAAAATCAATTTCTTTATATTTCGAAATTTCATGAAATTTGTATGGGAGGGGGTGGAAGAAGTGGGGGGATGTAGCCCATTCACGAACTTAAAGTTACTTTTTTGCTAAAAATGACACAGTAAATTTTTTAGCACTATAGCTCAAAGCTTTCGAGAGTTATGCTGTAGACAGACGCACAGACGGACAGACAGACAGACGGACAGACGGTCACTCGGAATCGAGGTTTTTGAGCGACAACAAATATCTCTGTACTCTTGGCGGCTCTGTGCGAGCGTTATTTCTTATACAATATACTCTCAGATTTCATCTAGAGTATAACAAATATATGCACTCAAATTCCGATGCCGACATACATTGGATTGCTCATCGAATGTTCAAGGTCGTAAACCAACAACAATTCTGTGATTATAAAAAGAACACCTGCGAGAACTTCGCCGAGAACGAAAAGCAACAACTATTGAAACCCCGAGGGAGGTCGACGATAATTAAACAGACCGACTTCCAGCGAGTCCGTCGTAGTGCTGGGTATGAAAAGGGCGAGCGCTTGTGATGAAGGACAGTTGTGAGTTGAGAATTAGTCAGTTGGAGACTAGAACGCGATAGAGCCAGTGAAATTTCGGAACCGAAAGATGCGAGTTTGGGAAAGCGACACGGTGAATGAACAAAAAGTGATTGCGATAGTGATTAAAATGCGATAAGATAAAGTTTGCGGTTATTTTAATCCATTTTTACTTGAAATCTAGAGATACCTTGCGTACTTCAGTATTTTCTGCACTAATGTAAAGCCGAAGAAGTTTCAGCGCTATTTCGTGACTGTTGACATAGATTCAACACTGCATGCCAGAAATTAATGAACTGTTCAAGCAAAGAAGTTCACCTGGCAAAAGTACATCGAAGAAGACGTCCATTGACCGGAAAGGTTATGCCCTCAGTTTTCTGAGATTCGAAAGGCATAATAATAATTGAATATTTGAAAAACGGAAAAACGATTACAGGATAGTATTAGGCCCAATTATTGAGCTGACTCGACGACCCAGGAAAAACAAATGGACCTAATTAGCGAACAAAAAAAATTGTTCTGTTCCAGCAAGACAATGCACCGGTACACTCGTCGCACATAGCCACAGTGAATTTGTCTTCAAGTAACTGATGCGTAGTGTAATGCGAAGAATAAACGGAAGTTACTTCTAGTGAATGATTATTTTTGAGTCCTTCCACTCTCGAAGAATTTAAAACGACTCTGCGGAACCATCCAAAAAAAAAAAAAATACTAAAATAATAATATTTGTTGTTTTCCAGAGGAGCTTGACAGAAGAAAAGCAATGACCGATTCTTTGTCACAAGTTAAGATACAAAATGATCTGTCTTCCAGCTTTAGAGCCGACAACAACTTAAAACAAGGTATCGGATTAGCACTAAAGCTTTTCAATTTGACCATCGAATATATTGTTTGGATACTTCCCCATGACACTAAGGAAAACCATGCTTCAAATCCACGCAACTCGCAGCATATGCCGACGAAATAAATATCCTTGCAAGATCTCTGTTAAAGAAATTATAATTTAGGCATCTACTTAATGCTTTTGACAGAATGGCCTTCGGAAAAGCTATCGGGCTTGTGAGGGAAGACGCGATCTGAAAAATATGATACAATAGAGAATTTCATATTCTCTGGGGCAATCTAGAATCGTCAACCTTTATAAAATTCAAGAAAAAACAGCGGGCTCATCGTGTGAAACCAATGACTAATTTAAGGGGAAAGCAATGAGCAATGAACATATGAAAAACTACGAAAACACAGGGAGAATTCTATTAACACAGACATCAGATCAATGCTAATATTTTAAATTAAAAGACGTGGTAGCTGAACTGAGAAGGACGGAAGCGCAGTATCCAGAATACAAAGGCATGAACTGGAGCTCAGGGATACGAAAAAAAGGAAATCAGGGCTTAGAAAACTGTTGGAACTGGGCAACGAATTACTCCCGTATTCTCCAAATTTGGCCCACTGCGACTTTTTCTTGTTTCCAAACATGAAAAAATGACTCTGCGGAATGAACTTCGTATGGATCAAAATGATCATAGCCGAAACTGACGCCATTTTTGCAAAGTTTGACAAATCCAATTTTTCGGATGGCTTGAAAAAGTTGCGATATAAAATTAAATGGGAAGATTTCCGGATTTCACACTATTATGCTTTATTAAATGTGACGTTTCGGTCTTTGCTGATCGACAACTACAAAAGACTAATATTTTTATACAGAATGAAATTAACTGGGTGTGAGAATATTGGAACAAGCTTATCGAGCTAAAAGAGGAATATGTTAAGAAAAATAAATCGAAATTGTCCCAATTAATAATTTTTTTTTTACCTAACACGGGTATTTATCAATCACCACTCGCATATAAATATCATTCATCACCCTAACATTTCAGTCATTTTGATTTTGCTTCCCCGAGAATACTCGAATGGCAAATGTCTCAATTTAAACTGATTATTGGCTTAAACGAAGGAAATTCGCAGTTTAAACCAAGCATTTGGTTTAAATATCGACGGAGAACGCAATTCAATTGTTAGAGACTGATTTATATCAAAGACAATCAATAATATAAGATATTCCAAGCCCATGGAAGAAATGTTACCCATCGAAATACGTTGAAATTGATCGAAAAGTTATTGAAACACCCAAAGCGACGATTGAATCGCTTAGCTGTTGCATATGGCCGCGCGAGTAGCGGCCAATGAGCGGGCATCATAAGCTTTGGGTGTTTGAAACGTTTTCCATCAATCTCAATGTATTTAAATAGGTAAAATTTCTTCCATAGGACTGGGATATCTTATATTATTCATAGTCTTTGGTTATATTAACATGCCTCGGTTTTCCTGCAATGATTACGATAGGAATCGGATTATCGATTACACATCTTGCAATAATTCGATTACTACAATAATTTTATATTTTAAAATTTATCTTATTTTTATAGGATGACATAAAAACAAAGTTGTTTCACTTATTTATAAAACACACAAGCAACTATAAATAATCTTAAAATTACAAATCAAAACGATTTCCAAAGAATTTCATATAAAATAAAAAAATGCAATTCTAAAAAGCAAAATAAAACATTATTTTTAATCACTGTTGTTGTTTTGGGTTTGTGCTTTCTTTTATACAAAAATGTTTTATATTACTTTACTATTATTATTATTTTTTTTTTATAAAAATGCGTTAATACTTATAAAAGGCGTTTTTTTTTAAACAATTTTTTAATCATATTCCGCATGAAATTCACATGTTACAAATCCTTCGTCTATAAAGCAAAACCATTTCAAACAAAATAACAGACTTTTTTTTTCGGTCAACCGAATTATATTGAAAAAATCGAAAATATTATCGTCATATTTTCTACAAAAAAAAAAACAGAAAGAATTAATTACAACAATCCTAGTTGGATAAAAATTTCTATATTAAAAAAAAAAACAAAATCTGGTACAATCAAAACAAATTCAAAATATTCGCACACAGTTCGATAGTATAAATGACGATAAATTTAATTAAATAAAATGTATAAATAATAAACATAAGAGAAATCGCTAGTTATTTTTTTTTTCTTTATTTTTCCTTTTTCAATTTTTTCGTAGCTGCACTAATTATTTTATTAATTCTACTTTTACTACTTGTGCTATTCTTATTGTCATCGTCTAATTTTAATGGTGATCCTAAACTATCGCCACTCGAGTAGCCCGATGGTAATTGTAAATTTAATGGGTCTCGTAAACGATTCAGATCGTATTCGACTTCGGCCTGTTTACGTTTCAATTCGTTATAGGTTTCAAGATCGAATCCTTTCTTTTTGGCACGCTTGTGAATTGTTAGCAAATATTGACGATCGCGAACTTCAGGATAGTTGTATTCCTAAAAAAAAAAGTATTTAATATTGTTTTTGTATTATTAATATTGGTAAACTTGGTAAAAATATAAATCAAATTGAAATGGCGAAAACTAAGATAACTTGCAGATCAGGCCTGGGTGCACGGGGGTTATTTTGGGTAGTACATGAACTTTTTTCATATCCTAAGGAATCTAACTTTTTCTTACTTACGATGGCGCTACAGCCAAAATCAGGCTTTTGTCTCCTGTGTACTCCACCTCCATCCTTCTCAGGTCATGTCAGGTATAATCGTTTTATATGTATATATTGGGTCAGGGAAAAAAAGTTCGTAGCTTTTTTTTAGTAAAAATCAACTGGTTTTCTTTTAGTGTGAAAACGAATTTACTTAAACCAAATATGCTCCATCATTATTGACAATGTTTTGTCATTTTTCGGGTAGAGCCATGATGCCATCGGTGAAGAACTTCTGTAGGTTCTGATTGAAAAACTGAATCAAAGGGTTTTCACAGGCTTCTCTTAAAACCAGCTTAATTCCATTAAGAGAGTTCTGCAGAGATCGGAACGAGTAATAGTCAGAGGGTGCTATGTCTGGACTATGTGGTGGATGTATCAAAATTTTCCTACCAAGCTCTTGCAATTTTCGATGGGTCATCAAAGAAGTCGTCTGTTGTCATGACAACATCTTTCCTTTTATTCAATTCGGACCGTTTTCGTTCAGTTGCCTGTCGTAATCTCTCTAGTTGTCCATAGTAGAGTTGAGAATCAATCGCCTCACCAACTGGAAGTAGATTTCCTTCCAGTCCCACCATACACACAGCATCACCGTTTTCGGCGTCAACCCTGGCTTCGCGACCGGTTGTGACGATTCACTATTCCTTGTCCATAATTTTCGATGCTTCCGATTGTCTTACGTGACTCATTTTTCATCACCGGTTATGATACATTTCAGAAATGGTTCAATTTCATTGCGTTCATGTTAATTCGGTATATCATGTTTTTTGCGCTCAACTCATTAGGAGCCCATACATCGCGCTTGTTTTGTAGCCAGCTTTGTGTTAATGGTTCAAAACAGTTGTGTGGTCAATACCTAGATCCAAACCAATATCGATACTGCTGATATATTTAATTGGTGGCTTTTTTAGACGGCGAGAACTTTAAATTGAAATAAAACACAGAAAAATGTTTTTAATTTTTTTTTATTTGAAAGATAATTTTATGACATTATTGTTTGAATATCATTTTGGGCATGTGGCGGCCGTGGCTATCGCGCACATAGCGTAATCTAGAAATCCAATTTTCACACACTCTTCGCAATAAATCAGGCTGTATTTTGGCAATACCACGTCGAATGATGTTTCTGTTTATCGGCGTAGACATATTACTTTACATATCCCCAGAGAAAAAAATCTAATGGCGTCAAATCGCACGAACGAGGTGACCAATTAACAGGTTCATTTCGTGAAATTAATCGATCATCAAATGTTTATTTCAGCAAATTAATTGTATCGCACGCTGTGTGACATGTGGCGCATGTCTGCGACATTAATTTCACCCCAATTGAGGCACGAGCAATCATTATTTTTGAAAACATATGAACCAACGATTCCACCGGCCCATAAAGCGCACCAAACGGTGACTTTTTCTGGATGTAATTGTGTTTCGACAATGGCTTGTGGATTATCATCGCTCGAAATGCGGCAGTTCTGCTTATTGACATGCCATTTAGCCAAAAGTGTGATTCATCAAGGAACAAAATGTGTTCGCAAAAATTGGACTTTCAGATTACGTCATGTACGCACCATCTGTGGCAGCCACATGCCCGAAATTATATTCAAACATAAATGCTATAAAATTATCTTTCAAATGAAGTTAATTTCATAGATATTAAAAACATTTTTCTATATTTTATTTCAATCCAAAGTTCTCCGCCTCTAAAAAAACACCCTATACTATTAGGTTGTTGCAGATAAAATGGCGACTTTGCTAGTGAAATTCTTTATAGTTCAGTTTGATAAAGGTCTCAGCAGAGACCGAAACGTCACGAATAATAAAGCGTAACAGTGTAGAATCCGGAAATCTTTTCTTTCATTTCAAATTTAACTCTTATAAAACTTAATTTTATAATAATAATAATAATTCTTTATTTGCCATGATTACAATATTTGTTTTACAACGAAAAATCGTTCTGAGTTCAGTCAGAGACTATACAGCTGGTGAAAGTGAGTAATATATATATATAATAATAAAATCTTTAAGGTAGTTTAAATAGGTATGTGTAGGAAAATGGCAGAAAACCTCTTTGATGAACTTATTCTAACTTATAACTAAACTTAACCTACATTTAAAAAAAAGGAACAAAAAAGAAAGAAAGAAAAAAAAAAAAAAAAAAGAAACTATAAAAAACTGCTATTTCATTTACTAATCTATTGTCAGTGAGCTCTAATCTATTGAAAAATTTTTCACATAATGCTTCCGCTTTAGTTTGAATTAAATCGACTTTAGTTAAAGAATGTAGTCCAATTGTGGAATAGTACCTTGGTAGATTATAAATCATTTTGAGGATCTTGTTCTGGGCAATTTGTAATTTTTTTACATGACTCTGAGCACAATCTTTCCAGACTATGGCTCCATATAGAAGCACAGGTTGAAAAATCATTGTGAAGATTAGAAGCTTGTTTTCTAAGTTCAACTCCGATTTTCTATTAATAAATGGGTACATTACTTTGATAAGCGTGTTGACTTTTTTGACTGTTTCGGATATGTGTTCGCTGAAAGTGAGCTTCTTGTCGAAGTAGAAGCCCAGGTATTTTATATTGTGACTCCATGGTACTTCTAATTCGTTTACTATGAGATAGTCAGCCGCTGGAGTGTATGGACTAGATCTGCGTTTAGTAAAATAAATGGCTTGAGTTTTAGACGTGTTTATTTTTATTTTCCACTTGTGCAAATAATTTATCACTTTATCTAAGGCGCAATTTAGCGTACTGCATATGGGTCATTCTTTTACAAACCGTACACCTAATTGGACGACATATTTTCTATTGCTTCCAAAATTTTTCTATAGGTAGTATACATCGAATAAGCCGACACGTATGCGGGGATTTTTTTTTAAATTGTTTATTTTAAAAAATATGGATGTTTAACCATTTTGAGAATCGTTGGTTTTGCTCTTCTTAAAAAGCTATTATCTTCGGTTCTATTTGTCCCACAGATTTCGTTCTTATCTCATTTTAAAGGTAATTTTGTAACGTTTTTACTTCATTGTTCCAAAAAAATTGTATTGTTAAATAATTGTAGTTATTAGCAATTAAAGCACTTAAAGTCGATTTTCATACTTGCGCCCAGCCGATAAAAAATCGAAAAAAATACCATCGTATTCCTTGATTGATTCTCTTAGAAATACATTTAAAAAAAAAATGGAGAAATAACGGGATCAACAGAAAAAAAATAATTTGCACCACCGGGCGCGTATGAATAATAAAAGAAAAAATTTAGGGCAAAATGAATGCATTGTTATTTGTGATTTTTCTGAGAACTACGCTTTTGTGATCCAAAATGCTATTCAAGGCGTACATTGGAACAATGATCAGGCAACAGTGCATCTGTTTGCGATTTACAACAAAAGCAATAAACACGTATTATAAATGAAAAGCTTAGTAATGATTTCCGAATGTTTGCATCATGACACCGTAGCCGTTCACGTATTCCAATGGCATTTCCTCAATTTTATCAAAACTAACTTACATAATATCAATAAAATCATACATTTTTCTGACAGAGCGAGTGCACAATTAGTCCAGTCGGATTAGATAAAAAAGGGTCTGTTTGGCGAAATGCTGCGATTTCGATGTTGTTTTTAACCTCATTGTTTTTTTGCGTAGATTACGATAAAAATATTGTGGCCACTGGGGGAGTTGGGGAAAAACTCGAGAAATAGCAAAATTCGCAAATTTTCGTCTGTTTTAGAGGTTTTTTGAGCTTTATTACTTTATACTAAACAGTATCGAAAAACTAAAAATAAGGTTCAATTGCAGACACTTAAACCTTTCATATGAGTGGTACATTACTAAATTCGGTTTATTTAAACCTGATATATACACTGTTATTCAAGACGTTTTTGACAATTTTCAAAGAATCTGTGTTTTTGGAAGGAAATGAGTATTTCATAGACTGTAAAAAAGATATTCTACCAAAACTTGCGGCATTGTCTCTTAATAAATACACTTTAAATAACTGAATCAAAATCCAGCCCAAATTTAGCCGGTTTCATAGAAATATCACCTCATGAATTTATTAGAAAATGACTTTTCGAGTAAATTTTTTCTTAACTCTTTTTTTAAGGCAGAAGGACTAAATGAAATTTCCAACTAACCTTTATAGTTTTATTGTATTGTGGACATTCTGATAAAGAATTTGCGGGGCTTGAAGTTCAATTTGACTTACCCGGAGCCGAGATATCGAACTTTTTCTTGCAGATTTTAAGATTTTTTTAATAATAACGTTATTTTTACTCGTAATAAGTGCAGTTACAGCCTATTTTTTGATGAATAAATTCATATTCCTTTTAATTATTTATCCTTAAAATAAATGAAATCAGGATTTTTGGCCAACGCAAAGGAATAAAAAAGTCGACGCGTCACTAACACACTAAATTGTTTCGTCGTGCTGCGCGCCTGGTGGTGCAAATTATTTTTTTCTGTTGATCCCGTTATTTCTCCATTTTTTTTTTAAATGGATTGTTTAGAGAATCAATCAAGGAATACGATGGTATTTTTTTCAATTTTTTATCGACTGGGCGCAAGTATGAAAATCAACTTTAAGCGCTTTAATTGCTAATAACTACAATTATTTAACAATACAATTTTTTTTGGAAGAATGTCGTAAAAAGGTTACAAAATTACCTTTAAAATGAGATAAGAACGAAATGTGTGGGACAAATAGAACCGAAGATAATAGCTTTTTAAGAAGAGCAAAACCAACGATTCTCAAAATGTTTAAACATCCATATTTTTTAAAATAAACAATTTAAAAAAAAATCCCCGCATACGTGTCGGTTTATTTCATATATATAACACATAAAAAAAAAATGAAGCGATTCTAGAAACAGACGTGAATTTTTTCGGCAAATCCGTACGGTTTGTAAAAGAATGACCCATATATCTGCAGCTAATATACCTTTACAGTAAATTGCTGTGTCATCGGCAAAGAGGGCTGACTCACAGTTTTCAAGATGGGGAAAGTCAGCAGTAAATATAAGATAGAGAATAGGACCAAGAACTGAACCTTGAGGTACTCCAGCATGAATTTCTCTGCTTGCTGATTGATAGTTTTGTACCGATACCTTAAAGGTTCTGCCTTGAAGAAAACTTATAATCATATTTATAAAATACTTTGGAAATTTATATTCAATAAATTTGTAAATCAGAGCATTGTGCCAGACTCTATCAAATGCTTTTTCTATGTCCAGAGACACTAGGGCTAATGACTGTTTTGAACTTAGACAATTGTGAACTAACTGCTTAATTCTCATAAGTTGATGTATCGTCGAGTGGTTTTTTCTAAAGCCGAATTGTTCATCCGGCAGAATATTAGTGCTGGCAATGAAGCTAAGGATTCTCTCTGTAGCTGTTCCCAAGATTTGCAGGTTTTTTTGGTTTCAAGATGGGAACAATTTTTGTAGTTTTCCATGCTGAGGGAAAGTATTTTAACTTAAGACATCCATTAAAAATATGTGTAATAAGTATTATACCTTTACGGGACGTATTTTTCAAGCATTGATTTGAGATGTTATCAAAGCCAGTTGATTTTTTTGGTGGGATATGTCGAAGTATTTCTTTAACACTCTTAGGTTTAATAAGTTCAACTATCTCTGAGTCAGTTGAGTTGTGAAATTGTTTTAGGCAATTTTCCACTATCTCTTCGGTGTTTTTGTCTGAGAAGTTATTATTTACCCGGAAATTATCACTAAAAATATTAAATAAATATTCAGACTTTTCTTCTCTTGTGACAAATAGCAAACTACCTTCTTTAAGGGGTGGCAGAGATACTTTTCGTGTTTTGATAACTTTGATTATATTCCAAAATGGTTTTGATCCCTTATTAAGTTCCGCTAATGTGCGATTCCAGCTGTTGTTTCTGAAAATATTAATCATTTCATTTACGAGAGTATTTAGGCATTTCCAAGATGACTTGTGAGCGATGTTTCTAGTTCCTTGCCAGTTTCTCCTTGCGTTATTCCTTCGCTGAATGAAGAGTTTTATTTCAGCAGGTAGAGGTTTACCAATAGTTTTTTTATCTGAAATTTTAGGGGCGCATCGATCGACAGCAGAAAGTACAATTCCATTGAATTCATTAATTAAATAGTCAATGTCATCTGTGATTCTAATAGATTCTAAAGATAGGTTAGCGAGATCTATTTTAGAATTCATAACTTTTTGAAATAAGGTCCAGTTAGTTTTATTAAAGTCGTAGAAAGAAGAGTGATTCTTTATTTGCTGTGAAGAATTCAGACTAAACAGTACTGGAAGATGATCTGAGGAAAGCTCATGAAGCACACTTAATTCAGTAAACATATTAGGATTAGAGCAGAGTACTATGTCCAATGTTGAAGCAAGCATTTTTTTGCAGCTGGGTATATATGTTGGCTCATTTGGATACAAAATAGAGATTGGATGAGATTGTAGTAGAGTATGAAGAATACCTCCCCAGTGATTTCTCCTAACACAACCCCATGCTTGGTGTCTGCAGTTGAGATCTCCACCTATTAAAAAGTTGTCTTTTATACTAAGTATTTTGCGTAAGTCGATTTAAAATCAAAAGTCTTACTGTTGTTGTCACTACGTTTCCCACCGGGAAAGTATGCTGCAATTACTGTAATAGTTTTATGCTGAGCTAGATTCAGCTCGATACCTATTGTTTCTATCACTGTTGTGTTAAGAGAAGGAATTAACTTATGAGATATTCTCTTACGTATAGCTATTGCGACACCACCACATTTAGAATGGGTACGATCGTGTCTGTAAATTGAATAGTTACTATCCCTAAATGAACTAGCATTCTTTAACCAGGTTTCGCTAATTAAGGCAATGTCGATTTTCTCTCTTGACAATAGATCGAAGAACTCTAATTTTTTATTATAAATGCTTCTAGAGTTCCAGATTAGAAAATTATATACATTATAATTATTTGCCATTATAAATATATTTAATTGCTGGTTACGTAATAACCTTAAACTGGTCATTTTTATTTGAACAAGTTGATAAATTACAGACTACGTCGTCTAGAAGCGAATAGAGCTCATCCAGAGTAAACAGATTGGGATTACTGTTACCGTTGACCCATGCTGCACGTTTCGGCGGCAGTTGATGAAATGATTGAGTTGGCTCTCGTCGAGTGCTTGATAAATGCGGAAAGGTGTTCAAATTTAACAGGAAACCTTTATTTATTTTTTTGTTTTGCTGTTGCTCCTGCGTGGTTTTGCGCCAGAACAGTTTGCACAGAAGGTTCTGACGTTGCAATGCGCTGCTCCATGTCCATACATAAGACAGTTAAAGCATTGGGTGACACTTTTCGGTTTCTTACGCTGATACTCCCAGCGCACAATTGTGTGAAAAAGTGCTTTTATTTTTTTAACGTCGGAGAGTTTGGTGCCATGCGCAAAGTGCACTGTGTAAAATGCCGTAGAATTTGATGACCGCGGTTCTTTAAAGGACATCTTTCTGATGTTTTCAACAGCGAGGCCAAGCTGAGTTAGTTCCGATTTGATAGCATCTTCTTCCATAGTATGGAGTCCATATAGAACAATTTTAGTAGGTCTACTAGCCTTGTCGCCATGGGAGTAGAATTCCCCATTGTTATTTGATAGAACCCTAGAAACAGAGTCATAGGTCAACTTGGTACTACAGTTAACTTTAATGCCTACTGACATTAACTTGATCATGTAATCGTTAATATTAACTGATTTTAGTAGATTATGAATACTCTCACTAGTTTGTTTAAGAACGACGATTTGTTTAACTGGTTCTTTTCGATGTGTTACATTATTATTAAGTGGTTTATTACCATCCTGTATTGTATCACTAGTGCCTTCATTTTGGCATTGTAATGGAAGATCACTGAAGAAGTTGCGACGCACTGCAACATGCTTTTTCGCCGTAGGTTCCGGCCTAATCACTTTTCTGCTTTTACCCATTTGGGTCAAGATGTGGTCATTGCCATGTTGTACACTATGCCTTTTACGAGATATTATGAGGAAAGAGGTGTAATCGATCCAATTTCGCGACGTCAATACCGTACAGATTTAGACACAATGTGAATAACGGCGAATCGCTCTGGCGCTTGAGCACTATAGGAGGTACTTGAAAAACAAAAACACGATCGGTCAGCTCAAAAGCAGAACAGCAACTGAACTTAATTTTATTAATCAAAATCGGTACCAGCAGATGCAATACACTTCTCCCAAAGAGATACAAGTGCATTTATCTAGTTTCGTAGAAATCCGACTTTCTAGACTGAAGAAATTCCTCGAAGGCATTTTTAATTGCTGCTTCATTGTTAAATTGTTTCTCTGTCTAAAAATGATCCAAATGTTTAAAAAAGTTATAATAGGTTGGCGAGAGATCTGGTGAATATGGTGGATGAGGAAGAGTCTCATACTGCAACTCGTTTAATTTTTTGACCGTTATTCTTGATACATGAGGCCGTGCGTTGTCATGAAGCAGTATAGCTTCATCTTTGTTGATCAATCTAGGACGTTGAGCGCGCAATTTCTGGTGCATTTCACCGAGTTGGGTACAATACTTCTCTGCATTAATGGTTTCACCACGTTGCAAAAAGGAATAGTGAATAACACCAGCTGCAGACCACCAAATAGTCACCATTATTTTCTTCGGATGAAGACTTTGTTTCGGCATGTGTTTCGGGACTTCATCAGCATTTCGCTGTTTTGCCGATCGTCGACGATTGTCGTGCAAAATCCACTTTTCATCACATGTCACTATTCTGTTCAGAAATGGATTGCTTCTGTTCCGGGAGAGCAAAGAACTGCAAATTTTCATTTGACGCGTCATGTTTTGCTCAGCAAGCTCATGCGGAACCCCCTTATCAAGCTTTTTGACTTCCAAGATGTTGCAAGTGTCGGGAAATTGTCGAATAGTGTACGCCCAGTTTCTCTGCAATGTCCCTTACAGTTTGGCGTGTGTCAGACTCCACTACTAAACGCAGCTCGTCGTTGTATATCGATGGTCCTGGGTGATCAGCTCAGTTTGAAGGGTCATATCTAATGATCGGAATTTCTCGAACCATCGCTGTGTGGTTCGTTCGCTTACTGTGTCAGCTCCAAATACCTTGCTGATGTTTTTGGTTGTCTCCCTTGCGTTGTGGCCAAGTTTGAACTCGTAAAGAAAAAGTAACCGTTTTTGACTCGATTCCATGTTTTTTTTTTCTCTCCGATCTCAATGAAGTCAAAAACTGAAATGATTCGACCAAATGTAGGAGTATTTATACTTCAACATTTATTACTACCCAGAGCCATCTGGCGGCAGTTTGAGGTATGAAAATCGCCACTAACTTCACTTCATCGCCATTTCATCTGCAACAACCTAATACTTGTACCTAAGACCGTTTTGACTTCAGCTACATTTTCGTTCATAACATTAATAATAGTTCATTTTATGAAAATGATAAGAAGATATTTTGAAGTTGAGATTTATACCTTTAAAACAAGATACGCGAGAAATATAATGCATTAATATTTTGTATATTATAGTGCATTAAGTGAAATGCGGACCAAAGTACATGACCTTCCCCTACATCAGAAAATATATTTGGATATTTGTTTGTGACTAATTATAACAGCTAAACCGATTTTGTTAAAGTTTATCGCAGATATAATTATAAGTCCTTACTTACTATAGTAAAAAATTATCAAGCTTAATTACTTAATTTAGAAAAAAAAGAATTATTTAATTTTTTACCTGTTTCGTGATACAAAAATAGGCATAAGCTGCCATAGCTGTTCCATAAGTTACAAAATACGTCACAGGTTCCATAATATCCCAAGAATATTCCCACCACGTTAATCTCGCTAGAATACCAAATTGCATAGACATTAGTCCTAGTCCAATCCACGTCATTCCGTTCGCTTTCCTCACAGCCTGATGAGCCAGTTCTTCTTTTTTCTACGACAAGTCAAATGCAAGAACGTTAATAACGAAAAACAGTGCTAAGAAGCAAAAAGTAATAAAAAAATCGTTTATGTAGGCAAACTGTGCAAATGCAAGATGACAATCATAAATGCGCTTGAAAGGATTTTCACCGGAAAGCACAGCATATAACTTATAAAACAGTTGAAGTTATTATCTCAAGTACACCATTGTTCCTCGTTGTGACTTCTCTACTATTCGTGTAAGCCAAAGCTTCGGCTTTCTTCTTAGTGCACTTCGTTCATAAAGTCACGAGATCCTGACAAATGCAGAAACCTGGGACGGATTGAAAATAATCTCACCTGTTCTAACGGCGTTAGTTGATACTTAAGTTCTTCTAATCGCTCGATAAGTTCCTTCTCCTTTTTTATGTGATATTCGCCAACGTGGAGCGCTTCGTATAACTGAAAAGATAGAATGAAATTTTTTGCTTTAATCCACTTGACTATGGATTAGAATTAAGTTGATAGTAAGTTTGAACTATATTTTTTTGCCTTATTAAATCAGAATTTCATGCATAAGTGCAATAGAGTTTGTGAAATATTACGACGTGATGAAAGGACTAAATTGAAGTTTGGATAGGACGTACGTGTGCTCTTACAGAGAATTCTAGAAACGGAGATGAAAATTCGAATGATAAATTCCAATTAAAGCTGTGTAGTTTGTGTGTTGAAACGTTCTTGTGTACTGTATGGGCTTTAAATAAATTTGAATTGAGAAAACATAACAGGGTACCCTAGATGAAAGATACATTTTAGGGATTTTAAGAAATTTTGTATGAGGAGCGGTAGAAGGGGTGACAGCATTGAAAATTTTTTTTTCACATCTGCTAGAGTTGGCATCAAAATTTTTTGTGCAAAATTTAAGCTTCAAAAATGTCATGGATACTAGGAAAATTAGTTTATTGTATTTAGTGAAATTTTGTCAGTTTGTATGGGAGATGATAGAAGGAGTAGGGAGTTCCTAATGATTTTTTTTAATATCTATAATCATTATGCAATTGATATGTTTCAAATTGCAGACGAGTAGCAATCATATTTTTTAAGAAAACTGGCGTTCTGTAAAGTTGGTAAATTGTTCAATATTATAATATATGAGAGGGGGCAGAAGGAGTGGAGCTAATTTTTTCGATCTTACTAATAATTCTAATTAAGTATTTAGTGCACGATTTCAGTTCCATACATTTTATACGTACTGAGGAAAATTGTTTAAGGTATTTCATGAAAAAGTGTTGTTTGTATTGGAGGTGGTGTAAGGAGTGGGGGATTCGAAACTATACTCCAAACTTCGAATCAATAGCTTTCATGGTTTCCAAGAAAATCTGATTATTGCAAATTTTTGAGAATGCGTAATTTTGCCTGGGAGGTGGTAGAAGAGATGGATGCGATTTTGCTCCACGAACTTAACCTTAATTTTTAGACAAAAACGATGTGTGGAAAATTCGAACTTTCTAGCTCAACACGTTCTGACCTAGAGAGCGCAAGAACGGATAGACGAACGGACGGACATCTGCTTTTGAGATTTATGAGTCATAATATGAACTTCTGTATCATTATTTTTTTTTTTTCTTCAAGCCTTATTCTTAGTGTTACAAACTTTTATAAACGGTCCGAACAGAGTTGTTTTTTTCGCTCTTGGTCTTTTTTTTTTACGTGGCCGAACACAACTTAGGGGGTCATCCTTTAATGCAATTCACAGTCATGTCGGTAAGAGAGAAAAAAAGGAGTTAAGGTTAAACGGGATTACAGGAGGGAAAGCCTAAAATGCTGGTGGACGTTGAGTTTGAAACGTCGAAGGACGTATGACAATGGGAATACAGCTTTTGCCAATACATTCCAAAGCTTAGACGTTCGGGGTATGAATGACTGCCTATATTTCACTGTTTGTTGGAAGCTTAACAGTAAACTGGTGTGCGCTTGAAGCTAGGCAAGTCTTTCTAGGAAATGTATATAGAGGTGAAATGAGTTTAGCAAGTTCCTCATTGCATTTACTATGAAAGTAGCGGTAGTAAATGCTTAGTACTCCGACATTTCTACGATGCCCTAGGGAGTCTGTAGAAACCGTGTTGGCTTCATCTCCAATTAGTCGAATCGCCTGTCTCTGGATATGGTCAAGCATCGCAATTTGCGTGTTGGGTGCCTCAGCCCATAAATGCGAATTTTACTAGAGGCTTGGTCTAATGTAGGCCTTATAGATATTTGCTAGGTCACTGGGAGTAAAATATTTTTACATCTTCAGAGCACTTCTAGGCGTTTGCAAGTATGTGCTGTATGTTTTGGTTCCAATTAAGATGGTTATTTATTTTAATGCCAAGGAGTGAGAAATATTTGGAAGAGTTTAGTTGGACACCACAGAAGGTTATACTAGAGATCAGAGAGAACATCACGTTTTTGAGATGCTGAACTCTACTCTATTTATCCTGCCCCAATCCACGATTAGGTTCAGGTCAGAGCTAAATGATCCAAATAGTTCGGCACTTTTAGATGCTACTGGGACACTATGATGGTTAGTGATCGGGTCGAATTCATAGATGTTATCCAGGGCACGATCATCTGCCAAGCAATGCATCGGATTTAGCGTTGACGACAGAAGGTCATTGATAAAAACAAGAAAGAGTGTGAATGATAAAACAGAGCCTTGGGGGACTGCGGAATCTATAGGAAAGGGGAAAGATGTCACGCCATCCAATACGACTTGAATGGTGCGTTCATATAAGAAACTCTCAATCCATTTTACGTGGTTATTATCAAAGCCGACTTCTTTGAGCTTCATTAGGAGACATTTGTGTCAAACTCTGTCAAACGTTTTAGCGATATCAAGTGCCAGAGCTTGACCTTCTCAAAATTTATGGATGCAAGAGTTTCAACGATCAGTCAGATATACCAAGAGGTCACCTGTAGATCGTCCTGAGCGGAATCCGTATTGGCGATCATTGATAAGTTTGTTATCTTTAAGATAGCGGACTATTTTGCGATTCACAGCCGTTTTCATCACTTTTGACAGAACGGATGTAATGGCGATGGGGCGGTAGTTGATCGGTAACATTTTGTTTCCTTTCTTGGGATAGGCCAAAAATTCGCCACTTTCCACGTGCGCGGAAAGTGCGCAAAAGAGTAAGAGAGATGAGAGAGAAAAAATCGCGCAGCGCTTTAGCCAGGGATGTAAAACAATTTGTAAGGGCTAAGGGGGAAATACCATCGGGACCTGCAGATTTCTGAACATTGAGCTCACGAAGAATTCTGGAGATAAGTCGTATGCAAAAATAAATCACAGGTAGATGAAATTCAGGTGGTGTTACAAGCGGGGGAGATTGGTTTGTCGGTGGCAGCCTGGAGTTTCGTGCGAAACTTGCTGCAAGAAGATTGGCTTTCTCAGCAGGATGGACTATAATTCGATCCCCATCTAGAAGACCGTTTTAACAAATGAACAAAAAGATCTCGAGCCATTAGGCATTTCAAGAATTTTCCGTCAAAGTTTTTGGTCGTGTTGAAACTTAGCTCTTTTGAAGATGGACTTGCAGGCATTTCGTGACACGTTGCAAAATGATCTGTTGGCAAACGGTGGGTTGCTCTTATAAATTTGAACAATTGTGCTCGAATCAGGAAGTGATCAGTATTCCCAACTGGGGATGGCGATATCACAGATACAGAATATTTGTCGGGATGCTTCGTTAGAGAAATGTCAAGCAAGTTTGAAGCATGGTTTGCTATTTCAGGTAATCGAGTTGGTTCGGCTACCAATTGCACTAGTCCATTTAGAGGTTAGTGTCTAGACCCTGTTGGTATTGGTAGAAAGTTTACGCCAGGCATTACGTTGAAATCGCCCGCTATAACGATTTCAATGTCAGGGTTTGCATCATACAATGCTTCGATAGAGTTAGAGAACTTATCCAATTCTGTTCTTGCTACAGCCAATGTCGGTCTGTAAGCATAGCGAAAGAAAACAATTTACCTTTGGACCTGAAGTTTCACCCAGGAGTAGTTACAACTCTGGATTGGAGCAGGTGCCTAGATGGAAAACAACTTGAAAAGCTAAATCATCGCGTATATATACAGCGATACTCCGATGCCGAAAAAATTTTGGTAATCAGGGATAGTAAGAAACTGTTCGCTAGCTTTGGCCTCACAAAGTGCTAATATATCAGGTCTAGCGATTTGGGTATGGATGTACAGAGATACATAGACACCACTCAGACCGCGAACATTCAGTTGCTCAATGGTGAAATTTACCAGAGCAAAGCAATATAATAGAAGACGAAAATTGATAAAAAACATAACAGGGCTACGATTTCGCGTAAAGCGCAATCTTACGATACTCTAGATGAAATAGAATTTTTTGTGATCCCAAGAAATTTTGTATGGGGGGTGTTAGAAGGGATGATAGCATTGAACTAATTTTCCCCCATCATATTATGTAGCTATAAAAATGTTTTATACAAAATGCTTACTCCAAAAATTGAATGGGAACTGTGAAAATTAGTGAGTTAGATTTAGTGAAAATGTGCAGTTTGTATGGGAGGTGGTAGAAAGAGTGGGGGGATTTTAGTGATTTTTTCAGAAATAACTAGGAATATTATAAAATTGATATCCCTTTCAGACTAGTGCCATTCTCTCTAAATGATTCTGGTTTCTCGCTGACCAGACTACATTTTCGCACGAGACTTATTTCTAGGATCCTTCAAGAGCTCAATATCCACAAATCTGCTGGTCCAGACGGTATTCCCCCATTACCCTTAAAAAGTGTTCCTCTTCTTTAGCTAAACCGCTTCGCAATCTTTTCTACCTTTCCTATTCTTCTGGGTGCTTTCCCCGTATGTGGAAAGTTGCGAATGTTCAGCCAATTCCCAAGAAAGGAAGCAAAGCGAACCCCGCCAACTACCGCCCTATAGCCATTACTTCAGTGCTTTCGAAAGTAATGGAAACTGCTGTCAATCGCAAAATCGTACAATATCTTGAGGATAACCATCTAATCCATGATCGTCAGTATGGGTTCCGTTCTGGAAGGTCGACGGGAGATCTTTTGGTCTACTTGACAGAACGTTGGAACTCATGCATACATAAGCACGGCGAAGGTCAAGTTCTTGCACTTGACATTGCAAAAGCTTTTGACAGAGTTTGGGCACGAATGTCTCTTAATTAAACTTAGGGCCATAGGTCTTAATGCTACCCTTGTTCAATGGATTGAGAGTTTTCTGTCTGAACGCACTATACGAGTAGTACTAGATGGCGTTACTTCTTCCTCCTTCCCAATAGATTCCGGCGTCCCTCAAGGCTCTGTTTTATCTCCAACTCTTTTCTTAGTTTTCATCAATGACCTTCTGTCATCTACTCTTAATCCAATCCATATTTTTGCAGATGACAGTACTTTAGATAACACCTATGAATTTAACTCTGCTGCGGAATCAAACAAACATTCTATTGCTTCCAATCGCAGGGAGTTAATTGGTTCGCTTAACTCAGATCTCAACTTAATCCTGGAATGGGGCAGGAGAAATAGAGTAGAGTTCAACGCTTCCAAAACACAGGCCTGTTATCTATCCCTTAAGCATGATGTTCCAGTACTATCAAACAATGTGGCTTTTGGTGGCACACAACTCTGCACTTCAGATAATTTCACTCTTCTAGGCGTTAAAATTAATGACCACCTGAATTGGGCACAGCATATTTTTGATGTTGCTCTCGACGCCTCTAAGCGTTTAGGTGTTCTTCGAAAATGCAAAAAATATTTCACGCCGACCGAACTTACAACCATCTATAAGGCATACATTAGACCACGTTTAGAGTACAACTTGCATGTTTGGGCTGGGGTACCCAAAACACACCTCGCGTTGCTCGATCGTATTCAAAAACATGCGTTCCGACTGATTGGAGACGAGACCATCACGTCTTCTATCGATTCTCTCGAGCATCGCAGAAATGTCGGAGTACTCAGCATTTACTATCGCTACTTCCATGGTAAATGCAGTGCGGAACTAAGCACACTCATCCCTCCACTCCATACTTTTCCCAAGGATACTCGTCAAGCTGAACGCGCGCAACAGTACACCGTTAAACTATTGCCTTCTCGTACAGTGAAATTTAGCCAGTCATTCATTTCTCGAACGTCAAGACTTTGGAACACATTACCAGCCAAGTGTTTCCTAGCCTCCAGTGCTTCAAGGGCAATGTCCACCGTCACTTTCGTCTCTCTCCATCTTTTTGTTAGCCTGTTTTTATTAACTTTTCAATTGTTTTTCCTTTTTTTTTGTACAATACCTACACTGACATAACTGTGCAAAGCATTATGGGGTGACCCCCTAAGTCATGTTCGGTACTATAAAAAAAAAAAAAAAATTCATACTTTTCAAGAAAATTGATTTTTTGTGAAGTTATGAAACTGAGTCATATTGTATGGGAGGGGATAGAAGCAGTGAAGCTAATCAAATATTTTTTTTTTATCTTAGTGATAATACTAATTACAAAATATGAGCTCAATAAATGTTATATGTTCTGAGAAAATCGGCTTAGAGCATTTCATGAAAAAGTGTAGTTTGTATGGGAGGGGGTGGAAGGAGAGGGAGGACCCAAATAATTTGTCTACTGTAGATTGAAATCATTATGAAAGTAATATATTCCAAAATTCAGACTAATAGCTTTTATACTTTTCGAGTAAATCCATTTATTGTCAAATTGCGAAATTGTGTCATTTTGTATGGGAGGGGGTAGAAGGGATGAAGCTAATCGTCTAAATTTTTGTGGGCTTACTAACAATTTCAAATAAATATTTGGTGCACAATTTCAGCCCGCTAAATTTTATACGCACTGAGTAAATTGGTTTAGAGTAATTCACGGTAAGTGCAGTTTGTATGGGAGGTGGTAGAAGGAGGGGGAGGACACGCATAATTTTTATGCGGTAGATTGATATTATCATAAAAGTAACAAGTTCCAAATTTCAGGCTAATAGCTTTTATACTTTTCGTGCAAATCCGTTTATTGTCAAATTGCGCAATTGTGTCATTTTGTATGGGAGGGGGTAGAAGGGGTGGAGCAATTTGGCCCGTTCACGAATTTGACCTTACTTTTTTGTCAAAAACGACGTGTACAAAATTTGAACTATCTAGCTCAACGCGTTCTCAAGCTAGAGCGCGCACAGACGAACGGATGGACATCCGGTTTTGAGATTTTTGAGTGATAATATTAACTTCTGTATCATTAATTTTTTTCTCCGAGCCTTATTTCTTAGCGTGACAAACTTTAGAGCAAACTTATAATACTCTCAGATTTCATCTAGAGTATAATTACGATCGACTCGTGGTTTTTAGTGTTCCAAGCAATTGAACGTTCCATTAAAGTCATAAAAGGATATAGCATTTGAATAGAGCCCAGACTGCGTCCTTCAATGCAATTCGATTTTACACCAATCACCTCGCCCTGATAGTACGCCAGGCTACTGTCATCGATAGACATTAGTACGGCAAGCCTTTTGGCGTTCGCAGTACAAAAGCAATCGTGCCACATTATTTGAATTGTTCGGACAATCGGAACCTTTGGCTATGCTGACATTAACATGTTGCAAGTACTGTTTAAGAAAACCATCTTCGCGGTAGACTATATTCCAGCCGCATGCCAATTTCTAGCGATCTAGTGTACATTCGGGCGACTTGAACCTTAGGCGTTGTGGTCAACGGTCGATCCAGACGGACGACGTTAATGAATGATGTCACCTGGCCGCAGGATTCAGGAGGGCGGAAGTAGTGAATTATGAGGAGTGCTTGTCGAGTTGGAGACTCACTATTCACGTCACAACACATTGGTATCGCCCGCAACAATTCGCAATGGATCCAATTCTTGAAATTCGTAATTTATAATAAGAGTGTGCGAAAGATTAATCAGAGCGGTAGCCGCGAGAAGCTTATCGCTTTTGCTTAGTACTCCAAATAGGCTTGGAAACTGGCCGACTTTAAAATCGAACTCGTCGAGATCTAATCCAAAACTTTTAACAACAAATATCGACAAAATAAAAAGGAAAATAAATACGAATAAGTTTGACTTCATAATTTATGAGAAATAATATTATTTAAAAAAATATAATAATTTAATTAAATTGATAAAAAATAAAATGTCATAATTAATGCGCGATTTGCGGTAATTTGATTTCTAGGCTACTGCGTATGTGTTTGGTGTAATGCTCTAAAAGGTGGGATTTTTCGATGAATCTATTTCACCAAGAAAATAGATTCAATTCTCGTTCGGTTTGAGAGCTCAATTTACGTTTACAGATTCTGTACAGTAAGATTGTATTATATACGAAGATTGTTCCAGACATTCAATCAGATAGATCAGACCTGACTGTTTAAAATAAAGTTTGTATTTAAAAGAAAAACACAGTCACAGCTATTTTAGATTTGGTTTAAATTCAAGCAAACCATCGAATCTCGTCAATTTTGTGTTTATGTAAGGGTCTTCAGTAAATTGTCATGTTCAAGTACTTAAAAGCTTGCGATCCAAAATAAAACAATCACCTTACATACAGCTTAGTATAAAAGACTACATAAGCATCTACAAGTATATCTTATACGCTCACAAAATAAATTTAAATATCCCTCGCATAAATTATACTCCTGTCATAGAATCACAAAACAACTCGGGGGGAAAAAAGAAGCGAAAATTTCAGAACGTTAAACCTTTAGACGTTACCAAAAACATGAAAGATTCATCCACGATGCTAAATTTTCCTTCCAATTCAGGATTAGAAGATCTAAAATACCATCAAAACGATACATTTTTAAATTGCTCCTTGAATTTTCCATCATGACGCGCTATTAAAGCTCCTGATTTTATCGATTCCGAGATGAAAGAATAGCGTGTGTTGAATTCTATAACGACGGGATTCATTCTTTAATTTCTTCATTATTATTTTTCAGAGACAATGAAAATTTCAGGTGAAAAAATGCGAAAATTTCGACCCCGACAGATATTTATCTGTACATCTTGTCATTAAGTTTTATGCCAGGGAATTATTTTTCTTTTTTGGGTCCGTCGGGGTGCCTGCCTGCAAGGATACATTTTAAGGATATCGTAGATGGATATTAAAATTATAAATAAACAAAAAATTCTTTTTGTTAGGACTTACCTGCGCCACTAAAGCTCGAACATCTCCTAGTTTTGTTAGTTCTTCGGATGTAATCCGATCACGTTTTGGCGGTGTAACGAGATATTGTTTATCGTTGACATGCAACCTGAAATTAATGTGTAAAAAGGACGAGAATTTATTAGTGTAAATTCAAGTAGTCTTGTAGCTAGGCAATGAATATTGCCCTTTTATTTAAGGCAATCGAATAATACTTTTTTCATATCTTTAAATAAATAATTGATTAAATTTAATACACAGTACAGTAACCCCCTGAAAAGTCGAGTGCGAAAATTGAAAAAAGGCCCAAAACATTGTTCATGGTGTTGAAAATAAAATTTGTATTTCAATTCCCACCATCAATTCATATTTCAATTGTTTTCAAGGCCGAAATAGAAATTCTAGCAAATATTGCTAAGGATGTTTCGAAAACTATACAATCGATTACAAACTAAACCAAATGAATCTGCGTCCCTGGCTAAGCCGCTGCGCGATTTATTCCATCTCTCTTACTCTTCTGGACACTTTCCGCGCACGTGGAAAATGGCGAATGTTCAGCCGATTCCCAAGAAAGGTAACAAAGCGTTGTCCGCCAACTATCGCCCCATCGCCATTACTTCCGTTCTGTCGAAAGTGATGGAAAACGCTGTGAATCGCAAAATAGTCCGCTATCTTGAAGATAACAAACATAGCAATGGTAGCAAATACGGGTTCCGTTCCGGACGATCTACAGGTGACCTCTTGGTTTATCTGACTGACCGTTGAAACTTTTGCATCCATAAATTTGGCGAAGGTCAAGTTCAGGCGCTTGACATCGCTAAAGCGTTTGACAGAATTTGGCACAATTGTCTCCTAGTGAAGCTCAAAGCAGTCGGCTTTAATAATAACCTCGTAAAATGGATCGAGAGTTTCTTAAATGAACGCACCATACAAGTCGTATTGGATGGCGTGTCGTGGCATCTTCTCCCTTTCCCATAGATTCCGGAGTCCCCCAAGGCTCTGTTTTATCACCCACACTCTTTCTTATTTTTATCAATGACTTTCTGTCATCAACGCCCAATCCGATACATTGCTTTGCAGATGACAGTACCCTGGATAACATCTATGAATTTGACTCGATTACTAACGCTCACTGTGTCCCGGTAGCATCTAAACGTGCCGAACTATTTGGATCATTGAACTCTGACCTGAGTCTAATGTTGGAATGGGGCAGGATAAATAGAGTAGAGTTCAACACTTCAAAAACACAGGCCTGTCATCTTTCCCTTAAACGTGATGTCCCGACGTCGGTTTCTAATGTAACCTTCGGTGGTGTCCTACTAAACTCTTCCGAATACTTTTCACTCATTGGCATCAAAATAAATAACCACCTTAATTGGAACCAGCACAGAGACAGGCGTTCCGACTAATTGAAGATGAAGCCAACACGGTTTCTATAGACTCCCTTGAGCATCGCAGAAATGATGGTGTACTAAGCATTTACTACCGCTACTGTCATGGTAAATGCAGTGAGGAATTTGCTAAGCTTATTCCTCCTCTGTACTCATTTCCTAGAAACACACGCCTAGCGTCAAGCGCACACGAGTTAAGTGTTAAGCTTTTAACTTCCCGCACAGTGAAATATAGGCAGTCATTCATACCCCGAACTTCTAAGCTTTGGAATGCATTGCCTAAAGATGTATTCCCATTGTCATACGACCTTCGACGTTTCAAACTCAACGTCTACCGGCATTTTAGGCTTTTCCCCCCTTTTAATCCCGACTAACCTTAACTTCTTTTTTTCCCTTACCGACATGACTGTGTAATTTACATTAAAGGGTTACCCCCTAAGTTGTGTTCGGCTACTTAAAAAAAAAACCTCCTCTTAATGTTAACTACGATAGCACCTCACAGTATTAATAAAAATATTGTTCAAGTACTTTTTCCGCTTAAATTTAATTAGGACTGATGATATCAAAATAACCTCGAGTTTGTAAAAATTCGAAACGAGACACTCGATTCGAGTTACATAATCTCCCCTGCGTGATAAACTATTTTGCCGTGATGTAGGAGCTAAATAAGGTCTCTCTCATAGTGTACTTCTCGGAAGAGATCTGAAACCAAAAGATAGCCTCTAAATCACACCATCCGCTTCGCTTTCTTCCTATCCCTGTATAAAATTCTCCATGGGCTGGATTAATATATCCGTACCAACTCGGCTGAGGATCAAGCTAAATAGCTCAATCGCTAGCGGAAGATCCGGATACCAGGCACCGTCCAGATAATTTATTCTTATCTACGCACTACGGATCTCTTTGCAGATCCACCGTTTTCACCGCTTCTTATGGTATCAGCATGTTCTTTAATAAAAATACCAAAAAACAATCCCCAGCGATCAGCTATCTTAAAGTCCCGGGAGGAAGCATGCATGCTTCTTCAAAGGATCCCTTAGATGCTTGGTTCTACTTTGGCCACCCAATCTGGTCTCATAACGGGCGCTGCTACCAAACCTGGTCAAAGCAAAAAGCACAAGGCCCCGAATGTGTAAGCAACTGGACTTTCGGACCCTTAACCTGGATCTAGTGCTTTAGGATAAGCTGCGAAAAAAGCGGATTCATTTACACCTAATGCATATAGCACACAGCTGGTGTAGTCAAAGGATAACAAAACTGAACCTAAAAGCGGCTTGCAATGTAAAATTGGTAGTGGGGATCCACCCATATCACCCGTGGTTGTTACATCAAGGAAGAATCGAAGGACTCCATCCTTGGGAACATCCCGGAACATCTCAGAACCGAAAAGTATAGAGAATCTGCGGCATGGGGTACCAGAATGATCGCCGAGTGTACACACTCCCACACTCGCAGGAAAGCGTACAAGATTTCAGGAGTCGTCACCTAAGAAAGCAAAGAGGCCGAAGACAGCAAGCACCGATACCGAGGATATATCAAGGTGCCTTAGCGACGTCCTGGTAGTGGCGATCAGCGACAAGATTGATGCAGATGGAAGCAAAACTCATGAGCGCTGGAGGATGGTTGAAAGCAGACTTTTAGCCAATTTTTAAGGTATCATGAGTGTCCGTCCTGGTCCTCCACCGTTGTGAAAAGACGGTAGAAGGTACCAAGGTCACGTAAACTGATCCAGTGTGCCGATCCGTGGATTTATACAGAAGTGTGGCCTGGCGCGCAACTCGGTATTGTGTCAAGGGATGAGATCCCAAATCGTCCTCGAGCACGTGCATGGTCACCTTCAGACCCGAGCGATGCGGGCGTGATTTTGGAATAATTCGGTTCTGCAACCTGAATCTTTTTGCCCACAATTGGAGATTTGGGAAGCTGGAGGAGATTAGGGAACTCTAGATGCGCTGTAGTAGTGATCAACAAAGAGTTCTTAGCTCCCTTGACAAAAATCGGAGGCATCATCATATATGGGTTTGGTGCGTCACAATGAAGTTATATAAAAAGGATGGATTGGAAGCGGACCAAAGAGCCTAGGATCCCGATCCTCCAGTACCCATGATGGACACGGAGGGGAAGAGTCTACATACGAATGCAATCCAGTTAGGAAAGATGACTCACAGTCGCCAGACTTATAGATAGAGGACGAGCGCCTTAGTTCGCATCCACTTAACGAGGACGAACTTTTGGCGACCTGGAGAAAAACGAACGTCCTTGTGGTGAAAGTTGAACTTAGAAATAAACCAGATACTGAAGTTTAATTAGATTAAGATTAATTTTCACCACTCCAAATTGACGACAGCCTGCTTACTTTTCTAACTAATGAGCAAGGATAAGCCACATTCTTGATCCATGAACATTGAGTTGTTGGGAATCTAATCTGTGAACTCAGGACTCCTAACTAAACTCTCATTTACGCAAGAAATTAATGTAGACCTAGATCTTGACGAGCTTTAAACATATTTCTACTACATTGTCAAAGTAGTGAGGATATTATCGCAACTAGCCTAAAAACGATAGAAAAACTACTGGCTGGTTTCCGCTTATTTAGCTCACTATCATCCTGGATCACTCCACCCTGATAATCTGTGAGGTCTGATTGCTGAATCATGGAGATCTTATTCTTGGATGTGACTTTAACGAGTATCATACAGTATGGGGTAAGTGTCCAATGAACATTCCTTTTCAGATACCTCTAACTCGGATAAGAAGACTATCTTCCCGACAAACCAGTCTTCAGGAACCAAAGAAAGACTAACTGTATCCAGTACAGAGATAGTATGAAGGAACTGCTTCTAAAGTTCTAAGCTTCGCGAACTTTTGTTCATGTTCTTTTGATCATGTCTATCATCACAAGGGTTTTAATTGGGTTTTCACTAGAAAGCCAAGTTTTTTTGGGGAATGGTAGAAGAGACTTCGCAAGATTCTCTCCACGTTCCCTCAATTCCCAGCTCCATGAAGAAATCCAATGGGTCATGGGTCTGCTGGAGTGACGAAACCATTGCTCTTCTCCTAATTACTCACTTTCCGGTTAGTTTCATAAACGTTCCGCATCGAGAAGAACACCAACTCAAGCCTCAAGCCTCCAATGGACCGACTCTGAAATCATCATCTCGAGGAACAAAATCTTATGGGCAGCACGTATGTTGGCTTCAACCTGACCGGGCGGCAAAATATCTGGCGGATTTCAAAACACATCTGATATCATCCTTCCCTGGTTGTACGTTATATTTGGAGGTTAATTACGACTGGTCCACATCTCTGAAATATGGAAGAGAGGTGAAAGTGGATGCCAGCAGCTTAATACGCATACTGAAAGGGGAAACCGGTTCAAACGGCTCTACACATATCATACTAAGCAGCACACTATGGATGCGTTTATCGATATCAAAGGGTTGTTGAAAAACGTACGACCAGAAGCAATTATGAACGCACTTTTAAATCTGAAGGTGATGCTTCACTTGGCGTGCCGATTAATTTAATGTTGACATTAAGAACCATTAGCACAACATTGGGCATGATATATGCTAGAAGGTTTGTTAGTAGAGGTACAGAGGTACACGGCAAAATATTTCGCTCTTATTTCGGAAAGCTGGAAACCTAAATTAAGGAACATGTAAACAAGGCTACTGTTGCGCTTTCCTCCTTTAAGAAGGCCACAGCTGAGAAATGGGGAATGCAGCCCAAAGTAGAATTAGCTCTACCTTGCCGTCATTAGACCCATCTTGCTATATGGTGTGATTGTCTGGTGGGCTGCCCTAAGGACAGAGACAAACCGTACATTCCTCGACAAGGTGCAGAGAACAGAATGTTTATGCATAAGTGAGACTCTGAAAACAACCTCTGCTGCATTAGAAGTACTGTTTCATCTGCTACCTCTCGACAATATTGACACTTCAAAGAAATTCGCTAGTGGACATGCATTGCAATTGGTCACTCCTTAATTCGAGAATTTACCAGAAAACACAGACTACACTCTTCCAACTTTTGATTTTGATAATAGTTTCTTCACTGCCATTCCCTCGAGAGGAGTGGGAGGCAGATGAAATACGGGAGGAAGATTTCATATCCTTTCCTTGGCTCAAAGACTAGAGGTGGATTGGGAGGAGGCGTTTCTTAAGCATATCTTTCCATCTTCCAGGCCATTGTAGTGTGTTTCAGGCAGAAGTGATGGTGATAAAGGAAGCCATAGCCTGGCTGAAGTGTAACGTAGTATCTACTAGGGACATTGGCTCTGATAGCCAGACTGATATTAAATCCCTGAAATCAGTCATGTCTACATCCAAAACTGTTCTTTATTGTCGCGCATCTCTGAAGGAGATGGCTGAATAATGGAACCTCCATCTGTGCTGGGTACCATAGGGCCATTCCGGGGAACTGCAGGGCAGACGAACTCGCCTGGCACGGTACCACCTTGCAGATTCAATATGTGAAAGAGAAGCTAATGATGCCTCTTATAAACTGCAACTTAAGTTGGAGGCGATTAGGAAAGCCAACTACAGATGTGCAAATAGTGTTACATGTAATACCACCAGACAGGTTCGGTCTGTGCTGAATCTAAAACGCCCTGGTAAACTGATCTCACTAAGCAGCAGATACAGGATGCTACCTGATAGGGAGATATGCAAAGGCCTTCAGTTTAACGATTTTGGCAGGAGCTGCAAAGATGAGGAAGAGACGATTCTTCATCGGTTAAGCACTTGCACTGCTCTCTCTAGAAAAAGAACACTTTACCTAGGCGCACACTCCTTTGATAGTCTCGGTAATTTGACAAATGCAGAAGGTAGGAAATTTCAACGCTTCATAGAGAACTCCAGTTGGTTAACTAAGTAGGAGTCTCTTCTGAGATTCTGAGGCATCACAACGGACCAGCTTATGGTCTAAATTCGCCCGGACTTGTGTCTGGGCAGCAACCTACCTATCTAGGTCGTATTTAACCAACAGGAAACAGTTCACTTAAATTAGTGGTCATAAATAGCTCGAAGTTATTTACTGTTGCATCTGGGATTCTGTGGGGAACCCTTTTGGGCCCTTTATAGTTCACTTTCTTAAAAAATATTAGCGCATCCATTTTTGAATTTTGCTTTTGAATAAACTTAAATAACAGTCTTAAGATTCAAGATGGTGTTAATAAATTTGCGGACTATTTGAACGTTAACTCCCTCAAACTAAATTCAAATAAATAAATGTTTGATTTCCCGTAGATGTCTGTAGAAGTCCTAAATTTTCTGTTTAATTATAGAATTGATTGATTATTGTATCTACGGTCCGGCGATGCTTTCTTGTATTTCACTATCCACTCCAGAACCTCTGCTCGGTCAAAGGATAAAGGTATAAGGTGTTATCCAAAGTACTGTCATCGAAACAATGAATAGGATTGAAAGTAGATAACAGAAGGTCGTTTATGAAGACTAAAAAGAGAGCAGGAAATAAAACTGAGCCTTGAGGGACGCCAGAGTCCATGGAAAAGGGTGCAGAAGTTAACCCCGTCTAGCACGACTCTAATAGAGCGCTTGGAGAAAAAACTCTCAATCCATTTAAGAGAACCATAGGCCTTCAGCTTGGCTAAGAGACATTTGTACTAAACTCTGTCGAACGCTTGATACGCTTGATATGCTGACAGACATTCGAAATCGTCGTGTCAAATAATTTTTTGTTTGTCACAAATCTGTACTATAGTCATCTGGGCAATGAAAGATTTTTTTACAGCTTTTTTCCTGGCATTCATTTATTTTGTTCGAGCCTTTCCAAGCGTAGGATTAAAAGAAAAATTTTACCAGAGTACACAAATTCTAGTGTCATCAAATACTTGAAAGAAGAAAAGAAAAAAAAAAGAAAAAAGAACATCACTTCAACAAAGTGTCCTTACCTCAAGCGATAATTTCTTTAAGATTCTTTCTTTCGTGTCACCACGCCTGCAATAATAAATGACGACTACCTATCTATGTGTTCTGAATCCTTCCGGCATAAAACAAATACTTTTATGAATTTTTTCTCAAGATAGTCTAGTATGCATTTTTTTTTTTTTCAAAAATTTGAAAATCCACTTATTTCATGAATATGTCGCAAGTAATTATTAATTAGAAATGCTTGGTGGAGTCTATTAAAAAATGCATCACTATACAGTGCAAAGTTCTCATTTCCACTAAATAATTTATCAAAAACGGAGCTGCCAAGATGTTTCCCATCTATTAAGGACGCAAGCCCTATTCCAGAGATAAATTTGCATAGAATTCGCGAAAAAAACATGGCATAGAGTTTTATCGTCGTTTCCCGAATAGTAGTGCTTTTCAAAGCACCTCCACAAAGACACCATTCAGCGCGAGCAAATACCAAAATTTATTGAATGGGATTGTTCCCTTCAAGGATTTGAAAATTGATGCTATCTAATAAGTCGTACAAGGGTAACAACAACATTCATTGCTGTGTCGCCTTAACATCGAACAGAGATTTAAAACCCCCGGCAAAGATGTCACTTATTCATGAGGGTCGTTCAAATAAGCACAGCCCATCTACTACACAATGGGCTTTCTCTCTGTACAACCCCATGTTTAGCTTTTATCTTTTCATATCTAAATATAATGATGATGGTCGGCTAAAGCGACAATGCCCCGGCTGAACACACTGGCAAGAAGGGGCGGGATATCCCGAAAAAACGAACGATTTTTGGCAATAAATTTATATTCGTTATAAACAAGTTGTACTATTTTATGTCGGGAGCAATCTATCTTCAATTTAGAGATGATGGTAGTTTTAAAGTTACGAGACAAAAAATGAAAAAATGTCGATTTATTGAAAAAAATTCGGGTTGTTGTATTCGGTCTCGACGGGCCCGCTCGGACGAGGCTAAAGGAAAAATCTTGAAACTTTTGAAAACTTCGAAAATATTAACAATATCGATATCATAATTCATCCAGAAACAAATTTCGTTAGGAGAGGATACGACACAATGAAATACCGATGAATGATAGACGGGCGTTATGTCGGAATATCTTTGTGGCGGCATTTTGATCTGTCGGGATTTTTGCTTACTTGTATTTTTTTAGTTTGAATTTCTGTTTTTCGAGCTAAGGCATACTATAATTTTTTTCCCATATTAGGAAATAATACAAAAGGGGATCTATTGCGATCACGAACAATATCCGGTTTTTGACTTATTTTCACGGTTTGAGGACCCAGGAATCCAAAAAAATAGATTTCGTTGTGAAGTCAGTGAGAAGCGGAACTTTGGTTGGGAGTACTTCAGTCGTTGAAAACCTTCATATGAATTGGACTACGCTTATAGCAGACTAGTATATTCAGACTACTGGACAGCTACTTTTCTTCATTTTCGATTCCCTTACTCCCCGTTTTTAATTAATTTAATTTTCTTAATGCAAGGGTATGTCCTTTTGCTCAAATTGAACCAATCGCATCTACGATCAATAACTTCCAATCTTAAATTACTTTGACATTGATATGTAATATCCAGCCTAAACACAACTATTCATTATTGTCTAGATGCCAATTAATCTGGGGTGAAACCAACCGAGGTAAACATTTCATCTTCATCTGAACCATATAGGTGGTCTAGAATCTTTTACCATTAATTTATAGCTTCCAATTTCACACATAATTACGATAGCATTGGCGGAATCTTATACCTAGGCAGAAACCGGTGCTAGTCACTATCATGCCTCCATATAGAATTGCAAGCATTTCATCATTTATTAGGTTATAGATTGCTGTAGAAATTCTTTATTACTGCGGCATGTCCAAGATGTCACTTGTGCAGGTACGTTATCCTGTGACTGTGACCATACGCTCGATAAATATATTTCTCAACGTCGATCATATGTACGTGTGTATTTTCTGTGCACAATTAATAAACACGTCACGAAGTTAAAGCTGTCCGAAATGGTCAAGACACTAGATAGCTCTCTAAAGACAAATTACAAAAGTACTATTTCTGGACACCGTCAATAATCGAGTTTAAGTTTATTTCAAATAACAAGCACTTGCGCTGTTGGTATTTAATGGTAAAATCGCAGCGTAGTAAGAGCATAGATCGATAGATTGGAATTCAATAAGTTCGTACTCACGAAGGACGTGAATTTTATCAACTTTTATCTTCATTGGAACGCATTGTTATGAGATCATTAACCGATTTATGGCAGAGAGACATAATACATCATTGGACATTTAGTCCCATTTGGCAAACATTTTGGATCGCATTTATTCCATTCGTGTCTAGCGTGCGAACAATCAAAGCTCGTTCGCGAACGTGCTAAACATCCATGACAGTCTTATTCCTTGCTATCATGGTTGTGGGAGAGGAATCGCAAAATATAAACTGGAAGGAAACGAACGAAGAATACTTTGGAATGTTCGCTGAAGTATGTGCACTTCGTTCCTCAAATATAGAGAAGATGGTATTTTTAAAGGGGATTATTATAAGCTTTGGTGAAACTACTGACTCTTATCTTGTTTCAGTGGTGTTCGAGATGTTTCTTATCTTATTCGAACGCTCTAGAAACTTTTTACCAGCGAATATATTGCAATTGTTCCGAATTGTATTTTTTTTAAATCAGTTCGTTTCGATAGTGCGATGCGAGAAATTATTATTGCAATAGTTTCCGCTAAACATTATTATTCTTTGATATTTTCGTAGTAGTGCAGTCAATCTGGTATGATTTTTGAACAAGGACAAGTAATTAACGATTCACTTTAGAAATAAATTTAATCGTGATTTCTATTCTGGAATTCAGTTCTGGACTCAGTGAGGAAGCTATTCTTGCAGTTCTGCCCTCAATTTTATCAGTTTGGCCCTTAGGTCAGTTAAGAATGGAATAAGAAGAAAGCAGAAAACTAGAGTTTGTTTTCATTATTGTTTTTTCCCAACCCTGAATCGATTTTTTATTAAAACGAATCAAACAAATTTTCGTTTCAGAAGCTTTAGTTGAACAATTAATCATTCAGAAAATAGTTGGATTAACTTATTATTATAATTTTTTTTTTTTTTGCAGAATGATTTGTGTTATAGGCAATTTCGGCCTTTATCTGCAATGCATAAACACAGTCATAGAGGAAATGATTTGGATTGGGATGGAGGAGAGAGAACAACCGTAACGATTGTTAAAGCTGGATGTATTGCCTGTTACTAACAAACACTTCCAGATGGCAATGGAAAGCGAACAGAAATCATATGCTGAGCATATTGTTATAGATCTGACAACATTGCACGATCTCTATCGAATACGCGAGAAAAGTATACTCCAAAAATGTAGGCAATTAAAGCTCTAGAACTTTCCAGAATAAAGAGTAAACTCCAAAATGTAGGCAATTAAAGATCTAGAATAGTCGAGACACAACCAACGACACCTGACGGAAGCTTCGAGAACTGGGGCAAATTAGTATAAAAGTACGAAGCTGTCAGACGGCAGTCAGTCATTTTAATGATCGAGACGCGAACCAGTGGAAGCGATAAAGCGATACGCGGCAATAGTGCCAAATAGGCGAATTAAGTAAAAGTGTGAATTAGTTAAAGTGCAAATTAAGTAAAAGTGCGAATAAATAAATTATCTCTTATTTTTAAACGAATTGTGTTTTTCTTGAAATCCCGGCGAACCCCTAGCTCGCAACAATATAGACCTTCTAGAAGTGGAACTGTTTCACTTTTACAACGTTCGCTCATTTTATTTCGAATAATTTTGCATTGCCAGTAGCAACTGAAAAAACCGTGTTTACAAAATTCCTATTGCCTGGAATAGAAATTGAACCCATGACCTATTGACTGTGAAGCATGCTGAGGCCTTGTATCCTTTTGAATTCAATGTTTCGATCATTTCGACCATGTTCGCAACCATGGTAGGTCAATCGAGTTGCATGTTCCGAAAATCTGGTGCATAAAATGTGACTGGGTCACTTTTCTATCAAGGACACAAATCATTCTTGTTTTTGAAGAGAACAAAAAACGAAAAGAAACAATGCAAGGACAAAAACAATGCGAAATTTTTTCATGGAATAGAAATCAATATAAAGCGGCTAATAGTAAGCTAGTAGAATGAACATTGTATGTTGAAATTGGAAGTTGTGACTTGACCGCGAAATCAGTAACTGGGACAATCCAAAAAAAAAGTGTGGAGCCTCAAAAGTATCCGACCGTCGAAAGATTCATGGTTCACAAAGGAGTGTCTCGATGCGATTAGAGCTAAAAAGTGGTCTTTTCAAAAATACCGAAACAACGCGACGGCCAGAAATAAATGCACATTAATCTTGGAAAGAGGAATAAACAAGTCCTGGCAACAGCTTAAGGCCGATGCTCAGGATCGCGCCTTGTGGAAGAGAGTTGTTTCTGTCCTATGCTTAACTGGTCTTAACAGGAATTTGATTGATTGAATCTTGGAAAGAAACATAAGCAACAAAATGCTAAGCATTACCAAGAACATCGACCTAAGATCGTTGAAAGTCTCAAAATTCAAGATATTTTTGGTCAGTTATGAAATCCAACAACAGTAGTTTTATTTTATCTTAGCACCTCTTCTTCGTGATGGAGACGAAAACATTGTTGATCCTGTGGAAAGAGAAAAACTTTTGGTAGGACCTCCTGATTTTCAGGTTCCTTAACATTTCAATTTTTTTATTTAGGAAGGGTTTCTAGCACTTCGCACATCCATCCATCTACGAATTTTTCATTTTTCCTACATTGAGGTAATCAAGGTATACCCAAGTAGGCACACCTCCCATCTTAAAACTTTTACCAAAACTGAGAAATGTAGTTCTACAATTTGACAAAATTTCAATTTGATATCTTTACTCAGTTTTGAGATATAACGGTTTGAAATTTTGGAAAGTATACCATTTTTGAAATGCTCCCCAATTTTCCCCACTACTTTTATGTCCAAGTGTTATATTTTTGTCGTAATTCGCTAGGATAGCTTAATATATGTTCCAAGTTTCAATTATATAGCTTAAGAAATAGCCGAGATATTGATTTTTAAGTGTTTTCTTTGTACCCCTTGACACTCCCCCTTACAATAATTAGCCTCCCCCTAAGCTAATTTTTGTGGATCTGTATGCCGCCTTAATGGTCCCAAAATACGAATTTTTTATGGTAAGTAATTTCGAACATATAATCATTTAAAAATAAAAAATTCGGCCGACAATTTGTTTTTAACCTCCCCTTTTCGGAGCCCAATGGATAAAAAAATTAAATTATTTCGAAGTTTGTGCCACGAACCCCTCTATGTTGATTTTCAGCTTCCTAGCTAAGACCATGATTGAGATATTCGAATTCTTAATTTTCGGTCTTAGCACTCCCCCTCCTCCCTCTTAACCCGTACACCCCCCAAAATGGGAGTCCACCTGAGATTCGCAACCAAATATATACAATCCACCTAAAAATGAACTTTTTACCTTGAAGGGTTTGGGAGTTAATGTGCACAGAGCGTACGGCGGTGTAGTCTAGTAGGAAGCATGTTGGTCTTGTAATGCGAAGGTCGTGAGTTCAAATTCCGGTCGACGCAATATATATTCCCAGCACATTGCCTGCTTCGATATACCTTGGTCGCCTTAATCTACGAAAATTAAAAATTCGTAGAAAGAGGGTTGTGCGGATGGCTAACAAACCTTCCACAATAAATAATGAAAAATTTTCAGAAACCTGAATGTCAGGAGGCCAAGGTTCGATTTGGGCTGTAGTGCATTGTAGAAGTAGAAAAGCGTACGGCGGACGGCGTACAGACAAACGGATTTTTTTTTGCATTTTTCGGCTATTTTAGTCATGAAAAGCGAAAAAACAAAATTTCAGGGTAGCAAATTTTCTTTTCCAAGTCGATCACAACACTTTATTATTTAAATAATAAAGTAATTGACTTCAATTATAAAGAAATGTTTTTATAAAGTATAGGCAAGTCCTTATTCGTAATTAAACAGTAATAAAAAGCTGATAATATAATATGCCTTATTACTTATTAACCTTCGCCTCTATTTACACAGAAAACTAGACTTGACATTCGCGAATTTGATACTCGCGGCGTTTTCTCGGAACGTAAGCCTCGCGAATGTCGAGGGATTAGGGTAATAAAATAAAATTCTAAGTGGTTTCCATTTAACTTGAAATCTGTCGACCCCGAGTGGTTTTAAATATAAAGTAATAACTTGGGTGGATTCTAGATAAAGGATCCCAGCCTATAAATATTAAATTCAAGTCTAATTTTCAAATTATTTTCAAATTTTTCAATACAAGTAGGAAAGCTTCATTGATATTCATGGCTTTTCTTCCATTTCACAGATATACCCAAATATGGTGCAAAAAACTCTTTTCATCGTTCTTATAAGAAAATAATGTAGACAAAATCTGAACACAAAGATTATGCGGATTTCCAGAATCTTCCTAAAATCTCGATTTTTTATTCTCGCATTCTACAAAAGCTTAAAGCAAAGGTCCTTAAAACTCCCACATGCTTAGAAGCCTATGCAGGCAAGCGACTTTCTTATCCATTTTCCGACCACTAAGAGGCTTGTGTGTCTTTCACTCGTAAATAATTCATTTCCGGTTCATATCTTCTTTTAAATGGAAATCCTCTCAAGTTAAGCTAATCTTAAGGACACTAAGGAAGCTTTGGTGATTACTCCATAGGGCAAAAATGGGGCTACCGCATTCAGTATTAATTTCACTCGGCTTGAGTATTAGATAGAAAGCAATGACGAGTTCCAGTATTTATTCCTAGCTCACATAATTTTCCTTTTGTTCAAAATCCTCTGCAGGTTCTTAGACAGAGTGCTAGCAGGATTTTCACATAGTAAGAAGGTCCAATTTACACTAGCAAAAATGGTTTCTCATTTTCTATAAATTAATGAATTCATGCTAAAATAATATTCCGCATTTCGATTTCTCATTTGGACAGAAAGCCATTATTATGTACCCCAATTTAGACTAAAATGGATTACCAGCTTTGAAGAAAGACTTTACTCATCAAACGATTGAATTAACTTTGTAACAATTAGTCCGCATTAATTACATTTAATAAGACAAACTCGTCATTGTAACCATTGTTTTGTAGTTACGGACTTTGAAATATTTAATAAGCATATTAATTTACCGACTGTTCCATGAGAGAAATAGGTGAAGATTTAGCTATAAACGATAGCGTGTAGTGCCAACTTTTGTAATATAATTGGCAATGAGAACTGATGAAAGTATTCGTACACGTTAATGAAAATAGTGCGTTACTAGGTGTACAGGCTACTGGTATAAACTATCGATAGAGTAAGAGCTAGCTGTGAATGTTAACTTATATTTCATATTAATTAGATTGCATTGGTGTTGCATTATTTGTGGAATTTCAATTAAATTTCTAGCGGTTGGGTGAAATTAATGTTATAGAGCGATAAATACGATAAATCAAAGTCGAATCATTAGTTTTTTGTTCGCGGAAAATTCGTTTATATAATGTGATTCGTATACTGATGAATATTTTTCAACATGAGATATAGCTTACTGTCTCTGCAGTTTGTGTTAAATAAAATTAGATAAAATATTACTAGATTTATCCATCCATTATATGAAGAATTAAACAAAATCTATCATAAGTCACGGTGGTCCGGAAGTCACCCAAACCCTATTGTTTCAGCCCTCCTGAAATTCTTGGGGGAAAACTTTTGGACAAGTGTCCCGTAATTAAAAAAAAAACATCAGTATAACCGCTTTGAAAATGATGTCAATTTTTCTAAAATTTATCGTTTTAGTTTTAATCGATTATTACCATAATCTAAAAATATTGTAGAATGGATGGATACTAAAAAAAATCAAAGTATAGTTTAGTAGTAGTAACAGAAACAAGGGAGAATGTTCCAAATTGAAAACTATAGGTATCTGCCATTCGAAGTAAATATGTTTCTGATTTCACTGATCATATTTCGAATGTATCATTTAAATAGGAAGTGGTTCAAAGAAGGAAATATGTCAGCTAAATATTTTTTGTGGTCCGTGCACACCTTTTACCACCTCCCATACAAATGCACTTTTTTGGAAAAAAACATCTTGTCATTTTTCTCAGAAATGTGTGTACAATTGCAATGACCACACTCTACGTTTACCGCTACCTACTATAAATGAACTCTTCATGTAATATAAATTTAAAGAAAGTTCTTTCTCTTTCTTCCATACGAAATTACACAAACGAAAAGTATAAACGCCATTGATCTAAAATTTGGAATGGAACACTTTTATGATGATTTCAATCTACTGTATAAGAATTATTTATGTCCTCCCCCTCCTTCCACCACCTCCCATACAAATTACACTTTTTCATGAAACGGTCTAAACCAATTTACTCAGTGCGTATACAAACTGAAATTATGCACCAAATATTTATTTAGAATTATTAGTAAAAATAAAAATAACAAAGGATTAGCTTTACCCCTTCTACCCCTCCCATACAAAATGACGCAATGTTCGAAAATTATAAATGCTATTGATCTGAAATTTGCAATATATTACTTTTGTGATGATTTCAATCTACTGTATAAAAGTTATTTGAGTCCTACCCTTCCTTTCACCACCTCCCATACAAACTGCACTTTTTCATGAAATACTATAAACAAATTTACTCAGTAATTTATCGAGCTGAAATTGTGCACTAAATATTTACTTAGAATTATTAGTAAGATCAAAAATAATTAGACGATTATTTTCGCTCCTTCTACCCCCTTCTACTGACACAATTTCACAACTTTACAAAAAAAAAAGTATGAAAGCTACTGATCTGCAATTTAAAACAGGTCAAAAACATGATATTTTTAGATATTTCTGAAAAAGTCATTAAGAACTCGCCCTCCCTCTACCACCTCCCAGACAAACTACACAATTTTACTAAAACCAATACACTAATTTTCTCAGTACCTATTAAATTTTTGAATCCTAAATTTTGTATAAAACATTTTGATGGCAACTCTAGGCTGATGTGAAAAAATTAGTTTAATGTCGTCACTCCCTCCACTACTTCCCCCACACTTCTTAAGATCAAAAAATTTCTCTTTCATCAAGAGTATCGCACGATTGAGCTTTACGCCCAATCGTAGTCCCGTTCTGTTTATACTTAAGATGAAATCTGAGAGTATATTGTATTTGCCTTACTGTTTGTAACGCTAAGAAATAATGCTCGCCCAGAGCCACAAAGAGTACACAAATATTTCTTGTCGCTCCAAAACCTTGATTTCGAGTGACCGTCTGTCTGTTTGTTCGTCTGTCTGTCTGTCTACAACATAATTCTCGAACGCTTTGAGGTATCATGCTGAAATTTGTTTTATGCAATTTTTAACAAAAACAAAACTTTATGTGCGTTAATGAGCTACAAGCCCTCACTCCCTCTACCCCTTCTCATACAAATTTCATGAGATTTCGGAATTTCAAGAAATTAATTTTTCTGCGAAACTATTCAAGGTATCAACTTGAAAGTTAGGTCAAAGTATAATGATGTGAATATCATTAACTTCAAAAAATATTCATCCGATTCCCTCGCTCCCTCTACTACCTCCCATTACAAATGCACAATTCTGAAAAAAGTATTTCTTCAATTTTAATTGAAACTAGCAAAGCTAAAAAGAAAATTTTTTGCCAGAATTAGTTTTATTCTAATTGCAATTCGTTTTGAAAAAACTTATCAACTTCCCTTCATTCCTTCTACCTACAAGTTCCCACACAAATTTGGCGAAATTTCTAAATTCCAATCTTTCTTCAAAACTGCCGAAGCTATCGGCTTGAAATTTTAAACAAGTATAATCGTGCAAATATTTTTTTTTATTAATGACGAAAATTTTTTTGTTTTGATCCGAATACTCCTTCAACCCCCTCCAATGTAAATGCATAATTTTTGTAAATGGCTCATATCGATTTCCATTAAAACTTTGAAAAATAGAATCTTAAAATTTTGCCAGAATTTGTCCCGTAACAATTGCAATAACTGCAAAAAAATTCAGCTCCGCTTCAGTTATCCCCCCCCCATACAAATTTCTCCATTAGAAATTCAAGAATAGCATTTCTCTTTCGATGATGAAAGTGCCATAAACCTTGAAATTGGAGCAAGCAAAGCAAGATGATAAGAATGCTCGTAGGCAGTTTCAATAAAACTTTGCATTTCCTCTGCCCCTCCCATACAAATGCCTAAATTTCAGAAAAACCATGTCCAATATCCTTGAAAATTATGAAAGCTACAAAGTTTAAATTCAGCACGAAACATTTTGCAAAAAACGTTCTGTTTCATATGTAAAAATTACAAACCTCTCCCTTTACTTTTACCACCTCACATACAAAGGTCACTATTCACTATCCGAACGAATTTGAGATGACATGCTCCGTACATTAAACTAAAGCCTGTACAAAGGTACTTCAAACGGTTCAGGGAAGAGCTAAGTGTATTTGAGAAAGCGAGGTCAGGTCGTCCTGTAAATCCTGCTCTCGAAAAAAGGATCCTTAACGCTTTAAAGAGAAATCCGTCGATGTCTACAAGGGATTTGGCTAAAGATCTTAGAACCAGCCATCAAATGGTGCAAAGAGCAAAACAAAGGGATGGTTTGAAGACTTTTAAAAAGCAAAAAGCACCGTGAAGAAGTTCTGCTCAAGAAAAACGAGCAATTAGGCGCTCAAGAAATCTCTACCGAAAATTGTTGACGAAAAAAATGTGCGTTATAATGGACGACGAAACATATTGCAAAATTGACTCTTTTTCTCTATCGGGTCCCCAGTTTTTTACTGCAAATGACCGAAGAAATGTTAGTGAATCGGATAGAACAGTTTGCGTTGAAAAATTTGGAAAAAAAATTATGGTTGGGCAAGCTCTTTGTGAATGTGGGATGCAATCAACAGCGTTTTTTACAATAGGAACCATAAACGCCGAAATCTACCGTAAAGAATGCTTGCAGAAAAGATTATTGCCCATGATTAAAAGGCACAAGACTCCAGATCTGTTTTGGCCCGACTTGGCTACTAGTCACTATGCTTCAGCAAAAGTAAACTGGTAAACAATCCTCCGAATATGCCGACACTTCGTACAATCGAAAAATATTGGGCAATTATGAAGGGAGATTTAAAAAAGAAGGAGAAAGTGTAAAATCCAGGGATGAATTCAAAAGACGTTTGGTATTAGCATCGAAAGCAGCCACAAAAAAGTTTGTGCAGCGCTTGATGAAAAACATGAGAAGAAGGATCAGAGAATTCACCAGAAAAGGTATTAAACAAGTTCGGAATTAGGAATTCATAACTAGTAAGATATAAAGTGGAGGAGGTGATAGGACAGCAACCCCGGCGCAAAAGAAATGATTGGTTCGACAAAGAATGCCAAAATGCCTTAGAACGATAAAATGAAGCTTACAAAATATTAACGGAACGGCCGACACGAGCTAAACAAGACAAGTACAAGGATCTTAGACGATTTGCAAACAAAATATGCAGACAAAATAAACGGAAGTACAATAATGACGAAATTAAAAACATGGACGAACAATTTAAATTACACAACACAAGAGCCGCGTATTCCCTTGTCAAAAGGATGAAAGAAGGTTACAAACCGAAAACGACCCTATGCAAGGATGCGGAAGGGAACATTAAAAGTAACGCGGAAGATATAAAACTAAGATGGGCACAATATTTTGAACACCTTCTTAACCCGAGCCCATCACCTACACGAACAGCAGCAGCAGATACAGGTATAACTGATGTAACAGCTGATGAAGGATCCGCTTTGAGTCCTCCCACACTCGAAGAAGTAAAAACAGCCCTAAGGAACCACCCAAACAACAAAGCGCCGGGCACTGATCAAATCCCAGCTGAACTTCTGAAAGCCGGCGACACCTGCATAGCGGATCTCCTACATAGATTAGTCGCGGACATATGGACGCAGGAAATACTTCCTGAAGATTGGCGCAAGAGCATCATATGTCCAATTTATAAAAAAGGTGACAAACTCTGCTGCGAAAACTACCGAGGAATATCTCTGTTGTGTACGTCTTATAAGATTTTGACGAAAATTCTAGAAAAGAGAATTAAGCCCTATGCTGATAAAGTAATTGGTGAATACCAAGGCGGATTTAGAGCTGGACGCTCAACCACGGACCAGATATTCTCAGTTAAACAGGTGCTGGAAAAGTGCTGGGAATATAATATTGATGTGCACCAGATATTTGTTGACTTCAAACAAGCATACGACAGTATCGACAGGCGCGTACTGTATAAAATCATGTTGGAGTTTGGAGTCCCACCGAAACTGGTTCGACTGACAAGAATGACAATGACTGAGTCTTTGTCACAAGTCAGAGTAGAAAACGATCTGACTTCCAGTTTTAAAACAGACAACGGCCTTAAACAAGGTGACGGCCTCGCACCAATGCTTTTCAACTTAACACTCGAATATGTTGTTCGGAAACTTCCCGTTGACACCAAGGGAACACTATGCTTCAAATCCACACAACTCGTAGCATATGCCGACGACATAGATATCCTTGCAAGATCTCTGAAGAGTGCTAAGGAAGTATTTGTAAACCTTGACTCGGTAGCAAGGGAAGTTGGACTACGCATTAATGAAAACAAAACAAAAATTATGACGCAAACTAGGAAAAAGACGCCAATCAGACAAAATATTACAGTAGGAGACTATAACCTAGAAAACGTAGACAACTTCATATATCTAGGGGCAAATCTATCGAAGGATGGAAGCGAACCCATCGAAATTAAAAGAAGGATAATGATGGCAAACAAGACTTATTATTCGGTACTTCCAATAATCAAAAACAAGAACGTGCACAGGAAAACAAAACTTAAGCTATACAAAACAATCATAAGACCTGTGCTATGCTATGGCAGCGAAACGTGGACATTAACTCAGGCGTCCGAAAAACGACTTAACGCCTTTGAAAGGAAGGTCCTCAGAAGAATCCTCGGACCTGTGAGGGAAGACTCGATCTGGAGAATACGATACAATAGAGAATTGTATGCCATCTTCGACAATCCAGAAGTGTCAACCCTCATAAAATTTAAAAAATTACAATGGGCTGGTCATGTGGAGCGGATGGATGACGGAAGAATTCACAAACGCACACTAAAAGGGAAAGTCAACGGACAAAGACCGGTCGGAAAACCACGAAAGCGCTGGGAGGATTCGATTGACGCAGACAGCAAATCACTGCTAAGATTTTCAAACTGGAGGACGCGGTCACTGAACCAAGATGGATGGAGGCAAAGCATTCAGGAGGCCAAAGTCCGATTTGGGCTGTAGCGCCATCGTAAGTAAGTAAGATATAAAGTGAATACAAGTAAAATTTTATAAAAATGCGCACGACCGAACTTTTCGTTACAGGCTTTATGTTTCTCAATTAATTCACTTCTAATTATTTACTATGTTGAATAAATAAATCTTCATATTTAATCGATTTCCGAATTGGTGGCCTAGAATTTAAGTTTATAATCAAGGGATGAAAAAAAAAATATATATATATTTTACAGAACTTAATTTCGAGTTTCTGTACGCTCTAGCTAAATAAATATGCATTAGTTCTCATGGAGCGCGCATTAATTATGTTTGTAGTATTTGCAAAATATCATCATCTCCTGAATAGCCACTTATAAACATTTTCACCGGACTTTCGCCTCTTTTTTGATATTATGAATGCAATTTATTAAACATTTTAAACACTATAACATAAAATCATTAACATATCAAGAAATTATATTTAGTGTGCAAGTAATTTTGAATCTAGGATACTCCACTCTGCTTTACGTCGCTTAGTCGAAATTTTCAATGTTAATTCCTTACACTCAGTATTCTTTGCAAAGAAAAAATAATAATTTCCGAGGCTGTACACACGGGACGCATAATCAACCAATAATCGAGGTGAATTAATTAAATCAAATCTATTTGGAGCACGAAACCACGGCAACAATACTCGAATCGCCTGGAGTGCAATTATTATGGAGAGGTTTGCATAATGAATTATAATTAATTGAAACAGTATTGATTTCACATTTAGCAAACTAGGCTCCATCCTTATCGTCTGCGGCGCTTCGAAACTGTTCGATTGAAATTGGCATCATAATGGCACGGGGTGTATCTTTATACCTACTTACCAAAAAGGTTCGTCCATTAGACTTTCTATCGTACAGGTGGACGCTATCCGAACACCTTCCTTATTAAGTATTGCCGCCCTATCGATGCCGCGATCCTCCAATCGGAGCATATGAAGGAAATCGCCTACGTTATGTGAAACGGGCTTCAAGGCAAACCGACACTTTTCATTTCGGCTCGGCAGCGGAACTGTCAAATGCGGTAGTCCTTGAATGTATTTCACTGATACTTCTGAAAATGAAAGAAAAATTAAAAATTATAGATGGCCAATAATTTCTAATTGAAATTATGAAAATTTTAATTATCTTAGCTACATACGAGGGAAGGTCAAAAATTTCGCGGAATGATAGGGAGGGAGAGAGAGGGGGGGGAGGGGGGGGGGGGGGAATGTAACAAGTTATTATTTTTCCTTTTGAATATATTCTCCCTTAAGCCTAATATATCTATTATATTTCTCGCAAAGTTTATTAATTTTTTCTAAAAAAATCTTTTATCAAGGCCTTTAAAATAGGTTGAAATTGTCGACCTCACCTCTTCATCGTTGGTAAATTTTCTTCCCAAAGTTGTTTCTTTAGTTTTGGGAACAAAAAGTAATCGGAAGAAGGGGGGAGGGGTGGTGGTGGTTCAATATTTCGTAGCAGCATTTCTATAGGGAAGCCAGTCTCTTCTAGTGAACAGGAGGGTTGTCGTGCAAAAGCAGCACACCTCGAGTCCACTTTCCTTTCCTTTTTCTGTGATAGCATACTTTGATATTTTTAGCAAGTTGGCATAGTACTCCCCTGTGATATGTTGTCCTTTTTCATTATAGTCGATCATCAAAACCCTATCTGAATCTCAAAAAATAGTTGCCACGATTTTCCGTCGAATTGTGAGACCTTGAATTTCTTGGGAAAGGAAGCGTCTTTGGGGAACCACAGCATTGACTCCTGCTTTGATTCAGGTTTATAATGATGAACCCAAGTTTCGTCTCCAGTAACAATCCGGGTTAAACGTTTCATCCCTGCTCTCGCTACAGAGATCCAAAAACTCGCGTGAGCGCTGCTTTTTCTGAACTGATGAGAGCATTCTCGGTACCTTTTTTGCGTTGACTTTAGACATGCCAAGATTATCGTGGAAGATATTCAAAATGGCTGCATCTTTAAAGGAGCATCTTCGCGAACAAGTTTCTCCACTTTTTCGACGATTTTTGAGGAAGTGGACCTAATCAGCCGGTCCGAGTGTTTATCATCTTCAAATGACTCTCTGCCTTGCCTGAATAGACTAGGCCACTTATAAATCATTGTTTTTCCAGGGCGAGAGTAAACAGATGACATTTCTTCTAAAATGATTTATGGCGTTTTTCCTTGCTTGGTGAGGAACTTTATGACAGCACGAAACTCAATTTTGTAAAAAGTTAGTGTTTTCTTGATTGGCGATAACTAAAATGTTAGTGATTCAATTTGACAGCAATTTTGTATTTATAGCTGTATTGAGTGTAAGAATACCTCCAGGTAAAAATATTTCCGCCTTCCTTGTTCATCCACTTCATTCCGCGAAATTTTTGACGACACCTCGAAGTGTGAAAACGTTTTTTTTTCCCAAAGTTGCTGCTTTGCATTTTATCTATCATTTTTTGCTGGCTCCAGTATACTTGAAGTATGTGATTGAGAGAACATGAAAAATTAATTCAGTGTTAGTGTTGGCTCAAGTTTTAAACTTCTTCCCGAATTTCATTCAAGCTTGGTTGAAAAATTAAATTCTCCAGAATGCAAAGCGAAATGGTGAAGATATAAATTTTATTTAATGTCATGACTTTTTATTAAAACTTGAAAAATTTGCATAAACACTACAAAAAAAAAAAAAAAAAACAGACACGACGACATCTTGAGGTTCTTTGAGATGATGAAAATGTAAGAGCATCCTGCAGGAGACATGAAGAGCTTTTTATTCCTGTCACTTTTGTAGGTAGCCCTATTCCGAATCATGTCTTGTTTAAGGATCCAACAGTATAGGCTTTTAGAGCGTAATAATCAAGATAATTTTCAATCCAGCAAGATTCTGGCGCTGAGTATTTGTTGAGTTAGGACAATTTAAAGAAGAAAAATTATGCTAAATATGTCATTTCTTGACGAACTTTAGAATTTAATATTACGTAAAGTTTATCTTGAATTATACCTCGATTTGTTTTTAATGCTCGAAGATCCGTTGAAAATAAATAATAATGACAAACTGGAAATGTGTAAAAACATGAAATAAAATATGTAATACGAACAAGTCCAGCATCAAACAATATTGATGCTTTACAAATAAAACGAAGGATTGGATAAGATTGTTGTTTTTATTTTCTATTTGTAACGCTAAGAAATAAGACTCGGAGAAAAAAATGAATGATACAGAAGTTCATATTATCACTCAAAAATTTCAAAATCGGATGTCCGTCCGCCCGTTCGTTTGCTCTCTAGCTTGAGAACGCGATGAGCTAGATAGTTCAAATTTTTGACACGTCCTTTTTAATAAAAAGTAAGGCCAAGTTCATGAACGAGCCAAATCGTTCCACCCCTTCTACCTCCTCCTATACAAAATGACACAATTGCGCAATTTGACAATAAACGGATTTACTCGAAAAGTATAAAAGCTATTGGTCTGAAATTTGGAACATATTATTTTTATGATGATTTCAATCTACCGTATAAAAATTATTTGCGTTCTCTCTCTCCTTCCACCCTCTGTATAGAACATACTCCGACTTGTTCGATACATTGGAATGAATTTCAAAACTTGCTCGACATCGAAAAAATATAATACCCAATTCTTATTTTGATTCATCATATTTAAGTTGAGCTGTATTTTTTTGACTTTCTACGCACACCCTTTGTTTGTACGGATGTTTTCGAAGTAGCTGAAATAAGAGAAAAACTAAATTTTTGACAAATTTCGATTCAAGGATTATTCGGAAAAGTTCAACTGGTAAAGAAAAAGAGAAATACGGGGAAATTTTTAACGACATTGGATTGAAGTTTCCAGCAGCGACATTTTTCGAGGATTCGACGTAATCATTTTTATTCCGTTTCAAATACTACTGCAGACATCACTTTAAAGATTATCTTCATGACTTTAAAGTTTCCATTTTCTACATCATTGAAACTTCTCCGATCGAAAATCCAAATTTATTCAACATTTCTAATCGAGTTCTCAAATTGATTCGAAAAAGTTTCGACAAACAACATACGTAAATCAATTAGACCGAAGCTTGACGAAATTTCATTAAATTACCCACAAAATCGAAACGTGAGCCAAAGAAAGTCCTGAAATCGATTTTCATTTATCTTCTCGCTCGGAGAGGAGATTCCTTCAATTGCATTTCTTCCTAACACGACGAGATGTTCTAATTTGTCAACATTTCGGTATGCGAAAATTTCTAATGTAATTATGTATAATAAATGAATTGAGAAAGATAAAGTCGAAAATTCACTGTGTCCAGTTCATTTTTATTTTGTGACAATTTGCGAATAATATGCATGTAATAAAATTTACTATTTTATGCAGTATATCTAGAGTACTCCTGTACGCTTGCACAATATAGTACGTGCTACGATTGCTAGTACCATGCAATCGATGGTCAATGGACGAAATGTCGGCATATTTCTTATTTTATTACTCTCCAAATGGCTTTTTCATGTTCCAGACAGTTAAAATGTCCTTAATCATACTGCCCCACAAAAGTATTTATAATACTTGTAGACTATTTTTTTTAGGTTTGGGTATTTATATATAATTGTATTATATTTGAATGTATAAGATTTTTATACAAAATATTGCATATTAGTTGTATGAAGTGGAATTAAGTACGACCAAACACTATTAATAATACAAGATAACCCGAGCATATAGAAGAAATTTTGCCCATCGAAATACGTTGAGATTGATCGAAAAGATTTCAAACACCACAACAGCGACGGTGGTTGATTGAATTGGTTGTCTGTTGGAAATGGTCGCGCGGTTAGCGGCTAATGAGCGGGGATCATGAGTTTTGGGTGTTCAAAACCTTTTCCATCAATCTCAACGTATCTCAAAGGGTAAAATTTGTTTCATAGGCTTGGGATATCTTGTATTAATCACAGTCCTTAGTACGACTCATCTTCAGAATGAGATGTACTATATGCATATTAAGTGAAAAATAAAATTGTATAGTATCCAAAAATACGTTCTTCCCATAATTGTATTTGTTGAAGACATAAGTCGTAAAAATGAAAACAATAAGTTATCGATTAGCTGGTCTTACACGTTGGCGTAAAGTCTCCGAGCATCTCCTTATAACATCATATTTTCACAGGTTTGTGGGGAAAAATAGGATCGAGACATGGTTTAGTTTCATTATTCGAAATATCCTGATATTTTTCGAATCGCGCTGCCCAGCGGGAAAATTTCAAGTCCTTTGTACAGAATCGCTCATAAAACGGTTGAAATTCGAAAAATAAAAAATTCTTATGAGTAAACCTGTTTTGCATGCAAAAAGAACACGTGCTTTAAGATCGCTTCCAAAGAAGTTAGGCAAATGCACATGACACAATTTTTCACTTTTGTTGTGACACATTGGATCGACTCAACTCTTGGGTCTAGATAGATTAGTGCTTAGCGCGGCCGCTTTGCAATTGTAGATCCCAGATTCCAATCTAAAAATGGCTTGCATTAAAACTGAAGCCCAGTGCTTACTTTCGCGGATATGTAATGTTAAAATGTAAAGGGTGTCCCATTAAGACCGCCTATTCTGAAATTTGAAAAAAAATGCAATGTTTATTTGAAAAGCCCTGATGTTTTTATTTTAATAAAGAGTGTAGACATGAAGGTTTTTTTTTTTAAGGAACCGAACACAACTTAGGGGGCCACCCCATAATGCAACGCACAGCTGTGTCGGTTCAGGAATTGGAGAAAAACGGAAAAAAAACTAAAGAACTAAAGTAGAGAAAGACGAAAGTGACGGTGTACATTGCTTTTGAAGCACCGGAGATTGTAAACATTGGGAAACACATTGGCTGGTAATGCGTTCCAAAGTGTTGATGTTCGGGAAATGAATGACTACCTAAATTTCACTGTACGAGAAGGCAAGGGTTTAACGGTGTACTCGTGGGCACGAACAGCTGAGTATCTCGGGGAAAATTATAGAGTGGAGGGATGAGTGCGCTTAGTTCCGCACTGCATTTGCCATGGAAGTAGTGACAGAAAATGCTGAGTACTCCGACATTTCTTCGATGCTCGAGAGAATCGATAGAAGACGTGATGGTCTCGTCTCCAATCAGTCGGAACGCATGTTTTTGAATACGGTCGAGCAACGCCAGGTGCGATTTGGGTGCCCCAGCCCAAACGTGCGTATTGTACTCTAAACGTGGTCTAATGTATGCCTTATAGATGGTTGCCAGGTCGTTCGGCGTGAAATACTTTTTGCACTTTCGGCGAACACCAAGACGTTTAGAGGCGTCGAGGGCAACATCAAAGATATGCTGGGCCCAAGTAAGATGGTCGTTAATTTTAACGCCAAGAAGTGTGATGTTATTCGAGGTGCAAAGTTGTGCGCCACCAAAGGCTACATTTTGAGATAACACTGGAGCATTACGTTTGAGAGATAGATGACAGGCCTGTGTTTTGGAGGTGTTGAACTCGACTCTGTTTTTCCTGCCCCATTCCAGGATTACGTTGAGATCCGAGTTCAGCGAACGGAACAACTCCATGCGATTGGAAGCAATAGAATGCTTGTGAGATTCCCCCCCCGCAAGGGGGTAGTTGTAGTATGAGGTTTTACCAATTCCTGCAACTATCTTTGGAGTTAGCGACTCCACGGACCTGAGCTAACTATCCCCCTCTGGGATGGGGGCTGTAGAATTCACCCACAGCCAGTCCTGCTTGCCCTAAAAATGGCAAATGGACACTCACTGGATCATGGGCTTATCACCCGTGATCTTAAGACCTAAATGATACGAGAAACGGATACATCGCCTCGGATACGGACTGATTCTACGGTAACGACTTTTGGCATTCGAAAACGGACTATGATTGGCTTCTGGAACGTTCGAACATTGAATGACGGGGGAAGAGCTGGGGTTACTCGGTCCTTGCACCGCCAATCAGTGATCGACCGTGAAATGGAGCACTATAACATCCAAATCTTGGGCTTGAGCGAGGTCAGGTGGACAGGATCAGGAGAAGAACGAACCCCTAGCGGAAACACTATTCTGTACATTGGCCCTGAAAGTGAAGCCAGAAATGGCGTGGCGTTCGTCCTTACGCCGAGAGCGAGAAACAGTCTCATTAGCTGGGAACCAATCTCGGATAGGATTATCGTCGTCAGGCTCAGGACCAGTGTCAGAAACGTCACAATTCTGCAGTGCTACGCACCAACTAATACCGCAACATCTGGTGACAAAGAGGAGTTTTATAGTCAACTGAGTGCCACCTTCGAACGTGTTCCAAGAGGTGATATTATTATCATCTCGGGAGATATGAACGCCCAGGTTGGATCAGACAACACTGGACTAGAACACGTCATGGGGAGGCATGGTGACCCTTGGGTCGACCCTTCACGACCTTGGATTAAGAGACCCGAAAACGGCGAATTATTTGTGGAGTTCTGTAGTACTCGGCAAATGGTCATCGGAGGGACCCTTTTTCCACACAAGAGTCATCATAAAACATCTTGGGTTTCCCCTGATGGTGTTACTCAGAACCAGATCGACCATTTGGCTATAAGTCGCCGATGGAGAAGATGTCTCCTCGATGTGCGAGCGAAACGTGGAGCTGACGTGGGGAGCGATCACCACTTGATGGTTGCCTGCTTGAGATTGTGTACAGCAGCTATCCGACGACCACAAATTCTTCAAATGAAGCGCAAGCTTAATGTGGATAAACTCAGAGATCCCAACAAAAAACTCGAATACACCACCATTCTACGCGAAAAGTCATCCACATTGGGTGAACATGAAATGCGCACACTGGACGCCAATTGGGAGGCAACCAGAAACACTTTTCTAACTAGTGCTGAAGAATCTGTGGGATATGCGCAAAGCGGTGAGAAACCCTGGATGTCGCAAGACACATGGGACAAGGTTGACAATCGGAAAAAAGCCAAATTGGCAATCATCTCTCAACCCGATGTCAACCAACGAACGCCCGACTTGAGGCAGAACTACCGCGATGCTCATATACAGCTTAAAAAGGCTGTTAGACGCGACAAGAGAAAGGCCATTGAAGATCTGGCAAACAAGGCAGAATCTGCGGCTTACCTTGGGGATATGGGTTCACTATTTAAAATCATGAAACAGTTGACGAACAGGAATTTCACCGCCAACCACCTGGTGAGAGATGTCAACGGAACTCTCCTTAATATGAGTGAACACCAGTTGCGACGATGGAAGGAATACTTCTCTGATATTTTAAACATCTTGTCAGATGAAGATATTCCGGAAACAGAACAACTTCCAAACATCCAACCGCAACAATCCTCTATTAGGGACGATCCCCCAGATAAGGAAGAGATAGTTTCCGCCATTCGGTCAATGGCGGGAAGGAAAGCTCCAGGTATAGACGGACTACCAACCGAACTCCTCAAAGCGGACCCGGAAATAACAGCCGATATACTCCTCCCACTCTTCACTAAGGTGTGGAATGATGGAAGATATCCGACTGAATGGAAGGAGGGCGTCATTGTGAAAATTCCGAAGAAGGGCGACCTTCGGGATTGTGGCAATTGGCGTGGTATATGTCTACTTACTGCCGTATCAAAAATTATGGCTAAGGTAATTCTCAATAGGATTAGTGATGTTGTCGAGAGCACTCTCGAAGTTTATCAGGCTGGATTCCGTAAAGGGTCGTCTTGTACCGACCACACAAATACCCTACGGATAATATTAGAGCAGTCAGCCGAAATGGGTTCGCCACTACATCTCATGTTTGTGGACTTCGAGAAGGCTTTCGACAGCGTTAAGCGAGATTACATATGGAATGCTTTGCGTAGGAGAGGTATCCCAGATAAGGTCATAGCTATGATTAAAGAATCCTACGAAGATGCAAGGTGTCGCGTCTTGCATAGAGGAGAGCTGTCCGAGAGCTTTCCTGTGCGAACGGGTGTCAGACAAGGCTGCATATTATCACCAGCCCTGTTTCTGGTGGTAATAAATGACATCTTGAAAGCTGCACTGGAAGGTGGGGAAGGTAAAGGTCTTCAATGGAGACTATTTAACATCTTAAGTCACCTTGATTATGCTGATGACGTGTGTTTGCTTGCACATACCCGTTCGGACTTAGAGTCAAATGTTCGCTCGTTGCATTCTAAATGCAAAGAGGCGGGACTGAAAATAAATGTGCGTAAAACCAAGTACATGCACATGGGTTCGAACGCAAGCACACCGATTGTTCTTAATGGACAGGATGTGGAAGAGGTGCAAGATTTTTGCTATCTCGGAAGCATTGTCAGCATGGACGGCGGAGCCGAAAAGGATGTTGAGGCTCGGCTAAATAAAGCTCGTCAGGCCTTCGGTATCTCTTCCCCTTTCTGGAGGTTAAGAGAGATCTCCCTTCGCACGAAGCTGCGAGTTTTTGACGCATGCGTCAAATCCGTGTTGTTATATGGTTGTACTACGTGGAAAGTGACCGTTCGACTTACCAAGAAACTACAGACTTTCGTAAACCAATGCCTCCGACGCATTTTAGGAATATTCTGGCCAGAAGTGATCTCCAACGACGAACTTTGGAGTACAACTCGCCAGACTAAAATAGGTATTGAGATTCAACGGCGAAAGTGGCAGTGGATCGGTCATACTTTGAGGAAACCAGAGCAAAACATCGCAAAACAGGCTCTGGATTATAACCCTCAAGGAAGACGTCGGGTTGGTCGACCATGTAACACATGGAAGCGAGCAGTTGAGCAGGAGGCCAGAGGAATAAACAAGTCCTGGCAACAGCTTAAAGCCGATGCTCAGGATCGCGCCTTGTGGAAGAGAGTTGTTTCTGTCCTATGCCCCTATAGGGGGTCTTAACAGGAATTTGATTGATTGATTGATTGAGATTCCGCAGCAGAGCTAAAGTACTGTCATCCGCGAAACTATGGATTGAATTGAGAGCGGACGACAGAAGGTCGTTGATGAAAACTAAGAAAAGAGTTGGAGATAAAACAGAGCCTTGAGGGACGCCGGAATCTATTGGGAAAGAGGAAGAATTAACGCCACCTAGTACTACTCGTATAGTGCGTTCAGAAGGAAAACTCTCAATCCATTGAACAAGCATTAAGACCTATGGCCCTAATCTTAGCTATGAGACAATCATACCAAACTCTGTCAAAAGCTTTTGCAATGTCAAGTGCGAGAACTTGACCTTCGCCGTGATTATGTCTGCATGAGTCCCAACATTCTGTCAAGTAGACCAAAAGATCTCCGGTTGACCTTCCAGAACGGAACCCATATTGACGATCATGGATTAGCTGGTTATTCTCGAGATATTGAACGATTTTGCGATTGACAGAAGTTTCCATTACTTTCGAGAGCACTGAAGTAATGGCTATCTGGTGGTAGTTGGCGGGGTTCGCTTTTCTTCCTTTCTTGGGAATTGGCTGAACATTCCACATACGTGGAAAGTTCCCAGAAGAGTAGGAAAGGTAGAAAAGATTGCGAAGAGGTTTAGCTAAAGAAGAGGCGCACATTTCAAGGGTAATGGGGGGAATACCATCAGGACCAGCAGATTTGTGGATATTGAGCTCTTGAAGGATCCTAGAAATAAGTCTCGTGCGAAAATGTAGTTTAAGCAAAGAGAAAGCAGAATCAATTAGACGGGAGGCGGTTGGTTTGAAGATGGAAGGGGTGAGTTTCTAGCGAAACTTGCTGCTAGTAAGTTAGCTTTTTCAACAGGATCAATAACGGAACGGTCTCCATCAACAAGTGGTGGTATTGAAGAAGAAATGAAATTATTGTTGACTGTTTTGACAAATGACCAGTAAGATCTCGAGCCTTTAGGGCACTGAAGGAGGTTATGTATGGAATAGAATATCCGATGAACGCTCACGACCGACACAAAAAAATGGGACTAAATTCAAAACAGGCGGTCTCAATAGGACAACCTCTATATGTAAGCATGCAAATTCGAAGCACTTCCACGCATCAAATCAAATGCATTTAAAATACTTTAAAAGTATTTTCTTCCACGCTGGGTACAAACTACCAATTAACTTTTGTATGCATGAAATATGAGAGATGGAACACGTGAAACTTTATGTCGCGGATTGAGCATTCTTTCTCTTTTTTTCCATTTCACTAATTGATGGTTTACTGTTTGACCAGAGCCCTTTCTATCTATATTCAGATATGTATTTGTTACGCTTTTGTATAAGAATGTACCGAGTTCACAAACTTCTTATCTTTCCCCTTTTGAACGGGCCAAATTGCTATTTCCCTTCTACCTCCTCCCAAACAAAATGACACAATTCCACGACATAATTATAATTGTTTTGGAAGATAGCGGGAAGCGTGCTTGCTTTTCAGTCAATGGGTCGTGGGTTCGATTCCCACTCCAGGCGGGACTTTTTTAAGCACGAATTTTTCAGTTGCTACTGGCGATGAAAAATTATTCGGAATAAAATGGGCAAACGGTGTAAAAGTGAAACAGCTCCACTTCAAGACGGCCTAGATACTCAGTAGATGGATTCTGTTCGCTTTCTATCATTCATTATCCCATAACATCTGCAAATATTTGTCAGTAGCAGCCAGTACAACTGAAAAATATATATCAGCTTCTCCACTCGTTACGGTCGTTCTCACTCCCCTTTCTCTACCTTTCCAATCCCATTCCTTCCCTCCATGACTGTATTTGTGCATTGCACAAAAAGGCTGAAATTGCCTATAACACAGGTCATTCTGTAAAAAAAAAAAATCCAAAATTTTCATTTTCATGATAAATTTATTTATTTCTTTAAAAAAAAAATCTTATTCCCATCTCCCAAACAGCATAATTTCACGAAATACAATAGACCGTTTTACAACATGTATGGTGCTGAAATTTGGTGTAATGTATTTTGGTAGCAATTATAGTGATATGAGAAGAGATTAGATAGATGGTACCGCCTCTTCTATCATACAAAATGACAGAATTTCACAACTTTATAATAAGTTGATTTTCTTGGAAAATATCAAAGCTAGTTCTCTGAAATTTGAAAACTGAAAAGTTTTCAGTGAAATTAGTTAACTTTTATTAAAAAAAAAATAAATAAAATCCTCCCATTCCTTTTGCCCCCTCGCATACAAACTGCGCCATTTTATGTAATAAAATGTAAGAATTTTCTTCAAATTCCTGTTAAGAATTTTCTTAGTAGGTACCTATTAAAGTTATGAGGCTGAAATTTAATAAAAAAAGTATTGTTTGGTAGTGATTATAGTGAGATGTGAAAGAATAAATTCGATTCTGCCACCCTTAATCGACACAATTTCACAACTTTATAATGAGTCGATTTTCTTAGAATGTGTAAAGGTTCCTGATCTGAAATTTAAATTAATTTCGAAACTATTATTGCCGCACCCTTCTGCCATTTCCCATACAAACGGCGAAGTTAAGTGATACGCGTTAAAACAATTTGTAAGTAAATTATGTTCTAATTAAAAGTGTAATAATTTACTTTTATAAGGAAGTTCCTGATATGGCAGGAAAATCACCTTCTAAAGTTATTGAAACTTTCATTCCATCTAGAGTATGGTTGGGTTTTTCTAGTTATCTAATGATATCTTTACTTTTTGTATTCTATCGGGAGCAAAAACTTAGACCCGCCAACAGTAAATGTTGATCAACAATGGCGGATTAGAAACGTCACATGGTAAACTAAGGTATCTGTCAACAACTCTTCATCATTAGATTTGTAAAATTTTATCGGCGTCATATACTTTTTTATTAGCTAGGGTATAGCCTAGTGAGTAGCGTGTTGGCCTACAATGCGAAGGTCGTGGGTTCAAATCCCGGTCAACGCATAATTCCAGCATACTGCCTGCTTGGATATACCTTAGTTACCTCAACCAACGAAAATAAAAATTCGTACAATGAGGTTTTTGCGAAGGGCTAACAGCCCTTTCACAATGACAAATAAAAACATAACAAAATTATGATTGGGCGTAAAGCCCAATCATATGATACTCTAGATGACATACTTACTTACCTTTTGCTTGGGAGGTGGTAAAAGCAGAGGGGGAGGTTTGTCATTTTTGTATGTAACACTGAATGTAGTATATAAAATATTTCATGCTGAATTTAAAGTTTTTTGCTTTCATAATTTTCGAGGAAATTGAACAATTTTTGTCTGAATTTATGATATTTGTATGGGAGGTGGCAGAGAAAGTGGAAGATTTTGGATGATTTTGAATCTGCTTATCAACTTCCTAATCACATTGCTCTGTTACAATTTTAAAGTCGATAACTCTCATATTTCTTGACCTTTCAATACAAAAATTTGTATGAGAGGTGGTAGAAGGAGTGAGGTGAAGGCGATATTTTCTTTAGCATTTATTACAATTAGTAAGGGACAGATTGTGGCAAAATTTTAAGTTTCTTCTTCTTCTAGTTTCTATGAAAATCGGTTAAATGCATTTACCAAAATTCTGCATTTGTATGGGAGGGGGTAGAAGGAATATCCGAATCAAATCCGAATTTTTTGACATCAATTATATTTATAATAGGATACTTTTCTCAAATTTTAAAGTTGATATCTTAGACGGTTTTGGAGAAAACTAATTTAATTGAAATTCCGAAATTTCGTAAAATTTGTATGGGAGGGGGTAGAAAGAGTGAGGTAAAGTTGATAGTTTTTCGAAAATTAGTTGCAATTATAATAAAATTAATTATGACAAAAATTGGTTCATTTAGCTTTGCTAGTTGCAATGCAAACCGAATAAATGGATTTTTGAAAATTGTGCATTTGTATGGGAGGTGGCAGAAGTTGTAAGGGGATCATATCAATATTTCTTGAGGTCAATGATATTTATATCATTATACTATGACCTAATTTTTAAGTCAATAGCTGGAAAGGTTTCGGAGGAAAATCGATTTCCTTAAATTTCGAAATTTCATGAAATTTGTATGGGAGGGGGTAGAAGGAGTGCGGGGATGTGGCCCGTTCACGAACTTAAAGTTACTTTTTTGCTAAAAATGACACACAACAAATTTCAGCACGATAGATCTAAGCGTTCGAGAGTTATGTTGTAGACAGACGGACAGACGGACAGACAGACGGACAGCCGGACGGACAGCAACTCGGAATCGAAGTTTTTGAGCGACAACAAATATTTCTGTACCCTTAGCGGCTCTGTGCGAGCATTATTTCTTAGCGTTACAAACTGTAAGGCAAACACAATATACTCTCAGATTTCATCTAGAGTATACAAATGTTAACGAACCGGAAGGTTAGGAGGCCAAGGCCCGAATTGGGCTATAGGGCCACGGAAAAAAAGAAAATACTTTTTTGTGCGCGAATATGTTGAAGTTTCAACCAAATAAGCGTCATTTGCGGGAAGTTTTGCTTTTGGCCTTCAATTAAAAAAAAATTGCGGCTGAGGAGCATCGAATGATAGTTGAAACTTATGGTGAAGGTGCTATAAGTAAAAGAACTTGTCGCGAATGGTTTCAACGCTATAAAATGGGTGATTTCGGCGTGGAAGACAAGGAACGTCCCGGAGCTGTTAAAAAGTTTGAAGACGCGGATTTGAAGGAATTACTGAACGAAGATTCATGCCAAATGCAACAACTACTTGCAGATTCATTGGGCGTGACCCAACAAGCAATTTCACATCGTTTCAAAAGCTTGGGAATGATGCAAAACCAAGGAAATTGGGTGCCATACGAATTGAAGCCAAGAAACGTCGAATGGCGTTTCTTTACATGCGAACAGCTGCTCCAACGCCAAAAAAGGAAGGGTTTTTTGCATCGCGTCGGCACTGGCGATGAGAAGTGGATCCATTACGATAATCCAAAGCGAAAAAAATCGTACGAATATCGCGGTCATGCATCAACATTGGCCAAGCCCACCATCCATGGCTCGAAAATCATACTGTGTACATGGTGGGGCCAGCTCGGCGTGATGTATTATGAGCTGCAACTTGGTGAAACCATCACGCTACAAAAAACAACTAATGCGTTTGAGCCGAGCATTGAAAGAGAAACGGCCGAGAGACACGACAAAGGGATTTCGCTGCACGATAACGGTCGGTCACATGTTGCTCACGTTGTGCAAACCTACCTGTAAACACTGAAATGGGACGTCCTACCCCACCCGCCGTATTCACCAGACATCGCCCCTTCCGACTACCACCTATTCCGATCGATGACGCATGGCCTGGCTGAGCAGCACTTCAATTCTTATGAAGAAGCCAAAAATTGAGTTCGTGGATGGGCTCAAAAGAAGAGCAATTTTTTCGACGCTTCATACTGCTTCACATAGTGCATCTTTGATAGCATTGCATTACTACTATTGCTTGGGAAAGAAGGTTCTATTTTCATACGCTCCAGGATAGTGGCAAGAGATTTTTTTTGAAATTGGTCTCAAGCTGTAATCCCTGGCTTCTCCAGAATTTTAACAGACTTACAGACGGGTCAGATAACTTAGAAATATTTATTTAAAATGAAGAGAGCTGATAATTTTTTTGTGTTGCATTTTTAAAGGAGTACTTTTGGATAGATGAGGAGTACGGAGTACTGGATAACAAAATGGAGCAAAGTACAACCGGAAGGAGCCCTACTGGTAACTCAATATGCATTCCACATTCCACATGGCTACAAAGTAATTTGAGAAGTTTTTCAGGCAGGAGCTATTTGTCAAATCGAAAGTTAAATTTTTTCCCACATTTGAATTATGCATGTGGGAAAAATTGCTCGCGACTAAACTCAACATTACAACTCTTCGACAAAAACAACATGAATGAACTCCAGCCCGTTTTCTTTTGATCGATTAACACAATGGAAATTTTTATCAATTCATTTTGATCATTTCGATGTTAGGGTGTAGCCTAGTGGATAGCGTGTTGGTCGACAATGCGAAGGTCGGAAATTCAAATCCCGGTCGACGTATAATTTCAGCACACTACTTACGAGGTATATCATGAAGACCAAAATCTGCGAAAATAAAAAATCGTAGATAGAAGGTTGTGCGAACAACTTTTTCACAATAACAAATAAAATGTTAAGGAACCTGAAGTTCAGGAGGCCAAAGCACGATTTGGGCTGTAGTGCCAGTGAACAAGAAGATTTCGATGCGTTTGTGGTCATAACATAGTCGCAGCGGAGCTGTAAAAGGAAATGAAACCTAAAAAAATGTTAACTTAAAGGGTACGCAATACTTTGAGATTATTATATACCAAAAATTTAAGAACGTGTTTCGACCCAACCGTACATTTCTTCAAAAGGACAGTCATGTTTGGCAACAAATATTTCAGTCCTCTAAAACTAAATGCCTAATCTGTATTTCTTTGATTTGTTGGTATGGTGTATAAGAATCGCAACATAAGACAACAAATAGCATGCTTTTATATTAATAATAAGAGAGTTCAAAAGAGAAGAACATAATGTATTTTTGATGATGGAAATAGAATTTTTTTTTTTTGATTCAAGGTTTCAAGCAAACTGGTTATCAACGTTTTTTCTTCCGATTGTACAGAGAATAAGTTGAAAAACCATCAAAAAAATTCTTTTATCGGCATAATTTTGTTGAAAGCTGCAACGCCGCTTGAGTGATTTATGATCCATTTGCTGCATAAATCTGGTATCCTAAAGTGGGTTCATGTAAAATTACGCAAAACAACATTAAAAATTGTCATTTGATTCAAAGTTGAGTACTAAAGTTCGACATTTATGGCACCTCCTTACCGAAAATTAATGAATTTTATTCACACTTTTTCGGGTTAAGAGAAAAAAGAAAAATTGATCCAAGAAAACTTTAAAATGGTAAAAGTTTTAAGTACGTACTTAGCAGGTTTCTCCTATATAACCTTGACAATAGCCGAGTTTTTCACATATATGCAGGTATTGTTCGTCTTCCGTCGAAATCCCGTATACCTAGACCGCAATATGTTGCACAGATTGCTATACGTACGTTTTCATATAGAGAACAACATTGTCTTATATAGATACGAGTGAGTAGTATCAACTTGACTCATAATAAAAACGCAATGAACAGTTCATAGAAACTATGTAGCTATAAAACTGAGTGAAAACTTGTAACAGCAAATTCAAAATAAAAAAAAAAGTGAATACGTAAAGTGTTATGATGCTAAATATCTAGTTATATTGATTTTGGCAGAGTATAATTTTTGATGGTTTCAAAATTTGCGCGCCAAATGAGTAGGCGTTAAATAGCGTTCGGTCATGCATAACTACATCGCGCCATGAGTAATGTGATTTTTTATTATCGAGCCATAAGATAGTTATGATTTGTCTGCAATGCGCCATGGATAGCACGGTAATATGTTCTATAAAATCTTTAGTGCAGAAAGTTTAATAATTAAACAATCTCGACACCATGCATGATAAGTAGGGGAGTAATGTGTTTGTGATGCTTGAAAAATAAAAATTCCTTAATGACGGGGCTTGCGAAAACATTTTGATTTTCGCAATGTGAAATCTGTTTTTGCAGACGCAGCGAAGCAAAAGAGCAAGGGCTTATACTATTTACTTGTTTGTTACTTTAATAAGTTACTAACTAAAGATTTCGTAATACATAAATTTGAACATGGTAAATTTAGATGCTCTTCGATATTTTCGAGGCCAGAGGAATAAACAAGTCCTGGCGACAACTAAAGGCCAATGTTCAGGAACGCGTCTTGTGAAAGAGAATTGTTTTTGTCCTATGCCCATATAGGGAGTCTTAATAGGAAATTGATTGATTGATTGATACATATTTTAGTAATTTTACTTTATTATTCTAATAATAAAGTATTGTGATCGACACAAGAAAAAAAAAGTTTGCTACCCTGAAATTTTTTTTTTCGCGTTTCATGACTGAATTAGCCTAAAAATGCAAAAAAAAATCCTTCCTGGACTCATATCTCCGAGACCGTTAAAGGTAGAATGTTAATTTTTGGTTGGATTGTTGATTGGGTAAGTGAGCTCTATTTTCTAAATTTTTGGGGGTGCTAGGTGGAAGGGGGTGGCGGGGGGAGGGAAAAAGTCGAAAACTACACTTGCTAATATCTCCACCACGAATGCAGATAGAAAGTTGAAAATCAGTAGAGATATAGAGAAGGTTGTGGGACAAACTTTAAAAATAATTTAATTTTTTATCCATTGGCGTCCGAAAAGGGGGGGGGGGCTAAAAACAAATTGTCGGCCGAATTGTTTTTTCAAATGATTATATCATCAAAATTACTTATCGTAAAAAATTCATATTTTGGGACCATCAAGGTGGTATATAGTTCCATCGGAATCAGCTTAGAGAGTGGCTAATTATTGTAATGGGGAGGGTCAGGGGGTGCAAGGGAAAACACTTAAAAATGAATATCTCAACTATCTCTTAAGCTATGTAATTGAAACTTAAAACGTATATTAAGCTATACTAGGAAAATCCAAAAAAAAATATAACATGTTGAAATAATAGTGGTGGGGGGAATTGGGAGCATTTCAAAAATGGCGCCCTTTTTAAAATTACAAATCCTAATATCTCAAAAAAGAGTACAGATATCAAATCGAAAATTTGTCAGATTGTAGAACTATATAATGGTTAATTTTGGTAAAAATTTTAATTTGGGAGGTGTAAGGGGAGGGAGGTGATAAGCAAAAAAGTCGAAAATTTTGAGTGATTTTTTTAGGGCTCTGGTGAAAGATACAAAGTTTAAATTTTGCATGTGGATACGTCTATTTGATGTACATAGAAAAATAATAATAACTTGTTCCATAATTGCTATAAACCGACCCCCCGATCTAATGTGCATCATGTACACTGAAAAAAAATTTTTGAGTGAATTTTTAAGGTAGAAACTTGAAAATTTGCGAAATGCATTTAAAAAAATCCCTAAATATACGAAATATTAACTGGTTGAAAACCTTTAAAACTTCTACCGCCTCCCATACAAAATTATTTTTTCGATCATTTATAAGAAATCAATTATCACCTAACTATTAAAAGCTATCAATTTGAAATATTGCACAAAATCTTACAAAAATAATTGAAATGAAATTACGTTGAAAGTTTTGAAATCGCGCTTGCCCTTCTACCCCCTCCCATACAAAAGTATGATTTCGACCAATTTCATTAAATCAACTAATAACCAACAAATTAAAAGCTACGAACTTAAAATTTTGTACGAGCACCTTACAACAGAAAAGAAAGAAAATTGCATCACAAGTTTTACGATTTCCCTACCTCCTCTACCCCCTCCCATACAAAATCATTTTTTCGAGCATTTTTAAGAAATCAGTTATCAGCTAACTCTTAAAAGCTATCAATTTCAAATTTTGCATAAAAACTTATAAAAATAATTCAAATGAAGTTGCTTTAAAAGTTTTGAAATCGCGCTTGCTCTTCTATTTTTTATGAAAATTCTATGCAACTTCGTCTATGAAACACATTCTATACAGAGAATATTGGATGTGGTTCAAGCAGTTCCCTAACCACTCTAACCTGCATATTGACTTTCCACTCATCCGCAACTTGTCCCAAGAATAATAAAGTTTCGCCCGACTTGTTTTGGCAGTTTATTTACTATAAGACGCCAGATAATTATACTCAAGATGGAATCTAAGAGTACATTGTGTTTGCCTAACCGTTTATAAGGCTAAGAAATAATGCACACACAGAGTCGCTAAGAGTACAGAAATATTTTTCTACCCTATCACATAAAAATGTACAATTTTGCAAAATTAATTTCTTCGATTTTCATTCAAATTAGCAAAGTTAAAAGGACGAATTTTTGCCAGAATTATTTTTATCTTAGATCATGTTAGCTGTGTTCAAGTTCTAAGTTCATACATAAGTTGTGAAGAGGGTTAGCAATTTTGTGTTTGAGCGGTACTACGAAGACTTTGGAAAAAAAGAGAATAGTATCAGCTGTTACTCAAACGCGCGGCATTTATGACAGTAAGAACCGGATTTTGTATAGAATAAACTTTTCTGCGCAGTTTTTATATTGGCATCTATATAAATATAATTGTAGTGTCTGTCTGTTTGTTTAGAAATGGCTATAAATTAGGTTTTTGCTTTATTTTAGCAATAACGAAGCAGAAACATACGTGGGTAGCGTGTTTGGTTTACAATGCGAAGGTCGTGAGTTCAAATCCCGGTCAACGCATAATTCCACCACACTACCTGCTTGAATATACCTTGGTTACCTCAATCTACGAGAATGAAAAATTCGTAGATAGAGGGTTGTGCGAAGAGCTAACAACTCTTCCGCAATAAATAATGAAAATGTTAAGGAACCTGAAGGTCAGGAGGCCAAGGCCCGATTTGGGCTGTAGCGCCATTGAAGAAGAAGAAGCAGAAACATGCGTTTTTAAAATTCTTCTCTGTCTGTCCGGCTTTCACGCAAAAACGGTTGAACCGATTGTAACGAAGCTTTCACAGTTTATTGGGCATTTTCCAGGATGTAATCTGCTTTTGGTTTTATGTCACTCTCCTCACGCCTTCTACCCCCTCCCAAACAAAGTGACACATTTTCAAAAATATGTAATAATCGATTTTTTTTCGAAACTATAAGAGCTATTAATTTGAAGCTTAAAATATATTAATTCTATTACAAATGCCATCCTTTTGTTTACAAATTATTTGAATCCCCTTACTCCTTCCACCACCTCCCATACAAACTGTACTTTTTCATTACATACTATACACCAATTTTCTCAGTACGTATAACTTCCATCAAGCTAAAATTTTGTACCAAATCCTTAATTAGCATTATTATCGGAAAGAAACTAACCGACTATCTTCACTATTTCTACCCGTACAATGTGACACGATTCTATGACTTTACAAAAAATTGATTTCCTTGGAAAATGTGAAAGTCACAGATCTAAAATTTAGAATATATCAATTGCATAATAGTCATAGTTGTTTTTCGGAAAATCACTAAAAACCCCTCACTCCTTCCACCACCTTACAAACTGCACTTTTTCATGAAATACTCTAAGCCAATTTTCTCAATACGTATAGCTTTCATCGAGCTAAAATTTTGTATGGAATCTTTAATTAGCATTATTATTAATATCGAGAAAAAATTTACTAATTAGCTTCACTCCTGCTACTCCCTCGCATGACACAATTTCACAACTTCTCGATTTTCATGAAAAGTGTGAACGTTACTGAACTAAAATTTAAAATATATCAGTTTTGTTTCTCGAAAAATCACAAAAAAAACTCCCCTCCTTCTACCACCTCCCATACAAATTGCACAATTTCAGTAACTATTTACAATGCACTAAGTTTCTCAGTACCTATTCAATTTTTGAAACTTAAATTTGGTACAAAACATTTTGATAGCTACTCTAGCATGATGTGAAACAAATTAGTTCAGTACTATCACCGCTTCTACCGCTCCCCATACAAAATTCTTAACATCACAAAAATTTCATCTGTAGTAACGTTTGATTGGACTTTACGCAGAGTCGTAGTCCTGTTTTGGTTTTAAGCTTAATGTTATTTTATTCGGTCTTTTTTTTTAATTAATAAGGTCTTAGATCACGGAATTGATCACGAGCCCGTCCTATACAAATGCGAGTATCGTGGTTTCATTCTTAATAGTTAATGGTTCTGATTCCAACAAAATAGAAACCTTTGTCTTCAAAGGGCCATTAAACTAATCAGTTTATATGTATATCCCGACAATGTATTACTAACTACATTCTCAAAAATTGCTTATTTTGCGATTCTTACGCGGACAAAGTCGCGGGCGATCGCTAGTATAAAATAAAAATTCTCATCTTTTTTTTCTACATTCTATATGCTTTTAAATAATTAATTCTACTTCTACAATGGCAGCACACCCTAAATCAGACCTTGGTGTCCTGACCTTCAGTTTCAGGTTCATTACTTATCGTCGAAGAGTTGTTAGCCCTTCGTACGACCCTCTTTCTACGAATTTTTTTATTTTCGTGGATTGAAGTAGCCAAGGTATGTATATCCAAGTAGGCAGTGTCCTGGAATTATACGTCGAGCCGGATTTGAGCTCACGATCTTCGCATTATAAGCCAACACGCTACCCACTAGTCTACACCATAGCTTTGACGATTACAATGTACTATAATTATAGTTTTTAATAATATAATATGATTAAATTAAATTGGCTTTTTTGCACCGGAATCCTGAAAAGTGCCGCGGCAGTCAACGTGTGGATTTTTGCATATGAAAACAAACACTAAATGTAGTATGCAGCGCAGTTGTTAAAATTGTAAATGTGTAGGGTTAAGCGCATCATAAGAAAACAAAATTTTTACAAATGCTAACTTTTGTATAATGTAATTTTGTAAACAGTTCTGAAATATGATAAATGCGTATTACATTTTTTTTTAATTCAAAAATATGTGAACAAAATTTTAAGCCAGTATTGTCCAAAATAAAACGGTATCTAGCACTCGAAAAACTACAAATTTAAATAATTTTTGTGAATTTTTTTCTCATAAACTTATAGTGTATACAATTTCTTTTAAATGAAGTTTGCTGCACATTTCTTAGAGCGTCCAAAAAAATCATCATTTATTTCTAAGCGCAAAATATTGTCCCTGCAGTGGTTTCCAGGAAGTACGTATGGAAAATTTAGAAATACGTTTTAGTGGGGATATTGATATCATGTTAATGCATAATACGAGTAGTTGAACTTTGAACGTTTCTGACGGTTTCACGAAATATACATTTTGAGAAAAAGGCACTGGTTTAGAAAAAAATAAAGTCTTCTTCAAATATGCTTATCACTAAATGTCAATAGAATTAAAAGAATCGATCGTCAAAAGCTGAGATACTTGCATAGATTTTAATGCTCTCAATATCATCCGAATAATCTGAGTGATTCGGGATGATATATTCTACTCTACGCCATCTCATTTCTCATTTCGAGAAAATCCTATTCTAAGTTTTGGTTAATGGCTGAAACGGTAGCTAAGGGCTCTGAGGGTCCTTTGGTAGAATGTTTGTCTAAAGCAAGTATTCAGTATTCGCTCTAAGCCCTTATAAATAAAATATATTTTCAAGGCTGTAATTTAGACTGTATTGTTTCCAAACTTCTCGAGTGTCATCTTCCCTGGTGGTAATATCTAATGGAATTAATATAATATTAATAGTTTCGGGATTCCTAGTTTTGAAGTAAATTGCTTGGAAATTTTCAAATTTTCAAAATTTCAATTATTCTACTGCACTGTAGAAAAGGAGACTTAAAACTCGTGGCAGCACTTTGCAGAGACATCTACTGGTAGTTATGCTGCGTTTTTATATACTATAATCCATAATTGCAATCAATTGTAAAAAGTTATCAACTTCACCTCAATCCTTCTACCCCCTCCCTAACAAATTTCACGAAATGTCGAAATGCCAATTAAATTATTTTTCTTAGAAACTGGCCCTTGAAATTTTGAGCAAAGTATAATACTGCAAATATCTTTATGTTGAAAAATTTACTTTTCACCCAAATACTCATTCTACCCTCTTTTATACAAACGTACAATTTTGGTAAATATCGAACAACTAGAAACTTACAAATTTAGCCGGAATTTGGCACCTAATAATAAAGAAAAACATTTTTCCTTTGAACATATGAGAGCTATCGACTTTAAAATTGTAAAAAAGCAATGTTATTAGGATGTTGATTAGCAAATTCAAAATCATCAAAAACCTTCCACTTTCTCTGCCACCTCTCATACAAATGCCATAAATTCAGACAAAAATTGTTCAATTTCCTTTTATGAAAGCTACAAACTTTAAATTCAGCATGAAACATTTTGCATACTACGTTCGGTGTTATATAAAAAAATACAAACCTTCCCCCTCTGCTTTTACCACCTCCCATACAAAAGTCACTATTCACTTTTCGAAAGAATTTGAGATGATATATTTTCCAGCACAATAAACTCCTATTTCATCTAGAGTATCGTATTATTGGGCTTTACACCCAATGCTGCGATGAATAAATATTTATAAAATTTGTAAATTTTCTCTAAGATCTTTTTTTTCGATTTTATCTGACCATTTTAGAAATACTGAGCTTTTGGGAAGCAGATACACGCAGAAGCAGATATATAAATACTGGACAGATGGCATGATATTTCACAACCTGCTCCCCTACTCGAAAGACTTCGAATTCGCACTATTGATATTGCCATATTTTGCCATGCGACCACTACTGTGACTGATTTTAAGATCGCATAAGGCAATTCATTGGGCTATTTGTGCTGGAGCCGAATGCATGTCATGCCGAACCGTATGAGTGCGTATTTTGCCGGTTACTCGACCAATACTTAATTCCACTATCGCTATGTTGTGCTAACTACTTTAGTTTTTTTCTTCTAGCTCTTATTTACCTTAATCAGTCCGCTAGGCTAGGCATAGCCAAGCTTAAGATCTATGGTGTTGGATGCTCATTACATGGCTTAAATTTGGTGAGTCGTGATGCACGCAAGCTATAGGTATTTCTTTTGCAGGTAAGTTGCGATGATGAAGAGATTCCGAAAAGAAATTCTTTTAATGGGTCCATAAACAGCGAAGATCCGTTTATGGGACCATAGCGTACCGCATCTATGAGCATCGGTTTATCCAGCGCGCGATACTAGAAGACTTGTTATTTTTCAGTTAACGTTGCGGTTTTCATTAATTCGGATGTAAGTCTTGAGAAATTGCTTAAGACGACGTACGTCTTCAAAATTAATACGAAAATCTTCGATTTGCTTGTACAGAAGGCGCCGCCGCCACTAGCTGGGTCAAATTTCCGAAAAGTGTGAAAAGCAAAAAAAAAAAATTTACTTGCAATTTATTTTTCGATTTCAATTTCGGTTTGAATTTCAGTTGTTGAATCGCAAAGAAAAGTGAAATTATTTCTTCTGTTCAGGTTGTGCTTGTTTTTCTCGGTGGTTTATCCGTATGAACGATTAAGCGTATTTCGCTTCGATTTAGATCCTGTTTTCAAAGTTTTGCTATTCATACGGAAGTTCGTAATTTTCAATTTAAGTGTGCTCTAGTACAAGCAGCCGAAATTTATTCCTAGTGTTTGAAATAATATTATACAAAATAAAAAGAGATTAAAACAGTGAAGGTAAACTTTTAATTGGATCCAAAAAATGTGATATGGTTATCTGAAAGTTCTATAATTTCCTGTTAGTTGTATTACTCTTGCATTTTCGACTGGGTTTAAAGTTCGGCAAACTTTGGAAGGGTCTGTTGTTGTTGTAGTTGTTCCCTATTTCAATTTGAAATGCTCAAAATGTTATACTTGATTTGAATTAAGCAATTCATATTTTAAATTCGTTATAAGATTTATAGTCCTGATGAAAGGACAATTACGATTTTTACAGAATACATACATACATAGGAACGGTTTCGTAATCGAAGTTTAATCCAAAAGCTCGGTTTCAACAGGAATTGGTAAACCAGTCCTTAGCACAGCACAGTACAGTGTTGATTTTAGTTCTAATATGCAGGTAAATAGCCCGCAGAAATTGAGTAAGGGCTGCTGGAGCGAAATAATTTGAATGTAGTTTTAATACTCTAGATGAAATCTGAGATATGTTGTAGTTGATTTTAATTGAAGAAATAATACCACTACAGAGTCGCCAAACGTACAGAAATGTTTGTTGCCGCTCATAAGCCAAACTGACCCCAATAGCTAACCGTAATCGTTTCATTAAAGTCTTCGAGTATCTTTATTGACAGGTGTTTTTTTTATGTGACACCGGAACTAGAGTGGTTACCCTTTTGTACTGAAGTACAGCTCCTGTGTGGTTAAAAGTAGATTCGAGCCGTTGGCTCACTGGATATTAAAATTTTTGTTTTTATATCAGTAGCCATAAAAACAGTTTTTGACCACAAATTTTACGTTCTATCCATTCTCTTCATTTTAAATATCCTTCCTACCAACAAAAGCACATTGGTGGTTTGATGCTTTACTCGAAAAGTGTCAGGATATCAGGATTTCTTATATGTATCTATGTATATAAGTAAGAATAAGTCGAGGTACGTGTGTGGATTCTTCGAGCAGAGCATACCACAGAAATGATTGAAGTAAATTACTCGAATAACTTATCCGAACGTCTATGGCCAGTTTATAACTTCAGAACGTCTTAAGTTATCGAGTTGAAATATTGCTCATGTTATTATAGGATAGCGTGTTGGTCTACAATGCCAAGGTCGTGAATTCAAATCCCGGTCGACGCATAATCACATAACCTGCTTGGATATACCTTGATTACCTCAACCTACGAATATGAAAAAAAAATCGTAGAAAGTGGGTTGTGGGAAGGGCTAACAAAATAAGTAATGAAAATGTTATGACACCGGAAGTTCAGGAGGCCAAGGACCGATTTGAGCTGTAGTACCATTGTATACGTAGAAAAAGTTCTTCCTTCGAAACCACCAAAGCAATAGACTAGAATATACATTGTGTCAAAAGAGTACCGATAATTTGTAAATAAAATTACTCTGGGTAATATTTAAAAAAAAAATTTTTTTTGTCAGAAGGTAGGACTGTCCTTCATTATTATACCAAAAATTAGCGCGGCCTGTTAATCAGTTTGTTTACAGCAGCTGGTTGAAGTGAGTACACATCAGTAGTCCACGGCGATTTTTGTTTTATGTCGGTCGACTGAAAACGGGTTCCACGGAGCGGTATTTCAGTTTCGGGAATAGGAATAAGTCACACGGGGCCAAATCTAATAAATACGGTGGTTGATTGATGCAATTTGTTGCTTTTCTGGCCTTAAATTCGGTCGCAATTGAGGATCAATGCGATGGCGCATTTTCATCGTGGAAAACCCATGAATTCTTCTTCCATAATTCCGGCCATTTTTTACGGACGCTTCAATACGGTCACATAGTAGTCCTTATTGTCCGTCTATCCCTCCGAAGCGAATTGACAATGGATCAAACCGCGGACATCGAAAAAAACCATGAGCATCGTCTTGATTTTTGGGGAGTTTTGGCCTGTTTTTTTCGGTTTCGGGTCCTTTTTTTTCCTCTATTCCAACGATTGTTGACTGGTTTGCATGTCAAACTCATAGACCCATGTCTCATCACCAGTTATGATGCGCTCCATGAATGTGGGATCAGAATTCGCACGGTCGAGCATGTTCACAGTGACCTGTTCACGTTACTTTTTTTTAACCAAATTAATCTTTATTGGAAAGAGTCGAGAAAGAACGTGTTCAATGGTCAAAGTATACACCAAAATCTAACGAACGGGCTCGCAAGAGATGTCGAGCTCTCCTGCTATCTTCATAACGCCGGTATGAAGATTTTCAAGCACCATTTTCTTCACTTTTTGAATGTGGTCGTCAGTTGAAGAAATCGGAAGTCGTCCAGAACGAGGCATGTCTTCAAGGATCCCTCGACCGTCCTTAAAGGCATTGTACCACTCGTAGGCTCGTGTTTTTGATATTACTGAATCACCGTAAGCCTTTTCCAACATTTCCAACGATTTCGCACACGAAATTTGGTTGGAAACAAAAAATTTGAGACAATGTTCTAAGATTAATTGTATTCTTTCAAGATCTGGACTCATGACCATTTCTGTAAACATATGCGCTTATTATTGGTCAGAGCGTCCGAATACTTAGACTTGCTCGCTACCAACTACTGTACATTTTCTACAAAATTTGATCTTCACAAATTTAAATACTGAGAAAATTGGTGAATTTAATTTCGTGAAATTGTGCAGTTTGTATGGAAGGAGATAGAATGAGTGAGAGAATTTTAGTGATTTTTACAAAATTGTTGCAAAGATTACATATTTCAAACTTTAAATCAGTAGCCCTTATACTGGAAAGTTCGACTTATTATCAAGTTGTGGAAAAATTGAAGTGCGCAATGGTTCGCCGGATTTGAAGTAAAAATAAAACTATTAGTTTAACAAAAAATTTCATTTGATCAGTTTTATTAAATCGCTTCACACATTTCACTTGAGACTTTTTCGCTCACAAATTGTCGCTTTCCGATTTTGACTTTTCCTCTTTCTAAACATCGACTGACCCGTCGACTGTTCAATCCAGACTGACTTCCCATCAAAAACGCTGGCCTTTCGTCGTTCTTGTCGGCCGAATCATTTTCCTCCCAGCCGAATCATTACTTGTCGTCCGAATCATTTCCCTGTCGGCCAAATCCATACATAATGGTTGTTGCTTTCTCGGTAAATAACTTGAAGGTGTTCCTCAGTACTAGCTAGGGTGTAATGCGAAGGTCGTGAGTTCAAATCCCGGTCGGCGCAATATATAATTCCAGCATATTGCCTGCTTGGATATACCTTGGTCACCTCAAACTACGAAAATGAAAAAAAATCGTAGAAAGAGGGTTGTGCGAAGGGCTAACAACCCTTCCACAATAAGTAATGAAAAATGTTAAGGAACCTGAATGTCAGGAAGCCAAGGTCGGATGAGAGGCATAGTATGGAAATGTATATGATCGAGTTTCGTGCGTTTTTGACCGAATCATTTGCTTGTCGCCCGATCGCTTCTATAAATCTCGTCCGAACCATTTCCCTGTCCTCCGAATCATTTCCTTGCGGTCGGCAAAAAACTCGCAGAATTATTTCTTTTTTGCCCGAATTATTTCCTTGACGTACGATCGCTGTCAGCCGCTTCCCTACATCGCCCGTGTAATTGTTCAAGGTCTTGAAGCGGTGAACAAGAAGAGCTAACATGTCATAATATGTAATTGAAAGGAGTCGAGCGATTTAGCTTGATTTACCAAAATAACTTATATATATTTGAGCCTTCTAGCTCAATGCATTCTCGAGCTAGACACCGAACGGACGGAAGCTATTTTGAAGTTTTTAATTCAAGTTAACAATTTCCACGTATCACCATTCTCGCCCGAGTCTTATTTCTTATAGCTACAAACTTTATAGTAAGATTTTATACTAAAATTGTTTATGTCCTATTGTCGTGATTACCAAAACATCAAAAGTACATATATAAATTTTTTAGAAAAAATATTTTTTCGCAGATTTTCGACATGGCAAAAATACAAAAATTTTTCATAATTTCGTTATGTTTTCCGTACTTTTTGATGTTTGGCGTATAAAGGCAAATCGTGCGACAAGCAAAATAGTTCGTCAAAGAATCGTTAATGAATTACATTAACGAACGATTTGATCGTTAACGATACATTAATGATTCATCGAGCGGGCTAAATGGATATTCGTTAGTGAATTAATTTTAACGATTCATTAATGAATTGCAAAACGTTTACAAGAAACGCGTATATAAGCAAGTTATGAATGAATCATTAATGTATCATTAATGACTTTTATTCTAATTCATTAACGAATATCGTTTAAGACTCATAAACGATATTATTTATGAAACATTAACGATATTTTGAAGATCTAGAATTTTAATGCAAACAAGAGAAGATGGCAGATACTTTTTCTATTTTGTTGCTTATGCCGTTGAGCTTTTCACGGATGGTCTCACATTCAAGCACGTACGCACTCGAGTACGATCCTTTGCAAACTACATCTCAACGTTTTCCACCGTTTCAAACGTTTGCAATGCCTTGAGATATCGACACGAAATCATTTTTGGCACTGTCAATGGTAAGACGAAAACTGCTTGTATATAACAAGATCGATGTCGTCTGATCCTTCTTGTTTGCACTAAGGTTTGGTTTGTCTAAGATCTTGGCGCAGTTCATTTGTCTTGTGTCATGCTTGTTTTAGGATCGTTATTTGCAAGCGTTCGTTAAATTGTTTGCCACAAAGTTTGTAACGCTAAAACGTAAGGCTAGGAGAAAAAAATGAATAATACAGAAGTTCATATCATCACTCAAAAATCTCAAAAACGGATGTCTGTCCGTCTGTCTGTTCATATCCTTTCTAGCTCGAGGACGCGTTGAGCTAGGAAGATAAAATTTAGTACACGTCGTTTTTGACAAAAAAGTAAGGACAAGTTTCTAAACGGACCGAATCACTCCACCCCTTCTACCTCTCCCGTAAAAAATGACATAATTTCAGAATTGGACAACAGACCGATTATATCGAATAATATAAAAGCTATTAATCTGAAATTTGGAATATATTACATGTATACCTATTTCAATCCACGGTATAAAAATTATTCGAATTTCTCCATTCCGTCTAATACTTCCCATATAAACTGCACTTTTTTCTGAAATATATACTATAAAACAATTTACTCAGTACGTATAAAATTTATCGAGCAGATATTGTGCACTAAATATTTATTTAGAAACATTAGTAACATCGAAAAAAGTAAATGATTGGCTTCACTCCTTCTACCCTCTCCCATACAATATGACATAATTAAACAACTTTCAAAAAGTCAATTTTCCTGAAAAGTTCGAATGCTACTGATCTGCGATTGAAATCATGTCAGATTCATGATGATTATAGTTATTTTTGAAAAACTCACTAAGAACTCGTCACTACTTCTACCACCTCCCATACAAACTGCACAATTTCATTAAATCCAATACACTAATTTTCTCGGTATGTATTAAATTTTTGAAGCTAAAATTTTGTATAAAACATTCTAATAGCAACTCTAACATGGTGTGAAAAAATTGGTTGAATGCCGTCACCCCTTCAACCTCTCCCCATACGAAATTTCTTAAAATAAAAAAAAATCCCTTCATCTAGAGTATCGCATGATTGGGCCTTACGCCCAGTCGTAGTCCTGTTACGCTTTCTTAACTATTTTTCGACGAAGAATTTTCAATGAAGTCACAAACTTTACTTCTAAAATGTCCTAACAAATTTACGAAATTACGTAAACTTTCATAGCAGTTCTGTCACGAATTGATGTATTTGTTAATTTTGGTTTATTTTTTGTTGCAATTTTGGATTTTTTTTCCAACAACAGAAACCGTAATTCATTTAATAAATTAATTTTATAAAAAATTTTACCAATAAGACTAATTTAGTGACACAGGGCTGTGCGAAGGGCGAACAATAATTCTACAATAAGTAATGAAAATATTAAGGAACCTGAAGGTCAAAATGCCGAGGCCCGATTTGGGCGGTAGTACAATTCTGGAGGAAGAAGGAGAATACTAACTTAAAACCAAAGGTTTCATTCCGAAATGAGAGATTAAATATCCGACATTTAATTTTAACGAAAAACCGACAAGCGGAGCACTAAAGCGATAAACTATTGGAAGTATAAATTGAAAATCGCCATTTTTTTCCAAATTTCGAGAATTTTTTGTACGAAAATGGTTAAATATTTATTCTTCAAAGAATTGTTCGTTGCCAGCCATAACTTTTCCCATCTTTCTGGCCGCATATAGATTCCTCGTCGAAAACACTAGTCTTCTTTTGAGCCAATTCACGAATCGAACCAATTTTTGGCTTTTTCGTAAAAATCGAAGTACTGCACAGCCAGGCCATGCGTCATCGATCGGTATAGGTGGTAGTCAGAAGGGGCGATATCTGGAGAATAAAGCTGGGAAGGTAGGATGTCTCATTTCAGTGTTCACAGATAGGTTTTTCAACCTAAGCAACATGTGGTCAAGCGTTGCCGTGCAGCAAAATCACTTTGTCGAGTCTCTTTTGGTACTGTGGTCGTTTCTCTTTCAACGCTCCATTGTAGTCGATAGTGATCTCCCGTGCTGGTTTCACTCGGTTTCTGCAGTTCATGAGAACCATAACAATTTTCTCTTTTCCACCACCATGTCGGTCCTCGACGTCAAAACCACTGCTCATGAAGCTTTAAAACCACTCACGATATGTTCTTCTACTAAGAGCAGCCTCGACCTAAGTACTTGAGAGCATTCCACACGCCTCAGCCGCAGATTTTTTTCAATTGAAGACAAAAACCAAAACTTTCTGCAAATGACGAGAATTTGGATCATACTTCGACATATTCCCGAACAAAAAAGTATATGACACCGATAAAAGTTGACAAATCTAATGATGAGAGAGAGAGGGTTCAAATTTATACTCCCGATATTATCAAAAAAAATATAAAAAGAAATTACTCTAATGTATTTTTATAATACCGCCATATTCCTTTGCGACAAGACGAGAGCCTCACACTTTTCAGGTTTGCTCATCCAACCAGCAATAACAGATATTGAAAAATATTTTAGATGTTTTATTATTTGCCTGAAATTCAACTCTCATATAAAATTTCATAACATCACCTTCTGCGAAATATTCCATTTGCAAAAACCCCATAGCATAAAAAATATGAAATTTTATTATAAATTTAATTAAATAATATGTTTGTTAGTTTAAATTTTGCACTAAAAAATACAACCTTAACATCCTTCATGCCTGTTTTTCTTTCGATTTTACAACATTCAATAGTTTCGAAAGAACTTACTAGAAATTTTTGTTTTCTTCGTTTTATCCGAATTTTTGGAACCTGTTAAGATAAAAACAGAATAAGCTATAACTATGATAAAAAGTTCTGTAAATGAAAGCAGCTGGCGATGATGTTAGGTACAATTTTTCACATATTGGTCACACGTAGATACGGGTATCCTTAATCATGCTCTATTAAGAATACCATACATACCATCTCAAGTTAAGATCATACGAATACGACATTTATGTGTTAGTTTTTCTTGACGAAATAAAACTACTTGCTGATTAATAGTGCAGGCATCTTACTATTATTTCGACCCATTTTCGTTAAATCTTTCCTAGAATTCGGGACACGTTTTTCTAATTTAGCCACACCAACACCTTCGGTTTTTCTTTATGGCTCGAGTGAAATATTATGATAGCCTTACTGAAGTATTGTAGGTATATAGCACATTTAATTCGTATGAGAAATAGTGGAAGCCTTTTAAAGCAAAAATTTTAAAAATAGTCACGTTTTATAGTGTTGTCTTCGTTCTTTTCTCAAGTTCAACCAGATGAAATTTTAAGAATAGTATCCGTTTTGAATCATTTACGAAAAAAATGGAGGTAAATCAAATGAAGAAAACAGAAATAATGCTCTAGGATGAGAGATAAAAAATCAAATCTGCCGAACAAAAGACAAAACAAATCTCGTTCGTATGCAAATATCTAAGGATATTTTCATATCCTTTCATTATGTTCCGTCAGAATATTCATAGTGTCTTTCGTAGCATAAAAAAATTTCCATATCATCACCATACATAAAGCCTTTGAAATTGAATTCCCGGCTTTAGCACGGCAGGGCAGAAGGTCTGGGAATCTCAGAATAGCAAGGATGCAGCTTGTGGCATTGGCGAAAAATGCATTATGTATACATATGAATTGCACTGGAATTTTCTGCAGTCGTCGTTAAAAAACTTTCTTTGTCCACACTACTCATATCGTTTACGCTACAAGCATAGAATAAATAGTGCGAACATCCAAATTACGATTGGTTGAAAACATTATGTACATTCATCAATAGTGTCCTTCACGGTATGTTGTATTGGATGCAGTGAATTGTGCCAAACATACAAATTGAATAAATTTTTCAAAAATCTTTCCCAAATTACGAAGGCATGATTTCAATAACGCTGTGAACAATTAAAATGCGAAATTAAAACCGTTGCCAAAACTCATATACTCGTATTTCGGTGAAATACCAAGAAATATAGAAGCTAGGAAAGTTTCAAGTTAATAACACTCTATGTTCAGTTTGAAGTTGGGTCTTGGTTGATTCTGAAAGCAATCACTTATAGCCGGTACTAAGAACATCCATAGAAGGCATAGAGGTCCTTTTAAGTATTCTGGACGCTTCAGGCAATATTGCTTTTGAAGATTTCAACAATGAACAAACGTTACGCCGTAGAATATCCTTAAACTCAGAGCAAGAATTTATTTATATATTTCTCGAAGTAGTCTTAAGACATCTCAATTTAATGTTTCTTTATGATGTTTTGGTTTCGGATAAAATTAATAAAATTTATCTTGAAGAACATAATTGAGCATTCTGTAGTAGACAGATTTAGAAATTATTATGCATTGTAATAATCTTGAGAGATGTGGTGCAGAATTGATTAATTTGAGTGGGTGTTCCGAAACCGAACATAGAATTTTAGAATTTAATTCAATTGGTTGAATGATCGAACATGCAACATAATCACATTCAAGTAAAGCAAGTCCGATCATTCAACACAACGTGTATTATGACCTGTAAATAGGAGAACGATCGAGCACAAAAACAAATTATGAATGTGCCATCGTTTTACGCACATGAATAGTGCTCGATCGTTAAACTCATATAATTTTTAACATATACATCAAATTCAATGTTAGCGACTGGAGCTACATAATCGGCTGCACAGGATTATCACCCACCTAGAGAAGATCAACTGCAGCCGAAACAGAGGGTGTTTTATAAAAATAAAGAAAACTTAGAATGTCCTATTTAAATTATTCAGCTACAGGATTTGGAAAAGTTTAGAAGTAAAGTAGTAGTTTTGTAATCGACAAAGAAAAAAAAATTTGCAACCCTGAAATTTTGGTTTTCGCGTTTCATGACTAAATTAGCCTAAGAATGCAAAAAAACAAAAATCCATCCCGCCGTACGCCGTTTGCTGAATGCCGTACATATGGACTCATATGTTAAAGGTGGAATGTTTGTTTTTGGGTGGATTGTTAATCCCTGTGGTGGGGGGGTTAGTTGTAGGATGAGGTTTTACCAATTCCGCCAACTATTTTTGGAGGCTAGCGACTCCACGGCCCTGACCTAACCATCCTCTGTGGGATTGTAGCAGTAGCATTCACCCACAGCCAGTCCCGCTTGTCCTAAAAATGGCAGATGAACGCTCACTGGATCATGGGCTTATCGCCCGTGATCTTAAATCCTACCTGATACGAGAAACGGATACAGCGCTTTGGATACGGATGGATTCTACGGCAAAGACTTTTGGCATTCGAAAGAGGATTATGATTGGCTTTTGGAACGATCACCGCCAATCAGTGATCGACCGTGAAATATAGCACTATAACATCCAAATCTTGGGCTTGAGCGAGGTCAGGTGGACAGCATCAGGAGAAGAACGAACCCCGAGCGGAAACACCATTGTGTACGTTGGTCCTGAGAGTGGAGAGTGGTCTTCCTTACACCGAGAGCGAGAAATAGCCTTATCAACTGGGAACCATTCTCGGGTAGGATTATCGTCATCAGACGTAGGACCAGTGTCAGAAACGTCACAATTCTACAGTGTTACGCACCAACTAATACCGCAACACCTGGTGACAAAGGGGAATTTTGTAGCCAACTGAGTGCCACCTTCGAGCGTATTCTAAGAGATGATATTATTATCATCTTAGGTGATAAGAACGCCCAGGTTGGCTCTGACAACACTGAACTAGAACACGCCATGGCGAAGCAAGCTGACCCTTGGGTCGGCGCGTCACGACCTTGGTTTGAGAGACCCGAAAACGGCGAATTATTTGAGGAGTTTTGAAGTACTCGGCAAATGGTCATCGAAGGGACCCTTTTTTCGCAAAAGAGTTCCCATAAAACATCTTAGGTTTACCGTGATGGTGTTACTCAGAACCAGATCGACCATTCGACTTTAAGTCGCCGATGGAGAAGATGTCTCCTCGATGTGCGAGCGAAGCGTGGAGCTGACGTCGGGAGCGATCAGCACTTGATGGTTGGCTGCTTGGATTGTGCACAGCAGCTATTCGACGATAACAAATTTTTCAAATGATGCGCAAGCTTAATGTGGACAGACTTAAAGACCCCAACAAGAAGCGCGAGTACACCACTATTCTACGCGAAACGTCATGCACATTGGGCGAGCATGAACTGCGCATACTGGACGCCAATTGGGAGGTAACCACAAACACGTTTCTAACTAGTGTTGAAGAATCTGTAGGACATGTGCTAAGCGGTGAGAAACCCTGAATGTCTCAAGACACATGGGACAAGGTAGGCGATCGGAAAAGAGCCAAATCGGTAATCATGTCTCAACTCGATACCAACCAACGAACAACCGACTTGAGACAGAACTACCGCGATGCTCATATACCGCTTAAAAAGGTTGTTAGACGCGACAAGAGAAAGGCCATTAAAGATATGGCCAACAAGGCAGAATCTGCGGCTTACCTTGGGGATATGGATTCACTATTTAAAATCATGACGAACAGGAATTTCAACGCCAACCACTTGGTGAGAGATGTCAACGGAAATTTCCCTAATATGAGTGAACACCAGTTGCGGCGATGGAAGGAATACTTGTCTGATATTTTTAACATCTTGCCATATGAAGATATTCTAGAAACAGAACAACTACTAATCATCCAACCGCAACAATCCTCTATTAGGGACGATACCCCAGATAAGGCCGCCATTCGGTCAATGGCGAGAAGAAAAGTCCCAGGTATGGACGGACTACCAGCTGAACTCCTCAAAGCGGACCCGGAAATAACAGCCGAAATACTCCTCCCACTCTTTACTGAAGTGCGGACTGAAGGAAGATATCCGACTGAATGGAAGCAGGGCGCGTCATTGTGAAAATTCCAAGGACAATTGGCGTGGTGGAAAATCATGGCTAAGGTAATTCTCAACGGGATTAGTGACGTAGTGAAGCGCACTTTCGAAGTTTATCAGGCTGGTTTCTGTGAAGGGTCGTCTTGTATCGACCACACATTGGAGCAGTCCGCCGAAATGGGTTCGCCACTATATTTCATGTTTGAGGTCTTCAAGAAGGCTTTCGACTGCACCAAGTGAGATTACATATGGAATGCTTTGCGTAGGAGAGGTATGCCAATGGTCATAGATAGAAGATTCCGCGTCTTACGTAGAAGGGATCTGTCCGAGAGCTATCCGAGAGCTTTCCTGTGCGAACGGGTGTCAGACGAGGCTGCATATTATCTCCAGCCCTGTTTCTGGTGGTAATAAATGACATCTTTAAAGCTGCACTTATAGGTGGAGAAGGTAAAGGTTTTAAAAGAAGATTATTTAACAGAGTCAAATGTTCGCTCGTTGCACTCTAAATACAAAGAGGCGAGACTGAAAATAAATGTGAGTAAAACCAAGTACATGCTAATGGGTTCGAATATAATCAAATCGATTCTTCTTAACGGACAAGATGTTGAAGAGGTGCAATATTTTGGTTATATCGGAAGAATTGTTAGCATGGACGGCGGAGCCGAAAAGATATTGAGGCTCGTCCAAATAAAGTTTGTCAGGCCTTCGGTAGCCTTTTCCCTTTCTGGAGGTTGAGAGAGATTTCCCTTCGCACGAAGCTGCGAATTTTTGACGCTAGCGTCAAATACGTATTGTTATATGGTTGTACTACGTGGAAAGTGACCGTTTAACTTACCAAGAAACTGCAAAATTTCGTGAACCAATGCCTCCAACGCATTTCAGGAATAATCTGGTCAAAAGTGATCTCCAACGACGAACTTTGGAGTACAACTGGACATACTAGGTATTGAGATTCAAAGGCGGAACTGTAAGTGGATCGGTGACACTTTGAGGAAACCAGAGCGAAACATCGCCAAACAGGCTCTGGATTATAATCCTTAAGGAAGACGTCGGGTTGGTCGACCATGTAGCACATGGAAGCGAGCAGTTGAGCAGGAGGCCAGAGGAATAAACAAGTCGTGGCAAACAGCTTCAGGCCGATGCTCAGGATCGCGCCTTGTGGAATAGAGCTATTTCTGTCTGGGGGGTCTTAACAGGAATTTGATTCATTGATTTTTAATTGGGTAAGAGAGTTCCATTACTAAATTTTTGGGGAGAGTCAGGTGGAAGGAAGAGAGTCTAAAATTAAACTTGCTCATAACTCCACTACGAATGCAGAGAGGAAGCTAAAAATCAGCATAGGTATAGAAAGAGTAGTGGGACAAACTCTAAGAATAATTTAATTTTTTTATCCATTAGCGTCAGAAGAGGGGGGGGGCTGAAAACAAATTGTCGGATGAATTTTTCCTTCCAATGACTATATCTTCGGAACTACTTGAACCAAAAAATTATTATTTTAGGATCAATTCGGTGGCATCCAGTTCCACTGTAATCTAATAAAAGGGAGGCCAATAATTATAAGGGGGAGGGACATGGGGGGGGGGGAAGGGGTGCAAAGAAAAACACTTACAAACTAATATCTCAACTATCTCTTAAGCTATGTTATTGAAACTGAAAACATATATTAAGCTATATTAGTGGAATATAAGAAAAATATAAAATTTGGTCATAATAGTAGTGGGGTGCACTTTTCAAAATTTTAAACCGAAATATATAATAATTTAAAACAAGTATTAAGTTGAAATTTTGTCAAATTGTAGAGCGTGAAGCATAGTTTTCATAAAAATTTTAAGATGGGGTGTACAATGGGAACGAGGTGGTCGGCCAAAATGTTGAAAACTTTCACTAATTTTTTTAAGGGCTCTGGTAAAAGATACAAGGTTTAAATTTTCAACGTGGATACATCTATTTGATATACATATAGAAAAAATATTAATTTGAATCAAAACTGTTATCTACCAAACGGGGGCCCTAACCTGCAGTAGGTGTTTCACGTGTGTTGAAAAAAACAAAAACCACAAAATTCTTAAGTGAAATTTAAAGCTACAAAGTTGAAAATTTGCAAAATTTCAAAAAATTTTAGTCTTAAAAATTTAATTTAAAAAAAAAATGCTTAAAAGTTTAAGACATTAACTATTTCAATACCTCCGAAACTTCTACCCCTACCCACACAAAAGTATTTTTTCGATAATTTTTTAGAAATCCATTATCACCAAACCATTAAAATCTATCAACTTGAAATTTTGTACAAACACTTCTAAAGATATTTGAAATAAAAATGAATGAAAAGTTTTGCCCTCCCATACAAAAGTATGATTTCGACCAATTTTAATAAATCAACTAATGAACAATAAATTAAAAGCTACGAACTTGAAAATTTATACGAACACCTTTCAAAAAAACTTAACAAATTTGCATCACAAATTTTGCTATTCCCTCACCTTATCCGTCTCCTCCCATGCAAATGTATGGTTTTAAGAATATAAAATACACCGAAAATTTCATAGAGTTTACTTCGTCTATGAAACTAACATTCTATACAGCGAATTTTTTCGAGCAATCAGTTAAAAAAATATCAATATATATATCTCTTCTAACGCACCCCCCTCCCTCCCCCCATATAAACCCAAACTTGCATATATAAACGAATGAAGTATTGATTCTATGTACTGGAGCTAGTGATCGTAATCGCAGTTAAGTGTTAAATAAGTGAAAACACCCCTGCCCTAGAACCCCATTCACATAGTCTTACCTATCCATCCTAACCTGCGTATTGACTTCCCTTAACTTGTCCCACGAATAATAAAGTAGCCCACTACTTGTTGGCAGGTTTTTTGAATAAACATAGAGACGTGTGTAATATAGCGATTATGCTTTTCAAAAAAAAAAAAAAATTGTCATTTGAAAATTCATGCTCTGAGCAATTCTTATGGTAATAAAATATTTTGTTGGTTTCAAGTCCTAATCCATTTTATGACATTCATACCACTTTACAAATTGTTCACACTCGAATTGAATTGCCACGTCCAAATGGTCTTTGGCCTCAGGATTCAATTTTCCAAATCATCAATTGCAACACTTTGCTCTATTATCCGAAACCTGACCTGAAAGTGCATTAGCTCTAAGATATCCTATTTTCCATACACAATGGGCATGCTACTTCTCACCATCACTAAGTTCAAGTAGATTCTACAATATCATAACTGAGCGTAATGCTTCAAGTGCACCACTTCACCTTCTAAGTACACCCTTTCAGTAAAACCACTTACCCTCCCTGATTGCTGCACAATAGCTTGCTGCCCAAAGCATAAAGCTTTCCGCTTTCATACAGGATCACGAATTTAAATGCAACTTCTCACGTAGAGAAGTGCGCAAAAAAAAAAAAAACTAATGTGTTCTAATGTGCTAATTAGTATGCTAAGTGATGCGAAGTTTATAATGACTTTAAACGATTCGTCGTATTTGTGAGCACGTCCTGGAAGACAATGATAGATTCATTAATCACACGGATGATACAGTAGTTTTCCATCGGATAGATTATCTAGAAAAAGTTCCACTCACTCCCTTCCAGCATACCATCATACAAATTGTCAGTCTATTGACATATTCCGAATTATTAATCCGCATGTACGCCTTATTCATGATGCCGAACGAAATCCACAATGTTTTTAATATGTCAGTTGCGTACTGAGATGATTTTAATCAAATTTCGAATTGATTAATGATTGGTTAGTTAATTTGATAGCGATACATCACTTTAGGATCCAATTAAAATATTTCAGGTGTTTTGTCGGATAGGACGAGCCGGTGTAGTGAACTGAATAAGAGAACGGACAGACAGAGGGACTGAAAGAAGCCGTCAATTTGGAGCTACTCGATAACAAACAGTTCTTCACCATAGGGTCCGGGCAAAGTAATAGTTTATGCTATGGCGGAACTTTGGTTGATGGATACTATCGGAGCACGGAAATTACTAAAGGAAGAAGGTAAGAGTTATTTTTTAATCAATTTATGTGCTCAGTCATTAAGCTAAGTGTAAGCAATCAATACAACAGTATGTCGCATCTTATTGCTATGTAGGATATTTCGAGGATACTGTTACAAGTCTTTTAAAAGCCATGAAATAAAGGTGGCGCCACATGAAAAGCATCTTCACTTATTGATTATTATTATTAAAGTGTACGGCACTATGGCACCACACTGACCGCAACTTTTGTAAACTGTGCTATTTGCGGATTTTTCTTTATAGTTTGTAATGCCCAAGGCATGTACATATGTATGTACGAAGTTGCATCAGCAATATTTACGCGCAGGATCCACTCTCACGATTTTTATTGCCATAAAGTATTATCGTACAACACTCCACACACGATGTTGTGTCTGCCAAGGAGTATATGCAGTAGTTAGTTTAGAAGTTACAGGAAATTTTCAGAGTTGTGGGAAAAGTACTCGTGAATGAACAAAACGAGAAGCTTCTTGCAGAGACTACTCCTGAAAATTATGTTTTATATGAAGTTGATGGTCTGATGAGAGTCCCAAGAGCTTTGTTAATTGAAATACCATTTGATGAGAAGCATGTCAGAAGATTAAACATCATCGCCCAAGCTATCTGCATTCTTGAGAGGAAAGATAATTAATTCGATTAGACCATGTTGATGTACAGGATTTGTTGAAAGTGAAAATTTGAAATCACATTATGAAATGCAAATGAAAGCACTCGAAAAAGACTAAAGGCTCCGAATTATTCGAGTTGAAAAGAAGGATCAATAATCCTTACAAAATATTATCTGATAGACCAAGAAGGATCGCTACCTATAGAGCATAAATGGCAAGATTTGCATGCTCATGGTTTTGGATGCTGATTCAATAATTTGGAGATAGCAACAACAAACATTGCTTCTGTAATATTAAGAAAGCGTAGCATATCGTCGAAATTACTTCGAAACCGATAGCCGTTGTTATATGCTGACAAGTCTGGAATTTTTTTTTTGTATACCCACAAACTATTACGAGTATATAAGTACGTAGTTATTATGATTTTGTTTTATAAATTGCGGACGAGTCTATGTAAGAGATTCGCTATAAAGAATTATAAGGATTCAAAGTTGATGGAAAGAAACATTTGAATAAAAGTTTATAAACTTGGTTTATATGAAAACTGTTTTGAATATTTTAACCCATGATGATTGAGTTTTTATATCATAAATCTTTAGAAAAATCTGAGAGGATATTGTGTTTTCTCTAACGTTAGTAACTCTGAGAAATAAGATTCTTACAGAAAATGGGAACAGAAATTTTTGTTATCACTCAAAAAATTTCGAATGCGAGAGTCCGGCTTGTCTTCTTTCTACTAAATAACTTTCAATCGCTAAAATAAAAAAGAAAATTTCATTTCGTAAATGATAAATATACAAATTTTATGAATTTCTGAAATTTCAAGAAATTTACTTTTATTACAATAACATTAAGGGAGCAACTTAAAAAATTTATTAAAGCATTGCAATGTGAATACAATTGAAGTTGAAAAAATATTTGTCTACCACCTAACAAACGTGCTGAAGAATCTGTGGGATATGTGCAGAGTGGTGAGAAACCATGGATGTCACAAGATAAATGGGACAAGGTTGGGGATATGGGTTCGCCATTTAAAATTATGAAACAGTTGACAAACAGGAATTTCACAGCCAACCATCTGGTGAGAGATATCAACAGAACTTTCCTTAATATGAGTGAAACCCAGTTGCGGCGATGGGAGGAATACTTCTCTGATATTTTAAACATATATAAACAACAAAAATTCCCAAACATCCAGCCGCAACAATCCTCTATTAGGGACGTTCCCCCAGATAAGCAAGAAATAGTATCTGTCGTTCGGTCAATGGCGGGAAAGAAAGCTCCGGGTATAGACAGACTACCAACCAAACTCCTCAAAGCGGACCCAAAAATAACAGCCGATATACTTCTCCCACTTTCCACTGAGGTGTGGAATGAAGAAAGGTATCCGTCTAAATGGAAGGATGGCGTCATTGTGAAAATCCCAAGAAAGGGGCGACCTTTGGGATTGTGGCAATTGAAGTGGAATATATCTACCTACTGCCGAATCGAAAATCATAGATAAGGTAATTCTCAATAGAATTGATGATGTTGTAGAGAGCTTCCTTGAAGTTCATCAGGCTGAATTCCGTAAAGAGACGTCTTTTACAGACCGTACAAATACCCAACGGATGATATTCGAGCCGTCCGCTGAAATGGGCTCGCAGCTACGCCACATGTTTGTGGACTTCGAGAAACCTTTTGACAGAGTTAAGCAAAATTGCATAAGCAATGCTCTGCATAGGTCTGGTATTCCAGATATGATGTTATCTACTATCATTACAGAATCCTACAAAGATGCAAGGTGTTGTGTCTTGTATAGAGAGCATTCCTATGCGAACGGGTGTCAGACAAGGTTTGCATATTATCACGAGCCCTGTTTTTGGCGGTAATAAATGACATCTTGAAAGCTGCACTGGGAGGTGGGGAAGATAAAGATCTTCAGTGGGGACTATTTAACATCTTAAGTCAACTTGATTATGCTTATGACGTGTGTTTGCTTCCACATACCGTTGCCCTGGTTTCATTCTTAGACGGAAAAGGACAAAATCCGGTCAATCCTTTTATAAAAATTCTAAGAAAAAGCCAAATCATGAAAAAGCCGAGGAAAGCGGCCGTAATTATGCTCGCAACCATATTCCTAAAGAAAAAAAGGAAAACTCAGAAAAAAACCGGGAGCAGCCACCATTATCCTGTTAATTATATTCTAAAAAAATAAAGAAAAAGTTTAAAACAAAACATAACAGGACAACGATTGGGCGTAAGGCTCAATCATGCGATACTCTAGATGAAGAGAAATTTTTTGATTTTAAGAAATTTTGTCTGGGGAGTGGTAAAAGGGGTAACCAATTTTTTTACATCATGCTAAAGTTGCTATCAGAATATTTTATGAAAATTTCAGCTTCAAAACTTTAATAGATACTGAGAAAATCAGTGTATTGGATTTAGTGAAATTGTGCAATTTATATGAGAGGTGGTAGAAGGAGTAGGGAGTTCGTAGTGAGTTTTTCAGAAATAACTATTAACATCATGTGTATCGCAGATCTGTAGCATTCAAACAGGAAAATCAACTTTTTGAATACTTGTGAAATTGTGTCATATTGAGGGAGTCAAAATTTTAGCTCGATAAATTTTATATGTACATACTGGGTAAATTGGCTTATAGTATTTCATGAAAAAGTACATTTTATATGAGAGGTGGTAGAAGGAAATAAAAATAATTTGTATACCGTAGATTGAAATTAATATACAAATAATACATTCCAATTTTCAGTTCAATAGCATTCAACTTTTCAAGAAAATCGGTTTACTGTCAAATCTCGAAAATGCGTCATTTTGTGTGGGAGGGGGTAGAAATGGTGGAGCGATTTGGCCCGTTCACGAACTTGACCTTACTTTTTTGTCAAAAAAAAAATGTATACAAAATTCGAACATTCTAGCTCATCGTGTTCTCAAGCTAGAGAGCGAACAGACGGACAAACGGACGGACAGACGATCATCCGGTTTTGAGATTTTTGAGTGATAATATTAACTTCTGTATCATTAATTTTTTTCTCCGAGCCTAATTTCTTAGCGTTACAAACTTTAGAGCAAACTTAACATATAATACTCTCAGATTTCATCTAGAGTATACAAAACTTTATGTTAATAATTTTTTTGCGTAATGGCCAATCATGCGATACTTTAGATGAAATGGGAAAGAATTTCATCTCAAAATCGCTGGAATAGTCAATAGTGACTTTTACATGAGAGGTGGTAGAAGAAGTTGGGGAAGGGTGGGGGAATTTATAGTATTTCAATATGGCACTAAAATTGGTAAGGAAATGTTTTGTGGTGAATTTAATGTTTTTCGCTTTCATTATTTTCAAGAAAATTGGTACATTCTCTTTTTAATATTACGCAATTTGTGTGGGAGGTGATAGAAGGAGTGGAAAGTTTTGAACTATTTTTGATTATCAGCTTGCTGCGTTCCAATTTTAAAGAGCTCTCGTATCTTCGAAGGAACAGTGCGTTTCTTAAATTTCTAAAATAAGAGAAATTTGTATGGGCGACGTTAAGAGAAGTGGAACAGAAATTTCCGACGTTAATGGTATTCACATCGATATACTTTTAAAAATTTTCAAATCGATACCATTAGTAGACTCGAAAAAAAATAAATTTCTTGAAATTTCGTGAACATTATGTGAGAAGTGGAAGGAGGAGTAGAGGTATGTGGTCCGTTCACGAACTTAAAGTTTCTTTTCTGTTTAAAATGACATTAAAAAATTTTTAGCTCGATAGCTCAAAGCGTTCGAGAGTTATTTTGTGGACAGACAGTCTGGTGAATGTTTTTACAGTTCATTTCGAATTGAAAGAAAAGATTTTCGCATTTTACACTTCATATTACGCTTTATTATTCGTGACGTTTCGGTCTCTGCTGAGACCTTTATCAAAAACTGTGGTTATTTATTTTCTGAATTGTATTTTATGAAATTGTACAGTTTTTATTAGAGGAGATTAAAGGAGTATGTGGATTTTAATGATTTTCGAAGAAAGAAATTTCAAGGAAATCGATTTACTATAAAGTTGTGAAATTTTGCATGGTGTGGGGGGGGGACTAATGGAAATAAACTGCCAAAAAGTCGGGCGAAACTTTATTATTCTTGGGACAAGTTGCGGATGAGTGGAAAGTCAATATGCAGGTTAGAGTGGTTAGGGAAGGCTAAGTGAAAGGGAGTTTTTGGACAGGGCTGTTGTCAATTTAACAATATTTCATTCGTTTCTGCAAGTTTGGGTTTTTATGAGGTAAGGAGCAGGGTAATAGTAAGGGTGGGTGGATGTTAATAGCTTTTTAATTAATTGCTTGAATCACGTCCAATATTCTCTGTATAGAATGTGTTTCATAGACGAAATTGCATAAAATTTTCATAAAATTCGGTGTATTTTATTTTCACGAAACCGAAAATTTGTATGGGAGGGGGTAGAGAAGGTAAGGGAATCGTAAAATTTGATACGCAGTTTTATTTCACGTCTCTTGTAAGGTGCTTGTATAGAATTTCAAGTTCGTAGCTTTTAGTTTGTTGGTTATTAGTTGATTTAATGAAATTGGTCGAAATCATAGTTTTGTATGGGACGGGGTAGAACGGTAAGCGCCATTTCAAAACTTTTAAAGAAACTTCATTTGAATTACTTTTATAAGTTTTCATGCAAAATTTGAAATTGATAGCTTTTAAGAGATAGCTGATAAATAATTTCTTAAAAATGCTCGAAAAAATAATTTTGTATGGGAGGGGGTAGAGGAGGTAGGGGAATCGTAAAATTTGTGATGAAATTTTCTTTCTTTTCTGTTGTAAGGTGCTCGTACAAAATTTCAACTTCGTAGCTTTTAATTTGTTGGTTATTAGTTGATTTAATGAAATTGGTCGAAATCATGCTTTTGTATGGGAGGGGGTAGAAGGGCAAGCATGATTTCAAAACTTTTACAGTAATTTTATTTTAATTATTTTTCTGAGTTTTTGTGCAAAATTTCAAATTGATAGCTTTTGATAGTTAGGTGATAATTGATTTCTTAAAATTGGTCGAAAAAATAATTTTGTATGGGAGGGAGTAGAAGTCTTAAAAATATTCGACCAGTTAATATTTCAAACTTTTAGAGATTTTTTTTAAATGCATTTCCCAAATTTTCAAGTTTCTACCTAAAAATTTCATTCAAAAATTTTCAGTTTATGTGTTTTTTTCATTCCACATGACACACCTTGTGCACGTTAGACCCCCACTTCGGAGCATAACAATTTTGGAACAAATTACTATTTTTTTCTATTTATATCAAATAGATGTGTCGACATGCAAAATTTAAACTTTGTATCTCTTACCAGAGCCATAAAAAAATCACTCAAAATTTTCAACATTTTCGCTTTCCACCTCCCTCCCCTTACACCCCCCAACTCAAATTTTTTACCAAAATTAAAAATTATATAGCTCTACAATCTGACAAATTTTTGATTTGATATCTGTACTCGATTTTGAGATTTGATGATTTGTAGTTTTGGAAAGTGCGCCATTTTTGAAATGCTCCCCATTTCCCCCCACTACTATAATGTCCACATATTATATGTTTTTCATATGTCGCTAGTAAAGCTTAGTATTCATTTCAAGTTTCAATTACATAGCATAAGAGACAGTTGAGATATTAATTTTTAAGTGTTTTTCTTTGCACCCCCCCTGACCCTCCCCCTTTCACTAATTAGCTTCTATCTAAACTGCTTCTAGTAGATCTATATACTATCTTGATGGTTTCAAAATATCAATTTTTTATGGGAAGTAATTTCGAGGATATAATCATTTGAAAAAAAAATTCGGCCGACAATTGGTTCTTAGCCCTCCCTTTTCGCACGCCAATGGATAAAAAAATTAAGTTATTTTTAAAAGTTATCCCACAAACTCCTATATATGTGTGTTGATTTTTAGCTTCCTAGCTGTAACCATGGTTGAGATATTTGAATTCGTATTTCTCGGTTTAAGCGCTCCCCCCGCCTCCCCCAAAATTGGCATCCGCCTGAGATCCGCAACTACCTACAATCCCTCCAAAAATGAACTTTCTATCTTGAAGGGTTTGGGAGTTAATGTGCGCTGAGCGTACACGTCGGCGTACGGCGTACGGCGGACGGCGTACAGACAGACGGATTTTTTTTTTTTGCATTTTTAGGCTATTTTAGTCATGAAACGCGAAAAAAAAAAATTTAAGGGTCGCAAATTTTTTTTTTTTCCCAAGTCGATCACAATACTTTATTATTAAAATAATAAAGTAAAATTAGTTCTTAGTTTTAAGTTCATTGTATTTCGTGAAATAGTGCAGTTGATTGTGTAATTTTCGTATGGAAGGGAGTACAGAGGATGGAGTTGTTGTGTCCATTCACGAATTTGTCTTTTTTTCACCACAATAACGCAAACAAAATTTGAACGTTCAAACTCTTTGAGCTATGAAATGAACTTCCATGTCTTTAATATGCCTGGGTGTAGCCTAGTGGGTAACGTGTTGGTCTACAATACGAAGATCGTGAGTTCAAATCCTGGTCGACGTATAATTGTACCATACTGCCTACGTGGATATATCTGGGTCCCCTCAATCTGCAAACATAAAAATTCGTAGATAACCCCTCTATCTGTGAATGGTTAGCAACCCTTCCACAATAGAAAATAAAAATGTTAAAGACCCTGAAGGCCAGGAGGACAAAGTCCGATTCGGGCCATTGTGCCATTGAAGAAGAAGTCATTAATATATTTCTTTGTGCCTGATTTTTTAGCGTGAAAAACTTAATAGAAAACTCATAGAGAGATTTCGTCAGTAAGCGAGTTTAAGTATTTTCGGTAGTAAAACATGAAGAAAACTTCAGCTCGATAGCTCAAACGTTCCAAACAGATGGACAAATGATTATTGAAAATCGTTGAATATGACCAACAACAAATATTGGTGTCGACTTGGCGGTTTTGTCCGTATTTCTTAACATTAAAAATGTTTCATTAAAAAAATAATATTCTCTGATTCAATCGATTCAACTAGAGTAATAATATCGAACATGCCAATCCTTTAATAACCAGAAACACAACAGTTAAATTTTTTCCTGAGACTATTTTCCTGCAAACACATTTTAAATATAAATCTCACTGTTTAAAGTCTCCACTTTTTTTGTCTACCGCCAATTTTTAGTGCCATCCACTGAAAACTAACACAACACTTTTCCATTCAATTTTCGAACAAATTCATTATCCAGTCAACCAATGAAACTCTGTACAATTTCGCACCAAGAAGCGAGTGTTTAAAAATAAATTGCCATATTCCCACCGAATCCACCGAACTTTCAAACCAAACATACATATTGGACAATTGCCAAGTGGAAACACATCCTGATAATGGTCCGCGCCGAAAAAATAAATGTATTGCATACGATAAAGCAAATTCTTTTTTGTTAGCCATTTTCGCGAAGGATAATTTTCAGAGATTTTTGCTTTTCAATCTCAACAAGGACTAGAAAAACAGACCATACTCGATCTACAACTCTTGTTTCGGTTGACATAGGCAATTTAATGTACGAAAGGGCATCGGCGAAAGGGTACTTTTGTAATATTTCTTCAGAATGTTGAACTCATAGGTAGAAGGGGTAGAGCGTTCACGAGTTTGAACTTAAATTTTTATCAAAAGCGACATGTACAAAACTTGAACTTTCCAGCTCTATGCGTTCTTGACCTAGAGAGCGCACGGACTGACGGAAATCCGATTTTAAGATTTTTGAGTGATAAAATGAACTTCTCCATCATTCCTTTTATTTTTCGAGCCATATTTCTTAGCGTTACAAGCTTCATCTAGAGTATAAAAACGCTGTAAAGTGTGCATATGGAAGCGCTAGAGTACAGTCCAAAAACCAAGTTCAAAATCTTTTCGACGAATTATTCTAGGTATAAATATCTAAGCCACTTTAATTAATATGATTAGATTCTTAAAATGTTTCGAAATAGCGCAATTAAAGAATAAGAAGAAGACGACATTATTAACTCTCTCTCCTTTCCATTTACAAGGATTTTCAATCGCAAAAAAAAATGCGAATAAGGTTTATTCTTCGTGGAACATTCTTTGATTACAAAAATCAGTTGGGGCCAACAAATTTATTTTTTTCAGGATATCCCAAGTGAATTTTACTTCTACCAGAATTCATTTGTGAATTTATCTGAGATTTTTTTATTGTATACCGAAAAAAGGATGCTTATATTTTTGCCGATTGCGGTCGCTCCCTAATCCGGTGGGACAGTCTAGCGAAATGGCTTCGATTGTTGGTCAGTCCGCAGCATAATCAAAGTTTATGGCCTTAATTCAGCCCAAAGGATTTACGAACAGCGAACACATTTTAGAAATGAAACGAAGCTGCTTGTTGCAAGGACTGAAATTTTCGAAGAGTTTTAGCTCTAGGCTAGGCTCATGTGTGTTAAAGCGGTCTCGATTAGCAACGATTATCAACTCTACATCTCACCGGTAAACATACGGATGTATGCATAATTCATAGGATTTTACATTAGCGCTATGCACGAATAGGATGTCATTTCTGCACTGTTCGTTTTTTTTGTAATGAGTTATATGTTCCATATATCGTCGTCGGTTACACCGATTCAATTTGCACAGTGCCCCAGGATTAAGCCAACCGAGAAAGTAATAAGTCATATTGCACTTTATTCGGTACAACAGCGCAGTACTTACTGCTAGTGGAGATATAGAGCGAAAATGGCAGCAGCGTAATAGTAACGTTTGAAGATAAAAAAAAAAAAATATTTTCAGCATGAAATTTTTTAAAAACATTGCATGAGTAATTAACACAGTTTAAGTTATTTGCTTGAAAATGAAACGTATGAGTGCTTTTATGGAATGCTTTATCTAACGGATATGTGTGTGAAGTTATTTTTTTCTGCACGAGATAGATTTCAATAAATACGGCCACAGTCTATGGCTGAAACTGGAGAGTATAAAATCTTCCATATAATGTTTATAGTAGTAACGACTTTCTATTTATACAATAATGTCTTTGGTCCTGTGTTTGTATCTATTAACAGTTTTTAAAATTATTTGAAATATTCCACCCATTCCACCATTCCATCTCCTATATGAATGCTATAATTTCAGAAAGAAAATTTTATTAATTTCATTAAAAATCATAAAACATCATAGAAACATGAAAGTTCATAGAAAAAGATTATAGATCAAGTCTAATTAGATATGTTTAAAAATTATTATTATTATTATTATTTTATCTATAACTGCAGCTTAAAAATTGCATACTTTTCACAGGCATGGAAGATAGCAACAGTATCTATACTTAAACCAGGCAAGGTAACGAGAAGCTACCGCCCTATAAACCTACTACCAATTATGAGTAAAATTTTCGAAAAAAAATTTACTCAACCATATTGAACACTATCGAAGACTCTAATATATTTACCCATCATTCTTTCATCTGAACCACTCTACCATCCTTCAACTTAGAGTAAAAACATAACAGAACTACGATTGGGTGTAAGGCTCAATCATGCAATACTCTAGATCAAGAGAAATTTTTTGATTTCAAGAAATTTTGTATGGGAAGTGGTAGAAGGGCTGACGGCATTGAAACAATTTTTTCCTATCATGCTAGAGTTGCTATCAGAATGTTTTATGAGAAAATAAGTGTATTGGATTTAATGAAATTGTGCAGTTCGAATGGGAGGTGGTAGAAGGTGTGGCGGGTTCTTGATGAGTTTTTTTTTTGAAATAACTATAAATAAACTGCCAACAAGTCGGGCGAAACTTTATTATTCTTGGGACGAGTTGCGGATGAGTGGAAAGTGAATATGCAGGTTAGAGTGGTTAGGGAAGACTAAGTGAAAGTGACTTCTTGAGTAGGACTGTTGTCAATATAACAATATCTCATTCGTTTCTGCAAGTTTGGGTTTTTAGGAGGGAGGAGGAGGGGTAATAGTAAGGATGGGTAGATGTTAATAGATTTTCAATTGATTGCATGAATCACGTCCAATATTCTCTGGATAGAATGTGTTTCATAGACAAAGTTCCATAGAATTTTCATAAAATTCGCTGTATTTAACATACATGAAACCGAAAGTTTTTGTGCAAAATTTCAAATTGATATCTTTTAATAGTTAGGTGATAATTGATTTCTTAGGAATGGTCGAAATCATACTTTTGTATGGAAGGTGGTAGAAGAACCGGCGCGATTTCAAAACTTTTGACGCAATTTTATTTCAACTATTTTTAAAAGCTTTTGTGCAAAATTTGAAATTGATAGCTTTTAATAGTTCGGTGATAATTGATTTCATGGGAATGGTCGAAAAAATAATTTTGTATGGGAGTGGGTAGAAGTTATAAAGGTTTTCGACCAGCTAATATTTCGTATATTTAGGGATTTTTTTTAAATGCATTTCCTAAATTTTGAAGTTTCTAGCTTAAAATTTCAAATTTTCAGTTTATGTGTTTTTTTTCAATGCACATGAAACACCTTGTACACGTTAGACCGGAGGGTCGGTTTATAACAATAATGGACCAAGTTATTATTATTTTTCTATGTACCTAGTCGTGCCATAAGTTCTGTCACACGTATATGGGCAATTTTTGTATAAATGAAAAAGAGTTTTTGACAAAGGAAAATATATTTTATTTTGGCATACTAATGGAAGTAAAATAAGCAACAAATTATTCAAAGTGGCCGCCTTTAGCCTTAACACAGCTCTTTAATCTGTTGGGCCAGTCATCGATAGCAGTACGCACTGTTTCTAGCGGAAAATTAGCTACTGCTTCTGTCAAAGATCGCTTAAGGCTCTCGATATTTGGGTGTCGTCTCGTGCACACCATGGACTCTAACTCCGCCCACAGTTTGTAGTCCAGGGGATTCAAATCTGGGCTCCCAGAAGGCCATTCCGTCGCCCTTATAAACTGTGGAATATTGGTTTCCAACCACGCTTGTGTGGTTCGAGCTTTGTGGGCTGGCGCAGAATCTTGCTGGAAAACCCAATGTCGATTGTTGAATAGCGTAGAGTTCAGCGGCTTCACACATCCCTCCAGGATGTCCGTTTGATAATTTTTCGCTGCAGTTTTTACGCCTTTTTCGCAAAAATGAAGCTCGGTGACCCCTTCGTAGCTGACACCCCACCATACCATGACTGATGCTGGTTGATGTCCTCGCTGTACCCTAGTGGCAACTTCTCGGGCTTCTATGGAGCTGTGGGCATACACCTTATCATTTTGGCGGTTGAAATGTTCCTCCACCGTAAAAATTTTTTCATCGGTAAATAAAATTTCTCGATGTTTGTTGTTGCCGTACCGCCGATGGAGCTCTTTCGATCTGGTGCTCCTAATTTGCTTCAACTGCTCAGTCAGCAAATGTCCCGTTGATCGTCGAAAGGCACTCATCCCGAGGTCAGATTTTTTGATGCGAGACATACTTCGGGTGGATATGTTCATCTCTCGAGCCATGATTCGTTGTTTACGAAGCGGATTTCGACGAATTCGACTCTCGACCGCTTTGATGGCAGCAGAAGAACGTACATCACGCGGACGTCCAGAACGAGGTCGATCTTCAATAGTCTGGATCGCGTTATATCTCTAGATCGCACGATACACAAATCTTTGCGTTATTTTTAACGGGCACAACAACTTGAAAATTTCACTCGCGGATTTTCCACACTTATGTAGTGCAATCACTGCAGTTCGGTTTTCTATTACACCCCATTCCATCTTCACACGTTAACGAACACACTTTAAATGACCATCAACTGTCAACAACATTATGACGTTTATAAAACTGGCCGATATTGAAATGTCACTCATAAAATAAAGTTGTTGCCAATGTGAGAAATTATGTGACAGAACTTATGGCAGGACTAGGTATATTAAACAGATGTATTCACATGCAAAATTTAAATGTTTTATCTTTCACCAGAGGCCTAAAGAAATCACTCAAAATTTTCGACATTTTTGCCTACCACCTCCCTCCCCTTACACCTCCCAACTTAAAATTTTTATCAAAATTAGCGACTATGTAGCTCTACGATCTGACAAATTTTCGATGTGATATTTGTACTTCGTTTTGAGATATACCGATTTGTGATTTTGAAAAATGCGCCATTTTTTAAATGCTCCCCATTTGTCTCCACTACTATTATTTCATAATGTTATATTTTTTTCGTATTTTTCTAGTATTGCTTAATTCATAATTTAAGTTTCAATTACATAGCTTAAGAGGTAGTTGAGATATTAATTTTTAAGTGTTTTCTTTGCACCCCCCTTACCCTCCACCTTACAATAATTACCCACTCTCTAAGCTGATTCCGGTGGAGCTGAATATATGCCACCTTAATGGTCCCAAAATATGAATTTTTACGATAAGGTATTTCGAAGATATAATCATTTGAAAAACAAATTCGGCCGACAATTTGTTTTTAGCCCCCCCCCCCCTTTTCGGACGCCAATGGATAAAAAAATTAAATAAAGTTTGTCCCACAACCCTCTCTATATCTCTACTGATTTTCAACTTCCTATGTGCATTCCTGGTGGAGATATTAGTAAGTGTAGTTTTTTACGCTTTACCTCCCCCCGCCTCCCCCTTCCACCTAACACCCCCTAAAATTTAGAGAATAGAGCTCACTTACCCAATCAACAATCCACATAAAAACGAACATTCTACCTTTAACGGTCTCGGAGATATGAATCCATATGTACGGCGGACGGATTTTTTGTTTTTGCATTTTTAGGCTAATTTTGTCATGAAACGTGAAAAAAAAATTTCAGGGTAGCAAATTTTTTTTTTTTCTATGTCGATCATAATACTTTATTATTAGAATAATAAAGTAACAGCAAGCAAAATCGCAATCGCAGATCAGTAGCATTCAAAATTTTCAGGAAAATCGCCTTGTTGAAAAGTTGTGAAATCGTGTCAAATTACATGGGAGGAGGTAGAAGGAGTGAAGCTAATCGTCTAATTTTTTTCGGTCTTACTAATAATTCTAAATAAATATTTGGTGCAGAATTCCAGCTCGTACTGAGAAAATTGGTTTATAGTATTTCATGAAAAGTGCATTTCATTTGGGAGGTGGTAAAAGAGGGATTCAAATAATTTTTATATCGTAGACTGAAATTGGTATAAAATAATATATTCCAAATTTCAGATCAATAGCTTTTATACTTTTCGAGAAAATCGGTTTATCGACGAATTCCGAAATCGTGTCATTTTGAATGGGAGGCGGAAGAAGGGGTGGAGCGATTCGGCTCGTTCACGAACTCGTCCTTACTTTTTCGTCAAAAACGACGTGTACACAATTTGAACATCCTAGCTCAACGCGTTCTCGAGCTAGATAGGACTTGGACGGATGGACGTATACCTGGTTTTGAGTTTTTTGAGTGATTACATGAATTTCTGTATCTTTTTTTTTTTCTCCGAGCCCTATTTCTTAGCGTTAATAACTTTGTGGCAAACTTATAATACTCTTAGATTTTATCTAGAGTATGAACAGAATTCAGGAGGAACTTCGTGTTAAAATGTCTATCGAAATGGAAACTTTGGATATTGAAAAGGATTGCGATTCGGTTTGGCATAAAGGGCTAGTTTATAAATTAATAATCAGTCCATTCGAACCTTACGTTTGCCAAATAATTAACTCCTTTCTGAGTAATAGATCGTTCGCAGTCAAAATTCGAGATAAACTCTCCGATTTCATAACTATTCCTCCAGGGGTTTCCCAAGGATCCGCTTTTAGTCCAATACTATAAAATATTTACACCACATTCGTCTTTAAAACAAGCAAATGAGAATTGGTGACATTCGCTGATGACGCTGCTATGCTTACCAAAAATTAAGGCCCGTTACAGATTATAAAAAATCAACAGAAGCCACTCGATCCTCTCTCCAATTTTTAGAAAAAATGGAAAATAAAAATTAATCTGTCTAAAACCCATAGCGTCGGGCGACACGATATCTTTGAGCTTTAGGTATTAGTATGCTGGTCAAAATCAATAAATATAGCGTACGCTTCGACCAACATCTAACTATCAAAAAACATATTGAAGAAACAGTTCCCAAAATCACAAAACAAATTCGAATATTGTACCCATTAATTAATAGGGAATCCCTGGAAAATAAGTTGCTAATTTTTAAAACCGTCATGTAACCGTTGTGCGAATTGTAACAATCTCCTGACACGGTCTCTTCTGAACTAAGTAATAGTTTTAGTAAAAGTTTAAATCTTAGCTTTAAGTATTTAGTAGCTTGTCAGTAGAATTAACTCAACCGTAGGATTTTGCATACTTTTCTCCCTTATATTTTAAACTAAAAACATCAATTTAAACCCCATTTCTCTGTAGGAATAAACAAAATGTAAACATTTTTTTTTATTCGAACACAATGATACTTTCGACCTGAAAATTGGCATAATCCTTCACCCTTTCCAAATAGCGCCATTTCAAAAAATTTAAGACAAAATAATTTTATAACATCGTGGAGCCAATTAAATAAAAAAAAACTTGCTACCTGGTTCGAATAAAATACATTAAATGTTATTCGGATTGAGCTGTAAATGTAATAAAACGCAATGGATAAATTTCCGAATATTTATCGATTGCAAATTGGAAAATAAATTTCAATTTATTCTACGCTTACAACGAATTATTAAATAACATAATTTTTTTTTCGAAACAATGAACGTAGCAATTTATTTATTATTGTTTAAAAACAACTCAATAAAATACCCGTGATTGATGCACAATTAAGTGTAAAATTTCATGTAAGAATACTTGCCATTGTTTGAATTATGATTTCTAATTCTAAAGAATTAAAGATATAAATTTCGCATTATAATAATGACAATATAATGCGATGCAGCAAAATGATAGGTCATGACGGGATTACAGTAGAATATATTTTACAATTTTATTATTGCATTAATTCTGTTATCATGTTTTATAATAACTCGATCTCGATAGAGAAGTTCAAATCCGCCCTGACATGAAACTGAAAACTAATGAAACTTTCAGCAACAAACACACACTATACGGAAAATCGTTATGACCATGAATAATTCAAATTGTAATTAATCGGATTTGAATTGCAAATAATTATTATCGTAACAGTCTTCATGCTAAGTAGATATACTTAAATGAGTTTGTGGCTTATTATTTTTGTTTTAAGCAGTTTTTTTTTGGCTAAATGGGATTATTTTCATAATCCGGAAATGAATCCTTAATATAATTCTAAATGATAAAAAAAATAGTAGTAAGTCATTCTAAGAGGCTTGAATCAAACCAGAAAAATAGATTTTGAGTACGAACCACGATTACGGTTGTAGCAAAAAAAAGCTAGTGCTATAAAATATATAAAATGTTTGATTTTTTACTTGGAGTACAATGACACCTCGAAACGAGATACATATACTCAATTCGAGTGATATGGAAAAACTTAAATCAAATGTCGTCATCCCTTCTGCTTCTGCTACCTCACATACAAAATATCCTGTTTTCTTAATGGCACTAAAATCTTTATATAGTGTATCGCATGATTGGAGTTAACGCAATCGCCGATATGTTAAGATAAAATCTAAGAGAAGAAATAAAGCTCGGAGAAAAAAATTAACGACACAGAAGTTGAGCTAATAGTTTGAAATTTAAAGCAAATTATTTTCATCATAAATATGATCTACGGTATAAAAATCATTCGAATCCCGCTACTCTTTCCACCCTCTCCCGTACAAACTGCATTTTTTCGTGGAATACTATAGGGTCTGCAACTTTGTTTCCGGCGTTTTCTGATAGATGGTAAGCGGTAACCAGAAGGTTAAAATAGGTCAAAAATGTCAAACAGTAAGTCTGGATATCTGTCAACAATAACTACAGCACCAAATTAGTGAATTTGTGTTTGCACAATAAATTTTTTCTCGATGTCAGCATACGAGCCAAATTTTCGTTATTTGCGGGAAATTCTGATTTTATGCTTCCATTTGAAGAAAACTGCGGCTGAGGCCTATCGAAAGCTCTCAAGTGCTTGCTGTTAGGCTGCTTTTAGTGATAGAACATGTCGTGAGTAGTTTTAAAGCTTAAAGCGGTTATTTTGACGTCGACGAACGGCTTGGCGGTGGAAGAATGAACATAGTTGTGGTATGTCATAAGCTGTTGAAACTGAGTGAAACAATCACAGGAAAGCACTATCGACTACAATTGATGAGTTTGAGCCAATCATTGAAGGAGAAACGGCCACAGTACCAAGAGAGACACGACAAAGTGATTTTGCTGATCGACAACGCTCAACAACATGTTGCGTAGGTTCTAAAAACCTACCTGGAAACACTGAAATGGGACATCCTACTCTCGCCCCTCCCCTCCCCCTTCCCCGACTATATTCTTCACATATCGCCACTTCTGACTACCACCTATTCCAATTGATGACGCATGGCCTGGCTGCACGCATGGCCTAGTAGCACTTTCGTTCTTAAGAAGAAAAATGGATCGATTTGACGGTCGCCTCAAAAGACGCATCGTTTTTTCGAGATGGTACCTGACAGTGGCCAGAAAGATGGGAGAAATTAGTAGCTTGCGACGGACAGTACATTGAATCGTAAATATGTAATCACTTTTCAAAAAGAAAGCTTCAAATTTCGAAAAAAATTATAACATTTATCGAGCTTAAATTTTTTACTAATTACTTAATTAGTATTATTATTAAGAGTGGAAAAAATTAACTGATTAGCTCCACTCCTTTTACACAACTTTACGAAAAATATATTTTTTTGAAAAGTAGGAATGTCACTGGTCTGCAAAGAAGTCGGGCGCAACTTTATTTTTCTTGCGACAAGCTGAGGATGCGTGGAAAGTCAATATGCGGGTTATAGTAGTTAGGGAAGACTGAGTGAAAGGGAGTTCTAGGGTAGGGCTGTTGTCAATTTAACACTTAATAGCTCCAGTACAAAAACACAATATTTCATTCGTTGCAAGTTTGGGTTCTTAAGTATGGGGGGAGGAAGGGGTAATAGTTAGGGTGGGTGGATATCAATAATTTTTTAATTGATTGCTTGAATCACGTTCAATATTCATTATTTCACATTCACAAAACCAATGATTTTTATGGGAGGGGGTAGATGAGGTAAGGGAATCGTAAAATTTGCGATGCAGTTTTATTTCATTTCTATTGTAAGGTGCTTGTACGTAATTTCAAGTTCGTAGCTTTTAATTTTTTGGTTATTTGTTGATTTATTGAAATTGCTCGAAATCATACTTTTGTATAGGAGGGATGCAGGTGCTATCTCAAAACTTCTAACGCAATTTCGTTTTAACTATTTTTAAAAGTATTCGTGTAAAATTTTAAATTGATAGCTTTTAATAGTTAGGTGATAATTAAATTCTTAAAAATGGTCGAAAAAATAATTTGGTATGGGAGGGGGTAGAAGTTTTGAAGGAATTTTGTCTGTCATTTTTAGCAAAATAGTAACTTTAAGTTCGTGAATGGGCTACATCCCCCACTCCTTCTACCCCCTCCCATACAAATTTCATGAAATTTCGAAATATTAAGGAATTGATATTTCTTCGAACCTGTTTAAGCTATCAATTTGAAATTTAGGTCAAAGTATTACGATATAGATGTCATTAATACCACGGAATATTGATCCGATCCCCTTACTCCTTCTACCCCTCCTATACCTAGTCTAGCCATAAATACTGTTACAAACTTTTTGAAGCACTGTTCAATAAAAGAGGTGTTATATGTTAAGAAATCATTGTTTATTTATTAAATGCATTGTCAACAACGGAAATTGCGACAAGTTATTCAAAGTGATTGCCTTTTGCCTTTACACAAGCCTTTAATCGAGCTGGCCACTTATCTATGGAAGCACGCACGACTTCAATCGGAAAGTTGGCGACTGCATGTGTAAGAGACTTCTTTAAGGATTCGATATTAGGATGTCTTTTACGTCATTTGCTCTAAGACAGACCATAATTCGTAATCCAGCGGATTCAGGTCTGGGCTAGAGGAAGGTCAATCTTCAGCTTTAATAAAATCTGGAACATTTTCTTCAAGCCATTTTTGGGTTGCCTTCGCCTTATGACCTGGTGCAGAATCTTGCTGGAACTCCAAGGCTGATTTTTGAATAATGACGTGTTGAGAGGTTTCACTACACTTTCAAGGACACTTTCTTGATAAATTTTGGCAGACGTTTTGATGCCCTTCTCACAAAAATGCAACTTTGTCACCCCGTTGTAGCTAACACCCCACCAAACCATTACTGAGGCTGGATGATGACCTCTTTGAACCTTTTGGATAACTTGAGAAGCTTCTCTGGCTCTGCGAGCATAAGCCCTATCGTTTTGTTTATTAAATGTTTCTTCGACAGTAAAAATTTTTTCCTCCGTAAACAAAATTTTACGGTGTTCTTGGTTTGCGTACCGGCAAAGTAATCGTTTTGATTTTGCCACTCCAATTTTTTTTAACGAATCTGTTACTAAATGCCTGGTAGATCTACGATAAGCACCCAACCCCAAGTCACTTTTGATGATACGTGAAATTGTTCTTTGGGGTATTTTTATCTCACGCGATAAAATTTTTTGTTTCCGAAGAGGATTACGGCGAATTCTCTCGCGCACGGCTTTAACCGCTTGAGGTGTTCGAGTAGTTCGCGGACGGCCACTTCTTTCACGGTCACTTACTCCAGACGTATCAATAAATCTTTCAATAGCCCGATATACAAACATTCGGCTTATACCAAGGGTATGCAGAGTCTTAAAAATATCACTTGGTTGCATTCCTACTTTAAGAAGTGCAATCACAGCAATTATATTTTCTTTGTCACCCCAATCCATGTTCACTACACTAAAAATTAAACTCAAATGATGACAAATGCATCAAGCACAAGCGTACTATAGCGATTAGCTCAATTTTTAAGAAATGCAATATAACGGTTCCTTTCTGCAGGGTTGCCAAACCTTGTAACAATATTTATGGCTAGACTAGGTACAAATGAACAATTTTGAAATTACATATTTTCGATTTTCATTGAAACTAGTAAAGCTGAAAAGACGAAATTTTGCCAGAATTAGTTCTGCTATAATTGCAATTAGTTCGAAAGAGAATTATCAATTTCACGAAATTTTGAAATTTAATTAAAATTATTTTTCTTCGAAACTGTTAAAGCTATCAACTTGATATTTTGTGAAAAGTACAAAAATAGAAATATTAATAACGCGAAAAAAAATTGTTTTGATCCGTATACTCCTTCTACCCTCTCCCATACAAATGCATAATTTTTGTTAAATGCATTATATCAATTTCCATTAAAACTAGAAAAAGTACAAACTTCAAATTTTGCCAGAATTTGTTTTTTAAAAAATTGCAATAAATATCAGCTCCGCTTCACTCCTTCTACCTCCTCCCATATAAATAATATTTGTATTATAAATTCAAGAAAAGCATTTCTCCTTCGAATATATGAGAGCTAGCGACTTTGAAATTGAATCAAAGCATGGTGATAAGGATGATGATAAACAGTTTCAAAATCACCGTAAACGCTTCACCTCCCATACAAATGCCACAGTTTCAGGAAAACTATGTCCAATTTCTTTAAAAATAATAAAAACTGACAACTTTAAATTCAGCAAAAAACATTTTGCATGCCATGTTCGGTGTCATATACGAAAAATATAAACATTCCCCTACTACCTTTACCACCTCCCATGCAAAAGTCTCTATTCACTATGCGAAAGAATTTGAGATGACATAATTTCTGGTATATTAAAGTCATTCCCATTGGGCTTTACGCCCAATCGCAGTTCTGTTATTTTTTTTTCATTGCATATGAAACACCTTGTGCATGTTAGACCACCCCTTCGGTGCATAGCAATTGTGGAACAAAAATTTTTTTTTGCTCTATGTATATCAAATAGATGTATTCACATGCAAAATTTAAACTTTGTAGTTTTCACCAGAGCCCTACAAAAATCACTCAAAATTTTCGACATTTTTACTTACCAAGAGAGAGAGGCCCTTACACCTTCCAACTTAGAATTTACCAAAATTAAAAACTATGTAATTCTTACATCTGAGAAAATTTTAATTTGATTTCTGTACTTAGTTTTGAGATGTAATTCTTAGAAATTTTCGAAAATGCACCATTTTTGAGATGCTCCCCATTTTCCCCTACTACTATTAAGTCCAAATGTTATGTTCGTATTTTGCTATTAGGAGTACAATTAAGTTTCCGGAGTTTGACAAATGATGGCCACATCACAATATAATGTAATATTGTAAGTTTGGAAATCTGGTAACAACATAACCTTGAAGTATTAGTGACTCCGTATCAGCATCACATAATTTTGTCCGTGCGAAAATATTAAGTTTTATGTCGAATAAGCTCCATTTGCGGGAACTTCTTTAATTTGAAGAAATCTGCAGTTGAGGCACATTGCTAGTAGAAACATATGGTGAGACTGCTTTAAGTAAGAGAAGTTGTCGCGAAAGGTTTTAAAACCCCACACTGCTTTACCACCTTCCATACAAACTGCACAATTTCACTGAATCTAAAACACTAATTTTCTCAGTACATCGATCTGGTAAATACAATGGATAAATGGCACTACACGACAAAAAGACGAAAGCAACCCTGGCACATTATCTACGGTAGCATTTTTCAATAATATTATTGAAGTACCTTGCCCTCAAGCGGGGGTACAGTCGAAGTATAATTCCAGAACACTGCCTGCTTGGAAATACCTTGATTACCTCAATCTATGAAAATGAATAAATCTGTAGACAGAGGGTTGGGCTAACAATCCATTGTGGAAGGGTTGTTAGCCCAACCCTCTGTGTTAATGGTAATGAAAATGTTAAGGAACCTGAAGGTCAGGAGGATAAGACCCGAATTAGGTTGTAGTGCCATTGAGAGGAAGAGGAAGATTGTCTCGAAGGTTTATCATGAAAACAATCCTAACAATTGCCCTGATAGAAGACATTTTTTTCTCCAGGAGCTTGGTGAACGGTTAGCCTTATTAATCACGGAGCAGAAAATCTTGCAATATTAAGAAACTTCAATACTCATAGTGGAATAGAAAGTCCTCAGGCGAAGTAGGTTCAATTGAGTCACGTGGGAAAATACCTGTTTGGCATCTGCAATAAAAAGACACCAGAAAATCTTGTTTTATTTACAGGAAACCTATTTGTGGCGAGTATTGCGTAACAAAATGTTTACTATGTAATACCTAATTCCCAATTGAAAATAATGTGCATACGATACATATATAAAATATATATAAAATTTATATAATAATATTAATATACGTAATATGTTACAAATGTGAATTATATTTCCTATTTTTGACCCTGTTTCGCAGTTTTCCAATACTTTTAGCGATAGCTTCAGCCTAAAAATATATGGGCCATATGTGTGGCCTTGTATTGACTAACGATATATAAATCGTATTTTTCAAAGCTTCAGGCGCTTACAACTTAAGAAATGTGATAAAAAGTTGCAATCCCTTGCAATGTTAATTGAGGATGCCCTGAATTTTCAAGTAAGAAGCTAAAAAATTACACTTACTTATACTCAAAGATAAAATGGCCACATTTTTGGTCAGGTATTGACACAAGTGTTAATCTATGTTCCAAGTTTCAATTACATAGCTTAAGAGATAGCCAAGATATTCATTTTTAAGTGTTTTCCTTTGCACCCCTCCTGACGCTCCCCCTTACAATAATTAGCGTCCCAATGAGCCGATTCTGGTGAATCTGTGTGCCACCTTAATGGTCCCAAAAGATGAATTTTTTTTATGGTAAGTAATTTCGAATATATAATCATTTAAAAAAAAAAATCGGCCGACAATTTGTTTCCAACCCCCCTTTTCGGACTCCAATGGATAAAAAATAATTATTTTTAAAGTTTGTCCCACAAACCCCTCTATATATATCTTGATTTTCAGCTTTCTAGCTAGAACCTTGGCTGAGATAATCGAATTATAAGTTTTCGGTTTTAGCGCTCCCCACGCCTCCCTCTTAACCCTTACACCACCCTAAATGGGTGTTCGCCTGAGATCCGCAAACATCTACAATCCACCTAAAAACGAACTTTCTATCTTGAAGGGTTTAGGAGTCAATGTACGCTAAGCGTACAGACAGCCGAATGTTTTTGCATTTTTAGGCTATTTTAGTCATGAAACGCGAAAAAAACAAAATTTCATGGTAGACAATTTTTTTTCCAAGCTGATCACAAAATAAAGTAATTAGACGTAAAATATATAAAACCAAAACTTCGAAATTAAACATTTCAAAACTTTCATTTGTCATTTACACCCTTTTCATACCGCCTGACCGGCAACTGTACTTTTTTTTAGTAGAGCATAAACCTATCTGAAAATATTATTTTATTACGTACATGTATAATTAAAACTGCAGTTGTTGTACGTGCCATCCATGTTTTAGGTAACGTAAATGATTGTGAGTTATAATTATCTTGTTATTGTTTAACTGTCTTTTTATTGTTTAATTGGCATGAAACTGGTTTACAACTAGTGTAATTGCGTGTTTATTTTATTATTGACAAAATTTCCATCAATAAAATGTATGGTGAGACTTTTATTTTTAAGAAGAATTATTGCATTTTTATTGAAGTATTTTCGGTATCTTGTAGTATTTTAAGCAAGTGGAGCATTTACGTATAGAAACGCAAAAACTTACTATCAAAAGAGACTAAGAACGTATTCAAAAAGTACAGTAGTCATAAAAAGCAGTTTCAAATAAAAGTTGAAAAGCTTTTCTTGTTGAAAAACAAAAACTTTTCAAATGTTTTTTTCTTTCAAAGGCTTGCTGTTAATAATAACAATTGGTTGAAGAACTCGGATGAAAGTGGATGAAATCTTTTTCTTACATTACTTAATTTTGGGAACACATAATTTCAAAAAATTATTTCGATAAATTTCAATATTTTGTCCTGTCTCGAAATTTTTGTTTTAATTTCATTGAGACAACGGAGACAGTCATAACTTAAGAAATCCCATCTAATACGTTTGATGAAAATTGATCTTCAGTATCACTGCTTTTGAAAATGTGTACGCATACATTATTCCATTTTGGATACAGAAGAATTTGGCTTTAAGCAGAAATAAAAATGCAAAAGGCTCAACGAAATCACAACGAAATTTCGCAGTAATTTGAATTAAATGAACCAAAAACAAAATCAGCGTTTTCGCGTAAAATGGGGTAGCGTGAACCGGAATATGAGTTACATTCGAGTGACACTCAGGACCTCATTCGAATGTACAACAGATAACAGATCTTATGTTTACATTCCCAGGACACCATGTTTACATTCGAATATACAACAGATAAGCAAATAATTAACAATCAATACCGCTGTTTGGGTCATCGGAATATCATTAAGGACTAACCATAAGGGCTGCTAGAAATAGAATTGTAAACCTTGAGAAAGCCTATAGAAACTGAGTTCCTTCAGAACTCAATGATCTCAACTGCATAGGATTATGCCAGGCCACAAGTGTTTTGGACTTAGGAATATTTCGTTTCAAATAAAGTACTAAAGCTTAGCTGGTGTGTTTTTAATCTGCACAAATTAAACGAAGAATTCGAGGTTCATTGAGGACGAGACTTTAAAAATTGAGTAAGAATCTTCTTCAAGATTCTTATTCTCTAATATTTTTTATCCTCTCACAATTCGAGAACTAAAACTTATGTTTATTTATTTATTTAAGCCCTTCATTAATGAAGCAACTGCAAAATGACTAATTAATCACCGCCATAAGCTATTTACGGAAGTGTATGTTACATCACTATAGTTTTGATAATGTTTCAGTTGAATTATTTGTCATTCGCAAAATTAATCTGAAAGTTGTATTTGAACTAAACTAATTGGTACTTAAGTGAAACTGGAAATCCGAAATCGTTAATGAAGTTCGTAATGTAAATAAGTTCACGAATATCGTAAATTTTAATCACTTCTCATCGTAATCATATTATAATATGTATTTGTGAATCTCATATTTTTTTAAGAGTTACATGTGACACTATCTAGATTATAAACCCTTTGAACAGAACCACTTAAGAAGCGCTTGAAATTTGAAAAAATACGAATTCAAAAGGATAGATTTTCGGATTATACACTGTTTGATTTATTTTGTGTGTCGTTTTGGTCTCTGATGAGACCTTTATCAATATAAAAGGTAAAGGTATCTGTTGAGACCGAAACGTCATACAAAATAAAGCAAAGAGTTTAAAATTCGGAAATCATTCCTTTTAATTCAAAATGCACTGTGAAAACATTTACCAGCCAAATACGAAGTATACTTCTGGGCTCGAAAATCAATTTTTGAACGCTCTTTTACAACAGGATACATGATTTAAGATTGCTTCTAAATATGTCAGGGAAAAGCACATATCTCTTGTGGCAGCTTATAGTTATACGCTCTTGACCAACTCAATCGTTGGGTCTAGAGAGCTCAGTGGTTTGCGCGGCCGCTGTGTGGTCTTACATCCCAAGTTCAAATCTACTTCTCGACTTGAAAACCAAATCTTTTGCAAATCCATTAGTCACTTAGATTACATTACGATGGCGCTATAGCCAAAATCGACCCTTTTCCTCCTGTATACTACACCTCCGTTCTTCTAGGTTCAGTAACCGCGTCCTCCACTTTGAAGATCTTAGCTGTGTTTTGCTGTTTGCGCCAAGAGATTCCCTTTAGGGCTTCCGTGGTTTCTCAACTGGTCTTTGTCCATCCTTTAGTGTGCGTTTGAGAATTCTTCCGTCATCCATACTCTCCACATCACAGCCTATTGTAACTTATTGAATTTTATAAGGGTTGATACTGGATTATCGACGATGGCATAGGATTCTCTATAGTATTGTGTTCTGCAGATCGAATCTTCCCCCACAGGTCCGAGGATTCTTCTGAAGGATTGAGCGTAAAGCTCAATCAAGCAATACTCTAATTGAAAGAGAAATTTTCGTAACTTTAGGAAATTTTGTATGGGGAGTGGTGGAATGGGTGACGGCATTTGAAGTAATTTTTCTACATCATGTTAGAGTTGCTATCAAAATGTTTCACACAAAATGTTAGCTTCAAAAATTTTAAAGTTACTGAGAAAATTATTGCACTGGAGTTGTGTATGAAATTGTGCATTTTGTATGGCTGATGTGAGGAGTGTTTTTTTCTTTTTCAGGAATAACTAAAATCATCGTGCAATTCACATGTTTTATTTTGAAGATCTGCAGCATTCATACTTTTCTAGAAAACCGCCTTTTTAATTGGTCGATATTAGTGTTCATGAAATAGTGCAGTTTTTATGGAGGGTGGTAGAAGGAGTCTGGGATCAAATACTTTTTACACCGTAGATCTCTATTATCATATATGTAAATAATATGTTCCAATTTTACAATCAAGAACTCTTATAGTTTCCAAAAAAGTATGATTACAGTGAATTTTTGAAAATGTGTCATTTTGCATGGGAGGGGTTAGAAGAGGTTAAGGGATTTGGCCCGTTATCGAACTTAACCTTACCTAGAGAGTGTGCACTCTCTAGCTCGAGAACGCGTTGAGTTGAAAAGTTCAAACTTTTTCATTATTGACAAAAACGAAAGGACCGACGGACATCCGGCTTGGGAATTTTTGATTGATGATATTTCTTAGCGTTACAAACTTTGTGGTAAACTTATAATAAAGAGTATAAATATTTTTATAATCTGTTTGCCTTAATGTTTATGAGTTTTACTTCAACAATTTTATATACATATGTAGCTTTTTTATGAAGTAATACCAGGATTTGTCAATTAGAATAATTAATCATTGGTTTTGTACGGTTTGTACTTTGGTTTTATAAAAGTTTGCACAAGAGCTTTAAAGTACATACGGGTGCTCTATATGTAATTGCTGGTTGGACTACAGTTTTCAATAAAACCATATTTTCGTGGCAAAGTTTGGATCTCATGTTGATCAATGCATAGAATTCTTGAAAAGTGTTTGATCCGATTTTACAGTAGAAGGGTAAACTAGATATTTGGTTAAGTCCTTCCTTCGTTTAAATTCGACTGTAATATCCAATCTTCAGTATTTGATTGATTCATCTACTTCTACAATGGCGCTACAGCCCAAATCGGGCCTTGGCCTTCTGAACTTCAGATTCTTTAACATTTTTTCATTATTTATTGTGGAAGGGTTGTTAGACCTTCGCACAACCCTCTATCTACGAATTTTTCATTTTCGTATATTGAGATGACCAAGATATACCCAAGCAGGCAGTGTGTGGAATTATGCGTCGACCGGGATTTGAACTTACGATCTTCGCATAGTATACCAATACGCTACCCGCTAGGCTACACCCTAGCTTGATTGATTGATGATTGATTCATCATTATCATCAAATCGGGCCAGGAATTTATTTATAGTGATATTCGGTGGAAAATAATTTTGCGGAGACACAAATACTACTATTTTGAATGATATCTTAAAAATGCAAGATTTGTGCATATTCGTATGGAAAGTAACCTTTAAAACTGTAACATTAACTAATTTTTTAAAGTGAAGTATATTAGTCAAACATCGAGCTCATTGAATTAAGTAAGGGAAGGTCATGTACCTTGGTACGCTTTTCACTTAATGCACTATAACTTTCAAAATATTAAGGCATGATATTTTTCGCGTATCTTGTTTTAAAGGTACAAATCTCAGTTTTATCTAAACATTTTCATGAGACGCGCTTTTATTAATGTTTTGAACGAAAGTGTAGTTAAAGTCAAAACAGTCCAAGGTACAAATTTGGTTTGCTGATACTTTGACTACCCTTGATTTCTCGTAACTACAGACCAAGGCACAAGTAATAAATAGAACCAAGATATAAGGATGGTATCTACCACCAGTAAATTATTTTAATTTAACATACAGTAACAATCAATCTGTTTAATATTATGAGAGGATGCAAAGCAGGACAAACAAGCAAGACGGACAAGAAGCTACCGAGGAAAACGTCTCAGGGCTTTGCAAATTATTTCATAACCAAAAAGACTTAAGAAACTTATTTTAGACACAGAAAAACTATTTTTCTTCCTGTATACGGGCTACTTCGAAAGGGTGACATATACTGAAAATTTCCTAAAAACAAACGGTAAAAAATCAGTGAAGACCATTTATTTTTTCAAAACAGCAATAGAACCAAGGCGCAATAGGTCCAATGTATACGACCTTCTCCTATATTATAAATGAAATTTTTAATAATTATCCCTTATCGGATTGAAATCATTTAAAGAACAACACAACGATTAAGCTGGAACAATGTCAAAATATCAGTAATTTACATATTTTTGGTTTTCATTTTATGGCTTAATTTATTTTTTACTAGAAATTTATTAATCCAAACGTATTGAAATCGTATTGCAGAAACAATAAATCACACATATCCATGGATATTAAATCTACATAATATCCAGTGAAATTTTGTGCTTATATCACAATAAAATAATATACCGGATTGACTTACATTGAATGGTCAATGAAGTCCTTATAAAATAAAAAGCTAAGGATATTTTATGACCCGAAAAAAAATTTGAACATAAAACAAAAGATCTCTATCATAAAAATGAATTTCATTGCTTACAGCGATTGTAAATTTATGCTTTATGAGGATTCATAAACATTCAGACAATATAACACAAAATTTTAAAATTCAGTACATGACAATACTTTGGGAGTTTTTTTTTGTTATCAAATAGATAGAGCTTTCTTATGTGGAGGATTATTCTGAGACCAGAATAGCATAGCATTTAAGTACTGATTAAATTGTTGATCGGTTTTTGTATGAAATTACATTGGGTTAGAAAAAATTGAAATAGGGTTAATATGCAATTTTTATTGGATTTTTGGGTGTTTGTTAAATGTTTAGTAAATCGTTAAATTATTATAGATCCTTAGCGCTATATATGTTAAGGGTGAACTGAACTTAAATGCAAATGGAAGAAGCTAAAATTAATTTATTGCTCTAAGATTTAGGTTTAAATTCGATGTCAGAGCTTGACCATGCAATCGTCTAATTATGATCAAGCATTTTTTATCCATTTGTAAGCTAATCCGAAAGTTTCTTAGAATTCGAATATAGCTCTTATGAAAAACAATTACTCAACAGCAGTATCGAATAGAACAATCAAAAAAATCAATTCGAAAGGATCGAAGGAAAGCACTACAGTACATATTTTCTCAAAGAGCCACCGCTTCTCATAATCACTTACCGGAAGCGTAAATAAGAGCAAGTTAATCCCCTGTTAACAGGTTTCATAGTGAATAATTATTATGCTCTAGATTTAATCCGAGAGTAGTTTCTTCTGAAGTTTGGGTACAGAAATGTTTGTTGTTGCTCAAAAATATCGGAACCGTCTGTCTATCCGTCCGTTCGCTCTCTAGCATGACAACGCGTTGAGCTAGGAAGATCAATTTTTTACACGTTAATTTTGATAAGAAAGTACGGTGAAGCCCGTGAATAGAGCAAATCGCGCCACTTCTTCTACTCCCTCCCATACAGAATGAAAAACTTTCTTCTGAAAAAATTAACATATAATAAGTCATTTTTTTTCGGAAGATATACATAAATGCTACTGATCTGAAATTTAAAACATATGAATATCATGATAAATTTATTTATTTCTTGAAAAAAAAAAATGTAAATCCCCCCTTTCCATCTACCACCTCCCATACAAACTGCAAATTTTCACAAAATACAATACAACGTTTGTTTTAGTACCGATAAAATACGCGATCCTCAAATTCTGTGTAAAGTACATATTTTGGTATTACTCGGTTCCGTTTCATATTTATAAGGTCACTTAATATTTTTAAAAATATGAAACGCTTACATGAATTAGTAACACTACCGTTTTTCTAAAATATTCCATGCAATGGTGCAAATGGCACAGTGTATAAATACGCAGTTATTCGCTAACGATATTCCCGTTATCTGAACGAAAAAAATTTGCTCTTGTTTCATATTTATAAGGTCAGTTGTGATAAAACTGCGGAAGTACTAACAAAACGATAATTGAGAGCTAGATTATTATTTGTTTTTTCTAATTCAGTAAGTTTACTCATAATGCCGCGTGGGAAAAAGAAAAAGGGTTTATTAACGCGGTTCATGCGGAGAACTATGGTTTGAGAGAGATTTCGCGTAGGCTTAAGAGAAGTTTGTGTGTTGTGCAAAATTATTTGCATTCTCCAGATTTCTACGGCACTCAAAACTAATCTGGAAGAAAAAGAAAGCTGGACCAAACCACACAAAGAAGAATTATACGAGCATCTTCGAATGCGTCTACCTCTCTTAATCAGCTCAAAGCCATGGTAGGCAATGAAATATCGCTTTCTACGGTTTGGAGAACTTTGAAATGTACGGATTTTATTCGATACGAAAAAAAGAAAGTAATGCCAAAACCTGAATATCAGGAGGCCAAGGTCCGATTTGGGCTGTAGCGCCATTGTAGAAGAAGAAGAATGTCAAAATTGACAGCCAAACACAAAGAGGCCAGGCTACAATTCGTAAGAAATAACGTCTACACAAATTGGAAACGGGTAAGTAAAAAAAATCGATGCAAAAAACTACAATTCAATAGACAACTATAATTTTAAGATTGTATTCTCAGACGAGAGAAGTGGAATCTCGATGGTCCTGACGGCTCTAGGGGATATTATCGTTATATCTGTCAAAAGCCATTAAATTTTGCGAAGAGGAATTTTGGTGGCCGTAATGTGATGACATGGCCCGCGTTTTGTGCTGAAGGATGAGAAATCCAGATCGTTTCCTCTGGAATGAAGAGTGCAAACTACATCGAAATTTTGGAGAAGGCCTTAGTACCATTTTCAAATGAACATGGTTCAGAAGAATGGACCTTTCAGCGGGATAACGCGAGAATTCATGTAAGCCGTGAAACAAAAAGTTGGTTTACCGCTAAAGGAGTTCAACTTATGCAGTGGCCTGTCTGCTCACCTGACTTGAATCCAATAGAAAATCTATGAGGCATATTATCACAACGGATTTACGCCAATAACCACCAATTCAACTCAATTGCAGAGCTTATTCGTGCAATTCAAGTGGATTGGTGTAGAATAGAGCCTGGTATTATCACAAACCTCGTTGGCAATATGGAAGGGAGAGTAAATAAAGTATTTTTGAATGCGGACAATATTATTTGCTGATTTTATGGAATTTCGCGTTTATTTTTTATGTTTAATAAAAAATGAATTAAAAGAGAAAAGTTTTTTTGACCTTATAAATATGAAACAAGAGCAAATTTTGTTCGTTCAGATAACGGGAATATCGTTAGCGAATAACTGCGTATTTGTACACTGTGCCATTTGCACCATTGCATGGAATATTTTAGAGAAACCGTAGTGTACAAATACATGTAAGCGTTTCATATTTTTTAAAATTTTTAGTGACCTTATAAATATGAAACGGACCTTATAATTTGATATGATAAAAATTTAATTTGGTGACCGACTTTACTATAACCTCCCATACAAAATCACAAAATTTTATAATAAGTTGATTTCCTTCGAAACTATCAAAGGTAGTGCTCTGAAATTTGAAAATCAGCACTTAATCAGTTTTACTTTATTATTCTAATAATAAAGTATTGTGATCGACACAGAAAAAAAAAATTTGCTACCCTGAAATTTTGTGTTTTCGCGTTTCATGACTAAATTAGCCTAAAAAAATCCGTCCCGCCGTACGCCGTACATATGGACTCGTACCTCCAAGACCGTTACAGGTAGAAAGTTGGTTTTTGGGTGGATTGTTAATTTGGTAAGTGAGCTCCATTATCCAATTTATGGGGAATGTCAGGTGGAAGGGGGAGGCGGGGGATGGAAAAAGTCAAAAAATACACTTGCTAATATCTTCACCATAAATGCAGATAGGATGATGAAAATCAGCATACGTATAGAAAGGGTTGTGGGACAAACTCCAAAAATAATTTCATTTTTTTACCCATTGGCGTCCGAAAAGGCCGAATCTTTTTTTGAAATGGTTATATCTTCGAAACTACATACCATAAAAAATTCATATTTTGGGTCCATTAAGGTGACATATAGGTCCACCATAATCAGCTTAGAAATAGGCTAATTATTGTAAGGGGGAGGGTCAGGGGGGGTGCAAGGACAAAAAACTTAAGAATTAATATCTCAACTATCTCTTAAGCTATGTAACTGAAACTTAAAACCTATACTAAGCTATACTAGCGAAATACAAAAAATATATAAAATTTTGTCATAATAGTAGTGGGAGAAATGGGGAGCATTTCAAAAATGGTGCACTTTCCAAAAAATAGAAATCGTTATATCTCAAAATTGAGTGCAGATATCGAATCAAAAATTCGTCAGATTATAGAACTATATAATTTATAATTTTGATAAAAATTTTAAGAGGGAGGTGGTAAGCTAAAATGTCGAAAATTTTGAGTGTTTTTTTAGGACTCTGGTCAAAGATAGAAACTTTAAATATCACTATCAGGATTCCTTAATGCAAGGAATTGCCATAAATCAATTCCAAATTTAAAAAATTGAAAATTGATTTAACCTCTGGCTCATCATTTAGTGAAGGGACGAAACAAACATTAACATCCCACACCAAGTACAGATAATAAAAACAAGAAATTGACAAAAAATTCACATACATCGGTGTCAACTAGCGTTAAGTCTACGTCTTAAGCACTGCTTATCGATAGAGAAGTCGAATACATCAGCATTCTTATTAACTTCTCTCGAGAGACGCGAAATCGGTTCATTCATACCATAGTTTGTCCGGTGAAAACCAATCCGCAGCAATCTAGGACACCTTGGCAAAAATTTACCAGTATCAAAGCATATCAAACCCAAAAGGCTGGAGGAATCAACTAACCCTGTAAGAATGTTATGAGCAAAAATTACATCAGCTACTTCTCGTCGTTTCGAAAGCGATGACATATTTAATAGCTGAAGTCGATCAGTATAAGGAGGAAGACGAACTCTGTCATTCCAATTAAGGTTTTCTTACAGATTAAAGCTGAATCGATTCGATTCTGCCAATGTGCTCATTATAATAAGGAGACCAAACTTGAGAAGCATATTCAAGGTGAGATCTAACGAAGGTGTTATAGAGACTTAGTCTAACAAGCGAATTGTTAAATTCCTTGGATAAGCGAGTAGTAAATCCCAACATAGAATTACCTTTCTGTGCGATCTTATTAATATGCAAACCAAAATCAATTTTTTGGTCAAATGTAACACCTAGGTCAATAATGGAGCTGACTCGATCCAAAATACAGCCATTAAGACTATAAATTATCACAAACGGAGAGATTTTTCCAGTAAATGACATAACATGACATTTATCCAAATTCAGTCTAAGACCATTATGGCGACACCAATTACTAAAATTAATCAAATCCGCATGAAGAAAATTGTCAGAGTTGGAATTGAGAGATTTAAAGATTTTAATGTCATCAGCATAAATAAGAACTTCCGAATATTTAAAAACAGATGCAACATCATTAATGGCTAGGATGAAAAGAAGTGGCCCCAAATGACTTCCTTTGCACGTGCATACATCTATTTGATATACATAGAAAAAAAATAATAATTTGATCCACAATTGTTACCAACCGACCAGCCCGGTCTAACGGGCACAAGGTGTTTCATGTGCAGCGAAAAAAACACGTAAACTGAAAATTTTTGGATGTAATCTTAAAGAAAACAGAAAGAAAATTACGTTACAAATTTTGCGATTCCCCTACCTCTTCTATCCCCTCCCATACAAAATAATTTTTCGAGCATTTTTAAGAAATCAGTTATCAGCTAACTCTTAAAAGCTATCAATTTGAAATTTTGCATGAAAACTTACAAAAATAATTGAAATGAAATTCCTTTAAAAGTTTTGCAATCGCGTTTGCCCTTCTACCCCCTCCCATACAAAAGTATGATTTCGACCAATTTCATTGAACCAACTAATAACCAACAAATTAAAAGCTACGAACTTGATATTTTGTACGAGCACACTACAAGAGAAAGGAAATAAAATTGCGTCAATTTTTACGATTCCTCTACCTCCTCTACCCCCTCCCATACAAATGTTTCGGTTCGTGAATGTAAAATACACAGAATCTTATGAAAATTCTATGCAACTTTGCCTATGAAACTGACATTCTATACAGAGAATATTGGACGTGATTCAAGCAATGAATTAAAAAACTATTAACATCCACCCACCCTTACTATCAACCCTCACGCCTCCCCTCACAAAACTCAAACTTGCATAAATAAACGAACGAAATATTGATTATATATACCGGAGCTTTTGAATGTTTCTGCCCTGCCCAAGAACCTCCTTTCACTTAGTCTTCCCTAACCACTCTAACCTGCATATTGACTTTCCACGCATCCGCAACTTGTCCCAAGAATAATAAAGTTTCGCCCGACTTGTTGGCAGTTTATTTAGTAAATATTTAGTTTTTTTTTTCTTTTAATTTCAAATCTTCTCACTCCTTCTATCTCCTCCCATGCGCCATTTTATGACACAATGTATCAACTTTCTCAGTACCTATCTAAGATATGAAGCTCAAATTTAATACAAAAGTATTTTGTTAGTGATTATAGTTCGATCCCACCACCCCTTCTTGGAACGTATAAAGGATACTGGAATTTAAATCTATGTCTTTTCATAAATTTTAGATACTTTTGTGAAAATCGTTGCGATTTCTCCTCACAACAATTTACAAAAAAAAATTGCTCTAATTAAATGTAATATATTAGTAGGTTCCTGAAATATCCGGAAAATCACCTTTTAAAGTCTCTTCAACTTTTATTTCTTCCAGAGTATCGCCTGAATGGGGCTTACCCGCAATTGTAGTTCTGTTATGTATATTCTTATCAGGGGGCAGAAAAAATTTAATTTTTAAATTCCGGATCGAAAAGTAGTTTTTTCTGTCTAGTTTAAGAAATTATTTTTTTTAGATAAAAAATGTCTGATGCACAATGTTTGAAAAAAAAAAGAAAATTTCCACAAAATAAAGAAAAAAAGAAAAAAAACATAGTTTTAGCCGTCTCAGGTGTATGTAAGTCTTTAAGACTTTTGAAGGTCAGAAGGCTAAGGCCCAATTTGTGCTGTGGTGCCATTGTTGAAGAGTCTAGAACGTAGAATTTTTTTTTTAATTTTTTGATTGGCGCTACAGTCCAAGTAAAAGTGCGACCTTCTGCTAGTCGACGGAGTGGATAATTTATATGATTTAAAGAAAAAAAAAACACAAACTTTTTCAGTACAGTACTTTTTTGATGCCTCTATACAATATACACATTATTCTAATTTATAGTTTCATCCTGTCTTTAGACCAAAATTATTATTTTTGATGTGTGCTGATAGAGAGGACCAGGGTACATATAAAATAATCATATCGGTGCATAATACTCGTAGCCTAATTAGTGGAAAGTTAAATAAATTTATAGTGGAAGGTTAAATGAATTTATCTTAGAAAAAAAATTACATGCAGCTTACGTCCTTCTTAACATATCACGAAGTCTCTATATACCACCTTTTCAGTAATTAAAAAGATTTATAAAAATATTAAAAATAAACGAAAGCAATCCAATGTCGAAAAAATAGCAAATTAAGAGATAAAAGAAAAATAGTAAAATAATACAAATAAATAAGCGAAAGCTTTGAATACTAACACTGCGCGAATTGCACTTAAAGACTGTAGGCAAATCTTTTAAAGCAATTTTGTTTTTCGCAAAATTTAACGATTTTCAAACAAAACGCTGGGGTAGTTTTCCACATTCCTGAAAAATTTGATGAAATTTCTCGATTCACCAGATAATCGACTAAAATTTTCGATTCTATGTACTCTTAAGTTTCAGCACACATGATTGATTCTTACAATGTAAAATTTTAACGAGTACAACAATCATGCTTTTCTAAAAAAACGAACGAATATCTGTAATATTTTTGATTACAAAATAATATCAATAGTTATACATAAATAGTTACCACGCAGTTACAACACTAACCAGATCTTTTCTTTTACCTGAAAAAAAAAGAAAAAATCTCAAATTAATATTTTCGTCAAAACTTTTCGCATACATACATATGCAGAACATTTTACTTTATTATTCTAATAATAAAGTATTGTGTAGCCTAGTAGGTAGCGTGTTGGTCTTGTAATGTGAAGGTCGTGAGTTCAAATCCCGGTCGGCTCATTATATAGTTCCAGCACATTGCCTGCTTGGATATGTCTTGGTCACCTCAATCTACGAAAATGAAAAAATTCGTAGAAAGAGGGTTGTGCGAAGGGCTAACACCCCTTCCACAACAAGTAATGAAAAATGTTAAGGAACCTGAATGTCAGGAGGCCAAGGTCCGATTTGGGCTGTAGCGCCATTGTAGAAGAAGAAAGTATTGTGATTAACACAGAAAAAAATTGCTATCTTAAACAGTTTTTTCTGCGTTCCATAGATAAACTAGACTAAAAATGCAATAAAAATGCATCTGTTTGTACGCCGCACATATGGACTCATACCTCCGAGATTCTTAGAGAAACAAATTCTCGGCCCAGTGTTTTTTTTTTATTTGCAAATAATTATATCTTCGGAATCACTAAACGCAAAAGAAATTACATTTCAGGACCATCTTGGTGGTGTACTCTTCATTACGTAAGGTCAGGGCGGTGCAAAGAAAAAACAATTAACAATTTCAACTATCCCTTAAGCTATGCGAATAAAACTTGAAACATATCATATTGAGCTATACTAGCGGAGTATAAAACATATAAAATTTGCTCATAACAGTAGGAGGGGGGCCTTTCAAAAATGGTGCACTTATCAAAATTTCAAAAAGTTCTGTCTCAAAATCCAATACAGATACTTTGTTGATATTTCGTCAGATTATAGTGTTATATGATCTAAAATTTTGGTAAAAATTTTAAGTTGGTGGTGTAGGGTAGGTGAGCCAAAATGTCGAAAAATTATTTTTTTTAGGACTCTGGAAAAAGATAAAACGTTCAAATTTTTGCTGGTGTATACATGCATCTGATATAAATAAAGAAAATAATAATAATTTGAAACAAAAATATTATATAATGAAGCACTAACCTGCACAAGATGTTTTTGTTATAGTGAAAAAAAACCAAAAATTTTACTTGAAATTTTAAGCTAAGAACTTTGAAATTTTCGAAATTCATTAAAAAAATAGATAAAAGTTTAAATAAAAGTTTAAAATATTAACTGGTCTACTCTCTCCCATATAAAAGTAGTTTTTCGACTATTTTTAAGAAATCAATTATCACCAAACCAATAAAAGAAGTCATCTTGAAATTTTCTACAAGCACTTTTAAAAATATTTAGAACAAAGTTGCATTAAAAGTTTTGAAATCCCTTGCCATTCTACCCCCTCCCACACAAAAGCTTGATCTCAATAAATCAACGAATAACCAACAAATTAAATGGTTGAAAATTTGTACGATCACCTTTCAAGGGAAACAAAATAATACTCTTTCACAAATTTTACGATTCCCTCAACTCCTCAACCCCTCCTATAGAAATGTATGGTTTCAAGGATATAAAATGCATCGAACTTCATAGAATTTACTTTATCCATGAAACTAACATTCTACACAGAGAATTTTGAACGTTATTCAAGCAAACAATTAACAAATTATTAAAAACCAGCCACTCCTTCTAATCCATTCGCTAGACAATGCCAAACTTGCATTAATAAAGGAAGCAGATTATGCTTCTATGTACTGGAACACTTAACTGCAACTACGATCAATAGCGTAGTCGCAGTTAAATGTTAAATAATGGGAACAGCCCTGCGCTTCCCTACCCACATACACTTCGTCGCCCATATCTATTTTAACGTGCATATTGACTTTCCACGGATCCTCAACTTGTCCCATATACAAAAAAAATTAAAAAAATTGAATTCTTAAAATTTCCACAAAATAAAATTGTGAAGTCTATCTTAAGATGAATGTATGTAATGTACAAGTCCATCGATAAAAACTAAATACCTGAACAAGCGATTTTCTTTTTTTTCGTATAATTCAAAGAAAACTTCTAAAAGTTTCTGTTCTTTTCAAGCAGAAATTTTCCTTCAAAAAAGGGTAAGTTCTGAATTTAGTAGCGAATTTGTACGTTTTCCTTGTTCCTACCTTGAAGCTTATTATTTATTCATAAAAGCAAATGTGCACGAGGCATAGCAAGTCGTCTGGCACAGAACCCAATTTAGTTTATAAGTATCTACCGGTATACTTAGATGTGAGTGCTTTATACATGATTGGATTTAACTAGAGCGGAGCGAATTTCGGGCGGTAAATTGAGAATTTTCGTAAAATTCATTTAAAAGTAAAAAGCGAATTCTTCAAATAACTACAAAGTTGCTAGAGAAATTTTGTTGGACACATATGTTTTGGCAGTGCAGAGAGATATTATAGTCGGTGATATAACTTTAAATGTTTTTTCAGCTTCCAGTACTTCATATGTACATGAAGTGCTGCGTTCATGCGTCCGCGTAGATGAGTAGTGCGCAACTAAAATACGATGCGTTGACGATTTATAATACTATGTAGTATTAATCGAAACATTGGATTACAAAAAGGATGTTTAGTGCATCTACGTATTAAGTATTCGATGTATGTATGTATATACCAAATATTATTAACACCAAATGGATAAGTTAAGCTGGGTACAGCCTAATGAAAGGATCGAAAAATCAAATCACTGTTGGTCAAAATTTCCAGGAAACTGCTCGCCTGGGAAGATAGGAGCCGATTATGGATGCAGATAGAATACTGAAACTCGATACTCTCATATATTACATAACACAAACTTCACATCTAAAACATGCATCTTTTCAGCCTAAATCGTATTTTGGTTTTCTGACTTTCAGGTTCCATAACATTTATTTGTTATTTTGGAAGAGTTGTTAGCTTTTTGCACAACCTTCTATCCCAGAATTATCATTGAGGTGAGCCAGATATGCACACGCAAGCAGTGTGTCGACCAGGATTTGAACTTTCGACTATCGCATAGTCGACCAATATGCTATCCACTAGACTACCCCCAAGCTAGAACACGAATATATCCATAATACTATATACTTAACATAAAAATAATAATTTATACCATAACAGTAATACACAGAATTATTTTCCAATTTCCGATTAAAAAAATAGCGAGGAACTTAAAAATTGTGAAGAGTTTTTGATTAAACGAATGAAATTTGAGATATTTAATGTTTTTAAAAACTTCTATCCCGTCCCATATAAAAGTATTATTTGAAATTTTTTTAATAAATAAATTATAACCAATACTATAAATGCTAAGAATTTAAAATTTCGCACTATAGTAACACTTTTCAAAAATATTTAAAACAAATTATCATAATTTTTAAATTCGTCAACCTAAGCTACCCCCTCTCCCATATAAAAGTGCAATTTCCACAAATTTAAATAAATTAATTATAACCAACATATTAATTAGGAAGGTAGACGTCCGATTTGAACGAACCCTTTTGAAATCCCCCTCCCAAGCGGTTCATGGTTGCATGAATTTAAATTACTCGAATTTTTCTCTTTCACATCTTGTCCATTAAAACAATCAATTTTTTTTTGCTGATTATCATTATTCAATTTAACACAAAATAAAACAAACCGTAGATTTTTCCGATGAGTAAAAGTGGTCAAAAAATTAATTCAAAGTTAGGAAGGTCAGTGTAAATCGCACTACCAGTCTGTTAGTATTTTTGCTCTCCTGAAAAGCTTTTATTTTCACATTTTTATCCACATCGGTACATTTTTCTTGAAAGTGATAACAGATATCAGTATGATTTTTTTGGTAGGTAGCAGTACTAGCTAACAACAGTACAGAGGAAATTTCAAACAGTTTGTAATAAATATTTATTTTTTATTTTTTTCAAAACAAAATGAAAAAATTTGAAACTTTCACAGCTTATCAATGACTTTGTTTTGAATATTTTTGAAATTCCTCTGCTACATAGCATTAGTTTAACTAAAGTAATAAGTGTACAAAAAATTATTAAAATCGGTTCCCGAGAAAATGGTACCGCATTTTGTACGGAAAACAGTCAAATCAGTAACCCCCCTAAGGACAATCGGTCTTCTTATGCACGAACTCATGAGCATATACTTGGTTTTAGGCACATTCAGTTTCAGTCCTTCATCTTTTCATTTGGCGTGCAAAGAGAATATTCAACGTGAATCAAGACGTTCGACAGTCCTCACTGAAGACCTTTACCTTCCCCATCTTCTAGTGCAGCTTTCAAGATGTCATTTAACATATTACCACCAGAAAAAGACTAGTGAGTGCAGCTTCTATTCGCACAGGAAAGCTCTCGGATAGCTTTAATTTACGTAAGATACGACACCTTGCAACTTCGAAGGATTCTTTAATTATAGCTATAATCTGAAATACTTGTCATACTCAAAGCATTCCACACCTCAATTAAAACAGGATGGAGTATATCAGCTGTTAGTTCCGGATCCGCTTGGAGGAGTTCGTTTGGTTCTCCGTCCTAAACCTTCAACATTATTTTCCGCTATTAACCGAATGATTCAATCCAAAATGCTTCCTTATCTGGTAGATCCATCTACATGGTCGATCAACTCGATGATGAAAGTCACTCTATACAAGAAGAAGACGCACTGTAACAGAGTCTAGCAGATATGTCATAATCAACACCAACTTTTTAATTTAGAGAATTTCAAATTTTGGTATAAAAATTTCAAGAGAGTGCCAAATATGGAGTACAAATCAAGCTTAACCAAACCTCAAGCTACAAATTTCAAACTAGAGTGATTTGAATTTTAATACGAATTTGTTTATAAGCCTTATGCGAGTATTTTAATAAAATTAAACATAATAATTGTTGTTCGCATTTCTAAAAATCTTTATTGCACGTCAATTAAAAATAATATTCTTTTTGAATGAAATACTGACAAGATCATATCAATTTCTTGACATAATCTACAAACCTACCCACTAACATTTAATTTATTTATCCACTTTGTTTTAATAATACCATTCAGCAGGTCAAACACTTTACGATTACATAAATTGCATACATGACATTGAAACTGCTGTATCTCGTTCTTTTCTTCAGAAATTACTGGAGCAAAATCTCAGCAACAAGTAGCGAGCAGTTACGAGATACAAATCTTGAACGCAGTTTGCATTAATTAGCACACTGGCATATACTCCATACCTGTAAGCTATCCCTCCTTGGTACGTATTTATGGACAGGTGAATCTTACAAGTTTAGTACCATCCCAACTATTCATTTACCTTGCTCGCTTGAATTTCGAACGATTTCACTTTTCTTTTTTTCTGTTTTTAAAGAAAATCTGAAAATTGTACTCGCTAATCGAGCGAAATAAAGAGGTATACCTACCCACCAACCGTAAAAGCTTGTTAAATGTTACTACAAAATTTTTATGAGGTAAGCGAAGGTCGGCGCTAAGTATGGTACACACACACATCTGGTTTTCGAACTCTATACGAAGACTTATTTTTGCAATTTTCAGAAATTGTGCATATATGGCTATGTGTAAAGTTTATCAAGCAAATCTCAGATCTTCTCTGGTATTGAATTACCTTCATAGCTGAGATGAAAAAAAAATGAATACCGAGATGATTTAATTTAATGAATCAATGAGAACTATATTATGCGATAATTACTACAGCTATTAAGAATTTTCCACACATCGATGAAGTTAGCAATAATAAATTTTATACAATTTATGTCATTTAGCTATTTTCTCGTCTTACATCCTGGGAACGTCAGACTGCTTGGTATTTTCATCAATCGAATTTTACAGGTGAGGCATGACGCGAATAGATAAGCACGTATCTAAGAAAATGTAACAAATCGAACTGTCAATTTCTATAGAACACATTTCACAGAAGTGCACTACGTGAAACTTTTTAGAACGTGTCATTTCGAAACTTTAAACTTTTCACATTGCACTTTGCTAAATGCCAAATTATAAAATGCCAGCCCGTCCATCACGCTAGATCTTAGAGCAATATACCTGGGTATCTTTTAACTTCAATTTAAATATGCAGCTGGAAAAAAACATATGTACATTACGTTAAATTAGCCATTACACTCTGCAGTCTATAGCTAAGGTAACTTAATGGAACTAGGCAATCAAAAGAGGAAAGATGTTATTTGAATCCGAGTAGGACTCCGAATTGGATAAAGTCAAACGAAATAAGTCGTTACATAGGAATGAACTCTCTGATTACGTTTCTGCCAAGTTGGGGTTAATGGAAAAAGAGACCACACGCTCTGAAAAAAAAAGGATTCATAGTTCGTTCAGGCAGAGTAAGCTTAATTAATAGGATAAGCTGAAGATAACACACTCTCTTTTGCCCAATCCTAATACTGAAGAAACCAGATCGTTATCGGTTAAGCTAATAGACAAGGATTTCCCAGAAAAGCATGTTACGTCTGAAAAATTAAGAAAATTTCAATCTGATTTCAAAACGCTTATCAGATCAAAAAAAAAATAAAATGCTACTCTATGGTGGTTTTAATGCCAAGCACCAGAACTGGAACTATCCTCGAACCAACAAAGCCAGCCGATTATTATTCAAGCCAAGGGATATGGAATAGTTCTACTCCAAACAGAATCTATATACCAACCGCAGAAAGGGCTTTCTTTCACCCTCGATCTAGTTATTAGTTTTGGCCTTATTACTCTCTCCCAACCAACAACTATTCAAGACCTTTCGTCCCCTCATCTTCCGATACTCCCTTCCCTTCAAATGAAGTACGCTGTTCAATTCCAGAACGCGATGTAAAACCCATCACCCCTTCCTGTGCAACTCCATATCTATCAGTAACTTCGACCTGTCTGAAACTAGTCTTGCATTAATCGACGGAATGGTGACTAGCTTCTCCACTAAAGTCATCCAAGCCGCCGAAAAATGTACGCCAAAAACAACTATCAAGGAAAACAGTATCACTCTTCCAAATGAAGTTAAAAATCTAATCTCCACTCGTAACAGGAAAATACGACAATGGCAAACATATAAAGAAAAAAAAAAAAGTTCACTTCCAGCAGAAGGAGACAAACTATGAAATATCTCAACTGCGAAATAAATACTGGAATTCTGTGTTAGAAGGTTTGAGCAAAGGCCCCAGAAAATTCCGGAAAATTAACAAAGTCTTGAAAAATAGAGGAAGAAATATATCTTATCTCAAGCTCAACAATAAAAATATTTATGCTGATAGCAAAATAGCAGAAATACTAGCGGATTAATTCCATTCCTCTCTTGACATCGTAGGCTCTAACTCCACCCAAGACCAATTCGCTAATGATGTCAATGATCAAATTAATAATTTGCCTTCGGCTCACTTACCAAAATTCGAGCCTAACCAGCTTTGTAAGCCTATTGATATTAAAAAAATTCTTCGCAGATCTAAAAACAGGGAATACCCCGGAAAAAATGATATACCTAATATTCTTGTAAAGAATCTCCACAAAACAGCAGTCGTGTCTTTGGGTTTATTTTTAACAGATGCCTAAAATTAAGATACTTTCCGAAATGGTAGAAAGAAACAACTATTAAAGTTATTTAGAAGCCTGGAAAAGATTTCTTTTCACCCAGTAGTTACAGACCAATTAGTTTCTTCTTTTTCGTCAATGGCACTACAGCCCAAATTGGGTTTCGGCTTCCTGACCTTCAGATTCATTAACATTTATTTGTTATTGTGGAAGGGTTGGAAAGGTTAGCCCTTCGTACAAACTTCTATCTACGAATTTTCACTTTCGCAGATTGAAGTGACCCAGATATACCCGCGCAAGCGGTGTACCTGAATTATACGCCGACTGGGGTTTGAACTCCCGAACTTTGCATTGTAGATAAACACGTTACCCACTAGGCTATACCCAGGCACCGATTAGTTTACTCACCTTAATGTCAAAAAATTTTTAGATATTAGTACAATAACGTTTTCAAATTCACACCGAAAAAAATAATATTCTTCCTGACTAACAATTTGGTTTCCGAGCACTCCAAGTGTCATCAACTTCTCAGACTCACCAAGTTCATCAAAAAGGCATTCCAACACAAAATATTCGTTGGCATGATCATGTTAGACATTCAAAAGGCTTTTGATACAGTCTGACATAAAGGACTCCTATCTAAGTAATGAAATACTCGTTTTTTGAATATTTAACTCGGCTGATCTAAATTAAAATCTACTAAATAAGAAAGTCGCGCCATTCCTGCTGGTGTACCCCAAAGATCTTGTCTAAGTCCCCTGCTTTTCAACTTATATTCTCTAAAGACTTGTGAATTAGCTACGTTTGCAGACGACACTGCACTCACAAAATCAGAAGACCCTGCTATAATCATCAACAATCTATAGAAGCAGCTTTGTAAAATTACTACCTACTTCACGACTTGGAAAATAAAAATACTAAAAGAAGAGTCTCCCAGTATCTACCTCCACCTACGATCCACCTTTTTGGAGGAGTTATTACATGGTCTAATAACACCAAAAACCTTGAGATGCACTTAGACAAAAAGTTAACTTACCATCATCAGATCTCAAATGCTGCCTCCAAAAAACTGATGCTCATTAGGATATTATACCCCTTGATAAACCGGAAGTCAAAACTAACTACTCCTGTGCAAAGTCCTGTTTGGAATGAATGCGCTCAAGTTCATAAAAAATCCAAATAGCGCAAAACAAATTAATACTCAACAAACCCTGATATTTTTCAACAAGACGCATCCATAAATTAGCGGTTATGGGTAGATTCAGTCCAAACATAAAGAAATTAACTGAGTGAAATGTTTTTAAGTATATGTGAATACTCCAACAAACACTTAATTTTCTCTATCATGTAATAGAAATTACCATCTAGTTATACTCTAGATGAAATCTGAGAGTATTATAAGTTTGCCACAAAGTTTGTAACGCCAAGAAATAAGGCTCGGAGAAAAAAATGAATGATACAGAAGTTCATATAATCACTCAAAAATCTCAAAACAGGATGTCCGTCCGTCCGTCTGTCTGTCTGTCTGTCTGTCCGTCCGTCCGTCCGTGTCCTCTCTAGCTTGAGAACGCGTTGAGCTAGACAGTTAAAATTTTGTATACGTCGTTTTTAACAAAAAAGTAAGATCAAGTTCGTGAACGAGCCAAATCGCTCCACCCCTTCTACCACCTCCCATACAAAATGACACAATTTCGCAATCTGACAATAAACTGATTTCCTTGAAAAGTACAAATGACATTGATCTGAAATTTGGAATGTAATACTTTTATGATGATTCCAATCTACTCTATAAAAACAATTTGTGTCTTCCCCCTCCTTCCACCACCTCCCATACAAACTGCACTTTTTCATGAAATGCTCTATACCAATTTACTCAGTGCGTTTAATAGCTATCAAGCTGAAATTGTGTAAAAAATATTTATTTAAAATTATTATTAAGACCAAAAAAAATGAGACGATTAGCTGTACCCCTTCTACCCCCTCCCATACAAAATCACACAATTTCGTAATTTCACAATAAACAGATTTGCTCGAAAAATATAAATGCTACTTTTATGATGATATAAATCTACTGTACAAAAGTTATTTGAGCCCTCCCCTTCCTTCCACCACCTCTCATACAAACTGCACTTTTTCATGAAATGCTCTAAGCCAATTTACTCAGTGCATATAAAATTGACCGAGCTGAAATTGTGCACTAATTATTTATTTAGAATTATTAGTAAACTCAAAAAAAAAAATTAGGCGATTAGCTTTACCCCTTCTTCCCCTCCCATACAAAATGACACAATTTCACAACTTTATAAAAAGTCGATTTTCATGAAAAGTATGAATACTACTCATCTGCAATTTAAGACATGTCAAAAGCATGATATTTATAGTTATTTCTGAAAAGTCATTAAAAACTCGCCCCTCTTTCTATCACCTCCCATACAAACTGCACTACTTCACTACATCCAATACACTAATTTTCTCAGTACCTATTAAATTTTTAAATCCTAAATTTTGTATAAAACATTTTGATAGCAACCTTACCGTCATGTGAAAAAATTAGTTCAATGTTGTCACTCCCTCTACCACTTCCCCTATAAAATTTCTTACAAAAATTTCTCTTTCATCTAGAGTACCGCACGATTGGGCTTTATGCCCAATCGTACTCCTGTTATGTTTTTTAGTTAAGTTAAGATAAGTTAGTTATAAACTCAATTACGAGGGGAGGTCGAAAATTTCGCATAATGAAGGGGATGTACGAGAGAGGGAGGAAACATTTTTACCTCGAGGCATTCTAACGCTCAATACAGTTGCATGAGAAGGACTTTCCAGAATGATAAGAGTGCATATCTTTGAAGATTTTAGCGCCTCCACGTACTCGAACTATCGCAGGGAAGTAAGTGCTGGTGCAGAAATCTTCGGCGATTCCAGTAACTGCTTTTGGAGCGTGGCGACTCCACGAACCCGAGCTGTTCGATCAGTATCAAAGTCTTGTGTGAACTTAGACTGAAGTGAAGTTGCCCTAACGAAAATTCTCACAAAGGACTTTAAACTTGGTACTACGGGGGAAGTTTTGGCAACCCCGGACCAGGTTGTATCGATTATGTCTCAATAAGAAGTAGAACTGACGGATGGTGGCTTAACGGTACGTATAATAAGTAGCAAACTGAATGATGCGAAAAGCAGTATAGCCGTGAAGGCCTAGTAGTAACCGAAAGGATGCGAAAATTGATGCAAGACCAATGGGCGATAAAGTTGCAAACGGAAGGATGCGAGAGGCAGGGGCTCGGTATAGCAGGGACGGCCCAGTAGCAGACGGAAGGATGTAATGAAGAATTTGATGTAAATCCAATGGGTAATAATAGTAGCAAACTGAAGGATGCGAAAAGCAGGGGCTCGGTACAGCCGGGACGGCTTAGTAGCAAACGGAAGGATGTGAAATTAGCTAATGTTGGAAAGGTGATAAGAATTTTTGATACTGACTGAGGTATGTGAAAAGCAGGGGTTCGGTATAGCCGGGATGGCTTAATAACGGCTGATGGAAGTTAAATTGAAACAAGAAGCCGCAATGAGCTATTACATGAATTGATGGTTAATAGTCAATAAGTGAAAAAGTAGCAATCAAGTATGAATTGAACAACTGATGATCATACGCAGAGAGATCAGGAATTGAGGCGTAGCGATGCGACGTGGATGAGGTCGCTTCGGGGTGCACGTAGTGGATTGTTGGTTTACCACCTACATCGCGGGTTGAGCGTACTCCGTTTTGCTGTACTTGTGCAGTATTTCGGTGTCCTTGCAATGCTTTGTACTCGAGGAGTTGCTTATCAACCGGGTTCCATGATTCTAATATTGGAAAAGGTTTGGACAGGCCACAACGAAGCATATACTGGTATCATCCATTGTGATAGGTCGGTCGTCTTTACAACTATCGTTAAGCACAATGGATGTAGACGTTAATGATTGTCGTCACAATAACAATCCAGCGTTGCTCAAGATAACCGTAGAATTGAGACTTAGTGTCAGGATGTCCACGTTAAACAAACAAGATATGGTTCTATGTTACTGGAGACGCAACTACAGTTCATCATTATGAGCCTGAATCAAAGCAGGAGTCAATGCAGTGACTCCATAAAGACACTTCATCCCCCAAGAATTTCAAGGTCTTACAATCCGCCGGAAAAATTTTGGCCACTATTTTTGATGCTAGGGTGTAGTCTAGTAGGTAGCGTGTTTGTCTTGTAATGCGAAGGTCGTGAGTTCAAATTCCGGTCGGCTCAATACATAATTCCAGCACATTGCCTGGTATACCCACTTGATCACCTCAATCTACGAAAATTAAAAACTCGTAGAAAGAGGGTTGTGCGAATAACCCTTCCACAATAAGTAAAAAAAAAATGTTAAGGAACCTGAATGCCAGGAGGCTAAGACCCGATTTGGGCTGTAGCGGCATTATAGAAGTAGAAGAAGACTAGTTTTTGGGATTCAGAGGGGTTTTGATGATCGGCTATAAAAAAAGGACAAAATATCACGGGGGAAAGGGGGGGGGGATTACTATGCCAACCTGCTACAATAATTAAAGAATGCTATCAAAGAAAAAAGAAGAGGAAAGCGGACTCGAGATGTACTGCTTTTGCAGGAAAGCGCACCTATTCAAAAGAGCCACATTGCAACGGCTACTCTACAGAAATCCGGCTACGAAATAATTAACCACCCCCTTGTAGTCCAGATCTGGCCCATTCCCAAAACTGAAGAAAGAACTTCGGGGAAGAAAATTTACCAACGATGGTGAAGTCGGCAATTTCAGCCTATTTTGAAGGCCTTAGTAAAACATTTTTCTTAGAAGGAATTAATAATCTTTGTGAAAGATGTGATAAATGTATGTATTAGGCTTAAGGGAGAATATATTGAAAAGGAAAAATAATAGCTTGTTTAATTTTACCCCCTTCCTTATCATTCCGCGAAATTTTTGACCTCCCCTCGTGTCATAATGTTTTTTTTCGTTTTCCCCTCTTTCCTTTACCATCAAACTAAATTACGAAAATTTTCATAAATTCATTATTATTTTAAATCTTTACAGATTATGGATGATTAGACCATAAGCTGTAACGATTTAAAACACAATATGATCACTAACTTTAAGAAAAGTTAGCGTAAGCACCTTATAAAAAAACTTTGGAAAATAAAATATGTCATTAATGAAAGAATAAAAACTTAGCAGAACTACGATTGGGCGTAAAGCCCAATAATGCGATACTCTAGATAAAATATAAATTGTTGTATATGAGGTGATAGAAGGGGTGACGGCATTGAACCAATTTCTTGACATCATGTCAATCGATACCAAAATATTTTTTATCACATCTTAGCATCATAAATTTGGCATTCAGAAAGTTGTTGTTTTGAGAAGTTGTGCAGTTTACAGGGACGCTGGTAGAAGTGGTGAGAGAACTTTAGTGATTTTAATAGTGATTAAAATGACAAGTTTACTATTTCAGTAGCTTTTAAACTTTTCAAGGAAATCAAACTATTATAGAGTTGTGCAATTCTGTGTGGCACCCAGAAGGAGAGCCACCCAGAAGAGGAGAAGGTAATGGGTTATTTTTTATATATTCCAAACAATGCTATTAAATAATAAGCACCCAATTTGATACGCAGCGAATATTGGTTTACTGTAATACTTTTAAATAGTGTATTCTGTATGAGAAGAAGTATTTGGATCCGTAAACTAACTAAATTTCGGTCCAATGAATATTTTCACAAGATTCCCTAAAAACAACTTCTAAACTTTCATATTTCATTTAGAGTATAAATTTCATATGCAAGATTGCAGTGATAGACAGTTTGAAAACAACGCTGTCGTTACGCTCAAGTATCTTTATTTTTAAAATGGGTAACTTTTGACACAATCCGTTCGACTAAAATTCGGGTCAATAAAGATTCGAAATTATCAACCTTCATAATTCAAAATCATCAACAATCGCGCCGAATATGTAATTAAAAATTTATATTTGCAAACAAACCATCCGATCTTTATTTCAATAAGAGTATCATGAATAATAGATATCCTTGATGTCAATCTAGATCTTTTCTGAGTGACAAAGATTATTATTTTTCAAACATTTTAAATCATCATACTTATGATGGCTATTATAATCTAACTAACTCCATATGTACCTCAGTTACTTCAATAGATTTCAAATACTAACAAATAAATCGTTGTAACATAACAATAATTACTGGTGACACAATTAAGTCACTTAATTACTGTCCGGATATTTGGGTCTGGACAAGCGAACGAATTCGTTGTTGCTGCTGCTATAGTTGTCGTGTTGCCTTGATGGATCTCTTCGACATTCGCCTTTAACAAATTGCCCATTGTTATTGCAGCACTTTAAGATCACAAGGTTATTTCAGACAAAGATGACATCAGAAAGCATGTCGTTTAAGCTTTGATTAGTATGCAAACAAAAAAACAAATTAAAGTACATAGATTGAATTTTGGCATCGCAAAAGAGATTATCTTGATGCATTTCTGAGATAATTTTTGAACTTTGGATGAAAACTAAAGTATATTGTGTTTGTCTTAAGAAATAATGCTCCCATAGGATTCTAAAGAGTACACAAATATTTCTTGTCGCTCAAAAACCTCCATTCCGAGTGACCGTCTGTCTGTCTGCTCATCTGTCTACAACGTATGTAACTGTCGAATGCTTTGAGCTATCCTGCTGAAATTTTTTCATATCATTTTCAGATAAAAAGAGATTTTAAGTTCGTGATTGGGCCACATCCTCCTCTCCTTCGACACCCTCCCATACAAATTACAAGCAATTGATTTTTCTATGAAAATATTCAAGCTATCGACTTGAATTTTAGGCCAAAGTATAATGATGTGAACACTATTAACTTCAAGAAATATTTATCTGATCCCTACACTCTTTGCATTTGTATGGGAGGGGAGGAATGCACAATTTTGAAAAACGATTTTCACTGAAACTAATACAGGTAAGAACATAAGATTTTACTAAATTTTTTTTATAGTAATAATTCAATCAATTTCAGAAAATTTTTAACTTTACCTTGCGCCTTCTACACCTCCCATACAAATTTTACGAAATATCAATAAAATTATTTTTATTCGAAACTTTAAAAAAAGTCTGTTTTGATCCGCACACTCCTACTACCCCCTCCCATACAAATGCATAATTTTGGTAAATGCATTGTACCGATCTTCATTGAAACTAGAAAACGGAGAAACTTAAAATGTTATCTGAACTTGTCTTTTAGCAATTGCAATAAATGCTAAAAAAATATTAACTTCACCTTCCTTTTACCTACTCCCATACAAATTTTTATATTAGTAATTCAAGAAAAGCTAGGGTGTAACCTAGTGGGTAGCGTGTTGGTCTACAATGCGAAGGTCGTGAGTTCAAATCCCGGTCGACGCATAATTCCAGCACACTATCTGCTTGGATATACCTTGGTTACCTCAACCTACGAAAATTAAAAACTCGTAGATAGGGTTGTGCGAACAATTCTTCCGCAATAAATAATGAATATATTATGGAACCTGAAGGTCAGGAGGCCAAGGCCCGATTTGGGCTGTAGCGGCATTGAAGATAAATTCAAGAAAAGCAAACATATGAGAGACATAGTCTTTAAAATTGGAACAAAGCGTGGTGATAAGAATGTTAATAAGCACTTTCAAAATCTTCCAAAACCTTCCATTTCCTATTCTCTCCTTCAATGGCGCTACAGCCCAAATCGGGCCTTGGCCTCCTGACCCTCAGGTTCATTAACATTTTCATTATTTATTGCGGAAGGGTTGTTAACCCTTCGCACAACCCTCTATCTATGAGTTTTTTTTTATTTTCGTAGATTGAGGTAACCGAGGTATACCCAAGCATTTCCTCTACCACTTCCAATACAAATGCTACAATTTCAGAATGACAATGTACAATTTTCTTGAAAATCGTGGAAGCTACAAACTTTAAATTCAGCACGAAACATTTGCATACGACGTTCGATGTCATATTTTTCTGCTCCTACCACCTCCCATACAAAAGCAACCATTCACTATTCTAATTAATTTAAGATGACATATTTTCCTGTACTTTAACCTCAATCCCATTTTATCTAGAGTATCGCATACTTCTGTTATGAGTTCCATTCAATTAAGCTGATTAACGACGTTTTCACGTTTCACGGCAAATTTCTTGAAGGGGGAAAAAAATATTATAAATTGCAAAATATACACACTTATGAATGCGTAAAGACGACCTTGGGGACGTTTCTTTGCTCGAGTAAAAGAAAATTAATTTTCGATGAACGACGCAGTAGTGACGACAATGCCATCATACATTATGACAAAAATGGCGGAAAAAATGGCAGTTTATTTTGCATAATACTGATATGCTGATGGAAGGCTTGCATCGTTGAAACTACATATATTGCAGAGAAGGACGTAGAGAAAGGTGGTGTCAACTGACGAGGATAATGTCGCCACGAAGACATCTAATTTAATGAGGAACATACGCTATGCTGGAACGTCAGATCACTTTTCGAGCGGAATTTTACGAACACTTCTTAAAGACATTATTTCTGCCCGAATTCAAATAATTGAGGAAGTTGATGGCTTAATAAGAGCGGATTTGTTTAGCGTGCAGGTTGAGGGTAAGACAATATTCATTGAGCTTAAGTGGTATAAGCATTTCGCAATTTTCCGGGCTTTTTTTTAATTCTTCGAGAAATTACTAAGAAAATTTAGAAAATGAATAGAAAGGATAATTAAGAATTAAAAGCGAAATAATGAGCCCGGAATGAAAATTAATTAGGCCTGAGGCTCTTAGTTTGGTATCTTGTCCTAGTTGGATAGGATTAAAAACATAAATTATCATAAAATGTATTCCATTTGACCTAACAATTATGGAAAAAGATTAATAATCTCACTTCGTAGCTTTGTAATTAATCTTTTGCACGTGACTGCCCTCTTTAGGAGTATATCGTAAATAAAATTAATAATTCGAATGTCCTGCCTTCATAATTTAGTTTTTTTCATTCTCACTCTATCTAATCTCAACGCCTATTTTAGTCTGTCCAGTTGTACTCCAAAGTTCAGGATACCGAAGGCCTGATGAGCTTTATTTCTACGAGCCTCAATATCCTTTTCGGCTCCGCCGTCCATGCTGACAATGCTTCCGAGATAGTAAAAATCTTGCACCTTTTCCACATCTTGTCCATCAAGAACAATTGGTGTGCTTATGTGCGAACCCATGTGCATGTACTTGGTTTTAAGCACATTTATTTTCAGACCCGCCTCTTTGCATTTCGAACGCAACGAGCGAACTTTTGACTCTAAGTCCGATCGGTTATAAACAAGCAAACACATGTCATCAGCATAATTAAGGTGACTTAAGATGTTAAATAGTCTCCAGACCTTTCCCGCCTTCCAGTGCAGCTTTCAAGATGTCATTTATTACCAACAGAAACAAGTCTGGTGATAATATTTAGCCTTGTCTGACACCCGTTCGAACAGGAAAGCTTTCGGAGAGCTCTCCTCTATGTAAGACGCGACACCTTGCAGTGGTGACGAACTGAAGTGGTGGAGAACTGAAATTTTTATTACTTTTAGACGAAAAGAAAACACGTCCAAAATTTAAACGTTCTAGCTCAACACGTTCTCAAGGTAGAGAGTGTACAGACGGACAGAGCTTTTACACTAGGGTTTACCCTAGTGGGTGGCGTGTAGACCAACACAATTTGAAGGGCGTGAATTCAAATCCCGGTCGACGAATAATTCTTAATAATGCTTGCATGGATATACCTTGGTTATTTTAATCTATGAAAGTGAAAAATTCCGCAATAAGTAAAGAAAATGTTAAAGAACCTGAAGGTCAGAAGGCCAAGACCCGATTTGGGCTGTAGCGCCATTGAAGAAGAAGAAGGACAGAGCTGTCTGAGAGACGACATGAACTTGAGTCAAATCCAATCCAAATAAAGTAATGATTTGCGAAAATGTGTCATTTTGTATGGGAGGAGAAGATGTGGAGCGATTTGGCCGATTCACGAACTTGATCTTATTATTTCACTAAAAATAACGTGAACAAAATTTGAACTTTCTAGCTCAACGCGTTCTCAAGGTAGAGAGCGAACAGACGGACAACAAACGTACATCCGGTTTTGAGATTTTTGAGTGATAATATGTATTAACTTCTGTGTCATTCATTTTTTTCTCCGAGCCTTATTTCTTAGCATTACAAACTTTAGAGCAAACTTATAATATTCTAAGATTTCATCAAGAATACGTAAAATTAGTGAAAATCATTTTTTCGGAACTTTGTTCATTTTATTAAAACAGCAATAAGACCAAGTTTCATTAGGTCCAAGGTACTATAAATGGAAGTCCTATTTTTGTCTATAAATCGCAGTTATCAAAATGTATACACAATTTCGACATTGCCTTATTATACCTTCATTTATTTTCTTGTTCTGTATTGTAACGAGTCGAGCTATAAATTACGAAATAATAAATCCAGAATTGAATTTTAAATACTTCTTGGCCATTTTCCATCGTCCCTAATGAAAAATATCTGCTTTCGAAACATCATTTTTACATTATGATTATTTCAATAATCCCCATGAAAACTTTTCTGATTACGCCCCTAAAAGGTTATTCGGTTGAATGAAATCTCATTTTGTTCGCATTATATTCATTCAATACGTCCCTTTGTGAATTAAATTTTTATTGTTTATATCTCATTTTTCTCCAATGTTCTCGTATTAAATTTTAGTTAATATTTTTGGTTAAATAATAAGATAAATGTACCTTAATGTGGCGACATTTTAATCCTATGTTTAGAACTTGAATTGGGCCACAACGGGGTACCGGGGTGGAATGAATTTCGACGTTTTTCGGTGTCAAGGAGGTGCTGCAAACGAGCGGCAGTAAGTAGAACTAGACCATCCTGTTACTGCTCAACTACGGCAGCCATATTACTCTAGTTTTCTTGAGTATTGGTGTGTGAAATTTTCGTTAGTGTGTTTTTTTTGCTCCTAAATTGACACTCTTGATAATTTTGTAACCACGATAAAGCACACATAATTGTTTACATTACAACTATAGTTAGTACATGCCTGAAGTAAGCTTAATTGTCTTCAGTTTCCTGCAGTTCAACGATAGTTTACGTATCTTTCTTGAGTAGCCTTACCTCCCCAACCTGAATTGTGGTCCTGGGGCGGAACGAGAGGGGCGGAATCGCGAAGTACTCCGTTCCGACTGTGAATGTTTAAATTGCGGTGAATTTAATTCAAAATTCCTGTGCGGGAATAGATACTGAAAATGATAAGGCTGTCCTAATGTGTGAATTTTGTGAAAAGGAGACAATTAATGAAAAGTGTAGTTGAGCCTTCATAGTCACTTTAAACTGAATAAATATAAAGCTAACTTATTTCTTCTGGATTTCAACTAGTATTATATGTATGTTTTATAATTACTTATCCTAACTACCCTATTCTGCCCCATGCCTGGGGCAGAACAGGGCAAATGACAATATTTATTATTTTTGAAAACAAAAGTACTGTTTTCTTCCAATATTATTGTATTAATGTGATTATTATATTATAATGTGTTTATAGAAACATTTACAGCTCCCTTAATTAACCTATTTGTGTTTTTAAGCCATATTTTCAACTTAGTGCCCCGTTCTGCCCCAAGTTCCCCTACATGGATTAGTGTTTTTAATCAAAAATCAATTATCATGAAATAATGTAGAGAAAAAAATATTTTTATACTCTCGATGAATTAAAGGAAACACTATATATTCTCATGTTGTATTTGCTCAGACGTTTGAACCGCTAAGACAAAAGGCTCATACAGAATCAAATATTTCATATCCTTGGTAATAAAACATTTGGAATCACACTTGGAACCTGAGTGACCGTCTGTCCAAACCCACGATAACTCTCGAATGTCTATCGATCTAATTTCTTTTTTTTTTTCATGTCATCTTTACAAAATCACTAACTTCTAGCTAGTGGATGTGCCACATCCTTTTACTCCTTCTAAACATATCCAATGCAAATTTCTCAAAATCTCCGAAGTACTCCAGATCTTGAAAACATTTTGATCGTCGAAAATGAATGAAATAAAAATGAAAACAAAATGTGATAGAAAAAAATTCGATTCTTTCCGAGCTTAAAGCACAGAAGTTTTGAGAAAACGGTTTTTGAAGGATTTTTTTTTGAAAGCTTAACAGGATTAAAATCTGGGCCTAAGAGAAATATGAAAAACTATTAAAAAAATGCGATAATTTTTTTCTTTGCAAATACCACCTTTTAAAGGGAGCATATCGTTAGACCTTTTCAGTGGTAAATTCATGACCCCTTTTCTAAAAATTAGGACGCGGTCTTTGGATCGAGATGATTGGTGGCGACGACTTCGGGAGGCTAGAGCCCGATTTGCTCGGGTGCATTTTAGCGGGTAGCGTGTTGGTCTACAATGCGAAGGTCGTGAGTTCAAATCCCGGTCGATGCATAATTCCAGCACACTGCGTGCTTGGGCATACCTTCGTCACCTCAATCTACGAAAATAAAAAATTCGTAGATAGAGGGTTGTGCGAAGGTCTAACAATCCTTCCATGAAAAAATGTTAAGGAATCTGAAGGTCAAGAGGCCAAGGCCCGATTTGGGCTGTAGTGCCATTTTAGTAGTAGGGCTCAATTTGGGCTGTCGCGTCATCGATGATGACGAGACATATTTAATCGCAATCTTTTGAGAGGACTCTACTTTTTGTCACTTATTTCAATTTTTCGTGAATTTTCAAAATATTTAAAGATCGGTCGCGGCCGGGTTTCAATTTAAAAAAAATTAACTTTTTCACAGATATAGTAAATCGCTAAAGATTCAATCTAAAATACGTATGCGTAAGATATTAAAAATTGACTTTAGTTATGCTAGAGTCCATTAAAATTCTACGAAATTTTCAAATTTTTATAAAAAGAGTTAATTGAATATATTAAGTAAAAATTAAATTAGAGTAACTACAATTAAACATTATTAATTTTTAAAGTTATTTCAACTAATTAATCTATTATTAATATTTGTTATTCAGTTATCTATAAAAAAAATGCTAAACTTAATGAGTTAATAAAGCATTCTTTTCTATTTTTCGTAAAAAAATCAACATGGTTAAATTTATACGTACAGTATGCATTTTAATTTTTTTTTAAATGCTGATAAATTTGCAACCCAAATTTCACTGGAAATTCATGCAATTTTTCCCTGTTAATTTAGCCAATATGGAATGACTGACATTAATTGTTACCAGGAGAATCACGAAAAAATTTGAAATATGGACTCGTACCACAAGCTTGAAAATGGTTGGTTGTACTCTTATATATTTTATAGGTTTAAAAAATAAAAACTCAGTAGGATATTTACTCTGTGCATATGATGTTAAGCTCTATACGTGTGCTGCAGAGGAATATTTTATTAAAGATAAATTCCAGTCCTCTAGAGAGGAGTCCTATGTAAATGTGGATATGCAAACAAGTTTCAAGTCACTGTAAAGATTCATCCATATGAATATATACACATACTGTGAATATAGTTTGTGGACTTATACGGGTAAGCGAGGAAATGACAGAAAGTCACTCGATATAAGTTGCAACATTCAGTTAGAAAAAGAAATATAAGAAACACTTTTATTAGATTTGGAATGAAACGGGACAGTTCCTTAAAATGCTAAGAATCAATTATACAAATTGTTTAACTTAAATTGAAACAAGGAAACAAGGCAGAACTGCGGTTGGCTCGAATCATGTGATACAATCGATGAAAAACAGATTTTTTTGACTGTAAAAAATTATATATAAAGCTAGGGTGTAGCCTAGTGGATAGCGTGTTGGCCTTGTAATGCCAAGGTCGTGAGTTCAAATCCTGGTCGACGCAATATATAATTCGAAAAATGAAAAATACGTAGAAAGAGGGTTGTGCGAAGTGCTAACAACCCTTCCACAATAAGTAATGTAAAATGTTAAGGAACCTGAATGTCAGGAGGCCACGGTCCGATTTTGGCAGTCGTGCCATTGTAGAAGTAGAAGAAGAAGAAATTATTCATTTTTTTAAGGAGTGATCATATTTATATCATCATATTAAAAATGAAAAACTACCAATACAATTGACACTTCTAATACTACGCTCGCATGGAAGTAACTAAAAATAACTGTGCGTAAAACCATGTACATACACATGGGTTCGAACACAAGCAAACCGATTGTTCTTAATGGACAAGATGTGGAAGAGGTGCAAGATTTTTGTTATCTCGGAAGTATTGTCAGAAAAGGATATTTAGGCTCGTCATACCTTCGGTATCCTTTCCCCTTTCTGGAGGTTAAGAGAGATCTCCCTTCGCACGAAGCTGTGATTTTTTGACGTACATATGTGTCAAATCCGTGTTGCTATATGGTTGTACTACGTGGAAAGTGACCATTCAACTTACCAAGAAACTGCAAACTTTCGTGAACAAATGTCTCCAACGCATTTTACGAATATTCTGACCAGAAGTGATCTCCAACGACGAGCTTTGGAGTACAACTGGACAGAATAAAATAGCCACTGAGATTCAAAGGCGAAAGTGGCAGTGGATCGGTCATACTTTGAGGAAAACAAAGCGAAACATCGCCAAACAATTTATAGTTTATAATCCTCAAGGAAGACGTTGGGTTGGTCAACCATGTAGTACATGGCAGCGAGCAGCTAAGCAGGAGGCCAGAGGAATAAACAAGTCCTGGCAACAGCTAAAGGCCGATGCTCAGGATTGCGCAATGTAGAAGAGAGTTGTCTCTGTCCTCCGCCCCTATAGGGGGTCTTAACAGGAATTTGATGTGACTGTTGGAAAGTCCCAGGCCAAACGGTAGTGCCTACAGACTTGCGGTATTTTTTTTTTTTTTATTAAATTCTTTGAAACATGAAAGTACTATAAAATCTTTCAAATTCAAAAGAAATTACACGCTAAACCCCCGTAAAAGGGTTTAAAGTTCCCCATATAAAAAAAAAATGTCAACATTATGTAAATGACTATGTTGTGGCAAGTTAATACCAGTGCTACATAGCGGTCCTAACTATAATGTAACTAATTCATAATTTAGCTCATCTTCATCGTTAGTAGATTCGTGATACATAGCACTTTGCTAATTAAGAAGAGCCACTCGCTCATCTGTCATATTTTGAAAAAGTTGAATTGCATAGCCAATAGGCAATACAATTTTGTAAGGAGAGCCACAAAAGATGAAAACCGATCCTTAGTCCTGTTTTGGAATCGATTGCAAGTCTTGGCGTTTAAATTACGCTTCAAAGATGTCATACAAGTCAGAGTTGTCAGAAAATGACTTTTCTTCTTCTTTCTTGTACGAAAAAACTTATAAGAAATGAGCAGCTCTAATACAATCTTCATCGTTATAGCCTAAATTATGAGAAAAATGAGAGGATTTAGCTAAATGAGATGATTTAGCTCAGAGCATGATGGGATGATTTAGCTGATAAATGATCACTATTTTGGTAATTTAGCTAAATTATCGTACGACACACAGGCGTTTAATGATCATTTAGGCCTTAACTATAATATAGCTGCGCTATGTGTCAATAGTATAAGTTAATCAGCATCGATGGCTTAGTGAATAGAATTTCCGACTAACGTGCAGTCAGTCCGCTGTTCGATTCCAGATATAGATCCCTTTTAATTCTATACTCTAGATGAAGTCTGAGAGTATATTTTGTTTACGTTACCGTTTGTAACGCTAAGAAATAATGCTCGCACAGAGCCACCAAGCGTACAGAAATATTTGTTGTCGCTCGAAAACCTTGATTCCGAATGACCGTCTGTCAGCCCGTCTGTCTACAACATAATTCTCGAATGCTTTGAGCTATCGTGCTGAAATTGTGTCATTTTTAGCAAAAAAGAAACTTTAAGTTCGTGAACGGCCTACATCCCCCCACTCCTTCTAACACCTCCCGTACAAATTAAGAAATTGATTTTTTCTCGAAACCATTTAAGCTATCCACTTGAAATTTGGATCAAAGTACAATAATGTAGATGTCATTAATATCACAAAATATAGATGTAATCCTCTCACTCCTTCTACCCTCTTCCATACAAATGCACAATTTTGAAAAATTAATTTATTCGATTTTAATTGAAAATAGCAAAGCTGAAATGACGAACTTTTGCCACAATTAATTTTATTATAATTCCAATCTTCCAATTCTAATCCTGTTATGTTTTAAAAATAATTTTAGGATATTTTTAAGTTCCTAGCTTAATATTTCAATCAAAAGTTTTGCGTTTTTTTTCAATACACATGAAACATCATATGCACGTTAGAGCCCCGCTTCGGTGCATAAAGGTTTTGGTTTAAAACATTATTTTTTCTTAATGTATATCAAATGGATGTATGCATTTGTAAAATTTGAACTTTTTATCTTTCACCAGAAAACTAAAAAGATACTCAAAGTTTTCGACATTTTGACACACCATCTCCCTCCCTCGACTTACACCCCCTCCACTTAAAATTATATCATGTAGCTCATGTAAATTATAGATTATGTAGCTCTACAATATGACAAACTTAAGATCTGTATTCGATTTTGAGATATAACAGTTTGAGTGAGCTATTTTTAAAATGCCCCATATTTCCACCCGCTACTGTGATGCTCAAATTTCATTTATCGCTAGCATAGCGCAGTGAAGGTCCTAAGTTTAAACTTCATAGCTTAAGAAATAGTCAAGAAATTAATTCTTAAGTATTTTCCTTTGCACTCCCCCTGACCCTCTCCCTTACAAGTATTTGGCTCCATTTTAGTTCATTATGGTGGACCTATATGTACGGTAATACTAAATAAATAACAATAATAAACTGAAAACAACTTTTAAATTGTATTTTACTTAGTTTGGTGAATATTTTCATGCTGGATGTTGAATTTAAAGAAATGATTTTCAGATTTTATGCTTAAATTTGATGTTTTGGTCGCTGTTGAGACCTTGTAGGTCTGAAAAGGTTAGAGGACCTTCAACGTCTCAGCAGAGAACGAAACATCACGTTCAATAAAGCTTAACAGTGTGAAATCCGGAAACCTTTCCTTTGAATTTTACGTTATTATTTACATTTTGATTTTGCAATAGATCAATTGAAGGGTTAAGTGCATAAAGGAGTTATTGAACATTCCAATGTTTCGAGATAAACGCCGTCAAATTTTTTTGTATGTCACTTTTACAGTGTATCAGTGATCCGAATCAAACTTTTTGGTGTTGTTAATATCTGTTTCTTGGCGATAGATCGCTCTAGTTGTTAGTTGAAAACATAGTTTATCAGTCCATAGCTTCAACTGGCTAAAAAAGTAAAAATACAAAAAAAGTCAAATAACCCCTGTATCCAATTGACCCTTCAATTGATATGAGGATAGCAGATTATTTGAAGTAGATGGCTTTTGCTTGCATCAGCCGTATTTTTGTAGGCCAAATATTTCTTTATAAATCTGAATTGAAATTACACTTTCTCCGCAGAAAGTAAATGACAAGTGGATTACAGATTCTGATTTCAGTAGTGGTGCTTTGTTAACGATTACTTGATTAGTGAATAGTGTTACTAGTTAATTGTAATATAGACCATTGGGCAAATTCCCTCAATCGTGCTTTGTGATCTGTTTAAAAGTGATCTAAAACCGACTCCACAATCAAATTTCTTAAAATCTTTTCATTCTTTGTCTCGTCTTTAAGGACAGGAGGACATTACTTCTTAAAAAAAAAATACAGTCTTTTTAAAATAAATCCATATGGTCACCGAATCAATGTGCCGCCTAATCGGTCTTAAAATATGAACTTTTTGTGTTTAGTAATTTCGAAGATAAGTACTTGCATGTAATAATTTCAAAAAAATCGGCCGATAATTAGTCTTTAGCCCCCTCCTCCCCTCTTTCGGACACCACTGGATACAAAAATTAGTTTATTTTTACTTGTCTCCCCATAAACCAATATATCTGAATGCCGAGCTTCAGCTTTTAATTTGAATTCGTAGTAGAGATATTAGCAAGTGTAGTTTTCGACTCTAACCCTCCCCTCGCCTTCTCCTCCAGCCACCTGAGACTACACAAAATTTAGGTAATGAAACCCAATCTACAATCCACCTAATCTGTCTAGCTCTAAGAACTCTGATTGTACTTATAGATTGATTCCGAACATGAAATTCTCGGTAGGCAATATTAAAAGGTTCAATGCATCACAGAAATCTAAAAATATACAAATATTGTGCTATTTGTTTGAGCATTGGTAGAACAGGAGGAATTTCATAATTTTACTATTGTATCCTATTTCATATTAGTAGTTTGAAAAAGTTTCGAATTAAATATCTATTTTTAGCTATGAAATTTATAGCTAGATTGTAGTGGTTGGTGTGTTAGTTTACAATGCGAAGTTCGCCAGCTTACATCTCTACCGACGTATAATTTCGGCACGTTGCCTGGGTATACTTTGGTCACCTCAATCTTCGAAAATGATAAATTCGTAGCTGGAGGGTTGTGCGAAGGGCTCTTCCACAATAAGTAATGATAAATATTAGAAAACCTGAAGGTCAGGAGCACAAGGCCCGATTTGGGCTGTATTGCCATTGCAGAATAAAATAGAACGAAATTTATATGAGAGGTGATGAAATTGACAGTAAGGTTTTAATTAAGTTTTCTAACCGACAATACATGAATGTTTAATGCCAACATTAATTGTTTTCGTAAAAACTGAAGATTTATTTCGATTGTAATTGCTTACATTCCTAATCATGTGATTAGCGGTGTCCAACAAGGCCGTATTTACATCAACGCGATAGCGATAGTGATAACGATTGCGATTTATCGCAACACCTTCAAAGGCACACCAAAAGCGATAAATTCCGATTGCGACTTCGAACGCTTCATGCTCAATTTTATCGCTTTAGCACGATGGAAATCGAAAAAAGAAAACCAGAGAAAAATCAATCGATATCGATACTGTGTAAACGGTATTCCATCGCTATTGAATCGGCGTCATGGACAAAATCGCTTTCGCTGTCATCATCCTGTAGGCGTAATTCGGCCTTAATACTGACCATTTAAAATACATAAAAATAAGGACATAGAAAGTAGTTTCTTTTTTATTAACTACTTCTATGTAATTACCTTCAATTAAATTTTAAGTGATAAAAAGTTATTAAAATTTGCATCATACTGCATCAACAACAAATTTTACTTCCTGTCAGCGAATAATAAACAATTCATTTTTATTATTTTATATTATGCATTTTAATTACTTTTCACATAAAAATTTTAAATGAACTGCAACATTTTGGATGCCATTTAGTTAAAAAAAAAACAGAATTGTATTATTTCTACATAAAGACTTTCTGAATAAATTGAAGAAAAAAAAAATATTCAAAGTCAGGAGTATCAACACTGAAATGAACTTAAAATTGCAATTTTTTTTATTTCTGTTTATTTAAAATCCAAAATTATAGTTTTTGCGTGAATGGCTAACATGTAAAAGCGTAAAATTGCCAATTGGCGTTCATTTTACTATGCCAATTTTTTTTGTTGCACATCTATAAAGAGTATTACAAGGTAAACTGCGCCAATTAGTTGCTTCCAATTAAGTTTTTTTAGTTGCTATTTTTGTATAAAAGAGTGCAATTTATTTATATTGATTACTTGTGATCAATTAAAGTGAGAGAAATGCATTTTCATATCTACTCTCGATAATGAACTGAAATACCTACTTCACAATTTAATTTTTTTTTTCATATAAACATGAACGAATAAATGGTTTCATTGTTGATTGGGATTGATGATGTGGTTTTACGAAATACCAGATGAGTTTATTTGGAATGAAAATTAGTTAGTTTATAACAAGCTTAAGTTTATGATTAGTTCGATGTGCATGGTGGTCAAATCAAAAATTGTAATTTTGTAGAAAACAATTGATTTCATTGATCAATTAAAACCGCAATATATACATATTTCGATTATATGACTTGAAGAGATATTTTACAAAAATAATACCTTTTGAATGTGTATGTTCTCGTAAAGTTACTAATAAGTAGTAACCAACAAGGACGGTTACTAACAATGTGCAGTGCCCAGTTTTATCAACCACTTTTAGTAAATAAAAAAAATTAAAGTAAAAGTAAAAGGCTTCACGCGAAACGTCGCAAAGTACAAGAGAAATGCAAAATGCAATTTAATGCAAAGTTTCCAAGTAATTGTTTTTCGGCACTTCTAATAATTATACCTATAAACGAGGATTGATTTAATTGTTGATGGTCAAATCAAGAAGAACATAAGTGGCAAATCGTGCAGGTAATACGCCGCTAAGTTCAGTGGACATTCAATTAAATCCACATAATCACTTATGAAATAATATCGGTACATATGTATCTACGTAACTAGAAGATTATAGACACTAAAACACACTTATACCATATACTCGTATCACATGCTACTTCCCAATTATATAATTATTCAATGGGCACGTAACTCGTAACCCGGTAGGATCATTTACTTTAACACGTCTCATAAGCATCTTATAATCGCATCGCTATCATAAACGCGTTTAGCATACTCTTAACTGACCATTGACATTACACGAATTGCAAGATTTGATAGTTTAACGAGCTACGAATGAAAGCGTGAGTGCACACAACACACATGGCACTTCGCACCGGCTTTTATGAAACATTTGTTACAACATGATATGCACTTCGGAAATCTCATATATACCGTCGGGATGTAATTCAAGACAGAATTTGGGTTAACTGCCTTTCTACGACCAGATACCATACGTATCGCTACCTTAAATTCGTAATAGCAAAGGCCCTTGCACCGGTCATCGTTGACATGATAAGGTGTAATAAAATCGTAAGTGAGCAACGGTGCACCGCATTAAAAACATATATCGTATATAGGGTATACGATACAGATAAAGTAGATGATCCAGTTACCTGCTACTTCGTTTATCTTAGCTATAAAACGTGTAAATTAGAGATAGATTCCCGTAAACTTACATAAGCTGTTTCGCAAATGTAGTGGCACTTACAGGTGATGTAAAACATAATGACGGCATGTTAATGAAGTAAATTCAATTTCAGGTTGCTCCATTTCGCCTATGGCATCTTTAATGACAAATCCAATCATCGAAATTGTGGGCGTTAGACAGATGAGAGATCCAATGACAATTTGTTGGGAAATTAGGTGAAAATAAATGTCTTCATTGTTTTTAGCTTTTCTTTGTTTTTTCATGCCATCCAAACTGTGCTATGCAGTAATTGAATTTCACTTTATTATTCTGATAATAAAGCAATTGATCAACACAAAAAAAAAACAGGTCGATGGGCGGCAAAGAGAGTAAGGCATTCAGCAATTCCAGTAAACAAGACACAGACTGGGACAAATACCAAGCAGCACTTACACTGTATAAAAAACAGCTAAGAGTCGTCAAACGAAATTAATGGAGATTCTGCGAAGAAATCGATAACGTCAACGATACTGCTAGGATAAAGAGGATCCTCTCCAAAAATCCATACATGCCTGAATTACTGGATAAAGGCGATGGTTCACGGACGGGGTCTAGCGGTGAGTCACTTGAACTTTTAATACAAACACGACCCCTCGGATGCTTTGAGCCCCCGGAACAAAGTTCATGTGTCGATCGTATTCGACCCAACTCAGAACGAGTATAGTCGTGACGCCAGAAAACATAGGATTTGCGTTCAGTTCCTTCAAACCTTATAAGTCACCAGGATTGGTTGAAATCTATCTCGCAATGATCCAAAATGCGGATCAAACAATAATTCATATGACATATGACATATACGAAGCATGCATCAGTCTTTGCCAAATACCGAAGCTATGGCAAGAGGTTATGGTGGTTTTCATACCTAAGCTAGGCCCATCAGCCTGACTTCGTTTCCTTCTTAAAGGCCTGGAAAGACTGGTTAACAGCTACCTACGGAAAAGTCTGAGCCTCTCGGTCAAATGCACAATCCTCCAAACATTCGGGGTATCACTATCACTATCCTCTCGAATTAAGTTAAATATTTAGGTTTTATTCTTGATAGTAAATTATCCTGGAAGGTCATCATTCAAGAACGAGCAAAAAAGGCTACTGTAGTCTTCTTCGTTTGCAAAAATTCATTCGGAATTTGTAGTTTAACTTTGTGAACAGCGGCACAGATACTGCAAATCGGATCTCCGTATAAGATGTTAGGCTGCAAAACTACGTTGAATACCAAGGATTTGTTGGGTATACTCAACTTGCAGTTTCAATTTATGAACGAGTACAAGTGGATGCTTTTTGAAATTTTATTGCTAACGTGATCTGTTTTGCCAAGATGTGGTCCTAAGTACCTTATGGGTTGTGACCAGGAAACTTGCTCTCCAAGGATGTTTATGGTTGGGTTTGCAGGATAACGCCTTACGCGCATCTTGAACAAAAATAATGCTTGTGTTTTACTAGCATTTACTTTTAATACTATAGATGTTATACGTTTGCTCTTAAGTTTATAACGCTAAGAAATAAGACTCGTAAAAAATGAATGACACAGAACTTAATATTATCACTCAAAAATCTCAAAACCGGATGTCCGTCTGTCCGTACGTGCGCTCTCTAGCTTGAGAATGCGTTGAGCTAAAAAATTCAAATTTTGCACACGTCGTTTTTAATGAAAAAGTAAGGTCAAGTTCGCGAACGGGCCAAATCGTACTCAAATTTTGCACTTAATACGTAATTAGAAATATAATTAAAATCGCTAAAAATTAACTGATTAGCTGCACTCTTTCTACCCCTCGCATACAATTTGACACAATTTCACAACCTTACAAAAAATCGATTTTCTTGAAAAGTATGAATGTTGCTTGTCTGAAATTTAAGAGATGTCATTTGCAAGTGTTCACAGTAATTTCTCAAAAAATCACTAAGAAGATTCCACTCCTTCTACCCCCTCCCAAACAAACTGCGCAATTTAATTTCCTCAGTGCCTATTCGATTTTTAGAGCTGACAATTTGTATCTATAAAACATGTTTATAGCTACTCTAGCATGATTTGGATTTCGCTCGTGTCGCTCTACAGGCGATCTCCTGATCTATCTTACCGAGCGTTGGAGTTCCCGCACCCACAAATTTGGTGAAGGTCAAGTTCTTGCTCTTGACATCGCCAAAGCGTTTGACAGAGTTTGGCACAAATGCCTCTTAGGCAAGCTAAAGGCCTTTGGTTTAAAAACTTTATTTCTTCAAAGGATTGAGAATTTCCTCTCCGAGCGCTCTATTCGAGTCGTACTAAACGGAGTAACTTCTGCACTCTTTCCTATTGACTCCGGCGTTCCTCAGGGCTCAGTTTTATGTCCCACTCTCTTTTTAGTCTTCATAAACGACCTTCTGTCGTCTACTCTCAATCCTATTCACTGTTTCGCAGATGACAGCACTGTCTATAACACCTACCAATTCGACTCTCCTGCGGACGCTCGTCCGATATCGGTGGCCTCTTGTCGTAGTGAGTCGATACAATCATTGGACTCTGACCTCAGTTTAATTCTGGAATGGGGCAGGAACAACAGAGTAGAGTTTAATGCCTTAAAAACGCAGTTCTGTCATCTATCTCTTAAACATGACATTCCGACGTCTGTCACTAATATGTCCTTGAATGGCGTACAGATTCCACCTTCTGCAGATTTTACATTACTAGGTGTGAAACTTAACAATCGCCTAGATTGGAGCCAACACATTTACGAAGTCGCTCTTGATGCTTTGAAACGCCTAGGTATTCTGCGGAAGTGTAAGAAATACTTCTCTGCCACCGAACTAGCTACCATCTATAAGGCTTATATCCGACCACGTCTGGAGTACAACTCGCATGTTTGGGCTGAGGCCCCAAAATCACATCTGGCCCTTCTTGACCGTATCCAGAAATATGCATTCCGATTAATTGGAGATGAAGCTATATCGGCCTCAATTGACTCCCTCGAGTATCGTCGAAATATCGGTGCACTCTGCATTTACTATAGATACTTCCATGGTAAATGCAGCAAGGAACTAAAAGCCCTTATACCACCTACATTCAATGCCCCCCGAAATACTCGCCAAGCTGCACGCTCACACGAGTACACCGTGAAGCCCTTGCAGTGGAGAACAGTGAAGTTTAGGCAGTCCTTCATCCCTCGGACGACAGTGTTGTGGAATTCATTACCAGGCAATCTCTTTCCAACGGGATACAACCTCCAGCAATTTAAGAACAACGTTCACCACCACTTCAAAATCTCCCCTCCTGTGTTTCCCTACTAATTTTCCTCTATCCACTTGTTTCCCCGTACCCGTGTCGACTTAACTGTGCATCGCGCATTAAAGTGTGACCCCCAAGTTATTTTCGACGACCGTAAACCGTAAAAAAAAATATGAAAAAAAAAATTAGTGAAATGTTGTCACCCTTTCTACAACTCGCCATACAAAATATCTTAAGATTACAAACAATTTTTTTTCATCTAGAGTATTGTAGGATTGGGCTTTACGCGCAATTGTAGCACTGTTATGTTTATTTTCTATTTTGTAAAAAACTTGCGAATGGATTCCAGCTGCGATTGTAAGTTTTGAATTATGATGCAGGTATCTTCGGAGCTTGTGTAGATAAACGTGTCGTCTAATTTATATATCGGACCTTCGTACCATACAGAGTCAAAGGCTTTTCTATGTCTAAGACAATCATACCATAGTCTTAGTTGGAAGTTATCTTTAATAGCTCGGTAGCTCTGTACAATTGGTGGTTAGTCGCATATAGCTTGGTCACCTCAATCTACGAAAATGTAAAATTAGATAGAGGATTGTGTGAAGGTGTAACAACCCATCCACAATAAATAATGAAAAATTTTAAGGAACCCGAAGGTAAGGAGGCCAAGGCCCGATTTGGGCTGCAGCGCCATTGTAGAAGAAGGAAAGAAAGACCAGCAATAAATCCAAACTGAAAGGAAGGGAACGTGTTATTATTTTTGAGTGTCGTGTATATCTGTATGGAGAATGATTTTTTCGCGTAATTTACTCAGACTAGGTAGCGAGCGGATTGGACGATAATTTTGGGAAAACTTGCTATCTTTTCCTGGTTTGGGGATAGGAATGGCTATTACATTTTTCTATGCGGTTGGGAAAGGACCAATTTTAAGATAAGCGCGGAAATAAATGTCCGATCTTTCCGGAAGGTTTTTGGTAGTCGATTCTTGGTGATTTCTTTCGTTTCAAACAGCGCAAAAGCCTTTTGAGTTCAGATGTTTTGCAATAAATAATTAGATGGATTAAGATCTGAGTTTCTATCTGAAATTGTTGTTAACTTCAGTATCGTTAAAAGGATTACCTAGGCCAGAACCTAATCCTAGACTCACATGGATTAGGTTCTGGCCTAATTATTCGCAAGACCTTCAGATTAATCTTTCTTGCTGTGTTATGGATTTTGATTGGAATCATATCATATTTCAAATAAGCGTTGAGTTTCCATAGATTTTGAGAACCTTTCTTCATCTGGGAAAGTTTATTATTCCAGTTCAAGTTTCTTTTCCGAAAAATTGACTTTTGAATATTATTTGTGTTGTCACCATTTAATTAGGACTTGGTGGTATGGTCTCTATTTCTTTGCCATTGACGGCGAATTTTGTTACGAAATTTTATTACAGTTTTCGTAGTTACATCGATGGCAATGGAGCTTATGAGCATTGGTATTCTTGGGTGCATTTAGAGGATGCATTCCAGATTGAAGTAACAAATTTTTTAATCTCGTCAATTTTTTCTGGACTGGAGATTTTGGTAAGACTTAGTTTCTGCAGATCTATTCCCTTAGATAGGATTTTTTGATGTTGGACACATTTCGTTTTCAAGTAGCATGGAAAAGTTCTCGACAGTTGAGCAATAGTAACACTAGTTTCTAAATCAAAAACTTTCTCTAACTTCCATCCGTACTTCTGAGTAAGGCTGACGGAGTCGGGTTCTATAATATAAGTTTTCTAAGTCTCGAGGCTTCTGAAGTTTGCTCTATCTGGCTGCAGAATTTTCTCCAGCTTTCCGTTTTGGCTTTCCTCAGTTCCCTTTTAAATACTTAGAACATTAACTTTTTTTTCGTATTTCGACCAGCTCCTTATTCCACCATGTTGGTTGAGACCTTTTCAGCTGGTTTTTTTCAAGGACATGTCTTTTCAAAGGCATGCTTTAGAGTATTTTTGAGTAAGCTTGTGGTGAATTCCATCTAAAAAAATAAAAATAGATAAAAAATAGATTAGAGCAAATGTTGGTCTATGCATTCGATACAAATATAGCTCTGCTGCAAATGATTCACATAGGAGGAAACATCAATCATATCGTCAAATACAGGGAAACTTCTCCAGAGAACCAAGGCTTCCTTCCAAGATCTTTAATGTTTTGATGGATAGTGAATTTGAATCCGGCTCTATCACGCATAATTTTCAAATGATTGGAGTTTAACGCCAAAAGGCATAAAGATATGTTTAAAAGAAATAGGATTTTAATTCGGGACAGATTGTGTCTCATACTTAGGATCAGACAATTCAAATGATCGTAAATTAGATTTCACAATGTTTCATATTTCAAATGTTCAAACCTCAAACTCGCCTCTTTTCTCGAAATCTCATTCTTACAACTTCACGCCAAAAATTTATCATGATTTAACATATCCTTGGTTTTTCTTTAATATACATATGTATGTACCTAAAAATGTTATATATTAAAATTTCAGTTATATTTTCGAATAATAATAAATTAGTCTTTTATTATTAAAAAAAACATAAGAAAGAAAGTTGGAAAATTTTTGGTGTGTATCTGCGGTGATTGGAATCAGCCTTCTTGCCAAAATTTTTTATTTTAAATCCAGAATCTTCAAGTTAGAGAAACTTGGTCCGGATTGATAAACTAAACTCTGATAGTACCCACAATTATTTCCAAAATGAAATGAGTAAAGTTTATCGTCCGACAGAAAAGCTAATTACTAATTAGCAAAAAAGTAACAATTCAATAAATTCGTGATATGGATCGGAAAATGCAAGTTATAAATTTAATGGGGGAAAACAACTTATAATTAAAAATTTGCTAAGACTATTGCAATAAAACAATCGTATTCGAAAGTGACGCTGTAATTTAATTTTAGCTTGTGATGACTAATGACAAATTTTCAGTATTTATTATTATGGTGCAATTAATCAACATGTATGTACATGAATCATAACTCTATTCTTACACACGGTAAGCCATCATGCGTGAAAATTAACATACCATGCAGAAATGTTAATTTATTAATGTGAATGAATTTTTTTATTTTTGTTTCTGTTACAAGTGTCACTATAGATTTTCTGGCGTATTAACACCTTGTACTCTCAATAATCTTTTGGATACATCCGCTTAATGTATTCAAGAATCAAAATTCAATTTGCCAACACTTTTTGAAAAGTTTCTCGCGGAAAATCGTTTCCAATAAAAAGTCGGGATAGACATTGAGATTCGTAGGTGTAAGTGAAGGAGGACGAGCCATACCTGGAGAATATGAGAATTAAGCATAGCTTAACATCTTGTAGAGTCTAGAGTAGAATACTCTGAACTAGCCTAGTGAATACTGTGATAGTCTACAACATATGCTAACGACGTATAATTTTACCATACTTCCTACATTAGCACATCTGGGTGACCTCAATCTGCGAATATGAAAATTCGTAGATAGAGGGTTGGGCGAAGGGCTTCTTCAATGGCGCTATAAGCGAAATAAATAAATGTTGCCTTAAGCTCAGCATCAGATTCCTTCCGTTTTTGTAAAAGCGTTGTTAGCTGAGAATTTTGATATTCATAGATGGAGTTGGTCCAGCTAAAGGAATTTTATAATGAAGAAAACTTACAGGTGAAAGTATTTATCTCGCAGCTGTTAATGATGAATTATTACCGATTGTGGACCATTTGAGAAAACTCATATGCGGTAAGTACTCCGTGGTCAGTTTTTGTAATAAGTTTCTATTCAATCAAAATTTAACAGACCCTGTTTGAGTGCGGTGCGATTCTAAACCTTAGAGATGCTAAATCTTCAAGTGACAATTTGTAAAAGTGACGAAATTGGGAAGCAACAAAATCCAAAAAATTTCCAGAACGGCTTATATATCTATTTGCTGGAATTAGAGCCCAAAAACGTTCTGTAGATTAGTTTTCGTCCTAACTCTACATCAACAACGATTATATTTATTAATCTAATAGTTGTTGTTTTATTACTATCAAATCATAAAAAATTCATGATGTATTTTTAAAGAAAATTAAAAAAAAAAAAAGACTTGGCATTCCTTCCTTCATCAGGATGGTCCGTAGTCGTGCAACACCAAGTCCTTCAAACATATTGCATCAAGAATATTCATCTTCAAGGCATTTCAAAAAGAAAAAAAACTGTAGTGTTAATTTTTTACAAAATCTTCAAAATTTGTTATTTATTAAACGTAGGAATAATAATTTATAAAAAAAATACAATCACTATTTAATAAAATAATTTGTATCAATGATCATTATCTTCTCTATGAACCTTGCTGCTGTTTTAACATAAGTTGATGTAAAAGTTATGACAATCTGATGGAATAAATAGGAGTACCGACAATAAATCTTTATACTTTTGAATTGCAATTTTCCTCCTGTTACGTTTCTCCTTACGGGGCGTATGGCCGGTTCGTGGCATTAGTAGCGCCAATTTAGGAGAGACCGACCAAGAGCTGTTCCTAGTGCAGTGCAAGAGCTTAGAATGACTGCTGATGGCACAGTACAGTCCACCAAGTAAAAAACTCTGTATATTGCTTGGGTTAACAGGTTTTTGATGAGAGACCTCCGAATTTTGACGTCATTACCTCCGAAAAAAAGGGAGAGGGAAGTACTGACGGACTTATTCGCGTGGTGTTCCGCCGAGTCCGCGACATTTCTTATCTCTCATTCTCGTACATGGTGTTCTTAAAGCTTTTGCTCGCGTCGTATTCAACTTGTACGGCGGGTTCGCGGCGTATGATCTGCGGGTGGTCGACGATTCTCTTCTGCTCAATGTTCTTGATATTCTCAGTGTGGCCAAGTTGAATTGCATCTTTTTTTTTTGCTTGAGTAAATTATTTATTTTGAAATTTTAATAAAGAAAAAATGTCTTACGACGCATGATTTTCCGCCGTGCTATTCAACTTTAAGTCATTCAAAATTTTATCTTAAATTTGTTTACCAAAGCCAAATAAAAAGCCAAAAAAGAAACATACATTGGCGCCATTTAAAGTAAAATTATAAAAAAAGACCAAAATAAAACTTTGCTGCCACTTATACACACTGAACTACTGAGGTTTACCCATTCAACTAGCTGCTGTAAGCAAACTGATTAATAGACCGCGCTAAATTTTTGGGATAATAATTAAGGACCTACCTGCTTACCAAAAAAAAAAATTTTGAAATATCATTTCCCAGACTAATTTTAATTACAAAGTCCAGATACTTTCTGGTCACAATGTATATCTTTAAAAATTCAACTTTATACCGACATTTATAACAAATTGATTCGCAACTAAGTAATTGATATGTGGCAGCACTGCGGCGCAGAGTTAGAATTTCGCTTGCTCTTGTCTAATAAAAAAATCTTTGCGAAAATGACGTAGAAAGACCAGATTAAATGTTCACTGTAAGCTTGAGGGAGAGGAAACACACTTGTGTTTTCGAAAACAAGCCGCATATTTGGCTGGTTTACCAGGAGTGTAAATATGAAACCGGAATTTGATCATATAGGGCCTCACTGGTCAATGTGGTTATTGTGAACACACGTCAGTGGCGCCATTTTCTTGTTTTGACATCGGACAGATTGTCAACTCATAACACTTAAAGTTTCATACGACAGAATAGTTTTTAATAATATGTCGAACTTTGTACGGCGAAACTACGATTTGCGGGCAGCTTTAAATTTCTGTTACCATTTGAAGAAAACTGCTGCTGAATCGCATCGAATGCTTGTCGATGCTTACGGTGATCATGCTCTTGGTAAATCACAGTGCTTTGAGTGGTTTAAAAAATTCAACAATGGAAATTTTGACGTGAGAAATGAAGAACGTGGAAAGCCACCGAAAAAGTTTGAAGACAGCAGATTGCAAGCATTGTTGGATGAGGACGACGCGCAAACGCAACAACAACTGGCAGATCAGTTAAACGTAACACGAGCAGCCGTCGCCATACGTTTGAAAGCCATGGGGGAGATCCACAAGTTCGGAAAATGGGTCCCACATGATCTCAACGAAAGACAGCAGGAAAACAGAAAAACCACTTCCGAAATGCTGCTCGCCAGATACAAAAGAAAGCCATTTCTCCATCAATTTGTGACTGGCGATGAAAAGTGAATTTATTTTGAGAATCCGAAGCGGAAAAATGGGTAACCCCAGGCCAACCACCGACATCAACTGCAAGACCAAATCGCTATGGCCGGCAAACAATGCTCTGCGTTTGGTGGGATCAGAAGGGTGTGATTTATTATGAGCTGCTGAAACCTGGTGAAACCGTTAACACTGAACATTACTGACAACAAATGATTGCATTGAATCAAGCTTTGAGTAAAAAACGACCAGAATACCAGCAGAGAAAAAACAAAGTGATTTTGCTTCATGACAATGCACCATCACACACAGCAAGACAGGTCAAGGAAATGATAGAGTCGTTCAGTTGGAAAATTCTTACTCATGCCGCTTACTCACCAGACTTGGCTGTGTCTGATTACCATTTGTTTGCATCGATGGGACACGCACTTGCTGAGCAGCGCTTCACTTCCTACGAAAATGTACGAATATGGCTCGATGACTGGTTTTCATCAAAAGACCAACAGTTTTTTTGGCGAGGCATCCACATTACCAGAGATATGGGGAAAATGTATAGCTAGCGAAGGGCTATACTTTGAATAAAATACTCCTTTTCATTTCCAAACAATAAGTGTTTTTTTTTTGCAAAAAAATTCTGGTTTCATATTTACACCCCTGGTATATTATTGGATATACTGTGGCTGACTGTATTGGCAACGGTTTATATAATAAAATTTGTATGTGGCCGTGTGGCACTTTTATAATACAGTGGTGCCAGAAGGATTTATTACAAAATGGTTAAATTATTGAATGTTACACTTGCAGTTTTACTATTAATATTTCTACTTCTACTACAATGGCGCTACAGCCCAAATCGGACCTTGGCCTCCTGATATTCAGGTTCCTTAACATTTTTTGTTACTTATTGTGGAAGGGTTGTTAGCCCTTCGCACAAGCCTCTTTCTACGAATTTTTCATTTTCTTAGATTGAGGTGACCAAGGTATATCCAAGCAGGCAATGTGCCGGAATTATATATTGCTCGGACCGGGATTTGAACTCACGACCTTCGCATTACAAGACCACCACACTACCTACCAGGCTATACCCTAGCTAATATTTATGCCAGATCAAACAATTGTGTTTTCCCTTTGTAGCGTCTCATATCAACTTGTCTAAAGTCCTCATTAAAATCAGTTTTTCTTAATAAATAAGAAGCCAATCCTCGCTTGTCTAACTTTCGATAAAACACAATTTGAAATTAGTATTGGATCCTTGTTGCGATCAATTGAACGGGCTACAAATGGGGAATTTTAGGCATTGAAAAATTGTTTAAAATCTTTGAAATCAGCCAACTTCATGTTATGCACGTGGTATTTTTCAAAACATTGGTTGACCAACTGTTTCCAGTTCCACGGTGTCATAATTTGTAGCCTATCATTTTTTCCGTCTCGCTCTATAATTGCATGGACCTCTAAGTAGAAATTTGAACTAATAGTTTATTAATGGCATATTTTTGTTTTGCTTGTAGTACTAATCTGGTAAAATAAAATTTTTTTTCCGAAGCAGATATGTTTTTATCAGCCCATTTCAAAAGAGAGGAAGCCATCTCACATCCCCCACGACCACACTTTGATTCACACATAAAAAAATGAGCAGAACAATCAGATGGATCAAACACTGTGTAATTAAATGTCCACAGTTTCCTTTTATTAAAACTTAAACTGTTGGTCAATAGTAGCGTTGGTTACACTTCTGGAGATCAGCTGTTAGTACCTTGTGTTTCCCATAATTTTTAGGTTCTGGCGTATCTGTTGTTTTTAGTGAATATCTCAATTCAGCATCATTGAGGTGCTCCTCATGTTGTTTTTCTATTTCGGATTTTTCTTCTGCAGTTCAATTTCATTTTGCAGCCTCAAACGCATTTCAAGTATCACAAGTGTCAATTCTGGGAGTTTTAAATTATACACTGAAAACATTATTGAACACTTGTTTGTATAACCATTTTCGAGCCATATCTTTTCCTCACAACTTTTTTCTTTGCATGCCTCAACCTAGAACTTGTACATTTTCACTAGTGATGAGTCCAAAATCTTTCTACCTGTCTTTTCTCTGGAATAATGGCTATCGAACTCTGAGAAGGATGGAATATGTGTTTTTACATCCTGTATAACTTTCGCATCGGTTTTATCCGGAGGTTCTTTTCTCCCGCGCTGATCCAACTCGACCAAACTGCCTTGCGTTTGATTCTTTAAAGTATTCACCACAACGGTGTTCAAAATTGATAGCGTTTTATGAAAATGGTTTTACAAACTCGAACTTTTATACCATCGTTAATATAACCTGAGCAACTGCAATCTTCCTCGCTGGATTAGACGTCCAAGGTTCTGTGCCTTTTCGACACGTTCTTACCTGATCGCTAAGCTTAAAGGTAAACAAAATTGTTGGTGTGGTTTACCTCTTAGCACCTTGGACTTAGAGTGAATAAAATTTCTAAAACTAAATTAGGTAGAACTTGGAATTGCTTAAAGTTGCATAAAATGGATTTCCTTGAGGTAAAATGTGGAATAAAAGCGATTTTGAAAAAAAGAACTTGGTGTCCTGTACCCCAGGCACATAGATATAGTACAAACTTTTTCTAAAATTGTTATAGACTTTTTACACTGCATTTTTGAAATTAAAATTTGCATGTTTAATTTTTCCTGGGTTTCGTTTCAAAAAGATTTAACATTTTTGATATTGTATTTCACCCCCGCAAGGGGGTAGTTGTAGTATGAGGTTTTACCAATTCCTGCAACTATCTTTGGAGTTAGCGACTCCACGGACCTGAGCTAACTATCCCCCTCTGGGATGGGGGCTGTAGAATTCACCCACAGCCAGTCCTGCTTGCCCTAAAAATGGCAAATGGACACTCACTGGATCATGGGCTTATCACCCGTGATCTTAAGACCTAAATGATACGAGAAACGGATACATCGCCTCGGATACGGACTGATTCTACGGTAACGACTTTTGGCATTCGAAAACGGACTATGATTGGCTTCTGGAACGTTCGAACATTGAATGACGGGGGAAGAGCTGGGGTTACTCGGTCCTTGCACCGCCAATCAGTGATCGACCGTGAAATGGAGCACTATAACATCCAAATCTTGGGCTTGAGCGAGGTCAGGTGGACAGGATCAGGAGAAGAACGAACCCCTAGCGGAAACACTATTCTGTACATTGGACCTGAAAATGAAGCCAGAAATGGCGTGGCGTTCGTCCTTACGCCGAGAGCGAGAAACAGTCTCATTAGCTGGGAACCAATCTCGGATAGGATTATCGTCGTCAGGCTCAGGACCAGTGTCAGAAACGTCACAATTCTGCAGTGCTATGCACCAACTAATGCCGCAACATCTGGTGACAAAGAGGAGTTTTATAGCCAACTGAGTGCCACCTTCGAACGTGTTCCAAGAGGTGATAATAATATCACCTCTAATATCTCGGGAGATATGAACGCCCAGGTTGGATCAGACAACACTGGACTAGAACACGTCATGGGGAGGCATGGTGACCCTTGGGTCGACGCTTCACGACCTTGGATTAAGAGACCCGAAAACGGCGAATTATTTGTGGAGTTCTGTAGTACTCGGCAAATGGTCATCGGAGGGACCCTTTTTCCACACAAGAGTCATCATAAAACATCTTGGGTTTCCCCTGACGGTGTTACTCAGAACCAGATCGACCATTTGGCTATAAGTCGCCGATGGAGAAGATGTCTCCTCGATGTGCGAGCGAAACGTGGAGCTGACGTGGGGAGCGATCACCACTTGATGGTTGCCTGCTTGAGATTGTGTACAGCAGCTATTCGACGACCACAAATTCTTCAAATGAAGCGCAAGCTTAATGTGGATAAACTCAGAGATCGCAACAAAAAACTCGAATACACCACCATTCTACGCGAAAAGTCATCCACATTGGGTGAACATGAAATGCGCACACTGGACGCCAATTGGGAGGCAACCAAAAACACTTTTCTAACTAGTGCTGAAGAATCTGTGGGATATGCGCAAAGCGGTGAGAAACCCTGGATGTCGCAAGACACATGGGACAAGGTTGACAATCGGAAAAAAGCCAAATTGGCAATCATCTCTCAACCCGATGTCAACCAACGAACGCCCGACTTGAGGCAGAACTACCGCGATGCTCATATACAGCTTAAAAAGGCTGTTAGACGCGACAAGAGAAAGGCCATTGAAGATCTGGCAAACAAGGCAGAATCTGCGGCTTACCTTGGGGATATGGGTTCACTATTTAAGATCATGAAACAGTTGACGAACAGGAATTTCACCGCCAACCACCTGGTGAGAGATGTCAACGGAACTCTCCTTAATATGAGTGAATACCAGTTGCGACGATGGAAGGAATACTTCTCTGATATTTTAAACATCTTGTCAGATGAAGATATTCCGGAAACAGAACAACTTCCAAACATCCAACCGCAACAATCCTCTATTAGGGACGATCCCCCAGATAAGGAAGAGATAGTTTCCGCCATTCGGTCAATGGCGGGAAGGAAAGCTCCAGGTATAGACGGACTACCAACCGAACTCCTCAAAGCGGACCCGGAAATAACAGCCGATATACTCCTCCCACTCTTCACTAAGGTGTGGAATGATGGAAGATATCCGACTGAATGGAAGGAGGGCGTCATTGTGAAAATTCCGAAGAAGGGCGACCTTCGGGATTGTGGCAATTGGCGTGGTATATGTCTACTTTCTGCCGTATCAAAAATTATGGCTAAAGTAATTCTCAATAGGATTAGTGATGTCGTCGAGAGCACTCTCGAAGTTTATCAGGCTGGATTCCGTAAAGGGTCGTCTTGTACCGACCACACAAATACCCTACGGATAATATTAGAGCAGTCAGCCGAAATGGGTTCGCCACAACATCTCATGTTTGTGGACTTCGAGAAGGCTTTCGACAGCGTTAAGCGAGATTACATATGGAATGCTTTGCGTAGGAGAGGTATCCCAGATAAGGTCATAGCTATGATTAAAGAATCCTACGAAGATGCAAGGTGTCGCGTCTTGCATAGAGGAGAGCTGTCCGAGAGCTTTCCTGTGCGAACGGGTGTCAGACAAGGCTGCATATTATCACCAGCCCTGTTTCTGGTGGTAATAAATGACATCTTGAAAGCTGCACTGGAAAGTGGGGAAGGTAAAGGTCTTCAATGGAGACTATTTAACATCTTAAGTCAGATTATGCTGATGACGTGTGTTTGCTTGCACATAACCGTTCGGACTTAGAGTCAAATGTTCGCTCGTTGCATTCTAAATGCAAAGAGGCGGGACTGAAAATAAATGTGCGTAAAACCAAGTACATGCACATGGGTTCGAACGCAAGCACACCGATTGTTCTTAATGGACAGGATGTGGAAGAGGTGCAAGATTTTTGCTATCTCGGAAGCATTGTCAGCATGGACGGCGGAGCCGAAAAGGATGTTGAGGCTCGGCTAAATAAAGCTCGTCAGGCCTTCGGTATCCTTTCCCCTTTCTGGAGGTTAAGAGAGATCTCCCTTCGCACGAAGCTGCGAGTTTTTGACGCATGCGTCAAATCCGTGTTGTTATATGGTTGTACTACGTGGAAAGTGACCGTTCGACTTACCAAGAAACTACAGACTTTCGTAAACCAATGCCTCCGACGCATTTTAGGAATATTCTGGCCAGAAGTGATCTCCAACGACGAACTTTGGAGTACAACTCGCCAGACTAAAATAGGTATTGAGATTCAACGGCGAAAGTGGCAGTGGATCGGTCATACTTTGAGGAAACCAGAGCAAAACATCGCAAAACAGGCTCTGGATTATAACCCTCAAGGAAGACGTCGGGTTGGTCGACCATGTAACACATGGAGGCGAGCAGTTGAGCAGGAGGCCAGAGGAATAAACAAGTCCTGGCAACAGCTTAAAGCCGATGCGCAGGATCGCGCCTTGTGGAAGAGAGTTGTTTCTGTCCTATGCCCCTATAGGGGGTCTTAACAGGAATTTGATTGATTGATTGATTTCACAAATTTTGACTACTTTTGATTTCGATGCTATCTCATTGCGTGGACCTATAACGCGATTAAAAATGAGAGGGTTTTATTGTTTTTATTTCTGGATTTCGTAAAATATAAATTTTGATATTTTTAGTTTCTAAGTTTTTTTTTTTTTTTAAATTTTGAATTTTTGAATTTCGATACTATTGAGTTTCCATAACTTGACAAACTTGGATTAGCACAATTATTAATCTATTTAGAATCGATAAAAGAGAAACATAACTTTGGTGCAAATAATAAACATATCGTGAAATGCACGAAAACTTATTTGGAGAATTCAAACTAAAATGAAAAGAAACTTCATCTCAAAATTTTTAATAGCTTTTATATTTTGAAGGATAGTGAATTTTAATCTTGCTCTATCAAGTGCGATTTTCAAGAAATTCAAGTTCAAAGTCAATAATTGTGGCAAAAACAAAAATATGTTAAATTTACGCAAACTATTTTTTCTATTAAACAACGGAAGGGTTTCAAACAGGAACTGAGAGCGACCTGCGTCTCCCACTTTGATTCAGTTTAACAAAATGATCGTAATCTTAATTTCAACACGCTTCATATTTAATGCTAGGAAAATAAACTACTTACTTCAAAAGTTCATGTCCGGTTCTCAAAAGAAGATTTGAAACTTTACGGATCACAAAAAGTTGTATTTTAAACAAGGCATTCTACAAAGACGAAGCATTTGAAGATAACTTCATTTTCTCCCATAAAAATTTAAAGAGAAAATTAGATAAAGAGAACATCTTTCTTTACATAATCTTAATATTCTCATAAATTTATATTAAAGAACATTTCCTTTAGAACGAAACATAAATCAGGGTAAAATGTTTTATTTTTGTAAGAAATTAAACATACATTCTGAAATATTTTCATATTTAAGCTAAGCTTATATATTTCACGAGATCGTTGACTGTTTACTAACATAACACGTTCATGAAAGCACACATTCATAAACTTTAGATAGCATGCAAGTTATTTCATAAAATTGCCCAGTCAAATATACCCCATAGTATAAGAACCTGCAATACTCTCTAATTATCTTAAATGAATTCCAAACGTTATCTTGAGTGGGTATCAAATAAACGAAACAATTCTACGATGTAATCTTCCTTCTGTGTGTCCCGTCCGTCTTGATGGGGCAATATGACGCCGAAATGAATGTTTTTATCACTAAGCAAACATTCGTTATTAAGCTGCTTGAGTATGCTGGGATTTATCTTGCTTACGAAATTTCTTCAGTGTTACATCAAAACGAAGCCTAAGAAAATATTTACGCCCTCGAGCTGTGATTATCATCGAATCACTTTTATTGAGCGTTTTTGTAATAATTTTTTTTTCGAGCAACACGTCTATTTTTTTCTTAAGTCAATAGAATCGCACTTGTCGGAAATTCAAGTATACATCGATGTGGCGCCCTTCATTATTTTTATTTGGCCAATAAATATTTTCATAAAGGTAATTGGAAACTTGTTCGAAATAACAAAGATAAGCTTTAGTCAATAGATATAACAATAATAAAAAAAATATATATAAAAATGTTTGCATATCTCTTATCATAAAAATAATGGCCCAAAATAAAAAGGTGAACGCAAATAGTAATTGTTTGAGTGTTATTTTAATATATTTTTGAATTTGGAATTTTAACACCCGTAAGGAAAATCTGCATATTTTTCTTGCTACCGGCCCTTGTTCGGAACCTAGCATACAAAATTTGTGTATGATATCGTCTGCAGTAATTCTTATCATTTCGAAAAAAAACAGCAAAATAAAGATATGTGTCCTTGTCGAAGTAAAATCATGAGCATTAGAAAGGACGGATAAGAAAATCATTTTTTTTCCTTCTGAAAAATAATTAACAATATTTTCTTTCTCAATTATTAGTTATTTGTGCAAGCTGTATATTGAAGGTTCATTCAACCATTAAGTGATAGCTGGACTAAACTAGAACAAACGATTCTCCGCATAATCGAAAGATTGTAGCGCAACACAATTTGAAATAGATCGTTTTCAAAGCAATGTACCGAGCTTTGTTCCAAAGCCAACTGATAAATTTATTTATCAGTAGATGATTTATTGGGTCAAAATGATTGAACTTAAATTTATCGATCATATATTGGATAAGAATCAGTTTTTATTGTCACGTGATACAAACAATTCACTTCGATTTTTTTTATTTTCTTTTAAAGTAACGTATGAACTATTTAATAGAGTTTTTTTTTCAATTTTGAACGATTTAAAACAAATGTTTGCATGTTAACCCTTAACTGAAAGAAATTTGCATGTTTGAGAGTACTTTAAAAAATATTTTTAATTCTTTAATTACACACAAGTAAATATTAAAGTGTAAATTGGCTTACACAATTTATACCTGAAGTTGTATTGTAATTACAACATGTGTTAAATAGGTTTTTTGAATTGATTTTAATTTAAAGTATATCACGCCATTCCGAATAAATATTGAAGTATTTACTGGAGATTTATATTTCTTAATTGCAGGACATATGTAAAACGTACGCTAAAGTTTAAATAAAACAATGTTAACCTATTTATTTTACAATTTTGACCTTATACAAATTTTCATCCTTGGTAACTTGTAAAAAAAATACCACGGGATTTAGCAATACCAAATTTTGTTTAGTATAAAGGTGCGATCCCACTTGGCAACTTTTACTGCACACTATTTAAGTAGTAGCTGCAAAAGTTGCATGCCCTGGTCACCCGTAGTCATTAAATTAATGATGAAACTGAGTAGCAAACACAGCATTGCAGCTTTCGGAAACAAAGGCGTTCACACATAGCACGCAACTAATTTTTCAGAACATTTGTATTTTCTAGATAAAGCCTGAGAGTATTATAAGTTTCCTCTAAAGAATTTTGTAACGCAAAGAAATAAAGATCGGGAAAAAAAACTGATTGAACAGATTTTTCAGCCAATAATTAATGTATTTTTAAAGTTTGTTGCAAACACCACTCTGTACATATGTCGATTTTCAGATTTGTAGCTGGAGCCATAATTTAGATATTCCGATTTGTAGTTTCCGGCTAAGCCCCTTCCTCGCCTCATACTTACGTACCGTACCCTTCGCATTTAAAGTTCGTCTGAGTTAGCGCCCTATCCACAATCCATCCAAACATGAACTTTAAGAGCTTGGGAGTTATTATAAGCTGAACGTATACTTGCGGCATACAAACTGATGATTTTTTTTTTTTCATTTTTGGGCTAATTTAGTTATGAAATATGAAAAAAATCAGAGTAGCAATATTTTTTTTCCTAAGTCTATCACAATACTTTATTATTAATAAATTAAATAAAATCGCTGAAAACTTCCACCACTTCTACCATCTTAAAACAATTTTCAGGACAATACGATTGTAATTAGTTTTTGGTATGGCAGGAAAATCACTCCCTCTAAGGTTACTGAAATATTTTATCTAGAGTACAGCTTGATAGGAATTTATACAAAATCGTAGTTCTGTTATGTTCCTAAGCAATTTTTAAGCTCCAGATAAATTTAAAAAATATATATATTCCTTTAGTAGTATTTTACCCTTTTAAAATGGTTATTGTGATTTTTTTCTGACCTCATTTCCGGTTAGTAGTAACTTAAGTTATCCTCAGTATTAATAAATTTGTGACGCAAGCTGACAAAAGGGACCTTATCTTACCAGAGGTTAACATTGAATTGTTGATATCATTGGAAAAGGACAAAGTTCGGAAGAAAACGCCGCAAGAATAGTGCAAAAGTTATCTTCTTCTTCGGGCATTCGCCTGCTGACCTTCAGGTTCCTTAACATTTTTCATTATTTATTGTGAAAGGGCTGTTAGACCTTCGCACAACCCGCTATCTTCGAGTTTTTCATTTTCGTAGTTTGAGGTGACCAAGGCATACCCAAGGAGGCAATGTGCTGGAATTATGCGTCGATCGGGATTCGAACTAACGACCTTCGCAATGTAGACCAACACGCTACACACTAGACTAGTCCTAGTGCAAAAGTTATAGCGATTTGAATTTTGAAGTACGAAAATGGTAGATTTGAGAAAGTCGAGGTTAAAATTTTACTACAATTTTAAATTTTTTTTAGACATTACAACTACCTTATTTATTTTTTAGGTCCTCCCCCCATCCCCCCCATTTCAGCTGCATCACCTATACACGAAGGGTAGCCATCTTCCAATTACTTGTCAGGTAAGATTTACATGACAAATTTAGATAACATTTTAAAAGGTAAAATATCCGGATTCTACACTGTTGCGCTTTATTATTCGTGACATTTCGGTCTCTGTTGAGACCTTTATCAAATCTGTTTGATAAAGTTCTCAGCAGAGACCGAACCGTTTCGGCCTGTACTGAAAAGGTCACTTTTGTCAGCTGTCCTCATATACATAAATTTTATCGTTACATACACAGCTCCCATCTAAACGTTTGATGAAATTTCTCCATATAATATTAAGGATACGAAAATATGTATAGTAACCTTTTTTTAGAATTCGCTACTCTGCAATTTTCGTTCACCAGTAATTTTCTAGATATATACATAGGCCACAACAGCAAATTTTTTCTTCTAAGGGTGGTTTTTAGCGGAGTTACTCTAAACTAAAAATACATGTTTTATTTTTTGTTTCAAGAACATTTTCTGTACTGCTTTCGTTTACCGAAGCAAGATTTCATTCTAAAATGAAATTATAAAAGGTTTAGTTAAACGCTTGAGCACCATTTCTATCCGCATGATTTTTAATAAAAAAAAACTGCAATAAGTTTAAAACTGTTTCAATTTTCAACCGTCTTAATAAATTTTACTGTGACTGTAACTCCTCGTTTAAGGACTACATGATGGACATCTAGATTACGAAACCGAAAACGTATGCAGCTCTATGAAGTTAATTATAATTACACGAAAATTTCCTCTCCAATCGTTCATTGAATGCAGTTTTCATTTCCGAATATCTACCTTGCTTTCCCGACGTTACTTTTCAACGATTTGTAAAGGCCCATATTGCAAAATGGGGCATATTATGTATAACATCATCTTTATTGCCATTCTGTGCCAACGTAGACAGCAAATGATGCGCGCACACGATGGCGGTTGCGCCTATGGCACATGCTCCTTTGTGCACGAAAAATAAACAAAAATCCTAAGGAAACGTACGACATTGTTATCGTAACCTGATGATTTCACTTTTAAATTTTCTGAATTAAACTTTTGAAAACTTTTTTTGTAATTTTTTGAGTTTGAATTGAATTAGAAAAAATCTGTCACCAAGTGGGACGCAACTTTATTATTCTTGGGACAAGTTGAAAATGCGTGGGAAGTTAAAATGCAAGTTAGGGTGAATAGGGACGACTAAGTGAATCGGGGTTCTAGGGCAGGGTTGCCGTCAATTATTTAACACTTAACCGCGATTACGCTTAATAACTTCAGGGAGGGGGGAGGGATAAATGGTGTGGGTGGATATTAATAATTTTTTAATTGATTGCTTTAATAACGTTCAAAATTCACTGTATAGAATGTTAGTTTCATAGATGAAGTAAATTCCATGAAATTTGATACGTTTTACATCATATATTTCTACAATCTGGCAAAATTTCATCTTAATTTCTGCATTGGATTTTAAGATATAACGGTTTGAAATTTTGAAAAGTGCAACATTTTTTAAATGCTCCACTACTATTATGTCCAATTGTTATATTTTTCTCATTTTTCGCTAGTACAGCTTAATATATGTTCGCAGTTTCAATTACATATTTTAAGACATAGTCGAAATATTAATTTTTATGTATTTTTCTTTGCAAACACCCTACTACCCTTGACCATTCCTTTTACAAGTATTGGGCTCCCTATAAGTTGATTCATGGTTGATCTATATGCCGCCTCATTGATTTTAAAATATAAACCTATTGTGCAAAGTTGTTTCGAAGATACATACGTACAGATATGTAATAATCAAAAAAAAAAAAAAAATACAGCCGACAATGAGTTTTCAGCTCCCCTCCCCCCGCCCTTTTTTACACCACGCTGGGTCAAAAAAAAATTGTTTATACTTTTCGCCCCATAATCTAATATACCCGAATGTCGAGTTTCAGCTTTCTATCTGTATTCGTAGTGGAGATATTAGCAAGCGCAGTTTTCGACTTTAAGCCTCCAATGCCTCTTCCTTTCAACCCGCCTTCCCTAACATTTAAACAATCAAATATTCCTACCTAATCTATAAACCACCCAAAAATGAATTTGCTATCTGTAAGGGTTTCGGAGATAGTTGTTGAAAGTCGTTGGAGCGTGAACGTACGGCGTACAAACAGATGGATTTGATATTTTTTTTGCCATTTTTAGGCTGGTTTAGTCATGAAATACAAAAAAACCAAATTTCAAAGTAGCAAATTTCTTTTCTCTGTGTCGATCACAATACTTTATTATTAGAATAATAAAGTAATATGGGAGTTTGTTTTAATGATTTATTGTGAGGTATATTTCAAAAATTTCTAAAGCTTACGAACTTTATTCATTGAAAATTCATTGGCTGATTTTGATGATTTTTTTAAATGTATGTAATGGAGACACACTGTCTGCCCTGGGTGTTGCCAAGTGAGCAGCGTGTTAATTGACATATTAGTCCAGCACACTGACTGTATAGGAATATGTACCACCCAATCTGCAAAAAATTAAAATCCTAGATAAAAGGTTGTGCGAAGGACTAAAAACGTACATGATAACTCTCGAACGCTTTGAAGCTGAAATTATTATTATTTTTTTTTTTTATAAATAATAACTTTAAGATCGTGAAATTTTGTATGAGCACCTTACAAGAGAAATGAAATAAGACTGCATCACAAATTTCACGATTCCCTTATCTCCTCTACCCCCTCCCATACAAATGTTTAGTTTCGTGAAAGTAAAATACACTGATTTTTGTGAAAATTCTACATATACAACTTCGTCTATGAAACTGACATTCTATACAGATAATATTGGACGTGATTCAAGCAAGCAACGAAAAAAATATTAACATCCACCCACCCTTAATATCACCCCTTCATAGAAACTTAAACTTGCATAAATAAACGAATGAAATATTGATTGTATCCGCAAATAAGTGTTAAATTGACAACAGCACTGCCCAAGAACCCCCTTTCACCTCACCTTCATATTGACTATCCACGTATCCTCAACTTGTCCCAAAAAGAATAAAATTTCGCCCGGCTTGTTGGCAGTTTATTTTGGAATGCATGTGAGGTAGACGCATTGGTTTACAATGCCAAGGTCGTGAGTTCAAATACCGATCGGCACACATGGGGTGTATCAACAAGAGGTGTAGGATTTGTTTCCAAGACCCAATCAGAGAACGTACGGCTCTGCTAGTAGTTTCTGAGCCAATTGGACCTTGTACGCATGCAGTGCCAAATTTTTCCCCAATATTCACTGCAGTGGGGACGTGGAGAGGTCGAGTTCTTGAGCACGATGACGAAAAGATGTGTTTGGGTCGTTTTCAACACTGTCCCTCACTGCAGCGATATTTTCGATCGAACGTTCGTGGCGAAGTCAATGCGGTGTCTTCACATCATGCACTGAGCCAGCTTCTTGGAAAACTTTCGAGTAGGGTGCGCACACACGTCTCAGAAGGTACATGAATACGATCAAAATTTGCTAGAATTTTGCGCATCGAAATTTTCGTAATGCCATTCAAGGACTGTATAGCATTTCATGGTAAATTTCCCGGGTTTACAGATGATAAATGTCAACATTTGACAACTGACCAGTGACCAGCTATCAAATAATAGGCCTTTCCAACCCTACATCTGTTGCTCAAGCACCCTATATACAGTATAGTGAAAAATAGACACTATTTCTGTTCGTACAGTAAAATATAGAGCGTAGTTCATCTCCCGAACATCCAGACTTTGGAACTAATTGCCTGCTAGCATATTTCCAAGCAAGTATAACCTTTAGCGCTTCACAAATAATGCCTATCGCCATTTCCATCTCACTCCACCAAACTTCTCTCTTCTTATACCGACATAACTAACTGTAATGCATTAAAGGGTGCCCCCTAAGTCATAATCGGTGTCACAAAAACAAATATCCATCGCACCGCTTGCTTGGGTATCTCGAGGTCTCAATATACAAAAATGAAAACCGTAGACAAAGGATTCTGAGAAGGACTAAAAACTTACATGACAAAACTTTCAATCGCTTTGAGGATTCGGGCTGCAATTTTAGAAACATATTAACTTTAAGATGCTGAATGGGCCATCGATTTACTTAAACACTTAAAAAGGTCAAAATATGAATTTCGGCATAACTTCTTTTATAGCAATTGCAGCAAAAGTTAAAAAAAACTATCAACTTCAACACCCTCTTTCTACTCGAATACGAATTCATTATATTTCAGAAATATGAAGAAAGCCTTTTCGCTTTGAAAATATTACAGCTATCGACGACTTGAAAATTAACGTAGACCATGCTAATAGGATTTTTAAATAAAAGTTTGAAAATCGTTCAAATCCGTCTACTCCTTCTGCAATCTCAGAAAAGTCAATTTATTAAGTTTTTTCAGAGAAAAAAAAAAAATAATAAAGCTTAATTCATAGATGAAAATAAGCACGAAAATTTGCGTGTTTCATAAATTGTGATTCACAGATTTTAGCATTAAAATTTAAGTGAAATATTTATCTTCTTAAAATTTCTTCAATAACACTTGAGCTAAAGATACATATCTATTCCATTTCGAATTTGTCTGAAATCAATAGAAACAAATTGCGAATCCTCTCGAAACAATTTCAATCGTTAGTCCCTAACAACCGGCGCTTAGAGACAACCAACATAGACAAATACCAATTTTCACAAATCGATTCTATGACAAGAACTAATAGCTCTCCCCACTCATATGAATAACATACACTTAACATCGTATTATGATTTATCAAACATAGTACAAATATGTGGAGTTTCATTCGAATTAAAATTACCAAATCGATACTGCTTTTTGCGTACAGCAGAGGTCTCAAATTTAACGGAAAAATTGGACTGAAAATTTAACGTAACGTAGAAAATCAAAATATTATCAAATCGCTTTTCATTAGCCTGGTCAGAAAGTTGAATTAGAAAAACCGATAATGGTTGGTTATACGAAACCCCAAAATCGACATTATCACGCCAGAATGAAGCTCAAAATTAGAATCCGCATCAATTGGCGAACGAATTTAGCGCTTCAGCAGGTGGCATATAATGGAGATAGTTATACCTAAGTACTGCAATTGCTGCCCACTGTCCACCACCCCACCAATGTCATTGACATATTCAAATTGCAACTTCCTCCGCTGATTGGGTCCCCATCATGGTTTATTGTTTTTGGAATTCACGCGATTTTTATCGGAATTATGAAAGCGTGAGGTCGAGGAATTCATAATGAAATTTCCAATCGTCACATGGCAATGCACTAGTCGCCCCGTTGATTATCAATGAATTCACCTCCAGAATTACAGGTAGGTGCCGACATGACATGTATGAGTAATTGCAGTCACATCTCGGCACAGTCCTTGCCAACATTTTCACATACTTCTTCTTATGGCTGGAACTTCTAACTAGTAGGCTCCTAATTGAATTTCAAATATTTCGATCTTGTACTCGTATAAAATATTGGAATACTAAAATTATGCGCGCCCATAGTAAGCAATAAAGTCGTAATGTGTTTTCACTCTGATGCCGGTACAATGACTTTGTTCAAATTAAGAGCTAGACAGGTAATTGAGAGAGAGAAAAGCACTTACAGGTACGAGTCTGGGAGCGGTCGTTAGTTTAAATGTTTGCAATTAGAAGCGGAAATTGTCGTTGAAAAGTTCAAATAGCCGTGATCTCGTAAAGTACCAGAGGAGATGGCGTTGTTGCTATAGAGTTGCATTGTTAGTTCCCGATATTGCACAATAAAATAATGCGTGATTAGCAATGTATTTAGTAAGTTTAGGTAATGTGAAATTTTCACAGAATATTAAATTTATTAAACAATCTGAAGCCCTTTAATTATATTTATTTCATATCGGTGTTGCTTTCCGTTTTTTTTTTAGAGATTTCACTTTATAATGAAAATTATTTAAAAAATATTTTTCTCTTTATTTTATTCCCTGTTTTAATTCCGCAGTATGGTCAGTTAATCCACTAATCTGTCCCTGAAAAATACTGCTAAAGCTTAAATATAGACCTATTTGTTGCATCAGGTTTCGAATTTTCTTAGCACAGCTCTAATTGTTTTATAATTCGCAAATGTTCCAGACTCCAGGATAGTCCACCGTCAAAGTGAATTTTCACCAGAAAACTTTCAAGATTTAAAAAAAAGTCCTTAATCGCACTGCATACTTTCTTACCCGTTCTTTTTCGCCCATTTAAAATCCAATTTAACACTTAAACGAAATAAATTCAATAATGAGAAACTCTTAATTATTGTTCGTCTAATCAAACTTTTGTTGTTGCAAGCCCATGGCCTTGCCCATATTTGCAATAAAACACGTAAACATTAATTTAAGACAAACGTTTCGTAAACTTTCCGAAAGAAAATTGCAGGAAGCATTGTAATGCAAACGAGTCGTTAATAGCGTGGTAATCTTGAAAGTTTTTTTTTTTCGTAATCACAATAAGTAATCATGTGGGTTTGAGATTCAGCTAAGATTTAGCTATGTATCGTATTATAAAATCGACACCTTCTCGATTACAGATCAGGGTTTATCAAAAGGTACTTAAAATGGGTATGAAACGGAAAAAAAGGCCATCAGGCCTCATTCTTTTTGTACGTCAGCCATGTCCGCAGAAAATTCGTAAAAAGATTTTTCTTCACTAACATACATGTGGCTACATACGAGCGAGATATGCATAACCTACTTGAAACTGGGAAATGAGGAAGGCAGCGAAATTCATGCCCGACAGCATTGTTAGGAACACGTATGAGTAATTCTGCTTCCTGCCAATGCGGGAGTATCCGGTGTGAGATATGCACACAGTTTTCATATATGTGTAAGATAAATACCTGTGGTTTGTGGCTACTTTTTTATCTTTAAAAGCATAATTTTTGATCTATTTACATGACCTTTTCATTTCTGTATTAGCTCTTTGTGTTGGTTCTGTTGCTGTTCCACCAAATTAGAGAGATGTGTGGTTTTGTTTCATGGATTAAGAGATGGTCGCGGCCCCCAGTTCCGCAAATTACTGATTACTGATTTGCGTGGTAAAAGACAAGTCAGTTTAAATAGTGGACGTGTCATTACAGTTTCATAGTTTTCCTGCAATTACCTTAATTAAAATTTGCGCAATAATGATTTTGTACACACGTATATGCTGTTGTCAAGAGTGTTAATTTATTTCACAAAGGTTCACAGTTTTGAACCCTTAATTTTAACTGTTCTAATCCAAGACCGCAAGGGGGTAGTTGTAGGATGAGGTTTTACCAATTCCTGCAATTATCTTTGGAGACTAGCGACTCCACGGACCTGAGCTAACTATCCCCCTGTGGGATGGGGGCTGTAGAATTCACCCACAGCCAGTCATGCTTGCCGTAAAAAATCGGACTATGATTGGCTTCTGGAACGTTCGAACATTAAATGACGGGGGAAGAGCTGGGGTTACTCGGTCCTTGCACCGCCAATCAGTGATCGACCGTGAAATGGAGCACTATAACATCCAAATCTTGGGCTTGAGCGAGGTCAGGTGGACAGGATCAGGAGAAGAACGATCACCTAGCGGAAACACTATTCTGTACATTGGCCCCGAAAGTGAAGCCAGAAAGGGCGTGGCGTTCGTCCTTAAGCCGAGAGCGAGAAACAGTCTCATTAGCTGGGAGCCAATCTCGGATAGGATTATCGTCGTCAGGCTCAGGACCAGTGTCAGAAACGTCACAATTCTGCAGTGCTACGCACCAACTACTACCGCAACATCTGGTGACAAAAAGGAGTTTTATAGCCAACTGAGTGCCACCTTCGAACGTGTTCCAAGAGGTGATATTATTATCATCTCGGGAGATATGAACGCTCAGGTTGGATCAGACAACACTGGACTAGAACACGTCATGGGGAGGCATGGTGACCCTTGGGTCGACGCATCACGACCTTGGATTAAGAGACCCGAAAACGGCGAATTATTTGTGGAGTTTTGTAGTACTCGGCAAATGGTCATCGGAGGGACCTTTTTTCCACACAAGAGTCATCATAAAACATCTTGGGTTTCCCCTGATAGTGTTACTCAGAACCAGATCGACCATTTGGCTATAAGTCGCCGATGGAGAAGATGTCTCCTCGATGTGCGAGCGAAACGTGGAGCTGACGTGGGGAGCGATCACCACTTGATGGTTGCCTGCTTGAGATTGTGTACAGCACAAACGACGACCACAAATTCTTCAAATGAAGTGCAAGTTTAATGTGGATAAACTCAGAGATCCCAACAAAAAACTCGAATACACCACTATTCTACGCGAAAAGTCATCCACATTAGGTGAAAATGAAATGCGCACACTGGACGCCAATTGGGAGGCAACCAGAAACACTTTTCTAACTAGTGCTGAAGAATCTGTGGGATATGTGCAAAGCGGTGAGAAACCCTGGATGTCGCAGGACACATGGGACAAGGTTGGCAATCGGAAAAAAGCCAAATTGGCAATCATCTCTCAACCCGATGTCAACCAACGAACGCCCGACTTGAGGCAGAACTACCGCGATGCTCATATACAGCTTTAAAATCATGAAACAGTTAACGAACAGGAATTTCACCGCCAACCACCTGGTGAGAAATGTCAACGGAACTCTCCTTAATATGAGTGAACACCAGTTGCGACGATGGAAGGAATACTTCTCTGATATTTTAAACATCTTGTCAGAGGAAGATATTCCGGAAACAGAACAACTTCCAAACATCCAACCGCAACAATCCTCTATTAGGGACGATCCCCCAGATAAGGAAGAGATAGTTTCCGCCATTCGGTCAATGGCGGGAAGGAAAGACGGACTACCAACCGAACTCCTCAAAGCGGACCCGGAAATAACAGCCGATATACTCCTCCCACTCTTCACTAAGGTGTGGAATGAAGGAATATATCCGACTGAATGGAAGGAGGGCGTCATTGTGAAAATTCCGAAGAAGGGCGACCTTCGGGATTGTGGCAATTGGCGTGGTATATGTCTACTTACTGCCGTATCAAAAATTATGGCTAAGGTAATTCTCAATAGGATTAGTGATGTCGTCGAGAGCACTCTCGAAGTTTATCAGGCTGGATTCCGTAAAGAGTCGTCTTGTACCGACCACACAAATACCCTACGGATAATATTAGAGCAGTCAGCCGAAATGGGTTCGCCACTACATCTCATGTTTTTGGACTTCGAGAAGGCTTTCGACAGCGTTAAGCGAGATTACATAGGGAATACTTTGCGTAGGAGAAGTATTCCAGATAAGGTCATAGCTATGATTAAAGAATCCTACGAAGATGCAAGGTGTCGCGTCTTGCATAGAGGAGAGCTGTCCGAGAGCTTCCCTGTGCGAACGGGTGTCAGACAAGGCTGCATATTATCACCAGCCCTGTTTCTGGTGGTAATAAATGACATCTTGAAAGCTGCACTGGAATGTGGGGAAGGTAAAGGTCTTCAATGGAGACTATTTAACATCTTAAGTCACCTTGATAATGCTGATGACGTGTGTTTGCTTGCACATACCCGTTCGGACATAGAGTCAAATGTTCGCTCGTTGCATTCTAAATGCAAACAGGCGGGACTGAAAATAAATGTGCGTAAAACCAAGTACATGCATATGGGTTCGAACGCAAGCACACCGATTGTTCTTAATGGACAGGATGTGGAAGAGGTGCAAGATTTTTGCTATCTCGGAAGCATTGTCAGCATGGACGGCGGAGCCGAAAAGGATGTTGAGGCTCGGCTAAATAAAGCTCGTCAGGCCTTCGGTATCCTTTCCCTTTCTGGAGGTTAAGAGAGATTTCCCTTCGCACGAAGCTGCGAGTTTTTGAAGCATGCGTCAAATCCGTGTTGTTACATGGTTGTACTACGTGGAAAGTGACCGTTCGACTTACCAAAAAACTACAGCCTTTCGTAAACCAATGCCTCCGGCGCATTTTAGCAATATTCTGGACAGAAGTGATCTCCTACGACGAACTTTGGAGTACAACTCGCCAGACTAAAAAGGTATTGAGATTCAACGGCGAAAGTGGCAGTGGATCGGTCGTACTTTGAGGAAACCAGAGCGAAACATCGCAAAACAGGCTCTGGATTATAACCCTCAAAGAAGGCGTCGGGTTGGACGACCATGTAACACATGAAAGCGAGCAGTTGAGCAGGAGGCCAGAGGAATAAACAAGTCCTGGCAACAGCTTAAGGCCGATGCTCAGGATCGCGCTTTGTGGAAGAGAGTTGTTTCTGCCCTATGCCCATATAGGGGGTCTCAACAGGAATTTGATTTTTGATTGATAATTCAAGATTAGGAGAGAAAAAAAACATGCATGTATACATGTATAATTAAGACTTATAGTGCGTTTTCATGCCGTCGAAATTACGTAATTTTGTCCAAATCAATGAAATTACATTCGAAATAACATAATTTCCAGACAAACTTACTTGTCTCATATGTAATTTCATCAAAATTACGTCCATTATTACGTGTAGCGGACTGAATGCACTTGGATTTTCAAATTAACAACGTCAATTCAGCATTTCGTTGACGTCTTTGACATTTGGCAGCAATAATAATAATTCTGCCAGTTTCCATAGCGACAAGTTTCAAACGAAATTATGTAGGTGTAGTGTAAACACTTCGAAATTACGTTATTTCGATGTAGTGAAAACGCACTATAAGCCTAATCGCGCGTTTTTACTGCATTGAAATTACGTAATTTCGAGCGGGTAATTTGTAAATGACGTGAAACTACATCATTTCGTTTAGATACTTGTCGCTATAGAATAATTATTATTATTGACATATGTCAGAAACTAAATTTCAGCTTAATATCTTTAAGGGATTTTGAGATATAACCGTTTCAAATTTTTAAAAGTATACCATTTTTGAAATGTTCCCCACTACCATTTCGTCCAATTATTATATTTTTCTCATGTTCCGCTAGTATAGCTTAATATATGTTCCAAGTTTCAATTACGTTGCTAAAGAGATAGTCGAGATATTAATTTTAAGTGTTTTTCTTTGCACCATCCATCTCTCTTACAATTATTTGCCTCTTTCAACGTCAGTAATAGTGGAGCACTACCTAAATGTTATAAGAATGTGAACTTTATGCGTTTAGTCATTCCAAAGAGATATTAATTTAAGAAAAAAATCCGGCCGGAAATTTGTTTTTAGCCGCCCCCCCCCCCTCTCGGACCCTAATGCACAAGAAAATTCATTTATTTTTGATTTTTTGTCCATAAACCAATTTATCTAAATGTCAAGTTTGAGCTTTCTATCTGGAGTCATAGTGGAGATATTAGTAAGTGTATTTTTTGACTTTTTGCTTCCCCCGCCACTTTCTTCCACGTGATACTCCCAAAATTTAGGTAGTAGAACTCATTTACTCAAGCTTCAATCCACCTAAAAATTAACTTTTTATCTTTAAGTATATCGAAGATATGAGTCCATATGTGCGGCATACGGCGTACGTACAGACGGTATATTTTTCTTGCATTTTTAGGCTAATTTAGTCATGAAACACGAAAAAACAAAATTTTAGGGTAGCAAATTTTTTTCCTTGAATATAAGAAAAATAAAATCGCCTAGAGTTGAACCTTAAGGACTTCCAGAGCTAGAAAAGACGTCTCTCGAAGTAATACCATTTAGTACAATGTTTTGTGTGTGATCTGTTAAATAAGAGTGGAATCACCCCATCATCATCATCATCAATGGCGCGACAGCCCAAATCGGGCCTTGGCCTCCTGAAGTCGTCGCCTCCAATCGTCTCGATCCAAAGACCGCGTCCTCCAACTGCTAATTTTTAAGATGGCTTAGGTATCTTCGTCAACCGAGTCTTCCCATCGCTTGCGTGGCTTGCCTACTGGCCGGTTACCACTCGCTTTGCCTTTCAGAGCACGTTTGGGGATTCTTCTGTCTTCCATTCGCTCTACATGGCCAGCCCACTGCAGTTTACGTAGCTTGATGAACGTGGAATCACGCCACAAGACTGTCATTTAGTACAAATAACTTCAAATTCATGATTATACACCTTATGGTGTATCTTATCAAATGGTACAACATTAACTTGTGGGATATTGTTCAAAGAGGAAGCGATAAGGTCGATAAGAATCGATAAATTAGTTACTGTAGATTTAGCAGGAATGAAGCCATGCTGATTTTCCGAAATGTGCGAAGTAATGAAAGTTATTAAAATTGTATATGCTGTACGGTAAGGAGTTTAACATTAAACTAGGTCAATAATTAGTTTTATTTCAAATGTCTGCGTTTTTAAGAATTGGAATAATAAAAGAAGGCTTTAAGAATTTGGAAAAATATAATTCCCGTAATGATTTATTGAAAAGTGTTGATAAGGATTATTGATATGAATTCACTTAGAACAACCGAACAACTTCTATAGAAGGTTTTGGAACTGCAGGAGAAGGACTCTAATTGGAAGATACTTCTTTAACCGTGCCAATGCTAATGTACAGCAGTTGCCCTTTCGCTGGTGCTGTCCACAAAATTAATATCACAATTGAGGGATCTAAAGGTAAAACTCACATTCTCCATCTTTGGAAATTTGCAAAAAAACCCCTAAAATCAAGAACACACCAAATCTGTGGAAATATCTTTTGTTATCAATTGTTTTTTATGGCCCCTACGAAATCCCAAGATTAAGGAAAGCTTTAGATATAATGTATAATTCAAGAGGTTTTTTGCAGTTTATAAAATTTTTTGCAAAGATGGAGAATGTGAGTTTTGCTTTTAGACCCTTCAATTATCCTGTACTTATGTAAATACGATCAAAATATTGTGCAAACAAATTACAACAATGTTAAGATCTAGACGCTATCATGTTAATTAAGCACATATGTTGATGCAAACTATTAGATAATTTCAAACTCTTTGAATGAACAAATTGCAGATCTTTATCGATATTTGACTAAATATTTTCAATATATAGTTTGTGTGTACCACTTAAGATATGCATGTATTCCATTTATTCTTTAGGATATGCATATATTCTATTTAGATGTTTTAAGTGGAATATGCTAAATTAATTAATTAAATCATAAAAGCAAGCGATTTATTGCAAAGTAATTGGCTTTAGAAAAATCATATTTAGCTATTTCTGTACTGGGTAGGAACAATGTTGGTTCAATGAACAGTAGGATACTAACACCAGAGTGATTATTATCTAGTCTAGACTGAGGATGACTGTAGTTGGACACTTTTATGTTAAATAGCGCCAAACTAGACCAAACTAAATCAAGAATCCTGTGCTACAATTGAGAATGGAGCTTACTGGCTACGATTACAAGTAGAGGTATTATTAATTAAAGGCAGAGCAATAGTGCAAGTAAATATATGAGTAAGTAAAATGGACTTAAAGACCTAGATAAAGTGTGTAAATTAAAATCTCCTGCGCAAAAATCTCAGATTGCAACGATAATTTTTGGTAAACAATTGATAGGTTATCATAAATCTGTTAACATACATCGGATGCAGCAGAAGGACTTGCATTAATTCAACAAAGGGTAGTGGGTTTCCATCCATTGCTCACGTCTACAGGCAATTCTTCACCAACTCCTTCCATCTTCATTATTTGTCAAATTTAAATTCGTATCCATTCTGAAGACATTGTAGCGAATCAAACAATTCCGAACTCTACAATCTATTGTGGAGGTTAGTTTCCGTTAAACACACAATATCATAATTGTTTTGTAATACAATCTACCATTTCGGTTATAACACCTCTGATATTTTGATAAAATATGTACTACTGACTAACTGAATTTATAACATTTTGTAAAGTGATTCTAATAGCTGTATTAGCAACTGTTAGTTGTATTTTATTTAAGCGACTTAAAGTCGAATACGGGATGTAAATGAATAATTTTGGATCCCTCATTCTCAAGCATCAGCAGTTTGCCCAGTTATATTCTTTTTTGAAATGGTTTGCTTCTTCATAAATTCTTCTTGAACTAACTGGTCTAAATCTTATTATTCACATCTTGAGAGCTATGAGCCGGTGTGTACAGGCCAGAAATATCCAATAGTCCATGTACATTACGCTTGAATAATACGACAAATATCGGGAACACAACTTTAAACCCGCCGTTTCCCAATAGATAGCGCCTACAGTAAATGCTGATCAACAATGGCGGATCAGAAATGTCACATGATAAACTGAAAAATTGAAATTTTATCGGCGTCATATACTTTTGTGTGCACAAATACGTCGAACTTTGAGCCAAATAAGCATCATTCGCGGAAAGTTTTGCATTTTCCCTTCAACTAAAAAAAACTGAGAATGATGCGCGCCGAATGATTGTTGAAACTTATGGTTTTAGTGAAAGAGCGTATCGTAAGTGGTATCAACGCTTCAAGAGCGGTGAATTTGGCGTCGACAAGCGGCATGGCAAGCTAGGGTGTAGCCTAGTGGGTAGCGTGTTGGTCTACAATGCGAAGGTCGTGAGTTCAAATCTCGGTAGACGCACAATCCCAGCGCACTGCCTGCTTTGGGTATACCTTGGTCAACCTTCAACCTACGAAAATGACAAATTCGTGGATAAAGGGTTGTGCGAAGGTCTAAAAACCCTTCCACAATAAATAATGAAAGAATGTTAAGGAACCTGAAGGTCAGGAGGTCAAGGCCCGATTTGGGCAGTAGTGTCATTGTAGAAACGGCATGGCAGTGGAAGAGAGAAAATTTTTGTGGTATACCATGTGCTGTTGAAATTGAGTGAAACCATCATGGAAGATCACTATATACTTAAATTGATGCGTTTAAGCCGAGCGTTGAAGGAGAAACGGTCACAGTACAAATAGAGTCACGACAAATTGATTTTGCTGCACGACAACGCTCGGCCACATGTTACTCAGGTTGTGAAAACCTGGAAACTGCCTGGAAGCACTGAAATGGGACATCCTACTCTACCCGCTGTATTCTCCAGACATCGCCTCTTTTGACTACCACCTATTCCGATCGATGGCGCATGACCTGGCTGAGCACCAGTTCCATTCTTACGAAGAAGCCAAAAATTGGGTCGATTCGTGGATCGGCTCAAAAAAGAGCAGATTTTTCGACGCGGAATCCGTATGTTGCCAGTATGATGAAATAAAGATCCACAACGCGATGGGAATTTCTTTAAACAATAAATATTTAACCATTTTTGCACAATAAAAGCTTGAATTTTGAGAAAAAACAAAAATGGCGGTTTCCAATTTGTACTCCCAATACAATTACCAGAAACGGTGACTTATACGTTGTTTTGAGTATCGAATTGCGACGGTACACCGGTATCTCCATCATTTAAAGAAACGTCAGAGAGCTTGGGTTGGAGGTACATTGAAACTGACTAGTTCTTTGGCAATTAATTTGTTTGAAAGACTATTATGAAAGGATGTAACTAAGTTGTTATAAATTAGTTATAATAATATAGATAAGCAGTAAATAATTGATGCATTTAATTTTAAAACCCAAGGAATCCATTCTACAGAACTAGGCTTTCGCCAGCCTTGATGTATATGTTTCCCATTTGCATAGTCTCTATTTGATACAAGTAATTAATTTGCTTAATAAAATTATGACCTAATTTATCAATTATCTAATCAAACGAGGTATAGGTATTTCACTCCCGATCCACACGTGCAGTCTAATTTATAGCAAAGCTTCTCGACTACGGAAATATCATCTACAACTTTTATTCAAGACATTTTCTGATATGATAGAAAATACAACGAATCGGGGTCTAACATAACCAGAATTTAATTTCATTTATTTGACAGCCATACGTTAAAAATAAATTGTTTTAAGCTGTTCTGTAATTTTAACATTAAAATTTTTGAAAATTTATTTTTCGAAGGAATTTCACAAAGTTGTGCTTTATTATTTGTGACTTTTCGGTTTCTACTGAGATCTTTATCAAACACAGTTTGATAAGCAGTGTTTGAGGTGAGACCAAAACGACACAAATAATAAAGCATAACAGTGTGAAATCAGTAAATCGTTCTTTTCAATTCGAAATCCGATGAGGTAACTTTCATACAATTTATTTTCGTTTGGTTAAATGTTCATAACTTCCGCTTCCGATTGGAGATCATTTTCAAAAACAATCTTGATATGTTCGACGATGCGGCCGATCTTTTGCGACAATTCCCATCCTTTCATGTTTAGATTTCCTTGAGTTATCGACGAGACATACAGCCAGACTAAACGTTGATCATGTATGCTTCGACAGTTTGATAAAGGTATCAGCAGAGACCGAAACGTCACAAATAATAAAGTACAACAGTGTGAAATCCGGAGATCTTTCCTTTCAATTTGGAATGCACAGTGAAAACATTTACCAAATTTATTTTTGTGTGACTGCATATTCATAGCTTCCGCTTCCGATTGGGGATTATTCTCAAAAACAATCTCGGTATGTCTGGCCATGTGGCTGCGTATAAAATTTTCTTGTCCCGATTTTCTCGAATTATCGCTAGACTTAACGTTGACCACGTATACATCGGTATTAACTTAATTCGTATTGGCCCTTAGTACGAATTAAAAGTGCTAGACTAAGTTAATTCAGGAACAATTAAATATTTTTGTTCACACTTTTTTATCCAAAAATATCAGCAGATATTTATTTTGTTATCACTCTTCATTGGAAAGTGCAGTTTTTTTATAAAATTTTGATAATTTCAAATTAGAATTTATTTAATTACTGTATAAACAACAACGTTTTTGAAAGCAAAGGAAACTAAATTTTCTATAAAAATATCTTCTACTTCTACAATGGCACTATAGCCCAAATCGGTCTCCTGACCTACAGGTTAATTTTCATTAGTTACTAGCAACCAGCAATCCCTACGTGACTGAATGAGCCCATACAATAGCTTATTATTCATTAGTCGTCTGATTTGTAAATGCTGATCTGATCTTCTCTTTTACAGGACGCGTGCTTTAAGATCGTTTCTAAAATTGTTAATTCGTTACACACTTATGAGGTCTAAGTCGAACTTTTTGCTCAACACAAAAATAAGTTTTAAAATCGCTTTTATTAGAGCTGAAGCGGAGAGCTTACTTTAGCGGACATATAATTATTAAAATGTATACATGTATGAAATGTTAGCAAGTTCGAAGCGCTCTTTTTTCCCGCTGGGATAGTGAAAGAGTGAGATATGCGAGAAAAATACTTACTTAGTAAGACCTGCTCGCAGATACTGCGACAGAGTGTTGTATTGTACATACATCCAAACCAGCGAAAAATGTAAAAGACGTAAAGTCAGAAAAAAATTCTTCAATTTTGCTAAGTTTAAAATCTTAATTCTGCTAAGAAATTTAAAATGAAGACGCTCTTATTAGTTGGAGAAAAACAAATGGCGCAATTTTTAAATGGCGTCCATATAAAATTGGAACAGATGTGCTTTCTATGTATATATATAATATTGGAGTATTCAAGAAAATGTAGCGTTTTGTCCCCCCCCCCCCCTTTTTTTTTCAAACTTTTTTTTTCTTACGAAATGACTTCTGTTATAGGCAGTTTTGACGTTTATGTGCAATGCACAAACACAGTCATGAAGGGAAGGAATGTGATAGGGAAGGAATGTGATTGGGAAGGGGAATGAGAACGATCGTAAACATTCATGAAGCTATTATATGTTGCAGTTGTGCTGGCTGCTACTGACAAATATTTGAAGATGGAATAGGGGTAGCGATTGTGTACTTGTCGAATATATAGGGTGATAAAATGAAAGATCGGTAGGCGGTACCATTAAATGGCGTTTGTACTTATGTTTCAGTCTCCCTTCGGCTTCAAGTTCTCGAATGCTTGTCGGATGTCGTGATCTGATTACTGGAGGTGTTTACAATTTTTCGTTCACCTTTCGTTTCACCTTTCCTTTCAACATGTGGCCGTATTTCAGCGCAAATTTGGAACTGGAACAGGTAGAGACCTGGAACCCAGAATAGGCACTCCTTGACAAAAAAACCTATGCAATGGTATTTAATTTATTTATTTTGGATCATTGATTTGGGCTATAGTGCGTTTACGAAAAAACACTTATTTTTTTTAAATATGTACATTGTGGACGAGTTTTTAGTCCACAAACCACCCTCATTTTTTCATTTTTCGTAGACTGGGGCAATCAAGGTATGTCCAAGCAGGAAGTGTTCTAGAATTATACGTCGACCGAGATTTAAACTCAGAACTTTCGCATTGTAGACCAACATGCTACCCACTAGGCTAAACCCTAAATATCTAATGGACCCTAATTCGATTAAAACAATTTTGTTGGTATCATGAATATTATTTATATAATTTTTATATTTCCGAACTTGTTTATGATTATTGTATGTCTGCGACATCGAGAACATTTGAGCAGAAATATTCATGACTTTGAAGCAAAAATAATAAACATTAAAAAATTGAATAGTTCTCGATTAAATTCAAATTTAATGCGTCCAGAAATCGTAAACATAATTTCAAAATATGACGAACATAAAATTAAACCTTTTCTATTCGATTTGGGTCATAAGCTCTTCATTCACTCTCAATCGTCTTTTGATTTTGCAAATCATGATTAATTTTAAAAGAACAATGTTTCGGAGTATTTTATAAGTGAAGAATTTAAAATTGTGTCAGCGAACAATCAATTCGGAACTTTGTAGTTTATTGATTGCAGGATTTGGGTCATTACAAGTGATCCTTGGCTTATATTCTTGAGACTACGATGAGATTTTATTGTTATTTTCATTGTCAAAGTTCTTTTCAAATCAACATTAAGTATCTATGCAAATATAGCTGATGGATGTTAATTACATTATGAGTAGTGAGTGCGGCAAGTATTTAATAGCCGATTTAATCCGAGTGATTTTCTATTAAATCTCACATGACAAGAATTACGATCGTTGCTGTACGTGCCGAGTACATTATGGTGGAATATTCAGTCTGGAGAAAAAAACTTGTGTAAACCACTTTTACGTTTTATCCATAATCAAATTGGCAAATTACCAGTTCGTCAAGTTGCAAGACGAATAAAAAACCGGAGCTTCACCGAGATCCAGGTGAGATCGCAACCTCGCAACTTTTAAATTAACCTGGCAAACACTTGTTTTCTTTATTTATACAGGTACATATGTTAGTATAAATTGTCGGCTTTTGTGTACGTTTATAGTTGATATGTTGCTCCGACTCGTCATCTCACTTTCATCTTCGGCAGAGTCATAAAGTTAAGGTTGTTGTGTTCAAAAGGAACAAATGGGATTAAAAGGCATATTAAGCCTGTGTAATCGCCGCTCGAACTTTGATCGAGCTTTAACCGACGACGACGTTAAGAGACAGAACGTCTCGAGCAGTGCAGTTTCTTATCCAACAACCTGGCATGTATTTGATCGCAAGATTAATACGCCGCGAGACGCAATCCACAGTGTTATAGCGCGTTAACTTGCCGACACGGACGCGGCCGCCTTCCCAATCAACTTGTCTACTTGATGTTACTTAGCATTAGGCGCATGCGTTCAGTACTTAACGGACGTCGGACGCGAACAGTCTTTTTCCAGGTGGAATAAGAGACTACTAGTGAAGTAGTTATCGTGCGTGGTGTACCAGCTATCGAGTTTATGGCTAAACAATACAATTGTTGTTTTTTCTTCTTTTTTTTTTCGTTTAGTGCACTACGTTTGCTTTTTGAAATTTTAGCACTCCGGCTAGTGTTGCGTGACACGAAAATTCGAATATAGAGGAAAATTTTATATGAAAAGGTTCTACGTATGAAAGGGTGATGAGCACTCAACCGATTCGGTGTCTTGCTTTTTTTTTGTTTGAACAATGAAAAATGAAGTTAACAAATACCGACAATGCGAATGCGTTTGTCCTCTACCGGCAGTGAATTAGAAAATTTTTTCAGTGACGAAATTTTTGAAAATTTGACAAAAATTTGTTTAAAACAAGAAATTTGTTTTCAGTGTTTGTAAATTGGAGAAGAAAACTTAAAGAAGATTGTAAGTTACTCATTTCGAAATCGAGGAAGTTTTAATGCAGTACTTGAATTGGAATTACTTCATCACACTGCACATTGTTATCGCATAGTAAGTGTTAAAATAGGAACAAGTTCTAAAATACATAATATCTACGAGTGAATACCTTCATACCTTATCTTAAGGGTACACGGTTCCAATTGAAGCTACCACGTAAATAATTAACTTTTCTTCCCTATAGATAGCTAGAAAAATATCTATAAGGAGATCAAAACGAATGCATTACATCGAAGACAGATCGTGATTTTTTTTCGTTTTAATTCCAACCACTAAACGTTTCTCCACAACTTTTAATTAGCATGTTTTTGATCTGACTGAAAATACGGCGAATTGGGGTTCAATATAAGTGAAAAATCATTTATCTCGACAGCCATGCGTCAAAAAGAACAAATATTTCAAATAAAAAGAAATGTTATCAGCTGTTCTATAACTTTTGTAGATCAGAAAACAATTTTTTTAATATTTTTTCTTAATTATTCATAACTTAAACGATCAGTACCAAAAATAATATAAGTCTATCCAGTGATATGCCCAATTTTTAGTCCACTCTGTTCTGTTGAGGTTTACTCGAGTTATCGTTGAAACACACAGCCAGAAGTCACAACGAAATCTATATTTTTGGCTTTCTAGGACCTTAAATAGTGAAAATTCGTCTAAAAACCGAACCCGATCACAATAGTTCCTCCTTATTTCATAACTACCGCCCGATAGCCATTACTTCAGTACTCTCGAAAGTAATAGAAACTGCTGTCAATTGCAAAAGAGAACAATCACCTCATCGACGATCGCCAGTGCGGATTCCGATCGGGAAGGTCTACGGGGGACCTCTTAGTCTACCTGACCGAACGTTGGAATTCCTGTATCCATAAGTATGGCGAATGCCATATCCTTGCCTCAGATATCGCAAGAGACAGAGTTTGGCATGATTCCCTTTTAGTTAAGCTAACAACTATCGGCTTTAACTCATCCCTTGTCCAGTGGATTAAGAGTTTCCTTTCTAAGCGCTTTATACGAGTTGTATTAATTGGCGTTTCATCTTCTTCCTACCCAATCGATTCCAGCGTCCCCCAAGGCTCAGTCTTATCTCCCACTATATTCCTTATATTCATCAGCGACATTCTGTCGTCAACTTTTAATCCAATCCACAGTTTTGCAGATGACAGTGCTCTTGCTAACGTCTATGAATTTAACTCTCTTGCAGACTCACGCAGACATTCTGTAAGTTCCCACAGTGAGTTATTTGGTTCGCTGAACTCAGACCTCAAGTTAATTTTGGAGTGGCGCAAAAAAACCAAGAGTAGAGTTTGACGCTACAAAACACAGTCCTGTCATTTATCCCTCAAGCGTGATACTTCCAATGATTACTTTGGCGATGTACAACTTTGCTGTTCAGAAGGTTTTACTCTCCTAGACAAGATTAATAACTATTTTAATTGAGGCCAACACAGCTTTGAAGTTGCTCTTGATGCCTTCAAATGCCTAGATATTCTACGAAAATATAAAAATACTTGACGTCTTCCGATCTCATCATCGATCATTTGGGCTGGAGCATCCAAAACATTCTCGCGTTGCTCGATCGCGTTCAGAAACATGCGTTTCGACTGATTGGAGTTGAAAACATAACAGGACTACGATTGGGCGTAGAAACCAATCGTGCAATACTCTAGATGAAAGAGAAATTTGTTTAATTAAAGAAATTTTGTAGAAGAAGTGGTAGAGGGGGTGACGACATTGAACTAATTTTTTCACATCACGATAAGGTTGCTAACAAAATGTTCCATACAAAATTTAGGATTCAAAAGTTTAATAGGTACTGAGAAAATTAGTGTATTGGATTTAGTGAAATTGTGCAGTTTGTATGGAAGGTGGTAGAAGGAGGAGTGAGTTCTTAATTACTTTTTCAAAAATAGCTATAAACATCATGCTCTTGATATGTTTTAATTTGCAGATCAGCAGGATTCATACTTCTCAGGAAAATAGACTTTTTGTAAAGTTGTTGAGATTGTATTAGAGGGGATAGAAGGAGAGCAGCTAATCGTCTAATTTTTTTTGGTCATACTAATAATTGTAAAAAAAATATTTAGTGAACAATTTCAGTTCTAGTTTTATCCGTACTGAGAAAATTTTTTAGTATTTCATGAAGTAGTGCAGTTTATATGGGAGGTGGAAGAAGGGGGAGGACTGGAAAAAATTTTATACAGTAGATTTAAATCATTATGAAGGTAATTTATTCCAAATTTCAGATCAATAGCATTTATACTTTTCGAGAAAATCCTTTTACTGTGAAATTGCGAAATAGTGCCATTTCGTATGGGAGAGGGTAGAAGGGTGGACTGATTTGGCCTGTTCACGAATTTGTCGCTACTTTTTTCCAAAAACGACGTATACAAAATTTGAACTTTCTATATCGGCGCGTTGTCAATCTAGAGAGGACACGGATGGACAGACGGACGGACAGACGGACGGACGAACATCCAGTTTTGAGATTTTGAGTGATTATATGAACTTCTGTATCAATGATTTTTTTCTCCGAGCCTTATTTTTAGCGTTACAAACTTTGTGGCAAACTTATAATACTCTCAGATTTTATCTATAGTATAAAAATCACAGCTTCTATAGACTCCCTAGAGAACCGTTGAAATGTAACGGTATTCAGCATTTATTATTGCTACTACTACGGTAAATGCAGAATGGAACTCGGCGAACTAGTTCCCCCTCTTAACGCTTTCCCACGTTGTACTCATCAAGCTAAACGCGCACACGAATATACCGTCCAACCTTCTTCATTTCGTATAGTGAAATGCAGGCAATTTTTCATTGCTCGAACTACAAAGCTGTGGAACGCGTTACCAGTTGGTGTTTTTCCTGAAGAGTATAACCCGCAATGCTTTAAGAGTAATGTCCTTCGACACTTTTATCTCACACCGCGTAAACTTCTTTAGTGCCCATTATACTCCTCTCCATTCCGTCTCAATTGTGCACAGCACTAAAGGGTGGCCCCCTAAGTTGAGCTCGGTACCTTTTAAAAAAAATATGAGGAATTAAAAACAGAAAAATCACAATTTTTGACTGGCTTATTTAGTTAAAAAATCGTTTAATAAAATGAATAAAAGTTCAAGATATTAACTTGTCTTGCATATTTTCACTACTACCACCTCCTCCTACATAAAAGTAATATTTCAAACATTTTTAATAAATCATCTACGATCAACAGAGTAAAATCTATAAACATGAAATTTCGTACTAACACTTTTAAAATTATTATCGCAGCCCTATCAATAATTTCGAAATGTCTTCACTCCATCTAGCCAGTCCCATACAAAAGTATATTTTCAACGAATTTGAATAATTCAATATGGGGTGTAGGATTTGTTTTTGGTGTAAAACGAACAATTATTTGGATGTTACTGAAATTTTTATTGCATAATAAAGTAAATACAAGGGGATTATGTATGGAATGCAATCTGTCAAATAGCCGCCTCGGTTTTGCTTGCAGAACTTCATCCTATTCAATTTTTTTTTTCAGTATGAAGAGTTCCATGATAAACTCCCCGCAAATGTCAGCATTTGCCAACTGCCAAATAATAGGCTTTTCCAACCCTACACCTCTTGTTGATACACCCTATATAACCAACATATGAAGCTTTGAGCGGTTTTTAACAGAATGACATGTGCGCTGTAGGTAATTTCGGCTTCTATGTGCAATACACAAATACGGTCACGGAAGGAGGATAGTGACCGTAATGAATGGTGAAGCTGGTATATTTATACTTTAGATGAAATCTAAGAGTATATTGTGTTTGCCTTACCGTTTGTAAAGCTAAGAAATAATGCTCCACAGAATCGCCAAGGATACAGAAATATTTGTTGTCACTCAAAAACCTCGATTCCGACAGACCGTTTCTCTGTTTGTCTACAACATAACTTTCAAACGCTTTGAGCTATCTGGCTGAAATTTGTCTTATGTCAATTTTAGCAAAAAAGTAACTTTAAGTTCGTGAACGGGCCACATCTCGAACTCTTTCTACCCTCTCCCATACAAATATATATTCATTATAAGGATTCCCAAAGGACAGAAACAACTCTCTTCCACAAGGCACGATCCTGAGCATCGGCCTTCAGCTGTTGCCAGGACTTTTTAAGCCAATCATAGTCCGTTTCCGAATGCCAAAAGTCGTTACCGTAAAATCAGTCCGTATCCAAGGCGCTGTATCCGTTTCTCGTATCATTTAGGTCTTAAGATCACGGGTGATAAGCCCATGATCCAGTGAGTGTCCATTTGCCATTTTTAGGGCAAGCAGGACTGGCTGTGGGTGAATTCTACAGCCCCCATCCTACAGGGGGATAGTTAGCTCAGGCCCGTGGAGTTCGGTAGTCTCCAAAGATAGTTGCAGGAATTGATAAAACCTCATCCTACAACTACCCCCTTGCGGGAAGGATGTCGATAAGCAGTTTCAAAATCAAACAAAACCTCCGACTTTCTCTGTCCCCTCCCTTCTTTTTTTGTAAATTATGAAAGCTACAAACTTTAAATTCGACACAAAACATTTTGCGTAGCTTGAGAACATGTTGAGCTAGAAAGTTCAAATTTTGTACACATCGTTTTTGACGAAAAAGTAAAGTTAAGCACGTGAACGGGTCAAATCGCTACCCCCTCCCATACAACATGACTCATTTCCAATCATTTACTTACTTACTTACTTACTTACGATGGCGCTACAGCCCAAATCGGACTTTGGCCTCCTGAATGCTTTGCCTCCATCCATCTCGGTTCAGTGACCGCGTCCTCCAGTTTGAAAATCTTAGCAGTGATTTGCTGTCTGCGTCAATCGAATCCTCCCAGCGCTTTCGTGGTTTTCCGACCGGTCTTTGTCCGTTGACTTTCCCTTTTAGTGTGCGTTTGGGAATTCTTCCGTCATCCATCCGCTCCACATGACCAGCCCATTGTAATTTTTTAAATTTTATGAGGGTTGACACTTCTGGATTGTCGAAGATGGCATACAATTCTCTATTTTATCGTATTCTCCAGATCGAGTCTTCCCTCACAGGTCCGAGGATTCTTCTGAGGACCTTTCTTTCAAAGGCGTTAAGTCGTTTTTCGGACGCCTGAGTTAATGTCCACGTTTCGCTGCCATAGCATAGCACAGGTCTTATGATTGTTTTGTATAGCTTAAGTTTTGTTTTTCTGTGCACGTTCTTGTTTTTGATTATTGGAAGTACCGAATAATAAGTCTTGTTTGCCATCATTATCCTTCTTTTAATTTCGATGGGTTCGCTTCCATCCTTCGATAGATTTGCCCCTAGATATATGAAGTTGTCTACGTTTTCTAGGTTATAGTCTCCTACTCTAATATTTTGTCTGATTGGCGTCTTTTTCCTAGTTTGCGTCATAATTTTTGTTTTGTTTTCATTAATGCGTAGTCCAACTTCCCTTGCTACCGAGTCAAGGTTTACAAATACTTCCTTAGCACTCTCCAGAGATCTTGCAAGGATATCTATGTCGTCGGCATATGCTACGAGTTGTGTGGATTTGAAGCATAGTGTTCCCTTGGTGTCAACGGGAAGTTTCCGAACAACATATTCGAGTGTTAAGTTGAAAAGCATTGGTGCGAGGCCGTCACCTTGTTTAAGGCCGTTGTCTGTTTTAAAACTGGAAGTCAGATCGTTTTCTACTCTGACTTGTGACAAAGACTCAGTCATTGTCATTCTTGTCAGTCGAACCAGTTTCGGTGGGACTCCAAACTCCAACATGATTTTATACAGTACGCGCCTGTCGATACTGTCGTATGCTTGTTTGAAGTCAACAAATATCTGGTGCACATCAATATTATATTCCCAGCACTTTTCCAGCACCTGTTTAACTGAGAATATCTGGTCCGTGGTTGAGCGTCCAGCTCTAAATCCGCCTTGGTATTCACCAATTACTTTATCAGCATAGGGCTTAATTCTCTTTTCTAGAATATTTCCAATCATTTACAGTAATACAATTTTCTTGGACTCTATAAAAGCTAATAATTTGAAATTGGGAAAAGGATATTTTTATCATAAATGTTGTGTCGGGTATAAAAACTATTTGAATCCCTCACTCCTTCCACCACCTCTCATACAAACCGCACTTTTTCACGAAATACTATAAGCCAATTTTCTCAGTAAGTATAACATTTGTCAAGCTCAAATTTTGCGCAAAATACTAAATTAGCATTATTATTAAGACCGAAAGACATTAACTGATTAGCAATTCTGCATCTACCACCTCCCATAGAATTCGAAACAATTTCACAACCTTACATAAAAATGATTTTCTAGAGACGTATGAATATTACTGGTTTGCAATTTGAGAGAAGTAAATTGCATAAACTTCAAAGCGATTTCTTAAAAACTCATTTAATATCCCCACATTTCTTCTACCACCTTCCATACAAACTGCACAATTTCATTAAATCTAATATATTAATTTTCTCATTTAAATTTTGAAGCTGTAGTTTTGTATAAAACATTTTTGTAGCTACTCTAGCATGATGTGAAAAAAGTAGCTTAATGCTTTCACTCCTTCTACCACTCCCCATATAAAGTTCCTTAAAATCACGAAAATTTCTATTTCACCTAGAGTATCGAATCATTGCGCTCGTAGTCCTGTTATGTTTTTTTTTCATGTGTCATTATGTGCAATGCACAAGCACAGTCAAAGAGGGAAGTATTAATGTAAATGTGAAGGAAGGGAAACTGAACAGAAACCATCAACTCAATACCTATAGAATTGGAATCTGCTTCACTTTTACATCGTTTGCCGATTTTATTTTTGATTAATTTTTGATTGCCAGCAGCAACTGAAAAATTCGTGTTCCAAAAATCTCACTGCCAGAAGTGGAAATCGAACCAATGTACACATAAGTACGATAACGTCTAAACTCTGGGAAAAAACGATTGAGTCAATCGTTCAGAAAACGCGCTTAAAGCTGGAGAAAACATGGAATCAATAATTTCAAAAGGAATAAGGTGGGTTTTCGCACAGTGGTATATAGATGACAATAAGAGAAAAATTAAAGGTGTAACAAAAAAAAAATGGAGATCAAGGTGTCGAAAGGAAAGTACATTAAATAAGTTTTAACTATAGAACGTTTTTACTGTATGGTAGGAACGCAATATCCAATCTAACTACTAAACTTACTAAGACAATAATAATATCAATGATATCAATACAACACAAGACTAAGCATTAAATATTGTAATTATATAGTTATATGGTCCACGAAATACAAAAAATCTTGCCCTACGCCCTTTAGAGACTTATATTTCCCTACTTTTGACAGCATTGCTTGTGAAAGATCTGACCTACCACCTCAATCTTAGTAAAATTAATTTCCACAGATCGAACAAATGTGTTAACTCTGAGGTTAGAAGGACAAGCAATTTTGATAGTAAATTCATTGAAGAACACAGCCTTATTCAAGCAGCCAGCAAAATCTGTGCGCAAAGGTAAAATTTTCAGTACAGACCAAAACATGAGTTTAATGTCAAAATTTCATGTATTGTTTTCTGCACCAATCTCTACCCTACATATATCTGAAGATCAACTACAAAGTAGTTTTATTTGATATTTTAACCGCTAGATACCAAAAAAATTCATTTATTTAGCAAACAAAACATGAGGGGGAGGATGAAAATTGACTACATTTCTTGTACTCCAAAACTAAATCGTCAATTTTTGAGATTTTTGCGCGATTCTTGATTCTCTTTAGAATTTGGTCATTTTTCAAACGATATCAAGAGCACAATTTTAAATTCTGGCAAGATAAGGTCCTTTTAGTCAGCTTGCGTTCACATATCCAGAAACTTTTGGATAAAAATTTTAAAAAATCCGATAAATTCCGGCATTTTGGTTTGTTATATTGAATTCCTTAAATCGAATTTTCTATATTATATCTGCGAAATAAAATTTTCTTTCGATGGCAAACGCCGCCAAACAAATTACTAAGAAACTACGGCCTCGATTTAGGAAAAATTGAGATGATTGGTTCTGTAAATTAACTTCATCCATTCCCATTTCTGGTAGAAATAGAACCTCGAGGTTAAATTTAATATTATTGAAAAGGCGAAAATTTCAAAAAATTCATTCAATCAAAACAAAATTATTGCTTTATTGCTAATTTCGATGTTGCCGATCGTGGTCACATCGATTAAATTGTCTGTTGATTCATAGATAATTTTATTTTATTATTTTATAAAACTTTTCAATTTCCTAAAACAGATGTTTGACGTAATTGAATGTTATTATATGTTTTTTAAAACTGATTCTGCCTCTTAATTAAAAAAAAGATACATTCTTATCGACTATGAAATGAAAGAATACATTTTCAAAATCTTTTCTCTACAATCAAATTGGTAGTACAATCTTCCTTGAAAAACAATTTAAAGTTATAAAAGTCAATAATTTAATGATGTTTTTATTTCGCAAATAATTTACACACCCTAGTCTACCCTATAGAAAGACAAATAACTTTCTTGCAAGGTTACCTTCTACATACATACGTCGGTAAAAATCATATATTTACTTACAATTCTTACATAAAATTAAATATTACTGTTGATTTTTTGACTTGAGATGTATTATTAGCAGTACAGTCACGTGAAACGACCTGTTTACGTGATTGCATAATATAACGCTTATCAACAAGCTTTGAACAAATTCTGGAGAAAATATTATTGTAGGTACGTACGTATATAATACCTAAGCATACAAGAGTGTGCAAAATAATTAGATTCAGAAATTCATTAACACCTTCATGATCGTCATGACTTTCTTAATGTAGCGAATAAAAGTACATATTTCTAAATATACAAATAGTCGTTACTTGCCATTTTACGTGGTTATTGCTTTAATAAAATCGATAAATAAATTCATTTTAACGTATAAAAAATGGGTTTTTTTTTTGCCCCGAAGATTACGTCGATTTATTAATAATGCATTTGGATTCAGGGTTAATGCGAAATTCAAGAGGCTGTGTTACAATGCTAAGTTGGTGAGTTCGATTGATACAGCTGAGTTATTATTGATTTTTTTTTGCAATTTAAAGGTACAGTGCAATAGGTGGTGAAATTGAATTTAGGATCAATTACGATAATTCTGTTGATTTATTTCATTATTCTAATGATAGTTTATGATCGAATTGCGAAAAAAATGCTGCTGGCCTGAAAATTTGTAATTCTACAATTGAATCTAAGAATTGTAATAAAAACCATGACCACCGTGATACTAACACAACTGGTTAATGAGCCTAATCGATTACCAGAAATTGCAGGTCAATTCTCCTATCTTTTTTACTTATTTCTTACTAACCAACCTGAGAAATATTCCCTCTCTGTAATACCACCTTCGACAATTGGAAATACGGATAACTTCTTGATTCGTGCACAATTTCCACCGCTGTCAGTTAAGACACCACGAAGAACTGTTTGGCATGGAAATGAGACTTGGATTCTAATGGCTGCGATAAAGCCTACAGACTTTTCGCCGACACTGTCCTGAAAGGTATGAAGCTTTTGATACCTTCTATTCATAAGAGTTCAGCCGTCGAAGGAATGTTTGTTTTACAAATGAATGTCTCGCGGTAATTTAGGCAAAGAAACAATCAAAATCTTAGGAATTGTTAAAATCCAGCTAACAGAGAACTTTATAGTGCATCAAGAAATACCTGTAAGTCTATCTTCAAACGTGTTAAATTTGATCACGACCAAAAACTTCTGTAGAAGATCCTTGAAGTCCAAAAGGCTCATCTTTTCATCAACAGTACCACTTGTTGATGGTGACCGAAATTGATTGGCGTCTCTCTCCTCCAAATCCTCTTCCTATACCGATATAATTGTGCACTGCATTAAAGGGTAACTACCTAAGATATAGGCGGTGTATAATTAAAAATTTCAATGAAATTATATTGAGCTAAATAAATGCCCCCCCGCATGGGGGTAGCTGTAGGTTGTGGTTTTACCAATTCATGCAACTATTATTAAAGAACAGCGACTCCACGGACCTGAACTAACCATCCCCTGTGGTATGTGGGCAGTAGAATTCACCCACAGCCAGTCTTGCTTGCCCTAAAAAATGGCAAATGGACACTCACATGGGCTTATCACCAGTGATTTTAAAACCTAACTGATACGAGAAACGGATATAGCACCTCAGATACGGCCGGATTGTTCTGTAACGTTTTTTGGCATTTGAAAACGGACTACGATGAGCTTAACAAGTCCTGGCACCAGCTAAAGGCCGATGCTCAGAATCGCGCCTTGAGGAAGAGAGCTGTTTCTGTCCTATGCCCCTATAGGGCGTCTTAACAGGAATTTGATTGAAATGAATAGGAAATATGTCCTTTTAAAGGCTGCAGAACTTTGAATAGTGATAGTTGTACTGAAAGTGATGGTAGAAAGCGCATGAAGCTTATAGTTTCTGGAAATGTATTTAGGCTTGGAATGCAAACTTTTCGTGCTGAATTTCAGGTTTGAAGTTTTAGGAAACTGATAAATTTAGAAACAGTTACATTGGCATGGGAGGTGCTAGAAGGAGTAGAAGAACCTTTTTTAAACGATTACTTAACAATCTTATCAGTATGGTCAACGTATATAGTTCAAATGTTTTCGAAGGGACAGGCTTTCTTTAAAAAATATATGAAATTTGTATAGGAGGAAGGACGATGAAGTTGATCATTTTATTAACATTTAAGTATTCAGCTTTGATAATATAAAAAATTTTTTTAGTTTAGCCCGTTTATGAAGTTAAATATTTTTTTTTTCCTGAAAATAACATGGAAAAAATTTCAGCTCTTTAGTTTAAAGCGTTCGAGAGTTCTTTAGTAGCCAGATATATTGACCAGAAGGTCACATGAGTTCGAGGTTTTGATCGACAACTAAGACTTTAGTAGCTTTGATGTAGCCTAGTGGATAGCGTCTTGGTCTACAAGTTTAAATCACTATCGACGCATGATTCCAGCACACTGCTTGCTTGGGTATATCTGCACGCTACTTTAATCTGCGAAAATAAAAATTCGTAAATAGAGGGTTGTGCGACGGGCTAATAATACTTCCACAGTAAATAAAAAAGTTTGAAAACCGGAAGGTCCGGAGGCTAAAGCCCAATTTGGGCTGTTGTGTCATTGAAGAAGAAGAAGAAATGGGTTAGGTGTGGAAGTTTTATTTCCCAAATTTTGGGGCTGTTGGAAAGAAGGGCGAGGCGATGAGCTACAGTCGGCTGAAAATTACACTCGACTATGGATGGGGATTGAAAGCTGAAATTCGACGAACGTATATCTTGGTTTATAGGGAGAAAGCAAAATTTCGACCGAACCTTTCAATGAGTTGATTACATCTTCAACATTTAGTACACAAAAAGCTTATGTTTTGGTACTATATTGGTGATGTACAGCTCCACCATAATCGATTTAAAGGGAAGAAATGTTGGTAAGGGAAGGGAGAAAGGAAGGGGTAGAGAAAAACATTCCAAAATTAATATTTCATGAATTTTTGTATATTTGGCTATACTAGCAGAGTACAACAAAATAATGTATGCATATAACACTAGGAACTGGAGATCAGCGAATTCAAACCATTATGTCACAAAATCCAATACAGGCAATAGGTTGTCAGATAGAAGTACATGGATAAAAATGAAAATGGGCAACAATTGGGCGTAAAGCCCAATCATGCGATACTCTAGATCAGAGTTGCCTAAACTATTTTGGTCGCGGAAACCTCAGGAGTTTTTTTTCCGAAAATCATGGAACCCTCATTTTTTTAATAATAGCTCTCCCAAAATTTAATACCATATTAAATGAAACAAATATTGTTTTGGTACTTCCAACTTTATTCAATAGAACGAAACTTGAAAAAAAAAGAAGAAACAGTTGATCATAGATCGGCATGTGCGTTTAAGCAAAAAAAAAAATACATGCCGTCTATGCGGTAATTTTCAGCTTTATGCCTTTGAACTGACAGAGTTGTGTTTTGTTCAGAAATTTGAATGGATGTTGAAAAAACTGAGAGAAGTAATATCTATTGGTATGATCGGATTTTCGGTATTAAGATTGTGGATGCAAGGCTTGAGACACTAAGAGAGCCAAATGTGAACATATAGTTACATGTCGGCTCAACTTGCTTATCATCTACTAATGAACACTAAAGGAAATTAGTACGAACACTATAAGGAACACCAGCATAAACCCTTTGCGATCGGAATATTCAAGGTCTACAAAGACAGAAACACTGTTATGAAATGCGATTCAATCCGAATATTCAAAAACAACAACTACACGAGGGGACGAATTCAGATCATGAACGTTCCCCCATTATGTTGTCCATCAAACGTTCAAGGTCTTCAACCTGCAGCAGTTCTCCAGTAGTGACGGAACACCTGCACTATTTGCCCCGAATGAAAATAATAACAACTACACACGGACACGAATTCTGATCATGAACGTTCAAACACTATGTATGATTCTGCAGACAGAAACGGTATACGGCGAACATTGGTGGAGGAGTCACACTGGTTTTGGAGCCGTCGATGAGTCAGTCGATGTGGAGAAAGCGAACTCTATCGCTTTCGATTGGCGAGCAATAAATTGTGCGCAAAAAAGTGTCAAACGTAAAACGATTTTAGTTCAATTAAATAAAGTCTTATGGTTAAATTAAAGTGAACTTATTCAACTGGTGGTTTTATTTTTAGTTGAAATCGAGCGCTCCTTGTACACTTCAATATTTAATATAACTAGTTTCGCCTGTGGTCGAAATTCGACCAATTGTGTGTAAAAAATAACGAAATTCATCTTGTTTGTAACAGAATTAATTGAAATTTTTTTATTTACAATTTCCTTATTCTTGCATATAAGTTTCCTTCAAATACCAAAAACAAATTTCCACAATTTTTGATTTTTAAGTTATAAGTTAAGCAGCAATGGACGCCAATGGAAATTCGGAATCTTTGGGGATTGCTGTTGTTGGTTTTTGCCTTCGATGAATACTTTCGGTATGCCGTCACTTAATGTTGGGCATTCATTAAGAGCTTGCGTAAAAGGTCAAGACAGTGGACTGGATCTACCGGTACTCGTCCGATCATCGAAGTCAAGCTGCATTGGACACGTGAAGTACTGAAATGGAGTCCCGCTTGTCTATTTTACCTGCCTTAACGGCATACAAACATGGCTTTCGGTTTGTGCACATCTATGGCACAGTACCTTTTAAAAAAGTTTCATTTCCCTCCTTTCATAATAAATAAAAAAAAGTCATTGCAATTTTCGATGCCCACATATTTATATATACTGGAACCCTTTAAATTTTTGGTGGAGCCCCATGGTTCTGGAGACCACTGCTTTAGATATTTTTTTTTAATTTAAAAAATTCTGATGTGAAGTAGTAGAAGGGCTGACGGCATTTAACTTATTTTTACACATCATGCTAGAGTTGGAATCAAAATGTTTTATACAAAATTTAAGCTTCAAAAATTTACTAGGTACTAACAACATTATTGTATTGTATTTAGTGAAATTGTGCAGTTTGTATGGGAGGTGATAGAAGCAGTGGGGAGTTCTTATTGAATTTTTCAGAAACAACTATAAATATCATTCAACTGACATATTTTGAAATGCAGATCTGTAGCATTCTTAATTTTCAAGAAAATCGACTTTTTGTAAAGTTTTAAAATAGTGTCATATTGTATGGGAGAGGTAGAAGGAGTGCTGCTAATCGCCTAATTTTCTTTTTTTGTCTTACTAATAATTCTAAATAAATATTTACTGTTTTGGACCAATTTTTTTACATCATGCTAGAGTTGCTATCAGATTGTTTTGCACAAAATTTAAACTTCAAAAATTTAATAGGTACTGAGAAAATTAGTGTATTATATTAGTGAAATTGAGCAGTTTGTATGGGAGGTGGTGGAAGGAGTGGGAGATTCTTAGTAATTTTTTTTTCAGAAATAATAACTATAAATATCACGCTTTTGACGTGTTCAAAATTGTAGATCAGTAGCATTCATACTTTTTAGGAAAATCGAAGAGTTGTGAAATTGTGTCGTATTAAATGGGAGGGAGATGAAGGAGTGAAGTTAATCGTCTAATTTTTTTTGGTCTTACTATTGATTCCAAAGAAATATTTAGTGCAAAATTTCAACTCGACAAATTTTATACGCACGCAGTAAATTGGTTTAGAGAGAGAAAGAAAGTTTAGTTTGTATGAGAAGTGGAAGAAGGAATGGAAGGATTCACATAATTTTTATACCGTAAATTTAATTTGGATAAAAATAATATATTCCACATTAAATATCAAGAGCTTTTATACTTATCGAAAAAAACTGTTTATTGTTTAAGATTTTGATTTTCGAGTGAGAATATGAACTTCTGTATCATTAATTTTTTTCTCCTTATTTCTTAGCGTTAGAAACTTTGTGGCAAACTTATAATACTCTCAGATTTCATCTAGAGTATATCAAGTCCATTAAAGAGAAGAATATTAAAGTTGTGCTCGATTTGTTGGCAGATTTTTAAGCTCTAGATGGAATCTGAGAGTATTATAAGTTTGCACTAAAGTTGGTAACGCCAGGAAATAATGTTCGCGCATTGTCGCCAAGGGTACATAAATATTTGCTGTCGCTCAAAAATCTCAAAATCGGATATCTGTCCGTCCTTCCACCCGTTCACTCCCTAACTTGAGAACGCGTCGAGCTAGAAAGTTCAAATTTTCTATGCGTCGATTTTGACAAAAAAGTAAGGTCAAGTTCGGGAATGAACCAAATCACCTCCGATACAAGTGATTAATTTTCAGTTATTTTCAATAATCAAATTTTCTTGGAAACCATAAAAGCTAATAATTTGAAATTTGGATTGTATTATTTTTATCATAAATGAGACATAAAGAACAAAAATTATTCGAATCTCCCCACTCCTTCCACTACCTCCCATACAAACTGCACTTTTTCATAAAACATTCGATGCCAATATTTTCAGTACGTATAGTATATATGGAGCTCAAATTTTGAACTTATTACTTAATTAGAATTATCATTAAAAAAAAAAAACTGATAAGCTTTATTGCCTCTACCCCCTCCCAAATCGATTTTCTTCAAAAGTTTGAATGTTACTAGATTGAAATTTAAAAGATGTCAATTTAATAATATTCTTAGTTATTATACTCTAGATGAAATCTGAGAGTATTATAAGTTTGCTCTAAGGTTTGTAACGCTAAGAAATAAGGCTTGGAGAAAAAAATGAATGATACTGAAGTTAATGTTATCACTCGAAAATCTTAAAACCGGATGTCCGTCTGTCCGTCCGTCCGTCCGTCTGTGCGCTCTCTAGCTTGAGAACGCGTTGAGCTAGATGGTTCAAATTTTTTACGCGTCGTTTTTGACAAAAAAGTAAGGTCAAGTTCGTGAACGGGCCAAATCGCTCCACCCCTTCTACCCCCTCCCATACAAAATGACACAATTGCGCAATTTGACAATTAAAGGATTTGCTCAAAAAGTATAAAAGCTATTAGCCTGAAATTTGGACTATATTACTTTTATGATAATATTAATCTACCATATAAAAATTATGCGTGTCCTCTCCCTGCTTCTACCACCTCCCATACAAACTGTAGTTGTCATGAATTACTCTAAGCCAATTTACTCAGTGTGTATACAATTTAGCGCGCTGAAATTGTGCACCAAATATTTATTTAAAATTGTTAGTAATGGGAAAAAAAATTAGACGATTAGCTTCACCCCTTCTACCCCCTCCCATACAAAATGACGCAAATTCGCAATTTAACAATAAATTAATTTACTCGAAAATTGTAAAAGCTATTAGTCTGAGTTTTGGGATATATTACTTTCATAAGGCTTTAAATCTACAGTAGAAAATTTTTTTGCGTCCTCCCTCTCCTTCCACCCCCTCCCATACAAACTACACTTTTTCATGAAATGCTCTAAGACGATTTTCTCAGAACATATAACATTTATAGAGCTCACATTTTGTAATAAATACTTAATTAGTATTATCACTAAGATCAGAAAAAAAATATTTGATTGGCTTCACTGGTTCTACCCCTTCCCATACAATATGACACAGTTTCATAACTTCACAAAAAATCGATTTTCTTGAAAAGTATGAATGGTACTAGTCTAAAATTTCAGGGATGTCAATTTTATAATATTCCTAGTTATTTCTGAAAAATCACTAATATCCCCCCACTCTTTGTACCACCTCCCATACAAACTGCACATTTTCACTAAATCTAACACACTCATTTTCTCAGTCCCCATTCAATTTTTGGAGTAAGCATTTTGTATAAAACATTCTTATAGCTACTTTAGCATGATGGGGAAAAAATTATTTCAATGCTATCACCCTTCCAAACACTCCCCATCCAAAATTTCTTGGGATGGCATCTAGAGTATCGTAAGATTGCGCTTTACGCGCAATCGTAGCCCTGTTATGTTTTCCTAAAAAATCACTCCACTCCTCCCATGCAAATTGCACAATTTCATTAAATATAATACACTAATTTTCTCAGAACCTATTTAATTTTTGGAGCTGACATTTTGTATAAAACATTTTCATAGCTACTCTAGCATGATGGGAAGAAAATTAGTCCAATGCTATCATCCCTTCCACCACTCCGCTTACAAAATTTCTTCGGATCGTGAAAATTTCTATTTCATCTAGAGTATCGTAAGATTGATCTTTATACGGAATCGTAGACCAGTTATGTTTTTATTTGACTTTAAGGAACACAGCAATATATTTCACAACACGACTATTAACAAAAAATCAAGTACGCGATACAATAGATACACTATAATATCTTTATTTTATATTTTTGCTTCTATTACCCTGAAACTTATTTCATTGATCTTAAATCGTAATCTTCAATTAGTTTTTGCTTGTTTCCTATTATATATTAAGTAATATTAAATTAGCATGCATTATCATTAAAAAAACTTCGTGTCAGATACCTACTCGAAAAGGCATATTAAGATAACCATCTTTTTTAGCTTACCATCTAATTCAAAGATTTGTTAAACACAGAGTTTTTTCCTATGAAAAATAAAACTCCATATAAGATGCAATGAACTAGATTTTTACCAAATCAGAGTAAATGATTGCTAAATTGAAATGTAGACTGAAAGTACACATTACAGTTAATTGGTATTCCAATGAAATTTGTTGGAATTATGTAAAAGATTATTTCATGCTTATTGCAAATTTCACATTAAACTAAGTCAAAATTCACATCGAAAATGCTGTGGGAACAATACGTGCGCTCTACTGTCTAATTAGTTTGTTTAGTTTTGGCTTCGGTGAAAAATTTATAGTGGCTTCATGTTGGAATGTAGATTTTCGTAAATAAAAGAAAAGTCTACCAGAATTTGTTTTTACAAATGAAACGAAATTACGATTGCGAAGTGAACCTCAATCGTGCGATATTTTTGATAAAGTACGACAATTTTAAACGAATTTATTTATTTAATTTTATTTAATCTACCGATATAAATCATACAAACTGGAACAATAATTCTCAATGAGTTTTATACGGTAAAATAATAAATTAACAACAATAATTTAAAAAAGAAACGCAATTCGAAATTTCAGAAAAGAATGAACATAGTAAACATTTTTATGATGATTATATTCTTGGGAGGTGGTAGAAAGAAAGATTTTGTTAGTTATTTTTATACTGGAATACTAACATGTCACAGGGGTATATGCACTACTAAAGGATACTATTCTTATAGTGATCAACGATTAATTTTCGTATTACGGATCGGAACTTATAGTCAAATAGCGGAATGAGGCTTAAACAATGATCCGTAAAAAATGCGCTCTCAAAAGGTATAATTCTTGTCAAAATTGACATGGAAAGTGGAGCATAAGGCGCATTACTGCGATGTTTTGATACTAACCGAAAAATATTCTCATTTGTCGAAAGTACTAAGTAACTTACCGAAAAAATGCGATGTTGCAACCGAAAATAATTTCGACAAGATTTAACGTTGGCATAGCGAGTCATTAAGATTAATAGCCAGCTTACATCATCATTCATCACTTAAACTAATTAATAAAATCTCAAATTGCTGAATGACAAAAGCACTTGGAATTCCAGCAGACAACACTTGACCAGCATTCTGCTACCCAATGGTCGCTCGAAATGCGTTATCATAGCATAACACAAGAAGCACTTTATACTCACATATCAAACCAGAATTACGCCAATAAAATCGATTTAACTGCTGAGCATGGAAGCAGTCAGCTTTATTAGCCATATAAAAATTAATAAGAAGCACAAAAAATAAAAAGAAAAGAAAAACCGATTGGGATCTCAGTCATAAAGGCAATTGGCTAATTGGTCATTAGAGACTCCTTCCTGGCGTCTGATTCGAAGCTACAAGTTACCATCGCCGTTCATGATGCCATTAATTTGAGATGAATAAGATTTAGCACTTAAGGCTTTGTTTTAAAGATTTTTTTTTTTGTTTCAGGTGCTTGTTTCTTAATTTTTTTACTCGTTTCATATGATGGATATGGCTAACTGATTCGGGTGCCTTTTTGATTATGAAATCCTGATGAATTCTCGGAACAATAGTATTCAAGTTTGACATTGAAATAAATAAAAATAGATTATGAATCAGCATGATAATCATAATTATTAAGAGATATCAAATAAACATATTTAAAATTTAATTAAAATTATAGAAAAAATGGTTTTAATCAAACGTATTACATTTTTATTTTATTACTTTATTATTTTAATAATAAAGTATTGTGATCGACTTGGAAAAAAAAATTTGCTACCCTGAAATTTTGTTTTTTCGCGTTTCATGACTAATTTAGCCTAAAAATGCAAAAAGAAACATAAGAATTATGATTGGGCGTAAAGCCCAATCATATGATACTCTAGATGAAATACTCACTTACCTTTTGTTTGGGAGGTGGTAAAAGCAGAGGGGGGGAGTTTTGTAATTTTCGTATATAACACCGAACGTACTATACAAAATGTTTCATGCTGAATTTAAAGCTTATTGCTTTCATAATTTTCGAGGAAATTGAACAATTTTTGTCTGAATTTATGGTATTTGTATGGGAGGTGGCAGATAAAGTGAGAGATTTTGGATGATTTTGATACTGCTTATCAACATTCTAATCACATTGCTTTGTTACAATTTTAATGTCCATAGCTCTCATATGTTCGAAGGAGAAAAACTTTTCTTGAACTTATAATATAAAAATTTGTATGGGAGGTGATAGAAGGAGTGGGGTGAAGGCAATATTTTTATAGCTTTTATAACAATTATTAAGGGACAAATTCTGGCACAATTTCAAGTTTCTACTTCTTCTACTTTCTATGAAAATCGGTTAAATGCATTTATCAAAATTCTGCATTTGTATGGGAGGGAGTAGAAAGGATATACGAATCAAAACCAAATTTTTTTGATATCAATCATATTTAAAATAGTATACTTTTCTCAAATTTTAAATTTGATAGCTTTGACGGTTTTGAAGAAAACTAATTTAATTGAAATTCCGAAATTTCGTAAAATTCGTATGGGAGGGGGTAGAAGGAGTGAGGTAAAGTTGATAGTTTTTCCAAAATTAGTTGCAATTAAAGAAAAATTAATTATGACAAAAATTAGTTCATTTGGCTTTGCTAGTTGCAATGCAAACCGAATAAATGCATTTTTGAAAATTGTGCATTTGTATGGGAGGTGGTAGAAGGAGTAAGGAGATCGGATCAATATTTCTTGAGATTAATGATATTTATATCATTATACTATGAACTAATTTTCAAGTCAATAGCTGAAACAGTTTCGGAGAAAAATCTATTTCTTTAAATTTCGAAATTTCATGAAATTTGTATGGGAGGGGGTAGAAGGAGTGGGGGGATGTGGCCCGTTCGCGAACTTTAAGTTACTTTTTTGCTAAAAATGACATAAAACAAATTTCAGCACGATAGGTCAAAGCGGACGGACAGACAGACGGACAGACAGCAACTGGGAATCGAGATTTCTGTACCCTTGGCGGCTCTGTGCGAGCATTATTTCTTAGTGTTACAAACGGTAAGGCAAACACAATATACTCTCAGATTTCATCTAGAGTATAAAAATTAGTCTGTCTGTACGCCGTCCGCCGTACGCCGGTGTGTACGCTCAGCGCACATTAACTCTCAAACCCTTCAAGATAGAAATTTCATTTTTAGAGGGATTGTAGATAGTTGCGGATCTCAGGCGGACACCCATTTTGTGGGGTGTACGGGTTCAGGGGGAGGTGGGGGGAGCGCTAACCGAAAAATCCGAATTCAAATATCTCAACCATGGTTACAGCTAGGAAGCTAAAAGTCAACATGCATATAGAAAAGTTTGTGAGATAACTTTTAAAAATAATTTAATTTTTTTATCCATTGGGGTGCAAAAAGGAGGGGCTAAGAACCAATTGTCGGCCGAATTTTTTTTTCAAATGATTATATCTTCGAATTCATATTTTGAGACCTTTAAGCTGGCATATAGATCCAGTAGAATCAGTTTATATAAAAGCTAATTACTGTAAGGGGGAGGGTCAGGTGCAAAGAAAAACACTTATTAAGCTATGTAATTGAATCTTAGAACCTATATTGAGCTATACTAAAGAAATACGAGAAAAATATAATATTTTGACAAAATAGTAGTGGGGGGAAATGGGGAGCATTTTCAAAATGGTGCACTTTCCAAAATTTTAAACCGTTATAATTCAAAATTGAGTGCAGATAAAAAATTTAAATTTTGTCAAATTGTAGAACTAGATAGTTTTTAAATTTGGTAAAAATTTTGGTTCGGGAGGTGTAAGGGGAGGGAGGTGGTAACCAAAAATGTCGAAAATTTTAAGTGATTTTTTAAGGGCTTTGGTAAAAGATATAAAATTTACATTTTCCGTGTGGATACATCTATTTGTTGTACATACAAAAAATAAATAAAAATTCCACAATTGTTATGCACCTACCCCCTGGTCTACCGTGCACAAGGCATTTCATGTGCAATGAAAAAACCAAATAAACTGAAAATTTTTGAATGAAATTTTAAGGTAGAAAGTTGAAAATTTGCGAAAAGCATTTAAAAAAAATCCCTAAATACTAACTGGTCGAAAACCTTTAAAACTTCTACCCCCTCCCATACAAAATTATTTTTTCGACCATTTTTAAGAAATCAATTATCACCTAACTATTAAAAGCTATCAATTTGAAATTTTGCATAAAAACTTATAAAATTAATTGAAATGAAGTTGCTTTAAAAGTTTTGCAATTGCGCTTGCCCTACTACCCCCTCCCATGCAAAAGTATCATTTCGACCAATTTTATTGAATCAACTAATAACTAACAAATTAAAAGCTACAAATTTTAAATTTTGTACGAGCACACTAAAAGAGAAAGGAAATAAAATTGCGTAACAAATTTTACGATTCCCCTACCTCCTCTACCCCCTCCCATACAAATGTTTCGTTCCGTGAATATAAAATACACCGAATCTTATGAAAATTCTATGCAACTTCGTCTATGAAACTGGCATTCTATACAGAGAATATTGAACGTGATTCAAGCAATTAATGAAAAAATTATTAACATGCACCTACTCTTACCATCACGCCTCACCATTCCCCTCATAAAAACTCAAACTTGCATAAATGAACGAACGAAATATTGATTATAAGTACTGGAGCCTTTGAACGTTTCCCCAAAGTGTTAAATTGACAATTGCCCTGCCCAAGAACCCCCTTTCACTTAGTCTTCCCTAACCACTCTAACATGCATATTGACTTTCCACGCATCCGCAACTTGTCCCAAGAATAATAAAGTTTCGCCCGACTTTTTGGTAGTTTATTTATAACTAGCGATCCCCCGTGACTTGGTCCGCGTAAGAATCGCAATAATAAGCAATTTTTGAGAATATAGTTAGTAATACATTATGAGCTGCTTAGTTTAATGGCTCTTTGAACACAATGCTTTGTATTTTGTTGGAATCAGAACCATAAATTAATAAAAATGAAACCATGATACTAGCATTTGTATGGGACAGGATCGTGATCAAATCAATCCCGTGAATTGAGATCATATACGTATTGAAAAGCGTTAAGGCCATGTGAATAGTTGTGGCTTGTGTTAATTAAAAACAAAGAAAAAAAAATTAAGCCTCAACATAACAGGACTACGATTGTGCGTAGAGTCCAATTATACGATGCTATAGATGAAATTGAAATTTTTGGGATCTCAAAAAATTTCGTATGGGAAGTGGTAGAAGGAGTAATAGCATTGAACTAATTTATTCCACATCATCTACAGTAGCTATAAAAATGTTTTGTACCAAATTTAAGATTCAGGAAATTGAATAGATACTGAGAAAATTAGTGCATTGGTTTTAGTGAAATTGTACTTTTTGTATGGGGAGTAGTAATAGAAGGTGGGGTGATTTTTTGAGAAAAAACTATAATCATCATACAATTGATATATATTAAATTTCAGTTCAGCAACTTTCATACTTTTCAAAAAAATTAAATTTTGGAAAAGATGTGATATTATGTCACATTGTATGAGAGGGAGAAAGAGGGGAGAAGCTAATCGGTTTACATTTCTTCGATATTACTTATAATAATAATTAAGAATTTAGTACAAAATTTAAGTTCGATAAATATTATACGTACTGAGCAAAATGGTTTATAGTATTTCATGAAAAAGTTTAGTTTGTATAGGAGGTGATGGACGGAAGGGGAGATTCAAATAATTTGTCTACCATAGATCACATTTATGATAAGAATAATATAATCAAAATTTCAAATTATTCACTTCTATGGTTTTCAAGAAAATTTGATTATTATATATTGTTGAAAATGAGTAATTTTGTATGGATGGTGGAAGAAGGCATTGGGATATTGAAATAAGACTAAACGTAAATTACATCTCGAAAAATATCTAGTAAATTGTGAAAGTTTCATTACAATCGGTTCAGCCGTTTTTGCGTGAAAGCCGGACAAACAGACAGACAGACAGATAAAATTTGAAAAACGTGTATTCCTGCTTAGTTATTACTAAAATAAAGCAAAACACTAGCTTATTGTTATTTCTAAACAAATAACAGACAGACAATACAATTTGTATGTGTATTAAAAATTTCATTCAATCAGTGAATGAATAGAATAAAATTGTGAGTATGTGTGATTTCAAATTTGTAAATGGAGGGCATACGTCACGTGTGACGAGCTGATATCTGTATTTCTTTGATATATCAATTGTAACCCGAAATAAAAACTGAAATTAAAAATTAAAAGGGAAGATTTCCGGATTTCGCGCTATTACGCTTTATTAAATGTAACGTTTCGAAATGTACAGTGGAAATATTCAACAAACCACTGAAATAACCTTTAAGATTCAAAAATCAATTTTGGTAATCATTCGTTGCGATAGCTTCGAAAGACTCTGACAAGTGATTTACCATCATTGACAGCGGAAACATTTAAAAACCAAAAAAAACAAGAAATTTCTACCGTATCAAAATTCGATTAGGATAAGGTCATGTTTCCTGTCATATAGTCTTTCCTAATAGGAAGGAACTTGTCACTTTCACCTGAAAGGAAGCCGATGATAAATTGGTTTTGAATTAAATAGGAAGCCAACACGGTTTGGTCATAATGATGGCGTCATAACAACCTGAAGAATATAAGAAAGGAAACTGTATATCGTAAATATCCGGTGGCCAGTATTTTCCATTCAATAAATGAACACACTCCCGCATAATACGTTAACGTGTTAAGCTCTACGCTGACTTGTCATTTTTTTCATAACCCACCTAATACACCTGACTTTTCCGATGGGATCAGCATGAGGTTAACTTGGACGAATGATTAAATTCAGCTTTATTCTTCCACATTGAAAAAAAAAAAAACGAAAAAAAACACTCAGATCAAACAATTGTGGGAATAAAAAGCGGCGATCTTCATTGAAATAATTAAGTTATTTCGAGTGTCAATGTCAAGTGCATTTTCAACAGGCTTTTCCTAAATAAGATGCACGAGATTCACAGCCGGTAGTGACTGATGTTGTTTGCGGAAGACTTGGCTCAAGGTGAATTCTACCATCGTTCAATATTTTACGTGCGTCCAGTGAAAATCACTGATTTCAAATTTTGTTACTTTCATCATTTTACAGATTCCGTGATGATAAACATCTTGGAACAATCGTGAGATGATTAGCTTTCCGGTGGAAAAAAAAACAATTACCTTGAATTGCGGCGATCGGACTGTGATTCATCAGTTTAGATAATTTTAGCGACGATTTCTGTTTTGTGTGTGCGATGTTTCGGACTAGCATGTCCCTAAGTTTGGTATTTTATTCGAACTTAGCCCAAGGTTAAGAAACGCTTTTCAGAGTTTATTTTTTGTTTTTTCCTCAAATGGGGTTAAACAATTTTCAGAGAGTTCAATGGATTTTATCATGTCGCAAAATTACTAGCAACTTGCATGAGATAAGATTTTAAAAAAATAACAAATTAGAATCAATTTAGCGCACCACTTAGTCCTCATCCAATGGTTTTTCTTGTTTTTTATGCGGTTCTTCAGCCACTATAATAATTATGAAGAGGTCAATATCCCACTATTTTGGAAAATTAGATAATTAAACGTACGCTGGCATGATTTCAGAGGATGGGCGGCGGGTCGTAGTTAGTATGTATGAATGTTCACAAAACCTGGACCAATTTAGTTGTCCTACTGAATGAAGGAAATTATTGATAGAGATCATTCCCCTGTAGACTTGTGCGCAGGAATTGTTTAGGTGTAGGGGGGAGTTCTTATGCGCACCTGTTGCCATATTCAGCTTGAACTTTAGCTTTTTTGTTTGTGACTTAGAACTATTTATGTTGCTTTCAACTGGAGGCACACATACGTACATACTGGATCGCTCATCGAACGTTTGCGATCTTCAACTGTTTACGACTTTTAACTGTTCGCGCATAAATGGATAATAAGTGTACCCGCACATTCAAACAATATTGATGAAACGAAGGACTCAATAAAACAGAGAGCAGAGTGATGAAGTAAAGGGAAGGAAAACTAGCCAAAAAAATGGCGATAAAGTTCGTATGATAAATATTGAGAATAGTAATGTGATCAGGGACATCGGCAGCATCAGGCACACTTTAAAATCTTCCTAATTCAAAAAATTGAAAAGCAAGATAAGACGTACTCCATACTCCAAATGTTCTTATCTTCTTTGTTGGTTCCTAGCCTGAAAGCTTTTGTATACCTAGTCCTGCCATAAGTTCTGTTCTGATCAGGGATATCGACCACAGGCACACTTTAAAATCTTCCTAATTCAAAAAATTGAAAACCAATATAAAACAACAAACTCTATACTCCAAATGGTTTTACCTTCTTTGTTGGTTCCTTGCCTGAAAGCTTTCGTATACCTAGCCCTGCCATAATTCTGTTACAAGGAAAATTTTCAATAGAAGACCTTGACTTCGTAAATTTATATTTTCAGGAAATATTTGTAACAGTATTACAAATGGAAAAACAACAAATTTTTTCAAAAGAACCTCCTTTTGCCTCAAAACAAGCCCGGATACTACGTGGCTAGTCGTCAATTGCAGTACGCGCCTTGTCCAGCGGAAATTTATCACTTGCCTTGAACAGACAAACCATAACGAGTAGTCCAACGGATTGAGAACCAATCTGTGGCTCTTATAAACTCAAGAATGTTTTCCTCACGACAAAGCTGAGTTGATCTGGCCTTGCCGGTGGGTACACATTCCTACAGGAACATCCATGGTATCGCTCAAGACCATCACAACACGCTCTAAAATATCTTCTTAAAAATTACTGGCCCGAGTTTTGATGCCCTTTTCACAAAAATAAAGGTTTGTGGTGCCCTCGTAGCTGACACCCACCAGACCATCACTAACGAGCAAGGATGACCCTTGTACCCAATCAACTTTTTTCTCGTGCTTTCCGAGAGCTAGAAGCATATGTAGACCCTGTCATTTTGACGGTTAAATATTTTGCGATTGTGAAGTTTTCTCGTCAGAAAATAAGACGGAGTGATGCTGACCATCCGCATAATGAGCGAACAAAACCTTCGATTTTTCTGCTCGTATGGTTTAAACTGGTGCAAACATCTGACCTGTTGCTCTCCGAAAAGCACGCATTTGAAGATCATTTCTGACCGATCGTGACATGATCCGATTGAAATATCAATCTCCGTGGCTGAAATCTTCGGTTAGGAGTGGATTTCTTTTGATCCGAGCAGCCACAGCACGCACAGCATTCTTCGTCTTCTGTCTCTCACAGATTGTTGAATTTTGAAATGTTGAAACGATCTATTGCACGCCTAAAACTTCCTGTTTGTTGAAAGAAAAGATTTCCGGATTCTACACTGTTACGCTTTATTATTCGTGACGTTTCGGTCTCTGCTGAGACCTTTATCAAACTGTTTGTTCCTAACGTTTTTGGCGTTCAAAAAATTTCCAAATTTGACCTGCCAGCCTGGGCATAGCCATTACGGCAGTGTAGTTTTCTTTAACTGTTCTATACCTCTAGATAGGTCGCGATCAAAAGTTGAACCGGGGGATATTTTAAGCGAAAAAAACTTTGCTTGATTTTCAAACAGAATTAGCAAAGACCAAACATTGTAACAGAGCTTATGGCAGTACTAGGTACATGTTTCCCCCGAAATTTTTGCGCACAGCCTTTCTGTTATGCATCAATATGCCATCCGTTTCAACAGGAACTCTGCAAAATGATTTTGGTGTCTTCAATATGACCTTAATAACTAGCGAGATGTGCTTATAAACTGTACAACGTATATTTGGATCATACTGCCAAATGTTTTTAACCGTGTACTCCAACGTGAATTTGTCTTCATCCTCTTAATTCATGATTCAACATTCTCCCTCACATCTCCTTGATGCTAGCCTCACAACAAAACAGATACAATTCTTAATTAATTAACCAACTGGAGTCTGACCGAATATTATTAGTTTTTTTTTCCAAATAACAGAATGACAAATTTTTCAAACTATAAGAGACTTAGTTTCGCAAACATAAGAGTTCAATTAACTTAATTGAGAAATACCATACTAAATGGTTTCGAAAATCCAAACATTCAAGCTTTATAAAAGGTATACCTATATTTATTTGTTTTTAACCATTTTAAAAAAAACTTTGTAGCACTTTCCAGCCGGAATTCTTCTTACTTATTCGTAAAACTTCAATTACGATCTGTATGCTAATTTGAAGTTAATTATTTCGATGGAATTGTCAATGTCGCAAATGTGGGCACCAACTGCCACCAGCGAGGCAATAGTTTCAGAGCAACGACAGAAATTTCTGGTACATTATATAAAACATTCATCCTCTGAATAACAAAACTTTAAGGGCTGCATCAACGTTGCGAAATAGTTTTGAGCTTAGTGAATCGTAATTGAGTAGTATATTCTCTAGACTATAGAAATTAATTACAATTGAATAAACTCAAAAAGAGCATTTTGAATTTGCTACGCATCATTTGCAACTTAATCGAAAATAGTGTGTAGTGAGCTGTTCCGTAAAGCTAACGAAACTTATAAGAAAGTTAAAGTAGGTGAGAGAAAAATTTGTTTAGGTCAGAACAGGACTTTTTTGCATTTAGAAGAAAATCTTTACTTGCATCGATATACTTCATAAGCCTTTAACAATGTGTTAAACAACCACACCGAGACAAAAAAACTTGTAATAGTTACTACGATTCGGTGTAACATACGGCCCCACCGATCGAATACGTGCATATTTATCGGATCTATTTATATCTTATCGGATAGTCAGGCAGTTCTCAAAGCTTTAGCGTCCAAAAAACACGGATCGAGGCTTGTTTGGGACTACCATCAAAACTTAATCATCCTGGGAAAAAGGAACAAATGTGGGTCCCAGGACATACGGAGATTGAGGGAAATGAAGGGGCAGACCGCCTCGCAAAAAAAAATGGCGCAGACACATTTTTTTTTGGACTAGTGCCATTCTGTGGAAAACCAAAAGGACACTTTAACCTTATACTTAGAGAGTGGATTGAACATAGAATCTACTGGAATAGACTTTCAGGGTTATCAATCTCAAAGAAATTTATCCTACCACAAAAAAACAAAGCAGAGGATCTTAATTCAGCAAGAGTGATATTAGTACTCTAATTGGCCTATCGACGGGGCATAGTGAAGTAAACCACCACCTCAAAAATATGGGTCTAGCTGAAACCGACATCTGCCGCCTCTGTCTAAAAGACTCAGAAACGACAGAGCATGTCCTATGTCACTGCGAGGCAAGGAAAAGATTCAATCTTCTATTTAGGAAAAGGTTTCCTTACAACTGATGAACTAGCCAATATGGCTCCCTTAAAGATACTTAGATTAGTCAAAGCTATCGACTTAAGGTAGTGTAAAGTGACAGTAAACGCACGATAGGCCAAAAAGTGCTCTCACGTGTTCCCTAAGTAAAATAAATAATATCAGATCGGATGTCTACTTTCAAATTAAACACTGGAGAAGCGACCTCCCAATCATCAAGTCATAAATTTTATTTGAAATTTACATATATACATAATTCAAATTTGGCAATGTACATAGATAATGAAAATAACTTTCATATCCAGATTATCCGGATATCGTATTTTTAAACTCCAGATGAAATTTTAACGCTAAGTTATAAGGATTCTGAAAGTTTCAAGGCTTTCTCGATATTTCTCAAAAATTTCATGTCCAAGTGATCGTCAGTTAATTTCAGCAAAAAAAAATATATATGTTCTTTTATGAGATATATCACCCCCATCCACCTCCCATACAATTTGACAAGGTTTTGAATTTTAAAGGAATTTTTTTTTTCATCCAAACAACCAAAATTATTTATGTCGTAGGAATATGCTGATTTGAACTCATTTGAAAAAAAAAACACATATTTCTAAACTAAAGGATAGCTGGTAGCGGTTGCAATACCCTGAAGATTTTTCCTATTTCTAGCCATCTAAATATAACCTTGATCAACTCAAATACTTCCACACGAATTAAAAATTCGCCCAAAATATTGCGATGTGAATAACAATTAACGTTTTTGTTTTATTTCGTAAAAGGGATACTACCTCCTAGCATACAAATGTCTAACCTTCGAAAATACGATACAAATAAATATTACATTGCTTTTCTCAAAAAGTAGTAGAAATATAAACTTTTACCAAAATTTCTTTTACAATGATTGGAAAAAAAATTCAAAATATCTACCAACAAGTCGCGCATAAATTTATTATTCTTAGGACAAGTTGAGGATATGTGGTAAGTCAATTTGCTGGTTACGGAGGGTAGCGATTACTAAGTGAATGGGTGTTCCAGGGCAGGGCTGTTGCCAATTATTTAACGCTTAACTGCAAATTTCGATCAATAGCTCCAGTACGAAGTTTCATTGTTTCATTCAATTATTTCTGAAAATTTGGGTTTGTATGGAGGGAGGGGGCTTTATAAGGAGTGGGTGAAGGTTAATAATATCTTAATAGATTGCTTGAAGCACGTTCGAAATTCGCTGTATAGCATGTTAGTTTCAAAAACAAAGTAAGTTCTTTGAAATTCGGTGTATTTTATATTCTTGAAACCATACTTTTCTATGAGAGGGGGTAGGGGAGTCTAGGGAATCGTAAAATTTGTGATGCAATGTTATTTCGTATCTTTTGAAAGATGTTCGTACAAAATTTCAAGTTCGTAGTTTCTAATTTGATGGTTATTAGTTGGTTTATTAATATTGATCGAAATCATGGATGGAGGGAAGGGGCAGGATGGATTTCAAACCTTTTGATGAAACTTTGTTTTAAATATTGTTAAAAGTGTTTGTACAAAATTTGAAGTTGACAGCTTTTAATGGTGTGGTGATAACTGATTTCCTAAAAATGGCCGAAAAAATACTTTTGAATAGGAGGAGTGTGAGGGGAGGCGCTATTTAATCATGAAACGTTAAAAAAAAAATTTCAGAGTAGCAATTTATGTTTTCTGTATTGTATCATCATACTTTACTATTAGAATAATAAAGTAAGACTCACTGATTTCACCGCAACCCTTAATCCCATCTCCCATAAAATGTTTCCATATTTTAGAAATATAAACTTTAAAATTGGTACAGAGAATGCTAATAGCTGTTTCCAAAACGGCGAAATCCTCTTACCCCTTTAACCACCTCCCATACAAACTTCACCGTTTAGTATTTTAAAGAATTTGGTATAACATATTTTGTAGTGCATCCCATCAAAATTAAAGCAGGATTGGCTTTACTCCTTATCATAGTTCTATCAAGTTTTCCTAGCTTCGCAAACCTGGAGGTGCAATTCGTAAAGTGGTCCTAATATTCAAAACATTTATACTAGATTTAGAATTACTTGCCATGAGATAAAAATATCCCATATAAAATTGTAACGAAATGAATGTCAACAGGAATATGATTTTCTGCTGATCAATCTTCGGCAATATAATTTTGAATTTTTGAATGACCTTACCCAATACATACAAAGTATTGAATACTCTTCGAATTTATTTATACGAAGACTTTTTGCTGCTTACATTTTGGCTAAAAGTTTACATCTTTTCGCTTTTGGATCTGGACCCACAGCTTCTTGATTTTTAGTACAGTATTGTATAAATTATTGTGCTATGTGGAATCCAAGAAAGAGAAGAACTTGAGGTTTGCCCGATTTAAAAATAATAAAAAAAAGGGAACATTAAATAACCCACATTGCAGAGCGTTTCTGAGATAAAACAAGTACCATTTCAAGATAGGAAAAATCACAAACTAGGCTGTAGCCTAGTGGGTAGCGTGTTGGTCTACAATGCGAAGGTCGGGAGTTCCAATCTGTGTCGACTATAATTTCAGCACACTAATTGCGTGGGTATATTTTGGTTACCTCAATCCGCGCAAATGAAAATTTGTACATAGAGGATTGTGCTAATAACCCTTTCACAATGACAAATAAATATTAGCCTGAAATTCAGGAGCCCAAGGCCCGATGTGGGTCTTAGTGCTATTGGAGATCATTCAGATTAGTTGTGTTGGGATGAGTGCATCGCATACGTGTCTAGGGCGACAGAAAGTTTAGGCTTACAAGTAGTTTACTGAAAGACTAGCAATAGGGAGGCATTTATGTCCTCTTTAATTAATGAAAAGGAGAGAGGTTTGAGAGCCCTCGTTCTACCATAGGTTTATTATATGAGCAACAGCAGAAAATATGCGTTGATTGCAGACGGCGTGGATTACGTGACTTTCATAATCCTTTTTTGTTTCGTTATGTTTTGTAATTCGTGTAAATATGACTGGCGATGGAAAAAACATTGCGCTATTAGAGTCTATATTCCATATTTAATCAGCCATTGAACAAAATGTACATTTCAATTACACAATAGAGAGTGAATGTAAAAAACCTTACAATAACACTTAATATATATGATCCATTAGAAAATTACCAAGAAAATACACAAATACTCAAAGTGACAATAAATAAATAATTAAATTAACATTGTGAAAATAGCAAATTTTTAATTTTAAAATTACTAAAAGAAAGAAAGTCGAAGTTTATCATGATTAACCTGAAGTCTTATGGCAGGAAACTGTAAATAAGCCTCAAGTAGAGCGTGTAGGGTGTAGCCTAGTCGGTAGCGCGTTAGTCTTGTAATGCGAAGGTCGTGAGTTCAAATCCCGATCGACGTAATATATAATTCCAGCACATTGCCTGATTGGATATACCTTGGTTACCTCAATCTACGAAAATAAAAAATTCGTAGATAGATGGTTGGGCGAAGGGCTAAGAACCCTTCCATAATAAATAATGAAAAATATTAAGGAACCTGAAGATCAGGAGGCCAAGGTCCGATTTTGGCTGTAGTGCTATTGTAGAAGGTAGAAGAGCGCCTGGAGAATAAAAAACATTGTAAGTTCTACGTAAATTTAAAGAATGTGTGCCTAGTAGAGTAGTTAGCGGGCGGCTTTTTAACACGAAAGAATTCGATCACAGCTGAGTGACACTTATGGTGAGGACTCCAAACAACAGAAAAGTATTGTAATATACTACGAACTAGTGAGATGAAAAGCAAAACAGCGGTACTAGTACGAGAAAAAGTTGAAGAAGTTCGAAGGACAAAGCCAGCGAATCGATAGGCCTGGTTAATAATCAGCTCCTAATGAGCAGTGAGACTCAACTTCACATCAAAAGTCACACCAAGATCCTTCATGGTCAACACGTCTGATAGTCGATTACCATTGATAAAATAAAGTAATTCGGGCGGATCAATTTTAAGCGAGTAAGACATTGCATAGCATTTACCAATGTTTAAATCTATATCATTTGGCAAACACCACTGAAGTAGTCGATCAAGGTCAGCTTGTAATATATTGCGATCTCAGGAATTAATCACTCGGAAATTTTTGAGGTCGTCAGCATCTAGGAGACAAGAAGAAGAGACAAACTGGGTAATTTGTAAAAAAAAGGAATAATAGTGGGCCAAAAATAAACGCCTGACGTACATCAGACCTCGCCCTAAATACATAAGACGACCCCAAAAATTTACATGCATGTTACGATCCAGTCAATTAAATTGACTGAGACGCCATACATTTTAAGTTTCTCTATTAAAATCTTGTGGTGCCTTTGCAAAATCTATACAAACAGTATGAACAGAATGATGGAGTTCGAGCGATTTGGCAATAAAGTTTGTAAACTCACCGAGATTGGTTGTTGTAGGCTTTCCTCTAACAAAACCGTGTTGATAGGACGATAACAGATGACCGGATTCGGCACTTATTACGTTGTGTACGACACGATCAAAAATACTTCCAAATAAATAATTGAAAAAGCTTAAATCCAAACTTAAGGACCCCTTAGACTATCAAATTTGCTTGGCAAATCTGATTTTCAAGCAAAAAAAAAAAATTCGTATACACGGTGAAATATATCGACAAACATCAGTTTACTGTTAGTGCTATTAGCCTATTATGAGTTGACCAGCCGAAAACTCTTGTTATATCTTCATTAATACGCGCAGCACAGTCATCAATAAGACCCACCCATCTACTCAAACAAAGCTGAACGTCATCAGCGTATTATATGAATATTGCAATCTTGAAGTACGTTGGGCAAGTCATTAATGTGGACCCAGTATAGAGCCTTGTGGTACGGTCCCGTAAGAGAGTTAGAGATGAAGAAACATCTTCATCGACCCGATCTTCCTGCCAACGGTCATAGAAGACATTGTGCAAAAGTTTTATAGCGAAAGGGGTAAAATCAAAATTTGATGATAACTAGGCAGTAGTATTCATGATCTACGAGGTCAAAAGATTTAAAGAAAATTCAGTAAGACTAGGTATGTTTATAGATTTGAATTCATGGCAGCTCTTATGTCGGAAGTTATTCAAAAAAGCACCGATTCACAACTAAGTTGCGGCCGGAACCCAGATTGAAAGCGTGTAAATAATCATATTTTAAAAACAAGACACTTGAATGGACATAACTCTCTCGAGATATTTAGACAAAAAGAACAAGCTAATAGGCCGGAAATCATTGACTTCATTAGGAGAATTAGTTTTTGCAATCGGCAGTACTGAGGCAAGTATCCATGTCATAAGAAAGGCATAATATTGGAAGAGTGTTGCAATAAATGTAAACCCGGACTTCAAACTGTTAAACAGCGTTTGGCTAACTGTCTTTTTGATTTACACATATCAGCCGTAATTTGTAAGATTTCAAAGATTAGACCTGATAGTTCTCCTACAGATTCTTTATCACACTAGTACGAATATTTTGGTGGTATAAGATTGTCCGTAAATTATATAATAATGGCTTAAAGCCCAATCATGTGATACTCTAGATGAGATGGAAATGACTTTAATATACCGGAAAATATGTTATCTCAAATTCTTTCGAATTTGCATAGGAGCTGGTAGAAGTAGAGGGGGAGGCTTGTATTTTTTGTATATGACACTGAACATGGCATGCAAAATGTTTTTTGCTGAATTTAAAGTTTTTAATTTTCATTATTTTTAAAGAAATTGGTCATAGTTTTCCTGAAATCGGGGATTTTGTATGGGAGGTGGCAGAACAAGTAGAGCGTTTAAAACGATTTTGAAACTACTCATCATCATCCTTATCACCATGCTTTGATTCAATTTCAAAGTCGATAGCTCTCATAAACTTGAAGGAGAAATTCTTTTCTTGAATGTATAATAGAGATATTTGTATGGGAGATGGTAGAACGAGTGAAGCGGAGCTGATAATTTTTTCTAACACTTATTTCAATTATTAAGAAACAAATTCTGGCAAAATTTGAAGTTCGTAATTTTTCTAGTTTGAATGGAAATCGATAAAATGCATTTAACAAAAATTATACATTTGTATGGGAGGGGGTGGAAGGAGTGTACAGATCAAAACAAATTTTTTTCGCATTATTAATATTTCTATTTGTACACTTTATACAAAATGTCAAGTTGATACCTTTAACAGTTTCGAAGAAAAATAATTTAATTTAAATTTTAAAATTTCGTATGGGAGGGGGTAGAAGGAGTGGGGTGAAGTTGATAATTATTTTTAAAATAAATTGCAATTATAGTAGAATTAATTCTGACAAAATTTCAGCTTTACTAGTTTCAATGAAAATCGAAAATATGTATTTTTCAAAATTGTCCATTTCTATGGGAGGGGGTAGAAGGAGTAAGGGGATCGGTTCAATATTCCGTGATATTACTGAAAACTATATCATAATACTTTGACCTAAATTTCAAGTCAATAGCTTAAATAGTTTCAAAGAAAAATCAATTTCGTAATATTTCGAAATTTCATGAAATTTGTATGGGAGGTGGTAGAAGGAGTGGGGGGATGTAGCCTATTCACGAACTTAAAGTTACTTTTTTGCAAAAAATGACAGACAAAAACGTTTAGCACTGTAGCTCAAAGCTTTCGAGAGTTATGCTGTAGACAGACGCACAGACGGACAGACGGTCACTCGGAATCGAGGTTTTTGAGCGACAACAAATATTTCTGTACCCCTGGCGGCTCTGTGCGAGCGTTATTTCTTAGCGTTACAAACGGTAAGGCAAACACAATATACTCTCAGATTTATAAAAAAAAAAAACAAATTACAAGTAAACAGATGATTTCTCTTAAAGCGGCTCAACTGAGCTCCACTACAATTCGAATTCTTCATCTGAGACAGAATTGATTATTGCTTAATGCAGATAATTTACAATTATAGAATTGAACGTTAATTACGTGACAAATGGCAATGCCATACTCAAATACACCTACAAACAATAGTACCTACCTTGAATATTTGATAGTAAATTTGCTATTGCATATCAGTTTTAATTATTTATTCATGTCAATTTGCATATGTGCATTTTCATTAAATGATTTGTAAAATAAATATCTAACAATTGACCTAATTGCAATGAGTATAATTTTCAAAGATATCATTCCTATAGATCATAAAATAAATAATGTTCGATTGTAGGTATTTCTTAACGCGTGTCATAACCAATTATCATGCCCTTACTCATTTTATTTCAGATCGTAAAATAAAGTCTTTAATCTAATGAGAAATTTACAACTTTTTTTTTTTTTTTTTTTTTTTTTTTTTTTTACAGAATGACCTGTGTTATAGGAAATTTCGGCCTTTATGTGCAATGCACAAACACAGTCATGGAGGGAAGGAATGGGATTGGGAAGGTTGGGGAAGGGGAGTGAGAACGACCGTAGCGAGTGGAGAAGCTGGTATATTGCTCAGTTGTACTGGCTGCTTACTGACAAATATTTGCAGATGTTATGGGGGACTGAATAATAGAAAGCGAACAGAAACCATCTACTGAGTATCTAGGCCTTCTTGAAGTGGAACTGTTTCACTTTTACACCGTTTCCCCATTTTATCACCAGTAGCAACTGAAAAATTTGCGCTTGAAAAAATTCCGTCTGGAGTGGGAATCGAACCCACGACCTATTGACTGAGAAGCAAGCACGCTGCCCACTACGCCACGGAAGCCTCGGAACTATTGTTGAAATCAGATCTTCATCATTGTCGTAAATAATTTAGAAATTGAAAAAATTTGTTCATTCCGGAATGAATTTTTCAGTTCTCAATATTATGGTGTTACAGTGAAATTAACGTTTGGTTGGTTTTCTATAATTTTCATATGCATCCATTAAATAAAATATATGACATAAAATACGAGTCTATAAATATTCGTATTACTCCAGGACAATTGTATGTTAGTACTCAATGTTTTACTATAAAATTCTACAGTACAAGGTCTTATTTTTCCGGCTCTAAGAACAGCATCCTTTTTGTTTCCGAAAATTTGAAATTTATGGCTTTGATTTTTATCCGAGATCCGATTTTCTTCAGCTCTGTAAATGTTAAAATAATTGGAAATGATCCAAAGTTCAGGAACGAATGGGAATATTTCTAATGGTAAACTTAACTCCAGTAGAGAAATCTGTAATCCTAAATTATGGAAAAGTTTGTCGCAGTGCCAAGGACAGACTTCTTAAGTTCTGTATATTTTTTTCACCATATTAAGTTGTGACAAATTTAGTTGGAAATATTGAATAAAAAAGTATCAATGGTATTTTAAAGATATAATAAAAAATAAGGAAAATCAATGTTGCGCAACGGATACAATGGTTCACACCCCTAGATTTGGATACAATGGTTGACACCTCTACAGTATATAAATTTTATGTGCTTAAAACATTCTAAATAAGTATTGATCTTATTTTTCGTAGAATGGGAGGGTTGTTCTCTTTTTAATTCACAAAAATTCAATTATTTTAGCGCATTAGTCATTTTCATCCATTCTACTGGAAAAGCTACAAACAAAAATTTCAATTTTGGTTGGCTAAGGGTATTTTGGAGATGATCGGTCTATTTCTTAATTTAAATTTAATTCAATAGTATTATTTATGGTTTTATTTAAGCGTTTGATCAATTTATTATCTATAATAATAAATGAAACGAGTGTCAACCGTTGCATCCAAAATCTACTGTGACTTCGTTATTGACACCCTCGTGTCTACCATTGAATTAAGAGTTTTTATCGTTGACACTACCTTTTATAAGCGACCTGATTCCGCGAATAGGGACCCAAAGTCGAAAATAAATAGATAGTACTAAAAAGGACTCGAAGCTAATAAAAAAGAACCGCAACTTTTGCAGTCGTTTTTTTTATCCCTGCAACACCACATGCGCTTTTTCCACCGCGGTATCAAGAAACTCTTCTAGCAGGGGAGAGGCAGACCTCAAATTTTAGAGTGATCGTATATGGTGTATGTCTAACTATCCCACCTCCCGTCGTGCAGTAGTTGGCGTGCTACTGCTAGGTTGTCATAAATTGTAGTCAAAATTTTGTGAACGACTGTACTAGGGTGTCAACAATTGTAGTTCGAAAGGGTGTCGACTATTGTGGTAGAGTGTCAACAATTGAAGTTTTACATCAGCTTGTTTATTTTGCTTATTAAACATTTTTAAATGATTTATGATAATTCATAAGACTACTAGCCACTAAGAAATCATTGAAAGTGTTTAACAAATCATCATTAAATTGTAAAAATTCCTGAAAAATGTATAGCAATTAAAAGAGAAAATTATTATAGTTTAGGGGTGTCAACCATTGTGGTCGTTACGCTAGTGTGAATAAAATATACTAAGTGTGGCGAATTTAGTTTTGAGGATTCAGAGAAAAAAATTTATTTATTTTATTTATTTATATATACCTAGTCGTGCCATAAGTTCTGTCACACGTATATGGGCAATTTTTGTATAAATGAAAAAGAGTTTTTGACAAAGGAAAATATATTTTATTTTGGCATACTAATGGAAGTAAAATAAGCAACAAATTATTCAAAGTGGCCGCCTTTAGCCTTAACACAGCTCTTTAATCTGTTGGGCCAGTCATCGATAGCAGTACGCACTGTTTCTAGCGGAAAATTAGCTACTGCTTCTGTCAAAGATCGCTTAAGGCTCTCGATATTTGGGTGTCGTCTCGTGCACACCATGGACTCTAACTCCGCCCACAGTTTGTAGTCCAGGGGATTCAAATCTGGGCTCCCAGAAGGCCATTCCGTTGCCCTTATAAACTGTGGAATATTGGTTTCCAACCACGCTTGTGTGTTTCGAGCTTTGTGGGCTGGTGCAGAATCTTGCTGGAAAACCCAATGTCGATTGTTGAATAGCGTAGAGTTCAGCGGCTTCACACATCCCTCCAGGATGTCCGTTTGATAATTTTTCGCTGCAGTTTTTACGCCTTTTTCGCAAAAATGAAGCTCGGTGACTCCTTCGTAGCTGACACCCCACCATACCATGACTGATGCTGGATGATGTCCTTGCTGTACCCTAGTGGCAACTTTTCGGGCTTCTATGGAGCTGTGGGCATACACCTTATCATTTTGGCGGTTGAAATGTTCCTCCACCGTAAAAATTTTTTCATCGGTAAATAAAATTTCTCGATGTTTGTTGTTGCCGTACCGCCGAAGGAGCTCTTTCGATCTGGTGCTCCTAATTTGCTTCAACTGCTCAGTCAGCAAATGTCCCGTTGATCGTCGAAAGGCACTCATCCCGAGGTCAGATTTTATGATGCGAGACATACTTCGGGTGGAGATGTTCATCTCTCGAGCCATGATTCGTTGTTTACGAAGCGGATTTCGACGAATTCGACTCTCGACCGCTTTGATGGCAGCAGAAGAACGTACATCACGCGGACGTCCAGAACGAGGTCGATCTTCAATAGTCTGGATCGCGTTATATCTCTGGATCGCACGATACACAAATCTTTGCGTTATTTTTAACGGGCACAACAACTTGAAAATTTCACTCGCGGATTTTCCACACTTATGTAGTGCAATCACTGCAGTTCGGTTTTCTATTACATCCCATTCCATCTTCACACGTTAACGAACACACTTTAAATGACCATCAACTGTCAACAACATTATGACGTTTATAAAACTGGCCGATATTGAAATGTCACTCATAAAATAAAGTTGTTGCCAATGTGAGAAATTATGTGACAGAACTTATGGCAGGACTAGGTATATACGGAACAAGCCCTTAAACTAATACAGATTATGTACATGGAAAAGTAGAGTAAACAATAAAACTAATCATTAAATAAGAAACATTATAAAATCAAAGGAGGCATAAAAATTAAATAATAAATATGGGAAGTGTGTATTATGCATATACAACTCTTATAATTTCGTTAATGCTAGTATTAAAAAAATCTAGTGAATCAGAAAAGTTGTTAGCAGTTCTCATTAATCTTGCCGTGGGACGGTTTTGTCCATAGCGGGTGATATGACGACCGACATAAAATAAATCCGTTGAGCGGGATAAGTGACTTGGAACTCTAAAGTTTAAACCCTCAAGTAAAAGCGGGCAATCCAGGAAGCCATTCAAAACTCTATATAAGACGATAAGATCTGACTGCACACGACGAGTAGAAAGATTAGTGAAGTTAAGCAGTCTGAGTAAGGAGTCATAGTCGATGTCCTCCATTCGAATATGAAGCTTAAAGCCGATATAACGGAGAAATTTATGCTGAATCGTTTCAATATTTTTTGAGTGAATTAGGAAACATGGATTCCATAGCTCAGATAAGTACTCAAGGTGAGGCCGGACTAAAGAGCAATAGAGCATTTTTATGGAAAAAATATTCGTGAAATCCAGACTATTCCTAATTATGAGTCCCAGCATTCTTCGAGCGGAATTGCATATTTTAGTAAAATGGGGTACAAAAGTTAAGGACGAGTCCAACATAATGCCCAAATCTTTAATGACCTGCACCTCTGGCAATGGTTGGTTATTAATGCAGTAATTGTAATTGTGGTGTGTACGAGATCTGCTGAAAATTATGTACGAGCATTTAGAAATGTTGAGCGAAAGATGGTTAGACAAGCACCAATGGAACAGTGCGTCGATGTTATTTTGCAGGGTAGCACAGTCCTGGGCAGTTCTAATAGTTTTGAAGATTTTTAAATCGTCTGCGAATAATTGATGATCGACATCGTTGAAAATACAAGAAATGTCATGGATAAATATTAGAAATAAAAGGGGTCCTAGATGGGAGCCCTGAGGTACACCAGACGTTACTGGGAATGAAGTAGACTTAGCAGTTTTTAAATTGACGGAGGAAATGCGATCCAGCAGGTAATCACTAAACCATGAAAGCAACGTACTGGAAATTCCATAGTAATTTAATTTGGAAATTAAAAGCAGATGATTGATTTTATCAAATGCCTTAGAAAAATCGGTGTAAACTGCGTGTAGTTGAAGGTTGCACTCCATTGCATTGGTAATCTTATCAATGTAAGGTAAGAGGTTAGTTAATGTTGACTTACCTTTTTGAAAGCCATGTTGACGAGGCGATATAATGCCTTTAAATAACGGAGTGAGCTTGTTAGTAACAATTTTATCGAAAATTTTAGCGGCAGTAGACAGGATGGAGATCGGTCTATAATTTGCAATGTTACTTTTGTCGCCAGACTTGTGAATGGGTACCAGAAAAGAGGACTTCCACATAATAGGAAACCTACCTGTATGGAGAGAGAGGTTAAAAAAAATAGTTAGAGGTAACGTCAAAAACTCCCGACATTTCCTTAAAACCAAAGGGGGAACACCATCAGGGCCCATACCTTTGTTCGGGTTAAGGCCTTAGGGCATCGATGCAACATCAGCGAAATCAATGGACAAAGAAGAAAGACCAAGACAAGAATTAGGGCAAGTTAATGTGATAGGGGTGCTTGTAGTAGCAGCCGCGTAAGTTGTATCAGAGTATACACAGAGAAGAAAGTTGCGAACAAATTAGCGATTTCTAACGGATCGGAAGCTATGTCATCATTAAGGTGCATGCAGGTCGGTAATATGTTATCCGATCTAAGAGAGTTGACATGATTCCAAAAGGCCTTGATATTGGATGAAATATTAGTTTCAACGGATTGAACGTATTCAGCGTAGCACTGTTGCTTCCTGACTTTAAACAAAGAACGAAGGCGAGAGAATTCGAGGTAATCAGCCCGAGAACCTGATTCCTTGAATCTAACGTGAGCGGCTTTTTTAATAATGATCAAACGCTTTAGTTCGGGGCCAAACCAGCGAGGATAAGTTGAACCCGATATTACCTGAAGTGGAATGCGTTTATCAAATGAAGAGTAGATAACGTTGTAAAACCGAGCAATAGCGTCATTTAATTCAAGGCTGTCAAATAAATGCGACCAATTGATTAATGAGAGCTGCTGACAAATAACATCATAATTGGCATTTTTGAAATTGTAGGAAGTAAATTGTTGAATAGGAACATTACATGAGTTAAAAGAAGTTTCAATATTAAGCGCAGGATGGTACATAGCATCCAGGGGTAGTAACGCGAAACTTGAACGATGAACAACGATCGTTGATACTAAATTTGAAAAGACCAAGTCCAGAAGTTTTCCTTTTGCATTTAGTATAGTATTGCTTTGATGAAAGTCCAAAAAATAAAGGAGTCGATGACCGTGTTGCCAGGTGAACTTGTGTTAGGTGCAGTCCAAATAGCGGATGTCCAATCCACTAGTGGCAAGTTGTAGTCACCAACAATGATGATATTGGAACTTGGAAAGCTGTAAGTGATGTTCTCGACATATTGGCAGTGGCTGGTGTAGATTTCAACTGGTGAAGCAGGAGGGATGTAAACACAGCCCACGGTGAACTTATGTTGATGAAGGGTAACTTCAATGAAGATCTGTTCAACGTTGTCTGGTGAAAAAGACAGAAGTTTGGAGACGTAGATATTCTTGATTGCTATAAGACAGCCACCAAAACGTTTTTTATAGCCAAGGGTTTGGCTGCGATCTCTGCGATAGACAGTATAGTTGCATAGCCCTAGTTCGTTGGTAAAGATGTCGTCATCTAGTCCAGTTTCGGTTAGAGTAATAATATCGATGTCCGTATTAGCGACGCTGTTGCGAAAGCTTTGCAGTTTGGTCCTCATACCTCTTACGTTCTGATGATACATGCAGAAAGAATGAAGGCCCTCGTGGGATGAAGAAAATAAGAAAAGTTCCGTACTTTTCGACCGTGTACCACCCGTATTCTGAAAGTTGACTGAAACGTGGGAGGACACATCTCGAGATACTGAGCTCTGAGTTACGTTGCGGCCGGAACGACTTCGATTCTTGGAAAAAACGTAAAATCCTTGATATTGACCGTGACTGGCCAGATAGACGGAGCCAGAGCACTGGCTAATAAGTGCGCGGGAACGCCAAGCTTAAATTGACGAAACGCATAAAAGACAGGTCCACGTCTCTCTTCGTGAGTTTAGCGCAAATTAGCTGGTCAGGCTCCACTTGCAGTTTAGAGGCAACGAAAGTTCGAATCGAGTCAGCTGTTGTATCCACGTGAAATCGAGAAACATGTAGCCATTTCAAGGAAGGCACTACCTTGAATGCACTGCAAATAGAGGTATCCGTGCCGGATATACGCTTGCGAATACGACTGGTTTTTCCAAGTTACACATTACTGCTTGCTTGTATGGAATCGACGTTACCCAGTGATACTGGGCGAAACGTGTATGCATTATCAGTAATCGACGGTGCATCAGAAGATGAAGGAGTAGCAGGTGATTTACGAGAAATGTTGTTGGCGGCTTTCTTTAATGGAGCGGAAGCAGTTGGGGATGATCTTACGGCCGCAGAAGAAGCAGCCACAGTGGCGCTTCGTGTTTGGCGGGTGGAACGTGCAAATAATACCAGATTGAGGACATTTTTCTTCTCATTTTGTCTTTCTCCTCTCTCTATCCAAAAAATTCATTACATAAAATGGCGAAAAATATTGAACAAAGTATTTTGAATTGAATACATCAAAGTTTCTTATTTTTGAATATTTAATTACACTTCGAATTGATATTTTGCTGCCAAATTTCTTTTTTGTAGTGCTATTAAATTGTTTGGAATGTAGTGGGTGGAAGAATTTTGACGCTTTATACATTTAAAGTGTTGTATCTTTCAAGGCTTATTTAAAAAAATAATTTCATAATTCTATTATACAGGGTGTTTGGTACTCCGTGCGCCACTTTTTAAGGGGTTATTCCTAGATATATTTTGAGAAAAAAATTGTTCTACGGAGATGGTAAATTTTCAATATCTGCGAAGATACAGGGTGATCAAGAAAAGTGTTTCGGACCTGTACCCTCACTCACTCAAAATGCTATATCTGGAAAACTAATAATCACAATTCAAAGTGTTATAGCTTGTTTTTTAGGGAATCGAATTACCTTTCATTTAGTGTAATAGTACGCATTCTAAATGTACCCAATCCTGAGGTATTTGCTTTAGAATACAAATTTTTGATACTTTGACCCTTAAAATTCTGGAATCAATGTAGTTTTGCTCAAAAAAAAAGCATTATAAAAATGTCATTTTAATGTTGTTTTTTTATGTGCCATATTATTGCGGATATTGAAAATTGACCATCTCCGTAGAACAATTTTTTTCTCAAAATATATCTAGAAATAACCCCTTACAAGGTGACGCACGGAGTACCAAACACCCTGTAGTTTGATTAAGTTTTTCAGAAAATTGATAAAATGTATTTTCCGAAGTGATGAATTTGTAAGGGTGCGGGTAGAAGAGGTAAGCTATATGAATATTTGAAGTCGAAGCAATTTTATATCAGAGCACCTTGGTAAAATTTTCTTGATAGCTTTGATTTTGAGTTTCGAAGAAGAAAAAATTTGTTTAAAATTTTTGAAAATGGCGCACAAATTTTCCTTGTACCTCATACTACTGATGGCTCCAAAACTAGAAGTGGAGTAGGAGGAGGTGTTTTCTTCGCAATGGTGAACTTAAGTATATCTTTCCGTCTTCTGGAGAATTGGAGTGTGTTCCAAGCAGTAGTGATGCCGATAAAAGAAGCTTTGATCTGGTAGTATCTACTAAGAATACTGGCATCTTGACTGATAGCCAGGGCGCTATTAAATCCCTGGCATCAGTCATGCCTACATTAAAGACTGCTTTTGATTGTGGGACGTCTCCAAGAGAGATGGGATGGCTCAATAACTCAAAATTCACCTGTGCTGAGTATCAGGGCATAGGACTATTTCGGGGAACTGCAGGGCAGATGAACACACCCGGCATGGCACAACCTTACAGATTCAGATTGTGAAAGAGAAGCTGTGCATGTCTCTCACAACTTATAAGATGGATGCGATTAGCAAAGCCACCGACAGATGGGCAAATGGTGTTACATACACCACCAGATAGATTTGACCTGTGCTGAATCTAAAAAGCTCTGGTAGACTGATCTCGCTAAGCAGGCAGATGATCAACTCCGTAATATGAGTTCTTAAAGGACACTGCCTGAAAGGGAGACATGCTTTGAGGCTAGGCCTCCCGTGTAATGATTTTTTGCAGGAGTTGCAAAGATAAGGAAGAGACGATTCTTCATCCAAAAAAATTGTGTTTGCTTTCATTTTGGTACTCGATTTTTTTTCGGATGATTATAGAGTTTGAATATGACAGCCTTAATTTTCGCTTCGAAATTATTTACTCTTTATATCAATATCCCGAAATCTGATCTGTTGTCCGTATTAGATCCGTCAATAAGGCCATGAAAAATAAAATCCAACTTCCCAGATTTTTGTAACAAACTTATTAGTGGAAGTGGAGAAGCATGCCAGATATTTTCAAATTTATTCGGTATGATCAATGTATACCAACTATGTTGTCGAATTCACTTTCAAATTTGAAATTTCTCTCGACATTTCTGTTAAAAAATATATATAAACAAAACAATATCATTCAATATTTGTTTATAACTTTCATCGAAAGCAAACTAACAAACAAGCAAATCAAATTGCACTAAATCGCGATAAACCTAAAAAAACATCATCCTCATCAAATCCATTATACTCTCTCAACCTCACAAAAATTGAAAACTACGCTAATTACTCCAATTTGCACCTTTTGTACGCCTAATTGAGCATCTTTTGAAAATCTTCATCCTCCAAAAGAATTCCGAATAAAATAATCGCATGTATACCTGTCTAGTATGAAAGTGTACATGTGTACCTACCTGCAGTAAGGTCATATACCTTGATTAAATTCATAAAAACTCTGCGCATGAAGGAAAAAAAAGAACTGAACAAAAGGCAAATCGGACATGAGATTCTCCAATGAAAGGGAATTAAAGCTGCCGAATGGAATCAGGAATGGTCATGGATATTTGATTTTTATTCTCCTCTATCATATTCGAATTTTGACTCCAGGCCTTGTTCGCGTGAAGCGATACGTTTAGCCGGAAGAACAAAAAAAAAAGCCAAACATGAAAATTACAAAGAGAAGACCCCCATGAAAATATTCAGTTCCATAACACTATAAAACACGCAAAGGAAACTTTACCTATATCATTTTTAGCTCGACGAAGATTCGTAGCAGTCCAATCGCTACGGTCTGGTCAGGAAATATCGTAAATCATCCCTATTCCATTCATAAAGGGAAAGAATTTGTTTTTCACCCAAAGGGAATCAATAACACACGGTTCAAAAGGTTTAGCCCAGGCATCAACTATTCGGAGTAGAAGTATTTTCCCTATACGTTCCATTAAACGTAAAAATCTGAAATCGTTATCACATTATTTCGGTATTATGAACAGCACAAGAAATATTTTTTTTTCCTCTTCGAGTTTCACGGAATAAGGGCATTGAAATTGCGATCCAATTTCAAATAATCTGCCTACTTCTCAATACAGATTTATCGTGAATAAAAATAAATATGAGAAAAAATCCTTAGGAAACCAAATTATATTTCGTTTTGAAGTATATTATGTCGATGGATTAGATAGATTTATGTGGGTCTCAAGGATTACTTCTGGTAAATTGAATTTGTCAACACAAGATCTTGTAAAATCTTTGATATTGATTATGACGAGAAAAATGAAATTTATAATGCTATTTCGGTATAATATTTCTCTCTGAATTATATTTTAGTAGGGTTGTGTGATAAGCTTACCTTTTTTATTCTTTTATCCTTTTTTTTCATAAACATGATGCTTAAAATCAAAGTACGAACCTGAAAATAGAGGGAAAATTTTGTTTGATTATTTTGATAAAATTTAAATGAAATTTAGGAACGCATTTAGGTTATACGAGAATATTAACACAACGGACGGGCATTTTTCAAGGAAATTGAATGAATATAAATTTATGGTTGCTGTCGTTTTATTAATTAACTTTATTTTTAAAAAAATATTCTCTTTCGTTATTTTCCAAACAAAACAACGCAATTTAATGGTTTGGTGAATGTTTTCACAGTGCATTTCGAATTGAAAGAAAAGATTTCCGGATTCTATTACGCTTCATTATTTGTGATGTTTCTGTTTCTGCTGAGACCTTTATCAAACTCAGTCACGAATCATAAAGCGTAAAAGTGTAGAATCCGGAAATCTTTTCTTTCAACGCAATTTAAATTCAGCAAAAACGAAAATATACATGGTCTACCCGTAAAAAGTTAAAGTTTAGCGGCGGCAACGAGCACAATAATATGTAAATTGGATGTCCGTCAGTCCTCGAGTTTGCGCATTTCCATTAATTAATTAATTAAAGCGTATCAATGACGGAAGTACTCGCAAACAAAGTATTATTGGGAGTAAAAATTGAAAACCGCCGTTGTTTTTTTTTTTAATTCGAGGCTTTATTGTGCAAAAATTGTTAAGTATTTATTGTTCAAAGATCGCTAGCACCAACTTTTTTCCATCTTTCTGGCAGCATACGGGTTACGCGTCGAAAGAACTACTTTTTTGAGCTGAATCGAACCAATTTTTGCCTTCTTAGTAAGAATGAAAGTGCTGCTCATCCAGGCAATGCTTTATCGATCGGAATAGGTGGTAGTCAAATGAGACAATGTCTGGAGAATACGGCGGTTGGGGTACGACGTTCAATTTCAGTGTTTCCAGGTAGGTTTTCATAATCTAAGCTAAATGTGGCCGAAAGTTGTCGCGCTGAAAAATCACTTTGGCATGTCTCTCTTGGTATTGGGACCGTTTCTCCTTCAATGCTCGGCTCCAATGCATCAATTGTTGTCGATAGTGACCTCCCGCAATGGTTTCAGTCGGTTTCAACAGCTCATGATACCGCAACAATTTGCTCTGTTCCACCGCGATGCCGGTCTTCGACGTAAAATTCACCGCTCTCGAAGCGTTGAAGCCACTCATGACACGTTCACGTTTCTACAATCAATCAAAGCGCCTCAGCCGCAGATATTTTTGAAATGAAGGCAAAAAGCAAAACTTCCAGCAAATGACGTTTATTTAACTCAAACTTCGACATATTCGTGCACAAAACACTACACGATAAAACTTCATAAATCTAATGATGAGGAGTTGTTGATGGATGCCTAAGCTTACCATGTAATGTTTCTGATCCGGCATTTCGGATCAGTATATACTGCTGGTGCCATCTATTGGAAAACGACGGTTTTCAATTTGTACTCCCGATACCAAACACAGTATTACTTTCCCCTAATTGAAAAAATCGAGAAAAAAAAACATTCCGAAAATAAGCAATGGATACCAATGACAATAAGTTTTTATTTTTGGAAACTCTATAACTTTTATTCAGAATGATTTTTAATTCGTTTAAAAATGCGATCGATTGGGATTTAATATAAGAAAACACATATTTTTTTTCTACACCCATTGACATATGACGAAAAAACACATGAAGTAAAAATAAAAGCTAGGGTGTAGCCTAGTGGGTAGCGTGTTGGTCTTGTAATGCAAAGGTCGTGAGTTCAAATTCCGGTCGACGTATAATTCCAACACACTGTCTGCTTGGGTATACCTTGGTCACCTCAATCTACGAAAATGAAAAATTCGTAGAAAGAGGGTTGTGCGAAGGGCTAACAACCCTTTCACAATAAGTAATAAAAAAATGTTAAGGAACCTGAATATCACGAGGTCAAGGTCAGATTTGGGCTGTAGCGCCATTGTAGAAGTAGAAAAAGAAAATTACTTCAAGACTTTTCCAACTTTGTCATACAAAGATTAAGTTAAAAATAATGCATAGTCCCCAATTACAGGGTATCTCTATAGGGAATTTTTTTTAGAGGCGGAGAACTTTAAATTGAAATAAAACATGAAATTGACTTTATTTGAAAAATAATTTTATAGCATTAATGTTTAAGTATGATCTCGGGCATATGGCTGGCGCATGCACGGCGTAATTTGGAATTGGAATTTTCACACACTCTTCGCAGTAAATCAGGCTGTATTTCGGCAATAACGCGTCGAATGTTGGCTTCCAAGTGCTCGATAGTTTCTAATTTATCGGCGTAGACATGAGACTTTATATATACGCCGAGAAAAAAAATCTAACGGCGTCAAATCGCACGAACAAGGTGGCAAGTTAACAAGTCCATTTCATGAATTTAATCGATCATCAAATATTTCTTTCAGTAAATTAATTGTATCGCGCGTTGTGCGGCATGTGGCGCCATCCTGTTGAAACCACATGTCTGCGACATTACTGCCTTCCAACTGAGGTACGAAAAAGGTAGTAATCATGTCTCTGTGCCGCTCACCGTTGACTGTAACGTTTTGACCACCATTTTTGAAGGCATATGGACCAATGATTCCACCGGCCCATAAAGCACACCACAGTCACTTTTTCTGGATGTAATGGTGTTTCGAGAATGGCTTGTGGATTATCATCGTTCCAAATGCGGCAGTTCTGCTTATTAACTTACCCATTTAGCCAAAAGTGTGCTTTTTTTTACAGAATGACCTGTGTTATAGGCAATTTCGACCTTTATATGCAATGCACAAACACAGTCATGGTGGGAAGGAATGAGATTGGGAAGGGAGGGAAAGGGGAGTGAGAACGACCGTAATGAGTGGAGAAGCTGGTATATTTTTCAGTTTTACTGGCTGCTACTGACAAATAGTTGCAGATGTTATGGGGGAATGAATGATGGAAAGCGAACTGAGTATCTAGGCCTTCTTGAAGTGGAACTCTTTTACTTTTGCACCGATTGCCCATTTTATTTCGAATAATTTTTTTTTTTTATCGCAGTAGTAACTGAAAATTTGTGCTTAAAAATCCCACTGTCTGGATTAGGAATTGAGCCCACGACCTATTGACTGTGAAGCAAGCACGATGCCCACTACGCCACGGAAGCCTCAATTGCTTCATCACTTAACAAAATTTTCAAATGACATTCTGGACTTTCAGATTACGCCATTTACGCGCCAGCCGCAGAGACCACATGCACACCCTTTAGTTAAAATTTATACCATTAGGGATTCTTGCAATCCATTTACTTTTCAATGCAAGAAATCATTAAATTCGACCTAGGAAATAAGCAATGCATTCTAAACTAATGTGAAAGCATTGCATAAAGTAGGAGCTCATTTAAGGAATTTGATGTGTTGCAAGGTAATGCGATTAGATAACATAAAGTTAGTGATCATTGTCAAAACGTGTCGCGCATAAAGCAAAACATTAATAAAAGAAAACATGAATGTAATATCCCGTTTATCTTCTAGCATTCCTGTGAAATCTTACAAGTGGTTCGTTGCGAGGTGCGTTACGCGAGAAAAAATCTTATGTTACTAAACTTTTCCAGGAACACAATTCGCTAAATACTGAGTTCATATTAAAATCAGTATTCAATTTCATTACATTTTTAATTATTAATTCCAAATCAAAAGCTCCTTCAATATTTGAATCAATTACCTCACAACGATTATATTTTCTATTATTTTGCAACCACTTCTTTATCGATTCTTTTGCGACCATTATTTTGTCCATTCTTTTCCATAGATCACAATGGCGATTCTTTATAAAGCAGAAAGTAGTTAAAACAGTTGCTCGCCTATGGTATCGCAACGTTAAAGTAATCTATGTCTTACGGCAGAAAGCAGCTGTAATAGCTTCAAAATATGAATTGCACCATCGGTGCGGTAATCATTCCATTTCCTACTGGGATGTTGAATATTTGTATGTAAAATTTAACTCCAAGATTTAATTTTAAATTTGTATGTTTTATAAATTACAAATAAAAATGGAAAACTACATTTGCCAGGTGATAAATTTACACTACTCAATTCGTTTGTAATTTTATTAAATTAGTCGTTTGTAATAGAATAAATTTATATTTTGTGAGGCTGGAAAGCTCGACATAATAAATTATAACTAAATGTGCGAAAACTGTGAAACCCTGGTGAAAATGACGCACGACTTTTAATCTCAAATGAATTATGGTAATTCAGATAGCCAGTTATTTCAAATTAGCTAGGGTGTAGCCTAGTGGGTAGCGTGTTGGTCTTGTAATGCGAAGGTCGTGAGTTCAAATTCCGGTCGGCGCAATATATAATTCCAACACATTGCCAGCTTGGATATACCTTGGTCACCTCATTCTACGAAAATGAAAAATTCATAGAAAGATGGTTGTGCGAAGGGCTAACAACCTTTCCACAATAAGTAATGAAAAATGTTAAGGAACCTGAATGTCAGGTTCCCAAGGTCCGATTTGGGCTGTAGTGCCATTGTAGAAGAAGTTATTTCAAATTTCGTTTTAATTTTTATACTCTATATGAAATCTGGCAATGTTACAAGTTTGCTCTAAATTTTGTAACGCTAAGAAATAAGGCTCTGAGAAAAAATGAATGATACAAAAGTTAATATAATCACTCAAAAATCTCAAAACCGAATGTCTGTCTGTCCGTCCGTCTGTTCGCTCTCTCGCTTGAGAACACGTAGAACTTTCAAATTTTGTACACGTTGTTTCTGGCAAAAAAGTAAGGTCAAGTTCGTGAACGGGCCAAATCGCTCCACTCCTTCTACGCCCTCCCAAACAAAAAGACGCATTTCGAGATTTGAAAATAAACCGATTTTCTCGAACAGTATAAATGCTAATGAACTGAAATATATTATTGTTATACCAATTTCAATCTACGGTATAAAAATTATTTGAATCCCCTCACTTCTTCTACCACCTCTCATATAAACTGGACTTTTTCATGAAATACTATAAACCAATTTACTCAGTACGTATAACATTTATCGTGCTAAAATTTTGAACAAAGTATTTATTCACAATTATTAGTAAGACCAAAAAAATTAAATGATTAGCTTCACTCCTTCTGTCTCTCCAATACAATATGACACAATTTCACAACTTTTCTAAAATTCGATTTTGAAAAGTTTAAATGCTACAAATCTGCGATTGAAAACAGGTCCAATGCATGTTGTTTATAGTTATTTCTGAAAAACTCACGAAGAACTCCCCACCCCCTCCCATACAAACTGCACAATTTCACTAAATCCAATACACTAATTTTCTCAGTACCTATTACATTTCTGAACCTGAAATTTTCAATAAAACATTCTGATAGCAATGGTCACCAAAAGAATGAGTGTAATAATATGAAAACGACGAGTAAACTAAACATGATCCGACATGATGTTAAATTTCCAATTACATTATTTTATTGTAAAATTCATATAAAGAAGTTTATTTTTGCATTCCACAGAAGTATCTGTGGTCACAGTAAAAAACTGGGTAAGTCTAAAATTGCAAGCTGCAATTTTAGTCTTAATGGGAATATCTTGGAAAGTCCAAAATTCTAGCTTGTAATTTTAGACTAGGGTGTAGCCTAGTGGGTAGCGTGTTGGTCTTCAATGCGAAGGTTGTGAGTTCAAATCCCGGTCGAAGCATAATTCCAGACCACTGCCTGCTTGGGTATACCTTGGTCACTTCAATCTACGAAAATGAAAAATTCAAAGGCAAAGGGTTGTTCGAAGGACTAACAACCCTTTCACAATAAATAATGAAAAATTTTAAGGAACCTGAAGGTCAGGAGGCCAAGGCCCGATTTGAGCTGTAGTGCCATTGTAGAATAGAAATTAAGACTTACTCAGTTATTCACTGTGGCCACAGATATATTCTTTGGTTTCATATCTGTAATATTTCATTTTAAATTTTGATTTGCTAGAAATAATGTAAAAAAAAAACTTTGATATAATTTAATATTTGCCACGTGAAAAATTTAATATTCCATTTCGGATTTATTTTTATATATATTTTAAAATTTTTTTACCGTGTCTATAGGGAAAATTGTTTATAATTTGTCTCCATTTTCTCTGCTGGCACCAGAACTCTAAGTTATATATAAACTGACGACACACCATTTTGAATTAAAATTGCCAGAAAACTTCATTGAAAATTCATACCTTGCTCTATTGCAAATGAATTAATTGAGCGAGAGAAAGCGAACGCATTTTAGTTAAAACTGAAATCATAATATGGAAAATAATTGCTTTCAAATGCAGGCAGCCATTTAAATAATTTCTAATGTTCGCTAACACATGGAAGCGAGCAGTTGAGCAGGAGGCCAATTTCTTCAAAATATGCGCTTTTAAAATTGATTTGAGAACAAAAAATAAAATCAATCAAGTCCAAAGAAAAAAAATGAGAGAGGGAGAAAAAATGAAACAATTTTTTCACCCCCTTTTATTTCAAGTATATTATAAATATGATAATAAGTTTTTTTTTTTCTTTTTCTTAGCTAGGGTGTAGTCTAGTGGGTAGCGTGTTCGGTTTACAATGCGAAGGTCGTGAGTTCAAATCCCGGTCGACGCATAATTTCAGAACACTACCTGCTTGAATATACCTTGGTTACCTCAATCTACGAAAATGAAAAATAGAGGGTTGTGCGAAGAGCTAACAACTCTTCCGCAATTAATAATGAAAAATGTTAAGGAACCTGAAGGTCAGGAGGCCAAGGCCCGAATTGGGCTGTGGCGCCATTGAAGAAGAAGAATAAGTTTTCTTCATGGTAGAACCTTCAAGGTATCGACACAAGACAATCTACCAGTAAGTAGAGAAATTCATGCAGGAGTACCTCAAGGTTCAGTTCTCTATTTTACATATACCGCTGACTTTTCCCATCTTGAAAACTGTGAGTCAGACTTCTTTGCCGATGACACAGTAATTTGCTGTAATAGTATCTTAGCTGCAGATATATGCAGTACGCTAAATTGCGCTTTAGATGTAGTGATAAATTATTTGCACAAAACTCAAGCCAATTATTTTATTAAATGCAGAACTAGTTTATAAATTTTAACAGCTGACTATCTCATAGTAAACGAATTAGAAGTACCATGGAGCCACAAAATAAAATAATTGGTATTCTAATTCGACAAAAAGCTCAATTTCAGCGATCCATATAAAAAAAAATTACAAATTGCCCAGAACAAGATACTCAAAATGATTTATAATCTACCAAGATTCTAAACCAAAGTCGACTTTGTTCAAACTATCCGGTTGCTCTCAAACCAATAAAAGCTATTAATTTGAAATGTTGTGTTCCAAAAATATTTAAAGCAAAATTGTATCAAAAGTCTTAAAATCCCCTTTAACTTTCTACGTCCCATACAAAAGTATGTTTTGGACCAATTTCAATAAATCTACTAATAACCAACAAATTAAAACCATCGAACTTAAAATTTTGCACGAAAACCTTTCAAGAGAAACTTAATAAAACTGCATAACAAATTTTGCGATTCTCTCACCTCCTCTACCCTCCATACAAATGTATGGTTTCGTGCATATCACTCTGTTTATAAAACTAACTTTCTATACAGACAATTTTGATCTTGTCAAAATCCACCCACCCTTTATAACCAACCCCCCCCCCCCCCACCCCCACCCCCCCATCCCCACCTACCCCTCAAAACAAACTCAAACTGGCATAAATGAACGAATGAAATATTGATTAAATGTACAGAAGCTATTGATCGTAGGCGCATTTCAGTGTTATATGTCCTGCCCTAGAACTCCCATTCACATAGTCTTCTCTAACATGCATATTGACTTCCTAAGCATCCTGAACTTGTCCTAAGTATAATAAAGATTGACTTGTTGCATATTTTTTTTTTCAGTGATCCGCCAAGATATTTTTTCTATGGATATGCCATGGAGGGTCGTATATACAATTTTTACATCGCATCCCGATGTTTTTTTTCTCGAGAATACCTTGGAATTTCATATCCAAAGCATTCTGTAGAGCAAAAGCATTAGATAAAGCGTACTGAGCGCAATTTTTTTGTAGATCATGTATTTTTAAATGATTTCACAAATTCTTTCTTATCTAAACTAAGATTTTTAGAAACAAAGGAGGAGTAGAATGTAAGTGAAGCAATGCTTTCCTTGTTTCAATAGACGCCACACCACTACCTTACACTCTATACGCCCAAAATTGTTTGACTAAGTTACCTCATCATCTATAATCCTCTCAAAAATGAACTTCAGTCTTGGGAGTTATTGCGCGCTGGGCGTATATCATACTACAATAAAAGACAAGGTAACAATTAGAGCGCATCAAAAGCGTTCATGCTCTGCGATGTCGGCACTCAGAGAGTTTACGTTCATATGAGAGAAAGTTCATTTTTGAGTAGATTGTAGAAAGGACTTCAAGTGGACACCAATTTTGGGGTTTCTGGGTGCTAAGAGAGAGAGGCGGGGGAGATCTTGAACCGAAAACTAAGAATTCGAGTACCTCAACTATGGCTCTAGCTAGAAAGCTGAAAATCGTCACACATATAGAATGTTTTTTGCGAAAAAAAGTATCCGAGATTTGTCAATAAAACAAAAACGGTTCAATTATTCATCAATATTTATTTTATCCTCTTCAAAGTAATCTCCATCGCATATTCCAACGTTCTTTCAATTTTCAAAACACTTTTCATAGGCCGATTTTGGAATCGCCTTCAGCTCCATCTGCAAATTTTCCTTCATCGCCTTAATCGTTCTCAGTGGCGTAGCGTGACTTTATAGCTACGGGAAGCAATTATTTTTTTAAATAAATTGGTTTATTACACTTAAGCAATTATTATAAATATTACTAAAACCTCTCTCGTTAGCTCCTTGAAACATTACTAACATTGGGAGCACCCAGAAATCATGAACATGATATAAAAAAAACGATTTACATTCACGCCTACTACCACAAAAGAGGTTAAAGCGGCTGAATTAATAAATTAACGGACAATCCATATTGTTCAATCCCTTCAATAGATGGCATTTTATTTTCTAGTGTGGTAACGGACCAAAATTCGAAGAAATATTTTAGTGACGTCTACTTTTACAGACCCTTCAACCTTTTTTTTATTATATATAAGCTTTAAAAATGTTGAATAATTAATTAATTCAAGCCTTAGCTTAAACTACTAGTTTTTATTTTCTTAATAAAAAAAAAGTAAAGACGTCCAAAAAAAGATGTCGCCTTATCTGCCGAACTTTAAACCGATTCGTTTCCACTCAAAGCACGGCAAATATGAGCAATATTGCCAGATCTACATTTTCACATTTTTCTTACTGATCATCTTTCGGTTAGTACACAAAATTTCAATACTGGCAGCACTTTGATCGATAGCCAGAGCTTGCGATTGAAAGCACTGTCTGGAAGCAATTGCGTGAATGCATCTCTCCTTCCTATAGAAGTCGAACTTGCGCTCGCCGCGAACGAAAATTTTTCTCGTACTGACCGGCGGTCTCGTTCTCTTGTACATGCAAACAAAAGCAATGAGAGGAAAGGTGGAAGCATTTTAATGAAACGCATCCCCCCTTCCTATTGAAGTTGAACTTGCGCTCGTTTCCCGAACAAATTTTGCTAGTATTGGCCGGCGGCGGTCTTGTTATGCGTTTTTAAAATCACATCTTTTTCCCTGTGGAAGACTTTTAACTTTCGTTGGTCTGAAAAAGGGCCAGAAAAAAAGCTGTCCTGAGCACGCAAATGCTGTAAACAGTGGTAGACGAAAACAATGCGTGCTTTCTCCTAAAGAAATTTTTTAATAAATTTTCATATTCCTGTTGATTTCAGTTTAGCTTTTCTAAACTAAAAAAAGGACAAAACGTTAGGGAAGCATTGCTTCCCTTGCATCAATGGACGCCACGCCACTGATCGTACTAAGACGTTTTCCCTGAACTTGAGTCGTACGAAAAATCATACGGGGCCATGTCAGGTCAATACGGAGCTTGCGGAACGGTCTAAACGTTGGTTTTGGTCAAATATGTATTTGCGTACAAGATGAGATGTGTGAGCCGATGCATTGTCGTGGTGAAGTTGTTTCTCCACAATCCAGCCTCTTGCAAACGAGCATTCTCCCTCAAACGCTTCAGTACGCTCACATAATACTCCTTATTTACTATTTGAACTGGCGGAAGAAATCCGGAGTGGACCGCACCACGGCAATCAAAGAAAACGAGCAACAAAAACTTAATTATCGATTTTGCTGTGGTTTTTTGGGTTTTGGCTCGTCTGAGAAACGCCATTCCGACAATTGTTGGTTTGTATCGATGTCATATTCATAGATCATATCTTGTCACTGGTAATGATGCTTTCGATAACATTTTGGCCCAAAGAACGCATTCCTTTAGCGACAGCAGTGCGATAGATACTGTTCTTGCAAAAAATAGCGAAATTCGCAGAATACACTAAACAATGACTTGTTTACAAAGCTCTTACGAACAAACTATTTGACAGATTGCGCTCAAAAGTGACATTTAAACAACTGACAGATGACAGTAGAAAAAAAATGATTTTGACAAAATCTCAAGCGCGGTTCGTTTACCATAAATGAGCAATTCTGGGTACATTTTGAACATAGTAATATAATTATTATTAGTTTTTTGACATATGTCAGTCCATTGTCCACAACTCTGTGCGTGACATCAGAAAAAGAAGACTTATGCGCGTGTCGTTACCTTCTCTTTTATTGTATTAAAGTGCGTATGGGGTCGCTGGATTTCAGGTAAAAATGAAACTACGTCTCAGCAAACAAATTAAAAATATTGACGAGCGATTTGATTGCTAACGAGCGTGGTTAACGAGTCATTAACGATTCATCAAGTGGACTAAATGGAAATTCGGTAATGAATTACTTTTAACAATTCATTAATGAATTGTAAAACGTTTACAAGAAACGAGTATACATAGAAGCAAGCATATAATCATTATCAATGAATAATTACTGCGTCGTTAATGATTATTTTGATTCATTAATAAATAACGTTAACGATTCATAAACGATATTTGTTATGAAATATTAACGATGAAATAATGAACTTAACACACAATACCTCGCAGTCTCCTCTGCAAACTCCAGGTTTTACACCATTTGCTCTTGAGATATCGACACGAAATAATTTTTGGCTCTGTTCATGCGCATGGTGAAATGAAAACTGTTGGTATATAACAAGATCGACGTTGAGCGACCCTTTTTGTTTGGTTTGCCTAAGATCATCACGCAGTTTATTTGTTTTGTGGCATTTCGTGTTTAAAGATCGTTATTTACGCGCTCGTTAAATTGTTTGCTGGGGAAGATTTTTATTTAAAATTACCACAAACTTCAATTTTCGATTTAAACTTACACACTTTTTGTTCACTCTATTGCTTTCATTCTTCCAACTCTTTCGCTTCCGAGCTTCTACTCTTTCGCTTTCTAAAACTTCGTCAGATCCTATCGCGTTCTAATCTCCAACTCAATTTGCCGACTGCTCAATCTCGACTGATTGTTTCACGCTCGCCCACCCCTTTTTATATCGTTTTTCGCTTTATGCCGAATCATATCCCTACCTAATTGCTTTCCTTGCCGAATCGCTGATGAGTAATACAATGTATAACGGCATCGGAATTTGGGTGCGCGTGTGCTTTCGTTCTCGGCGAACTCACAGGTGTTTTTTTAACTAGCACAGAATTATCGTTGGTTGAGAATAACTGAAGACGCAAACATACGACAAGCATCTGGGGCTGACATGTAAGAATGTCATGGACGTACACGTAAAGCGAACATATCGACGGATTTTTTTCTTTTTACATTTTTGAGCTAATTAACTCATGAAAAGTGAAAAAATAGCAGTCTTTCACCAAGTCGATCATAATTTTTTATTCCCAGAATAATAAAGTAAAATGAACTTCCTCTACCACCTCCGATATAGATGCCGCTAGTGATTATGCCATCATAATTCGTTTATGGTCGTTTCTTATGACATCATCATTCATCATCTTAATTTGATGAAACTTTCCATATTTTTCATTAATGATTGTTATTAAAATTTTACTATAATGTCAATGTAAAGTAATTATTTGAATGAAAACACCGCTCCCATCATACCGTTTTAGAACATTAAGCGCTATATTTAAAAACCCTTTAACAGCTCAATAAATATCATTTTGCAAAATACCATAAAAATCGGTTGTTTTTTCGGGATAGTAAAATAAATTACCGGCTATGGATAAAAATTGTTTACTGTATTATAACCATTAAAAAAAATAAGCATAACAATTCCTCCCTATTATATTTTACTAGAGTTAAGATGGGGCAGATATGAAGCTGATCAGAGTGCAGACATTTTAGGGTGTGGCGCCAAAACTCCTTGGGGAGACATTGCCACCAGAAACCGACTACATTTTTCATATCGCGTACAGAGCAAGGACACGAATCCATTAATAAGATCGAAAGCTGTGTAGAGCTATGTATAGTCAGTAAAGTGCTTTTTTTCACGTCCATGTAGGTTAGGACTTTCGAACATATTCGTTTGTGAAAAGGGGGACCAAATTTCGTTAGATATTGATTTTCATGCACCTGTAGCTAGATAGCTATCGTAGTTTTTTTTCGAACAACCCTAGTATTGACCGGCCTTAACTTTGTTGTGTGTAATAAAAGTTTCAGAGAGTTGAACTTAACTCTAGTGTCAAGGCTGTGTAGATACAATATTTGGACATCAGATGTAAACATCGAGAAAAATAATGGACTGCAATTAGCCTAGCAAGTTTTGTTATGGCCGATGAGTACGGTCGATTGCGACACATTCCTCTATAGCTAAAGTTGTGACCAAGTCTAGTGAAATTATTAGAGCTTGACTTGTTTCATTTTTCTCGCTGCCATAGGTGTAATAAAGGTTTGAATTTTCACAATTCACCTCTGCACGCTCCGTAGTACTCTTTTGTACGAATACCTAGAAAGTAGCAGTCTTCCGTATTAAAAGTACTTCTGAATAACTAACTAGCATTTTAATTCGGCCAGGACATGCAACATTTATGCGATGCGTGAATATTTTCACGTTTTCACGATGGTAACTTCGGTCATTATTTACCTGTAATTCTTAACTCAAATAGGTAATTGTTTCGTTGGGTTTTCAGATTAAACCTGAAATGGATAAAGCGCGTGTGCATATTTTGTTTGGGTTTTAAGTACTTCGGTTCTGTTTGAATTCTAAGCAATGGGCATAGGAAATTGTGCTGGTAATAAAGCGTACAATTTATTTATCAAAGATAAGGGCAGATACGAAAACTATACGCATTTGTATCATATGTAGCGATTACAGGCAGTTTACGAAATAGCGCCATTGTCTGACGAAGTTCAGATAACTATTCGTATTATGTATTTGTTGTTTTTTCTTTCGGAATGTTTGAAGATAATTTTTTTATTTAGATGGACCGAAAGCATATAACTTACAATGAATAAAATCCCAACTTAATGTCTGTTTAATTACTTTGCAATTAACGATAGGAATATTCCTAATGATATATTTATCTTAGAGTATACTTTGCATTATGATATAAAATTATTCAATCATTTGAAGGTAACTAAATTTAGAAATATATAAACTGAATAGTGCAAACTTTCACTAATTAGTTAGTATCTCAAAGAAAACTCAACTTCATGAATGAACTTAATCCCATAAGGAGATTTTCGGTGCAATTTTGTGAACGCAAGATGTAATTAACTTTCCTAATGTGAATTTGTCTAATTGACCCGATGAAAACGTAAATTGGTATGCACAAAGATTATTTGCACATCCTTTATTAGAATTGAATTAATTTAGATTTCGGGAATTTGGATCGAAACTCGAATGAAATTATTTTTTTTTTAGCATTGTTTATCAATCAATCAATTTTTTGTTAGCACCCTCATTAAGGTAGCGATCGCCCGTGACTTTATCCGCGTAAGAATCGCAAAACAACCAATTTTTGTGAATGTAGTTAGTAATACATTATGTGGAATATATAATCTGCTTGGTTTAATTGCTCTTAGAACACAATACCGATTGGAATCAGTATGGGACAGGCCCGTGCTCACGGAAGTGATTTGAAATCATACGCATATTTAAGAGCGCTAAGGAAATGTAAATAGTTGTAGCTTGTGTTAATTCTAAAAAAAAGTATAAATAAAATTGAAAACATCAAAAACAGAACAGGACTACGATTGAGCGTAAAGACCAATCGTGCGATACTCTAGATGAAATAGAAATTTTTGAGATCTTAAGAAATTTTTTGTGGGGAGTGGTAGAAGGGGTGACACCACTGAACTAATTTGTTTCACATTATGCTAGAGAAGCTATAAAAATGCATTGCTCCAAATTTAAGCTTCAAAAATTGAATCAGTACTGAGAAACTTAGTGCATTAAATTTAGTGAAATTGTACAATTTGTATGGAAGGTGGTAGAAGGTGTGGGAGGTTTTTGGTGATTTTTCGAGAAACAACTATAATCATCATGAAATTGATATGTTTTAATTTTCAGATCAGTACCATTCACAATTTTTAAGAAAATAGAATTTATGAAAAGTCGTGGAATTGTGTCACACTGTATGGGAGGGGATAGAAGGAGTGAAGTTAGTCGGTTAATTTTTTTCGATATTAATAATAATGCTAATTAAGAAAATAGTACAAAATCTTAGCTCGATGAAAGTTATACGTACTGTGAAAATTGGTGTACAGTATGTTATGAAAAAGTGTAGTTTGTATGGGAGGTGGTGGAAGGAGTGGGGAGATTCAAATATTTTATATACTAAAATATTGCATTTACGATAGAAATAATATGTTCTATATTTCAAATTAATAGCTCATACAGTTTCCAAGAAAATTTGATTATTATACATATATATTTAAAAATGAGTCACTTTATATGGGAGGGGGTAAAAGGCGTGAGGGGAGTGAGCTAAATCCAAAAGCAAATTACATGTCGGAGCACACCTAATAAACTGTGCAAGCTTTATTACAATCGGTTCAGCCGTGAAAGATGGCCGGACAGACAAATAGACAGACAGGCAACAACTTCAAAAAAAAATTTGATGTTTAGTTATTGTTAAAATAAAGCAAAAAACAAACTTATAGCCATTTATAAGCAAATAACAGACAGACACTACAATTATATGTATACGTATAAATAGGACGGAAACAGTTCTCTTCCACAAGGCCCGATTCTGAGCATCGGCCTTTAGTTGTCGCCAGGACTTCTTTATTCCTCTGGCCTCTTGCTCAGATGCTCACTATCATGTCCCATATGATAGGCCGACTCGACGTCATCCTTAACGGGCCGTACCTACCATCGGTCGACAGCGATTTCAAATCATTTTGCCTACGATTTAAAATCGAGAGAGTAAATGATTTTTTTCTCTCTGAACACTTTTTCGTGTCGTAATTTGCTCGACTTCTAGCCAGTCGTACATGCTGTGATGATTAGTTTTTCCACATCGATGCAGGAAGATAGGACTAAAGGAATGTGCAAGAATTAAGAGGAAGTGGAAATGAAAGCGGGGAAATAGGTCGCGAAGGAATAAGAAAAGAAAATGATGCATTGGAAAAAATACACACACAAAGTTATCAACAAAATATAAACACAAGGTCAATGATAGTTTTACCATATTTGAAATGAATACACTTACGTACATAATTGTGTCTTATGTACGTGCATGCATCAATAAATTTATTTGATACAAATTTACGTAGCACATATCTAATACATATGTACATATTTGATTACATAGTTTAAAAATAGTAATTCGCATGACGTTTTACAGTTGGCAAATATTTTTTTATATTTTAATTTTTAATTGGATATTTTTTTTCTTCTCTTCTGGCTTCTTTGATAGATCAGTCAAATTACAACATAACAATAAATCATATAATATTTTATAAAACCAATGTAAGCACGAGAGAAACTTCCTTATTTTTCATTTTGAATTGAATCGGGGCTATACAATATTCCTGACGTAAAATAATTATTCCACCAATGAATTTACTAGTTTTTAAGAAAAAAAAATGGGATGAAATTGTAATTTACTGAAATAACGTACTAAGGCACTTTAAAAAACCGAACTTGGAGTTATGCTGTAAACTTTTTCCTAAACATAATTTTAAAAATTTGTTACCAATCTGCTGTTGTAAAATTAATAAGGATTAAAATTATAAAAACAAATTTTCATTATATTGAGTGCTTTGTCAGGAATGTCTGTGCGAAAATAGCCATTTTTGCACGAAATCGTCTTTTCGGTATGTATGGCCCCTTAAAGATTATAATCCAGAGCTTATTTGACGATATTTCGCCCAGCTTTCTTCAAAGTGTGACTGATCCACTACCCCTTCCGCCTTTGAACCTCAATGCTTAGTCTTGTTTGTTTTCTTTTTACTAGAGCCAGGGTTTGCGTCCTAGGCTATACGAGGTATACCCCATATACCCTCTGCTCATTTCGAAGAAAAATCGTTTACCGTATGGGCTATATACTGTGGTATACGGTGTTAAATCCTTTAATGCAATGCACAGTTCTGTCGGTATAGAAAGTAAAATGAGACTTATTATGGTGGAGAGACGAAAATGACGGTAGACATTATGCTTAAAGCATCGCCGGTTTTACTTGTTGGGAAACAAACTAACTGGCAAATCGTTCCAAAGTCTTGACGTTCGGGAAATGAATGTCTGCCTGTATATCACTGTACGAGAAGGACTGTGTTTTGAATGCGTTGAACTCTTCTCTATTTTAGCTGCCCCATTCTAGCACTCAGTTGAAATCCGAGTTCAGCAAACAGAATGACTCCCTGCGACTAGAAGCAATAGAATGATTGTTTGATTCCGCATCAGAGTTAAATTCATAGGTGTTGTCTAGTTATCTGTAAAACTATGAATTGGATTGAGAGTATACGACAGAAAGTCGTTTATGAAAACTAAGCTAAGTGTTAGAGATAAAACAGAACCTTGAGGGACGCTGGAATCAATTGGGCAGGAGGAAGAATTAACACCATCTACTTTATACTACTCGTAGAAATAACTCTCAATCCATTGAACAAGAGTATCATTGAGGCATATGGCCCTAAGCTTAAATAAGAGACATTCATGCCAAACTCTATTAAAAGCTTTTACAATGTCAAGTGCGAGAACTTGACCTTCGCCATATTTATGTAAGCATGAGTTCCAACGCTCTGTCAAATAGACCAAAAAATCTCCCGTCGACTGTCCAGAACGAAACCCATACTGGCGATCCTGGATGAGCTGACGACGATCTTATAACTGACAGCAGTTTCCATTACATTCGAGAGCACAATGACTATTGGGTGGTAGTGCGGGGTTCGCTTTACTTCGTGTCTTGCAAATTGGCTGAACATACGCAACTTTTCACATACGTGGAAAGCACCCAGCCGAGTAAGAAAGATGGAAAAGATTGGGATGAGGTTTAACTGAAGATGAGGCGCAATTTTTAAGGGGGGAATACCGTCCGGAGCAGGGGATTTGCTGATATTGCGATATTGGATCCGGAAAATAAGTCTCATGCGCAAATGCAGTGTAGGCAGTGAGAAACTAGAAGTATTGGCAGCGGAAGGCGATTGATTTGATGGTGGAAGACGAGAGTTCCTTGCGCAACTTGCTGCTAGTAAGTTAGCTTTTTCGCAAAGATCAATCACGATTCTTCTACTTCTACAATGGCGCTACAGTCCAAATCGGACCTTGGCCTCCTGATATTCAGGTTCCTTAACATTTTTTATATCTTATTGTGGAAGGGTTGTTAGGCCTTCGCACAACCCGCTTTCTACGAATTTTTCATTTTCTTAGATTGAGGTGACCAAGGTATATCAAAGCAGGCAATGTGCCGGAATTATATATTGCGCCGACCGGGATTTGAACTCACGACCTTCGCGTTACAAGACCAGCACACTACCTACTAGGCTATACCCTAGCTATCAATCACGATACAGTCACCATAAGCTAAAAGTGATATTGAAGAAGAAATGAAATTGTTGTTGACCGTTCTTACATGTGACCAGTAAGACCTCAAGCCTCAAGGATACTGCGTCACAGTTTTTGGTCATGCTCAATTTATGTGTTTGTGCTGATTGTTTTCGATCGTTCGCTATTAGTTTACTGCAAACTCAATTATGTTTGCGGTTTTCATTTGTTTGATTGAAAATTTCTTACATCAACTTGAAACGAGAAAAAAAAAGTTCCCCCGAAATTTGGAAAAATTTAAAACCGTTCCCGGTGAAAAAAAACACGTTGCCTATAAAGACCAAGATTAATTATACTCTAGATGAAATCTGAGAGTATACTGTGTTTGCCTTACCGTTTGTAACGCTAAGAAATAACGCTCGCACAGAGCCGCCAAGGGTACAGAAATATTTGTTGTCGCTCAAAAACCTCGATTCCGAGTGACCGTCTGTCTGTCTGTCTGTCTGTTGTCTGTCTGTCTGTCTGTCCGTCTGTGCGTCTGTCTACAGCATAACTCTCGAAAGCTTTGAGCTATAGTACTAAAAATTTGTGTGTGTCATTTTTAGCTAAAAAGTAACTTTAAGTTCGTGAACGGGCCAAATCGCTCCACCCCTTCTACCCCCTCCCATACAAAATGACACAAATGCGCAATTTGACAATAAACGGATTTGCTCGAAAAGTATAAAACCTATTGGCCTGAAATTTGGAATATATTACTTTTATGATAATATCAATCTACGGTATAAAAATTATGTGTGTTCTCTCCCTCCTTCTACCACCTCCCATACAAACTGTACTTGTCATGAATTACTCTAAGCCAATTTACTCAGTGCGTATAAAATTTAGCGAGCTGAAATTGTACACTAAATATTTATTTAAAATTGTTAGTAAGGCCAAAAAAAATTAGACCCTTAGCTTCACCCCTTCACCCCTTCTACCCCCTCCCATACAAAATGGCACAATTTCGCAATTCGACTATAAATGGATTTGCTCGAAAAGTATAAAAGCTATTAGTCTGAATTTTGGGATATATTAATTTCATAATAATTTCAATATACAGTAAAAAAATGTTTGCGTCCTCCCTCTCCTCCCAACCCCTCCCATTCAAACTACACTTTTTCATTAAATGCTCTAAGCCGATTTTCTCAGAACATGTAACATTTATCGAGCTCACATTTTGTGATAAATACTTATTTAGTATTATCACTAAGATCAGAAAAAAATATTTGATTAGCTTTACTGCTTCTACCCCCTCCCATACAATATGAAACAGTTTCACAACTTCACAAAAAATCTATTTTCTTGAAAAGTGTGAATGTTACTGGTCTAAAATTTAAGATATGTCAATTTTATGATATTCTTAATTATTTCTGAAAAAATCACTAAAATCCCCCCACTCTTTCTACCACCTCCCATACAAACTGCATATTTTCACTAAATCTAACACACTAATTTTCTCAGCTCCTATTCAATTTTTGGAGTAAGCATTTTGTATAAAACATTTTTATAGCTACTTTAGCATGATGGGAAAAAAATGAGTTCAATGCTATCACCCCTTCTAACAGTCCCCATACAAAATTTCTTGGGATCACAAATATTCTATTTCATATAGAGTATCGTAAGATTGCGGTTTACGCGCAATCGTAGCCCTGTTATGTTTTGAAATTTAAGAATATATCTTTGGTAAGAATCGTACCATAATTAAGACAATTAAATATCAGTTTAATGTTATTGATGATTTCATAATTTTATAAATTTTGCAACATTGGTCACCGGTGTCCACTCTAGCCTTGCAACAGCGCATACCCTCTGCAGGACTTCTGACTACAGCCCTGACTAGAACACAATTCAGTTTTATACTTGAATCCGCAGCTAAATCTTGAACAATTCTTATTATTTTCAGAAACTTGGAATACAGTTACAATCACGTGGATCGAGTTCGTACCGGACAGATTCCCTCATCCCAATCGGGCTGCCCAATTAGAGGATCCCGGCGGAGGCATAAACTAACCAATCAATTGGATTTGGCTACAACGAAAACCGCTCATAATTACTACTTGCATCATCATCAGCATTCGAAACACCTTTCCGATCACAATAATAATCAAAAGCATCTCGATCTCCAGGACTATTACAGTCACATTCAAACCGAAGAAGCACAACAATACGAAGGAAACTACTACGAAACGTATGGTACGCATTCCATTCTGATGTCCTTTTTAAAGGAGGTGTTGCTTCCGAATCTTTTACAATGCATCTTGAAATTTTCAGATAACGACCATCACGGCGAAGAAATTTACCAACATTTGCCGCAACAGTTCGACGGTAAGGATGCTTGCAGTTTGAGACGGACACGTAGTTTGGCCGTAATACGCGAAGAAACTTACAACGATTTGCAAATTAGCTCAATAAATAACACAAGACGTTCGCAATTGATTCCACGTGCGAAATTAGTGAATCGGAATTTTTTCCGTGAGAGGTAAATTATCATCTACTCTAATTTATCATATTTAAATAAATATCACAAATATGATGTTTTTCTATAGTTAATATGATTAGAGTCGTAAGATATTGTATATTTAATCAGGGGTTAACCCTGAAAAATTCAATACAAAGAATTATGCCTTCATATCATAATTTTGTTAACACTCGCTATGCTAAATACTCTTACGAAAATACGGCTAAGCTAGCCAAACTAGACTAAAATGAAATAAAGGCAGCGGTTTCACATGAAGCATCATTTCCCAATTAATACTCGCTATGCTAAACACGTTCACGAGTTCCAGCTGGGGAGCTTGAATTACGTAAAGAGCAATATAGGCAATCACCGAGCAGACAGAATGTGGAATGCACTGCCCATCTAAGCTTTCCACAGTGCTCAAAAGAAACATCTACCGGCTTCTTTCAGCCAGCCTGTCGCATTTAAATGATTAAATCTTTTGAAAGAAAAGATTTCCGAATTCTACACTGTTACGATTTATTATTCGTGACGTTTCGGTCTCTGCTGAGACTTTTATCAAACTCTTTTCTTTCAATTCGAAATGCATTGTGAAAACATTTACCAAACGATTAATTCTTCGTTTGTTTTTATCACTCTCCTATTATCTGTAGTATATGTCGATACCAAAGATAATCTTTATTCCTTTATTTATTCTGTTGTTGTGATAAAGATTCGACACTACATATTATTATTAGTGTGTTGCATGCAATCAAAAACTTAAGATTCTACCTTTAGATGAAGACGAAGGTCTAATATTAATATGTGTAACCGGAATTTTTTATCGACTCAAGGATACTACTGGAAGACTCTTACAGAAGTGATAAAATATTAGATGCATCCAATGAAATGAATTAAAAGGTCAAAAAATAAGCATTTTTCTATATTGTTCATTGTTATGTATACAGTTTAATTAAATTTGATGTGTATAGGAAGCATTTTCTTCCAAAAACCTGTTCCATTGGTCATGTTTGGTTTGATTAATAGCATTTTTGCTACTAACAAACAACAACGTAGTATCACGTCTTATGGTTTCTGACCTAAAAACCGCGTTAGGCTCACCAAACTTTATTATTGAAAAAAAAAAGATGAAACCAGGAAGAAAACGTTATTGCATTTCTAGAGAATAAGTTTAAATTGCACGGAATTCAATGGAAATATATGTTAAGTCATGATGATTTCAGTATAAATGTATCTTTCGGATCAGAGTAGTTATTTTTTTTTTTAAATACAGAGATCAGTACATTACCTGCCGCATAGTAATTTAATGTGCAAGTTTTATTAAATCGCTATCAACTACCGGAAAAATGGGAGAAAAATTACAATAATTATGCAATCATTGGTCGAAGGTCAGCAGTAGTCATAGTAGTTAGAATAACTCAAGAAATTAGTAAGGCAACAGATCGAATGAAGTCTTCTCTAGATGGGAATAATATTTTAAGCTTTTAGAATTAAGCACATTTCTAACAACAATTTCATGCAACTTTGAAATAGTCGAGTGATTTTTATTGATATTTTCTCTACAAAATGTTAATAATATTTATCTTTCTTTATGTTTGCGTGTAGATATCATCGACGAAAACATCTGCGAGAGGAAGACAGCACCGGAAGCGGCGTTGATACACAGACATCCGAAACACGTGAGTCCGATGATTACTATGAAAATCTGAAGCGTTTGGATTCAGTTAAGATCCATCCATCAGCGTGGCAGAACGATAAAAGCGATTTAGACAGCATAAATTCGGACTATTTTAAAAATTCGTTACATCAGAAGAACCATTCGGAGGAGACTAGGACACTATTTCGAGCCTCCAAACAGTTCAAAGTATTGGAAATCGAAACTCATCAGGATAAAAGTAGTATTTTGCCGGGAACGATTACATCGAATTTGGACCACTCGGAGTCATCGACACCAGAACGTCCAGAGGATTCGGAAACTTGCGTCGAAAGTGAAGAGGTACGGTCATCCGATGGTACCTTGACTCTAAAGCGAAGGATCAAAAGTGACGAAACGCAACCGGTTATTTCGTACGATTCGGTGTACTTGTCGTCCGAAGATAGTTCTGGTGAAACAGTTCATCAGCAAGAAGCGATTGTGCAAGAGCCCGATAAAGCCGAAAGTGAATCCATCGTGGAGATTGAAATTGAGAGTATCGAAAATTTCGAAAGACTTTACACGAAAGTAAATAAGACATCGAATTCTTCATACAAACCAAAGATTGTATCAGCAACAACCAAACGAGGAGCATTGGAGCGACTCGCTTGTATCTCAACATCGCAAATTCTAAAGACAAACGACGTACAGGCTATCGATTCTTTTCGACCGAATCTCATTGAGAATCAATACTACAGCTTACCGGATATTAATATTAGCCGAAGCCTTAAAGCATCGGAACGCATCGATGCGAAACTCCGCTCCTGCTACAATTATTTCCACGAAGAAAACCGTAGAGGAAAAGAGGTGATTTTCGAGACAGTTTCGGGATTTGGAAGGACCCATAAACGAGCTCGACAACGTGAATACAGCGATATCGATTCATTAGCCCATGCTAATATCTCGTTAATCAACATCAACGAGAGTTCTCTTATTGGGAACGAATCTAATCAAGATATCTCATTAGTGCAGACCGAAAGACAATGCAGCGACGTTGAGCTTAGCGAAGAAACATTCGCTCAGGACGAATCCTCATCCGAGGCAGCATCAGACAAAAACCAATATAGCTCTTTGTCGGACACGTCTCGATCACCTGCTGGTGATTTTCTTCTAGACGAAACGACTACAAACTTCCCAGGACAATTTCGAATAATTGTTACGGACACTCTAAATAACATAATTGAGGAGGATTCCATAGAATCAAGCATTCTGCTCGACAGCACTAACAACTCCGAGTGGAATTTTAATGAAAGCAGCTCTTGTTCAGACAAGGAACTAACAGACTCAATCGAAACCCATCACCATAGCAAAGACGAACAGGGACGGACTAAAGAACAAGACGTTTTAACGGAAGGAACCTGTTGCCCTGACAGTAATCTGAAAGGAATTCTAAAAAAAGCCTATCGAGAAACGACAGCACGAATTCACTTTCCACCACCGCCACCTCCTCCTCTTCCCCCTCCGCAACTACCAACTTCCTTGCCACCGACCAAAACTAACTTTGAGGAAATCTTTAAAGCCCATCCCGTCCGAATTTATTCTAATGACGACGAGCTAACACTGACGGAATTTATATCATCGAAAATGTCTCGCCCACAAATTTTACATGTAATTGATTCGAAACGACAACAGGATTCGAACGATAGACACGGAAAGAATGGCAAAGTCGAGAAGGAGTTCTTAGAGAAAGTCGACTCGGTACGGTGTTACTGGTCGAAGATGGTGCAAGAGGAAAAGGATGGCGCTGTAACTGAATCGGCCGAAGAAGCAACGAATGTGGACCGTAATTTCGTACGGAGTTTGGAGGACGAGGATAAAACAGAATCGGCCTCATCGAAAATAGCAGCAGCCGGGACTCAACAAAATTTGGAAAATTGCTTGCAAAGTTTCAGTCCTACTATCGAAATAATTGAACTTGATGGCGACAAACAGGCCACCATAGTGAAAACGCGTAGCGTAGACGAGCCGGATTTCGATCACGTTCGCTACAAAGTCATGAAATCCAATCAATTCCAGAAGAACGTCCTGAATCGCACTAAAAGCGAAGCTCAATTCGACGGGCTCATGCAATATCTGCAGGATTACAGCTTTCAAGAGCTCTTATCCAACAATAATATTGTAATTATCGAACCAGTCCGAACGAAGATTGAAAAACCGTCGGAAACGTCAGCCAAACTTGATCCGTTGAATTGCAAAATAACCGGTGGTTCGGGTATCGACTCGAAATCTAGCCCGGCCAAGCATCACTTCTTCTATCAGCCGGTTCGAGTGAATCGCGAACTACTCGAAGAGGAGCTTCCTCATCCCGACACTGTTCGAAATGTCCGGAAATTCTTCGAGGAGCACGTCCTTCGAAAGCAGGCAATGAATTCCAGCACTAAATCGCACACTTCAGAAAATGGAGGACCGGTTAAACGGCGAAGCTTGCGCTATCTGACGATAGACACGTCTTTCGGAAGCGGTGGACTACGCAAATGGGATTCCGCTAGTCTATCAAGTGGGATATCCAGTGGTGATTTATCGTCGCCGTGCGACTGCAATGAAGACCAAGAGCATCACCATCATCATCAGCATCACCACCAGAACGGTCATGTTCATGCCAAAGAAGAAGACGAGGTATTCACCAGTGAAGAGAACCTTTGCGAGGACGACATATGTGGAGGCGAATCGTATTATGTTAGCGAGGTAAGTACACCACTCACTTCAATTCCACCCTACTTAGTCATGCCGGACCTAAAGTCCTAGCTGATGGTAGCGGTGGTGGCGATAGTACTTATTCCTTTTCAAACTTTACATGAAATGTTAATCTATTTTCTTCACACAACTTGGCAGGATGTTTTAGAGAAAATCCGTGAATGTGGATCAACTGTCACTTATTATGGCGGTCGTGTAGTTGATAATAAATCGCCTGAACTAAGTCCAATGACTCGGGCTATTATTCAGGAGATACGTGGCACAGAAAAGGCTTCGACACGAACGTGTAACGCTTGTCAGCCAAATAACTGCCCACATGATGACGACGTTGAAAGGAAATTCCGGGATAATAATCTTTTGGGTAAGGATAAACTACATATCAAGAATTAATGGCGGCGGCTTAAATGCCGTCAGTACGCATAACTTGTTGTTTTTTTTTCGTTAATTTCACATGTAATACGATAGCTACTAATTATTATTCATTTTGAAATTAAAAGGATTATGAATTGGTCTTATATGTATGTGTTATGTGGTAGTTGTATTATGAAAATGAAGTAGGACGATGAAGAGGCTATATGAGTAATGCTTTTACTTCAATGAAAAAAAAACAATAATATAATTAGACTCTACCCTAAGTCTATTGGTGAAATGTATGTAGAAATTTATATACGACACTAATAACATTATGTTACGTTTTATTTTCCAGGGGTATTCAATAGCAGTATTTGTATGTGAGGTGATAAGCGGAAGAGAAGATTACGTTCATTTTCGAATAGCTAATTGTACTTAATTAATAAGAATGTTATGTCAAATTCGATGTTAGAATCGATTGTAGATTCTTAGACTATACTAGAGGGTGTCCCATTAAGACTGCCTATTTTTAATTTAGCCCCATTTTTTTTTGTGTCGGTCGTGCGAATATTCTATTCCATACATAACCTTCATGTCTACACTCTTTATTTCAATAAAAACACCTGAACCTTTCAAACTCGGCGTTTTTTTTTCTTTTCTTTTTTTTCAAATTTCGATGTAGGCAACCCTTTATTTGAGAGTGCTTTATAAAATGTAAACATTTAAAATTGAGGTGGACTCAGTGGCGTGACTTTATAGCTAGGGGCAGCAATTATTTTTGAAATACATTGGTTTATTACGCTTAAGCAATATATTATAAATATTACTAAAACCTCTCTCGTCAGCTGCTTGAAACATTATTAATATAGAGAGCACCCAGGAATCACTAACGTGGTATAAAACCGATTTAAATTCACCCCTACTACCACACAGCAGCTTAAAGTGCCTGAATTTATAATTTATCCGTTTTACTATCCATATTGTTCAATCCCTTCAATAGATGCCATTTTATTTGCTAGGATGGTAACGGTCCGAAATTCGAAGAAATATTTTAGTGACGTCTTGCTTCAGCAGACCCTTCAACTTTTTTATTATTAAATATTAGCTATAAGAATGTTGAATAATTAATTAATTGAAGACTGAATTTTAGCTTCTAGTTTTTATTTTCTTAATAAAAAAAGTAAAGACGTGCAAAAAAAATGTCGCCCGATTCGAAGTTTAAACCGGTTCGTTTCCACTTAAAGCACGACAAATATGGGCAATATTGCCAGACCTCTTCACATTTTTCATCCTGATCATTTTTCAGCTAATAAAGAAATTTCAATACTGGCAATACTTCGATCGAGAGCCAGAGCTTGCGACTGAAAGCACTGGCTGGAAGCAATTGCGTTAACGCATCTATACTTCCTATAGAAGTCGAACTTGCGCGCGTCGGGAGCGAAAATTTTACTCGTATTGACCGGCGGTCTCGTTCTCTTGTATACGCGAGTACAAGAAATAAGAGGGAAGGATGAAGCATTTTAATGCGACGCATCTTCCCTTCCTACTGAAGTCGAACTTGCGGTCGTCGCGCGAGAAAATTTTGCTCGTATTGGCCGGGTGTCTTGTGTATGCGTTTTTAAAATCGCATCTTTTTCCCTGTGGAAGGCTTTCAACTTTCGTTAATCAAAAAAAGCGTGAGAAAAAAAGCTGTCCTGAGCACGTGAATGCTGTAAACAGTGGAAGACGAAAATAATGCGCGCTTTCATTTTAAGAAATTTTTTAATAAATTTTCACATTCGTGCTGATTTTAGTTTAGCTTTTCTAAACTGTATAAAGGGCAAGACGTAAAGGAAGCATTGCATCAATGGACGCCACGCCACTGAGTGGACTAGGGAGTTGTGAAATTCCCACAATTCACGTTTTGCTGTGGTAGCTAGAATCAATTTGCTTTCCAAATTTTAGGTTGAGTTTTACCAGACTTCGTAAAAAGTTATTTTTTAAAAATTGCATGGAAGGTGGTAAAAGGTTTAAAAAATTTCACTTTAAATATAGTCCTGAAGCCCATATTGGGCGCTATGATAGGGATTTCAGTAAGAACCGTCTATAACTAAAATTTTACCATTAATAAAGGCGGAAAAATCAGGAAACTTAAAGTTTAACTCCTGATCTTTCTACAGCAGTGGCTTCATAGATTTTCTTTATGAAAGGATAAGATACAGTCGTGGTTGAGAATATTTTTATTTTGCGTATCAAAATTAAGATTGATTAATATTATAAGACCTAAGAAATCAACGGAAGGTAATAAACTGAATCACTAGAGCTTGAAAAATCACATTTGGTGCTTTGAAGACTAAAACTCAAAACCTAAAGAGACCAAATAGGAGAAAATCCACTAATTTACCAATTACTGAATTTTCGCAACGCCTTCGAATATAGACATGAAATTTTATGTAAAGATTTCATTAAGGTACGAAATAAAAGCTATGCGAACTTTGACCATCAACGACCCTTCAAATTGGGAGTTTACTTTGTTTCCTCTCCTCATTGACCTCTAAAGCTGCAATTTCGTTTAGTTAAATGATTCTGCCCCTTTAATGCTGATAAATGGGTGCTTAACCTATGTTTAACCAATCATTGCATTTCCTAACGAGTTAATATATTAGACCTAGTACGCTGTTGAAGTGTTTGAAGTTTTTACTCCACTCCACAGTAGCAGTGAAATCGTTGAGGAGAGAATCATTTCACTCATAATTTCAAAAAATGACTCAAAAAACTCGTACGCCACTTTTCACTTCGCTTTTTCACGAAAATGGAAATAAAAGCGTTCACCTAGCTTTCCGCCAAATATGATTTTTCATACAAAAAATTCATTTCCCTTGAACAGCGTACTGGGCTTTAATCGTGACGTTTCGGTCTCTGTTAAGACATTTATCATGCGATCAGCTTGATTGAGGTATTAGGAGAGACCGAAACGTTACGATTACAGCCTAGTAGGCTGTTTAAGAAGAGAACGAATAGAAGATCGGATAATAAGTAATGTGAAAACTTTCCTCGATACTATTATTTTTGTTAAGTAATTGTTTTGAGGAGTTCTTGTAGGGAAAATTTCTCGTAATAAAAACAATAAACAAATTCTTGTTTCTAACTGTAAATTTTATTTTAAACTAGACTCTTAGGGAATGTTTTTATTTTATTGGTTTACCCACCAACATAATTTCTATGTCTCCTAGAAACAATAGTGAGAATTTTGATTCGTATAAAAATTGGGACCAGTAGAAGTCGAATAATTCATTTTGAATTATGTCTTTCTGTCCTGACAATAACTCGACTAAATCCCCACAGAAAAGATCGGGAAATGAGTGCCTCAAAGCAATTAGAGCCAATAAGCAGTTTTTATACTCTAGATGATCTGAGAGTATTATAAGTTTGCCACAAATTTTGTAACGCTAAGAAATAAGGCTCGCAGAAAAAAATGAATGATACAAAAGTTCATATATCACTCAAAAGTCTCAAAACCGGATGTCAGCCCGTCCGTCCGTATCCTCTCCAGCTCGAGAACGCGTGGAGCTAGAGATTTTGTAAACGTCGTTTTCGACGAAAAATCAAGGCCAAGTTCGTAAACGGTCCAAATCGCTTCACCCCTTCTACCCGCTCCCACACAAAATAACTCAATTTCGGAATTAAGCAATAAATGGATTTTCTCAAAAATTTTGAAAGTTATAGATCCGAAATTTAGAAAATATTATTTTTATGACATCAGCCCAAAGTTTAAAAATTATTTGAATCACTTAACTTCTTCTACCACCTCCCATACAAACTGCACATTTTGTTGAAATACTATAAACCAATTGACTACTCAGTACATATACAATTTATCGAGCTGAAATTGCGCACTAAATATTTATTTAGAATTATTAGTAAGATCGAAAAATATTATAAATAGCTTCTCTCCTTCTACCCCTTCCCATACAAAGTGACACATTTTCAGAACTTTGCATAATATCGATTTCCTTGGAAAGTATGAATGTTTTTGGTATGAAATTTGAGAGATGTCAATTGCATATTCTTCATAATTATGACTGAAAAAAACTGAAAATTCCCCGCTCCTTCTACCACTACCTATACAAACTGCACAAAAAAAAGTTATTTTTCGACGAGCTCATTCCTCTGCGAGATTACATATGGAATGCTTTGCGTAGGAGAGGTATTCCAGATAAGGTCATAGCTATGATTAAAGAATCCTACGAAGATGCAAGGTGTCGCGTCTTGCATAGAGGAGAGCTGTCCGAGAGCTTTCCTGTGCGAACGGGTGTCAGACAAGGCTGCATATTATCACCAGCCCTGTTTCTGGTGGTAATAAATGACATCTTGAAAGCTGCACTGGAAGGTGGGGAAGGTAAAGGTCTTCAATGGAGACTATTTAACATCTTAAGTCACCTTGATTATGCTGATGACGTGTGTTTGCTTGCACATACCCGTTCGGACTTAGAGTCAAATGTTCGCTCGTTGCATTCTAAATGCAAAGAGGCGGGACTGAAAATAAATGTGCGTAAAACCAAGTACATGCACATGGGTTCGAACGCAAGCACACCGATTGTTCTTAATGGACAGGATGTGGAAGAGGTGCAAGATTTTTGCTATCTCGGAAGCATTGTCAGCATGGACGGCGGAGCCGAAAAGGATGTTGAGGCTCGGCTAAATAAAGCTCGTCAGGCCTTCGGTATCCTTTCCCCTTTCTGGAGGTTAAGAGAGATCTCCCTTCGCACGAAGCTGCGAGTTTTTGACGCATGCGTCAAATCCGTGTTGTTATATGGTTGTACTACGTGGAAAGTGACCGTTCGACTTACCAAGAAACTACAGACTTTCGTAAACCAATGCCTCCGACGCATTTTAGGAATATTCTGGCCAGAAGTGATCTCCAACGACGAACTTTGGAGTACAACTCGCCAGACTAAAATAGGTATTGAGATTCAACGGCGAAAGTGGCAGTGGATCGGTCATACTTTGAGGAAACCAGAGCAAAACATCGCAAAACAGGCTCTGGATTATAACCCTCAAGGAAGACGTCGGGTTGGTCGACCATGTAACACATGGAAGCGAGCAGTTGAGCAGGAGGCCAGAGGAATAAACAAGTCCTGGCAACAGCTTAAAGCCGATGCGCAGGATCGCGCCTTGTGGAAGAGAGTTGTTTCTGTCCTATGCCCCTATAGGGGGTCTTAACAGGAATTTGATTTTGATCATTCCTCTGCTGTGCCACAGGGAAGCCATCTTGGACCACTGTTTTTTTATTTTATCTATTAACGACGTGAGTTCAGTTATTTCTCAGTCGAAAATTTTGCTCAATGCTGAGAACGCGAAATTGTTTCGTGATATTTCGAATCAGAATGATTGCGCACTGCTTCAAAGTGATTTGCAACGCTTTTTTGACTGGTGTACATTAAACTGTATGTCTTTTAATAATAGTAAATGTGGAAGCGTTTTATTTCTTAGGAAGAAATCTTTCCTACATTTCGATTATGTCCTAGACGGTAGCACACTACACATACAGACAATGTGCTAGATCTCGGTGTATATTTCACAACCGCATTTACGTTTGACAATCATGTCGACTAGAAAATCGGCAAGGCCAATTCCGTTAGGGGTTTCATTAAGAGATGGTGCAAGGACTTCAATGATCCTTATACGTATAACTAAAACCTTACACTGTGCTTTTGTACACTCTATTCTTGAGTGTGCTTGTCAGATGTGGGCTCCGTTGTACGAGGAACATAAGAGTAGGATAGAGTCTGTACAGCGAAGGTTCTTAAGGTTTGCCTTAAGGTACCTTCCCTGGACTAATACGTTGCGTTTTCCTCCTTACGAACAGCCCCTTAAACTCCTTTCTCTAGTCGGTTGAGAATAGACAGATTATCTTAGGGTTGCTTTTGCGTTTCAATTAATTTTAGGAGAAATTGATTTCCCATATTTGCTCGAAGCCAAAACTTTTAGTATTCCGCGTCGATCTTTGAGGAACTATGTTCCAACCCACATGCCTCATCATCGCACCAACTATGGACAAAACGAACCAATCGCATCCCTTTCGCGTACTTTTAATAATAATTACTGCCGAATTGACTATAATTTATCTAGCATGCAGTTAAAGTCAGCTTTATGCGATAAATAATTTGTTGATTGTTAATTGTTTTAAATTTTAAATTTGTGCTCGTATAATGTATCTTTTACGCACTTTTTTTTCAAGAATATTTTGTAAGTGATCATCATCAAATAAATAAATTGAAACATTATCAGAAACGTCGATTGACGATCAGCCAAAAGATCGATATCTTTCTGGTAATTTGAGTTATCGGACAACAACCATTTCATGGCATCTGCAACACCTCATTCACCGACAAACCAGAATCCTCCGTAATTCCAGTTTCTCACTGCCACCACCTCGGTTTCGAACTGGGTTATTTCCTGGATCCTGCAGGAGCTCCATATTCAAACAAGTCTGCTGGGCCAGATAGCATCCCATCATAAACTTCCACTCTAGCTAAACCTCTTCGTAATTTCTATAAACTTTCTTACTCTTCAGGGTACTTTCCTCTGATCTGTAAAGTCGCAAATGTTCGGCGAAGTCGAAAGAAAGGAAGCAAAGCGAACCCCATCAATTATCCCCCAATAGCCACTTCTTGTGGATAAAAATCTTATCCAGGATCGCCAATATGAATTTCGCTCGGAACGTTCTATAAGCAATCTCCTAGTCTATCTTAACGAGCTTTGGAATTCCTTCATCCACAAATTCGGCGATACTCGCTATTGATATTGCTAAAGCGATTGACTGAGTTTGGTACAAATGTCTCTTAGCCAAGCTAAAGGCCTCTGGTTTTAAAAAAGCATTTCTTAAATGAATTGAAAGTTTCCGAGTGCTCTATAACGTGCTAGATGTACCTTCTGCACCCTTTCCATTGATTCCGGCGTCTCTCACGGATCAGTTTTATCTCTAGCCATCTTTTATTCCTTACAAACGACCTTTTTGATGACTCTCAATCCTATCAATAGTTTCGCTTATGACAGCACGCTTAACAACATCTTCCAATTTTACTTCCCTGCGGAGGCACGTCCAACAGCGGTAATGAGTCAACACAGTCATTGATCTCGGACCTCAGATTAATCCTGAAATGGGGCAGGAAAAACAGAGTAGAGTTTAATGCCTTAAAAAAGCAGTCCTGTCATCTATCTCTTAAACACAACGTTCCGACGTCGGCCACTAACGTGTCCTTAAATGGCGTATCGATTTCACCTTCTGCAGACTTCACGTTACTAGGTCTAAAATTTAGGAATCACCTAGATTGGAGCTAGCATATCTACGAAGTAGCTCTTGAAGCTTCGAAACGTCTAGGTATTCTTTGGAAGTGGAAGAAATACTTTTCTGTCCGTAAACTATTTACCGTCCATAAGGCTGACATTTTTTTTATATAGTACCATGCTGAACTTAGGGGTCGCACTTTAATACTGTAGCGTGTACTACAGTCAGTTTAGGAAGGAAAACTTACAGTTAAATGAGTAAGGATGGACAGGATAAAAGAAGTCAGTGAATATTGCTTTTAATTGCATAATGCTGTAATCTTAAAGAAAAGCGGCCGAGGGTAGTGCATTCCACATTTTGCTTGTTCGAGGTAAAATCGGCTCCCTATATTTCACTTTATGTGATTTGAGCGGCTCGACGGTATGCTCATGAGCGTCAGCAGAACGAGTATTACGCGGGAATTTAGATAACGGAGGTATAAGACGACTGAATGCGAAAGTCTAACAACTCTTCCATAATAAATAATGAAAAATGTTAAGGACCCTGAAGGTTAGGAGGCCAAGGCCCGATTTGGGCGGTGATGACATTGTAGAGAAGGCGACTGATTTAACGACTACAGCGGCCATGGAAATATCTGTAGTAGATGGTTAGTACTCCGATATTTCTGCGACGGTCAAGGGAGTCTATGGATGGCGTCATCTTCAATAAGTCGAAACGCAAATCTTTGAGTTCGATCCAGTACCGTTTAATGAGTTTTGCGTGCATCAGCCCAGATATGAGAATTTTACGCGAGTCAAGACCTAATATGTGACTTGTAAATGGTTGCAAGACCGGATGGTGTAAAATATTTCTTTAACCTTCGGAGAAAGTGTAAGCACTTGGAGGCGTCTAAAGCTACATTGTAGCTCCAGTCATTTTTTTTTATTTTTATTTTTTGTTTTTTTTTTGACAGAATGACTTATGTTATAGGCAATTTCGGCCTTTATGTACAATGCGCAAACACATTTATGAAGTGAAGGAATAGGATTTGGAAGATAGGGGAAAGGGAGTGAGAACAACCGTAAAAAATGGCGAACCCGGTATATTTTTCAGTTGTGCTGGCAACTACTGATATACTGATTTGCATATGTTATGGGGGACTGAATAATACAAATCGAATAGGAACCATCCACTGAGTATGCAAACCTTCTTGAACTGGAACTGTTTGTCTTTTATATCGTTTACCCATCTTATTTCGAATAATTTTTCGTTGCAACTGAAAAATTCGCGCTTAAAAAATTCTACTGGCTGGAGTGGGAATCGAATCCACGCCTATTGACTGTGAAACAAGCACGCTACCCACTATAACACGGAGGCCTCATATCTGCAAGGGAGAAATTCTCTGAATGATCAAGTGGTACAACATCAAAGATTTGATCAGGTACCGACACATCGTATTTAAGAGAAAGATATTGTTGAGGGCAGAATTTAATGAATTAAAACTTACCGCGAAAGGCACAGAAGACTGGTGCGCCTCAGTAATTGAGTATGGAGTTGGTGATAAAACGAAGGATGCCGAAATTAATAAAAAGAAAGTCGAATAAACGCTATCTAATACAACTTGTATGGTGCGATTCGATAGAAAACTCTCAATCCATAATACAAAGGAAACATCAAAGCATAATGCTTTTAGCTTAGAAAGTAGGGATTTATGCGAAACTCTGTCAAACGCTTTCGTAATGTCTAATGCAAGTACTTGGCATTCGCCTAATTGATGTGCTGCTTTTGCTCGTCAACGCGGCTAAGGAATATTGAACCACCCTCCTTATAGTCCAAATCTGGCCCCTTACTATTAATTCTCAAAACTGAAGAAACAACTTCGGGGAAGAAATTTTACCAATCATGAAGAGATGATGTCGATAATTTAAGCTTATTTTGAAGATAAAAAAATTTTTTTTAGAAGGAATTAATAAATGGTCGCTCACTTGAAGGGGTTGGTTATCACAATAGCACGCATGCTTCTCATCTCATTTAAGCATCTTTATTAAGCATTTCCATCATTGTATATCCCGATGATTTGCCTGGCCATACTTGCCTTCACATTCTGGCTCAACAGTACAGAACACTAATTTGAATGATTGAAAACCTTACAATTCCAAAATGCAATACAATAATTTCAAATGCAATCTTTCATTTTAGGTGTCCAATTCAAGCTTGTGAAATCGAACAGCTGTAGCAGTCGACTGGAGCTAGTCGGCACGGAAAAATGTTGCCAACCCTTAGACGAATCAACCCAGGTCGAAAATCGTACACCATCGCCAGCCAAAGGATCAGAAGAAACCGTCCGAGAACTTGTTAATCGTCTCGAATCGGGGACAATTAACAGCAGTTCCGTACCAAGAATAATCGAATCGAAATGCATCGAGAAAACATACCGACGTAGTTTGCCACCGGCAAAAATCAATGATGATGGAGGCGTCACCATAAATAATCATCATATCGGTACCAAAGAATATCTAGGACTTGTGGATATCATCAATCACGTGACAGTCAATAATCACATGGCAGCATACAATTCACCGCTGAAGCATACAATTCACCCGCAGAATACCGAACAGCATTCATCGGTCTCACAAACCACTAAAATATCGAGAAATAAAAATGTCGATTTGGCTTTTACAATGACCCGGACAGAACCAAAACAACCGATGATGTCTACCGGCCCGGCTAAGCTGATAATTGAGGCGGCCGGAACATTATCGAGTCCATCAATAAAACCCGATATAGCAATTGTAAAGGATTCGCAGCGAGATGAAACCAACCAAACCGATAAAACTAAATCGAAAAGCAATAAAACGGAAAACTACAACGAGAAATCGTCGAACAACAATCCAAACCATTCGGTTGATACCGACAAATGTAGTAACAACAAAACTCCAAACGATATCAATAAAACTGAAACCGCTCGAACAACAAACGGGACGGAGCCTACAATACGAATTTCACAACACAATATGAAACTCTCGGAAACGGTTCCGATTAAACTTCTTGAAAAACACTATGTTGCGAATGATAGGCGATTAATCGAGCAACGAAAATACGATGAGATTGAATTCGAGGAGTTCGAAGTCTATAATCCGGAAACAGCCAAAAAAATCGAAGCTCCCAATAAAGAACATCTTTCTGGTGACCATAAACTTCCCGAAGGATGTGAAAGCTTTGAGGAACGGATTTAAGAAAAACTGCTCACATTTTCGAAAATCTTCGAGTTAGTACAGCAAATTATTCGATTTATTTGCAATGATTTAGTCCTTTGAGCTATTGCGGTTCATTTTTTTTAGATACCTACAAAATATCTAGCGGATTGTTTATGCATAGACGGTGATGGCTGCTCTTAAATACTGCTATTTATTTTATTTATCGCCAACATAACCATTTTTTTAGTACTTAAATAATCATAATTCTTACATTACGTGAAATTCGTATTAGAAAAACAATAAGCAATGTTTACTCTTACATTAACGTTAATAAAAGATGCATATTGAATTAGAATATAATATTGAATGATACAAAAAAAGCTATGTAAAGTGCTTAATTCATTTTCCTCCATGTATGTATTAGTAAGAAAACCGATCGAATTTTGTTTTTATTTTTAGCATACTATTGTTATGAAAATGATGTGCGGCTATTTTCCGGACCAAAAGAGATCGGTGGTTGAAGGAGGGGGATGGATGAAGTAGATAATGTCATAACGAGTCATTAAAATTAATATAAAACATAACAGAATCATGATTGGGCGTAAGTCCCAATCATATAATACTCTAGATGAAATAGGAAGAGTTTATTGTACCAGAAAATATGATATCTCAAATTCTTTAGAATAGTGACTTTTATATGGAAGGTGGTAAAAGCAGAGGGGGGAGGTTTGTAATTTTTGTAAATTAAACTGAACGTAGTATACTAAATGTTTTATGTTGAATTTAAAGTTTGTAGCTTTCATAATTTTCGAGGAACTTGAACAAGTTTTGTCTGAATTTATGGCATTTGTATGGGAGGTGGCAGAGAAAGAAAGAGGTTTTGGATGGTTTTGAAATTCTAATCACATTGCTTAGTTACTCACATGTTCGAAGGAGAAATACTTTTCTTGAATATCCAATACAAAAATTTGTATGGGAGGTGGTAGAAGGAGTGAAGCGAATTTTTTATTTTTTTTAGCATTTATTGCAACTTTTAAGGGACAAATTCTGGCAAAAATTTAAGTGTGTACTTTTTCTAGTATCAATGAAAATCGATTAAATGCATTTACCAAAATTGAGCATTTGTATGGGAGGGGTACAAGGAGTATTTAAATCAAAACCAAATTTTTCGACATCAATGATATTATAATATAATACTTTTCGCAAAATTTAAAGTCGATAGCTTTGACGGTTTTGAAGAAAAATAATTTAATTGAAATTCCAAAATTTCGTGAAATTTGTATGGGAGGGGGTAAAAAGAGTGAGATGAAGTTGATAATTTTTTTCAAAATTGGTTGCAATTGTAATAAAATTAATGGTTTGGAAAAATCAATTTATTTAAATTTCGAAATTTCATGGAATTTGAATGGGAGGGGGTAGAAAGAGTGGAATATGGCCAGTTCACGAATTAAAAGTAACTTTTTTTGCTAAAAATTACATATGACAAATTTCAACTCGATAGATCTAAGCTTTCGAGAGTTATATTGTAGACAGATGGAAAGACGGTCACTCGGAATCGAAGTTTCTGAGCGACAACAAATATTTCTGTACCTTTGTCGACTCTGTGCGAGCATTATTTTTTAGCGTTACAAACGGTAAGGCAAACACAATATACTCTCAGGTCTCATCTAGAGTAAAAACAAAATAATAAAAAATAGAACGTTTTCTAGCTTTTTTATGAAGGTGCCAGGAGATGAGAGCTGAACGCAACCAAATTGTGAGCATGACGGTTATTTGCAGAAGAGTTTTTTGGTCATTGGCTTTGATAACTCCTACGAATATAATATTTTGTTAAAAAGGGTGGTCCATTTAGTGGTTTTATTTTGAATCATTGGTTATTTTGATACTGATAGCTTTTTCCTGCAAAAAATGTTATTCGGAAGTTAGTATCGTGCCTCCGACGAATGAAATGAATCGATTTACGCTTAATCAACAGTGGGATATATTGAAAAAAAAAATCTGCCAACAAATTGGGCGCAACTTTATTATTCTTGGGACAAGGTGAGGTTACGTGGGAAGCAGGTCTATCGTCCTAGGGTATACGGAGTATACGCCGTATACCCTCTATTCATTTCCAAGTAAAGCGTATAACGTCTGGTGCTAGGGCTGTATACGATAGTATACGTAGTTATGTACGTCATATACTTTGTGTTTTTTTCATAGAAGTAGCTTGCAGCTCATTTTTTACATGAAGATACGTATGTCCATATGTATTTATGTATCAGTAAAGCATCATAAAATTCGACTCCATCATTCAATTGTGAAAAGAGGAAATCGAAGAAACGTCGCGAGCTCCCATGGCCAGCTACTCATCACCCTGTGCACATGCAAATCCCATTTCCATGCAGTTTTTTTTTTTTCTTAAATTATGTGCTTGTGTTAGATCCTTCCATTTGCGTTGATTGCAAATTCGGTCATGTTTGCGGTTTTCAATTGTCTAATTACCAATTAATCTTATATCGATTCGGCTGTGAAACGAGACAAAACAGTTCACCCGAATTTTTGAAAGTTTTAAGTCCGTCCCTGGTGAAAAAACGCATTATGCATTTGGGGCGTAATCTAAGACTCGTACCAATTAATAACAAACAATTTTTGTAAAGTAAGGTCAATAGAATGCCTTCAAGACTTTGTTCTGAGTCAAATTCTGAAAACGTAGAACTTCTGAAAGATGTTTCTATATTAGATTGAATAAACATGAAACTAGAAAACGTCTGCTTTCGGGAAACTAAAATGAAAAGAATATGCAGACGATTTAACGTGGAAGAAGTCGAGGCAATCGAAGGGTTGAGAGTCAATCGCAAGATCATTCATTATCTCGAGGATAAACAGCTTATCCACGATGGCGACGAAATGGTGGAACTCTTGCTTGCATAAATACGGCGAAAGTCAATTTCTTGCGCTTGACAATGCAAAGGCTTTTGACAGAGCTTGGCATGAATGTCTACTTGCGAAGCTAATTTCCTGTCCTAACGCACTATATGAGTTGTATTAGATGGCGTTACTTCTTCCTCCTACCCAATTGATTCCGGCGTCCCTCAAGGTTCTGTTTTATCTCCAACATTTTTCATAGTTTCCATAAACGACCTTCTGTCTTCTAATCTCAATCCAATCCATAGTTTCGCAGATAACAGTACTTTAGATGAATTGAATCCGCTGCGAAATCTCATCTCAAGCAATCTGTTGCTTCCAAACAAACGGAGTTATTCGGTTCACTATACACTGGCCTCGACATAAATCTGGAATGGGACACGAAAAATAGAGTAGAGTTCAATGGCGCTAAAACACAGTACTGCCATATTTCTCTTAAACTCTGCAGATGATTTTATCCTATTAGGCGTAAAGTGATATAACCACCTCGATTGGAGCAAGCGCATCGTTAATGTTGTTCTTGACTCCTCGGTATTCCTAGGTATTCGTCCCAAATGCAAAAAATATTTTACGCCTCACGACTTAGCTACTCGGTCTACATTCGATCGCGTTTAGAGTACAATTCGCATTTATGGGCTGGGGCACTCAAAACCCATCTTGCCCTGCTCGATTGAAACCTAAAACATGCGTTCCGACTAATTGAAGATGACACCATTACGTTTCTATTGACTCATTCAAGCATCGTAGGAACGCCGTAGCAGTCAGCATTTACTATCGCTAATTTCATGGTAAATGTAGTGTGGAACTTAGATCACTCCCCTATCCCTCCTTCCACCACCCCCCATACAAACTGCACTTTTTAAAGAAACACTCTAAACCAATTTACTCAGTGCATATAAAGTTTAGCGAGCTGAAATTGTGCACTAAATATTTATTTAGAATTATTAGTCAGACCAAAAAAAATTAGATGATTAGCTTCACCCCTTCTACCCCCTCCCATACAAAACGATACAATTTCGCAATTCGCCAACAAATGGATTTACTCAAAAAGTATAAAAGCTATTAGTCTAAAATGTTTAATATATTACTTTTATGATAATATCAATCTACCGTATAAAAATCATGCGTGTCCTCCCCCTCCTTCCACCACCCCCTTACAAACTGCACTTTTGAAAGAAGCACTCTAAACCAATTTATTAAGTGCATATAAAGTTTAGCGAGCTGAAATTGTGCACTAAATATTTATTTAAAATTTTTAGTAGGGCCAAAAAAATTAGACGATTAGCTTCACCCCTTCTACCCCCTCCCATACAAAATGACACAATTTCGCAATTCCACAATAAAAGCTATTAGTCTGAATTTCGGGATATATTACTTCCATAATGATTTCAATCTACAGTATAACAACTATTTGCGTCCTCCCTCTCCTTCCACCTCCTCCCATACAAACTACACTTTTTCATGAAATGCTCTAAGCCGATTTTCTCAGAACATATAACATTTATCGAGCTCACATTTGTAATAAATACTTATTTAGCATTATAACTAAGATCAGAAAAAAATATTTGATTAGCTTCACTGTTTTTACCGCCTCCCATACAATATGACACAGTTTCACAACTTCACAAAAAATCTATTTTCTTGAAAAGTATGAATGTTACTAGTCTAAAATTTAAGAGATGTCAATTTTATGATATTCTTAGTTATTTCTGAAAAAATCACTAAAATCTTCCCACTCTTTCTACCACCCCCTATACAAACTGCACATTTTCACTAAATCTAACACACTACACACTACACACTACACTACTTTTCTCAGCTCCTATTAAATTTTTGGAGTAAGCATTTTGTATAAAACATTTTTATAGCTACTTTAGCATGATGGGGAAAAAATTAGTTCAATGCTATCACCCCTTCTACCACTCCCCATACAAAATTTCTTGGAATACAAAAAGATTATCGTAAGATTGCGCTTTACGCGCAATCGTAGCCCTGTTATGTTTTTTTTCGATTTTTAAAAAGAAACTTGTATTTGGCTCACCCTTTACTGCAAAATGCGTGTATCGGATGTGAAGCTGAGTGTTCTCAATCATTCAGGAGCGTTAATCTTTTCTCCCAAATCACATGGAAAAAACTTTCTTGTAGATTTAAGATTGCATCTAAAGTGGATAAAATGCCGTACAGTTCGGACTAATTGGTTTTTTGACAATTTCAATAACTAAAATTTTCAAATGGTCATGAAATAACAAAATTCAATGTATCTTAAATTACGCGCCGTTCACCGACATTAGTCGTACCATGCACTGGAATCTAAAATAAAACATTTAAATTGCTTGAAGGCGCATATTCATGACACTGAACGTAGCGATAAATTTTAATGGACACTTTTCTACTTAAAAAAGAGCTGGACTAAAGTAAAAAAGATGGCGAAATGCTAATAGAAAGTTACGTACCTAAGTCTACTATAATGCTCTAGTGTATTGTTGCAAATTAAATTTGTCTAGGGTTAATTTTAATTAATTCCTCCGGTTTCTGAATTTTCTTTTTCCGAGAAATTTACGTGAAACTGTGCTACTCGTAGCTAGATTGATAGCTTGCTAAATTCACAGAAAGTGTAAAATTTTTGTTATTTGAATATATTTCTCTTGTGCATCTTGCCTCGTCCTTATAGATGTACGAAAATAAACAGCCCTCAATTACCAAGCGGTAACAGCGTTAGTGTAGAACATAAATAAAGGAATGCTCCTTCGTTTTAAGCCAACTAAGGATTATTTGGAGTCGTAGCGAACCAAATCGATAAAATCTGGTAGACATATTTTTCGGGTCACTCAATTAAAACTTAATGATCCGATAACTAAACATTATGTAGAACCGAAAATTTATATTAGATCCGTGTATAATATTTATATAAATATTGACGGATGTCGCTGATTTCACCGTCTTCGAAACGCTGAGCTGAAATTTGAAATGTACATCCATCCGCCCTCTAGCTTTCGAACGGATTCAACTATAACATTCAAATTTTATATTTGTGAAAAAGTTCCTGAATGGGTCAAATCGCTACTCCCTCCCATACAAAATAAAATCTTCCACAAGTTGCAATCCTGAGCATTGGCCTTTAATTGTCACCAGGACTTCTTTATTTCTCTGACCTCCTGCAAACTTGCATGTGCTACATGGTCGACCATCCCGATGTCATCCTTGAGGATTATAATCGAGAGCTTGTTATGCAATATTTCGCTCTGGTTTTCTCTAAGTATGACCGATTCACTACCACTTCTGCCTTTGAATCTCAATGCCTATTTTAGTCATTGGCTTCTCCATTTGCAACTTATGACCTCGAGTACTGAAAAACTCCACAAATAATTCGCCGTTTTCAGGTCTCTTAGTACAAGCTTGTGATGCGTCGACCCAAGAGTCACCCTGCTTCCCCATGACGAGTTCAAGTCCTGAGATGATGATATTACCTATTAAAATACGCTCAAAGGTGGCACTCAGTTGGTCATAAAACTAATTTTTATCACCACGTGTTGCGGCATTAGTTGGTGCGTAGCACTGCATAACTGTGACGTTTCTGACACTTGTCCTGGGTTTTTTTTTAAAGCACCGATTATAACTTAGGAGGTCACCCTATAATGCATTGCACAGTTATTATAGGAAGAGGAGGAAATTTGGTAGTGTTATGACAATTTTGGGGTAGAGAGACGGAAATAGCATTATTTTTGAAGCGCTGAAAGTTATACTTGCTTTGAAATATGCTAGCAGGCAATGCGCTCCAAAGTCTACATTTACGATGAAAGTAGCGATAGTAAATGCTGATTACTCCACCGTTCCTACGATGCTCGAAGAGTCAACAGACATTGTAATGATGTCATCTCAAATTAGTCGGAACGCGTGTTTTTGGATTTTGGAGCCCATAAATACGAACTGTACTCTAAACGAGGTCGAATGTAAGTAAAATATTTTTTGCATTTGCGAAGGATACCTAGGCGATATATCAAGGGCAACATTGAAGATATGTTTGCTTCAATCAAGGTGGTCATTTAACTTTACGCCTAATACGATAAACTCATCTAAGGAGCTAACTGGTACGCCATTAAAGGCTAAATTAGACGACGACATCATGTTTTAGGGAAAGATGACAGGCCTGTGATTTAGCAGCGTTGAACTCTGCTCTTTTTTTCCTGCCTCATTTCAGGATAAAGTCGAGGTCGCTGTCCAGCGAACCAAATAACTCCCAGCATTTGGAAGCAATAGATTGCTTGTGAGATTCCGCAGCAGAATTAAATTAAAAGGTGTTATCTAAAGTACTGTCATCTGGAAAACTATGAATTGGATTAAGAGTACAAGACAAAAGGTCGTTAATGAATACTAAGAACAGAATAGGCGATAGGACAAAACCCTGAGGGACACCAAAATTAGTTGGAAAAGAGGAAGAAGTAACGCTATCTAGTACCACTCGTATAGTGCGTTCGGATAGGAAACTCTCAATCCATAGAATGAGGATAGTATCGAGGCTAATGGCAGTTAGCTTAATAAGAAGACATTCATGCCAAACTTTATCAAAAGCTTTTGCAATGTCACGAGCAAGGAGTTGACCTTCGCCGTATTTGTGCAAGCAAGGGTTCCAACGTTTCGTCAGGTAGATCAAGAGATCTCTCGTCGACCTTCCAGAATGGAAAACGTATTGGCGATCGTGGATAAGCGTTTGTCCTCGATATAGTGAATGATTTTGCGAATTGACTGGAGTTTCCATCACTTTCGAGAGCACTGAAGTAATGGCTGTCGGGCGGTAGTTAGCGGGGTTTGCTTTGCTCTTTTTCTTGGAAATTGGCTGAACATTCGCGACTTTTCACAATCGTCGAAAGTTAGATAGATGAAAAAGATTGCGAATGGGATTAGATCCTTGCGACGATAATCCTATCCGAGATCGGTTCCCAGCTGATGGGACCGTTTCTCGCTCTCGATGTAGGGATGACCGCAACGTCGCTTCACACTTAGGACCAACGTACAGTGTGGTGTTTCCGCTTGGGGTTCGTTCTGCTCCTGATCCTGTCCACCTGACCTCGCTCAAGCACAAGATTTGGAAGTTATAGAACTTCATTTCATGGTCGATCACTGATTGGCAGTGCATGAACCGAGTGACCCAAACCCTTCCATCATCATTCAATGCTCGAACGTTCCGGAAGCCAATCAGAGTCCGTTTTCGAATGCCAAAAGTGGTTACTGAAGAATTCGTCAGTAGGCGCTGTATCGGTAGGGGTTGAGTGATTTAGTTCGTTCACGAACTTAACCTTACTTTTTTTCCAAAGCGACGTGTATAAAATTTGATCTTTGTAGCACAACGCTCTCTCGAGCTAGAGAGTAACGGGTGGACGGACAGATAGAGGGTTGTGCGAAGGTCTAATAACCCTTCTACAATAAATAATGGAAATTTTTTTTAAGATTTTTGGGTGACAATATTAGCTTTTATCTGATACATTTTTTTCTTCGAGCCTTATTTGTTAGAGTTAAAAACTTTGTGGTACACTTATAATACTCTCAAATTTCATCGAAAGTACGCAAACTCATTTTGGTTAAAAAAAACTGGGTATCTAAAATATGAGCCTGTAGAAAAATGGGTCTTAAATTCAATTCCTTCCGCAAACCATGCTTGGGAACTGCATGTTTAAATATTGAGGCAATACAATGAACTATAGTAGTAGATTGAGATAGTACATATGGTTAACTTAAAAATCGAAGACGTAAATAGCAGAGAATTTGGAATTTCAGCCCTGTATCAAAATAGCAAGACTTAATCTTGCAATAACATCCTCTGAGTTATAGCTACATGGCAGTTTTGAAAGAATATAACTGGCAGCCCAAATACCAATTTTTATGAGCAAAAGCTTGAAAACCTAATAAGAAAAAAATCTTAAAATCCGCCAGAAAAATATCGATATCTCGGCTCCGGATAAGTCAAATTAAACTCCAAGCCCCGCACATTATTCCTCAGGATATCATTAATACAACCTGACTACAGAGGTCAGTTGGAAATTTGATTTAGATACTTTAAAAGAAAAAAAAAACATAACAGGGCTACGATTGCGCGTAAAGCGCAATCTTACGATACTCTAGATGAATTAGAATTTTTTGTGATCCCAAGAAATTTTGTATGGGGAGTGTTAGAAGGGGTGATAGCATTGAACTAATTTTTTCCCCAGCATGCTAAAGTAGCTATAAAAATGTTTTATACAAAATGCTTACTCCAAAAATTGAATAGGAGCTGAGAAAATTAGTGTAGTGTGTAGTGTGTTAGATTTAGTGAAAATGTGCAGTTTGTATAGGAGGTGGTAGAAAGTGTGGGGGGATTTTAGCGATTTTTCCAGAAATAACTAAGAATATCATAAAATTGACAACCCTTAAATTTCAGATTAGTACCATTCATACTTTTCAAGAAAATCGATTTTTTGTGAAGTTGTGAAACTGTGTCATATTGTATGGGAGGGAGTAGAAGCAGTGAAGCTAATCAAATATTTTTTTCTGATCTTAGTGATAATACTAATTAAGTATTTATTACAAAATGTGAGCTCTATAAATATTATATGTTCTGAGAAAATCGTCTTAGAGCATTTCATGAAAAAGTGTAGTTTGTATGGGAGGGGGTGGAAGGAGAGGGAGGACGCATATAATTTTTCTACTGTAGATTTAAATCATTATGATAGTAATATGCCCCAAAATTCAGACTAATAGCTTTTATACTTTTCGAGTAAATTAATTTATTGTTAAATTGCGAATTTGCGTCATTTTGTATGGGAGGGGGTAGAAGGGGTGAAGCTAATCGTCTAATTTTTATTCGCCTTACTTACAATTTTAAATAAATATTTGGTACATAATTTGAGCCCGTTAAATTTTATACGCACTGAGTAAATTGGCTTAGAGTAATTCATGACAAGTACAGTTTGTATGGGAGGTGGCAGAAGGAGAGGGAGGACACGCATAATTTTTATACAGTAGATTGATATTATTATAAAAGTAATATAGTCCAATTTTCAGGCTAATAGCTTTTATACTTTTTGAGCAAATCTTTTAATTGTCAAATTGTGCAATTGTGTCATTTTGTATGGGAGGGGGTAGAAGGGGTGGAGCGATTTGGCCCGTTCAGGAACTTGACCTTACTTTTTTGTCAAAAACAACGTGTACAAAATTTGAACAATCTAGCTCAACGCGTTCTCAAGCTAGAGAGCGAACAGACGGACGGACGGACACCTACTTCTACCACCTCCCATACAAACTGTACTTGGCAAGAATTGCTCTAAGCCAATTTACTCAGTGTGTATAAAATTTAGCGGGCAGAAATTGTGCACCAACTATTTATTTAAAATTGTTAGTAAGACCAAAAAAAAATTAGACGATTAGCTTCACCCATTCTACCCCCTCCCATACAAAATGAACCCAATTTCGCAATTTGACAATAAATGGATTTAATCGAAAAGTATAGAAGCTATTAGTCTGAATTTTGGGATATATTACTTTCATAATGATATAAATCTACAGTAGAAAAATCATTTGCATCCTTCTTCTCCTTCCACCCCCTCCCATACAAACTACACTTTTTCATGAAATGCCCGAAGACAATTTTCTCAGAACATATAACATTTATTGAGCTCATATTTTGTAATAAATACTTAATTAGTATTATCACTAAGATCAGAAAAAAAATATTTGATTAGCTTCTCCCCTTCTACCCCCTCCCATACAATATAACACAGTTTCACAAAAAATCTATTTTCTTCAAAAGTATGAATGTTACTGGTCTAAAATTTAAGAGATGTCAATTTTATGATATTCTTAGCTATTTCTGAAAAAATCACTAAAATCCCCCCATACTTTCTACCACCTCCCATACAAACTGCACATTTTCACTAAATCTAACACACTAATTTTCTCAGCTCCTATTCAATTTTTGGAGTAAGCATTTTGTATAAAACATTTTTATCGCTACTTTAGCATGATGGGGAAAAAATTAGTTCAATGCTACCTCTTCTACCACTTCCCATACAAAATTTCTTGAGATCACAAGAAATTCTAATTCATCTAGAGTATCGTAAGATTGCGCTTTACGCGTAATCGTAGCCCTGTTATGTTTAGGTACATAATAAAGCTATTCATAAATACATTTAGAAAAAAAAACAAATAAGAAAAGTCTTTGACAGGAATGAAAACAAATTCTTTAAATTGACATTTTTTTAGTTATTTTATTTAAAATTTGCTGTAAAGAGAAGATTGCATTGTTAAAAGGTTAATTTCATAATCTAGGCAGTGCTACCAAAAGCCCGTAGAAAAAAAAATTAGCTCGATATCTTTTGTAGTTTTTCTTTTTTTAAAATGTGCCGAAAGTTGAAAATATGCAGTTTTTCAGGAAAAGCAAAGAACAAAAAAGCTTGTTTTTCATGCCAAATTTGAATGTTTTTCTTCCTAATTTTTGTAATATATTTATCGATTATGTTTTTGTTTTGAGGTTTCAACATTGTTTTAGTCTGTTTTAGTGAAAGGTTTTGTTATTAATTTTTACTTTCACATGTATCGTTGTAGTTTGAAATGTTTTAGTGAAGTGTGAGTAATGTGTTTTTAATTCCTTTTTTGTTTCACAACGAAAGAATCCATCTCGAAGGATGATGTCGGAATTTTAACTGAATAATTAAATTCTTAACTTCAAAAGTATCTTAAGACAAGACATCAATTAGTTTTACTACTGAAACTAATGTACATCAGAATGTCTTAAGCTTTTCGCTCAATAAGAAATCAAACTGAAATTAAGAAATTATTTTCAAATTAAATTCAGCGTGTCAGAAGATGGATCACTACACAGACTAAACCGCTTAATAGATTAGACATGCTTTTAGTGTGACCTAATTAGGTGAAATATTATCAAATCGAACTCTCGATAAATGCAGTCGGACGAATGTGGTTTCTATTGATCTAGGTCGAGGTTAAACCATGAGAGATGCCTTTGAGCATATTTCGAAAAGCTAGCTAAAAGGATTCGGGGCAAAAATAAATGAAGTCACGTATTTGAACCGCGCAGCCACTCTGGAAAAATGTGCGCTCATCCGTAAATGAAATTCCCAATTAAGTTTTCATTGAAGTGTAATTCGATTTTCACGTGGATGCATCGAATTTATTGATAATAAGCAGATAGATTTATGAAATAATTAATTTAGCCGCTAGTATTGTAGAACAAGCTGATGTCGATTTTCGCAGGTTTGTAGGACAATACGGGAGAGTAAGAGGTTAAGAGGTAGCCACTTGGTAAAGTTTGAGAACCGAAGCTGCCGCCATCCCGTCGAGAAAGACTCGAAAATATTTGCTTGAAGCTAGTCTTCAGCACTGTTGGAGCTACATCAACTAATTTCCTAATGGAATTAATGTTTTCAGATCCTTGATTGACAATCGTGTCCACTATATCATTACCTAACAGGTCATTAGGCCCCGGTATTCAAATTAAAGATACTTCAATTGTGTCTGTAAATGGACACTGGTTAGCACTTAGTCCCATAGGATTGGAGTGCGAGAAGTGTGATAATTAATAAATTCAATAAAAATATTCCAACCAATGCCGAATGAAAAAATGATAACACTGATAATTTTTCAATTCAGTTTCCCAATTTCTAATTGAGAATTCCCTGCAAAATTTAACGAACGGGACAAACTCATTTCTAGTCAACCATTATAGATTCGATCGACTGCTTTTTTACGTGAAAATTGTATTTTTATTTCCGAAATAGTCCACTTTTTATATGGCAGGTGGTAGAAGGAGTGTGCGGCTGTGGCTACTTCACAAATTCAAAGTTTATTTATTTGATAAAAATTAAATAATAAAAAATTCGAGGCATTGGCGAGTAATGTTGTAGACAGATAAACGGATAGACGGACAGACGGTCACTCGGAGTCGAAATTTCCGAGCGACAACAAACATTTCTGTACCCTTGATGCCTCAGTTCGAACGTTATTTCTTTGCATTACAAATGTGTTCAGAGATTTCATCGAGACCATAAAAAAAGAAAATAAAAGTTATTTGAAATCATAATAGAACTAGTTGTAGGATGAGGTTTTACCAAGTCATGGAACTATCTCTGGAAAATAGCGACTCCACGGACCTAAGCTAACCATCCCCCTGTAGGATGGGGATCATGCGCTTATCACCGGTGATCTGAAAACGTTACCTTATGCGAGAAATGGATACAGCACCTCAGACATGGACGGATTCTACGATAAAGACTTTTCGCATTAGAAAACGGACTATGATTGGCTTCTGGAACGTTCGAACATTGAATGACGGGGAAGGGCTGGAATCACTCGATTCTAGTACCACCAGTCAGTGATCGACCGTGAAATGGAGCACTATAACATCCAAATCTTGGGCTTGAGCGCGGTCAAGTGGACAGGATCAGGAGAAGAACGAACCTCAAACTGAAACAACGTTCTCTACGGTCCGGAGAGTGAAGCCAAAAATGGCGAGGCGGTCGTCCTTACGCCAAGAGCGAGAAACAGTCTCATCGGCTAGGAACCAATCTCGGATAGGATTGTCGTTGTCAGGCTCACGACCAGTGGCAGAAACGTCACAATTCTGCGGTGCTATGCAACAACTAATACCGCAACATCTGGTGACAAAGAGAAGTTTTATAACCAACTGAGTACTGTGTTCCACGAGGTGGTATTATTACCATCTCAGGAGATATGACAAAACAAGATGGCTCTAAAAACACTGGACTAGAACACGTCACGGGAAAGCTTGGTGACCCTTGGGTCGGCGTGTCATGACCTTGGATTCAGAGACCCGAAAATGGCATCGACCTTTAGTTGTCACTAAGGCTTGTCTATTCCACTGGCCTCCTACTCAACTGCTCACTTCCATGTGCTATATTGCCGACCAACCTAACGTCATCCTTGAGGATTAAAATCCTGAGCTAGTTTGGCGATATATCGCTCTGGTTTTCTCAAAGTGTGACCGATCCACTGCCACTTCCGCCTCCGAATTTCATTACCTATTTTAGCCTGTCCAGTTCTACTTCAAGGTTCGTCGTTGGAGATCACTTATGACCAGAATAATCCTAAAATGCGTCGGAGGCATTAGTTTACGAAAGTTTGCTATCGAAAGCCTTCTCGAAGTCCACAAACATGGGATGTCGTGGCGAACCCATTTCGACGGACTGCTCCAATATTATCCGTAGGGTAACTACCTACCTTAGCCGTGATTTTCGATACAGCAGTAAGTAGACATATACCACGCCAATTGCCACAATCACAATCACCCTTCTTACGAATTTTCACAATAACGCCCTTTTTCATTCGACACCTCAGTAAATAATGGGAGGAGCACATTGGCTGATATTTTCGGGTCCGCTTTGAAGAGTTCGGCTAGTAGTCAATCTATACATGGGGATTTCCTTCCCGCTATTGACCGAATGGCGGAAACTATCTCTTCTTTATCTGGGGAATTGTCCCTAATAGAAGATTGTGGCAGTTTCATACTGAAGGGTTATTTTGTTTAATTCAAATAATATAAAATAAATATCTCTGCCTTGAATCAAAATTGTTTCACTACTGACACCTTGGGCGAAAGCGCTTCGTCTTTAAATTAAATCAGTTCCAATTAAATTAAATCAGTTCCCTCACGGCCTATTTAGTGATGCTTCTTCGAAGTAGACCTCTTGAACCCAGAGTTGGTCGCAGTAGAGGACTTTTGACTATAAAATTCTTGATATTAAAAACAAAGGCAAAACCTAAATAGATAATGTATTCTAGCCCTATATAATGAAATTATGTGCGACAAAACTAACACAATGCAATTAAACTCGAACGGAATCGATAAACACTTCAACTGGTCCACATTTTTCCTACATTTATAAATTACAGGTATTTTTCAGCTATCTGAATAAACATAAAAGTCATACAGATGATAAATGAATTTACACAACTTGCAATATCTTCAAACGGTCATAGCTCATAAATATTTCCAATATCTAATATTTTCATAGCAAACAGCTAATGATGTTTTTTATCACTTTCCAATAAATTTTCAGCTGTGAGTAGCAACCTACAAAGGAAGCGAAGGTCGATAGATAGCACATAAGGAATTAAGGGGCATATCTAGCTTGAAATCTTCAAAAAATTCAAACTATTTTTTAATTTATCAATAGTATAGGCTTTTACGAATGTGGCGGCAAAGTTGGAAAGATAAATTCAAACAAAACAAAATAGCAAGGTAATAATGCACTTTTATACAATACTTAATCTTTACACAACACCAAATTCTTTTCGCGTGCATTATTAATTTTGAAAGTTTTAAGTTTTTTTACAGACGTTTGTGTGCAAGGGAAAATGGGTTTCTCGTTTGCAATTCTGTTCTTTAAACGAGCGAGACCACATAATTCCATAAAATCTGCCAACTAGTCGGGCGCTACTTTATTATACTTGGGACAAGTTGAGGAAGACATTGAAATATAATGCGGATTTTCAGCTTCCTACCTGCATTCGTATTGAAGGTATTAGCAAGTGTAGTTTTTAAATCTTTCCCTCCACCAGCCTCTCCCTTCCACCTGACATTCTTCAAAATTTAAATAATGGAGTTCACTTATACAATGAACTATCCACTCAAAAACGAACATTCTACCTTTAACGGTTTCGGAGACATGAGTTATGTTCGGCGTACGGACGAACGGATTTTATTTTATATTTTTTATCTATGGAAAAAACAATATTTCAGGGTATAATTTTTTTTCTGAGTCGATATAGTGCTTTATTATTAGAATAATAAAGTAAAATCTGTTTTATTCCTAATGCGAAGATATCCTGCTCACTGTTAGAATACGATTTTTACGCCTTGTCTAGATCTACGCCTTATAATGCCAAAAAATGTAATTATTTGAAAATTAAAATTAGTTTTCTTAACTTTTTTAGTGCGGGTTGGTATATATCTTGAAAATTTGGGAGCTCTATCTCCTATAAATTTTTCACGAAAGATTCCACCATCACAAAAAAAAAAAAAATTTTTCCAGTTCATAAAACTAGAAAAACCTTTAAAGGACTAATACCGAAAGACGAAGGAAAATTAAAAAAATTTTAATTAACAATGAGTTTTTCATTTTGGCTTTGAAGACCAACAATTGCGGCGAAATGTTGGTGTTAAAATTTGTTTTCGTGCTTTAAGCTTTCTTTTAGGGATAACAAGGGTCGAATTAAAAAAAAAGGCTTAAAGGTATTTCAAAGCTCGGTATCATTTTTGTTCTTTCCGAAAATGAATTCTGTCCCATGCTGATTTGATTCTTTTCAGTTAAATTTGAAAAGTTGTAGTTTTATCAAGGTCCTTGTTAATATCACGTAAAAAAGTCAAAGATATTTTACAATAAAAATATTATAGATAGACCGCCAGTTTTTTTCAAACATATTTTATGTATTTCCGTTGCGTTAATGGTAATTATAAGATTGTTTGTTAGATTTAATCTTTATGTACGATTCTCTCACTCACCTGATTGTTTGTCGTCATCATCATCTGCTTTTGTGCTGTATCGTCTTCCTCGTCGACTCCACGATTCCTGAAAATAAACAAGAATTATCGGACAAATTAATTTCATGTTTCGATCAAGAATTTAATAGAAATATTTCGTTGAACTGGTAATGCTATTATTTTTTCTGACTAATTAACATTTAACATAAGACCTTATAATATTTTATAGATAAAGCAAGTAAAACCAACAGTAATTTATCCGAAATAATCGCATACGCTACAGTTCACATGGCGACATAAATATCTGGTGAATTATTAACCCATAAGCCTTATCCTGTCATGCTTTACATCAGAGATAAGCCAACAGGACATTGAAGTTGAATCTTTAGTCAAGACATGATGGTGTCACACTCGACGAACAGCTACTTGTTGTGAATTCTATGTTTTCCAGAATGTTTTCGTGATGAATATATTGGCATATTAATTCGCCCTTATTGAAATAACATAGAATTATTATATCAAAATCAAAGGATTATAGAGCGGGATATAACGAAGGGTTCTTATAGATAGTTTTCCCTAACATAAGATCATCAACATATCACAATGAAATTTATCATGCGAATGAAATTCCAATGAAGCCGAAGAGATATAGTAGTCGTTAGAGGGGACGAAAGGACAAAACCATCGTAGCATTTACAGTATAATTGGGATTTTCTCACTTCTCTTCCTACAGCCCGTATAATGTTTTCCGGTCTTTGAATTGCGAAGGAGCAGACAAACTAGGAGCTACGAATGTACGATACTCATGCATGTGTATGAGGCGAAAATCGATATGTGCTTGTACTTTAAGGGCTTAGAGTTTCAAGAAATCGTAAGTAGGCAAATATCATTTAAATTTAAGAAACTTTGAAAATATTTTTCAAGTGACTGCCAATGTCAGTCTGTAACTGATGGAAACTAAACTTATTGAAGAAGTTCGGGCTTTCGAAAACACATAACTTAGGTCAGTCAATTGGATGGAATTTTCAAGAAAACTTTTACTGTATGTTCGTCGAAGGAGGTATACGAAATGAGAAAAGGAAACTAATTCATATTTATTACCTCAGAATAGATAAAATTGTAAAGATTCAGAAGTGAATAATTTACTATATTAGCGTTCTAGTAACTACAATTAATTTCGCCCGCCATGATAATGAATAAAAACAATTAGGTTAGGTTAGGATTAAAAATAAGGTTGGAAGAAAAAAATAGATTTGACAAAAGGGCTGCATCTAGAAATCTAAAAACCGCATATAAGCTATTTACACTAGTAGGACGCAAAAAAATTAGCGTATTACCTTCATTCCTTCTAAATACTTTCATACAAAATTTTGCAACTTTATAAAGTCAATATACTTAATATATTAAGTCTTGGTAAGTATAACAGCTACTGAGCTAAAATTTAAAACATAATCTATATAATTATTTATGTAAAAATCACTGAAATCCCCGCACACGTTTTGTATCGTCTGTACAAACTATCCAATGCCGCGAAATCTATCTCTATATGCAATGGTCATATCGGGCCTTAGCATCCTGACCTTTAGGTTCCTTAACATTTTCATTATTTATTGTGGAGGGGTTGTTACCCTTCGTACAACCCTCAATCTACGAATTTATCATTGTTGTAGATTGAGGTTGCCAAGGTATACCCTCGCATGAAGAGCGTTGCAATTATACGTCGATCGCGATTTGAACTCACGACCTTCGCATAGCAGACCACCACGCTACCCACTAGGCTACACTCTAAATCGATTTCGCGAAATGCAATACATACACTAATTTTCTCAAATTTTGTGTTCAATATTTTGATGCTAATGGCTTCCATGGTGTAGTGGGCAGCGTGCTTGCTTCTCAGACAATAGGTCGTGGGTTCGATTCCCACTCCAGACGGGATTTTTTTAAGCGCAAATTTTTCAGTTGCTACTGGTGATAAAAAATTATTCGCAATAAAATGGGGAAACAGTGTAAAAGTGAAACAGTTCCACTTCAAGAAGGCCTAGATACTCAGTAGATGGTTTCTGTTCGCTCTCTATCATTCAGTCCCCCATAACATCTGCAAATATTTGTCAGTAAACAGCCAGTACAACTGAGCAATATACTAGCTTCTCCACTCGCTACGGTCGTTCTCACTCCCCTTCCCCAACCTTCCCAATCCCATTCCTTCCCTCCATGACTGTGTTTGTGCATTGCACATAAAAGCCGAAATTGCCTATAACACAGGTCATTCTGTAAAAAAAAAAAAAAAAAATTTGATCTGAAACAGAGCTACGATTGCGTGTAAGCCCCAATCGTGCAATACTCAAGATCTGAATGGCTTTGGGTTTAACTCGACCTTCCATACATAAATTTAGAGTTTCCTCTCAGAGCCCTCCACACGAGTTAGACTGAACGAAGTTACGTCTTTCCCCATTTTTTATTGATTACGGCGTCCCTCAAGGCTCAGTCTTATCACCCACCCTCTTTATAAACGACCTTCTGTCGTCAACTATCTATAATATCCATAGTTTCGCTGATGACATCACGCTTCATAAAACCTTTCAATTTGACTCTCCTACGGAGGCACGTCTAGCGTCATCCTGCCGTAATGAGTCGGTTCATCAAACTATCGCTATCAACTTAAACCTGGAATGGGGCAAAAAAAAAAGAGTAGAATTTAATGCCTCGAAAACCCAGTCCTGTCATTTATCTTTAAAACATAATGTTCTGGCATCGGCCGCCATATTGTATTTCAGTGGCGTGATTCCACCTTCTGCAGACTTTACGTTGCTTGGTGTAAAATGTAACAATCGTCTTGATTGGAGTCAATACATCGACGAAGTCGTTCTTAATGCCTGGCAACGTTTAGATATTCTTCAGAAATTTAAGAAACATTTTTCTGTGTGTTGAACTGGCTGCTGCAACTAATTCCTGTTGTAACTTTATATATGTGGTTTATAAAGGATGCAGCAGCTACGGCTTTGACTTGTCGGGGAGAAATTGCTAAGCAATTTAAAAAGGAAGGCATGAAGTTCAAAAATTCTTCAGTTGAATTCGAACAGAACTCAAAGACATGCAAATGAATTATCCGAAATTCGAAGCAGAAGCTGCTGGATTCATTGTAGGCTGGACCACAAATTCTAAAATTTAACGAGCATTCGTTAAATCAACATTTAGAATTATGTATTTTTCAAAGTTGCTTACAAAACTTTTACAACTTTTTTGCAATAAATAATAAAATTTTAACTATTGAACAGCTCCAATTTCATAGAAAACACTTTTTTTCCACTCCAAATAAACAAACAATGTGTGAAATCTTCAATGAACCGATGTTGAATTTACCAAAAATGAAAACAGATATCTTCGAAGGTATAAGCCGTCCTATTAATATCTAACTGGAGAAAAAGAAAATACAAATTGGGTTTGCAGTGATTTGGGTTCCGGTAACATATCTGATACAAATTGTTCAGTCGTCGAATTCAACAGCTGATTGTCGAGAGTATACCGAACCAGTTCTTACGATTTTTCTATAATAAATAACATATGTGTATATGTCTGTCTATATAAACCTGTATAGCGCAATACGAAACATTTTCACAAAGCATTTTCATTGAGAGTATCTAACAGAAGGTTTTAAGGTAAGAGGATCAAAGAAAAGTTGTGCTCGTGCTATTGTCATATTGATTTTCCAAACGATGCAATAAGTTCTTTATTTGCTTAATTTTCAAAGAAATGAGATTGTCTACAGGACTACAGATTTTCTGAAATTGTATTGTTTAGTATAATTAAACCGTTTCGATAATATATACTTCCCAAATCGTCAGAAGAATAGCTTAAATAATAGGTAATTGGTATTGAAATTGATGAATGCTAGGGATTATTTCTTTGCATCATGAATAATGTGTACGTCAGGATTAGATTATGTCACATTACAGAAAATTATAATTAAGCATTTACCCTAATCAACATAATATTATCTTCAGACTATAGTACTAACTAGTTACCTTCGAGACTTTCTCTTTTTAGTGCAAGTTTAAGGACTTCATTATAGTTTTTGATCAAGGATGTTTTTTTATTGAAAACATGATTTAAAAGGTAACTAAAACCATATTTCAAACATGTGTAGTATTAAGCTTATTGCAGCTTATTGCCATGTTTTTATACTCTAGACGAAATCTGAGAGTATATTGTGTTTGCCTTACCGTTTGTAACACTAAGAAAAGGGTACAGAAATATTTGTTGTCTCTCAAAAACCTCGATTCCGAGTTGCTGTCTGTCCGTCTGTCTACAACATAACTCTCGATAGCTTTGACCTATCATGCTGAAATTTGTTGTATGTCATTTTTAGCAAAAAAGTAACTTTAAGTTCATGAACGGGCCACATCCCCCCACTCCTTCTACCCCCTCCCTTACAAATTTCATGAAATTTCGAAATTTAAAGAAATTGATTTTTCTCCAAAACCATTTCAGCTATTCACTTGAAAATCAGGTAATAGTATAATGATATAAATATCATTAACCTCAAGAAATATTGATCTGATCTCCTTACTCCTTCTACCACCTCCCATACAAATGCATAATTTTCAAAAATGCATTTATTCAATTTGCAATGCAACTAGCAAAGCCAAATGAACCAATTTTTGTCATAATTCATTTTATTATAATTGCAACTAATTTTGGAAAAACTATCAACTTTACCTCACTCCTTCTACCCCCTCCCATACAAATTTTACGAAATTTCGGAATTTCAATTAAATTAGTTTTCCTCAAAACCGTCAAAGCTATCAACTTTAAAATTTGAGAAAAGTATACTATTTTAAATATAATTGATGTCAAAAAATTTGGTTTTGATTCGGATATTCCTTCTACCCCCTCCCATACAAATGCAGAATTTTGGTAAATGCATTTAACCGATTTTCATAGAAACTAGAAGAAGTAGAAACTTGAAATTTTGCCAGAATTTGTCCCTTAATAATTGTAATAAAAGCTAAAAAAAAATATCGCCTTCACCATGAAGAGCTTTATTTGTTGGAATTATGTTGACAATTAATACGTTCGGAAACGTCAATCACCAATCAATTCCTGCTAAGACGCCTATATGATAGAAACCGTTATTTTCCATAGGCGCGCTCCTGATTAATTGTCCTCCTTGTGCCTCCAGCTCAACCGCTCGCTTTCATGTGATACATGGTAGACCAATTCGAGGTATTCCTTGAGGATTATAATCAGGAGCATGTTCGCCGATGTTTCGATCTAGCTTCCTCAAAGTGTGACCGATCCACTGCCACGTCTGCATTTGAATCTCAATGTCAAGTGCGACTGCGATTTGGTAGCGAGCTTTGATCTGATCGATGGGTCTTATGATTTGATCGGTGAGATGTGGGACGTGCGAAGTGGTTAATGAGATGCGCTTTCTTGGGTAAGCGGCGATTTGTTTGGCGGGCTTTGCTCTGAGTCTCGATCTCGTCGGGGTAAGGTTGGACATGTGAGTTGCGGCTATTGCAAGTTCCGCCGATTTATATTGTAGTCCACTGTGTCGATAAGAGCTTTACGTTCTTCATTGATGAAATTGCAGTTTTCTATGACCGGGTGTTTTTTTTATTTGGTTTGTATACGATGCTATTGACAATTTTGTCATCCTGACTCGATTGTGCTCGATCGTACGTTAGATCTCATTCCGAGTGGGAATTGGGGGAAATGTTCGCTATACGCACTAAGCTGGTGGTACTGAGCATGAGATTGGGTCTGCCTGATTGTTAGATCCAGGATTTCGCAGAAAATTGCTGTTTTGTCTGTTTTTTTTTATTATTGAGTTGTGTTATTTTAACCAACATGTAAATAAATAGTTTGAATTATTCGGATTTGATTTCATTTCAGTTTTCTGTGCTTTTCCGTTTAATTCATTTCGTTTTGCTGTTTCAATTTGGATCATTGCTAAATTAAAAAAAATTAAATAGCAGCTCTTTTCTATGACATTTATCGCTGCAATAGCAGTTTTTGCCATCCTTGCGCATGGAGAAAAAAAGTAGTGACTTGTATGAAAAATCAGCTTACTTTCGACTTGCTTTCAGTACATTTAAATCGAAAGTAAGACGAAGTTCGTTGGTGTGTACAAACTACTAAGAATTTTGTGCACTACGCTAAAATTTAGAATTTGATTATTTACTCAAACTATAGCACACATTGCATTGAAATTCCCTACACCTTATTTCTGTTTGTTCGTCATTTTATTGAAACTTAAAACTTTCAATATGGGTGTGACACTTTTCAGTTTCTCACAATATCAATATGAAAACTAAGCAGTTTCAGAAATACGAAATGCAGGATACTTACAGAGGAAGTATTTTGCCGTATCTTTTGAATTTCTTATAAGCTGTGCGGGTTGAATTTTTAATGAGTCGCATAGTCGCTATGTGTTAGCTAATAAAAATTCAACAAGTTACGGGCTGCTGCTAGCACGTTTTTATCCCTACGTAAAATATTGAGTTAAGAATAGGTTCCTTAAAACTTTGAACTTTGGAAGAACTTGATTTAAATTTGTAGTTTTTGTTTATAGTATTTATAGTTCCATGCACATAATATTGAAAAACTAGGTTTCCTACGGTCCGGATATATGAGTTCCCCATATCGACTGTCCTTTTTATACTCCAGAAGAAATCTGAGAGTATTATAAGTTTGCTCTAAAGTTTGTAACGTCAAGAAATAATGCTCGCACAGAGCCGCCAAGGGTACAGAAATATTTGTTGTCGCTCAAAAATCTCAAAACCGGATGTCCGTCCGTCTGTCCGTTCGCTCTCTAGCTTGAGATGCGTCGAGCTAGAAAGTTCAAATTATGTACACGTCGTTTTGGGCGAAAATGTAAGGTCAAGTTTGTGAACCAGCCAATTCGCTCCACCCCTTCTATCCCCTCCCATACAAAATGACTCATTTTCAATAATTTACATTAATCGATTTTTCCTGGAAACTATGAAAGCTAATGATTTGAAATTTTTCATTAAATACTCTAAGCTATAACATTCATCGAGCTCATAATTTTGTACTAAATACTGCTTCTACCCCCTTCCATACCATATGACACAGTTTCACAACTTCACAAGAAATCTATTTTCTTGAAAAGTGTGAATGTTACTAGTCTGAAATTTAAGAGATGTTAATTTTATAATATTCAAAAAAAAAAAAACAAACACTAAGCCCCCTACCCCTACTCCTTCTACCATCTCCCATACAAACTGCACACTTTCACCAAATCTAGTAGACTAATTTTCTCAGTTCCTATTCAATTTTTGGGAGTTTTGCATAAAACATTTTAATAGGTACTTTAGCATCCTGCTTCCTTCTCCAATGGCACAACAGCCCAAATGAAGTCTTGACCTCCTGACCTTCAGGTTCCTTTACATTTTTCATTATTTATTGTGGAAGAGTTCTTAGACCTTCGCACAACCCTTTTATCTATGAATTTTTCATTTTTGTAGATTGAAGTGACCAAGGTATACCCAAGCAGGCAGTGTGCTGGAATTATGCGTCGACCGGGATTTGAACTCACGACCTTCGCATTGTAGACCAATACTCTACCAACTAGGCTACACCCTAGCTACTTTAGCATGATGGGGGAAAATAAGTTCATTGCTATCAATCGTAGCCCTGTTATGTTTTATTCAAGTAATTATTACTGCTCTAAAACATTGATCGGATTAATTAAAACAGATTCAAATATTAATTATAAGTGCTAGTTTATTTTATTGATCTTCGATTTTTTTTAGGTATATTGGCCATGGTATGTATTGTAAATACTTTTATTTATTTATTATTACTTGAAAATTTTACTAATTACTTCACACCGTTACCGCACATCAAGTTTTATTGCTTTTATGTATAAGAGCGATTGAATTGAAAAATAGCATTAAAAGCTGATATTGGAATTTACTTTAATTAATCAGATCAATGTTTTAGAGCAAAAATAAATTACTTGAATCACAAAAGGACTGCGCATATAGGGAACTGATGTGTCCGGACAGCCGGACCCTTAGTTTTTTTTTAGCAGTCTATTTTAGATTAACTGAAAACTTTCGAATCTTTAAAATAAAAAGTTTTTTACCGCTTTTTCGAAATCAGTTTTTCCAATTTGAAGCTTTAGGCTATGGTTTAATCTTGACTCTCAATAGTGCAGATTCCATGGTTTAATTCAAAAAAAAACTCTAAATCCACTCGAACACAAGCAAGCGATTGTTCTTAACGGACAAGATGTGGAATGACGTGTCAGCATGGACGGCGGCGCCGAAAAAGATATTGAGAGTCGTCTAAATGAAGCTCGTCAGGCCTTCGGTATCCTTTCCCCTTTTTAGAGGTTAAGAGCGCACGAAGCTCAAGTTTTTGACGCATGCATCAAATCCGTGTTTTTAGATGGATGGATACTTGGAAAGTGACTGTTCGACTTACCAAGAAACCACAGACTTTCGTGAACCAATGCTTTCGACGCATTTTAGGAATATTATGGTCAGAAGTGATCTTCAACGAGGAACTTTGGTGTACAGCTGGACAGACTAAAATAGGCATGGAGATTCGGAGGTGAAAGTGGCAGTGGCTCGGTCACACTTTGAGAAAATCAGAGCAAAACATGGCTAAACAAGCTCTGAATTATGATTCTCAAGTAAGACGTCGGGTTGGTCGACCATGTAGTATATGGAAGCTAGCAGTTGAGCAGGAGGCCAGATGAATGGGCAAGTCCTGGCGACAACCGATGCTTATAATCGTACGTTTTTGAAGGGAGCTGTTTTGTCCTCTGTGGGGTCTTAACAGGAATTTGATTGATTGATTAATACTGTGGAAGTTATTTTTTAATAACGTCTTATTTTAAATTTAGTTAATTTCTTGAATTTTTAATTTGGAAATTTAAAAGCATTTGGCCTTACTGTAAGGTTTGTGGTTTCGGACTTCAGACGTTTGAAAACTAATCTACATCTCATATAACGTCAACATCAAAAAGAATCGTTTCATCAGGAAATTCTCGTGCATTTACTTCGATAATTTCCTCTAAATACTTGGCTCGCAGAGCCTACACAAGTACCTTAATCTTGACTTAATCTAAGCATTCTCATTCAAATATTCGAACATATCAGATACGATATTTCGATATTCTGCGAGTCAAGCCTCAAACCAACAATGGCGCAGGATCTGTGTGTCATAGGGTGCACTTTATAGGTACAAATCTTGGTTTGCGTTCCTTTTTTCTCTGCATTTCTCTTTTTCATTCTACACGTTCTTCGTTGGTGTTTTGTGGTTCGACTTAAAAATATTAGAATTTTAGAATATTTTGAAAAATATAAAGAAAATTCTGGTACGAGCACAGTTTTTATCCAAAATATGAAGGAACTCCAAAATATGAAGTCGTAAGGGTATACTACTATACTTTACTTGAGCGTGCATCTATTTAAACGAGTATTTTTATTTAGTTTAATTTTTTTTTTTCAGATACATAAACATTTGAAAGTATTTTGCTAGCTTTAAAATTTAACTTTTGCTGGTCCAACATTTAATTCGAAAGGATTAATTACGTAGTATTATATAATTTTCGACAAATGTTAGAAATACTACACTGACATCCATGTCATTAGAACTTACAAGTACTGGTAGTTTTAGTAGATTATTTTATTTTCCAAATTTATCTAACCAATCTAAATCCATCTACACAGATCTATCTATAAATTTGAATTCGTTCCAAGCATTCAGCACATAAATTAAAAAAAAAAACAAGTAATGTTTTACGTAAAAGATCATTAAAATGCGTAAAATTTATCGATTCTTATACGAGTAGGATGATGTGTGTATTTTTAGAATCTCCAACCAGCTAATCGTGAAAATAAAGGAAATAAAAAAATCCATACACAAATAAAATTATTATGAGCCAGAAAAATGAAGTTATTATGAGTAGCTTTGTAAAACTCCTTCAGACTAAAACGACACTTGACTGTCGCATGAAAAATAACTTCCAAGTATTAAATCACATGACCACCTGCTGCTTGCTACTTATTATCCCTAATCACCATGAACAATGTACAATTTATTAAGGCATGACTTAATGAGATACGGTTATTCATTGATTAAGATTGTAGTCATTTTTCCTGATGAAAATTACAAAGGAACTACGACGTGGAAATCGCTTCAAATCAGGTATAGCATTATGTTTATTTCCAATAAAATATTATTGGGGTTGAAGTCGAATCATGCGATATTCAACGCGAAATTGGAAATAGTTTAAAGCACTGGAAAATATGTAAGTTTTCTCCAAATTTTCAGGATACTGAAAACATTAGAATGGGAGATGGTATATAGCAATCAACAATCAAATTCCTGTTAAGACCCCCTATAGGGGCATAGGACAGAAACCACTCTATTCCACAAGGCGCGATCCTGAGCATCGGCTTTAAGCTGTTGCCAGGACTTGTTTATTCCTCTGGCCTCCTGCTCAAGATGGTATATAGAAGGGGTTGGAAAAGGTTATTATTTTTGTAAAAATAATTGCAGTTGAAATAGCTAATTTTTATGTTTCTAGCTTTACAATTTTTAAAGGAATTTGACAAATTGAGTTTTCTGAAAGTGGGGCATTTATATGGAAGAGGTTCGGAAATTTGTGTTCCAATTTTTAATTTTAATAGCTTTATAGTTCGTTGGGTAAATGCTTTCTTTTAATGTCTCTGCCGTAAAGTTGATAATTCACCTTTTTTTCCTTGCCAAGTTTTTGAGGAAATTTAATATGTTTAATAAATAATAAAAACAAATGCAACAAACATTTCTATTTGGAGATTCTGTACGCGCCCAATTTCTTAGTGTTATGAACGTTAGAGCAAACACCATGTATTCTCCGATTACATTCAGAATATGAACATAAAAAACTGTGATTGCGAGTCAAACTCTTTAGATGAACTAGGAAAAATGTTTGATGCACTAAAAAATATGCCATCCTAGCTTCATTGGAATACTCAATATTGATAATTGTAAAGGAGGTGGCTTGGCGGGATTCAAGAAAGCTAATTTTTAAACTGATGGCTGAAATAATAATTATGGGATTGCGCCTCGTTTCACGTTCATTGGCTTCAAGGATATTTTTTGTTAAGTTATGTGATTCGCATGGAAAACTATAAAAATGGAGGGAGGTTCGATAAATTTTCAGTTTTCGAATACCGCTATTATGAAAACGATACAGGTCAATTGAAATGATTTAATTTAATCAAAAAAAAAATGTATTCAGAAGGTATTACATGTTTTAAATAAAACGTATTTATTCAAATAATTCATATATAATTCAATAATATTATGTTCTCTGCAAGTGTATGAATGGAACACAGTTTATACAGTGCCGGTCCAAGTTAATTTGTCGCTTGGATCATTTTATTGATACAGTGTCCTTTTAAAAGAGTCTATTTAATGATATTTTACTCTGCATATTGAATGTTTGGTGCGACGCAATCATTGCAAGTCACATTTCCAAATGTGTACCTCCGTTTCGTATAATCGCACAATAACAGGGATTTGAAACATGCTTTGTACAAAAGGTGATCTGTTTTAATCCAAAGGAGTGGACAGAAATACAGAAAACTGTTTTTTTATTTACACCGGGACTTGAGGGGTTACACTTTTGTACTGAAGCACACCTCCGATAAGGGGGGAAGGATATTAGTTTGTGGGAATTAACTGGATAAAAACGGAATTGGCTGTGAATATTTCTCTCGAATTGGTGAATGTTGTCGCCTTGCCAGGAATACTGAGATGGACAGCGAGTTCCATATTCGAAAAATCGGGTTTAGAAACGAGTCCCGAAATTTGAGAGTGCGACAGCAGATAATTTTGAGTATACTTATGAGCGTATTGTTCTTAACGGAAAGGATGTGGAAGAGGTGCAAGGTTTTTGCTATCTTGGAAGCATTGTCAGCATGGACGGCGGAGCCGAAAAGGATTTTGAGGCTCGGCTAAATAAAGCTCGTCAGGCCTTCGGTATCCTTTCCCCTTTCTGGAGGTTAAGAGAGATCTCTCTTCGCACGAAGCTGCGAGTTTTTGACGCATGTGTCAAATCCGTGTTGTTATATGGTTGTACTACGTGGAAAGTGACCGTTCGACTTACCAAGAAACTATAGACTTTCATAAACCAATGCCTCCGGCGCATTTTAGGAATATTCTGGCCAGAAGTAATCTCCAACGACCAACTTTGGAGTACAACTCGCCAGACTAAAATAGGTATTGAGATTCCAACCCGGAAGTGGCAGTGGATCGGGTCATACTTTGAGGAAACCAGAGCGAAACATCGCCAAACAGGCTCTAGATTATAATCCTCAAGGAAGACGTCGGGTTGGTCGACCATGTAACACATGGAAGCGAGCAGTTGAGCAGGAGGCCAGAGGAATAAACAAGTCCTGGCAACAGCTTAAGGCCGATGCTCAGGATCGCGCCTTGTGGAAGACAGTTGTTTCTGTCCTATGCCCCTAAAGGGGGTCTTAACAGGAATTTGATTGATTGATTATGAGCGTATGAAACAGTTCGAGTATTATGGGGTAAACGCATGCATAATGACAAGAGAACAATCTCCATTGTAGCAATAATACAAAAGGGTTAGGGAGCTTGCAATTCGTCTACGCTCGATTGAATCGAGCGTTGAAGACATGTCAGAATCTCCTATAATTTTAATAGCCCAAGACAGGATACTATACAGATAAGAGAGCGAAGTTTTTGCAGCTCCCGCACATAGGTGGGAATTAAATTCAAGACGTAGTCTAATATAGGCCATATAAATTGTCAGTAAGCCAGAAGCGATGAAGGAGGTTTTACAGATAGTCTTATAACAAAAAAATGCGACAAAAAAGTCTCACTTTTTTTTACGAAATTGTTATGAAATGATTTTCAGGGGTGGGCGTCGCGGTTTTCTTTATCTAAGACAACAATTAAAAAAATAAATGTCAAATTAGGGACGTTTTAGCCAACATTGAGAGTGCGTCACGACATTTTAATAAATAAATAAATTTGTTATATTATAATATTTGATACAATTTGAGCGCTACGTGTCGTTCAACCAAGTGCCAGAATACATCACTTCGAAGCTGGGCTATATTCCAGCTGTCATCAGCTGTAGTAAGGTAACTGAGGACAATCTTCCAGACAAAATTATTGCATCGTTCAAAGTTTGCTTGCCAGCAAACCTTACTGCTGCCAACTCAGCTGAATTTTTGGCCTCCAAGCGTCATTGTTCAGGAGTTTAAACCAAGAAACAGCTCTCAAAGGAATGTTCGTCGAAGAAGCAATTAGCGAAAACCTACATAAACACTTCATGATTGACTGCTAATAATCCATCTACATCTAATGTTCTCAAGAGTATATCTGGCATTGCCAACATTTCTTGCTCATCTACTAACAATCTCAGTATTCTCTACCAAAATGTGCCTGGCCTTAGAATCAATTTGGATGACTTATCCCTTCTGGAGAGTATGCCCGATATTCTTTGTAACACCATATCCTGGTTGATTCCTTCAATTATTAACCTTGAATTTTCCAGGAATTGCTAAGCAGTTCACAGGCATGATCGTGATCTTCATCGTGCTATTAAAAAGGATGGTGGCGGTGTTCTAATTGCGGTTAAAAATATCCTGTCTTCGTCGCATTGTCCGGACTTTAATGCTTTTCCCAATGAGCACTTTCTCTTCAAAATTAAAGTCTCTCATCGTCGATACCTATATATATATATATGCTGTGTCTATATTCCTTGTTGCTGCGCAGTCAAAACTATTGAAAAGTTTTTTGATAGCCTTTCGAAAATTGTCAACTCAGCTGGCGTACCTTGACATTTCTTATCTGTGGTGACTTCAACCTCCCCAACATACAATGAAATGCAGACTGGTCACACCCTACACTGTCTTCATCTAACATAGACTTATGTGTTGATCACTTTATGAACCTGTGCTCGCTTAATCAACATAATATTACCACAAATCATCGGGGAAAGATCCTCAACTTGATTTTTTCCAATGTCAGTGCTTCTCGGCTCAATGTTGACACCTTTATCAATTAGATCAACCTGCAAATAGAGTTACGTAATCCAGCTCTTATTGGTAAGGATAAGAAATACAATTTCTACAAGGAAAACTACGAACAAATGAGTTATGATCTCGGTAATGTTAACTGGATTGACATCTTTAACAACAAAAGCTTTTATGAATCATCGACGCAACTATACTTCATTGACATAATTCATCGGAATGTCCCCTATCGTGTCATTCCAAATCGTACCTACGTGAATGGTTTAACCATTCGATTATTCGCGCTCTTCGTAAGAAAACGCGCTTGCATAAAAAATATAAACGTTCTTCCCTTCTATCTAATTACCATAAATATTCTCTTCAGCGTAAGCGGATCAAGAAGGCTTTCTCTGTACATATTTCTCAGCTAGAGGCGGCACTATCGCGCAATGAGACCAAACCATTTTGGTCGCTTGTTTGAAAAGAAATAAACAATGTTTTCCTTCACAACTTTGGTAATACTACCACTTCCTCTCCACAAGAAATGTATGAACTTTTTGCCAAATACTTTTCCTCTATGTTTAGCCACTCGAGTAATGATATGTCTTAAGACTTTTTCATCCCACCCAGGAGTTCATCACTGAGGTATCCATTAGTTATAGGGACATCATTATATCAATCCTCAATTCTCTAGATTCAAAAATCGGTGGCGAACAGGAGGGGATACCGAATCTTTTTGTGAAAACTCACTCCTCGGGGCTCTCAGTGCCACTCTCTCTTGTTCAATAAGTCACTTGAAGAAGGTTCGATTCCTGCTTGTTGGAAGCTAGCTAAAATAGTACCCATTTTAAAGAAAGGACATACCGAAAATGTCCCACCCGCTATCGCCCGATTTCCACCCTAAACTGATTTGGTAAGCTTTTTGAAAGATTACTTCGGCATGCAGTTTGTGAGAAACTTTATCATGTGATATCACCAGCCGAACATGGATTCGTAAAAGGTAGATCTTATTCCACCAATTTATATGAAATCACTAATCTTGTAGCTCGATTCTTAGATCATCATAACACTGTCCAAGTCATATTCATACCGATTTTTGGAAAGATTTCGACACTGTTAATTGTAAAATTCTTATTTCAAAACTTGAAAGGTACGGTGTATCTGGCTCTCTCCTGAACTGGTTCAATTCGTACCTTACGGATCTTCGTCTCCGAATTACGTCAAAAATGACCTGCCCCAATTTGTATCTTCTAACTGTCTCTTATTCGCTGATGACATCACAATATTCTGGGAAATTTCTTCCGTCTCTGATGGCATGATCAGGCTTGCTGGTTTCGTCCTCCGTACAACAGTTCAGTTTAACCGTCCAGGGATAGCTGCTCTACTATTTTCCACTCTCGTCCGTAGTATTTTAGAATACTGTCCCTTCGTCTGGAAGTCACACCATTCTTGCTTTGTTGGGGCCATCGAACCTGTTCAGCGTAGATTCACTCGAACCCATTTTTACAGATTAAGAAAGCCTCATGTCGACTACAATGGCAGACTTAAAGTACTTCACTTACAGCCTCTGCATTTAAGTCGGACCTTTCTCGATGCCTGCTTCTTCTTCAAGCTTTACAAACTAAGACTATCATCCTTAGTGTTTAAATTTTTCTCTTTGCTATTCTTTTATTTTCCGCTTTTGTTTAATTGAAATTGTAATCTTTTTGTTCAATAAATAAATAAATGTTACAGTTTGTATGTACATCTGGTAGCTACTCTTTTTCATCTCATCTCATCTGCAATGACACTACATCCCATATCGGGCCTTGGCCGACTGAACTTCAGATTTCTGAACATGTTTACTTATAGTTGAGTTTTTCATTTTCGTAGATTGAGGTGACCAAGGTATACCGAAGCAGGCAGCGTGTTGGAATTATGCGTCGATCAAAATTTGAACTCACGACCTTCGCATTGTAGACCAACATGCTACCCAATAGGCTACACCTTAGCTACTATTTTTGCTGCAACCAAATTAAGCTGTACAGCAGCGTTCTTCATTTATGTTAACTTCAAAATAGAACTCAATTAAATTAATTTAAAACATAACAGGGCTACGATTGCGCGTAAAGCGCAATCTTACGAAACTCTAGATGAAATTTTTTGTGATCCCAAGAAATTTTGTAAGGGGAGTGTTAGAAGGGATTATAGCATTGATCAAATTTTTTCCCCATCATGCTAAAGTAGTTATAAAAATGTTTTACACAAAATGCTTGCTCCAAAAAATGAATGGGAACTGAGAAAATTAGTGAGTTAGATTTAGTGAAAATGTGCAGTTTGTATGGGAGGTGGTAGAAAGAGTGGGGGGATTTTAGTAATTTTTTCAGAAATAACTAGGAATATTAAAAAATTGACATCCCTTAAATTTCAGACTAGTGCTATTCATACTTTTCAAGAAAATCGATTTTTTGTGAAGTTGTGAAACTGTGTCATATTGTATGGGAGGGGGTAGAAGCAAGTGAGGCTAATCAAATATTTTTTCTGATCTAAGTGATAATGCTAATTAAGCATTTATTACAAAATATGAGCTTGATAAATGTTAAATGTTCTGAGAAAATCGACTTAGAGCATTTCATGAAAAAGTGTAGTTTGTATGGGAGGGGGTGGAAAGAGAGGGAGGACGCAAATAATTTTTCTACTGTGAATTTAAATCATTATGAAAGTAATATATCCCAAAATTCAGATTAATAGCTTTTATACTTTTCGAGTAAATCCATTTATTGTCAAATTGCGAAATTGTGCCATTTTGTATGGGAGGGGGTAGAAGGGGTGAAGCTAATCGTCTAATTTTTTTTGACCTTTCTAACAATTTTAAATAAAAATTTAATGCACAATTTCAGCCCGCTAAATTTTATGCGCACTGAATAAATTGGCTTAGAGTAATTCATGACAAGTACAGTTTGTATGGGAGGTGGTAGAAGGAGGGGAAGGACACGCATAATTTTTATACGGTAGATTGATATTATCATAAAAGTAATACATTCCAAATTTCAGGCTAATAGCTATTATACTTTTCGAGCAAATCCGTTTATTGTCAAATTGCGCATTTGTGTCATTTTGTATGGGAGGGGGTAGAAGGGGTGGAGCGATTTGGCCCGTTCACGAACTTGACCTTACTTTTTTGTTAAAAACGACGTATACAAAATTTGAACTTTCTAGCTCAACGCGTTCTCAAGCTAGAGAGGACACGGACGGACGGACGGACGGACAGACGGACGGACGGACGGACGGACGGACGGACGGACATCCGGTTTTGAGATTTTTGAGTGATTATATGAACTTCTGTATCATTGATTTTTTTCTCGGGGCCTTATTTCTTGGCGTTACAAACTTTGTGGCAAACTTATAATACTCTCAGATTTCATCTAGAGTATAAAAACGAAATAATTATTGAAGCATTAAGCAGTTACAAAGAAAGAATAACCGAAAAACACTTAGTATATATTATGCGACGTGTCGGCTGGAAACAAAAGAGACGTAAGATCAAAACATAAAAAAAATTCGCGAATGCTTTTATGGCAAATCATCACAGCATATATTTGTGACCATTTCGTCAAATAAAATTTACAGCAATAAATTTGGAATTTTTTCGTCGTTTTTTCATTAAAGTTTTGACAACATAAAATTTTTCTGTAATGATTAAATTTGGCTTCAGGGGTGCTATTTCAGATTACGACTGGATGACTTGGTGAATGTTTTCTTCTGTTAGAATTAAAAGGAAAGATTTACGGATTTCACACTGTTATGCTTTATTAAATGTACCGTGCACTAATTATGACAGGGTTTGACTTTTCGGTCTTTTGAAGATGCTTAAGCATGTTGCCCGGCGTAACTCATCCATTTGCTCTTTGGTAGGACTGGCCCAGAGTTTATTACAGAGTTTCTAATTTGGATACGGAGTCATAGCGACCTGCTAGGAATGGAGGTAGCAGACACTCTTGTACGGCAAGGATCTGCTTACATCAGCTCCACTAGGAAGCCAGTCGATGTAGAACGAACAGTACTGAAAACTAGCTTCAAACAAACTATTTTGGATTCTTTCTTGACGAGGTTTCGGCAGCTGGGCAGCTGCAGAACGGTCAAATCGTTTTGGAGAGAACCGAATAAAAATATTACAGCTCAGCTGTTACAACGTAGTCGCTGTAGCGTCCGAACTATTACCTTTGCAGAGGTTGCGAGGAAGACGAAGAATCTATCGAACATTATCTTTGTCGATGTCCGCAAATCTCCAACAGTCGTCTCCTTTGTTTGGACTCTAGATTCTTCTCAGAACTAGACGACCTCAGAGGCGTCTAACATTCGAGCCTGCTACGGCTAGAACAAGAGGAGTGACTTCCATCTTATAGTCCAAAGGGGGAGTACATTGGGCCAACTAGATGGCCCGAGTGCATTGTGGTTCTATGAAACCTGAACCCAAACCTTATGACAGAGTTGGAATGAATATATATTGTATAACACAAGGTGTTAGAAGGAATGTGAAGACATACTTGGTCCGAAAATTTTTCGTGCTTCTTGTTCTTATGATTTCGAAAGAAATTAATAAATTTAACTTTGTTAAAATAGCGGAAATTAGATGGGAATGTGAGAAGACGTGGGAAGATTTTAACTAGTTGTTACGAAATTTGAAATACCCTATACATTCATGTTTAAGTAAGAGGTGTAGGGTTGGAAACGCCTATTATTTGACAGCTGATTGCTTGACAGTTTTCAAATGTTTACATTTGTCATCTATGAACTTGAAAAATCGATCATGGAACGCTACACAATCGTTGAATTTTATTACGAAAATTCGCAGTTACGATGCGCAAAATTCGAGCAAATTGTGATCGTAATCATGTGTCTTCTGAGACGTGTGTGCGCAACCTACTCAATAAAATCCAAGCTAAATGGAAGATGTGAAGATACCGAAACAGCTTTGATCCGGACGTTCGACCGAAAATGTCGCCGAGGTGAAACACAGTGTTGAAAACGACCCAAACATCTACATTCGTCACCGTGCTCAAGAACTCAACCCCTCCACGTCTACACTGTAGCAAATATTGACGCTCTGCATGCGTACAAGTCCAATTGAGTCAAGAACTGCAGTCGGTGGACCACCAGCAGCACCGTACGCTCTATGATTGAGTCTTGGAAACAAATCCTAAGCCTCTTGTTCGCGAAAAAGCGCAGTTGTATAGAAGGTAGTAGAACAAGAATCAGTACCGCTATTTTCAATTTTTTTTACATTTATTAGTAAAAGCTAAAATATGTTTAACATGAACAAGCTTTTACCCAATACATTTAAGCAACCATTTCGATTTCAAGACGCTGTAATGGCACATTGAAACTTCTAGCCAAATTTAATTCGAGTCAACTCCTTCATTCAAAAAATATTAATGAAATATTTTTTTTAATTTTTAGTCTCATTCAAAAAAAAATAAAAAAATGTTCAATAAAATTAATACCTAATAAATTTTAATTAAATCACCCTTATAGACCATACTTCAAACATATGTTTGTAAGATCGTTGTGGCTATTTTTTTACTGTCAGGGAGTAAAGCAAAACAATTTTTTTCTAGCCACATTCAACTCTGTCTGGGATGCCTGCTAAATTGTATTTGTCAGAAACTAGTTGTACATTGTTCATAGCATATTAATTTATTTTGCTCATATCATTTTAAACTTGAACGTTAACCAAACGAATTTTAATTAAATTTCGAAAGCTAAACCATAAACACAAAAATATACCCTACACAAGCGTATTAATATATATGCAAACATTATAAATTATAATAAGGATCATCGGGCTGATGGTATGCCTTTGGGGTTGATGTACATAGTGTAGTTGCAACTTGCAACTAATTAGGGTCATTATTTGCATGAGTTGATTGGATATTCCAGATTCTAATCTTATTAAGTGCGATAAATATGTTTCGTGTTCAAAATTTAGGACTAACCATATCGACTTGATTTAAATAGAATAATACATGTATGTGTGGGCTATCTACTTAATAATTTATTTGAAAGGAATGAATCGTGATAGAAAACTCAGCATGTCATTAGAGATGCAGATATTCAAATTAAATACATACACATTTGAAATATGGTTTTGAAAAAGGAACTGAAAATGGGAGTAAATAAATATTAAACTGTTCTTTTAAAAATCTGTGCCATATTACCTTCTTACTTGCCTAATATCCTCTTCTTCTACAAAACTGTCTAAGTAGTTTTCAGTTATTTAAAGAGTTAAATGACACCTGGAAAATAAAGATCAATGGGAATAAGACACAAGCTACTTTTTTCACCCAAGGACGTGCTACTAGATATCTCCTCTCTCCCATATCAATGTTTTTGGTATATCTACCGCGTGGTCAAATAAAGTCCAATACCTCGGTCTATTCTTTGAAAAAAGCTTACCTTCCACAAACATATTTCCCATGCAACGAAGGGATCCGTATCTTATATCCTTTAATATCTAGGAAATCAATGCTTTCCGTGGGAAATAAACTGCTGTTATTTAAGTCATGAGTCATGAGGTCTATGTTATTATACGGCGCATCAATCTGGTAAAGTTGCGCTGCTATCCACAAGAAAAAACTGCAAATAATTCAAAATAAATGCCTCAAAGTCACCCTCGATAAATCTTGGCAACTCTCCACTTCACTATTTCGCAAGATCGCTCAAACCCTTGTAATCGAATTTACCTTATTAAAATAAACCGCAAAGTTCAAAGAAAAATGCTAATTTTCAGAAAATCCCCTGATTAATTCAATCACTAACTTGAATGAATATTAAATCTCTCATTAGATAGTTTTTAAGTCATCCCTAATTTTAAGTTTTATTTATATATATATATAACAAAGCTTTTTGCTTTCCGTTTTCCTTGACCTAAAATAAATTCATTATACACATAAGAACTCTCTATAAGGCATAAGCTAATAACTATCATTAAAAGTTGAAAAGATGTTAAGTCTGAACACTGTATCAAATTTTCCTAGATTAAGCACTATTTATTAACAATGGACTCAATAAATAAAATAAAGAGTTAAATAAAAAAAACATTGTCTAGTTTTCGAATTTCTGTGCATTTTCCGACATTTGCAAGATATACTATTTTTGGCAGCATTATTAACTTTTGAATTTCATTTTACCGACCGATGAAAATATAAAACGTCAGTATTGCATTCTAAGCATATTTAAAGAAATTCGACAACATCCAAAAATTCACTTCCAATCTAATTTATTGCTTGTAATCCGTATAATCTCTTAATTTGCTAAATATCTCAATTAAAATTATTTGTTCCCTAAATTTCACCTTTAACTATTGAAACCCAATTAAGCTTTAATGAAAAATTAGATAGAATGGAATGAATACCGGTATTTGATCCTTTCACAGCTTAAGCAAATTCAACAGCTATAGAAAATAAATTTGCATGTAAATGAATACGCTATTAGAATTTATACGCTCTAGTGAAAACAAAGTAGAAAGTATCTTAGCTTTTTCGGTGATTGATCTGATGGGTGAGTATAAATTTCCAAAGTTTTTGTTTTCTCTCCCTAAAAAGTTTCTATCCAGAATCATTCTTACTTTCATTTCGACAACAGCTTAACTAAGGTTGAACCTTCAGTTGATTACGGAAGAAATGAACATCGATTTTTTTAAGCTATTCTTTTGCTATCGGAAAATTTGTAGACTTTAACTTTACCAATGAATCTTGGAAGCCAAAAATATACTGCCAGGGGTAGCTGGGTAGTAATGAATTAAGTATATTTCATTTCATCATTAATCTTAGTATTGCTTCAGGGGTCAGGTTAATTTAAAAGTATTAAACTAATGTGAAGATCAGTAAAGTTAGAAACATTTAAAAAAGTATCAAATATAGGCATTAATATTGTATAAACCTTAATTATTCATTTGATTTTACTATAATATTTCAATAATAAAGTATTGTGATCGGCTTGGAAAAAAAAAATTTGCTACCCTGAAATTTTGTTTTTTCGCGTTTCATGACTAAAGTAGCCTAAAAATACAAAAAAAAATCCGTCTGTCTGTACGCCGTCCGCCGGTGTGTACGCTCAGCGCACATTAACTTCAAACCCTTCAAGATAGAAAGTTAATTTTTAGAGGGATTATAGATAGTTGCAGATCTCAGGCGGACACCCATTTTGGGGGGTGTAAAGGTTCAGGGGGAGGCGGGGGGAGCACTTACACCGAAAACTAAGAATTCAAATATCTCAAACATCATTACAGCTAGGAAGCTAAAAATCGATATACATATAGTAAAAGGATTTGTGGGACAACTTTCAAACTTAATTAATTTTTTTATCCATTGGGGTGCAAAAAGTGGGGGCTAAAAACCAATTGTCGGCAGAATTTTTTTTTTCAAATGATTATATCTTCGAAATTACTTAGCTTGAAAAATTTATATTTTTAGACCATCAAAGTGGCATATAGATCCACTGGAATCAGCTTACATAGAGGCTAATTATTGTAAGGGGGAGTGTCAGGGGGTGCAAAGAAAAACACTTAAAAATCAATATCTCCGCTATCTGTTGAGCTATGTAATTGAAACTTGGTAATGATATTAAGCTATACTAGAGAAATACGAGAAAAATATAACATGATGTGTAAGGAGGTGGTAAGCAAAAATGTCGAAAATTTTGAGTGATTTTTTTAGCGCTCTGGTAAGAGATACAAAGTTTAAATTTTCCATGTGGATACATCTATTTATTATACATACAGAAAAAATAATAAAAATTCTGCACTTGTTATGCACCAACCCCCTGGTCTAACGTGCACAAGATGTTTCATGTCCAATGAAAAAACAAATAAACTGAAAATTTTTGAATGAAATTTTAAGGTAGATACTTGAAAATTTGCAAACTACATTTAAAAAAAAATCTCTAAAAGAATGAAATATTAACTGGTCGAATACCTTCCAAACTTCTACCCCCTCCCATACAAAATTATTTTTTCGACCATTTTTAAAAAATCAATTATCACCTAAAAATTAAAAGCTATCAATTTGAAATTTTGCACAAAAACTTTCGAAAATAGCTGAAACGGAACTGCGTCAAAAGTTTTTAGATCGCACTTGCCCTTCTACCCCCTCCTATACAAAAGTATAATTTCGATCGATTTCAATAAATCAACTGTTAAGCCAACAAATTAAAAGCTACGAACTTAAATAATTTTAAAATAAATGAAATAAAACTGCATCACAGATTTTACATTTCCCTTACCTCCTCTACCCCCTCCCAAACAAATGATTGGTTTCGTGAATGTAAAATACACCAAATTTTATGAAAATTCTATGCAACTTCGCTGCTTGCTTTGAAGCAATCAATTGAAAACATTAAATTCACCCTCACTTAATATCACCCCTCCACCCTCCATCATAAAAACCCAAACTTGCATAAACGAATGAAATATTGATTACATGTACTGGAGCTATTGATAGTATTCGCAATTAAGTGTTGAATTGGCATCATCCCTCCCCTAAAGGGGGTTCCACTTCTAAAAGGGGGTTCCACTTCTAAAAGGGGGTTCCACTTGTGAAAAGAGGTTCCACTTGTGAAAGGAGGTTCCACTTGTGAATGCATATTGACTTTCCATGCATCTTTAACTTGTCCCAAAAATAATAAAGTTGCGCCCGACTTGTTGGCGGTTTATTTAGGAAATGGTTTTGGTTGTTTCAAAGACTATTCGAAAGACGATTACTTTTCATAACTTATATAACTTATATATTCTTTAGAATAGTGAGTAGTGACTTTTGTATGGGAGGTGCTAGAAGGGGAGGTTTGTAATGTTGTGAATGTGACCTCCACATCTTATACAAATGTTTTGTGTTATGCTTGTAGCTTTCATAATTTTCAAGGAAATTGTACCATACATTGTCTATCTGAAATTGTGGTATTTGAATGGGAGGTTGTAGAATTTGGAAGGTTTTGCATGATTAAGAAACTGATTATCCACATTTTTATCAATATTATTTTTTCCAATTTTAAAGTTAAATGTTTGAAAATTTAACGATTTTCTTGAATTTATAAAATAGAAATTTGTATGAAAGAGGGTAGAAGAAATCTGCAGAAGTTGATAATTTTTTTAACATTTCTGGGAAAATTCCAATTTTATATGGAAATCGTTCTAATGCATTAACCAAAATCGTGCATTTGTATGAGAGGGTGTAGTAGGAGCGAGCGAATCGGAACAGCGTTTTTCGACGCTCATGATATTTACATTATAATGCTTTGCCCGATATTTGAAGTCGACAGCTTTGAGAGTTTCGAAGAAAAATAATTTTACTGAAATTCTGTAACATTTGTAGGGGAGGAGGGTAGAAGGAGTTAGGCAAAGTTGATAATTATTTCAAAACTGATTGCAATTAATATTAGAATTAGTATTCTAACAAATATTCATACCTTTACAAGTTTCAATGAACATCGATAAAATGCATTTTCAAAAATTGTGCATTTGTATGGTATCATTATACTTGGCCAAATTTTCAATTCGACAGTTTCAATAGTATCGAAAAAAAAATCAATTTCTTGAAATTTTTGAATTTTGTAACATTTTTATAGGTGCGATAAAAGAACTGGGGGGATGAGAAGTGGAGGATGTGGCTCGTTCGCGAACTTGCTAGATGATTGCTAGAAATCACGTGAAAAAAGATTTTAGCATTTTAGCTCAAAGCTTTCGAGAGTTATGTTTTAGTTACTCAGTCGAGGTTTTTGAGCTACAACAAATATTTCTGTACTCTTTGCTACTCTGTAACTGTAAATTAAATCAAAACTATAAGAAAAAAACTATGATAAATCAAAACAATAGCAATCTCTTTTGAGAAAATAAAAACATTCTAAAGGTGGCGTGAGCCCCAAGAAGACTTTTTCGTTGAAGATGAGATAATTTCGAATTGAATACCTCAAAATAATTGTAGTAGTGATAAATTGGCTGAAAAAGAGACACCCGAATAACTGGATGGCCAGGAGTTGATTGGAAAAAAATTGGCTTTGAAAATTCGATGCACTAAAGATCATAAAATCTAATTGATTGCGTGAATGTATAGGCGATTTTTTCCATTTTATAAGGTTTCATTATATTGTAGGATTGACCTGTAATATTCGTTCGAAAATAGGCTATTTTCGATGAAAATCGCGTTTAATGAATACTAAAAAAATCAAATAGAAGTTCCAACTCATCCCATTGAGATGGATTACTACAAGAAAAAAAGTGGAGTTGGATTGAATATATTACTACAAACCATGCCAACAGTATCAGAATGAGACCTACGAAGGACAAGATAACCTGGCTGACTAAAGAATATCTGGAGGAAATACACAATACTCCAATACATTCAATACAAACTTAGTTTCTATAGAAGGAATAGGTGCAGTAAACCGAATAAGGTAGAAGTTTCATATCCTTCAAGAAAGAGTTGAAAGAAAAAATATGCAAAAGACACGAACGATATTTCAATCAATATTTTTATAATGCATAGAAATGGTAGATATTTTTACACCTTAGATTTTTTTACACGTGGGATAACGTACTTTATTCAAATTTCTGGATAGTAAAAAAATTCAATACGAAAATCTTTTTCACCATTATTCTTTTTCACACAAAACTGTTAAAAGAAATTTCTACGATTTCGAACACGAACTTTTCGGCAAAAAAGAAACATATCGAAAAAAAAGTTCCAAACTAAGATGAAGTAAACATTAACATTTGCTACAAAACAGTGTGAACAATTTCGAAGCCGAAGAAGCTCTTTAAGCATATCCCTGTGTATAGTAAGGATACGTCTATGCCGTTGTATCTTGCGAGTCGTGACTTATACAATTCATTTGATCCTGAATCCAAAATAGTTGTCATGGGATTCAAATAATAAACAGGGGCACTTTAAGCTGTCGAACTTTTTAAGAAGAGACATGTCTCTATGAGTGTGGCCAAAATAGCATACATTCCTTTTTTCGTTGTTATTGCACGAGGATAAGTACTATGTGAAAAGAAATGTGTGGACGTGTAAAAAAAATCCGACCTTTTTCTGAGCGTCTCTTCGCATTTTTTTTTGAGTTTTATGTAGGGTGTATTTTTCGCATGTAAAGGTATAATTTATACCATGTTCATATGTTTTCTATAGAATTTCTTCGTAAGTGTTTTTCTGTTTATTTTTTTTTTTCGAAGACACGACGTGCACGGCTTCTGAATTACAAAGTTGAAAGCTTTAAGTGATAATTGATAAAATCTTGTTAGCACTTCTTGCAGCCAAAACATGTCTTGTATAAGAATTGTAAAGATTATGTAGATTTATGGATTAGAGTTCCGTTTTTGATACGTAAACATAATCAATGACAAAAAATGGCATCGCTGGCGACGGTATCACGCGGTGCGGTGACTATTTACGTCATTATACTAACGATATCTGGATGAAATGATTCAAATACAAGCAAATAGACAGTACTCAGTAGTATTTACATAATTTAGATAAAATCTGTTTAATCGAACGTTTGTAATGCGAAGAAATTCGACTCGTACAGAATCACAAAAGGTTTGTCCTTGAAAGACTTGAATGCGAGTGACCATCATCCGTTCGACTACACGATATTTCAAAAGTCGATTTTTCCTTTTTTTTCATTTTATTTTGACCAAAAAAAAGGAACTTTAAGCTAATTCACAAATGTATACTAAACTGATTTAATTGAAATATATTAGGGCCATTGGTAAACATTTGTATACACAAGTTTTTGATAATTCATCTTACTAACCAAAATTCAATTATTAAAATACAGTCACTTCATATGCATCCATCTACCAATCTGAGAAATTGCTGATTCAAAATATCTCTAATTCCATTTCATTGTTTCAACTTTCCGCTTGACGACTTTCGAAGTAGAAAAAAAATTGAAGCCGAACAAAATCTAATGGAACAAAACAGATTTTGCCGAAATTTTCGGCTTTTCGTAAAATTTCTTCAACCCTTTTTTTCAAAATCTCTGAGTATATATCTGTGTGTCTCAAGGGTTACTCGAGCAAACCTTAGAAGTTTGAGAGTGAACGAAAAAAAGCATTTAACCAAACAAACAAAATATTAAAAAAAAAATGTTTGATGAAATGAAAATGAAAAATGAAATTTTAATTGAATTGCACCCCGATTCGCCCTATTTTCAATCGGATCAAAAAATATTTTATGTAAAAGTTTTAGAGCCTCTAAAAAATTTTGTTATATCAACTTTTGACATATTTGCATATTTTTTTTCAAATTTTCTTACTTTTGTAATTTTTACAATTGGAGGTAAGTGGATTGGTACGTACGATAGTTATCTGGTTGTGAGTAGAGATGCTCGATACACACTAACACTTCTGTCCTAATAGAGTTTGGACAATGCATGTACAGCGATTGCGCGGAAAATTTTGTCCGAAATTTGAATTTTCTCAATTCTTTTTCTTTTATGAAATAAACACAATCCTAATGAATTTTTCGCTGTTGTCGGTAAAATCTCTCAACCGTTCAATTGCCTCGATCGTCTACGTATTCTCTTCATTTCAGTTTTCCAAAATGGAACATTTTCTGGTTTCTTGGATCTAATGTAGAAATATCTTTCAGAAGCTCTACGTTTTCAGGAATTGATTCAAAATAGAGTATTGAGGTCATCCTATCAACCGTATTGAAGTGCACAAGGGGTCGTTGGATTTCAAGTAAAAATAAAACCACCAGTTTAATAAGTTCACTTTAATTTAACCGCAAAACTTTATTTAATTATCTTTCCACTTTTCACTTCAGACTTCTTTGCTCAAGACTTATCGCATGCCAATCTTAACTTCTTTCGCTTTCTAAACATCGGCTAACTCATCGACGACTGCAAACCAGACTGACCTGTTCACGAAAACCGCTCGTCTTTTGTATTGCTCTTGTCGGTCAAATTATTCCCCTTGTCATACGATATTTCCTTCTCGGCCGAGCGCTTCTCTCTCTCCCTCGTCGCAGCGCTACAGCCCCTTTCGGGCCTTGGCTTCCCGTAGCCGAAGTCTCCAGCGATCTCGGTCCAGTGACCGCGTCCTCCAATTTTCAAATCCGAGCAGCGATGAACAGTCTTCGTCAACAGAGTCGGACCAGCGTTTCCTGGGTTTTCCCACTGGCTTCCGGCCCTCCGTTTCTCCATCGAATACCTTTTTAGGTATTCGAGTTTCGTCCATCCTTTGTACATGGCCAGCCCATTGCAGCTTCCGCAGTCTGATGATAGTGGAAACCTCCGGTTCGTCAAATATATCATACAGCTCACTGTTGTATCTAGTTCGCCATCGGTCACCATCACGTTTCGCTCCAATTATTCGTCTCAGGACCCGTCTTTCGAAAGCGTTCAACATATTTGCGGATGCTTGTGTAAGGGTCCATGTTTCGCATCCGTAGCAAAGCACAGGTCTTACTATTGATTTGTAGACTTGGAGTTTGGTCTTCCTGTGTACGCAGCTGGCCTTAAGAATAGCTAAGACTGAATAATACGTTTTATTTGCGAGCTGGATTCGTCTTTTTATTTCGTTCGATTCATTTCCACTCTTTGTCAATTTTGTGCCTAAATATATGAATTCGTCCACATTTTCCAAATTATATTCGTCAATTGTAATGTTTTGTCTATTGGGGGTCCTTTTCCTTGTTTGTGTCATTATTTTCGTTTTTGTTTCATTGTTTTTCAGGCCAACTTCTTTTGCTGCTTGATCGAGGCTTAGTAGAATTTCTTTTGCGGATGTGAAAGAGCGTGATAATATGTTGATATCGTCCGCATAACCCACTATCTGGCTGGATTTATAAAGCAGCGTACCTCTTGTGTCAACGGGTAACTTTCTGATGACGTATTCTAAAGCTAGGTTAAAAAGCAGAGGGGCCAGCCCATCACCCTGTTTTAGTCCGACATTTGTGTCAAAGGCATCAGTTAGTTGGTTGTTGACTCTGACTTGTGATGTTGTTGATGTCATCGTCATTTTGGTCAGTCGGACTAGTTTTGCTGGGATGCCAAAATGCAGCATTATTTTGTACAGTACGTTTCGATCAATACTGTCGTATGCTTGTTTAAAGTCCACAAAAACCTGGTGAACGTCGATGTTGAATTCCCAGCATTTTTCAAGCACTTGTTTGACCGTAAAAAGTTGATCAGTCGTTGATCGACCAGCTCTAAAACCGAATTGGTACTCCCCAATCACATTGTCAGCTTAAATTTCAATCTTATTTTCTAATATTTTTGTCAGTATCTTATATGACGTGCAAAGTAGTGAGATACCTCTGTAGTTTTCGCACTGCAGTTTGTCTCCCTTTTTGTGGATAGGGCAAATAATGCATTGGCACCACTCCTCCGGTATTTGCTCCTGACTCCAGATGTACTGAATCACTTTATGGATGGCATTTCGGGTGCAGCTTCCGCCATATTTAATTAATTCCGCTGGAATTTCGTCGATGTCCGGCGCTTTATTGCTTTTCTGGCTTCTGATGGCAAATTCGACTTCTTTCAACGTTGGAGGATCCAGTGGGCATTTGTCGGAGGTTTGGAGACCTATCAGCTCCCATGGTCGGGAACCGTGTGCGGGATTAAGGGGTTCTTTAAAGTATGACGCCGACCTTTCCTTAATCTGACTATCCTCGGCGATGATAGTGCCATTTCTGTCTTTACAGAGGGTTGTCTTAGGCTGATATCCACGTCTTAGGCTTTTCACTACTTTGTAGGCTTGTCTTGTTTTATTGCTCGCAAGATTGTCATCGATATTTCTCAATTGGTCGTCATAATATTTTCTTTTCTTACATCTAATGACCTTATTTGCTACTCGTCGGAGATTTTCGTATTTTTCTCTCTTCGTTCTGGTATTCCTTTCGAGAAACTGTCTGTACGCCTGATTTGTCTTATCTAACGCATCCTGGCATTCGTCGTCGAACCAGTCATTTCTTTTGAGCCGAGCTTCATACCCAACCACTTGTTCCGCAACGGTCTTTATGGTTGCCTTTACATCTATCCAAACTTGGTTCACAGGATTCGGTATGTCATCCTGCAGAATCGGAGTGAGCTCTCTTTCAAGTGTTACTGCGTAATTTTCCGCAACTGACGCCGTTTTGAGCTTTTCGATGTCGAACTTACGAAGAGGGCTGGTCTTTGTTTGATACGCCTTTGACATACGACACCGATATTTGGATTTGACCAAGTAGTGGTCCGAGTCACAATTTGCTCCTCTGAATGTTCGAAAGTCAATGATGCTGGAGACCCATCTCCGCTGGATAAGGACATGGTCTATTTGGTTAAAGGTATTGCCATCTGGTAATGCTCATGTTCTTTTATGGATGCGTCGATGTGGGAAGCATGTCGAACTTATAACTATGTCTCTCCTGCATGCAAAGTCTATCAGGCGCTGGCCGTTGTCGTTACTTTCGTCGTGGAGGCTATGCCCTCCAGTTGTTCCACGATGAGTCTCTTCGTTCCCGACCTTAGCGTTGAGGTCGCCAAGTATTATTTTAACGTCGTTTGAGGGCAATGAGTCGAATAGCCTTTCAAGGCTCGTATAAAAGGCATCTTTCGTTTCCTCATCTTTTTCTTCCGTCGGGGCATTTACATTTATTAGCTATATTTTGAAGAATTTCGCTTTGATGCGGATCGCACACATCCGTCCGTTAATTGGCTTGAAGTCGATGACGTGTGATTTGAATTCCCTATCCACAATAAAGGCGACTCCAAATTCACGGCTTCCTGAGGGCTTCCCACTTTCAAAAATTGTGTGCGATCTCATGTCCTGAATCTCGCTACCAGTCCATTTCGTTTCCTGGACTGCCAACACATTTAATTTGTACTGACTGGCCTGTTGTAGTAATTTTTTAACAGCACCAGGTTTGTTTAATGATCTGATATTCCAGGATCCAAAAGCATAGTCCGTTGTACGTTTGCGCGGTCGTTTCCGTTGGTCCAATACTATCCGAGGCTTCGTCTTGAGTTCCGAAACAATGAAGATTTTTTACGGTGACAGGGGAGTTAACCCTTCGCCCAACCTCCGCTCTGGAGGTGTGGTTATTATTGTTGTTTCCGTTATCAGGCGCGGAAAACTCGCCTTCACCCTCCTACGTTAGCAACTCTCACGATTCTTAGATTACGCACCAAATATATGTTCTTAAATATCAAATTTTTGCTGGTCTTTATAGCCAACGCGGTTTTTTCACCACTGCGGAATAGAAGAAATAAGCTATTTAAAAAACTTAAGAAAACAGGCGCGATTACTCCTAATCTTCAAAAAAGTTATGACACGCTGGCCTCAGAGTTCTCTTCTAAGTCCCGGGTTGCGTATGAGTGTTATGTTAAAAAAATTGGTGAAGATATCATAACAGAACCAAAAAGATTTTTCGAATTTGTTAATACAAAACGAAAAAGTTCGGGTTATCCCATGACCATGTGTAATGGGATCACGCAATCTTCCTGCCGGCGTAATATCTGCGATATGTTTGCTGACCGTTTTCAAAAGGTTTTTAGTGCCCAGTCAGATTCAACCCACAGTGAACCCAACATTTCGGTTCCTACACTTATTGATAATATCTAATTTTCTATTGAGGAGGTGCTCGCTGCTCTCAAGACTATTGATACCAAAAAAGGTCAAGGTCCTGATATTATTCCTCCCCTATTTTTATCAAAGTGTGCCCATCAACTTTCAAGACCTTTACATTTTCTCTTCAACAAGTCACTGTCATTGGGAACTTTCCCCTCGGCTTGGAAATCATCGCACCTCACACCTATCCACAAAAATGGAGACAAACGAAAAATTGAGAACTACATAGTTATAGCAATTCTATCAGCAATACCGAAATTATTCGAAAAAATTGTCTGCGATAAATTAACCAATATGATCAACCCTGTTCTTAATGACCAACAGCACGGCTTTAGAAAAGGTCGCTCGACTACGAATCTCATGATTCTTGTATCTGATACGCTCTGCGAACTTGAAAACGGGCATCAAGTCGATACAATATACACCGACTTTAGCAAAGCGTTTGATCGAGTTGATCACAATGTCCTCATTTTAAAGTTAAAAAAAATTGGTGTGACAGGATCCTTACTTGACTGGCTTAAATCCTATCTTAACAATAGAACTCAATTTGTTAAGTTTCAAGGTCTTATTTCCAAGGAAATATTAGTGTCCTCTGGGGTACCCCAAGGAAGTCACTTGGGACCTCTCTTATTTAATGTGTTCATCTCAGATCTATCAGAAGTATTGGAAAATGTTTCACATCTGATGTACGCTGATGATCTAAAAATATATCATGCCATAACCTCGCCCGCAGATACCGCATTCCTACAATCCAAGCTTATTGCGCTAGATCATCGGTGCATTCAGAACAAATTAGAGCTTAATGTCAGTAAATGCCACGTTATAAGTTTCTCACGTAAATCATCCACATATCACCATGACTATGTCTTAAGTGGAACTCAACTACACCGTGTTGATCAAATTGAGGACCTCGGCTTAGTACTGGACAACAAACTGTGCTTCAAATCTCATTATAATCGAATAATTTCGAAAGCCAATAGACTTCTTGGGTTCATTAAGAGAAGAGCCAAAGAGTTTAAGAATGTATGGGTTACAAAATCTTTATTCTGTTCTCTTGTCCGCCCTATTCTGGAATATGTATGTCCCATTTGGGACCCTTTTTTCCAGTTATACAGCAACAGAATAGAGTCAATCCAGAAGCAATTCCTTCTTTTTGCTCTCAGGGACTTGTATGACCCTAGAGACTTTGAAAACCTTCCACCCTACACAGTTAGGCTGCAATTATTAAATCTCTTACCGCTTGGTTCTAGAAGAACCATGCCCACATCCTGTTTTACCTTAGATGTTTTGAATGGCGATATTAAGGTTGACAATATCTCCAATCAATTCAGACTCAATGACAATGTCAGGCTGACGAGACATTCAAAACCACTTAAGGAATATGCACATCGTACTGATTACGGACAAAATGAACCTATTAACAGATGCTGTAGAGTATTCAACAAATTCAGCGCCCACTATACACCTCCAATAAATAAGCTGACATATAAACTGAGACTACGCTCCGTTTTATAAGGTCCCCACATCCCACTTAACCCTTCCACCAGTGTCTATGATATATCATATATGTATATACAATTATGTTTAATTAATTAACGTAAATTTAAATATATTAGGATATATTAAAATAAATTAAATTAATTAATAATCTATTTGTAAACTAAACTATCTTGTTATGATTAATAAATAAATAAATAAATTTCTGCTTGACGCTCATTTTTTAAATTTAGGAATTCTAAAAACTTTAAAATTACGTGACTGTATTTTTAAATTCTAGGCAGTACTTAAATTATTTTTGGGCATGTGGTATAATATTTTAGAGGTTGCGATATCAGATTCACTTTTTATCAACTTTGTTTACAAAAAAATTAAAAGGTTGAAAAGAAAATTGTTTGTAACAAATTTTGTTATAACTGAGCAATTTCAACACACTAAAAACAGTGCGAAAATTCGTAAAATAAAGGAGTGATAAAAAAATATTTTAATTTCAACCGACTGTATTATAAATAACTCTCGAACTATCGTGATGAAAATTCTCCCATATCATTTTTAGCAAAATTAAAGTCCATATATCGCGAATCCCATACAAATTCACTGAAATTTAAACTTTGAAAAAATGTATTTCTTTTTGAAACGATAAAACCGATCGGTTTGAAAATGTGACGTGAATGCAATTAAAGTCGTAAAATTTTATTTCGATTCGCTCAGTCTATCTCTCCCAAACATAATTTTTGAAAATATATTATACCGATTTTTTTAAAAACTAGACAAGATAAAATTTTACCAAAAATTTCACTTCTTCCATCCCCTCCTAAGAGGCCAGAGAAATAAACAAGTCCTGGCAACATCTTAAGGCCGATGCTCAGGATCGCGTTGTTTCTGTCCTATGCCCCTATAAGGGGTCTTAACAGGAATTTGATTGATTGATCCCCTCGTACAAATTTTCATATTTTAAACATTTAAAGACAGGCTTTTCGCTTGGAACACATAGAAGATATCATCTTGTAAATTGGTACAGAGCATGGTAATAACAATAGTGATTAGCGATTTCAAAATAAGCCAAATCCACCTTCTCTTCTACCACCTCTCATACAAATAACACTATTCAGTATTCTAAAGAATTTGAGATGATATAATTGACTCCGATATTTCTGCAAAACTTTCTGTTATAACTAAAATAAAATGAATTTCACTCTTTTACGAAATAATAGAAAGAAAATACAAAAGATTGAAAAGTACACAATGATCAATCTGTTGTAGCAACATATCGATTAACCAACTCAGAATTCTAGTAAGTTTCCTACAGTAGGAAAATCTTCAATTTGCAACTTCTCCTCCTCTATTATTTGCATAAATTCATTTCAATGTGAATTTATTTACTAAAATCCTCAATAAAAGGATGAAATATTCTATAGATTGCATTTTTTTTTTCAATCGATTAAATTGCTTTCATAATTTTACTTTGCGAACAAAGTTTCATGAATTTCTTTTCATCTGTTTTATGTATTCATTGAGTGAGAAAAAAATGTTCACACAATTTTTCATCTTTGATATTTTTTCCGGATTTATTGTCGTTAAAATTGATGAGAAAATTTAATTTCAGCCTTGTCAGGATTCAATAAAATGGGTGGTAATCAAGCGTAAAAGTTTTGTGAGAAAAAAAAAGTTTACAAATTATATGATGGGTAAATTGGGGGAAAAATTAATTTCACTTAATGCGTTTCATAATTCAACGAATGACGCAAGAAAAAAAGCTACAGTCACGCTTATTGCTTCTTTTTGTACTTTTTGAATCCCTTAAGTAATACCATTTCGAGACAATTACTCAGGAATTATGATGAAAATTCAGTGGATAATAGTAATTTATTTCTGTTTAAATTAAAATATACAAAATAAACGAAAATTATATATTTATTAATAGATAAAGAGCTTGAGTGTACCGTAGTAGATAGTGTGTTGGTCTCATATTCGAAGGTCGTGAATTCAAATCCCGGTCGACTTATACGTCACACTGCCTACGTGGGTATATCTCGGTCAACTCAACCTGCGAACATAAAAATTCGTAAATAGAGGGTTGTGCGAAGGGTTAAAAAATTAAAATTAAAAAATAATAACAAATATAAAAAATGTTAAGGAACCGTAAGGTCAGGAGCCGATTTCGGCTGTAGTGCCATTGAAGATGAAGAAGAAGAAGAAGAAGAGATAAACATTACTGACCAAACATTCAGAAGAAGTAAATAGTTTATATGAAATATTAGCAAGTTCGAAGCACTTTCTCGCAAAAAATTAAGCGCATTTAAAATACTCCGCCAGCGCTTTTTTCCCACTGGGATAGTTGAAGAGTGAAAAATATTTACTTAGTAAGACCCGATCGCATATACTTTGACATTGTGTTGTTTTCTATATGTACATATTGGTAAATTTAAAATCTAAGAAATTTAAAATCAAGACGCTCTTATTAGTTGGAGAAAGGCAAAGAGCGCAATTTTAAAATGGCGCCTACAAAAAATTAGAACAGATGAATAAAACGATTACAATCATGCGAAAGAAAGCAATAAAGGCAACATCAACCGTATATCATTGATAATTTTGAAGCGCTTTATTTTCAATTGGATTTGCACTTTTTCTTTAATGGTCTCATATATTTGTAAATATATAACAAAAAAAAAGCATGGAGAAGATATATACAGTGTGCGTTACAAAAAGTTGGACAGATACTATCCGGTAGATTCAAAACGGATTTTAACATGAAATTGTGTCGAACGACGCGTTCCGTTATAAAGAATAGAGGCCATAGTAATTTTTTTTTGTGAGTCAATAAAGACGCTAAGGTATTATGTGTACATATAATGATCGCACAACTGAAGAGGAAACGTTACGTGCTAAGAACAAAGTAAGAACTCTAAATGTTCAACTCTTGATGTCGATCACTGTGCTTTCTCTGTATGTATAAAAAACGCAAATGGAGTATTCAAAAGAAATATTGCATTTTCTCCCGCCCTTTTTCAAGCTTCCTTCTTCTTAGGCAATTTCAGCAAATTTAGAATTTGCATGAACACAGTCATGTTGGCAAGGAATAGGATTTGGATGGAAGGGGAAGGGGAGTGAGAACGACCGTTGCGATTGGTGAAGTTGGTATATGTTGCAGTTGTTGAAATGAATAATCGGTATGTATTACCGATGAATGGTGTTAGTGCTTCATGTTTCTCGCTCCGGCCTTAAGTTTTTGTATGCTAGTCGGAGCTCGTGATCTGATTATGTAAGGAGTTATAAATTTTTCTTTCACCTTTTCTTTCGTTATGTTACCATATTTCAAAGGAAATCCGGAATCGGAGCAGGTAGAGACCTGGAACCCAGAAAAGGAGCACATTGATAAAAATATCTTTCCAATGATATTAAGCTTATTTGTTTTAGATCATTGATTTGGACAGTAGTGAGTTTGCAAGAAAACACTTATTCTTTTAAATATGTAGATTGCCTGGATACCAAATTTTGTCAACTCACAACTTTCAGTCACAGTTAAAAATTCAATTTTCTTCCCTTTTCTATCAGCAATAAATTTTAAATACGAACTCTATTATAAAGTTAAGCTTTGCTTTTGCAATATTCATACATCATAGAAGTAAACTTTTGCCACGTTTACATAAAAATCTCTATCTTCCCTATTACATTTTTCACAAAGAACCCTTAAATTTCTCTGGTTGCAGACTACGATATTCCTATACAACTCTCAAAACGAAATAATCGTATGTTAAAAGAATGAAAAACAGGCTGAAAAAGCCTTAGTGCTCTTTATCTAGATATGTGTATCTAAAATCTAACATGCTTATTGCTCGAAAATGGATCCTATGTTTGTCATTTACTTTCATGTATAAGTTTCTATAAAAACAGACACCTTTGGGATTTTGTTCGATTTAGATTGAGCCCTTTGCATGTCACGGCTTCATGTTAGTGCCATACCTTTTTCGTGATATTACCGTACCTAGGCGGACGAAATTCCCATTTTTTGTGATAAGGGTTCGTCGTAAAGTTAGCGAACGACATTTTTTTTTTAGATCTCACTTGGTGATTTGAAATAATTTATAATCTCTGGACGAATGTGTAAGCCTGAAAGGTGAAATGTAAAATAAGATCGGGAATGCTATGCAATTTTAAAATTGATTAAAATTTCGTATATCGAGATATCGAAACTTTCAATAGTTTACTTAGCCATCTGGTTGTGTAAACCAATTATACTAACCCAAAACTTCATTCCTCCAGAGATTTATCCTTTTGTCCCTGTGATTCGTAGGATATCCTGCATAGCAAAAGCAAAATGGAAAGTTCTTATCCAGCGGACTGAACAACCCCTTCTATTCGTTTAGCCTATGGAAAATTATGAGCATTTATATTGTAGATACCGTCCATTGAGAGATTATTGATTTATTAATTCGAGTGCAAGAAGGTACAAGAAGTTAAAGGAGTTCATTAAGTTAATTAGTTCCTTGAATTGTTTCGTTACAATGAGCTTATCTGGCTATAAATTCACTTGAAATAACAGAAATTTAGGGGTGTACTCTGAAAGATATTTTGATTTTGTAATTAAATTTATGACCTGGGCATAGCTATTACGCTTATTTACGAAATTGTTTTTGGATAGCGGTATCAAATTAACATCATTAAATTAAATTCTTTTGTGAATGCTATAAAACAGATTACAATAATGAAAGCGGTTACTTTAGTGTTTATGGTTTTGAATTCTTGTCATTCTTTAATCAGTGCTGAGAAATAACTTATTTTAGGGAGTAGCCTAGTGGGTAACGTTTCAAACTGATCTCATCATCAGTTATATAAAGTTCTCAGCAGAGACCGAAACATCATGTATAATAAAGCGCAACAGTGTAGAATCCGGAAATCTTTTCTTTCAATTCGAAATGCACAAACATTCACCAAAACATTAGATTTTTAAATATATAATATTTTCCATCCTGCAAGAAAAGCAGAACTGTATGCCACCAAGCGTGTCACAGATAGCGGTTGGTGGACGGTTTACCTCAATGAACAGAGCAACAATTTATTTAAAATTTCAGATAGGTAACTTTTACATTTCCTATGAAAATCGATATACATACATATTGCATAATTATGTGATCTATTTGTATGGGAGGTGGCACACATCTTACTGCAGCTGATAACAAATTATTTTACCCAAAGTTGGGCTTCATGAATTTGAAAGATAATGAGAAGAATGCAAAAGATGATGAAATGAGTGGTGGAAATTCATAGAAATAACTACAAGAAAATCGACTTAATATAAAATTGGAATATTATGTTCTTTTGTCAAAGAGGGTGTATAAGGAGAGAAGCGATTTGGTCCGTTCACGAGCTTGATCTAACTTTTTCCGACGAATACATATAGCATGTAAAAAATTTCAGCTCTCTACCTCAAATCATTTGTAAGCACAAACGGGGTGACAGAGGGACGGAAATGATTTGAGGTATTTCAGTTACATGAACAATGTCTATGCCATCTTTATTTCTCAGCATTAGAAATTTTATAACAAATTTAACATATAATAATCTCAAATTAATTCTTAAGTATAATTACTCTACACCAATCACTATTAGAGTACATATTAAAATTCCAAACCGACGTTTTCCTTGGGATAATTCACTATCAGAATTCCTTAATGCAAGGAAATGCCATAAAATCGATTCCAAGTATAAAAGATGGAAAGCATTTTATCCTTTGGCTCATCATTTAGTGAAGGGACAAAACAAACATCAATATCCCTACACCAACACATTAATAACAGAGCACAGTAAATAGACAAAACCTGACATAAATTGGTGTCAACTAGCGTTAAGTCTACGTCTCAAACATACTTTATCTATAGAGAAGTCAAATACCTCAATATTCTCGTTAACTTCTCTTGCAAGACGCGAAATCGGTTCACTCATACCATAGTTAGTCCGGTGAAAGCAAATATGCAACAATCTAGGATGCCTTGGTAAAAATTTACCAACAGGAAATTGCATCAAACCCAAAAGTGAGGAGAAATCAACCACCGCAGTGAGAAGTTGGTGAGCAAAAACTACGTCAGCAACTTCACGTCGACTCGAGAGTGATGACATATTTAGCAACTGAAGCCGGTCAATATAAGGAGGAAGACGAACTCTGTCATTCCAATTGAAGTGACATAAAGCTATTCTCACAAATTTGCGCTGAATAGATTCAATTCTGCCAATATGCACATCATAATAGGGAGACCAAACTTGAGAAGCATACTCAAGATGAGATCTGACAAAAGTGTTATACAGACTCAACCTAACAAAGGAATTGTTGAATTCCTTTGATAAGCGAGTGGTGAAACCCAGCATAGAATTACCCTTTTGCACAATCTTATTTATATGCAAACCAAAATCAATCTTTTGGTCAAATGTAACGCCTAAGTCAGTAACTGAATTAACACGATCTAAAATACAGTGATTGAGACTGTAAGTTACTTCAAACGGTGAGAATTTTCGAGTAAATGACATTACATGACATTTATCCAAATTCAATCGAAGGCCATTATTGCGACACCAGTTACTAAAATTAAACAAATCCTCCTGAAGAAGATTGTCTGAGTTAGAACTAATAGATCTAAAGATTTTAATGTCATCAGCATAGATTAGTACTTTCGAAAATTTAAAAACAGAGGCTACATCATTAATGGCCAGGATAAATAGAAGTGGTCCCAAATGACTTCCTTAAGGGACCCCAGAATGCGCAGTAAATGGCTTAGACGTACAATCACGAAAGATAACTTGTAAGTTCTATTAAATAGATAAGACTTAATCCAATTTATAAACCATGTCGGAAAACCCAACAATCTTAGTTTTAACAAAATTATTGAATGGGGCAATTTATCAAAGGCCTTACTAAAATCAGTGTATACACGATCCACCTGCTTACCATCCTCAATAGCCAAAATGGATTCATTCGTTAACTCCATCAGATTAGTAACAGTAGATCTATTCCTAACAAAACCATGTTGTTTACTCGAAATTATTGATTTACAGTGAAAAGACATGTATTCATACACTATAGACTCAAACAGTTTAGGAATAGCCGACAGTTTAGCTATTGGCCGATAATTTTCAACAGCAGATTTTGCACCGCTCTTGTGAGTAGGTATAATGAAGGACGACTTCCACACATTTGGAAAAATCCCAGTTCTTAAGGATCTTTGAAAGAGGTGAGAGAGTGGTTCAGCAAGAGAGAGACAACAACGCTTAAGAACAACAGCAGGAACACCATCTGGGCCAGTAGAAGACACATCTTTAAGGCGGGAGATGCGATTGACTATATCATTATAGAAAATTGGTAAATCAGACAAAGAAGTCGAAGTAGTATCTCTAAAGTCATTAAAATACGCCATATCAGGAAAAAAGCTACTACTAGTAAAAGATCCACTGAAGAATGTGGCGAAAAAATTACAAATAGTAAATTGATCATTACTATCGTTGCCCAGGAATTGAAAAGAAGCTGGATAACCATCTGATTTACGCTTACTATTAACAAATTTCCAAAACTCCCGGGGATCTCTAATAATATCCGACTGCATTTTAATTAAATATTCAGAATATAAGCGAGTAGATAAATCCTTAAAAAGGTCATAATATTCCTCATACAGACAAAAATCAGTATCATTCTTCGTCCTAGTATACCTATTCCAGGCAGCATTACGAGCATTACGAATTACGCGCAACTCGCTAGTATACCAAGGGTACGACGATGAGATGTTCCGGCGATAGGTAAAAGGAACTGTAGCAACAAAAAATTGATACAGAACATAATAAAACTCAACTACGGCACCTTCAAAATCCGGATTGTTCATTAAAGTTGAAATTAGATATAAGGTAGTCCAACCGAGAAAAATCTGCTTTATTAAAATCAAAAGAAAGCTCCTTCTCACTAGGGCTAACAATATGCTCCTCGTCAATTATAACAAAAATGTTAATGGGAGGGTGCAAGACATCAATGGTAGTAATTGAAGTTAAGCTCTCATCCACGGAACATGCACAATAGTCAGAATAAAAAATTAGGTCTAGCTGTCTTCCATAGGAATTCCGAACAAGGTTAAGTTGATGGAGACCAAGTGCAGTTAAACTATCTACAAAAAAAAACATTCAAGCAAGGACGAAGAATCAGATACTAAGAGAGTAGAATCATCGTCAGAAAGAGACCAAGAAAGACTGGGAATATTAAAATCACCCATTAAAATGAGTTCGTCAGAGATATTCATATTATTATGAACAAAAGTTATACAGTCAACTGTTCTTTCGTATAAAATACAAGGACTCGACGGAGGAATATATGTCAAAAAGACATAAATAATAATCCAGAGCTTGTTTGAAGATGTTTTGCTACGGCTTCCTAAAAGCGTGACCGATCTACTGCCACTTCCGCCTTCAAATGCCTATCTTCGTCTGTTGGAATAACCCCCGAAAGCAACACGGATGCTTGCTATTTCGTGGTAAGCTTATCGGTCAACTTCCATGAAGTTCAACCATACAACACATGGGTTTGACACATACGTCAAACTATCGCAGCTTTGTACGAAAAGGAAAAGGAAAGGATATCGAAGCCTTGAAGAGGTTTATCTATACGAGCCTCAACATCCATTCCGGCTCCCAATAACATTAAATTAATTTGAATTTATTTCTAAGTTCGTTATGCCTTCGACAGACGATGCAAGCTAATACATATTAACTTCCTATTTCGATATAAGAAGGCTGAATTATGTATAGGATAATGACACTAGTAATATCGAAAAGCGAGATAATATATGTTAACTCGCACCGTGTGTCGACAGCCTTAGTCACAGTTTATATTTCAAATACTTTTCAATAAAAATGATTATTAGATCGATTAAACGATTATCTTTTATATCTTAAAATTTAAAGATGTCGCTCAGAACAATTCATTAGAACGTGTAAGATGAAGTGTAGCATAGTGAGTAGCGTGTTGGACTATCATGCGAAGGTCGGTAATTCACATCCTGGTCGACGTTAAATTTCGGTACATTACTTGCATGATTATATCTTGGTCACATTAATCTGAAAAAATGATAGGGGATTGTGCGAAGGATTAGCAACCCTTCCACAATAAATAATTAAAAAAAAATGTTAAGAAACCTTAAGGTCAAATGACCGAAGCCTGATCTGGGATGAAGTGAATTGAAAAAGACGAAAATGAGCTAACTAGGACTGCATGCAATTGTAGCATCGAACTACGACAGATTTGAATACTACGTTATTGGAAATTCGCATAATATAAGCCAGAGAACGCTACCCAACATTTTATCATCCCTTACACGTTTTTATCTACAAATATAACCTTTGTGATATTGCGTATACTTGCACGTTATTTCACAGATGTTGTTTTTTCACATTTCTTTTAGCATTTTCGTGCACAATATTATTTTCACGGTTCGGTACCATTCATAACCCTTCCATATCTTAATAAAAGGATATACACGTGAACATACCATAATAATAATAAAAAAATCCTAAATAGCATTTTTCTGTGTTATCTCAATATAAACCTTCATACCTTTTCGAAATTTCGATTTTCTAGTGTTTTGTAGAAAGGGAAAAACCGAACAAAACTGATTCTGTAAAAGACCACGAAAACTTGGGAAAACATCCTAAAAAATATCCCATACACATTCATAATTTCACTAGAGTTCAGGAACAAATTCATTGAAGTCCTTAGAAGCTTAATACTTTTCCTTCTTAAAGATGTTCGAAACGGAAGCACTTTAAGGATCGCATCTAGCGGACCTTTGTATGTATAGCCCGATAAAACTTAATTAAGAGAAAATTACTGTTTATTTCTTAATGATTTCCGGGATGAAGAAAAATGAATGGCCGTCAAAACCAATTAGGAGTTTCATTTAAGAAGAAACGAAAAATATAAACGATTATTCGCATGAATAGACTTTCAACGAAAAATTGAAGACCACTTTAAGCACCTTTAAAGAATAATCTTATTCATCTACTAAAATTTTAATTCATCATGATGGATATTGAAATATTGAAGTATTTTCAGGATTAGTTGTTGTTTATTTTTAGCATTGCTAAATAGGTATTTAGAGTCCAAGAAAATGTAATATTTCTATCTAAAGAACTGCTAAGAAACTTTATCAGATTGCGACTCGAATCGGGGAAAAATTAAGCGAATATGGAATACAGTAGGGTTTAGACAATAGCCTATACATATGTATGGTTTAACTATTCTATATCTATTTTTTGCTACTAGATGTTTTGCGATTTTCTAAACCGCTTTGACAAACTGACCGTAGACATCATTTACAGCTATGGAAAATTATCATAAATGAAGAAATCGTCAGCGATACGAAATTCTGTTCTATGTAGCTTAACCAGTCCTGTAATCGTTTTATTTGGAAAGGCTACACTGTTAAAGGTGGTTAGTGTCTTGTATTTAATATCCTTATATACATTACCTAACGATGTGAAGAAGAATGTCAACCCTTACTCCTGACGTAAGCATTCTAATCCTTTACTCAACTCTTTTCATTCATCTTTCTAGTTCTTTGCTCCAACATAAAAAAAATAATCCAATTAGTTTCAGAGCAAACTTCGGAGTCTTGCGTCTTTACAAAAGGACACATGATTTTGGCGCCAAAAATCAGATTCAAACGTACAAAAGTATTAAATAAATGGCTTTTAATAAACAATTACAGTAGAATCCTCTTAGAAGCCGGATATATAGATATATCGGGTATAACTATGTGAATGGTCGGATATGTTTGGTTTGTTATGCTATTGCATTCAAGTATATTCCGAAATAACGATGTCGGATTTGATGATGAACCGATAATAATGATCTTGTTTTCGGTCCCTTAGCAAAAATTGTTTAGGATTTTCTCTCTATAACGATATCGTAAAATATTTGCATCCTCTTGAAAGTTTTATTTTTCAATACCAAAAATTGCCTTTTCCTTGGATTCCTGGATTTCTTGTTTCTAAAGTGCAGTCGTCACTTTAATAAATCTAACAAAAATGTAAAATAGGTGGTATTATTTAGCGCGTTAACTGGAATACAATTTCAGTTTTCTTGGTCCTTCCTTGCAACGATACGAAATCTTTGTTATTGGCCGATTAAGGGCTTTTACTCTATTTAACGCCTTAGAAATCGAATACCCGATAAAACTTAATTAATAAAAAATTACAGCTCAGTTCTTAATGATGGTAATCCCAGAAGAACCCGACCTGACGTATAGATGGCGGTTGTTGTTCGAAAAGGAATGACCATGGTAGAAAACATCAACTTTATAACGCTGAAGTTTGAAGTTTGACGACGCTAAGTTGTTTAATATTTGTTACAATACTTTCATTTGAAACGAATATTGTCATTGATTTTCTTCAGAAAGGAAAAACTATCAACGGCGAGTATTAAAGGAACTTATTGCAGCACTTGAGTAATAAAAGTAAGAAAAACGGCCGTATGTGTAGAAAAAAGTTTTGTTTCATCAAGGCAATGCACCAGTTCACATATTCGTTATCGCGATGCCTAAAATCAATGAGTTAAAGTTCGAATTGCACCCTATTCGCCAGATTTAGCCCCCAAAGGATTATTTTCTGTTTCAAAACTTGAAAAATGACTCGGTGGTAAAAGATTTGTCAACAATGAAGAGGTGGAGTCTGCGATTGATGATTATTTTGAGGAACTCGACGATTCTCTCTGTAAACAGGGTATTGAACATCGCTTTCCCCGCGATGTGTATCGAGCTAAAAGGAGACTGTGCAGAGAAATAAAGATATTTTTGCAGAAACTTTTTATGTTTCTTTGTACGAGTACTACCAGGACTAGCCTCGTATGTAATTTAGCTGTTTAATGTAATAAGACTTAAGTTAAGATGCAAATACATTTTCTGTTGTTAAATGTAATAAGAACAAAGTAGGGGTTCTTAAAGCTAGGGTGTAGCCTTGTGGGTAGCGTATTGGTCTACAATGCGAAGATGGGGAGTTCAAATTCCTGTTGACGCAAAATTTTACCACACTACTTGGCCACCTCATTCTGCGAAAATGAAAATTCATAGATAGAAGGTTGTTCGAAGGGTTAATAGCCTTATCATAATAACAAATAAAATATTAAGGAGCCTACAAGTCAGAAGGCCAAAGCCCGATTTGGGCTGCAGTGCCATTGAAGAAGAAGAAGAAAAGATTTTGTAAACTAATCGTTTTTGCTTGTTTTTTATCTTTTTGCACAGCCTAGAAAAATGCTACTATTTAATAAATTGTAAATTGCAAGACAAGATCCATTCTCCCTTTGATATTTTAAAATAAAGATCAAAAATTGTCCAAGCATTCGGTCTGTTAACCCTCGTTGCTCTAGTAAAATTATTCCTTTAAACGGTAGAAAGGTATAAGCACCCAACTACTATCCATCAAAAACTCTTTAATAAAGCTAACTCCAACAAACTTGACACAGACTGGGACAAATACAAAGCAGCACTTACACTGTCTAAAAAACAGCTAAGAGCCGTCAAACGAAATTCATTGAAGAGATTCTGTGAAGAAATCGATAACGTCAACGAAACTGCTAGGATAAAGAGGACCCTATCCAAAGACCCATACATGCCTGAATTACTGGATAAAGGCAATGGTTCATGGACGGGATCTAGCGGCGAGTCACTTGAACTTTGAATGCAAACGCATTTCCTTGGTTGCTTTGAGCCCCCACCACAAAGTTTATGTGCCGATCGCATTCTAGCTAACTCAGAACTAGTAGATACAGTCGTGACACCAGGAAACATAGGAATGGCGTTCAGTTCCTTCAAACTTTACAAGTCACCAGGGCTGGACGAAGTCTATCCCGCAATGATCCAGAACGCGGATGAAGCAATAATTCAGTACCTGGTAGACATATATAAAGCATATCAGTCTTTGTTACATACCGAAGTTATGACAAGAGGTTAAGATAGTTTTCATACCTAAGCCAGGTAGAGCCTCTCACAACATCCCTAAGGCTTTTCGACCCATCAGCCTGACTTCGTTCCTTCTTAAAGGCCTAGAAAGACAGGTGGACAGCTACTTGCGGGCAAATCTGAACCTCTCGGTTAGATGCCCCCACCAACACGCCTATCTGAAAGGTAGATCCACTGACACCGCCTTGCATGTGACGATAGCCGCCGTAGAGAAAGCTTTCCATCAAAAAGAGGTTGCACTCGGTGCCTTCCTAGACGTAGAAGGCGCGTTCAACCACGTCAACATTGATGCCTTACTTGAGGCCTTGCGCAGCCATAGTGTGGAACCTCTCCTGACTGCATGGATAGCAAAGCTTCTTCGTTCACGGAAAATCGTAGCACGAATGGGTGAAGAGACAAGGAAAGGCTCTGTTCACAAAGGAACGCCACAGGGCGGTATAATATCACCTCTCCTGTGAGTCCTAACAGTGAATGAACCCCTTTCCATCTTAAATCAGAACGGTTACCCCACAATAGCATATGCAGACGATCTTGTCATCATGCTAACTGGTAAGTTCGAGCAAGTTCTAGGAGACCTCATGCAATCCGCTTTACAACTGTTAGATAGCTGGGCACTAGATAAAGGACTTACTATTAACCCACAAAAAACAGATCTGGTCCTCTTCTCTAGAAGAAGAAGACCATATGCTTTCAATCAACCAAACATTCGAGGAATCAATATGGTCCTCTCGAATCAAGTTAAATATTTAGGTCTGATTCTTGATAGCAAATTATCCTGGAAGGCCAATATTCAGGAACGAGCAAAAAAGGCTACGGTAGCCTTCTTCGCTTGCAAGAAGACATTCGGTTTGAGATGGGGGCCTTAAGCCGCACCTCATCCACTGGATGTATACCAGTATTGTTAGACCAATTATTTGCTATGGTGCGCTGGTGTGGTGGCGGTGGTACTAAAAACCAACCTGGCACCCTTACAGCTGATCCAACGGATGGCATGTCTGTGCATAACAAGTGCCCTTAGAACCACACCGACTGCAGCTCTGGAGGTGATTCTCTCACTACCCCCACTTGATCTTTTTATAAAACAAGCAGCGGGCCTGGCATCTATTAGATTAAAAACCATTAAATCGTGGTCAGCGCCACAAATTGGTCATGGACAAATTCTAAACGTCATTAGATACGCAAACTCCCTTTTAGACCGCGAGTATGATTGCATGAACCAACCGCAGGTTGAGAAACGGAAGTTTCACATTAAGTTTCCTGAACGAAACGAATGGGCAACAAATACGATACTCAGCACCTACATAGGTTCTCATCTCTATACGGACGGATCTAAAACTAGCCAGGGCAGGTGCAGGGATTTATTCCCACGACCTCGACATCCAAACTTCATTTCACCTTCCAGAACACGCGACAGTGTTCCAAGCAGAAGTATTAGCCATTAACGAGTGTGCAAAAATTATTCTTGATAAGCAGAACAGCCTCGGAAATTCTTACATTTTCTCGGACAGCAGGGCTGCGCTTCAGGCACTCCAATCCTACAGGACTACATCCAGACTAGTGTCCATCTGTAGACACAATTTAAATCGCCTAGCGGCCATAACGGAAGTTTTTCTAATTTGGAAACCGGGTCATAGTGACCTGCTAGTTAACGAGGCGGCAGATACGCTTGCACGGCAAGGATCTGCTAACATCAATTCCACTAGGAAGTCAGTCGATGTAGCACCAACAGTGCTGAAGACTAGCTTCAAACAGACTATTTTGGATTCTTTCTTGGCGGGGTGGCGGCAGCTGGAAAGCTGTAAAACGGCCAAATCCTTTTGGGAAGAACCGAACAAAAATATTACAGCTCAGATGTTACAACGTAGTCGCTATAGTATCCGCACTATTGCCGGCCTGACCACAGGCCATTGCTTGCTAAGGCTGCACGCATTTAGGATGCGGATCGCGAGCGACAGCTTGTGCAGTGGTTGTGAGGAAGACGAAGAATCTATCGAACATTATCTTTGTCACTGTCCGCAAATCTCCAACAGTCGTCTCCTTTGTTTAGGCTCTAGATTCTTTTCAGAACTAGACGACCTCAGAGGCGTCCAACATTCGAGCCTGTTAAGGTTCGCAAACCGAACCAAGTGGTTAGAGCAAGAGGAGTGACTTCCAACTTATAACAATAGGGGGAGTACAATGGGCCCAACTAGATGGCCTCAGCGCTTGTGGTTCCGTGCAACCACCCTCCTACAACATAAACCTTAACCCTATCCATCAAATAAGCCGTATTATAAACAGCTGGAGAAAAATGTGTGGCCGTCCCAATAATAATAATAAACCAATAAGGATTTAATTTAATTTAAATAAAGAAACAGAAAATATAAACGATTTTTGGTATGAAAAGATGCAAATCTGAAACTTAACAGATCCTTCTCTTTCAATTTGCATTCATCTTGGTGTACATTGAAATAGCAAAGTTGTTCTTGTATCATATATGATGTTTGTGTAAACAGAGCAAGAGCTTCCTTCCTGAACTAAGTTTTTCATGAGCAAGTTAATTTTTTTAGGATTATTTGCTGCATGTTTTTAGAATTGCTGGGAACATATCACACATTCTGCAGGTTTCCTGAATAATCCATGAACGTATTTCAATCTAGAGAAAAGCTAAAAAAAACTTTACCGTGACTTGAATCGGAGATAAAGTAATCAAATATGATATACTATAAGGCTCCTGTATGCAAACCGTACTATACGTAGGTTTGGCTTTTCTACACCACTTTCGTGACGCTAAAATTGGATTTTCTTTTTTCGATTTTCCTAATTCCGCACCGCTACTGTCAACAACAACCCTCTATTAGGGACGATCCCCCAGATAAGGAAGAGATAGTTTCCGCCATTCGGTCAATGGCGGGAAGGAAAGCTCCAGGTATAGACGGACTACCAACCGAACTCCTCAAAGCGGACCCGGAAATAACAGCCGATATACTCCTCCCACTCTTCACTAAGGTGTGGAATGATGGAAGATATCCGACTGAATGGAAGGAGGGCGTCATTGTGAAAATTCCGAAGAAGGGCGACCTTCGGGATTGTGGCAATTGGCGTGGTATATGTCTACTTACTGCCGTATCAAAAATTATGGCTAAGGTAATTCTCAATAGGATTAGTGATGTCGTCGAGAGCACTCTCGAAGTTTATCAGGCTGGATTCCGTAAAGGGTCGTCTTGTACCGACCACACAAATACCCTACGGATAATATTAGAGCAGTCAGCCGAAATGGGTTCGCCACTACATCTCATGTTTGTGGACTTCGAGAAGGCTTTCGACAGCGTTAAGCGAGATTACATATGGAATGCTTTGCGTAGGAGAGGTATTCCAAATAAGGTCATAGCTATGATTAAAGAATCCTACGAAGATGCAAGGTGTCGCGTCTTGCATAGAGGAGAGCTGTCCGAGAGCTTTCCTGTGCGAACGGGTGTCAGACAAGGCTGCATATTATCACCAGCCCTGTTTCTGGTGGTAATAAATGACATCTTGAAAGCTGCACTGGAAGGTGGGGAAGGTAAAGGTCTTCAATGGAGACTATTTAACATCTTAAGTCACCTTGATTATGCTGATGACGTGTGTTTGCTTGCACATACCCGTTCGGACTTAGAGTCAAATGTTCGCTCGTTGCATTCTAAATGCAAAGAGGCGGGACTGAAAATAAATGTGCGTAAAACCAAGTACATGCACATGGGTTCGAACGCAAGCACACCGATTGTTCTTAATGGACAGGATGTGGAAGAGGTGCAAGATTTTTGCTATCTCGGAAGCATTGTCAGCATGGACGGCGGAGCCGAAAAGGATGTTGAGGCTCGGCTAAATAAAGCTCGTCAGGCCTTCGGTATCCTTTCCCCTTTCTGGAGGTTAAGAGAGATCTCCCTTCGCACGAAGCTGCGAGTTTTTGACGCATGCGTCAAATCCGTGTTGTTATATGGTTGTACTACGTGGAAAGTGACCGTTCGACTTACCAAGAAACTACAGACTTTCGTAAACCAATGCCTCCGACGCATTTTAGGAATATTCTGGCCAGAAGTGATCTCCAACGACGAACTTTGGAGTACAACTCGCCAGACTAAAATAGGTATTGAGATTCAACGGCGAAAGTGGCAGTGGATCGGTCATACTTTGAGGAAACCAGAGCAAAACATCGCAAAACAGGCTTTGGATTATAACCCTCAAGGAAGACGTCGGGTTGGTCGACCATGTAACACATGGAAGCGAGCAGTTGAGCAGGAGGCCAGAGGAATAAACAAGTCCTGGCAACAGCTTAAAGCCGATGCGCAGGATCGCGCCTTGTGGAAGAGAGTTGTTTCTGTCCTATGCCCCTATAGGGGGTCTTAACAGGAATTTGATTGACTGTCAACAGAATTTTCACTCCATTTAACTCTTAACTAATCAAATTTCGCAAAAAAATTATAATTGCTTCGCATTAATTTGAAATGTTACAAAGGTTCAGAGTAAACTATATCACAACATTAATATCAAATTTCTACAAAAACATAGCAGGACTAGTATCGTGCGATACTCTAAGGAATTTTTTTGATTTCAAGAAATTTTGTAGGGGAAGACGACATTGAACTAATTTTTCTCATCACGCTAAAGTTCAAAATGTTTTATAAAAAATTTAAGATTCAAAAATTTAATAGGTACTGCGAAAATTAGTGTATTTGATGTAGTGAAATTTTGCAATTTGTATGGGAGGTGGCAGAAGTAGGGATGAGTTCTTAAAGACTTTTTCAGAAATAACTATAAGCATAATGCTTTCGATATGTTTTAAATTGTAGATCAGTAGCATTCATACTTTTCAGGAAAATCCACTTTTTATAAAATTCTGAAATTGTGTCAGATTGTATCGGAGGGAGTAGAAGGAGTAAAGCTGATAGTCTTTTTGGCCTTACTAATAATTCTAAATAAATATTTACCACAATAATTTTAGCTCGATAAATTTTATATGCACTGAGTAAATTGGTTCAGATTATTTCATGAAAAAGTGCAATTTGTATGAGAGGGTGTGTAAGGAAAGGGAGGACGCAAATAATTTCTATACCGTAGATTGAAATCCTCATAAGAGTAATATATTCCAAAATTCAGACTAATAGCTTTTATACTTTTCGAGCAAATCCGTTTATTGTCAAATTGGGAAATTGCGTCATTTCGAATGGGAAGGGGTAGAAGGGGTAGAGCGATTTGGCCTGATCACGAAGTTGACCTTACTTTTTTGTTAAAAATTACGCGTACAAAATTTGAACCATCTAACTCAACGCGTTCTCAAGCTAGAAAACGCACAGACGGATGGACATCCGGTTTTGAGATTTTTGAGTGATAATATGAACTTCTGTATCATTAATTTTTTTTCTCCGAGCCTTATTTCTTAGCGTTACAAACTTTAAAGCAAACTTATAATACTCTTAGATTTCATCTAGAGTATAAACATAACAGAATTACGATTGGGCGTAAAGACGAATCATATGATTCTTTAGATGAAATGGGAAACAGTTTAATGTACCGGAAAAAAATCTTTTCAATAGTGAATACTGACTTTTGTCTAGGAGGTGGTAGAAGCAGAGGGAGGAGATTTATTATTTTTGTATATGACATGGTATGCAAAATGTTTCGTGTTGAATTTAAAGTTTGTAGCTTTAATTATTTTCAAAGAAATTGGATATTGGGGCATTCGTAAGGGAGGTGGGAGAGAAAGTAGAGGGTTTTAGATGATTTTGAAATTGCTTATCAACATATTTATCACAATATTTTGTTTCAATTTCAAAGTCGATAACTCTCACATGTTCGAAGGAAAAATGCTTTCTTGAATTTATAATACAGATATTTGTATGGGAGGAGGTAGGAGTGAAGCTAAGCTGATTATTTTTCAGCATTTATTGCAATTATTAAGGGACGAATTCTGGGAAAATTTTAAGTTTGTATTTTTTCTAGTTTTAATGGGAATCGATATAATACATTTACCAAAATTATGCATTTGTATGGGATGTGGTAGAAGGAGTGTACGGATCAAAACAACATTTTACGTCAACAATGATAATTCCACAATACTTCAGTTGGTAGTTTTGAAGCAAAATAATTAAATTGAAATTTCAAAATTTCGTGAAATTCGTATAGGAGGAGGTAAAAGGAGTGACGTGAAGTTGATAATTTTTTTAAAACTGATTGTAATTATATTAAAATCAATTCTAGCAAAAATTCGTCTTTTCAGCTTTGCTAGTTTCAATAAAAATCGAAAAAAAGTATTTTTCAGAATTGAGCATTTGTATTGGAGTGGGTTGAAAGAGTGAGGGGATCGGATCAACAATTTGTAATTTAAATGATACATACATTATTATGTCTTGATCCAAACTTCAAGGCGATAGCTTAAATAGTATCGAAGAATTTCCTAAAATTTCAAAATTTCTTGAAATTTGAATGGGAGGGGGAAGCAGCAGTGAGGTAAAGTAGCCCGTCCACGAACATAAAATCTCTTTTTTGATAACACACAACAAATTTCCGCATGATAGCTCAAAGCGTTCGAAAGCTATGTTGTAGACAGACGGACACTCTGAATCGAGGTTTTTGAGTGACAACAAATATTTCTGTACTCTGGCGGCTCTGTGCGAGCATTATTTAATTTAAGGGTAACTAGGACCCCTACAGTTCGTTGTCTCGTTCAAGCGTGGAAACACCATTTCGCTATATCAGTTTCAACGTATTGAAGACTGAATGCCAAAAAAATTGCTTTGGATGTATTCCCAAGACGGACATACGTGTCAAATTTTAAGTTCATTGCTAAGAAGTTGCGAAGATACGGTGATTCTTCAAACAGGGGCTTTTTCTTCAATTTCAACTATTGGTTATCAAATTTAACAAAATCTAGAAACTACTTTTGTTCATGGCCTAGTTGGAACATTTTAGAAAAAATTTATGTTTGGTCAAAGCGTTGCGGAAATTCAGTTATCGAATAAATCGGGGAATTCCCTCTTTTAGGGTTCGAACTTAACCCTTGCCCAGTATCTAGCAAGAACCTCAATTTAAAATTTCAACTTCCGGGCTTGACGGTTGCGGGGTACTGTGATATGTTCATGAGTATCTAAGACCGCTTATTTCTTTATGAGAAGATAGATCTAACACACATTATCCATAATTATCAAAGATTTAAAACCTTTGTAGGTTGAGCTCTAACTAATTAAGGTCCGATAGAAATGAATTTAGCAAACCAACTTGCATAAGAATCTACTTAATTAAAATGCAGCAATGTTTAAAGTTTATCTTTGGTCTACTCGTTAAATTAAAAGCAAAAAAAAAACACTTTGAATTAGTATAAAAGTATTCAAGCACCCGTTTGTGGCCAGTTCTGAAACGGCATGTGCAGATAATAGAAAGTTCTCGTATTAATCTAGAATCTGACATACATATGTGGTAATTTCAAAAGCACAAAGTTATACAACGCATTACTGTTTCAAAAAGAAATGTTTTTTACCTTAAGGCTTGTTCTTCACACATACTCGTAAATAAGGAAAAAAGGAGATTTCTGCAATTAGGAGCATATCTGATAGTTTCAAGGCCTGAATATATCAGATCATCACCAGAGAATTTTCATTTAGTATGCAACATTAATTTATCATTTTCAACTTTTCTGTTAAGGCCTGCTAGTAGTAAATTGATGATTGGGACACGACACGGGGTTCAAAAAAATATGTCTTTGAAAATCGTAAATTTTGATTAATTCAGCCAGAACTGTCAAAGAATAAAATAAATTCACCAAAATGTTCCTCATAAATAATCTCCATACAAACAAGACAAGTATCCTTCTTTAACCTCGTTACATCATTCCAGCAATATGCTTCGCATTTTAATCTGAATGGAAGTCGTTTCAAAAATGAACCCACTGGACCTCAACTTTTCTCCCATTATCCTCTTGTTTGTTGGATACTTGCTACAGATTTATATGGGAATGGATGACCCACAAAACTGTGGACATAAGCTGCAGTATGCTGTGCACATCAGGATTGAAAATCAACCTAGAATTCAGTTCAATCGGACGTGCCCAAGTAATAGCAACTCGAAATGAAATTGACCATCGGAAAGGACGAATTGCCTACATACCGACGATTCTCGATATGCCGGTGCGGTGTTCGTCGCCTTTTCAAAAGAACTTTGCAGCAGTACAGAAATTATTACCTCACCTAGAGGCATTAATCTTTGCAAACGACATTTATTCACCCCAGTTCCGGCACTACTACCAATTGGCTTTTTAATTTTTTTTTACTGCATATTTGTGGGTTTGAAAGTTTTCCGCCGAAGCAAATCAGACCAATATGGTGGTTGGAAACTTACACGCCAACTACATTTGGTTTTACAATTTATTCGTGTTCGTAAATTTAATGAAAATGTGCTTTTTCATTTCGTACGAAGCACACCTGGCTATTTCGTTTCACAGTAGTTAAGTTGTAAGTAGCATAAAGCACCTGATTTCCTTTTTGAGAGATTTTATTTGACAAGTTTAGATTATTGGTATCGTAAAATATACTGTTTTGAAGGTAGCTAAGAACTAAATGAGTAAAAGCTTGGTCAGGCTTAGATTAGTTACTGTTTATCGATAAATAAATTTAAATTTCGGAGTTCAAAAATACTGAAAAATCGCCAAATTGGATCGGTTTTGTCGTTTGAATTTTCGATATTAAAGTTCAACAGCCGCTATCCGTACTATGTACCTATATTGAATTCAAAGTTTTCTGAATAACTGTAACGAGAGCGATTTTTCTTACTATTTTACCATATGGGCTAATTTTCGCAAAATCGCACTAGTTACACAAATTTTCTGGCTTTTAGATAAATGGGAACTACAGCAGTGTATTAATTTAAGTATTTAAGTTTATTTTTTTAATTTAACTTCTTAGAAGCTTCAGTTAAACCTGAAAAGTATTTTTCCCTTAGTAGCAAATTCAAACCAGCTACTCAAAAATCTTTATCCTACAAATATTCGGAAAAATTTAAAGATATTGCCTACTATATTGGACCTTCCAATGCTTTAGTTTCCCCAAAGTGTGACCGATCCACTGCCATTTTCGTCTTTGAAACACACTGCCTACTTTAGTCTGTCCAGACAAATTAGTCGCTGAAGATCTCATATGGTCAGAATATCCCTAAAATGCATCGGGTGCATTGACTCATAAAAGTTTGCAGTTTCTTAGTAAGCCTAATGGTCACTTTCAATGTTTTACAGCCATATAACAACACGGATTTGACGCATTCCTCAAGATCTCTCTAACTTCCAGAGAGGGGAAAGGATATCGAAGGCCTGAAGAGCTTTATTTATATCGATATCCTTTTCGGCTCCTCCGTCCATGCTGATAAGACAATGCTTTAGAAGTAACCAAAATGCACCTCTTCCACACCGTTAAAAACAATCGGTGCGCTTGTGTCCCAAACCCCTGCACAAGCACCAATATAATAAAGGTAACTAAATATTAATATTAAAACGAAAACGATTTCCGAATTTTATGTTGTTTGATTTATTATGTGTGACGTTTCGCTCTCTGCTGAAACCTTTTTTGAAGAAAAAAAAATGTCTCGGCAGAGACCGAAACGTCGCACATAATAAACTGAATCTTATACAAATTCTATGCAATTTCGTCTATGAAACTGATATTATAGAGAATATTGAACGTTATTCAAGCAATCAATTAAAAAATTATTAATATCCACCCACCCTTACTATCACCCCTCTCCCCTCCCCACATAAAAATCCAGACTTGCATAAACGAATGAAATATTGATTACATGTACTGGAGCTATTGATCGTATTCGCAATTAAGTGTTACATTGACACCAGCCCTGCCCCAAAGGGCTTCTACTTGTGAAAGGGGGTTCCACTTAGTCTTCCTTAACCACTCTAACTTGCATATTCACTTTCCATGCATCCTCAACTTGTACCAAAAATAATAAATTTGCGCCCGACTTGTTGGCAATTTATTTATACTCTAGATGAAATCTGAGAGTATTATAAGTTTGCCACAAAGTGTGTAACACTAAGAGGGAAAAAACAGAAGTTCATATCATCACTCAAAAATCTCAAAACTAGAAGTCAGTCCGTCCGTCCGAGTCCTCTCTAGATTGAACTTTGGAATATATTACTTTTATGATAATTTCAATCTAGCATATAAAAATTATTCAAGTCCTTCAACACCTCTCACACAAATTGCACGTTTTCATGAAATACTCTAAACTAATTTACTGAATAGGTATAAAATTTATCGCGCTGAAATTGGGCACTAAATATTTATTTAGAATTAGTAATCAGACCAAAAAAACTAGACGATTAGCTTCACCCCTTCTATCACCTCCCATACACATACAAATAACACCATTTCGCAATTTGACAATAAATGGATTCTTTCGAAAGGTATAAATGCTATTGACCTGAAATTTGGAATATATTACTTTTATGATGATTTCAATCTACTGTGCAAAATTTATTTGAGTGCTCCCTTTACTTGCACCACCTCCCATACAAACTGCACTTTTTCATGAACTGTTCTAAGCCAATTTATTCAGTACGTATAAAATTTATCAAGCTGAAATTGTGCACTAAATATTTATTTATAATTATTAGTAAGACCACTCCTTCTACCCCCTTCCACACAATATGACACAATTTCACAACTTTACAAAAAGTCGATTTTCCTGAAAAGTATGAATGCTACTGATCTGCAATTTAAAACATGTCGAAAGCATGATGTTTATAGTTATTTCTGAAAAAGCCATTAAGAACATGCCTCTCCTTCTACCACTTCCCATATAAACTATATAATTTCACTAAATCCAATACACTAATTTTCACAGCACCTATTAAATTTTTTGAATCTATATAAATATAATTGTAGTGTCTGTCTGTTATTTATTTATAAATGGCTATAAATAAGTTTTTTGCTTCATTTTAGCAATAACTAAGCAAAATCAAACGTTTTAAAAAATTTCTCTGTCTGTCTGTCTTTCCGGCTTACACGCAAAAACGGCTGCACCGACTGCAATGAAACTTTCACAGATTATTAGGTTTGCCTCTGGGAGTAATCTGCTTTAGGTGTTATTTTTCTCCCCTCACGCCTTCTACCCCCTCCCATACAAAATGACTCATTTTCAAAAACTTATAATAATCAAATTCTCATGGAAACTATTAAAGCTATTAATTTGAAATTTAAAATATATTATTTCTATTATAAATGCAATCTTCAAGTATATAAATAGTTTGAATCCCCCTACTCCTTCCACCACCTCCCATACAAACTAAACTTTTTCATGAAATACTATACTCCAATTTTCTCAGTACGTATAACTTTGATCGAGCTAAGATTTTGTATTAAATCCTTAATTAGCATTGTTATTAATGTCAGGAAAAAACTAACCAATTAGGTTTACTCCTTCTACCCCCTCCCATACAATCTGACACAAATCCACGACTTTGCGAAAATTCGATTTTCTTGAAAAGTGTGAATGTTACTGTTCTGAAATATAAAATATATCATTTCAATGATAATTGTAGTTGCTTCTCAAGAAATAACTAAAAACCCTCCACTCCTTGCACCACCTCCTATACAAACTGCACTTCTTCATGAAATATTCTAAACCAATTTTCTCAGTACGTATAGCTTTGATCGAGCTAAAATTTTGTACTAAGTCTTTAATTAGCATAATTATTATAATTGGGAAAAAATTAACCGATTAGCTTTACTCCTTCTATCCCCTCCCATACAATGTGGCACAATTCCACGACTTTGCAAAAACTCGATTTTCTTGAACAGTGTGAATCTAACCGATCTAAAATTTAAAACACATCAATTGCATGGTGATTATAGTTGTTTCTAGAAAAATTACCAAAAACCTCCACTCCTTCTACCACCTCCCATACAAGCTGCACTTTTTAATGAAATACTCTAAACCAATTTTCTCAGTACGTATAATTTTGATCAAGCTAAAATTTTCTGATGAATCCCTAATTAGTATTATTATTATTATCGGGAAAAATTAACCGATTAGCTCCACTCCTTCTACCCCCTCCCTTACAATATGACACAATTTCACGACTTTGCAAAAACTCGATTTTCTTGAAAAGTGTGAATCTAACTGATCTTTTAAAAGATATCAATTGCATGGTGATGATAGTCGTATCTAGAAAAATTACCAAAAACCCCCACTCCTTCTACCACCTCCCATAAAAATTGCACAATTTCACTAAATCCAATGCACTAAGTTTCTCAAGTTACCTATTCAGTTTTTCAAGCTTAAATTTGGTGCAATATATTTTTATAGCTACTCTAGCATGGCGAGAAAAAAATTAATTTAGTACTGTCATCCCTTCTATCACTCTCCACACAAAAATTCTTAAGATTACAAAAATTTCGATTTCATCGGTAGTATCATATAATGGCTTTACGCACAATCGAAGTCCTGTTATATTTTTAAGCTTAATGTCATTTTATTTGGGCTTTTTTCAATTAACACAAGCTACAACTATTCACATGTCCTTAACACGTATACATATGATCTCGAATCACGGGTTTGATTTGATCACGAGCCTCTCCCATTCAAATGCGAGTATCATGATATCATTATCAGCGTTTGCTAGTCCTAAATAAAACATTTTTATAGCAGCTCTAGTATGAGTCTACTACTTCCCATAAAAAATTTCTTAAAATCAAAAAAATTCTCTTTCATCTAGATTATCGCACGATTAGGCTTTACGTCCAATCGTAGTCCTGTTATGTTTAATAGTAGTTTTTTCCGACATCTATAAGAAGTTTTCTCAAATCTTCGGCAATATTATAAGAGATTAGCGAACATTTGCAAAAAAATGTACTTTAGTACATTTTCCAACGGATTTCTGTATGTTTTCTGAAAAATTTCCACTTTCAATACAGCTAAGAACGTTATTCGATGACTACTACTTCCTTTTATGATTTCTTGAAAATACGATCTTAATTTTCTTATAAGCAAAATAATTAATAATCTTTCAAATATCTTTTATTTTGATTGGAATTAACTGAACAGTAGATTTAACTAACCCAAAGATTTCTGAAACCGAAACATTTCTATTAACGAGAATAATGCCACTTCCACACTCATCTCTATGCATGCATTCAGAAAGCTAATTAAACTTATTCAAAGCTTCTTTCAAAACGAAACGAAAATCGTCTGTGGCTTCCTTTGCATTCACAGCTGGCACCATAATATGGTTGTTTGAACCTATCATGGGGATAAGGGTTTCTTTATTTTGTAGTGTGCTTCGCAACCATCTCATTTACATTCATTGAAGCTTGAAGATTATTCTGGAATCCACAGACGTGTTAAATTATTTGCTTGCAACCGAAAAGCATGCTAACGATTCCTATTATATTGATTTTTTTCTTTTTTCGTGTTATACGAAAAGCTATGAACAAATACTGCCAAGTATTGAAAAGGATGTGGACCAGTAATTGCTTTAAGTCTTCTCTGTGTTCTTAAAACTAAGAAAATAGTTCGAAATTCTTTTGTCTTCAACGATTGCTTCCGCTCTGTCGATATGCTGTGCACTTATAACTGCACGAAGTGTATAGATGTTGTTTGATCCGTATTAAATTTATATAAAAAGGAAACCTTTTTTTGATAAAAAATAAATAATCTCAAGCAAAAATATTTCTATAAGTAGTAAAGTTAAAGAATTCTAAAAAAATCGATTGTAATAGTAAGAAAAATTTTAAAAATATTTCACGATTTAGTGGGTTTTCATTGATACACAATAAATAGGTTAAAACGAATTTCGATGAAATTTAGTTCTGAGGGAACACACCCTCGTCATTTTGGTTTTCGAACAAATTTCGCATTTTAAAAATATTGATATGCTCACATACATATGTTTACGAAAAAAAAATAACCGGACTACGGCGTAAAGCCCAATCGTGCGATACTCTAGATGAAATATAATTTTTTTGATTTTAAGAAATTTTGAAGGGAAAGTGGTGGAGGGCGTGACGAGAGTTGCCATCAAAATGATTTATACAAAATTTAAGATTCAACAATTTACTCAGAAAATTGTGTATGGATTGAAGTATTGAAGTAGTGAATGTATTGGATTTAGTGAAACTGTGCAGTTTGTATGGGAGGTTGTAGAAGGGGACGCGAGTTCTTAATGACTTGAAATAACTATAAGCATCATGCTTTTACCATGTTTTAAATTGCAGATCAGTAGCATCTATAATTTTCAGGAAAATCAACTTTTTGTGAAGTTGTGAAATTGTGTCAGACTGTATGGGAGGGGGTAGTAGGAGTGAAACTAATCGTCTAATTTTTTTGGTCTTAATAATAATTCTAAGTATTTAGTGCATAATTTTAGCTCGATCAATTTTATACGTACTGTGTAAATTTGTTTATGGTTTTTCATGAAAAAGTGCAATTTGTAAGGGAGGTGATGGAAGGAAAGGAGGACCCAAATAACTTCTATGCAAATTCCAGATCAATAGCATATAAATGCTATTACTTTTCGAGCAAATCCGTTTATTGTCAAATTGCGTATTTCTGTCATTTTTATTTTTTTTTGTTTCAATAATAATTCTAAATAAATGTTTAGTGCACAATTTCAGCTCGATAAATTTTATACGCACTAAGTAAATTGGTTTAGAGCATTTCATGAAAAAGTGAAGTGTGTATGGGAATTGGTGGTAGGAGGAGGAGGAGGATAGAAATAATTTTTATGCAGTGGTTTGAGATCATCATAAAATTATTAAATTTCAGATCAATATGATTTATACTTTTCGAGCAAATTAGTTTATTGTCAAATTGTGTAATTTTGTAAGGGAGGAGGTAGAAGCGGTGGAGCGATTTGGCCTGTTCACGAACTTGACCTTAGTTTTGTGTCAAAAACGGCGTGTACAAATTTTCAGCTCTCTAGCGCAACGCGTTTTCAAGTTAGAGAGGACACGTACGGTTTTGAGATTTTTAAGTGATTATATGAACTTATGTATCATTCATTTTTTCCTCCGAGCTTTATTTCTTGGCGTTACAAACTTTGTGGCAAGCTTATAATACTCTCAGATTTCATCTAGAGTATAAACATAGTCGAATTGGGCGTTTCTAAATTTTACTAATAAGTGTTAAATTTATTGAAGGTACTATAGATCACTCGATGGTGACGTTTAGACAGCACACGCTTTCAGTTCACACCGAACTTATTTTGTTTTTTAGGAATTATCTACATAGGGAAATTCTTAATATTGCGCGAAAAGCAAGAGCAGAGTAGAAAATGATCTGTGTTTTAGCTCAAGAAATGACAATGTCCTTAAATAACGTGAAGGCCGGGCAGTAATGCTTTTCAATTTGACACTCGAATATGTTATTCGGAAACTTCTCCTTGACACTAAGGGAACACTATGCTTCAAATCCACATAACTCGTAGCATATGCCGACGACATAAATATACTTGCAAGATCTCAAGAGAGTGCAAAAGAAATATATATGATTCTGTTGCAAAGGAAGTTGGACTACGAATTAACCAAAACAAAACAAATTTTATTTATTTATTTAGGGGCACACGTGAAAGCACCGTGATTTTTTTGGCCTATTGCGCGTTTATTGCCCCTTTACTCTACCATAACTCGATAGCTTTGGCTAATCTAAGTATGTCTAAGGAAGCCATGTTGGCTAGTTCATCAGTTGTACGGAAACCTCTTCCTAGAAGATTTAATCTTTTCCTTGCTACTGCCTCGCTGTGACATAGGACATGCTCTGTCGTCTCTGAGTCTTTGAGATAGAGGCGGCGGATGTCACTTTCAGCTAGACCCATATTATTGAGGTGGTGGTTTACTCCACTGTGCCCGTCAATGGGCTGACACTCTTACTGAATTTTAGAATATGAAGACTCAAAATAGGAAAAAGACGCCAATCAGACAATATATTACAGTATGTGACTATAACCTAGAAAACGTAGACAACTTTGCATACCTAGGGGCAAATTTATGGAAGGATGGAAGGGAACCCATCGGGATAATACTAACGATATGCATGATAGCTAGGGAGTAGCCTAGTGAGTAGCGTGTTGGTCTACAATGCGAAGGTCGTGAGTTCAAATTCCGGTCGACGCATAATTCCAGCACACTGCCTGCTTGGGTATACCTTAGTTACCTCAATCCTGAGGATTCCGTGGCGTAGTTACCAGCATGCTTGCTTCACAGCCAATAGGGCGTGGACTCGATCCCTACTCCAGATGGATTTTTTTAAGCACGAATTTTCAGTTGGCACTGGCGATGAAAAATTATTGGAAATAAACTGGGCTAACGGTGTAAAAATGAAATAGTTCCACTTCAAGAAGGTCTATATACTCAGTAGATGGTTTCTGTTTGGTTTCTATCAATCAGCCCCAATAACATCAACAATCATACCATCTTCTCCACTCGTTACGGTCGTTCTCACTCCCTTCACCTGCCTTCCCAATCCCATTCCTTCCCTCCATGACTGTGTTTGTGCATTGCACATAAAGGCTGAAATTGCCTATAAAACAGGTCATTCTGTAAAAAAAAAACTACGAAAATGAAAATTCGTATAGAGAGGGTTGTGTGAAGAGCTAATAACCCTTTCACAATGACAAATAAAATGTTAAGGAACCTGAAGATCAGGAAACCAAGGCCCGATTTGGGCTGCAGTGCGATTGTAGAAGTAGAATGATAAGCACGTGTTAGCGAAATGTAAATAGCTTTGAAAAATTAAAATATTAACTACAATCCGTCCTACAAGTAATTTTTGATGATTTCGATTTCGTTTTCGGTATAATGTAAATCGCTCAAGCAAACTTATGATATCTCTAGCTGCAATCTAGGTCTTGCTGATTATATATAGCAAATGATGGAGTGCTTAGATAACCCCAGGAAAAATCAAAACCTAAAGTGTAATTGGGCCAAAAATTACGCTAGGGACTGATAAGGGTTAAATAAACCTACCGATTAGATCAGGAGATAGGGAGTTAAAAACGTGTTAGATTCTATCGCGAATTCAGATAAGAAAAAAGTAATATTGAGATTAGGTCATAACTGTCGGTGTTAATTCTAAGTGAAATTTATAACTTTTTTATTTTTGGATTTTGAAATACATCTGATGTTTATCAAATATCTATCAAAAAGTCGGATGCACCTTATTATTCCTGGAACAAGTTGCGTGGGAAGTCAATATGCAGGTTAGGGCTTATAGCGAAGACTAGCTGATTGGGGGCTTAAGGACAGGGCTGTTGTCGATTGTTTAACACTTAGCTGCGATTACGATCAATAGCTCCAGTACATAGAATCGATATTTCATTTGTACATACATATATGACTTACGTAAGTTTGGGTTTGTATGGGGCGCGGGGTATAGAAGGGATGGGTGGATATTAATAATTTTTTAATTGATTTTTTGAATCACGTTCAAAATTCTCTGCATAGTATTTAGTTTCATAGATGAAGTAAATTCCATGAAAGCCGATGCATTTTACATTCAGTATGAACATTTAAATGGGCGGGGGTAGAGGAGTTGAAGCAATCGGAAAATTTGTGAAACAGTATTATTTCGTTTCTCCTAAAAGATGATTGTGGAAAATTTCAAGTTTGCAGCTTTCAATTTATTGGTTATTACTTGATTTATTTAAATTGGACGAAAGGGCTGGAATGGCAAGGGAGATGTCAAAACTTTAGATGTAACTTTGTTTTAAATATTTTTAAAAGTGTTTAAACAAAATTACTAGTTTATAGCTTTCAAGGGTTTGTTGATAATTGATTTCTTAAAAATGGTCGAAAAAATACTTTCTTCAGTTTTTTCATACAAATTTTTCGACATTTTGGCTCCTCTGGCAATGCAGTATTGTAATTGAGGCGTGTACGAGATCTGCTGAAAATTGTGTACAAACATTTCGGAATGTTGAGGGAAAGACGGTTGGACAAGCACCAGTAGGACAATGCGTCGATTTTAGTTTGAAGGGTAGCATAGCCCTGGACTGGTCTAGCAGTTTTTAAGATTTTCAAATCATCTGCGAATAATTGATGATCGACATCATGGAATATGGGAGGTATGTCATTGATAAATAGTAAAAATAGTAGGGACCACAGATGGGAATCCTGGAGTACGCCAGACGGTATTGGGAATGAAGTAGACTTAGCTGTTATTAACTTGAAAGAGAAAATGTGATTCTGCAGGTAATCACTTAACCATAAAAGCGACGTACCGGCTATTCCATAGTAATTTAATTTGAAAATTAGATGCCGATGATTGACTTTATCAAATACCTTAGAGAAGTCGGTGTAATATCCATGTTCCAAGCTTCAATTACATATCGTAAGAGATAGTCGTCGAGATATTAATTTTGAAGTGTATTTCTTTGCACCTCCCCCCCCCCCCCCCTCCGCCTTGACACACCCCCATTACAAGTATTGGCCTTCCTCTAAGTTGATTATGGTTGATCTATGTGCCACCTAATTATATCTAAAATATGAACTTTTTGTGGTAAGTATTTTCGAATATATAAACCCCCCTCCGACTCCCTCTTTCAACCCATACTCTCCAAAACTTAGCCAATCAATCAACCCAAAAATGAATTTGGGTTTCGAAGATATGAATCATTGAAAGTTCGTGGTGCGTACATGAACGGCGTAGACAGAACGATTTTTTTTTACATTTTAATCATGAAACGTGTAAAAAAATTATGCAAATTCATAGTAAATTTTTTTTTCTAAGTATCAATCAAACAGTAAAATTCCTGTTAAGTAGGGAGCCTTAACAGGAATAGGGACATAGGACAGAAATAACTCTCTTCTACAAGGCGCGATCCACAGAATGGTCCTTTAGCTGTTGCCAGGACTTGTTTATTCCTCTGGCCTCCTGCTCAACTGGTCCCAACCCGAAGTCTTCCTTAAGGATTATAATCCAGAGCTTGTTTGGCGCTCTGGTTTCCTCAAAGTATAACCTATCCACTGCCACTTCCGCATTGAATCTAAAAGCCTATTTTAGTCTGTCCAGTTGTACTCAAAAGTTCGTCGTTGGAGATCACTTCTGGCCAGAATATTCCTAAAATGCGTCGGAGGAATTGGTTCATGAAAGTTTTTAGTTTCTTGGTAAGTCGAACGGTCACTTTCTACGTAGTACAACCATATAACAACACAAATTTGACGCATGTGTCAAAAACTCGTTGCTTCGTGCGTAATGAGATCACTCTTAAACTTCAGAAAGGAGAATGGACACCGAACAATACTTTATTATTAGAAAAAAATCACCATTGATTAGAATTCAAGATTCACACAATGAAATATTTTCAGACATCAACTTTCTCAGTTTTGATCTCATCTCACTGCTTTAAAGTCAAAAATATTATCAACTCTAGCAGATCTCCCCTTGGCTTTTCTCATTAGGCTGCTTGCTCTCTGTAAAATTATTTTAATTTTATTTTCATCCCTCTTGTATTTTCGCATGTTTTATTTCACCATTACTTAGCATTTTTTTCGCATTAAATCTTTTTATTAATGGTATCATTTTAGCAATGAAATCTTAATTTGAATTATATGTGGGCTTAAATAGGTTTTCAATAACTTTAAGCTTCTTTGAATTTAAATAAATAAATAAGAATAAACAAATAAAAAAAATGTAATATGTCCTCATGTCATCCTTTTTGTAAACAGTACGACAACAAGCAGATTGAAAGGATAAGTCATAGATTAAACATAGGGCGGATAAACAAAAAAAAAATCGTTGTGAACCGATATTCCCGTCCTGTTCTTCTAATTGGAAAATTATCGAATGACATAACCATCAACTCTTATATCGCAAACAGACAGCGTATTAAAACTTAATGGGCACGAAACGACTGTGTTTCATCATAAAATTAAGAATCAGGCATCAATTTTGTATTTTACAGCCTATAATGATCAATCCTAATTGTCTAGTCATTAAGGGCGGAATTTAATACTGAAATAAGTTCTAAATGTAACTAAACTTATGTAGATTAACTGTGTAAAAACCAGTCACTACGAAGCCATTTTACTGTGTTATTTCATTACATTTGTTTTTATAGCTCGAGCAATTTGTTGCTTCCGTAGGATGAGCTCTGTTTCAACTGACAGACGGAAATTATAGGGTGAGGTAGGAAAAGTTTACCGAAATTCGATCAAATACCGATAATAGTTTTCAGGAGTATTCCGTATGGATGTTCGTTTTCTTCAAATCGGGCCTTGGCCTCCTGCCCTTCAGGTTCCTTAACATTTACTTGTTACTGTCAAAGGGTTGTTAGCGCTTCGCACAACCCTCTACCTACGAATTTTCATTTTTGCAGATTGACGTGATCCAGAGATACTTACGTAGGCAGTATGGAAGAATTATATCTACTTCTACAATGGCGCGACAGCACAAATCGGACCTTGGCTTCCTGATATTCAGGTTCCTTAACATTTTTCATTACTTATTGTGGAAAGGTTGTTAGCCCTTCGCACAACCCTCTTTCTACGAATTTTTTCATTTTCGTAGATTGAGTTGACCAAGGTACATATATCCAAGCAGGCAGTGTGCTGGAATTATGTATTGCGCCGACCGGGATTTGAACTCACGACCTTCGCATTACAAGACCAACACGCTACCTACTAGGCTACACCTTAGCTGGAAGAATTATATGTTGAACGGGAATTATACCCCGATCTTCACATTGTAGACCAACACGCTACCCACTAGGCTACACCCTAACTTGTATGGACATACAGTAATTATTCAACTGAACTGAATTGAAAACTTTCAATTTTCAGATTTAGCTGTTTACGAGGAATTATTTAAATTAGTAAAACTTTTTACTTTTAATCTTAAGATTCTCAACGCAGCGAATTAATAAGAAATCATGTACAATTTTGTTTTTAAGATTCTAGCCACTCGATTTAACGAGTTTTGATTCTTGACAATTATGAAATTTTAAATAATGTATACAACTTTAATACACTGAGTGAAATCCATGATATTGTCAGGTCTTGTCTAAAACTATACATGCAATTAACCAATTTTCAATTCAGATATCCAGACTCAAGGCAGTATAAGGTAGATTAGTAACAGTAATTACAACATTTCAAAATCAACAAACATTTCAATGCTATTCGGTACACAAAAAAAATCAGAATTGTGTTTCTGGTTTATCGAAGTTCCAGGCATTAATGTAATGTTTGCTATTCACTCAGGCTAACCATTTTCCATTACAGACATGTCTGTCGTCCGAATGTGGTACGAATGCACTAACAATTCGGTAGATAGTCGCACCAGTTCGGTAGCTAGGCTATGTAGCCAAGAATCCTTTCGAGCTTCCATTATCGGATAAATACAGGCCAAATATTGTCTACTCGTTTGTAAATGCACAGACCATGTCCAGAAGGTTAGTAGCAGTGACCAATTTACCTACCAAAATATCCGGACTTGTACGGCTGGGAGCATTTATGGATATGTAACTCAAAGTTATTGATAGACGTCTCTATTATTTCAAAATGGGTAATTTTCAATTACAGAAAAAAAATTATTCTGGATGTCGTGTTATTAATACATTTTTATATTCTGATATGAGAAAATAAATTACCATCACTAGTGAAGATATTTTTATATGTTGTCGATTTTGGCAGTATTTCATGCACTGAATAAATTCGTAATGTTAAAATGATATGCCACATGTGTATTCTTACAAGTACCAATTTCAATTTATCGGAAATTGATTCAAAATTTTACTCTATATAATGCTTCTGTCCGTATTGATTTGAATTGTTCTGTTACAAATATTGAAATAAACATAATATACATAATCTAAAGTATGAAAATATTTATGTTGCAAATGCATCAGATAGATATCTTTAATACCTATCTGTTAAGAGTTTAGTTTAACGAGGATTATATATTAGGATTACATATTAGAAAACATTTTTTTATTGCGTAACAATTTCTCGTCGTTTTTCTGCAAAAACAAGGAAAATAAACTGCCAACAAGTCGGACGTAACTTTATTATTCTTGGATGAGATTGCGTGGGAAATCAATATGCAGATTAGGGTGGATAGGAAAGACTAAGTGAATGGGCGTTCTACACCAGAGCTGTTGTTGAGCCGTTCACTGCACAAATCGATTAACTCCGCTTTTGAATTTAACATTTTTAACACAATTTAAGTGTCAAAGCACTTGGTTCAGTCATAGCTTTTTATATGTTTAATAAATTAGATGAAAGCTACATCTGTATATTTGCATTCTACAATACAATATTTATTTGAATTTATATTATTAAAAAACAATGTACATTAGTTCATCGCAATTCTTCACATTTCGTTTTATGGAGTTAATCGCTTTGTGCAGTGAACGGCTCATTTAACACTTAACTGCGATTACGATCAATAGCTCCAGTACGTAGTATTAATTTTACTTTATTATTTTAATAATAAAGTATTGTGATCGAGACTTGGGAAAAAAAAAATTTGCTACCCTGAAATTTTCTTTTTCGCGTTTCATGACTAAAATAGCCTAAAAATGCAAAAAAAAAAAAATCCGTCTGTCTCTACGCCGTACGCCGACGTGTACGCTCAGCGCACATTAACTCCCAAACCCTTCAAGATAGAAAGTTCATTTTTGGAGAGATTGTAGGTAGTTGCGGATCTCAGTAGGATACCCATTTAGGGGGGTGTACGGGTTCAGGGGGAAGCAGGGGGAGCGCTTAAACCGAAAAATACGAATTCAAATATTTCAACCATGGTTACAGCTAAAAATCAACATACATATAATGGGGTTTGTGGGACAACTTTTAAAAATAATTTAATTTTTTTATCCATTGCGGTGCGAAAAGGGGGGGCTAAGAACCAATTGTCGGCCGAATTTTTTTTTCAAATGATTATATCTTCGAAATTACTCCCCATAAAAAATTGATATTTTGAGACCATTAAGATGGCATCAAGATCTACTAGAATCAGTTTAGATAAAAGCTAATTATTGTAAGGGGGAGGGTCAAGGGGGGTGCAAAGAAAAACACTTAAAAATTAATATATCGACTGTCTCTTAAGCTATGTAATTGAAACTTGAAATGTATACTAAGCTTTACTAGCGAAATATGAAAAAAATATAACACATGGACATAATAGTAGTGGGGGGAAATGGGGAGCATTTCAAAAATGGCGCACTTTCCAAAACTACAAATCACCAAATCTCAAAATTGAGTACAGATATCAAATCAAAAATTTGTCAAATTATAGAGCTATAGAGTTTTTAATTTTGGTAAAAAATTTAAGTTGGGGGAGGGAGGTGGAAAGCGAAAATGTTCAACATTTTGAGTGATTTTTTTATGGCTCTGGTAAAAGATACAAAGTTTAAATTTTGCACGTCGACACATCTATTTAACAAAAAATGCGCATTTTGTCCCAAAAATAATAAAGTTTCGCCCGACTTGTTGGCAGTTTATTTAATTTGAGGGGGGATTCGACTTAAAGGGTGAGTGGATGTTAATATTTTTAATTGATTTTTTGAATTATGCACGTTAAAAATTGTCAGTATACCTATAGTATGCAAGTTTCGTAGACGAAGTAAACTCTACGAAATTTGGAGTATTACATATTCTGAAACCATATATTTGTATGGGAGGGGGAAAGGAGGAGAGAAAATCGCAAACATTTTAATGCACTTTTATTTAGTTTCTCAAGTTAGAAATTCGTAGCTTTTAATTTTTTGGTTATTATTTGATTTATTGAAATTGGTCGAAATCATACTTTTATATGGGAGAGAGTAGAAGGGCAGGAGGCATTAGAAAACTTGTGAAGCAGCTTTATTTTAAATATTTTTAGAAGTGTTTGTACAAAATTTCAAGTTGATAGCTTTTAATGGTTTGGTGATAATTTTTGTCTTAAAAATGGTCGATAATAACCTTTTGAATGGGAGAGGTAACAAGTTTTAAAGTTATTCGACCAGTTAATATCTTAAGCTTTTAAGCATTTTTTTTAATGATTTTCACTAATTTTCAAGTTTTTAGCTTAAAATTTCTTTTCAATATACATGAAACACCTAGCGCAAGTTAAGGCCGTACATAACCTTTCTAGTTCAAATTAATATTTTTTCTTTATGTTTACCAAAAGGAACTATGCACGTACAAAATTTTATCGATACATCTTTAACCAGAGTCCTAAAAAATTAGTGAACATTTTCGACATTTAGCCCACCACCTCACTCCCCTTACACCTTCCATCTTAAAATTTTTAAAAGTTGTACATCATATAACTCTACAATTTGACAAAATTTCAACTTAATACCTGCTTTAAATTTTAGGATATAACGGTTTGAAATTTTGGAAAGTGAAATTCTGAAATGCTCCCAATTTCCCGCACTACTATTATGACCACATTGTTTCAATTACATAGTTTGAAAGATAATTGAGATATTAATTTTTAAGTATTTCCCTCTCCTTACAGGTATTGACCTCCCTGTACTGTATGCCACCTAATTGGTCTTAAAATAAGAATTATTAGCATCAAGTAGTTCCGAAGATATAATCATTTAAAAAGAAAATGCGACCGATTATTTGTTTCTAGCCACCCATTTTCGAACGCCAATGGATAAGAAAATTACATTATTATTGTAGTTTGTCATACAAACCCTTCTATATGGGTTTCGAATTTCAGCTTTCTAACTAGTACCTAGTGGTTGAGATATTCTAATTAGTATTTTTCGCTTCTAGCGCTCTCCTCAACCTCTACACCCCTTAAAAATTAAGTCCATCTTAGATCAGCACCGATCTACAATCCACCCAAAAATGAACTTTCTATCTTGAGGCATTTGGTAGTTAGTTTGCTCTGAGCGAATACGTACGGCGTACAGGCAGACCGATTTTTTTTTGCATTTTTAGGCTAATTTAGTCATGAAACGCGAAAAAAACAAAATATCAGGGTCACAAATTTTTTTTCCAAGTCGATTACAACATTTTATTATTAGAATAATAATGTAAAATTGTCTAGGTACTCAGTCAGCCGACTTAGCTCTACCAATCGTATCACATCCAAATACTGGCGATTGATGGTAAGCAGAGACTCGAACCAAAAGTAGTAGCAGTAAATAATTCTAATTCAAAAACTCACCATAGACGTTCGAAAAAATCACATGAGTAATTTACTACTCGAAGCATTCTCATTAGATTACACTTTGGAGTTGGTTTGGTTTCATTTACCACCGCTACCTCTGAGCACCCATACTTTTGGTAAAGCTTAGGAAATCACGCAAAGGAATGGTCGAAAATTCACTGGGGTTCATGAACCGTTGACCGAAAGAAATAAAGGTGTCTTTTGTTCACCAGTGGTTCACATTCACAGAGAATATGCTCTGGAGTTTCTTTGTTCTCAATGCAAATTTTGCTGAGATTCTATGAAGATATTTTTCATATGACAGTGTCCAGTTAGAGTACCCACTAAGACCCTAGTCGAATTTTTAATACTTTGGTACAAAAAACTAGTGCCGAATACTAGAGCAGTTGTCACTGACTTTAGCCACATTTGGATGTTCAGTTTTGCAGTACTATTATCAACAGAAAGATAGCGGACTCACGAAATCAGAGTCAGAATCCATCGTTCGCTCAAAACCTCTATGTCCTGACATTCAAATGAAGGTAATTATGTTTTTGTTCCCTACTTCTCAAAGTGCACAAAAGCAATCTGACTATAAATGTATAAATGTGAATGTTTGTTATGAAAATTTGAAAATAAATAAAGTAAAATTGATCATTATGATAAGTAGGAGATAAACGATGGAAACTAGAAAGTAAGAATAATTTTAAGCAAATTTTTATAATTCTTAATAGCTGAGACAGCTAATAAACGTTATCTATCTATAATACTAGGATTATTGCTCTTCTTTTTGAGAGAATATAAGTGTCTTGTATTCTGCATGCTCCAATTGTATTCTTTCGAATACACAAATCTATTGCATCAGTTTCAGCTTAGAAGATTGTCGGCCAAATTTTTTTTTAAATGATTATATCTCCGAAATTACTTACCATGAAAAATTCATATTTTAAGATCATTAAGGTGTCACCCAGATCCACTAGAATCAGCTTAGAGAGAGGCTAATTATTGCAAGGGGGAGGGTCAGGAGAGTGCAAAGAAAAACACTAAAAAAATTAATATCTCCTAACCTATGTAATTCACACTTAGAACATATATTAAGCTGTACTAGCAAAATACGAGAAAAATATAAAATTTGATTATAATAGTAGTGGGGGGAAATGGGGAGCACTTCAAAAATGGTGCACTTTCCAAAATTTAAAACCGTTATATCTCAAAACTGAGTAAAGATATCAAATTGAAACTTAGTCAGATTGTAGAACTAATTAGTCTTTAATTTTGGTAAAATTTTTAAGTTAGGGGATGTAAGAAGAGCGAGGTCAATTAAGGTGATAAGCAAAAATGTCGAAAATTTTGAGTGATTGTTTTAGGATTCTGGTGAAAGATACAGAGTTTAAATCTTGCTTGTGGACACATCTATTTGATGGACATAGAAAAAAATAATAATTTGTTCCACAATTGTTATGCACCGACCCCCCTGGCCTAACGTTCGCAAGGTGTTTCATGTGCAATGAAAAAACACTCAAACTGAAAATTTTTGAATTAAATTTTAAGGTAGAAACTTAACAACATTCGAAATAAAAAAATCACCCAATATACGAAATATTAACCGGTCGAATACATTCGAAACTTCTACCCCTTCTACTCCTATTTTTAAAAGTTTTTATTAGAAAAGTTATCGGGAGTGTAAATTGAATCCCGCCGTTTCCCAATAGATGGCGCCAGCAGTAAATGCTGTTCAACAATGGCGGATAAGAGATGTCACGTAGTAAACTTAGGCATCTGTCAACAACTCCTCATCATTAGATTTGGGAAATTTTTTTTGGCGTCTTACACTTTTTTGAGCGCGAATATGTCGAAGTTTGAGCCAAATTAGCATCATTTGCGGTAAGTTTTTTTTTGCCTTCAATTCTAAAAAAAAATTTGCGGCTGAAACGCGCCGAATGATTATTTAAACTTGTGGTGATGGTGATATTAGTGAATGAACGTGTCGCCAATGGTTTCAACGCTATAAAATGGGTGGTTTTGGCGTGGAAGATAAGGAGGTGGGAGACAAGGAGCAGTTAAAAAATAGCAACAAGCAAATTCGTTGAGCTAGGGTGCAACCTAGCGTGTTGGGCTTGTAATGCGAAGGTCGTGAGTTCAAATCTCGGTCGAAGCAATATATAATTCCAGCACATTATCTGCTTGGATATACTTTGGCCACCTCAATCTACGAAAAATGAAAAATTCGTAGATAGAGGGTTGTGCGAAGAGCTAACAACTCTTCCGCATGAAGTAGTGAAAAATGTTAAGGAACCTAAATGTCAGGAGGCCAAGGTCCGATTTGGGCTGTAGTGCCATTGTAGAAGGAAATTCGTTGAGCGTGACTCAACAAGCCATTTCACATCGCTTGAAAAGCTTGGGAATAATGCACAAGGAAGAAAATTGGGTGCCATACGAGATCAAGCCAAGAAACGTCGAGCGGAGTTTTTTCATATGCAAACAGCTGCTCCAACGGCAAAAAAGGAAGGGTATTCCGATAGATAACGCATGGCCTGGCTGAACAGCTCTTCCATTCTTACGGAAAAGTCAAAAATTGGGTCGATTCGTGGATCGACTCAAAAGTAGAGCAGTTTTTTCGACGCGCGTGCGTATGCTGCGAGAAAGATAGGAAAAAGTTGTGGATAGCGACGGACATTTTTTAAATATAAATATTTAGCCACTTTTGCACAATAAAAAAAAAAAAAAAACGGCGATTTTCAATTTTGTACTCCCAACATATGGAAGGGCGGGTTATCAATAAAATGATTCAGGCAGCAAATTTACTTAAACCGGCACTGAATGGAAGATCTGTGGGTTCAGTTCCATCTCTTTTTCATTTCATAGGCAAAAAACTTTATTGATGCCTTGCGGCTCGACTCGAAAAATATTCCGATTTAGATAGCAGGTGAGCGTTCGAAGTTTTTTGCACACGTACATACCTACGAGTACTTTCGAAATATAATCTTTACTTGAACGTGTAAGGCCAGCTAATTCTTCCGATTTAAATTTTTAATGACAGAAATCACCAAACCCATGGTAACTACCACTATAATATATTCGGTTTCAGTTCTGATAAACCTTAAAACCTAACTTTCTTTTGTTATGAGTACAATTTCACCTTTAAATCATGCATGATTCAAGATTTTCTTTTACAACTCAGATGATAAAAGCCTTTTGAAAATACCTCATTCTATAAGCCAAGCCCAACGGCATTATGTTCAGAGCCCACAGGTCAAAAAAAATCTCCCGGATTTTATATTTAAGCTTAAGAACCTTTTCTGCACATACATATGTATGTAAGAATGGTAGCAAATTAAAAAGGATTTTCTTTTCGAAATTCCATATTCTCAGAACAGCTTCGGCTTCATTCAACAGGTTTTATCGTGATAAATGAACATTTTACCCCATCTATTTGATTGTTGGCACACCCCCATTTTAGATCCATATAAACATTGTCGTATGTGTTTGTACACATGTACAAAGCAGCTAAGAGTCCTTTCATAAAACTTTTATGTTTCCGGTCACGAAAATGAAATGGTTTGCTCGCACATATATGCTTCAAAAAAAAAAAAAAGTATGGTGCTAAATAGCTCGAAATATCGCGCTTTCACACATGTGACGAAAAGTTGTAATTTGGAAAATTGTGTAAGTTTGTTTGAACTGAGTTTCGACCTTTTTCAGAGACGAGTATAGAAATTATGCTTGTTGCATCGGAAATTGGTTTGGCCAAAGTTTTCGCTGTGGATTTCGAATTAAAAGGAAAAATTTCCGGATTTGAAAGTGACATTTCGGTCTCTGCTGAGACGTTTTGTCAATCAAATTCCTGTTAAGACCCCCTTTAGACAGAAACAGCTTTCTTCCACACGATCCTAAGCATAGATCTTTACCTGTTGCCAGAGTTTTTTTTATTCCTCTGGCCTTCTGCTCAACTGCTCGCTACATATGCTACATGATTTGGTGAATGTTTTCACAGTGCATTTCGAAACGAAAGAAAAGATTTCCGGATTCTACACTGTTACACTTTATTATTCGTGACGTTTCGGTCGCTGCTGAGATAAAGAGTTTGATAAAGGTCTTAGCAGAGGCCGAATCGTCACGAATAATAAAGCGTAACAGTGTAGAATCCGGAAATTTTTTCTTTCATATGCTACAGGTTTGGCGATGTTTCCTCAAAGTTTGACCGATCCACTGCTACTTCTGCCTTTGAATTTCAATACCCATTTTAGGTTGTCCAGTTCTACTCCAAAGTTCGTCGTTGGAGATCACTTCTGGCCAGAATATTCCTAAAATGCATCGGAGGCATTGGTTCATGAAAGTTTTCAGTTTCTTGGTAAGTCAAACGGTCACTTTCCAAGTAGTATGACCATATTACAAGACGGATTTGACGCATACGTCAAAAACTCGCAGCTTCGTGCGAAGGAAGATCTCTCTTAACCTCCAGAAAGGGGAAAGGATACCGAAGGACTGACGAGCTTCATTTTTTGTAGCAGTTTGATTAATGTCTCAGCAGAGAACGAAACGTCACATTAAAGCACAACAGTATGAAATACGGAAATCTTTCCTTCTAAGTGTTGGACATTATTTGAAGTTAAAATAACAATGCAGAAAAGATTTGGAATTATTTTTACATTGCATGAAATATTTCGTATAAGGTACGCAATGTTTTTCAACACCAAATCACAAACTTTTGTGTAAATTTATAAAATAACTTTACGATTTTTTCTGAGCCGCAAAATAATTATAATCGTAGTATTATGTAAATTAATTATGAAATAACAATTTAAATGATTATTATTATTTTTTTTTTCAATTAATTATGATTATTATTATTATTTTTTTTTTTTTCAAATAATTATGACCTTTTTTTTTTTTTTTACAGAATGATCTGTGTTATAGGCAATTTTGGCCTTTATGTGCAATGCACAAACACAGTCATTGAAGGCAGGGATGGGATTGGGAAAGGGGAGTGAGAACGACTGTGACGAGTGGAGAAGCTGGTTTTATTCAGTTGTACTGGCTGATACTGACAAATATTTGCAAGTGTTATGGGGACTGAATGATAGAAAGCGAACAGAAACCATCTAACTGAGTACCTTCTTGAAGTGGAACTGTTTCACTTTTACACTGTTTGTCCATTTTATTTCGAATTTTGTTTATTACCAGTAGCAACTGAAAATTCGTGATTAAAAAATCCCTCTGGGGTGGGAATCAAACCCACGACCTATTGACTGTGAAGCAAGCACGTTGCCCACTACGCCACGGAAGCCTCAAACCCTACATTGGTCTGTGATTCTTTAAGTAAAATTTCTGCTGCTACGCGCACGAAGTATGGAACCGCCAAATGCCTTACCTACTTTTTAATTAAGTTTTCTTGAGATGAAGATCCCAACAGCGTCGATTACTTACCCGGAAGTCCACATAAATAACTTTGTTATTTCAGAATGAAATGGGCCTCATCAAATACGAATACTAGGACTTACCTGAAACAAGAAAAAGAATAATGAAAGTACTTAAAGAGAAGAATATATAGACATAGTCGTAGCATAGATAAATAGGCCCGAATTTCAAGACCAAAATTAATTGGATCACTTTATATTTTCAAATTTAAATCTTAATATTATCTTCCGATTACGTAGAACTTTAAATTCAAACCATATTTATTACATTTCTTCTTCTTTCGAACTTACAGCCAGTTTTTTTGTATGTAGATCTGTGTTCAAAGTAAATTTCAATTTCATGCCCAATTAAAAATTAAATTAAGGACTAAAAAGTAGCCAAAGTTGCGAGGGTCGTCCTCCAAAGCTATAGTTCATTTAATTCTGTTTTTGGTAAAATGTACATTTTTTTTCTCTGAGCAGGTATACATGAAAATACATGCATACACATACAAAGAAAATCTGTTTGTTGTTTTCATTCAGTTTATACGTCTGTTTCATCTCAATGAATTCTACGTAATCAACACTGATAACGACAAGGACGTGGAATCCTTGAAAGCATTTTTTTACTTATGTCCCATGCTTTTGCGTTATCGTTGCGGTAACCATCAAAACTTTCCTTCATATCCGCAAATAAATTCGGTAAATTTGTCGTACCTTTTGTACGAATCAGCATACTCGTAACCGAGATACTTTTAATCAAAGGTACAAAATGTTCTATAGACGAAAAATCTTCAATAAGGAAGGGCACTTAACAGAGTAGAACTTTGCTTTTCAAGTGGAATTGAAATGAGGGAAAGTTCACTGGAAATTTTCTACCGGAACGAGAGAAGATACTTGAGCTACTCCGTAATTTGGATTTTTGGTCCGTAATGGAAACCATAATCTGCTTGAAATATTATTTCACCCATCATGCAAGGAACAATATGAAAAAGAAATACTATTGTTAAAGTACTCGTTCTTAAAATGCTTATCTCGACAAAAGGTTTCATATCTCGTTAATAAAATATTATAATTTTCTTTTAAATGAGACACATAACCGGGCAGCAGATGGGATAAAAATTCGGCTGTACTGGTGAAAAAGTAAATTAAATTTCTGCAAAGCGAACACTGCTCAGTCGGATTAGAATTTTGGGGCGAAACGTTGCGATCTCGATGTTTTTTTACCTCATTGTTTTTTTAATGTTAGAACTTTTTATACCCTAGATAAGTGGTCCCCAAAGTGGGTTCCGCCGAACCCTGAGGTTCCACCAAAAGAGGGTTAATGTTATTGATAAAAAAAATAAGAATTGTTTGTAATATTGTTACATGTAAGCCCTAGCCGCTTATCGCTTGTTCGCAATCTTCGACATTCTCGAAAGAAGCAACAACAATTAAACGCGCACGAAAATACCGATTAGGTATATGACCGCACTGTGCCGCTCATTGAATGATCAAGATCTTCAACCCGAAACAATTCTCAGTGCTAAAAACACCAGCAAGTTCTTTACCGAGAACGCAACAACAATTACACGGACACACATATTACTTATATATACAATGATGTATAGAAGCGACCGACAGAGATCGGCCGAAAGGGAAATGATGTATAAATTCGGCCGAAACAGAAATAATATATAGAAGCAACTGACAGCGAGCGGCCGACAAGGAAATGATTCGGCCGAAAGCGGTCGGCAAAGAATGATATAAAAAGTGCGAGCGTTGGTGAAGGAGTAGTCAGTTTTGAGTGGATAATTGGACTAGAGTTTCAAAACAGTAAGCAAGTCAGCAGGCGATGGCCGGGATAAGCGAGCGAGAAGTTCGTGTGATCGATAGGCGGGAATACGTCCTGTGATCGTCGTGAGATCATTGATAAGCGAAAGAGCGATGAGTGTGAGTGCTGACTAGAAATATTGTGAGCGAAAAGCGTGTAGCGATTAAGTTGAAAGACGAATAAATGAAGTTTGACGGTTAAACTAAAGTGAACTAGTTTTATTATTTTTACTTAAAATCCAGCGAATCCTAACGCACTTCAATATGTTCAGAGTTTACTATCTCAGTGTCTCAAGCCTTGGCTCCACTGCATTCTAAAATAATTCAAAATCCGACCATAGCAATAGGAATAGTTTCACTCTATTTTTTCAACGGTCATTCAGATCTCTGAACGAAACAAAACTCTCTCGCTTAAAAGGTATAAACCGGGGAATTACCGCATGGATGGCACGTATTTTTTTGTATACTCTAATGAAATCTGAGAGTATATTGTGTTTACCTTACCGTTTGTAACGCAAAGAGATAATACACGCCAAGGGTACAGAAATATTTGTTTTCGCTGAAATACCTCAATTCCCAGTGACCGTCTTATTGTCTGTCTACAACATAACTCTCGAAAGCTTTGACCTATCATGCTGAAATTTGCCATATGTCATTTTTAGCGCAAAATTAACTTTAAGTTCGTTAACGGGCCACATCCCCTTACACCTTCTACGCCCTCCCATACTAATGTCATGAAATTTCGAAATTTAAAGAAATTGATTTCTTTCCAAACCTATTTCAGCTATTGGCTTGAAAATTAGGTTATAGTATAATGATTTGGATGTCATTAACGTCAAAAAATATTGATCCGATCCCTTTACTCTTTCAACCCCCTCCCATACAAATGTACAATTTTCTAAAATGCATTTATTCGGTTTGCATTGCAACTAGCAAAGCTAAAAGAACGAATTTTTGCCATAACTCATTTTATAACAATTTCAACTAGTTTTGTAAAAACTATCAACTTCACCTCACTCCTACCCCGTCCCATACAAATTTCACGAAATTTCGGAATTATATTTCTCCAAAACCGTCAAAGCCATCAAATTTAAATTTTGAGAACAGTACACTATTATATTGTAATTATCACTGATATTGAAAAACTTGGTTTTGATTCGAATACTCCTTTCACCCCCTCCCATACAAATGCACAATTTTGGTAAATGCATTTAATCGATTTTCATTGAAACTATTATAGAAAAAGTAGAAACCTAAAATTTTGCCAGAATTTCTCCCTTAATAATTGCAATAAATGTTAAAAAACTTCGCTTCACTCCTTTTACCACCTCCCATACAAATTTATGTATTGGAAGTCCGAGAAAAGTATTTCTCCTTCAAACATGAGAGCGATTGACTTTAAAATTATAACAAAGCAATGTGATTAGGATGTTGATAAGCAGTTTCAAAATCATCCAAGACCTCCAACGTTCTCTGCCACCGCCCATACAAATGCCATAAATTCAGACAAAATTTATTCAATTTCCTCGAAAATTGTGAAAGCTGCAAATTTTAAATTGAGCATGAAACATTCTGTGTACTACGTTCGGTGTTATATACAAAAATTACAAACCTCCCCCTCTACTTTTACCACCTCCCAAACAAAAGTCACTATTCGAAAGAATTTGAGATGACAAATTTTTCGGTACAATAAACTTTTTCATATTTCATCTAGAGTATCATATGATTGGGATTTACGCCTAATCATAATTCTGTTATGTTTGTATAAGTAAGCGCACATGCGGTTGGAAACCCGGGTTCACCGGTATATTTTCCAGAACCGGAAACCAATTCTGACTAGGCCTCAGAACCGGAAAACGGAAGAAATTGCTTGTTGAGTTGTTAGTTGAAATTTTATTCGCCATAAAAAAATTCCACTGTAGTCTAAGCATATTGTGTTTGCCTTACCGTTTGTAATGCTAAGAAATAATGCTCGCAGAGAACCACCAAGGGTACGGAAATATTTGTCGTCGCTCAGAAACCTCGATTCCGAGTGACTGTTTGTCCGTATTTATTAGGGAGCATATGCCGCAATTTTTCGTCGGAAATCTTTTTTACAATTTGTGAGATGCTCATTTCTTCCTAAAAACACCAATTCCTTGAAAATTGTCAAAATCGTCTTAAAAAACAGTCTATATGTCAGGTTTAGGTAAGCCAAATTTAACTATATACCACAAAAATTAAATGTTTAAATGCCTGTAATCGAACCTTATTTTTAATTTTTTAATTTGCAAATTTGCAAATTTTGCTATTTTTCGAGTCCTTTTCACACTCTCCCGTTTTTCGGAGTATTTTTATAGTAATGTACGCAAAAAAAGACAATACCGGTAAAAAAACATCGACATCGAAAAATTTCGCCAAACAGATCTTTTTTTATCTATTTCGATTCGACTACTAGTTTGCTTGCTTAAACCAAAAGTTGCATAAGTCAGCGTGTAAACGGATCTGCAACCGTGCGGAGGATGGAAGGAAATTCATCAAAAAATTACGCCATTAACTTGCACTCTAAAAGTAACCTTAATCGTTACGAACTTGATTAATATTGAAAGGAAAGATTTCCTGATTCTACACTGTTACGCTTTATTATTCGTGAAGTTTCGGTCTCTGCTGGGACATTTATCAAATTCATCGATAATTACAGAAGACTATTATTTTATACAGAATGGGGTTAATTGGGTGTGGGAAGGGTAATTTAGGATTAAATTAGTTAATTCTTCTTCTCACACAAATAATAGCTTTCTGTAATTGTCGATTAGTTTGATAGAGGTCTCAGCAGAGACCGAAATGTCACAAATAATAAAGCGTAGCAGTGCATAATCCGCAAATCTTTCCTTTCAATTAGAAATGTGCCGCGAAAATATTCACCTAGCTTTATTTTGACAGATATACTATGGTGACCGTAATTTACCATTATTCACAATCGATATTTCTATTATAACATTTCATGATACATTTTTAGCGTCGAATAAATTTTCTATGGCTAGACTACAAAATTTCCTTTCTAAAAAAAACAACTTGCATGCCAATGATATTCCTGAATCAAACATACATAGGATAGACGGTAGGCAATCAAAAGCATGAATAATTTCATTTGATTTTAATGTTCCCAAACCTTCTTAGCACAGCATCTCAACTAATTATGTACATGCATAAATAGAAGCAAGCAACATATGAATATAAAGCACCGATTTCGTATATTCAAGTTCAAGATAAGATGGGGTACTTTTTCTCGTCTAAATTCTTGCATACTTGTATAATTTAATTTTCTTGATATAATGAAAAATGTATTTTTTGAGTCCTTTTGCTCTCTTTGGTATGCGAGTATGTTAATGATGAAGAATTTTATAGTACATGTCTCAGGAGTTGCACAGAATATATCATTAGGTTCGATCTTAGAATATGTAGACCAGAAAACGAATTCTTCTACAGAGTCCTATAAAAAATCGATAGCCATAAAATCTATATCTATCTATTATTGTTCTTTTTTGACCCCAACAAATCCGTCTTTATACTAATAAACAAGTAGGGTCGAAAAAATATAATTTACATACAAAGAAGTTAATATCAAAACTATGCTTTCTCAGTATAAAAAAAACTATTTCAAAATGTTATATTATTAATAAAAACTTTGAAATTTGTAAAAATTTCAAATCAGTTCTCTCCGTTGAAAGGGTTATTTTTTGGTTATGGGAAAAAAACTTTCTCATCAAATATAACAAAATGTTTGTTTATAAAATTTGCTCCTCTTAGTACCACTGGTACAAAAACATTTGTTATGGTTCAAAACACTCGATTCTGAGTGACCGTCTCTCCGTCTGTCAAGCATAACTCTCGAACGCTTTCAGTTATCGTGCTGAAATTTTTATACTCTAGATGAAATCTGAGAGTATTATAAGTTTGCTCTAAACTTTGTAACGCTAAGAAATAAGGCTCGGAGAAAAAAATGAATGATACAGAAGTTAATATTTCAAAAACCTCAAAAACGAATGTCCTTACGTCCGTCCGTCTGTCCGTCCGTCTGTTCGCTCACTAGCTTGAGAACACGTTGAACTAGAACGTTCAATTTTTGTACACGTTGTTTTTGTCAAAAAAGTAAGGTCAAATTTGTGAACGGGCCAAATCACTCCACCTCTTCTACCCCCTCCCATACAAATGACGCATTTTCGAGATTTGACAGTAAACAGATTTTCTCGAAAAGTATAAAATCAGTATAAAAGCTATTGATCTGAAATTTGGAACATATTTTTATACCAATTTCAATTTACCGTATAAAAATTATTTAAATTCCTCCACTCCTTCTACTATAAACCAATTTACTTAGTATATAAAAATGTATCGAGCTGAATTTTTGAACAAAATATTTATTTATAATTATTAGTAAGACCGAAAAAATCAGACGATTAGCTTCACTTCTTCTACCTCCTCCCATACAATATGACACCATTTCACAACTTTTCGAAAAGTCGATTTTCCTGAAAAGTTTGAATGCTTATGATCTGCGATTGGAAAAATGTTAAATGCATGATATTCATAGTTATTTCTGAAAAACTCAACAAGAACTTCCCACTCCTTCTGCCACCTCCCATACAAACTGCACAATTTCACTAAATCCAATACACTAATTTTTTCAGTACTTGTTAAATTTTTGAAGCTTACATTTTCAATAGAACATTCTGATAGCAACTCTAGCATGATGTGAAAAAATTGGTTCAATGCCGTTACCCCTGCTCAAATTTCTTAAAATCAAAAAAATGTCTCTTCATCTAGAGTATCGAATGATTGGGCCTTAAGCCTAATAGTAGTACTTGCATGTTTTTTGTTTCATTTTTAGCAAAAAAGAAACGACCCACTCTGCTAAGTGCGAATTAATAGACAGTTTTCGGAGCCCGGAACAGTTTCCAAAATAGCATTTTTTCAATTTGGAACTAACATTGAAACTAGCAAAATTGTTTCTATAATAAATAATTGCAATTAATTTTGAAAAAAATATCAACTTCACCTCATTCCTTTTACCCTTTCCAAAACACGAAATATCAATTAAATTAATTTTCTTTGGAACAGTCAAAGCTACCGACTTGAAATTTTGAGCAAAGTATAATAATGCAATTATCATTAACGTCGTTTTGATTCGAATACTCTTTAAAAAAAAAAAAAAGAACCGAACACAACTTAGGGAGTCACTCTATAATGCTATACACAGTTGTGTCGGTACCCCTTCCATAAAAATCCAAATTTTTCTTAATCGCATTATAAAAATGTCCATAAAACTAGTAGAAACTTAAGAGTGTACCAGAATTTGTCCCTTAATAATTGCAATAAATGCCAAATAAAATCAATTTCAGAAAAACAATGCCCAATTTCTTTAAAAATTGTGAAAACGACAAACTTTAAACTCAGCACGAAACGGTGTCATATACAAAAATTACAAACCTCGAAATAATCCAAAATAATAAAAGTATACTAAAAATATGAATCACTCTGTTCAAAAACAATTGCCCTATACCTAGTCTAACCATAAATATTGTTACAAGGTTTGGCAACCCTGCAGAAAGGAACCGTTATATTGCATTTCTTAAAAATTGAGCTAATCGCTATAGTACGCTTGTGCTTGATGCATTTGTCATCATTTGAGTTTAATTTTTATTGTAGTGAACATGGATTGGGGTGACAAAGAAAATAGAATTGCTGTGATTGCACTTCATAAAGTAGGAATGCAACCAAGTGATATTTTTAAGACTCTGCATACCCTTGGTATAAGCCGAATGTTTGTATATCGGGCTATTGAAAGATTTAATGATACGTCTGGAGTAAGTGACCGTGAAAGAAGTGGCCGTCCGCGAACTACTCGAACACCTCAAGCGGTTAAAGCCGTGCGCGAGAGAATTCGCCGTAATCCTCTTCGGAAACAAAAAATTTTATCGCGTGAGATGAAAATACCCCAAAGAACAATTTCACGTATCATCAAAAGTGACTTGGGGTTGGGTGCTTATCGTAGATCTACCGGGCATTTACTAACAGATTCGTTAAAAAAAATAGAGTGGAAAAATCAAAACGATTACTTTGCCGGTACGCAAACCAAGAACACCGTAAAATTTTGTTTACGGACGAAAAAATTTTTACTGATGAAGAAACATTTAATAAACAAAACGATAGGGCTTATGCTCGCAGTGCCAGAGAAGCTTCTCAAGTTGCCCAAAAGGTTCAAAGAGGTCATCATCCAACCACAGTAATGGTTTGGTGGGGTGTTACAACGGGGTGACAAAGTTGCATTTTTGTGAGAAGTGCGTCAAAACGTCTGCCAAAATTTATCAAGAAAGTGTCCTTGAAAGTGTAGTGAAACCTCTCAACACGTCATTATTCAAAAATCAGCCTTGGAGTTTCCAGCAAGATTCTGCACCAGGTCATAAGACGAAGTCAACCCAAAAATGGCTTGAAGAAAATGTTCCAGATTTTATTAAAGCTGAAGATTGGCCTTCCTCTAGCCCAGACCTGAATCCGCTGGATTACGAATTATGGTCTGTCTTAGAGCAAATGACGTGCTCTAAAAGACATCCTAATATCGAATCCTTAAAGAAGTCTCTTACACATGCAGTCGCCAACTTTCCGATTGAAGTCGTGCGTGCTTCTATAGATAAGTGGCCAGCTCGATTAAGGGCTTGTGTAAAGGTAAAAGGCAATCACTTCGAATAACTTGTTGCAATTTCCGTTGTTGACAATGCATTTAATAAATAAACAATAATTTCTTAACATATAGCACCTCTTTTATTGAACAGTGCTTCAAAAAGTTTGTAACAGTATTTATGACTAGACTAGGTAGTTATGCGGGAAGTACACAAAAGAAAAGTAAAAAAAATAATATAACGTTAAGCCCACTTTTACATAAGCGCTATGTACAAAATATTGTTACATTAGGATTAAGTATGAAATGAAATAATAATGTTAACATCGACTCCGACCTACTCACTTTGTTGATCTTTAAAAAAAAAACTCTGCGGGCGGACAGATTAGCTTACAATTATCCTCGATTCCAAATTGCACTGGTAGCATTGGACTTACGAGGAGATGGAGCCGATACTTCACTTCTCTGCTTCTACCACCTCCCATACTGAATTCACTACTCGAAAAAATTTGAGATGGCAAAATTTCCGGTACATTAAGCTCTTTCCCATTTCATCTAATATAATTGGAATCAATCATAATTCAGTTACGTTTTATGATTATTATTGTTCTAGATTTTCACAGATTAAGGAGGAATAGATATAATAACGCAGGCACTCGCGGCCTTCGCATTGTAGGCTAACACGCGAACCACTTGGCTTAACCCATACGGTATTAAAAATGTTTTTAAAAAAAGCCAAGAAAACGCAAAACTTTTGAAAGAAAAACAAGTTATTCAAAGGTAAGGTAACACTCCCTCTGACCCTCTACTACTTAAAAGAACAATTTCCAACAATTCCAATAACTCATTTATGTATATAACCAACATATAAAAAAGGTACGAACCTGAAATAAAGCACAAACATCATTCCTAAAAGCGAAATTCCCTCACAGTTTCTAAGCCCTCCCATACAAATGTAGAGTCACATTTTTTTTACGGCACCGAGTATAATTTAAGGGGTTACCCTTTAATGCAATGCACGGTTATGTTGGTATAGGAAGTGGAAGTATTAAGGTGGAGAGATTCAAAAATAAAAGAAGACATTGTTATTCAAGTTCCGCAGGTTGTACTTGTTGGGAAACAAACTATCTGCCTAATCATTTTCAAGTCTTGATGTAGAATAAGCTCATAAATTTATGATTTACAACACCCCGAATATCTAGGAATTTACTGCTACTGTGAATCATATACATATGTATATGTACTATCGGGAGTACAAATTGAAACCCGCCGTTTCCCAAAAGATGGCTCCAGCAGTAAATGCTGATCAAAAATGGCGAATCAGAAATGTCACATGGTAAACTTAGGCATCTGTCAACAACTCCTCATCATTAGATTTGTGAAGTTTTATCGGCATGATATATCATCTTGTGCGCGGATATGTCGAAGTGTGAGCCAAATAAGCATCATTTGCGGAAACTTTTACTTTTACTTTATTATTTTAATAATAAGGTATTGTGATCGACTTGGAAAAAAAAAAAATTTGCTACCCTGAAATGTTGTTTTTTCGCGTTTCATGACTAAATTAGCCTAAAAATGCAAAAAAAAATCCGTCTTTCTGTACGCCGTACGCCGGTGTGAACGCTCAGCGCACATTAACTCCCAAACCCTTCAAGATAGAAAGTTCATTTTTGGGGGATTGTAGATAGTTGCGGATCTCAGGCAGATACCCATTTTGGGAGGTGTACGGGTTCAGGGGGAGGCGGGGGGAGCGCTAAAGCCGAAAAATACGAATTCAAATATCTCAACCATGGTAACAGCTAGGAAGCTAAAACTCAACACACAAATAGAGGGGTTTGTGGGACAACTTTTAAAAATAATTTAATTTTTTTATCCATTGGCGTCCGAAAAGGGGGGGCTAAAACCAAATTGTCGGCCGAATTATTTTTTCAAATGATTATATCTTCGAAATTACTTATCGTAAAAAATTCATATTTTGGGACCGTCAAGGTGGCATATAGTTCCATCAGCTTAGAGAGTGGTTAATTATCGTATGGGGAAGGGTCAGGGGGGGTGCAAAGAAAAACACTTAAAAATGAATATCTCAACTATCTCTTAAGCTATGTAATTGAAACTTGAAACTTATATTAAGTTATACTGGGAAAATACAAAAAAAATATAACATCTTGAAATAATAGTAGTGTGGGGAAATGGGGAGCATTTTAAAAATGGCGCATTTTTCAAAATTACGAATCCTTATATCTCAAAAAAGAGTACAGATATCAAATCGAAAATTTGTCAGATTGTAGAACTACATAATAGTTCATTTTGTTAAGAATTTTAAGATGGGAGGTGTAAGGGGAGGGAGGTGATAAGCAAAAATGTCAAAAATTTTGAGTGATTTTTTTGGGGCTCTGGTGAAAGATACAAAGTTTAAATTTTGCATGTGGATACGTCTATTTGATGTACATAGAAAAATAATAATAACTTGATCCATAATTGTTATAAACCGACCCCCCGGTCTAACGTGCACAAGGTGTTTCATGTGCGTTGAAAAAAACACATAAACTGAAAATTTTTGAGTGAAATTTTAAGGTAGAAACTTGAAAATTTGCAAAATGCATTTAAAAAAAATTCCTAAATATACGAAATATTAACTGGTCGAAAACCTTTAAAACTTCTACCCCCTCCCATACAAAATTATTTTTTCGACCATTTTAAGAAATCAATTATCACCTAACTATTAAAAGCTATCAAGCTGCAATTCTACATACAAACTTACAAAAATAATTGAAATTAAATTACGTTAAAAGTTTTGAAATCGCGATTGCCCTTCTACCCCCTCCCATACAAAAGTATGATTTCGACCAATTTCATTAAATCAACTAATAATCAACAAATTAAAAGCTACGAACTTGAAATTTTGTACGAGCATCTTACAACAGAAAAGAAAGAAAATTGCATCACAAGTCTTACGATTCCCCTCCGTCCACTACCCCCTCCCATACAAAATTATTTTTTCGAGCATTTTTAAGAAATAAGTTGTCAGCTAACTCTTAAAAGCTATCAACTTCAAATTTTGCAGAAAAACTTATAAAAATAATTCAAATGAAGTTGTTTCAAAAGTTTTAAAATTGCGTTTGCCCTTCTACTCCCGCCCATCCAAAACTATGATTTCGACCAATTTCATTAAATCAACTAATAACCAACAAACTGAAAGTTACGAACTTGAAATTTTATACAAGCACCTCACAAGAGAAGCAAAATAAAACTACATATCAAATTTTACAATTCCTCTACCTTCTCTACTTCCTCCCATACAAATGTTCGGTTTCGTGAATGTAAAATACACCAAATTTTATGAAAATTCTATGCAACTTCGTCTATGAAATACATTATATGCAGAGAATATTGGACGTGATTCATTGAAAAGCTATTAACATCCACCCACCCTTACTATTACCCCTCCTCCTCCCCTCATACAAACCCAAACTTGCAGAAACGAATGAAATATTGTTAAATTGACAACAGCCCTGCCCAAGAACTCCCTTTCACTTAGCCTTCCCTAACCACTCTAACCTGCATATTGACTTTCCACTCATCCGCAACTTGTCCCAAGAATAATAAAGTATCGCCCAACTTGTTAGCAGTTTATTTGCCTTCAATTCAAAAAAAATCTGCTGCTGAGGCGCGTCGAATGATTGCTGAAACTTATGGCGAGGGTGCTATTATGTTGCGAATGGTTTCAACGCTATAAAATGGGTGATTTTGGCGTGGAAGACAAGGAACGTCACGGAGCGGCTAAAAAGTTTGAAGACGCAGAATTGGAGGCATTACTGGACGAAGATTCATCCCAAACGCAGCAAGACTTGCAGATTCAATGGGCGTAACAAAGTAAGTCATTTCTCATCGTTTGATAAGTTTGGAAATGATGCAAAAGCGAGGAAATTGGGTACCATATGAGTTGAAGCCAAAAAACGTCGAATGGCTTTTTTTCACATGCGAACAGCTGCTTCAACGGCAAAAAAGAAACGATTTTTTTCAATCGCATCATCAGCTGGTGCTGAGAAGTGCATCCATAACAATAATCCAAAGCGAAAAAAAAAACAAATGTATTATGAGCTACTGCAACCGGATGAAACTGTGACGGGAGATCGCTACATTTGAGCCGAGCATCGAAGGAAAAACGCCCGCAATACGAGGAGAGACATGATAAAGTGAATTTGCTGCACGACAACGCTCGGCCACATGTTGCTTACGTTGTGAAAGCCTACCTGAAAACACTGAAATGATGAGTTCTACTCCACCCGCCGTATTCTGCGGACTTCGACCCTTCCGACTACCACGTATTCCGATCGATGACGCATGACCTGGCTGAGCAGCACTTTCATTTTACGAAGAAGCCAAAAATTCAGTCGATTGGCTCGAAAGAAGAACAGTTTCTTCGACGCAGAATCCGTATGCTGCTAGAAAGATGGGAAAAGCTTGTGGCTAACGATGGGCATTTCTTTGAATAATAAATATTTAACCATTCTTGTACAATAAAGGCTCGAATTATGAAAAAAGCGGCGGTTTTCGATTTGTACTCCCAATATATATAAAATGTTTTAACCTTGATTATTAACATCCCTTCTACCACGCCCTATACTTGCATAAATAATCGAATGAAATACATATTGAATCTTGAGAACAATATAAAAACCACAGAATTACAATTGGGCGTAAAGCCCAATCATATGATACTCTAGATGAAATGGGAAAATATGACATCTCAAATTCTTTTGAATAGTGAATAGTGAATTCAGTATGGGAGGTGGTAGCAGCAAGAGGAGGTGGTTTGACCTTTTTGTATATGACAACAAACGTGGTATGCGAAAATGATTCGTGCTGGATTCAAGAAATTTGTATAGGAAGGTGTAGGAGTGGGAGATGTAGCCCGTTCACGAGCTTAAAGTTTTGTTTTTTTTTTTGCTAAAAATGACACACAACAAAGTTCAGCTCAAAACGATCGAGAGTTATGTTGTAGACAGACGGACGACAAATATTTCTGTCTGCTCTGCTATTTATATAGCATTGTAAGCGGTAAGGCAAACACAATATCCTTTCAGATTTCATCTAGAGTATAACTATGGATAACAATCACAGCTAAGTGTAAAATTATTGACAGTTCCCGGGCCTCTTTTATCTTCCGCCTTAATCAGCATATTGGCTTTTTACGTATCTCCAATTTGTCTCAAAAATAATAGTGTTGCCCGACAGATATTTCTTTTGGTACAGGCAAAATACATGTCTTACCACCACTGTATAAAGTTCTATATACAAGGATATTATGAAGCATATCTTGATACTAATTAGGACTTAGATGAGTCCTTTTTATTAAAGAAGATAGGCAAAGATATTTGCATCAGCCGAGAACATTTATCTGAACCATCCCGCATAGTTAAAAAAAAAAAATACAAACATACACGTAGATATTTGCATAATGATTGGTTTGATTAATAATAAAATTATTTACCCTGGATTAACTCTATTCACTAATTTTCAGATATACACAAAAACTGAAAGTCGAATCGAAAATATATATGTATAAGCCAATCACTAACAAAAAACGTACTAAAGCTACAAATTATAGAAGTCGCTATATCAACGGTAGGGCAACATACTATATATGGAAAATATAAACCGCAAATTTAAAATTGAAATGAATGTGATCTCTAGATCTAGATTACAAGAAATACGTACTCTAGTAAAGAGTTGTACAAGTTAGTGACAAAATCTAATACCATACTATTCACCATTCGATCCCTCACGAATGCAGCATTTATTTTATTTTTTATTTTAGTGTTTTTCTTTTAAAATTTTGTAAAATCAAGGTTAATCGATTATTTAATTAAGAATCATTAACAGCACATATTTGAAGTTTTTCTTGCGAAACACGTTTTTGGAACACGGTTGAACTTACACGATAATAAGATTGTGTATAGACGAAATCTGAGAGTATTATTTTGTTTGCTGTAGTGGTTGTAACTTGTAACGTTAAGAAATAAGTCTCGTACAGAATCGTCAAGAAGAACAGAATCGTTTATTGTCTCTCAAAAGCCTCGCATTGAACTTAACGCTCAATTTCGTTATGATTTATATTGTTATATGTATATCTGTACAAGAACAACCAAAGTCATTTTTGCTAGAGACCAAAGTCAAATTTGGTTCTTCTTTTAACTAACATTTATAAACATTACAACTGACATTTGTTCGTTTGTTGAGATTCACAACAAAGTCTATTTTGTATTATGACGTTGCTTGTTATTGCACTTAACAGAGCAGGCTCAATATACACAGCTAGAACCTTAAAACCAAAAATTTTTGACATTGGTTGTTTTTGAATCAGGGTACAGATATAGATATTGAAATTGCTTTTAATTATACTAATTATAAATCGTTTATATGCGATTATTCTTTATTCCTTCTTATTCTTTGGTCATTGGCGTAGTGGGCAGCGTGCTTGCTTCACAGTCAACAAGTCGTGGATTCGATTCCCACTCCAGACAGTGAGATTTTTTAAGCATGAATTTTCAGTAGCTACTGGCGATGAAAAATTATTCGAAATAAAATGGGCAAAATGTGTAAAAGTGAAACAGTTCCACTTCAAGAAGATCTGTATACTCAGTAGATGGTTTCTGTTCGCTTTCTATCATTCAGCATCCCCATAGCATCTGCAAATATTTGTCAGTAGCAGTCAGTACAACTGAAAAATATACCAGCTTCTCCACTCGTTACGGTCGTTCTCACTTCCCGTCCACTACCTTTCCAATCCCATTCCTTCCCTCTATAACTATGTTTGTGCATTGTACATAAGGAGGCTTCCGTGGCGTAGTGGGCAGCGTGCTTGCTTCTCAGTCAATAGGTCGTGGGTTCGATTCCCACTCTAGACGGGATTTTTTTAAGCGCAAATTTTTCAGTTGCTACTGGTGATAAAAAATTAATCGCAATAAAATGGGGAAACGGTGTAAAAGTGAAACAGTTCCACTTCAAGAAGGCCTAGATACTCAGTAGATGGTTTCTGTTCGCTTTCTATCATTCAGTCCCCCATAACATCTGCAAACATTTGTCAGTAAGCAGCCAGTACAACTGAGCAATATACCAGCTTCTCCACTCGCTACGGTCGTTCTCACTCCCCTTCCCCAACCTTCCCAATCCCATTCCTTCCCTCCATGACTGTGTTTGTGCATTGCACATAAAGGCCGAAATTGCCTATAACACAGGTCATTCTGTAAAAAAAAAAAAAAAAAAGGAGACCGAAATTGCCTATAACACAGGTCATTCTGTAAAAAAAAAAATTAAGCCGACTAGCAAAAGTATCAGAGAAAAAGAAGAAGATTGGTGTCAATGTCCATTAAAACTGAAATAATAAGAAGCGTGAATATGAAAAATTATTGTACATTTTAAACAAATATATCGCTCTTATACTATATAATGATAACAATGTTACATAAATATCAAAATTTATACGTTATCGCGCAAGTTTTTATGAACTTGTTTGAAAGAAATACTCGTGGTTCGTGCTACAATACTTACATCCTGAGAGCTATGGTATTACTCATACTACGAACATTATTCAACACTAGAAAAGCAGAACCGATTACCCGACTAAGAAATATTACGATCTTGACCCCAAACCAAGATGAGATCTCTATCTTATCAGTCATCGGAAAGCTTAAAGTATTTCCCCAAAATGTAAACATTACGTGTTATCAAAATATATGTGACTAATATTTGTCTTGTAGTACACAATTCATTGATCATTTCGAGTCTTGTAGTATAGTCAGGAGAAGCCGGAAATATGACTAGTGCTAATACAACAATGCATAAGCCTTAATGAATTTACTGTCAGGTAATGAGGATGGAATTTCATTCATAAAATTTAAATTTACAGGTTCATGTCTTATACCACACATGAATTGACTAATAAGAAGTGTGTGATAAATGTTTTGATGTGTCTATATCGACACCATATTTCTGATGCTTATATGGCAATTTTAAAACGGGTATTATCGATTTCGACGAATTCAAATATTAGAGAATAGCCAAGACCTAATTTCTTAGTTCTTGAAAAGTTTTTATTAGAACGCTTTACATTAATTAGAACCATTTACATTAATATGTTATCATTTTTTAAAATTATGAACGTCGACTGCCAGTTTCGCCTTTGAATCTCAATGCCTATCTTAGACTGTCCAATTGAACTCCAAAGTTCGTTGTTGGAAAGAACTTCAGGTAATATATCCCTAAAATGTATCGGAGACATTGGTTTACGAATATTTGCAGTTTTCTTGGTAAGATCACCTTCCGTATAGTATAACCATATAACAATACAGATGGGACGCATGTTAAAAGTTTATTTTCCTTCTGCTCTCTTTCTGATCCAGTCCATTGTTTGTTGTCTTCCTTTTATTTTCCAAAAATCAATATTGTTTGATGGCACTGGAGAAAGAATATGAAATAACTTTCGCAATTCTGGCCAATTTCAGCAACTTTTCGAAATTTAATAACGAAACTCTTATCCATCCAATTAACTAGCGATGGTCGCACAATATGACAGAACTTAAAGAAACTTTCTCCATCGTTAAAATTCTCGCATAGGACATTTATTACACTTGTAATAAAACAATAAAATCTTAATCGTGTATAAATTTAGTTAGTTTAAGCGATATAACTTTTACACGAAATCATGTAGTTAGTCTCAAAATACGCCACGTTTAGATAAAACTTAAACGGTGGTAAGGATCTTCAATGGCTCATGGATAGACCAAAGGATGAGTTTTGTGTACTTGTCTTGTCGTAATTTTATCGCTGTCGTAAAATAAGAAAAATCACCAAAACTTAAATTAACTTTATATTGCAACGTAAACAATTATTTATTTGAAGAGAATCTAGTTAAATTTACAAGTGGGATTTGGCGGGGTTTTGTGGCAGGTTTAGTGATATACATACACATGTATGTAATTCGTAATATACGAGTATAATTTGATAGGAACTAAATGACGGAAATATGTCAATTCAAAAGCTTTAGTAAACTAGCCTATGAAGAATTGTATAATGTAGATACTGGTTATATTTAATTAATCGAAAATTTTTTGTCAATAACTTTAAATTTAACTCATTTCATTTCCTGCTTTATGATCTGGGATCTAATCGGGGATATAATTCCGAGTAGACAAAATGTAACGAGCACATCCTGTTCAAAAAGTAATAGACTGTCTATTGCGACTGAGCGGGAAATTTTCAAATCTAAGATCATTTTTAATTTTATTCATTACGACCGAATTTGTTTTTCGCGCGGGCGGTAGGTGAAGTATAAATTTAAACTTCCGATTTGTCCTTCGTTGGTTTTTTAAAAATTGTCGAGTGACAGCTCGGCCTACGGCCCTGCAGTCAAACACGTATTATTTGATACTTCTAATAATGAAATCCAAGAAAGTGCACAGGAACAATAAGCTGCAAATATAAAAAACGAATATACGACTTGTGCTCTGTTATCGCAGCGAGACGTGGATATTAACGCGAACTTATGAAGCAGTTAACGCATTTGGAAGAAAGGTCCTCCGACGAATTTTGGGACCTTTGAACAGAAGGGCGAATAAAATGCATCCATTGTATCAATGTTGTGTTAACTCTACGACGAGCCAGAAGCTTCAACATTCATCAAGCTATGTAAAATGCGGTGGACAGGCCATGTAGATCGAATGAAAGATAGAAGAATCCCCAAACGTGCTCTTAAAGGAAAAGCAAATGGTAACATACCAGTAGGCAAACCACGCAAACAATGGGAAGACTTGGTTGATGAAGACAGCAAAGCCATCTTAATAAACATAACAGAATTATGATTGGGTAAAGCCAAATCATATTATACTCTAGATGAAATAGGAAAGTTTGTTGTACCGGAAAATATGTCATCTCGAACTCTTTCGAGTAGTGAAAAGTGACTTTTGCATGTGAAGTGGTAAAAGCAGAGGGGGGAGGTTTGTATTTTTTGTATATAACGAGCGTAGTATACAAAATGTTTCATGCTGAATTTAAAGTTTGTAGCTTTCATAATTTTCGAGGAAATTGAACGATTTTTGTCTGAATTTATGGAGTTTGTGTGGGAAGTGGCAGAGAAAGTGGCAGGTTTTGGATGATTTTGAATCTGTTTATCAACATCATAATCACATTGCTAGGCTAGGATGTAGCCTAGTGGGTAGCGTGTTGGTCTTACAATGCGAAGGTCGTGAGTTCAAATCCCGGTCGACGTAATATATAATTCCTGCACACTGCCTGCTTGGATATACCTTGTTTACCTCTATGTGCGAAAATGAAAAATTCGTAGATAGAGAGTTGTGCGAAGGGCTGGATGTGGATGGGTTGTTATCCATAATAAATAATGAAAAACAAAAAATGTTAAGCAACCTGAAGGTCAGGAGGTCAAGGCCCGATTTTGGCTGTAGTGCCATTGTAGAAGTAGAAGAATCACATTGCTTTGTTACAATTTTAAAGTCGATAGCTCTCTTATGTTCGAAGGAGAAATACTTTTTTTGAATTTTCAATACAAAAATTTAAATGGGAGGTGGCAAAAGGAGTGAAGCCAAGTTCATATTTTTTTAGAATTTATTGCAATTATTAAGGGACAAATTCTGGTAAAATAATTTAATTGAAATTCCGAAAATTCGTGAAATTCGTATGGGAGGGGTAGAAAGAGTGAAGTTGATAGTTTGTCCAAAATTAGATGCAGTTGTGATAAAATTAATAGTAACAAATATTGGTTCCTTTCGATTTGATAATATGAATAAATGATGGGATGGGATGAGGTAGAAGGAGTAAGGGGATCAGATCAATATTTTTCGGCGTTAATGATATTCACATCATTACACTATAACCTAATTTTCAAGTTGACAGCTGAAATGGTTTCGGAGAAAAATCAATTTCTTTAAATTTCATAAAATTTGTATGGGACGGGGTAGAAGGAGGGGCGGATGTGGCCCGTTCACGAGCATAAAGTTACTTTTTTGCTAATAATGACATATGACAAATTTGAGCACGATAGGTCAAAGCTTTCGAGAGTTATGCTGTAGACGGATGCACAGAAAGACGGACAGACGGCCACTCGTAATCGAGTTTTTTGTGCGACAAAAAACATTTCTGTACCCTTGGCGACTCTGTGCGAGCATTATTTCTTAGCGTTACAAACGCTAAGGCAAACAAAATATTCTCTCAGATTTCATCTAGAGCATAATTAGCAGCTATAGGACGCAGTCTTTGGATCGAGACGATTGGAGGCGACGACTTCAGGTGGGCAGGGCCCGATTTGTGCTGTTGCGCCATTGATTCTGATGGGAGGTGGTGAAAAGGTGTACGAAAATAATGAGAGAGGTTAATTTGTTAGAGCTGTTGTCAATGCTGACAATAAATACGTCCGGAATCATAGTAAAAGCATAACCTCAATTATCTCGAAACCACCATTTTTATACTCTAGATGAAATCTGAGAGTTTTATAAGTTTGTTCTAAAGAAGAAAAAAATAAATGATACAGAAGTTGATATTATCACTCAAAAATCGCAAAACCGGATGTCCGTCAGTCTGTTCGCTCTATAGCTTGAGAACGCGTTGAGCTAGACAGTTCAAATTTCGTACACGTCGTTTTTGACAAAATAGTTAGGTCAAGTTCATGAACGGGCTAAATCGCTCCAACCCTTCTACTTCCTCCCACACAAAATGATACGATTTCGCAATTTGACAATAAACGGTTGTGCTCGAAAAGTATAAAAGCTATTGACCCGAAATTTGGAATATATTACTTTTATGATGATGATGTTTTCAATCTACCATATAAAAATTATGAATGTACTCGCGATCCTTCGCTCACCTCCCATACAAACTGTAATTTTTCATGATGGTTGTGGTTTAACGCCTAAATAGGATACAGTTCTTCGGAACTCGACGTGGAGTTGCGTTTATCAACCGAGTACCGGAACCTTTACAGCGGCAGAGATCTCGAACTTACTTGTGCTTACTTACAATTTGCTTTCAATATGAACTGGTTCGTTTACACGATGAAGGGATGCTGATTGTCGTCACAAAATCAGGAGAGGTACATATTCCAGATAAGGTCATACCTATGATTGAAGAGTCCTACGAAGATGTAAGGTGTCGCGTCTTGCATAGAGGAGAGCTGTCCGAGAGCTTCCCTGTGCGAACGATTGTCAGACAAGGCTGAATATTATCACCAGCCCTGTTTCTGGTGGTAATAAATGACATCTTGAAAACTGCACTGGAAGGTGGGAAAGTAAAGGTTTTCAATGGAGGCTATTGAACATCTTAGGTCACCTTATGACGTGTATTTGCTTGCACATAACCGTTCGGACTTAGAGTCAAATGTTCGCTCGTTGCATTCTAAATGCAAAGAGGCGGGACTGAAAATAAATTTGCGTAAAACCAAGTGCATGCACATGGGTTCGAACGCAAGCACACCGTTTGTTCTTAACGGACAAGATGTTCAAGAGGTGCAAGATATTTGTTATCTCGGAAGCATTTTCAGCATGGACGGCGGAGCCGAAAAGTATATTGAGGCTCGTCTAAATAAAGCTCGTCAGGCCTTCGGTATCCTTTCCCCTTTCTGGAAGGTAAGAGAGATCTTCCTTCGCACGAAACTGCAAGTTTTTGACGCGTGCGTCAAACCCATGTTGTGATATGGTTGTACTACGTGGAAAGTGACCGTTCGACTTACCAAGAAACTACAAACTTTCGTGAACCAATGCCTCCCACGCATTTTTCAAATATTCTGGCCAGAAGTGATCTCCAACGACGAACTTTGGAGTACAACTGGCCAGACTAAAATAGATATTGAGATTCAACGGCGGATGTGGCAGTGGATCGGTCATACTTTGAGGAAACCAGAGCAAAATATTGCCAAACAGGTTCTGGATTATAATCCTTAAGGAAAACGTCGGGTTGGTCGACCATGTAACACATGGAACCGAGCAGTTGAGCAGGAGGCCAGAGGAATAAACAAATCCTGGCAACAGCTTAAGGCCGATGCTCAGGATCGCGCCTTGTGGAAGATAGTTGTTTCTGTACTATGCCCCTATAGGAAGTCTTAACAGGAATTTAATTGATTGATTGATATCAACATAGGCTTTGCCGTGCAATCAGAAGAGACATTTGTACACAAGCGAAGGGAAACTTTATCTTTAACCTCCTTGAGGCCTGAAGCTGTTCATTTTGTTTTGGATAGAAACGTCGTATTTGCCATCTTCGTTCCTTACTTTCATTTTTTCTTTCAGGAATAATCAAAACGCGAATGTTGAAACATTCTTGTGTTTAATTTTCGGAATGTCAAATCTGCGAAGGTCGAAGGAATACCATATTTCAATTTAGCAGTCCCGATTTGAAAATCTGTTAATTATACCTTCAATCATACTATTTACCTACCCAATCAACGTCTAAAGTTCTAACACGTTCATTAACATGTCGTTTGCACTTGGAAAAACATATATTCCAGAGCACAATTACATACACCATTGAAAATTACCTCCAATCTCTGAATTTTAATGAAAATTTCTGCCTAAATTCAACTGCACTTGCCCATAATTTCTACTTTATTTTTCATAAGGGAAAAACCAGTTCTGCTGAAACGAAAACGTTTTCGACGAAATTAAATTGGGTAGCAAGTGGAGAAGCCAATTAAGCAGCGAGCAGAGCCATATGTAAATTGAATTAGAGTCCTTTTTCAATATCAGGGCATGTCATAGAGTTGGACGAATTTTGTGTAATATGGATTTATTCCTTGCCCTTTCGTTAAAGTGTTTTCAAGCTCTACTCTACCTGTCTTTATCTTCCTTGACGTTTTATGCTAAAATTTTGCAGTTCAAATTTGTACTTTCGGTTAGTCTTGCATGTTCTTACATTAGATACGAATATTTTGCAGTTTGTAATTTCGTGAAAGCAGAAGTGCACACATTTTCTTTTGAAAATTAAGAATAAAATCCACCCCTTTCGAATCAAAGCGCATTTAATTCAGCTTACGTCGTGAATTAAATTACAAAAATGTTGTAACTAGTGGAATAACGCTCAAAACTAGCCGAAAGCAGGACCGATCCTACTAAGATGCAAACGGAAGAAAATAGTCATATGAAGGAAAAGCTCGCCACATTCTCTCGCATCCAGGCGAATTCAATACCGGTGCCAGCACGAAGGGGAAATAAAGTTCAAGGCGAATGATGACGTAGTGTGGCAGAAATTGATAATTAACTGGTTATGACTAGGTCGAAAATACAATACAATACCAACTAATACCTCCTCCCCTACCAAACTAAATCTACAAGGAATAAAATGTTGATTCTTTGTACTGAAGCTATTGATAGTAATCGTGGTAAGTGTTAAATAATTTACACCAGCCCTGTCCTTGAATCCGCATTCACTTAGTTTCCCCTATCCACCCTATTGCATATATACCCTTCTCACGCATCTTCAACTTGTGAATAATAAAGTTGTGCCCGACTGGTTGGCAGACATCTTTTTTATATGTATATACATACTTCCATTACCGTTTTGATTCATTTCTTAAGTCAAGATGGAAAATTTTTTTCTTCACACTAATTACTAATTTAAAGTTTTCCGCCTCTAACAAAAAACACCCTTTATAATTGCATCACCCTTTTAATCTTGCTACCTCAAGTGCACTGGCGATAATTACGTGCGCTCTGTTAAGTAACCGAGACGAGTAATTTGAGGTCCTGTAAATTAACTTCTGTTCCAGAAGAATTGTTTGTTTCAAAATATTTAGTTTGTTTAATTTTAGTTTTATTTATTCGTAAACGTAATTCACATATATAATGTAAACATATCTGATAACTCGAATATATTATTTTCACTTGAAGAATTTTTACTTTCAAGTTGAATCCACATATGGAGCTTGTAGCATCTGTAGTTGTAATGATTTTCCACTTAACCGAACTTGTATTTTAATGAAAATATGTTAAAAAGAAAACATTTCTAAGGAGTTTGTTTTCGTCCAATTTATGGCAAATATAGCAGTGTAGTTAGTTGACTTTAGTCGGCTGAAAAAAAATTACTAATCCTATTTTGACCAGCGAATCAAAATTGCGAGAATGAAATAAATTTACGGGAAGAGTTGCCGGATTTCACACTGTTCTGATTGATAAAGATCTCAGCAGAGGCCGAAATTTTACGATAAATAACGCAGAACAAAAATCTTGCCTTTAAATTCGGAATGCATAGTGTAAAACTTTCACCAAAACAAAATTTAATACCTAACTAAACACTTTGTAGCAAATTGTAATGGGTGTTTCGGTTAATAACGTTGATTTTGCTAAGAGATGTTACTTATAAACTTTTTGGTATAGGCTAGTGGCATCTATAGCGTTTTGGAAGGTAAACATACGCCATCAAAAGTTAATTCGTTATTAATTGTCATTGTACGAAAAAGATAGTTATTTCTAGCTTTGAATATTTTGAATTTCGCACCCGAAAAAGACGTTTTGCAGGAGTAGTTTAATACTTACTTACTTACTTACGATGGCGCTACAGCCCATATCGGACTTTGGCCTCCTGAGTTGTTTAATAACCTTCTATTATTTCAAGAAAACGGATGTGTACATGCTTCACCCCAAAAAACTTGTGAACGATGGTTTAAATGCTTTAAGAATGGTGATTTTGATTTAAAAAACAAGGAGCGTCCAGAACAGCCAAAAAAGTTTGAAGCTGAAATATTTACAAGCATTATTGAATGAAGATTCAACTCAATCGTTAAAAAAATTGGCAGAAACATTAAATGTTGCACATTCCACTATTTCCGAACGTCTGCATGTATTGGGAAAGATTCAAAAGTAAGGAAAGTTGGTTATAAATGAATTGAAATAAAGAAACATGGAAAGACGAATAACGACTTGTGAAATTTAGCTTGCCAGATATAAAAGAAAAGGAAAATCATGGGCAGGTCCAGGCTGGCCTTCAATATCACAGTCAGTGCGCAATATACAAGGAAAGAAAACTTTCCTGTGCATTTGATGGGATAGTAGAGGAGCTATGTATCACGAACTGCTAAAACCTGGTAAAACGATTTCTGGTATCAATACCGACAACAAATGATAAAGTTCAACCGAGCATTGAAGGAAAAACGACCTTAATACGCCCAAAGACACGATAAAGTCATTTTTCAACATGGCAATGCTCAACCCCATGTTGCCAAATGTGTTTTCTAATTCTTACAACCTCTTGTGTCCTATGCTCCTATTTGCGAACCGGTAATGGATACTGTTAATTTAAGCAACAACGAAGATCTGAATACTGCACGTTTGCAACACAAACAGACATTATAATGATTAGTAACAATGTTTCAAGCTTCGAATCGATTGGTAAATTGTGACTCACAGTAACTTTCAGGTATGTTTAATTTTTTCTCTAATTTGGATAGGCTAGGAGTTAATCGGATTAGTTTATAAATTTTCTTTCTAAAGGACGAAAGTACTGATGAATCAATGGATATAAAGGAAATCGAGTTTGACCACAAAAGCTCACTTAGTTAGGACGAGTCCCTCCGAGAAAACGTTGAGACACTAGAAAATGAAGACTCTACAAGAAAGGGAAAAAGAAAAGCTTATCCGTCAACAAGAAAAATGAACATCCAAAATCGACTTAGGTGTGAAGGCAAAGTTCGCACTACTGCAGAAAAGATAGCTGCAAACTTTATCTAGAACCGTTTATAACTTCATTCGAACAGCTGTACAATTTATACGCGACTAAATGTAAGGTAGAGCTAGGGTGTAGTCTAGTGGGTAGCGTGTTTGGTTTACAATGCGAAGGTCGTGAGTTCAAATCCCGGTCGACGCATAATTCCAGCACGCTACCTGCTTGAATATACCTTGGTTACCTTGGTTACCTCAATCTACGAAAATGAAAAATTCGTAGATAGAGGGTTATGCGAAGAGCTAACAACTCTTCCGCAATAAATAATGAAAATGTTAAGGAACCTGACGGTCAGGAGGCCAATGCCGGATTTGGGCTGTAGCGCCATTGAAGAAGAAGAAATGCAAGGAAAAAGGGAAGGAATGGTTATCTGAAACAACTTTACTTACTTACTTGCGATGGCGCTACAGCCCAAATCGGACTTTGGCCTCCTGAATGCTTTGCCTCCATCGATCTCGGTTCAGTGACCGCGTCCTCCAGTTTGAAAATCTTAGCAGTGATTTGCTGTCTGCGTCAATCGAATCCTCCCAGCGCTTTCGTGGTTTTCCGACCGGTCTTTGTCCGTTGACTTTCCCTTTTAGTGTGCGTTTGGGAATTCTTCCGTCATCCATCCGCTCCACATGACCAGCCCATTATAATTTTTTAAATTTTATGAGGGTTGACACTTCTGGATTGTCGAAGATGGCATACAATTCTCTATTGTATCGTATTCTCCAGATCGAGTCTTCCCTCACAGGTCCGAGGATTCTTCTGAGGACCTTCCTTTCAAAGGCGTTAAGTCGTTTTTCGGACGCCTGAGTTAATGTCCACGTTTGGCTGCCATAGCATAGCACAGGTCTTATGATTGTTTTGTATAGCTTAAGTTTGGTTTTCCTGTGCACGTTCTTGTTTTTGATTATTGGAAGTACCGAATAATAAGTCTTGTTTGCCATCATTATCCTTCTTTTAATTTCGATGGGTTCGCTTCCATTCTTCGATAGATTTGCCCCTAGATATATGAAGTTGTCTACGTTTTCTAGGTTATAGTCTCCTACTGTAATATTTTGTCTGATTGGCGTCTTTTTCCTAGTTTGCGTCATAATTTTTGTTTTGTTTTCATTAATGCGTAGTCCAACTTCCCTTGCTACCGAGTCAAGGTTTACAAATACTTCCTTAGCACTCTCCAGAGATCTTGCAAGGATATCTATGTCGTCGGCATATGCTACGAGTTGTGTGGATTTGAAGCATAGTGTTCCCTTGGTGTCAACGGGAAGTTTCCGAACAACATATTCGAGTGTTAAGTTGAAAAGCATTGGTGCGAGGCCGTCACCTTGTTTAAGGCCGTTGTCTGTTTTAAAACTGGAAGTCAGATCGTTTTCTACTCTGACTTGTGACAAAGACTCAGTCATTGTCATTCTTGTCAGTCGAACCAGTTTCGGTGGGACTCCAAACTCCAACATGATTTTATACAGTACGCGCCTGTCGATACTGTCGTATGCTTGTTTGAAGTCAACAAATATCTGGTGCACATCAATATTATATTCCCAGCACTTTTCCAGCACTTGTTTAACTGAGAATATCTGGTCCGTGGTCGATCGTCCGGCTCTAAATCCGCCTTGGTATTCACCAATTACTTTATCAGCATAGGGCTTAATTCTCTTTTCTAGAATTTTCGTCAAAATCTTATAAGACGTACACAACAGAGATATTCCTCGGTAGTTTTCGCAGCAGAGTTTGTCACCTTTTTTATAAATTGGACATATGATGCTCTTGCGCCAATCTTCAGGAAGTATTTCCTGCGTCCATATGTCCGCGACTAATCTATGTAGGAGTTGCGCTATGCAGGTGTCGCCGGCTTTCAGAAGTTCAGCTGGGATGTGATCAGTGCCCGGCGCTTTGTTGTTTGGGTGGTTCCTTAGGGCTGTTTTTACTTCTTCGAGTGTGGGAGGACTCAAAGCGGATCCTTCATCAGCTGTTACATCAGTTATACCTGCTATTGTATCTGCTGCTGCTGTTCGTGTAGGTGATGGGCTTGGGTTAAGAAGGTGTTCAAAATATTGTGCCCATCATAGTTTTATATCTTCCGCGTTACTTATAATGTTCCCTTCCGCATCCTTGCATAGGGTCGTTTTCGGTTTGTAACCTTCTTTCATCCTTTTGACAAGGGAATACGCGGCTCTTGTGTTGTGTAATTTAAATTGTTCGTCCATGTTTTTAATTTCGTCATTATTGTACTTCCGTTTTTTTTGTCTGCATATTTTGTTTGCAAATCGTCTAAGATCCTTGTATCGGGTTTTGCAATAGGGACTTGACAACTTTGAATTCAATTTGTGAACGCACCCTTTCACTAATCATCGAACTGTCACTGTCAATTTATTCAGTAAACTTAACATTTTTATCGTGGTAAAGTACACGAAGGAACAACGTCTCAAATGGTTTGCATTTTATTTTGAAAAAAAGTTGTCAAGTCCTTATTGGAAAACCCTTTATTAGGGGAATACAACGGTTCCAATAGGGACTTGACAACTTTGAATTCAATTTGTGAACGCACCCTTTCACTAATCATCGAACTGTCACTGTCAATTTATTCAGTAAACTTAACATTTTTATCATGGTAAAGTACACGAAGGAACAACGTCTCAAATGGTTTGCATTTTATATTGAAAAAAAGTTGTCAAGTCCTTATTGGAAAACCCTTTACTTGTCTTGTTTGGCTCGTGTCGGCCGTTCCGTTAATATTTTGTAAGCTTCATTTTTTCGTTCTAAGGCATCTTGGCATTCTTTGTCGAACCAATCATTTCTTTTGCGCCGGGGTTGTTGTCCTATCACCTCCTCTGCGACAGATGTAATGCCATCTTTGATTTTTTGCCACATTTCTTCTATAGGCATGCTGACAGTGGTATTCAGCATTGTCGCGAAGTGCTTCTCCAAGGCTAACGCATATTTCGCAACTATTTTCTAGTTTTTGAGTTTCCCTATGTCGAATTTAGGAACCGGTTGTATTTTTGAGTGTCCTCGGTTTGCGATTCGACATCGAAACTTGGTCTTTACCAAATAGTGGTCTGTGTCGCAATTAGCCCCTCGACATGTACGCACGTCGAGAATGCAGGAGGCCGTCCTTTTCTCTATTAGAACATGGTCTATTTGATTGAATGTTCTGAAACAACTTTATGGGAACCCATTAATTCAAAAAACGTGTAATTTTTTATACCCAAACAAAATTAGTGTGACACATGTTGCCAACACACTGCTATGAAAACTTGGCAAATGAAGAAAGAGGTAGATAAAGCAAAGTGGTTACAAGGACAATGTTGCGATATCTATGTTGATGTTCAGGCTGTAAAATTAGCACCGTGCCTTAAAGCATCCTCTCTTTACTACAAAATAAAGCTTTGCTGCCACAATTACACTATTTTCAATATAGTATCTCGGGAATTTAATATATGTGTTTCTAGTGGTGTGAGTGTAAGGAGGAGCTGAAGTTATTAAATTTTGGCCTGCTAATACGAACAGAGAAGTAATTATATGGAGCGATGTCTGCGCGTACCAGAACAAAAATAAAGCGCTATGCAATGCACTTATTCAATTTGCTGAGGCAAATAAAACAACAATATCTCGTGCTTAATCACATCCAAATGGAGTGCGATTCAGTGCACGCACAAGTGAGATAACACTCAAACACAGAGATATTTACTTGCCACATGAATACATTGTGGTAGCCAAAGGAGCTCAAATACGTCCTTTCGCTTATAAAACAAAAAACCAAACTTTCGCCTTTTTTAAAAAAAAATTTCACGAAGCAAATATGAAAGGTATTTTCTAAAATTCTGCTGTAATTATATTCAATTTCAACAAGCGTTCTGTTTGATACTTAATTGTATTTTTATACTCTAGATGAAATCTGAGAATATATTGTGTTTGCCTTACAGTTTGTAACGCTAAGAAATATTGATGGCACAGAGCCGCCAAGGGTACAGGAATATTTGTTGTCGCTCAAAAACCTCGATTCCGAATGACCGTCTGTCCATCTACTATATAACTCTCGAACGCTTCGAGCTATCGTGCTGCAATGTTTTGTGTGTCATTTTGAGCGAAAAAGTAACTTTAAGAACGGGCTAAGTCTCTCCACTTCTTCTACCTCCTCCCATACAAATTTCATGATATTTCGAAATTTTAAGAAATTAATTTTTCCTTGAAACTATTTAAGGTATCGGCTTGAAACTTGAGTTAATGTATGACAACGTATATATCATTAATATCACAAAATATTGATCCGATCTCATCACTCCTTCTACCTCCTCCTATACAAATGCACAATTTTCAAAAATGTATTTATTCGATTTTCATTGATGCTAGCGAAGCTAAATGAACACATTTTTGCCAGTGATAATTTCCTTACAATTGCTATCAGTTTTAAAAAAAAAACATTAAATTCACCTCACTCCTTCTACCCCCTCCCATACAAATTTCATGAAATGTTTGAATTTTAATTAAATGATTTTTCTTCGAAACTGTCAAAACTATCGACTTGAAGTTTTGTTGAAAATATAATAATAGAAATATCACGAAAAATTTTGACGAAAAAACGAAAAATTTTGTTTTGACCTGTATACTCCTTCTACCACCTCCCATACAAATGCATAATTTTGGTAAATGCATTATACCGATTTCCATTAAAACTAGAAAAAGTAAAAACTTAAAGTTTTGCCAGAACTTTCCTCTTAATAATTGCAATAAATTCTAAAACAAATTATCAGCTTCGCTGCACTCGTTCCACCCCCCAATTCAAGAAAAGCATTTCTCCTTCGAACATATGAGAGTTTTCGACTTTGAAATTGAAACAAAGCATGGTAATAAGGATGTTGATGAACAGTTTCAAAATCATATAAAACCGTCCACTTTCTTTACCACCTTCCATACAAATGCACCAATTTCAGGAAAACTATGTTCAAATTCTTTGAAAATAATAATAACTACAAATTTTAAATTCAGTGCGAAACATTTTGCGTACAACGTTCAGTGTCATATACAAAAATTACAAACCTCCCTCCCCCAGCTTCTACCACCTCCCATACAGAAGTCACACTACAGTAGTCGCAAGAATTTGAGATGACACACTTTCCGGTAGATTAAGCTCTTTCCCATTTCGTATAGAGTATCATATAGTTAGGCTTTACACCAATGTACGTAGGCCACCAGTGGGCCCATTGTACGCCTCCATATTTGTAACATGTGAACCTACATATCATTTAGCCAGCCTGCTCTACCGGTGAAACTAATGAGCTTCATCGGTTTAAGGAACCGGAGATCATTCAGCTCGGGGAAGAAGTACTCTCCTACAATTTGTCTTGGAATTTTTCGGAGTCATGGCAGAGGAAATGTTCTATAGTCTGATTCTCCCTGCAGCAGTCTCTGCAAATGTCCTCGTTTGTAAGGCGAAGTCTTCGAGCGAGTTTCCTAAGAAGATAGTGGCCCCTGACTATACCTACTAGTGTCCGTAGGGGGTTCCTGTCGAGTCTCAATATTTTGATTGATTTGTCTCTATCAACACCACCCCATAGCATTTTTGTGGTGTTACACGAGTCGCTTTGTAACCATTTGAGATTTTCCCTTCCCCCACACTTCGTTGGCGTAAATTGTCCTAATCACTCGCAAAGTAATGCCAAAATTGTCCGATTCCTAAACGGTGGCAGCGACAGATCCGTTCCTGGCCAGCTTGTCTGCCATTTCGTTTCCAGGTATGTCCCCATGACCTGTAAACCCAAAAAAATCGCAAAGTGCAAGTTTTCTCCAATTCTTCCAGCATGGCCAAACAATGGTTATTTAATTGCAGCTGTTAACGGAGAGGATCTTCAGTGCAGCTTGACTGTCCGAGTAAGAACTAACACGCTTGCCATTTACTTCTGCACGCAAGGGCAGTTCCACTCCTTTCGCAATAGAAATTTCCTCAGATCAAGGCTTTCATAGAAGATGCCATAACCTGCTCCGTCTTATTTTTCCGAATCATCTGTAAATATCGCAATCTCGTCATTCGGCATGACATTATGGAGAATGACTTCAAAGTTCTTCATAAAGTGCATCATTGATAGCATTGCACCACTACTACAGCTTGGGAAAGAATATTCTCTTTTCATACGCGCCAGGATGGTTCAATGAGTTTTTTTTTAAATTGGTCCCAAGCCATGCGCCAAAAATTTCAAGTCTCACAGCGGTAATGGCGCTACAGCCCAAATCGGACCTTGGTCTCCTGACATTCAGATTCCTTAACATTTTTCATTACTTATTGTGGAAGGGTTGTTAGCCCTTCGCACAGCCCTCTATCTACGAATTTTTTATTTTCTTAGATTGAGGTGACCAAAGTATATCCAAGCAGGCAATGTGCTATAATTACATATATATTGCGTCGATCGAGATTAGAACTCACGACCTTCGCATTACAAGACCAACACGCTACCCACTAGGCTACACTCTAGCTGGGACGTTCTACTCCACTCACTGTATTCACCGGACTCAGCCCCTTCAGAATACCACTTATTTCGATCGATGAAGCACGGACTTTCAGAACATTACAATCTAATGAAGAAGTGAAAATTTGGCTTGACCTCAAAAGATAAAAAATTTTTCTTATGCAGAATCTAGTCTTCGCCAAAAAGATGGGAAAAAAAGTCATAGCTAACGATGGCCAATACTTTGATTTTTAAGATAATTCATTTTGTGACGGAAATAAACCTTACATGTTGCGAAAAAATCGACAAGAAACACCTATTATATGATAGAGAATTGTCAAAATTAGTTTTTATAGTTCAGTTCAATTGTGATCTGCAACAATCTTATGTTTGGTGAGAGAGATGAAAACTGACTTTTCAGAACATTTTTTTTTTCTAAAATCATCCTAGTTGCATACAAAATTAAATTCGAATTCAATTTTGAAGTACGTATTCAATACCAAAATAATTTGATTACATTTAAAAATATCAAAAACAAAAATTATATGTAATTCTATAGCATTCAAGTATTTTGCATATTTAGAATATATTCACGCAATTTATATAAATCTTGAAGTGAGGGACAATGTAAAAAATATTGCCAATATGTCAAGGTCACAACGTAAAACCTTAATAAAACAAGAGAACTGCAAAACGTGCACCAATCTTTTTCGACATCTTAATTATAACTCACAATTTATCTTTCATACTTTGAACATAAAAAATTACTGAAATTATAGACATAACATTTGACGTACATACATACTTGTACTACGAAAGCCTCTAAGATAGTTTAAACTTTGAGGAAAGCAGTTTTTCTACGAAATCCCATAATTTTTCTTAGAAAATGTGACAACTAAGCGCATGGACTTAAGTAGCATAAAAAACGTAATCAAAATCATTACCAGACCACTGCATTTGCTCTACCGTACAAGGTAGCAATGTCCAAGAGTCTTCAGGCGGCTGCTATCACTGATAACACTCATACGGAGGCGCTTCTTCGTAACCAAGTAAGACACCTGGAGTTTTTTTTCCTCCTTATCTATTGTCGATGGCGCATAGGAAGTTTACAGCCATTTTAAGAGTAGTAAAACATGATTTTTCACATTTTACCTCACCAGATGAATGATTCATTCATGCATTTTTCAGGTGTACTACTCGCATATAAATTATAGCACACTTTGCTCGTTCATTCAGTTAAAGAAAAGCGTTCAGCAAAGACAGCCCCGCAAACATGTGTGCTAAGGTAATAACAAATACGAATAATATTACTATTGGTGGAGCCAATCCGCTTAAAATGTGTGTCAAACAGCAATATTACCCCGTTCGATCTTACAGTAACGGTTACATAACTTTAGCAACTATCGAGACATTTAAGACGACATCCGCGACAAAATACTCTTCAAGAAAGCTACAAATGACAAATAATGTGCCTACAAATATTGGCACCGATTCGAATGAAACGGTTGTGAATGCGACTATCGATAAAGTCGAAACAGTGACACATCATGTGAAGTGTAGTGTAACGGCGTGGAAAATGGGAAAAGAGTTCTGGATTCGAAAGAACAAGATTACCACAGGGATTTATGAACAAGTTCGCATATTGACAGCGAGTGCAAATATAAAGAACGATAAGGATATTGCAGCGCTACCGGAACAGACAGGCGGCCAAATCAGGATTAAGAAGGATGTGACGGTGTTGAATGAAACATGGATTTACCTTTTGGATCCGAATCAAAATGATGTTAAACAGTGGTATCGGAAAGCCGAAACCAAGCGTAAGAATGTTTGGCGAACAAATACAACAGATCAACCCGACGATACGACGATAAGCTCCCAGGAGTGGCAAATTTCGACGGGATGAAAAACTCTTGGAGTTGCTTTTTGGATGAAAGAATTAACTTCCACTGTTGGATTTTGTGTGACACTAAGTTTATTGCTGTGTAGTGATTTACGTATTGTTTCGAAATATACTCTGTATAAGTACATATGTGTATACATAATTTTAAAATAAAATGTTTATATCTATCTTAATGTTATTTGCTTTTTGAACAAACATTTCAGAATTTCGGTAAGAAGTATGAATCAAAAATGCTTTCTCATCATTTAATCATGCGAAGCATTTAAGGCATTGTATTTTTGTTGAGATAAGTTTAATTTATTTCAAGTTGCTGTGTTTATTTTTGTCATAAGAACGGAATGAAATAGTGACTGAAATATTTTAATTAACATTTATAGTACCTACATATGTATGTACATACAAGTTAGCAAATGTCAACGAAATAATGAATATTAAAGTATTTAGATAATTGCTTAAAGTTTTCCACATCCAAACCAAATTATTGATGAAGTGCTAATTGTAAAATACAATCTTACTAATAATGATAGTTATTGAGCGATAGTTCATAGTAATAACCTTAAACAAAATGAGTGAAAATTCAAATTTTAATTTACCAAACAATATTATCAGGCTAACTTATATAACAGTTAAAAATTAGTAATTTTAGTAATAACTCATTGTTTGTGAGATAAAACCGATTTACGTTAGATATACTATAACACCTGTAATTAGGAGCGTGGCTCGACTGAGCATATAACTTAAAATTTTTGAAAGCGAGTGTAGTACATACTATTTCCATAAATTTAATTTGCTAACATATAGTAAAGCCGAGTAAATTTTAATTTCCTCAAAAAAAAAAAAAATGCGTAACAATATTATCAACATCCAAAATCAGTCATTAAATTAAACTGCTTTAAAATTAATTGCTGCTTTCGAATGCTGTGGCTCGTTGAAGCTGGATATCAGCTTTACAAAGCATTGCAAAAAACCATTACAGGTTATCGTGTAATATCTTCATAGTGTTCCATTGCAGCCCTAAGCTGCTGTTAAGGGGCCATACATACTGAAACGACGATTTCGTGCAAAAATGGCTATTTTCGCACAGACATTCCTGACAAAGCACTCATTTTTATAATTTTAATCCTTGTTTATTTTACAACAGCATGCTAGAAACAAAATTTTAAAATTATGTTTACGAAAAAGTTTACAGCATAACTCCGGGTTCGGTTTTTTAAAAATGAGAAAAACTATACTTTTCGATGCGACTTATGACCTATAAGTCAGGCGACGACTATACATTATTTTTTGCAATAACAATAGAAAAAGGTTGCGACAAGTGCTTGACAGAAGAACTTTTTCGATTTTTATAAGTTATTGTTATAAGTTAATAATAAATGGAGATAAAAAAGAACGTTTCTTATTGATTTTTTTGTTCGAATTTATGTATTTTTGGGCCTAGGAGGGTGGACGAGGTGGTGATTGAAACACGGATTTCGAAATAAATAATATTTATTACTAAACTATCAAAACTGGAACTCGACTGAGATATGCACGACGGTTGAATAACGACTGTGGAAAAAGCCAGCGCGACTGCCTTTTAATTTCCGTCTTAGTGCTGACGCTGCGGCGTGTCTGGGTGGCCTACTTTGTGCAAGATAAGCAACAAAGTATTATCAATGCTTGATCGCGCGCATCGTCGTGCATGCCACTTGACGTTGGCGATCAGCAAATCTGGATGTATGAAAATGAGGACGGTTTTGCTTGTGTGTGGTCAGCATAAATCCGTCCGATTTCAATGCGGCTGGAATGTGCCGACGACGTCGTATCGCCAAATTAATCCGACGTCGTGTCGCCACATTACTCCCCCCTCAGTGAAGGCGCCGGGGGTGGTTACGATCCAAGCCTGAAACCTACAGGAGGACGTGATGTACGACCGGAGCGGGTCGTAGTTGCTGTGTCTGCTCGCTCGCTCGGACTCGATGTTGGCTCGATGTGTGATCTTGGCGGGCACTCCAAATCGGCTGATCCATCCGTGTAATAGCGCTTCGGCGACCGCGGGTGCGGTTATGGTTTGAAGCGGAATGGCCTCGGGCCATCGTGTGTAACGGTCAATGATCGTCAGCAGGTAGCGAAAGCCCTCGTTCGGTGGAAGGGGTCCCACTAAGTCGATGTTGATGTGCGAGAATCGCTCGCTGGTTTACTCGTATCGATGCACGGGTGCTTTGGCGTGCCTCGAGACCTTGTTGCGTTGACATTCGAGGCAGCTGCGGGCGAACGTGTTGATCTCGTGGTTCATGCCGGGCCAGAAATATCGTTCGGTGACTAGCTTCCAAGTAGAGCGTACGCCTGGGTGTGCGAGTCCGTGAAGTAGACGCAATATCGGCATTCGGAATTGGCTCGGGACGAACGGACGGATTCGCTGCTCGGTGACAATGCACATCAATGGGTCGGATGTGCCGGGACGTTTTGCTTCCTCCACTCAAGCGGGTTGTCGTGGTCCAGAAGCAGGGTTGTAAGTTCCTTGTCGTTTCGTTGAGCTGAAGCGAGTGCAGAAAAGTTAAAGCTCTCTATTGTACTTACGCGTAAGAGGTAGTCCGGAATAGAGTTGTCTTTTCCCGAAATGTGGCGTATGTCCACACTGAACTGAGAGATGTAATCCAGTTGCCGCTGCTGTCGTGGATTAGCTTTCTCCGGGTGCTGTTGTTGGAGGTGTCGCGGATATGCCCTCGGCTTTTTCGGGGTTTCAATCCATTGTGTGACACCAGATGTCCAAGGAAACGTACTTCCGGTGGAGCAAGTAAGCACTTGCTGATGTTAACTGTGAGGCCGTGCTCCTTGAGTCGGGCGAAGATCTCAGCTAGATGCTTTCGTTGTGTGTTCTCGTTTGGTGGGAAGATCAGAATGTCGTCGATGTGCACTTGATGTTGCGACGTGGATGCGAGATGGTCATCTCGCGGTACTGCTGCAGCAACGAACCGTAGATGCTCTGTTGATCGAATGCGTGAAACGAAAGCGTGGGTGATTTATTCATTTTATGAATTTGCGCCACTATTGATCTGCTTGTTTCTGGATCGATGAGTTTACGGCCTCGCAGGTCGACGAGCAATCTGTAGAAGTTTAAAAGGTCGGCTCCGATGATGGGTGAGCTTACCTCGGCGATGATGAAGTTCCAGATGAAAATTCGGTGAAGTCCCAGATTTAGTCTGAGGCGTTTTGTTCCGAACGTTCGTATCGAGGAACCGTTTGCGGCGTATAGTTGCGTCGTGCTGTCGGGGTTGAGTCGTTCGTGCCTCGTTGGTGGAATGACCGGGACGTCAGCTGCGGTGTCGATGAAAAAAAACTGCAGAGCTGCATTGGTCACGAATTTGGAGGCGAGACAGGACGAGAGCGCTAAACGTGCGTTGGCTGACGGTGCCCTCGTTAGGCCGCTCAGCTTGAGTCTCAGTTTCGGTCGCATCGTTTGTTCCTGCGTCGTTCGCGGGCGCTTCCGGTGGGCTAGACATGTCGATTCGCGATCGTCGTCGGTGAAAAATGGGTGTTAGAATCGTTTCACTGCACCTCACTAGGCCGGGTTGGTTTGGGCCCGTCGTTTCACACTGAATAGATCACTAGCACACGGAATTCTCTATGAGCGTATTTTTCACGTCACCGGTCACTGGTTTAGTCGGGGTCGATCCCATCGAAAACGTCCACACTCCTGGCAAGGTCGCCAATTTGGGCCTAGGAGGGTGGACGAGGTGGTTAATAAAAACACGATTTTATTATAAATAATATTCTATTGAAACAACTTAAAACTGGAACTGAGAAACTGACGACCGTTGAGTAACGACTGTGGAAAAAGCCAGCGCGACTGCCTTTTAATTTCCGTCTCAGTGCTGACGCATCGGCGTGTTTGGCTGGCGTAGTTTGTGCAAGATAAGCAACAAAGTATTATCAATGCTTGATCGCGCGCATCGCCGGGCATGCCACTTGATCCGTTGCATATCTGGTGATATGCAGAAGGTGACGTTGGCGATCAGCAAATCTGGATGTATGAAAATGAGGACGGTTTTGCTTGTGTGTGGTCAGCATAAATCCGTCCGATTTCAATGCGGCTGGAATGTGCCGACGACGTCGTATCGCCGCATTAATCCGACGTCGTGTCGCCACATATTAAAATTGATGACTATGCAATTTTTTAACACTGATATCGAAAAATAGAATGTTGTTGAGCTTATTCAATAAGTTCGGTATTAGTTTTCATAAAAAATACATCATAATTGTTTGAAAATCAATTAGTAAATTTCGCAGGGAAAATTGAAGCTCAGTATGCCTTGAGACGGCGACCAGAGCAGAGGTCGGTCCGCGCCGATTTTTCAATCGGTTGGTCTCTTTTAGAAGATGTTCGTACGCTCTCAAGAGATTTGTCTTTTCCCCTTCATATTTTCGATGATCGCTTACATTCTTTGTATGTGTTTCGCAGATCAAAATTCTTAGGTGGTGAATGATGAGAAATCCATTGACCTAAGCTTGTTGATAACTTTGTGTTTGTTTTTTTTTCCGGACCTATTTCCCCGCTTTCATTTCCCCTTCCTCTTCATTCTTCCACATTCCTTTAGTTGCATCTTCCCGCATCGATGTGGAAAAACTAATCATCACAGCATGTACGACTGGCTAGAAGTCGGGCAAATTACGACACGAAAAAGTGTTCAGAGAGAACAAAATCATTTACTCTCTCGATTTTAAATCGTAGGCAAAATAATTTGAAATCGATATCGACCGATGGTAGGTGCGGCCGCTTAAACTGTTTGCGATCTTCAATTATTAACGATCTCTAAACTTTGACACACACAGTTGATTGCCCATTGAATGTTTACAATCTGCATTGTATGTGTGAACAATACACATGTGAACACACGCACACACACGCACTCACACACAAATGCAAAATAAGAGGAAAAGGCAACTTCAATGGCTATGTGGCAAGCCAGGTGGGACAACGCTACAAAAGGCAGATGGACCAATAAGCTAATCCCCGAAATTGAGGTCTGGACAAAGCGGGTGTACGGGGACTGCAACTATCACATCACGCAGTTCCTATCAGGTCACGGCGGCTACCGCAAATACCTTCATAGGTTCGGACACGATAATTCGCCTTTTTGTCAAAATTGCCCAGATCAAGAAGAAGGCACAGAGCACGCGGTTTTCAACTGCAGTCGTTTCGGAGAATGGAGAAATAATATTCCGAGTCCACCATTCATCATTGACTATATGATGGAATCAGAGGAAAATTGGATGGAAATTTGCACACTCGTAACGAATGTGCAAAAGGATCTTCGAAGAATCGAGAGAGAAAGGAGAGCAGAAACAATTTAAGGAGCACAGCATAAAATGCTAACCAGCCCCGCGAAGTAATACCTAACGGCAGTCCCGCGGGGAGAGTGGTTGGAGTCTGTGTGCGGGGGTGTGATTTAGTACGCAGGCACATATCGGCTGGCAGTTCTGTTAGGATCAGGTATGTGAATCGTGCATGCCAATGGCAAGGGCTATTGGTATCTAATGAAGATTCCACACCTCCCTGGCGTAACCAGAAAAAAAAAAAAAAATCACACACAAATGCAGACATTATTTCAGAAATTAACAGCCCAAAATGGAAAGATGAACTCTTCGACAGGGACACGTTCGAAGAAATGATGAACACCGACAACTCGAAGCGAAATAGCAAAGATCCTCGCAGAACAACTCACCCACACTATCATAACAGCGTGCGATGCCCAGAAGGACAACTAGTGGAAGAGGTGCACCATGCTATTGGTGGAACGATCAAGGGGAAGAACAGATTTTCTGGTCCGATTAGAAACTTTTAAAGTGGCTAAACGAGACCTAAACAAGGCGATTAAACAGAGTAAGGCAATTTATTTCGAAAATCTCTGTAACGAAGCGGATATAAATCCCTGGGGTATAGCATACAGGATGGTGATGATAAGGCTGAAGGGTCATAGGTCCCCACTTACCCGATAATGCTAAGATCAATAGTAGTGCACCTGTTCCCACAAGGGCCAATTACTACATGTATCATAACCAGAAAGATCAGAATAGAGTCCATTCCTGCAATTACGTCGGAGGAAATATTTTAGGCTTGCAGGAAGATAGGGAACAACAAGACACCTGGACTTGATGGCATCCCAAATATGTAAAAGTTGCTGTTCAAAAGAGGCCCGACATCTTTATAACAACGATGCTAAAGTGTTTAGTGGAAGGAGTCTTTCCATGGAAGCTCCAACAATTGGTACTGCTACCAAAAGGAAACAAGCTTCCTGGAGAACCATCGTCATATTGCCCAATATGATCCTTGACCGAATTATAAACAACAGACTGCTCGTAACAGCAGAGGAGAAAGGAGCATTGTCAGACCACTAGTTCGGATTTAGGAAATCGCGTTTAACTGTTGACGTCATGAAAGTGGTAGTCGATACTGCAGCATACAAGGAGAAAGATGGCGATGGGGGACAAAGAAATGTTGTGCAGTAGTGATACTGGACATTAAGAATTTCTCGGCAGATTGGTCACTTATATGTAGATCAGCGATACAAGGAGAAAGATGGCGATGGGGGACAAAGAAATGTTGTGCAGTAGTGATACAGGACATTAAGAATTTCTCGGCAGATTGGTCACTTATATGTAGATCATTAGGCAGGATGGATACACCATACTATTTGTTGAGGATAATTTCAAACTACTTCACCAACAGGCAGTTGAGGTACCAAACTGATGAGGGCATAAGGTACTACAATGTCACCGCAGGAGTCCCACAAGGATCGGTACGATGGAGTTCTTCGACTATCGTTGCCGCAAGGAGTGAAATTAATCGGGTTCGCTGACGACATCGCCGTTGTTACCGTGGCTAAGCACATTCACGAAATATAGTCAGCAGCAAACGAAGCAGTATCAAAAAGGAATAGCTAGATGCCACCGGTTCAGAATTAGCTGACCACAAAACGGTGGCTGTTCTAATAGCAAGCCGAAAGAAAACTGAATACGTGAATATTTAGATCGGCAGTCAAACCATCAGATCCAAGGAAGCACTTAAACATCTAGGAGTTACGCTCGATAATAGACTGAAATTTAAAGTTCATGTGGACTTTGCGAGGAAAAAGTCGTCGCAAACGCAGGCAGCGCCTTTCCGAATGCTGCAGATCGGTGAACCTGGATATGCCAGAAGGATTCTACTTTCCGACGGCGTTAGTGACAAAGGAAACATGGAAAAAGATGTCATCAACGTATACCCTCTGCGCGAAAAGAACAATCAGCGGTTTCCGAACTGTATCGGACGAAGCAGCCTGTGCCATAGCTATTGACATTCTCGCGAATAAGATGCTAAGAATCTACGAAAGAAGATCCTTGATCCAACAAGAGGCAGCTGCTGCAAGAAAAAAAAGAGGAAGAAAATGCAACATCAATAGCTATGTAGCAAGACAGGTGCGACAACACTACAAAGGGCAGATGGACCTTTAAAGTAATTCCCGCGATAGAGGTCTGGACAAAACGACCGTATGGGGACTACAACTATCACCTCACGCAGTTCCCATCAGGTCACGGCGACTACCGCAAGTAACTACATAGGTTGGGACACGATAACTCGCTTCTTTGTCCAAATTGACTAGATCAAGAATAAGACACAGAACACGCGGTTTTGAACTGCAGTCGCTTCGCAGAATAGAGAAATAATATGCCGCGGCCACCATTCATCACAGACTATATGCTAGAATCAGAGGAAAATTGAATAGAAATTTGCACACTCGTAACGAATGTGCAAAAGGATCTTCGGAGAATCGAGAGACTATACGAGTAGTACTAGATGGCGTTACTTCTTCCTCCTTCCCAATAGATTCCGGCGTCCCTCAAGGCTCTGTTTTATCTCCAACTCTTTTCTTAGTTTTCATCAATGACCTTCTGTCATCTACTCTTAATCCAATCCATAGTTTTGCAGATGACAGTACTTTAGATAACACCTATGAATTTAACTCTGCTGCGGAATCAAACAAGCATTCTATTGCTTCCAATCGCAGGGAGTTATTTGGTTCGCTTAACTCAGATCTCAACTTAATCCTGGAATGGGGCAGGAGAAATAGAGTAGAGTTCAACGCTTCCAAAACACAGGCCTGTTATCTATCCCTTAAGCATGATGTCCCAGTACTATCTAACAATGTGGCTTTTGGTGGCACACAACTCTGCACTTCAGATAATTTCACACTTCTAGGCGTTAAAATTAATGACCACCTGAATTGGGCACAGCATATTTTTGATGTTGCTCTCGACGCCTCTAAACGTCTAGGTGTTCTTCGAAAGTGCAAAAAATATTTCACGCCAACCGACCTTGCAACCATCTATAAGGCATACATTAGACCACGTTTAGAGTACAACTCGCATGTTTGGGCTGGGGCACCCAAAACACACCTCGCGTTGCTCGATCGTATTCAAAAACATGCATTCCGACTGATTGGAGACGAGACCATCACGTCTTCTATCGATTCTCTCGAGCATCGCAGAAATGTCGGAGTACTCAGCATTTACTATCGCTACTTCCATGGTAAATGCAGTGCGGAACTAAGCACACTCATCCCCCCACTCCATACTTTTCCCCGGGATACTCGTCAAGCTGAACGCGCACACGAGTACACCGTTAAACTATTGCCTTCTCGTACAGTGAAATTTAGGCAGTCATTCATTTCTCGAACGTCAAGACTTTGGAACAGATTACCAGCCAAGGTGTTTCCCAGCAGGTACAGCCTCCAGTGCTTCAAGGCCAATGTCCACCGTCACTTTCGTCTCTCTCCATTTTTGTTAGCCTGTTTTTAATAACTTTTTAAATTCTTTTTCTTCCAATACCTACACTGACATAACTGTGCAATGCATTATGGGGTGACCCCCTAAGTTATGTTCGGTACTTTAAAAAAAAAAAAAAAAAAAAAAAGGAGAGCAGAAGCAATATATGGAGCACAGCATAAAATGCTAGCCAGCCCCGCGAAGTAATACCTAACGACCGTCCGGCGGGAAGAGTGGATGAAGTCTGTGTGCGGGGGTGTGGTTTAGTACGCAGGCACATATCGGCTGATAGTTCTCTGTCAGGATCAGATATGTGAATCATGCATACTAATGGCAGGGGCTATTGGAATCTAATGAAGATTCCACACCTCCCTAGCGCAACCAGAAAAAAACACATTATTTCAGAAAATCAATAAGGATTCTGCAAAGGGCGCTCTACGAAATCAAAAAACTAATAGACACTGCTGAAAAGTTTATCGAAGATACCAAATGGAAGGAATTCGGCGCTAATAGAACTCCTTCTCTTCTATTATAGCGCTACGGCTCAAATCGGACCTTGGCCTCCTGACATTCAGGTTCCTAAACATTTTTCATTACTTATTGTGGAAGGGTTGTGCGAAGGGCTAACAACCCTTCCACAATAAGTAATGAAAAATGTTTAGGAACCTGAATGTCAGGAGGCCAAGGTCCGATTTGGGCCGTATCTATGAATTTTTTTATTTTTGCAGATTGAGGTGACCAAGGTATATCCAAGCAATCAATGTGCTGGAGTTATATATTCCGTCGATCGGGATTTGACCTCACGACCTTCGCATTATTGACCAGCATGCTACTCACTAGGCTACACACCAGTTCACCATACCTGCTATAAATCGTCAGAAGTTATCTCGTATATAGAATACTACTGTAGGATGCCGCAGAAGGAGTGAAGTAGGAGTGTACAACATCACATGTGGAGTCCCGTAGAACTCTGTACTACGACATGTATTGTGGAATATTCAGTGTTATAATATATTACGCGGATGATATAGCAGTTACTGTTATAGCGACAAATTTGCCGATTATCAATGACATAAGCACCAACGTGATTTCTGGTGCATCTAATCTAGAAATGACTGCAGAAAAAACAGAAGTAGTTTTTATTACAAGCACAAAACAAAGAGAACATAAAACGTTGATGATAGACGAACGTGAAAATGTATCCCCACCCCTCAGTAAATAATTGGGTCTTATGATGTATGATACCGAAGCAGTCTGCACAAAAGCAGGACGATAAAATAGCTGGTTTACTGTCACCGGGCATACTAAACATAGAAAAAAGAAGAGCAACGAATAAGTACCAACGCCTGGGAACTGCAATGCAACAAATTAAACACAGGCCGATGGACATACCGACTCATAAGAGACGTAAATAAGTGGACCGGACGGAGGCACTTGCACCACTTGCCTCGATTTCTACCAGGGTACAACTGTTATAGAATTATTTGCACAAATATGGCCATTACTCCTCGGCGACATGTCCAATCTGTAAAGATATAGAAAATGCAGACAATGTATTCTTTCACTGCCCCATCTACGGAATGGGCAGAAGGAGAGTATAAAACATCGTGGGAGAGAATATTAGCCCCGAAAACATGGTCCCATATATGCTGACGAGAAAATCTGGGACGCGGTGACTAAGATGTGCGAGAAAATCCTCATCGAACTAAGAGGAGAAAAATTATTTAAAATTAAAGTATTTTTACTGTATTTAAATCGTAAAAAAAAATATCGCCCGGGAATCGAACCTGGCGCCGTCCGCGTGGCAGACGAGTTTTTTTACACTGAACCACCGATACTGATGAAATTATCTCGGCAAAACTTAGTCACCTAGGTACTTCACGTAACTTTGAATATATGCAGTTTTTCATTATTGTATAGATTATATAGACAATATAGATAGTTATTATTATGGTTATAGGGATCTAAAAATTAAAAATAAATCAATTTTGGTTTCTTATGGAAGTAAATAAGATTTCTTTTCACTCGATTCCCAGGTCAAATGACCTAATTCTGAACCACTTCTTTCGGTAATTTGGGGTTCACGGCACCATATCCACAACATTAAAAACTAAAAATTTATTTTTTCGGTCATATCCGGAACCTCTCTTAAAGCAGAAAGTGAGAAGTTGTAGAATTCTTAATTCAGAGGAAATTTTTAAAAATAATAGTTCAAATTTTGTTAGCTTGGTAGCACCAATGTTTTCAAAGATAGCTACTGCAATAGAAGTATTTTCTTTCGCTATTCACACTACCAGTAACCGCTTTCCTGTCGTATGTATCGAAACATACACCAATTTAAGAGCAGCATTCACTGATTTCTTTTAATTAATTGATATCAATATTAATTTTTGTTCGTTTTACTAATCTGACTAGAATGTACGCTAAAAGGTAAGTTCAGTTTGGCGTCTTAAAAAAGGAAAGCAAGGAAGTTATCTATGAATATTGATTAGTTATATTATTTATAATAGTCCTCCTAATGGAAAATTTCAACATAAAGTATATGTTAATTAGCTTCCACAGGACGCGAATAATAGCATTATCTGAGAAATTCCACACCCCATCTTCTAAACTAAACGAAGTTAAATTTATTATTTAACTAGCAAACGCCCGCGACTTCGTTCGCGTAAAAATCGCAATAATAAGTAATTTTTGAGAATGTAGTTAGTAATACATTATATGGGATAAATAATCCGCTTACTTTAATGGCTCTTTGAACATAATGTTTTGTATTTTGTTGGAATCAGAACCATAAATTATTAAGAATGATAGCATGATACTCGCATTTGAATGGGAGAGGCTCGTGATCAAATCAATCACGCGGTTTGAGATCATATACGTATTGAAGAGCATTTAGGACATGTGAGTAATTATAGCTTGTGTTAATTAAAAAAAAGCCCAAAAAAAATAACATTAAGCTTGAAAACCTAACAGGCCTACGATTGTGCGTAGAGCCCAATCATACGATACTGTGTATAGATGAAGTCGAAATTTTTGTGATATTGTGAAATTTTGTATGGAAAGTGGCTGCACTGAACTAATTTGTTTCACATCATGCTAGAGTAGCTATAAAAATGTTGTGTACCAAAATTAAGCTTCTAACATTGAGTAGGTACTGAGAAACTTAGTGCATTGAATTTAATGAAATTGTGCAATTTGTATGGGAGGTGGTAGAAGGAAAGGGGGGTTTTTGGTGATATTTCTAGAAACAACTATAATCATAATGCAATTGATATATTTTAAATTTCAGGTCTGTATCATTCACGCTTTTTAAGAAAATCGAATTTTTGTAAAGACGTGGAATTGTGTCACATTGTATGGGAGGGGGTAGAAGGAGTGAAGCTACTCGGTTAATTTTTTTCCGATATTAATAATGCTAATTTAGGATAGAGTACGAAATTTGAGCTCAATGAAAGTTATACAGGGTGTTTGGTACTCCGTACATAACCTTGTAAGGGGTTATTCCTGGATATATTTCGAGCAAAAAATTGTTCTACAGAGATGGCCAATTTTCAATATCCACGGAGATACAGGGTGATCAAGAAAAGTCCTTCGGACCTGTACCCTCACTCACTCAAAATGCTATATCTTGAAAACCAATAATCGCATTTCAAAGTGTTATAGCTTGTTTTTTAGGGAATCAAATTCTCTTTCATTTAGTGTAATAGTCCGTATTGTACCTGTACCCAATCCTGAGGTATTTCCTTCAGACCACAAATTTTTGATACTTTGACCCTCAAAATTCTGTGATCAATGTAGTTTTTCTCAAGAAAACGCATTATAAAAATGTCATTTTAATGTTGTTTTTTTATGTGCCATATTATTGCCTACAAAAGATGCACACATACTTATGACTTAGGTTTTCCCGTTTTCCAGGTAATAAGCGAAAATACATATGGCTTAAAAATAAAATATGCCATAAACCAACCCTCGTTCTAAAAAAACTACCTGAAATGTTGTTAAACTGAAATATTCTTTGTGTCCTTTAATTACTATTTAAATTATCAATGAATGTCCTTTAGGTAGTATTAAAATTATCGAGAAAATGAATTAAATTAAAATGAGTTTCAACACAACTAGGTGCAGCACTTTGCCCTTTTTAATGGGTTACCTAACAAAATGAAAAGCCTATAAAAGTAAACCATACTTCATATTTTTATCAGTTTTAGTTAAATTTGTAAAAGAACAAGGTGTCACTAAAATTTAGAAAAGAATTTCGAAATGCCTGAGTTCACGAACGAAGAATATGCAGACATAATTTTCCTCTATGGAGAGTGTCAGGGAAATGAGCAAGCGGCGCGATCTTTGTATGATCACAGATTTCCCAATCGTCGAATACCTTACCCGAGAGTATTCCAAGACGTTTACAGAAGGATTAGGGAAACAGGCAGTGTTAGGACAAGCAGAGTGAATGCAAATCCTGCGCCGCTAATCGCTGTTTCAATTGATCAACGAATCCTAGCTGCAGTTCAAAATGATCCATCAACTAGTATACGACGCTTGGCATTGCGGTTTAACGTCTCTACGTGGAAAGTTTGGAGTGTCCTGAAAGCAGAACGTTTGCATCCCTACCACCACACACCAGTGCAGGAGCTGTTACCCATTGATTTACCCAAAAGGATGGAGTTTTGCAATTGGCTCCTTGAACGACAAATAAGTGACGAGAATTTTATCAGCAACATTCTTTGGACGGATGAGTCCCAATTCACCAGGGACGGTATCACAAACTTCCACAACTTACACACATGGGCTGAGAGCAATCCACATACAAGAAGAGAGGCATCATTTCAGCACAGATTCAGTGTCAATTTATGGGCAGGTGTGATTGGCAACGATTTTATTGGTCCTATTAGGCTTCCGCCTACCTTAAATAGTTCCAATTACTTGCATTTTTTGACAAATGATCTACAGGAGTTATTGGATGATATGCCACTGCAACGATTGGCTTCCATGTTTTACCAACACGATGGTGCTCCAGCTCATTACGGCCGACAGATCAGAGATTGGTTAAATTCCAATTATAGCAATCGCTGGATCGGTAGAAATGGACCGATACACTGGCCTGCAAGATCCCCTGATTTAACTATTATGGATTTCTTTGTATGGGGACGGATGAAGGACCTTGTCTACGCAACAGAAGTAGTAACGTTGCAGGATCTAAACACCAGAATCGATGCGGCAGCAACAGAAGTAAGGCAGGAGTTGAGGAGTATGAACACAAAGAGAACACTGGCAAAACGAGCTTTAGCGTGCATTCAAAATGAAGGTAGCCATTTTGAACATTTATTGTAATTAAGGAAATTTGAAATAAACCGTAAAAACTATTCTTAGTTCTTTTAGTTCAAGCGGAGAGTGTTGATCAACCTATTCTTGCTTTTTTGACAAAAGTGCTAAATTATTGGAATGATAATTTCTTCTAAACTATAAAACTTATGCAATGCAAGTGTATGCGTCTTTTGTAGGCAATAATATGACACAAAAGAAAACAACAATAAAATGACATTTTTATAATGGGTTTTTTAGAGAAAAACTACATTGATCTTAGAATTTTGACGGTCAAACTGTCAAAAATTTGTGTTCTGAAGCAAATATCTCAGAATTGGATACAGTTACAATGCGGACTATTACACCAAATGAAAGGTAATTTGATTTCCTAAAAAACAAGCTATAACACTTAGAATTGTGATTATTAGTTTTCAAGATATAGCGTTTTGAGTGAGTGAGGGTACAGGTCCGAAGGACTTTTCTTGATCACCCTGTATCTCCGTGGATATTGAAAATTGACCATCTCCGTAGAACAATTTTTTGCTCAAAATGTATCCAGGAATAACCCCTTACAAGGTTATGTACGGAGTACCAAACACCCTGTATGTACTGAAATTAGTTTAGAATATTTCATGAAAAAGTGCAGTTTGTATGGGAGGTGGTGGAAGGAGTAGGAGGTTTTAAGTGACTTTTTGAGAAGCAACTATAATTAATTTACAATTGACATATTTTAAATTTCAGATCAGTAACATTTACAGTTTTCAAGAAAATCGAACTTAAGTAAAGTCGTGGAATTGTGTCACATTGTATGGGAGGTGGTAGAAGGAATGAAGCTAATCGGTTAATTTTTTCCCGATATTAATAATAATGCAAATTAAGGATTAAGTACAACATTTAAGCTCGATGAAAGTTACACGTACTGAGAAAATTGGTGTTTAGCCTTTCATGAAAAAGTGCAGTTTGTATGAGAGGTGGTGGAAGGAGTAGGGGGATTCAAATAATTTGTATACCATAGATCACATTTCTGATAAAAATAGTATGTTTTAAATTTCAAATGATTTGCCCCAATGGTTTTGAAGAAAATTTGATTAGTATATATTTTTGAAAATGAGTCATTTTGTATGGGAGGGGTAGGAAGGCGTGGAGGTATTGAAATAAGATCACACGCAGATTACATCTCGGTGCATATCTAACAAACTGTGAAAGTTTCATTACAATCGGTTTAGCCGTTATTGCGTGACAACCGGAAAGACAGACAGACAGAGAAAATTTTTAAAAACTTTTTTTTCTGCTTAGTTATTGCTAAAATAAAGCAAAAAACTTATTTATAGCCATTTATAAACAAATAACAGACAGACACTAGAATTATATTTATATGTATAGATTGAGTAATGTCTTTCATATAATGTACTAATTTATTTGTCCGTTTAGCAATGTACGATCTGTGAGAAGAAATTTAAATCTCAATTTTCTTTAGTTTATCCTATTGTGGCATAAATTGTGAAATTGAAGAACTCAAAAAATATAAAGCACTAATTATGGATATGAAATAATGAAGTTCAATTTCGGACACTTATCTATAATAAGAAGATACAGTGTTTGTACGTCTTACAGTATCTTTATGGGCGGTCTCCAGACAAATCTAGAGCACGCAGAGGTTATACAACATGACAAAATTTCGCAATTTGACAACAAACGTATTTGCTCGAAAAGTATATAAAAGATATTGATTTGAAATTTAGAATATACTACTTTTATGAAGATTTCAATATACAGTATTAAAATTAATCCAGTCCTCTTCCTCCTTCTACCATATCCCATAAAAACTCATGAAATACTCTAAGCAAATTTGCTCGTATACAATTTTTCGAATTGAAATTGTGCACGAATTACTTATTTAGAATTATTAGTAAGACCAAATTAAACGATTAGCTTCACTCATTTTACCCCCACCCATTAAATAACTTTGTTTGGATCTTTGTTTTTCATTAAAACGAAGTTTATTTAATACAAATCAACTCTCATGCCACAGCGGGTTACGGGCAACGCCCTGTGGGACTGCTAGTATTTAATAAAATATGACGAGTTTTTCGATAATGAAAAAAAACTATTGTACGAGTAAGTAAGCAAACTAGTAAACGTTTTTGTTCCTTGGATGTTGAGACCAACATGCCTAGTTGGCGTCCTGTAAACTAGCTGACCAACCATTTTAATTGGAAGATTTTTGACAGTCCCGGTGATTTCTTCATTCTCCAACCGAGTTATTTTTCAAGTTCTGACCACCTGCAAAACTTGCCTGTAACTATCATATTTTCCACTTTATCAATATGTTGTTCAAATTAGAAACAGGTTTTAGCACTGAATTACATCGCGTCCCCAAGGACTCGATATCGCCTACTTTAGAAATTACTGATCTAGAGTCAATCTTGTGGTTTATGTGTTTCCATTTGCGCTTAAGCAATTTTCTTTGAATTTTTTATAAGGTCAATTCTTATGTTTTTTTTTAATTATTTTTTCTGATTGATATTTACTTATTATTTGAATCGATACATAGTATCTATTGGTTTCTTAATATGCAATTTCAAAGACAATTCAATCTTTAAACATATATCTGTTATGAAACAATCATTGCTATTCTTAAAATATCTAGCTTTCTTTTCGTGGTAGACTAAATAAACAAATAGCATGATTTTATTTTTTTAATAATAAAAACTAAAACGTTGCCGACACAAAATTTATTACTTAGAAAAAATTGTGAATTTCATTTCTCTTATACAATCAGCACATATCACATATTAACAGTAGCATTTTATGTGATAAAAGAAATAAATACCACTGATTTTCCTTATTATTTTCTTTTCCTGATTTTCACAAGCAGCTGCTCAACGATTTATTATAAGAAAACTTTATCTTCGCTAAGTAGTACAAGCAGTTTGAGGATTATCGCGAATAACATAGCCATTATCTATTTTTAAGAGTCAAAACAAAAAGTATTCGTATAATAGGCTTCGAAGGAAATCTCTATAGACAGATAATTTTTCATAAATTTAAATTTTTATATATCGCTCGTCCCAACTCAGTTATACATATTTTAATATCAACGATTCGTTTCAACTCAATTTTATCCTGAAGGAAAATCATCATCAGTAAATAAAAGTCGAGATAAAATTCACAGAAAAAAAAATTATCGGTGACTGCTATATTTAAATCTGCGACGACAACGTGGCTTCATATTGAATTCTGATTTAAACGCTCACATACATTTTGGATGTTTCTGTGCAAATAACGAAAGGTACATTCGAAATAGCAAGACTAGCTATGTAGACGAAGTATGAGAACTGAACTGATTTATGGAACCCACTTTTGTCATTGTATTTATAGAAACGATAATGGCAAACATATTGATACGTTTTTCAGATCCTTGTCACTTTGAAAATAATTTTTGTAAGAATTCGTCTTAAGTGTAGCCTCTCGGACGCGATTGAAACGTTTCGTTTCTAAAGCATTAGACACTATAAGTTGTGCAGTTGAATTCGAAGATTTAATGTACTTTGGTATAGGGAATTTTTAAAATTGAAGTTTACATAGGAATTAATAGCAGGACGACTGTAAAGTATCGATGGTCAAAGTTTTTTGAAATGCTGCAGCTGTGGTTTGATATAAATGGATATTTATAATCTAATACAATTCACAGCTTAATAAGTAGGTATAGTGGCAGATCAACTGGTTATGATTTTACTCCAACCTGGAAAAAAACTGGGGTGTAGCCCAGCGGGTAGCGTGTTGGTCGACAATACGAAGGTCGTGAGTTCAAATCCCGGTCGACGTATAATTCCAGCACACTGCCTGCTTGGAAATACAGGGTGTTTTTTAGAGGCGGAGAACTTTAAATTGAAATAAAACACAGAAAAATGTTTTTAATATCCATGAAATTGGGCTTTATTTGAAAGATAATTTTAAAACATTTATGTTTGAATATGATTTCGGGCACGTGGCCGCCGCGGTTGGCGCGTACATGGCATAATCTAAAATCCAATTTTCACACACTCTTCGCAGTAAATCAGGCCGCATTTCGGCAATAACGCGTCGAATGTTGGCTTTCAATAATTTCAGGTTTATCGACGTACACATAGGACTTCACATATCCCCATAGAAAAAAATCTAATGGCGTCAAATTCCATGAACGAGGTGGACAGTTAACAGGTCCATTTCGTGAAATTAAGTGATAATCAAATATTTCGTTCACTAAATTAATTGTATCGCGCGCTGTGTGGCATATGGCGCCGTCCTGTTGAAGCCACATGTCTGCGACATTGATTCTTTCCACTTGTGGCATGGAAAAGTTAGTAATCATGTCTTTGTACCACTTACCGTGGACTGTAACGCTCTGACCATCATCATTTTTGAAGACATATGGACCAATGATTCTACCGGCCCATAAAGCGCACCAAACGGTGACTTTTTCTGGATGTAATGGTGTTTCGACAATGCCTTGTGGATTATCATCGCATTAACCAATATTTTCAAATGAAATTGAACCATGGTTTTCAAAATAAATTTGAGCAATTTGCAAACGTTGCTCCGGCGTGAGTCTATTCATGATGAATTGCCAAGCCAAACTATCCCCAAAACAAACGGGAACTTTCAAGCCGATTTGATCACAGAAAACAGTGCTGCCAATTTAAAGTTCACCGCCTCTAAAAAAAGCACCCTTTACTTCTATGAAAATACAAAAAAAAATTTAGATAGAGGGTTGTGCGAAGGGTTAACAACCATTTCACAATAAGTACTGAAAATGTTAAGGAACGTGAAGATCAGGAGGCCAAGGCTTGATTTGGGCTGTACCGGTTTTGTATCGCCTATCTGATGCTGCAATCACACGTTTTAACTCAAACCTTTCCTAAACTGCCGGCATGAATCTTACTAAGCGAACACTGTGCAAAATCAAACAACAATAATTTCGTTCATTTCCTCAGTTTGAAAGGGCATATTTCATACGCTATTCTGTTCGTAATTCTATTGGCATAATCGAGCGAGAAAGGTCGATAAGTCCAGACATACTTTTATCATTCCGCACAACGTGCCGAAGTATGAATTCTCCCTACAGGATACCACGCCATCAGTGATGTATCAGCATCAATTTACCATACATATCAGTTTCTAGACACAGAACGCTATAACGAAACACATTTGTTACATAAACGACCAAACGTAGCAAATGTGTAAGCACCTCTACGAATAAGTGGATTTCAACTTCTGCCCATTGATCTGAACTTTTGTACAATTGTTGGGGTAATTTGCAGCGCCTTATCCTCGACAACGTGACCATATAGACACTTAATTACACGTGTTTTACGACACGTTCGTTCGGTGTAATTGATTTTCTTGTGTCAATATTAGGATACCAACGTTTCTGGTGCGGCAATCATTCTCCTTTCCTTCCTTGTTGACACGATTTTCCCAACAAAATAAACAAACTTAAAAATTGATAGCGTCGGAAAGCAGAATGAATTCCTATTGATAAGAAGAGGTAAAATGAAAATGAGCACTTGTTAAGGCTGCGAATAAACACAGCATACATAAATTATAAGACATGTAATTAATTATGCATAGGGTTTTCGAAAAAAAAAACTGAAGGCTAGCAGGTGGTTTAACAAATTTTCTATCGATTATGTTACCAATTCTGTCTGTTGCCGGTATTGAAGCGAAAAGTTTAACAGATGAAAAATTTGTAGCGACCTTCAGAATTATTTAAATTTTTTAATGAAAACAGAAAAGCAGGTGCTCGAAATGAGGCTTATTTGTTTTTTGGTATCAGTAGCTTTAAAAAAGTGGAAAAGTAACTGTTCTAGAAGTTTAGCTAATCTAGTACATTTCGATTATGAAAATAATCGAGATATCTAGAGAGGGTGTTAGCAATCATTCGAGTGATTTTTATTCGTTTTATTACGAAGAAACGAGAAGAGAACATTTGAAACGTTCTGGTTTATCGTATGCTTCGAATTGTATATTCAGGAAGACCAAATCTGAAAGAGAATAGAATCAATTCGAATGGCTCAAAAAAAGTAAAAACGAGAAATCGATTTGAATTCCAGTGCCGCCGTTAAAGTTTGAATAAATCTCTTCAATATTAAGTAACACACAGAGCTGCCTACTTCAGAAACTTTTTCCACCGCATTACAACTCTTCGTACTACACCACTCCACTAATAACAAGCCACGCCTTCCTTTTTACAAAGTCGCAGAGAGAAAGAGAGAGAGAGAGTCATCTCACAAAATGATTTTTTGATTCTTGAAGAAAAAGCACAAAAACCAACTAGGGTCACTTTTACCTTTTTAATACTTTCCCAAATAAATAAATAACTTTAAGAAAATGTTATTTCGTTCGCTGATCTTTTCTATACTTCGTACTACGTGGATAATATGAAGAAAAAAAAGGCGGGACTTGATCGACTGAAATAGACCGGTTTTGTGAGGGTAAAGAAATGGGGAATGATTTACGATAGAAAACCTACTGCATTTTTACTTGAAAGTGAATTTGCTGGTTTTTGGGGTACCTGAGAGCGATTGCCGGGAGGTTGGGAACGTTTTATTTATGTATGGGAATTGCTTCAGTTGGCTTTATAGAGCTCTACAGGACTCTTCATTTTCTTTCGAATTTCGATTATTGCTCGGTTTTCAAATACATATCTCGTCCTTATTTATCATATTTTTTTTAGCGTAGTGCGAAATGTGCATGTGCATTTTGTTTCTCATTTTGTACTACGCTTATTTTTTATTATTATTATTTATAGTTTTTATAAGCTTAACGAATTTAATACAAAAGGAAGGAAGTAACAAGGTATTAATGACAGAAAAATTACACGCGAGGCAAACGATATGATAAACGAGAACCATATTTGATGAAAACCGAATAATAGTCGAAATTTCGAATGACCATTCATTCATTTTTCAAATTGGTGAATAGTTATAAAAAATCGATTATTCATTCACATTTGAGACGTCGTCGCTCGCTGTGGTGTGAAATATGAATGATTTTTACTATTCCGGGACCACCAAAATTTTATAACAAATCGCCATACACACGATATATCTTTCTCCGAAGTGCCAATTCAAATTGTCGCAACTTATGACCACTTGCTATAGTGACAAACTCGAGGGTACTTTCAAGTTTTTCCTAAAATTACGAGTATATTTTATACTAGCCGTACTCTAACACCGGCCGGTCTTTTCCTAAGTCTAGGTAGGTGCATGACTCATAGGGGCTATATTTAATTACTAACAATTATTGTTAGCCTTGAATTGCACGGGCACATCTGTTGTCGTGCTTCGCTAAAATTATGATATTTTCACTCTAGTCAAATCTTAAAAAAAAATATTTCAGGCGAGCATTTTACCATTGAGCCACGCGCTGATCAACTTGCCGCGCCAAAATGTACCCATCTACTTAATGCAGTTTTTATAATTTGTATAAGGGAAACTCTTTAAACCCATTTTCGGAGGTTTGGGATACATTTTTTTTTTTTTTATCTAAATGCTATACAGTACTTTCTTTTTTCCAAGAATTTAATAAAAAGAAACCGCAAGTCTGTAAGTGCTACCGTGTGGTCAAGAAATTTCTATCAGTCACATACATCCAAGCATTATAAAAGAAAAAAGATAGAGACGATGTTAACCTTGAATCGCACGGGCACATCATGCTGCCGTACTTCGCTGGTATTATGATATTTGTACTCTAGTCAAATTTTAAAAAAAGAAATCTAAAAAATATATTTGTACTCGCATAAACGCCACGGACGTTGGGCGAGCATTCTACCACTAACCCATTGACGCTGATAAAGTTATCTAGTCTCATCTACTTAATGCGCACAGTTTTTCTACATGGAAAACCCTATAAATTTTTTTTCGGAGGTTTAGGATGCAACATTTTTTGGATCTGAAAGTTTATATATTAATTTCATGTTTCAAAGAATTTAATAAAAACAAACCGCAAGTCTTTATGTGCTACCGTTTGGTCTGGGAATTTCTATCTATCTATATAGAAAAGAAGAAGATAGAGAAGATTATGTTGGCCTTGAATCACACGGGGACGTCATGCTATCGTGCTTCGCTGGTATTATGATTTTTTTACTCTAGTCAAAACTTAAAAACGCAAAAAAATATATGTATATGTATAGAAGTACAGAAACTGTATCCAACATGAGAGGGGTAGAATTTCGCGATGTTGATATTTATATTAAAATACTTTACTCAAAATTCGCAGTTGATGGCTTTGACAGTTTCGAAAAAATATAAATGCGTTTTTCACTTTTTCCGGCTTTAGTTGTCCAGTGGCAAACTTGAGTGCTAGCTTCCACTGAACGAAATCCTTAAATTTTGCACGCTCTGAATTCGAACTTTTCAAACTGTGAGATAGCAACAGTTCGAGTACCAATAACCATAAACAGAAACGCCGTTCTAGTTAGAAAAGATGGCAAAAACCTGCTCTTTTGCAATCGCATTGGTCAACTGCGATTGCTCTGTCCAATATCTTTGATAAGAGCAGGTCTTCTAATATCAGTGATTTTTTTTCACTATGTTATCTGCTCACTGTTCGTGCTCAATGATATCTGATCACTTCTTCGATGTGATATCTGCTGATGCCAAGTGCAGTGGTTATCAGTTTATTAGCAACAGCAACCGAAGACCGATGATCGAAATTCTAATTTATCAACTACACAAAGGCACAATAAAAAGCTGGAAATGAATAAGGAGAACAGTAAGGAGCAGGTTACTGAGCAGCTAAATGGATGAGCAGGCTACTGAGCAGATGAGTTGGTTACGGAGCAACTGAGCACGATACTAAGCAACTACTAAACAGGTTATTGAGCTGGACAGATAAGCACTTTACTGACCTTTGAGCTGAGAGCAGGCTACTATTCGAATGAGCAGGTCACTGAGCAACTGAAAAGATGAGCAGGCTACGGAGCAGATGAGTTGGCTTAGGTTTAAGTAGCGGGAGGGTGTTTTTGAAGAACAATATTGTACTGGGTCCATTTAGTTGGGTCCATTTAGTTGGGTCCATTTAGTTGGGTCCATTGTACTCCCCTTATTGATTATGAGATGCATGTAACTCCTCTGGTGCTAGCCACTTGGTACGGCTTGCGAACCGAAGCAGGCTCGAATGTTTGACGCTTCTGAGGTTGTCTAGTTCTGATAAGAATCTGGAGCCTAAGCAAAGGAAATGACTGTTGCAGATTTGCGCACAGTGGCAAAGATAATTTTCGATAGATTCTTCGTTCTCCTCGCAACCTTTGCAAAGGCTATCGCTTGCGACCCCAGTCTGAATGCGTGCAGCTTTAGGAAGCAGGTGGTCAGGCTGACAAGAGTTTGGACGCTATACCGACGACTTTGTAACAGCTGAGCTGTGATATTTTTATTCGATCCTTCCCAAAAGGATTTGGTTATTATGCAGTTATCCAGCTACCACCATCAGGTCAAGAAAGAATCCAAAATAGTTTGTTTAAAGGCAGTGTTCAGCACTGTTGGTGCTACATCGACTGATTCATTAATGAAATTAATATGTATTTGCATCATTGCCGCTCAACCGTGTCTACTGCGTCGTTTCCTAAGAGGTCGCTATGACCCGGTATCCAAATTAAAAATACTTCGGTTATAGCCGCTAGGTGATTCAAATTGTGTCTACAAATGAACACTAGTTAGGACGTAATCCTGTAGGATTGGAGTGCCAGAATTGCTGTCCGAGAAGAAAATGTAACAAATTCCAAGACTGCTCTGCATATCTAAAGTAATTTTTGTACACTCCTTAATGACTAATACTTCCGCTTGAAACATAGTCGCGTGTTCTGGAAGATGGAAAGAAGTGTAGATGTCGAGGTCGTGTTTAGTTTTAGATCCGTCCGTATAAAGATGGAAACCGGCACAGGCGCTGAGTATCGTTATTATTGCCCATTCATTTCGTTCAGGAAACTTAATATGAAAATTCCGTTTCTCAATCATACTCGCAGTCCAAAAGGGAAGCTGCGTCTACAATGACGTTCAAAATTTTTCCATAACCAATTGGTGGTGCTAACCACGAATAGAGGCATTTAATTTAATGGCAGCTACCCCTGCAGTTTATCTTATAAAAAGATCAAGTAAAGGTTGCGAGAGAATTACTTCCAGCCAGCGCTGCAAAAGATGTGGTTTTAAGGGCACCTGTTATGCATAGACATACCATCCGTTGGATTAGCTGTAAAGGTGCTAGGTTGGTTTTTAGTACCACCGCTGGCCACTACACTAGCGCACCATAGCAAATAATTGGTCTAACAATACTGGATGAGGTGCTGCTTAAGACCTCATCTCAAGCCGAATGACTTTTTGCTAACAAAGAAGGCTACGTTAGCTTTTTTTGTTATCCTTATACGATGAGTTGGTTACTGAGTAACTGTGCAGATGAGCAGCTGACTGACCAACTGAGCAGGATACTAAGTAACTGAGTAGAGAGCTAGGGTGTATCCTAGTGGGTAGCGTGTTGGTCTACAATGTGAAGGTCGTGAGTTCAAATCCCAGTCGACGCATAATTCCAGCACACTGCTTGCTTAGGTATGCCTTGGTTACCTCAATCTACGAAAATGAAAAACTCGTAGATAGAGAGTTGTGCGAAGACCTAACAACCCTTCCACAATAAATAATGAAAATATTAAGGAACCTGAAGGTCAGGAGGCCAAGGCCCGATTTTGGCTCTAGTGCCATTGTAGAAGATGGAGTAGTTGAACAGGTTACTGAGCAGGCTACTGAGCAGATAAGCAGGTTACTAAGAAACTGAGTACAAGTGACTTATCGACAGAGCAGGTTACTGAGCAACTGAATAGCAGATTACGGAGTAAATGAGTTGGTTATGGAGCAATAGAGCACATAAGCAGATTACTTAGCAGCTGAGCACGTTACTAAGCGTCGAGCTGATCGATGAGCTTGATGCACTACGAGCTAGTCAGTTGGTACAATTGCGATTTGGTTGGAGTATTGGGCGAATTGTGATTTGGTGGGTGATGAACGGCCTTTTTAGTGAGCTTCGATCAGGTCGGTAAAGTGCGAGGTGGGTTTGATGAGATGCGAACTGGCGGCTATTTTTTGTCGCTAGACTGTGACAAATAAGAATGTACGCTGTAGTAGTTCTGCTCTTCTAAGCGCAGCTCTTTTACAATATCAATCGCAATATACCATTACTTTTTTAAAAGAGCAGTGAGAAAATCAGATTTGTGTAAAAGAGCAACCTCTACTTCTTCAATTGCATTATAGCGCAAGTCGAGCCTTGGCCTCCTGGCTACCAGGTTCCTTGACATGTATTTCTTTTTGTGGAAGAGTTGTTAGACCTTCGCACTGCACTCTATCTACAATTTTTTTTTCGCACATTGAAATGATCCAGATAATCCCACGTAAGCGCCGACCGGGATTTGAACTCCCGACCTTCGCATTGTAAACCAACACACTACTCACTAGGCTACAACCAGACTACTACAACCTCTAGTTGGCACATAACTGTCAAACGTGACGTAGAAAAAAATAATTTCTTATTCGTGAGCGAAGCTGTAGTGTTTTAAGAAAAATTAATTAACTTAATAGTAAATAATAAATTACATCTATCAACAATTGCAACGGTTGCTGAGCGAGAAAGAAAACTCGCACTCTCTCCGTGCTAGAGTGCTCTACAAAAGTACCAGTGGAAATCGCTAAAGTTTATTGAAATTTTGTGATATTCATATGGGAGGGAATAGAAGGAGTGGGAAGACAATGATAATTTTTTCAAAATTGATTGGAATTATTATAAAAAAAATTCTGCCAAAAATTCGTATTTCCACCTTTTCTAAATTAAATGAAAAATTATTAAATGGATTTTTCAAAATTGTGTATTTGTTTGGAAAATGGTAGAAGGAGTGACCGGACCGAAACAATATTTTTCGATATTATTGGTATTCACATCTGTTGTATTTACACGTTCTATGTTTATTTGTCTTTATGAAATAATACGTTGTGTCTGCTTGACGAATCGTAGAAGAAGGAAGTAGTCTTCGGAAGTGAGGTTATTCTATCCGGCGTAATGGCTTTAGTACAGGGTGCATTAAATGTAATGTGACCGCTGTATTTGAAGTTATTATATAACAACATTATTATACTTTTGCCAAATTTTCAAGTTGATAGCTTTCATAGATTCGGAGAAAATTCTCCGATATTTCGGAATCGAGCTTTTTCAGCGACAACAAATATTTCTGTACCCTTGGTGACTCTGTGCGAGCGTTATTTCTTAGCGTTACAAACAGTAAGGCAAGCACAATATACTCTTATACTTTATCCTAGAGAACACACATTTTTTCCGAAAAAATTTTTTTTTGATTTTTCTTATGCAACAATAAGTAGAAATTATCATTAGAAAATGGTCGAGTATTAAATTGACAGAAAATTCTGCATCAAAGGCAATTAAAATGTTGAAATTTAATTTTAAGCTATATTTTCAATTGTTCCAACATTGTTTTGTACTCTTAGACCATTCAAAAAATGGAACATAGAATTTTCACTTTCAAAAATCTAGCGTATGAAAGGCCCGTAGATGGCACTTTTCACATATACCAGATATTCCCGAAAATTAATCATTTATGACATAAAATTTGAAATCAGTGTGCACTAAACCAGATGTATCTAGCATTTGTAATCGGCGATATCGAAAACTACTCAACATCAAATTTTATCGTTTTTGTTCACCACAGTGATTGAATTTTCGACATTAAAATTTGAGATAAGCGACCGAAAATAGGAATTTCGTTATTTATTTACCAGCAATTTAATACTTCCGACATTTTTCTTAAAATAAATAATACAGCACACGTCCGGCTATTTCAAGATTACTGTTCAAGCCGATTAAGGAAATTGTGATAAAACTGCTCAACTAACTGCAAGAAAGAGTTCTAACCAAACATAACTACATTTCTGAAAAGATACCGCGTTATCTAAAGTATTTTTGAATGTTACTACTGAATAAGTGATTAATTGTAATCTTTTGATAAAAGTAGTGAACAGCACTGAAATCGGCAGTGACCTATGCAGTCATAGGCATTATATTTTTAATTGGACTCATCGTAAATTTTTAATACTGTATCTTTTCAATATTATTTTTAAAAGAAAAAAAGATTGCGAAAATGCAAATCATGAACCAATAAAATCAAATAAAACAGTGGCAGTATTTTCACGTTACATACCCACCTACTGTTTATCTTGGAAAAAAAAAAAACTTTTCGCTAATTCAAATCTGTTGTTGGTTGTGAGATTAATGTTATAAAACAGTAGGTAAGTTTTATACACAGCTTTATAAATTATGTACACAATTGTTTCATCCAATTTGACTTAGTGATAGTCGCTCTACATTTTAAACGAAGCAATTCTCAGCTAAAACTGCTGCCAGATTTCATGTAGGCTGTCATGTTCTGAAACCAGCAAAACATTGCACAAATTTTTATTCTTAGAAATGAATTTGCCAAAAATATTCACGGATAAAATATATTGATATTTTTTAGAGGTAAAAAAAATTATCAGCTATGATTGATGGAAGATGCGATACAAATCCCGATATTCGTACTTCAAAAGCGCAAAATAACTTAAGCTCAACATAGAATCAAGGATGAAATATGATTATTTCTCTTGAATTTACGAATCCTTCAGGAAATGTCACTCGACAAGCCCGCAAGAAATAAATCTTGAGAAAAGCAGCATCTATCATTCCCTTAAGAGATCTTTTGGCTCTAGTAATGCTTACGTTTTTTTTTCTCCAACGCCGACTGACGAAGAGCATAAATAATCCTATTTTGTCCTTGTCAGCATTTAAATATAAGACTCAAAAAAAAAACTATTTATCACCATCGAACTTTTGATGACACTTTGTAAATTTTAAAATAACTCAGTCGTAAAAAAAAAATTATATCCTAGATTACTATGGCGCAATATAAATTTACACATCTTATTTCTTCCGGTATTGTTACCTATTGTTTTGAGTAAAAAGGCGCCGGTGAACCAATAAAAAACAAAAGCCAGTGTTAAGTGCTTAGTAATTGTGCTAATATCAACAATAATTTGTCAAAGAGATTTTCTTTACAAGTTCTTGGACCTAAAAAAATATTTTTTTTATGTGAAAAAATTGTCTTTTGTTAGAGAAAAAACAAAGGACTTTGCCAAAATCATTAAGGCATATTTGTGATGGGGAAAAAGAAAGAAAAGAGCTGTAAAGATCTATGCCCATGATAAATGAAAAGAAAATAGGCGATAGCGAAAGGGGATTGTGTAAACGAAAATTTTGAAGATGTATTTCAGAGTTATTTATTTATAACGTAATAAAATGGTGTGTTTTTGCACTTTTTTACTATGAATAGGACACCAGTAGTTGAATTTTTGAACCAATGCACTAATTTAACATCCCTAACACGTTGGCCAGTACTATGGTTCCTTGAGTTGTCATACAGGGACCAACAGTGAGATAAATGTAACATGTCATTGATATAATTAAAAGGTAACTTGGATAAACGAATTATTCGACATTTTTTGAATATCTAGTTTTTTAGTCAGTTGAAACTGTGGACGGATAAACTATGTTATCAACTGACACTCAGAGCGATCTAGCGCCTAGAAACAGATATAAACAATGTCACAGGGTTTGATAAAGGTTTCAGCAGAGACAGAAACATCACGAATAATAAAGCGTAACAGTGTAGAATCCGGAAATCTTTTCTTTTAATGCCGCAAAGTTCGATTCGGATCACAAATACACTGTAAAAGTAACATTCAAAAAACTTTGGGAGGCGTTTCTCTCAAAACATTGAATATGTTCAATAACCCCTTTATCCACTTAGCCCGTCAATTATGTCATTGCTGAATTATCAATCAATCACATTCCTGTTAAGATATAGGGGCATAGGACAGAAACAACTCTCTTCCACAAGGCACGATCCTGAGCATCGGCCTTAAGCTGTTGCCAGGACTTGTTTATTCCTCTGGCCTCCTGCTCAACTGCTCGCTTCCATGTGTTACATGGTCAACCAACCCGACGTCTTCCTTGAGGATTATAATCCAGAGCCTGTTTGGCGATGTTTACTCTGGTTTCCTCAAAGTGTGACCGATCCACTGCCACTTCCGCCTTTGAATTTCAATGCCTATTTTAGTTTGTCCAGTTGTACTCCAAATTTCGTCGTTGGAAATAACTTCTGGCCAAAATATTCTTAAAATGCGTAGAAAGCATTGGTTCACGAAAGTTTGCAGTTTCTTGGTAAGACGAACGGTCACTTTCCACGTAGTACAACCATATAATAACACGGATTTGACGAAAGCGTCAAAAACTCGCAGTTTCGTGCGAAGGGAGATCTCTCTTAACCTCCAGAAAGGGGAAAGGATACCAAAGGCCTGACGAGCTTTATTTAGACGAGCCTCAATACCCTTTTCGGCTCCGCCGTCTATGCTGACAATGCTTCCGAGATAAAATAAATCTTGAACCTCTTCCACATGGACAAGCATTAAGAACAATTGGTTTTACACACATTTATTTTCAGTGCCGCATCTTTGAATGCAACGAGCGAACATTTGGTAAATTATGCTGAGCAACAATTGATGGTTATATTTGTATGGATAAATTTGCTGCTGCGATTTCGAGCAAGAACACAAAAATTGGCAGCAAACGTGTAAATTACACAGTGCCGATCGTTATGTCCTAAGTTTCGTTAGTTAAGAAATAGCTCAATTGTACTATTTGTTCAATGCACATTAGTTCAAAAGATGTTTAATCAATTTTATTTAGCGTTTAACTCATTTTTTGTAAAAATGTAAGAATGGTGAACAATAAATCAAAAAATATTTCTATTAACTTCAGAATATTGTGAAAACTTTCACTCAAAATTTGTTAAATTTTGTTAAAAAATTGTTTATAATTAAACAAAAAATTGGGCGAAAATTTTGATTAATGATAGGTAAACATTTTACTAAGGCAAATGTAAGAATTCAACATTATTCTAGAATGTAGAAAATCGTCCGTTCAAAGAAAAAATTGATTTTTTTAAAGACACCGAATTACTGTTAGGGGTTTATGCTATGCAGAGTTATGTCAGTAGGGGTACTAGAAAAAAAATAAACTGCCAACAAGTCGGGCGAAACTTTATTATTCTTGGGACAAGTTGCGGATGTGTGGAAAGTCAATATGCAGGTTAGAGTGGTTAGGGAAGGCTAAGTGAAAGGGAGTTCTTGGGCAGGGCTGTTGTCAATTTAACAATATTTCATTCATTTCTGCAAGTTTGGGCTTTTATGAGGGGAGGAGGAGGGGTAAGGGTGGGTGGATGTTAATAGCTTTTTAATTAATTGCTTGAATCGCGTCCAATATCCTCTGTATAGAATGTGTTTCATAGACGAAGTTGCATAGAATTTTCATGGGATTCAGTGCATTTTACATTCACGAAACCAAACATTTGTATGGGAAGGAGTAGAGGAGGTAGGGGAATCGTAAAATTTGTGACGCAATTTTATTCCCTTTTTCTTGTAGTGTGCTTGTACAAAATTTCAAGTTCGTAGCTTTTAATTTGATGGTTATTAGTTGATTCAATGAAATAGGTAGAAATGATACTTTTGTATGGGAGGGGGTAGAAGGGCAAGCGCGATTTCAAAACTTTTAAAGGAATTTCATTTCAATTATTTTTATAAGTTTTTAGGCAAAATTTGAAATGGATAGCTTTCAAGAGTTAGCTGATAACTGATTTCTTAAAAATGCTCGAAAATATAATTTTGTACGGGAGGGGGTAGAAGAGGTAAGGGAATTGCAAAATTTGTGACGCAGTTTTATTTCCTTTCTCTTGTAAGCTGCTCGTACACAATTTCAAGTTCGTAGCTTTTAATTTGTTGGTTATTAGTTGATTTAATGAAATTGGTCGAAATCATACTTTTGTATGGGAGGAGGTAGAAGGGCAAGTGTGATTTTGAAACTTTTAAAATAATTTCTTTGCAAATATTTTTATAAGTTCTTATGCAAAATTTCAAATAGATAGCTTTTAATAGTTAGGTGATAATTAATTTCTTAAAAATGGTCGAAAAAATAATTTTGTATGGGAGGAGGTAGAAGTTTTGAAGGTATTCGACCAGTTAATATTTTATACTTTTAGAAATTTTTTTTAAATGTATTTCCCAAATTTTCAAGTTTCTACCCTAAAATTACATCCAAAAATTTTCAGTTTTCGTGTTTTTTTCGTTGCACATGAAAAACCTTGTGCCCATTAGACCGGGGTGGTCGGTTCGTAACAATTGTGGATCAAATTATTATTTTTTTTCTATGTATATCAAATAGATGTATTCACATGCAAAATTTAAAGTTTCTATCTTTGAGCAGAGTCCTAAAAAATTCACTCAAAATTTTCGACATTTTTGCTTACCACCTCCCTCCCTTTACACCCCCTAACTTAAAATTTTTATCAAAATTATAAATTATGTAGTTCTATAATCTGACGAATTTTCAATTCGATATCTGTACTAAATTTTGAGATATAATGATTTCTAATTTTGAAAAGTGCACCATTTTTCAAATGCTCCCCATTTCACCCCACTACTATTATGACCAAATTTTATATTTTTTTTGTATTTCGCTAGTATAGCTTAGTATATGTTTTAAATTTCAATTACATAGCTTAAGAGATAGTTGAGATATTAATTCTTAAGTGTTTTTCCTTGCACCCCCCCCTCCCCGACCCTTCCCCTTACAATAATAAGCCTATTTCTAAGCTGATTCTAGTGGATCTATACGCCATCTTAATTGTCCCAAAATATGAATTTTTTATGGTAAGTAGTTTCGAAGATATAACCATTTCAAAAAAAGATTCGGCCGACAATTTGTTTTTAGCCCCCCCTTTACGGACGCCAATGGATAAAAAAATTAAATTATTTTTGGAATATGTCCCACAGCTCTCTCTATACGTGTGCTGATTTTCATTTTTCTATCTGCATTCGTGGTGAAGATATTAGCAAGTGTATATTTCGACTTTTTCCATCCCCCCGCCTCCCCTTTCCACGCCACACTCCCCAAAATTTGGATAATGGAGCTCACTTACCAAGTTAATAACCCACCCAAAAATCAACATTCTACCTTTAACGGTCTTGGAGGTACGAGTCCATATGTACGGCGTACGGCGGGACGGATTTTTTTTTTTTGCTTTTTTAGGCTAATTTAGTCATGAAACGCGAAAAAACAAAATTTCAGGGTAGCAAATTTTTTTTTTTTCTGTGTCGATCACAATACTTTATTATTAAAATAATAAAGTAATAAAGAGTCATTAAAAACAGACTCTTCTTCAAGTCGAGGACAATATCAAGCCCAATTCAGGTAGTCATTAATTTTAACGAAGTGTGAAATTATCCGAAGTGTAAAGTAGTGCGTCACCAATGATCACGTTGTGAGATAACACTGGAACATCACGTTCGAGGGATAGATGACAGACCTGTGTTTTAGAGGCTCTCTAGTTTTTCTGCCCCATTCCAGGATTAAGTTGAGATCTGAGTTCAGCGAACAGAATATTTCCATGTGATTGGAAGTAATAGAATATAATACATAAAGTACTGTCATCCGCAAAACTATGGCTTGGATTGAGATTAGGGGAAAGAAAGTCTTGATGAAAACTAAGAAAAGAGTTAGGGTTAGAACAGAGCCTTGAGGGACGCCGGAATCTATTGGGAAGGAGGCAAAAGTAACGCCATCTGGTACTACTCGTAAAGAACGTTCAGAAAACTTTCAATCCATTGAGCAAGGATAGCATTAATACCTATGGCCCTAAGCTTAACTATGAAACATTCACGCCAAACTCTATCAAAAGCTTTTGCAATGTCAAGTGCAAAAAAATTTACCTTCGCCGTGTTTATTTATGCATGAGTTCCTACGTTCTGACTAGTAGACCAAAAGATCTCCCGTCGACCTTCCAGAACGGAACCTGTATTAGCTGGTTATCCTCGAAATATAGAACGATTTTGCGACTGACTGCAGTTTCCATTACTTTCGAGAGCACTGAAGTAATGGCTATCGGGCGGTTGTTGGCAGGTTTCACTTTGTTTCATTTTTAGGGAATCAGTTGAACATTCGGAACTTTCCACATACGTGAAAAGCACCCATAACAGTAGGAAAGATTGTGAAAAGGTTTATCGAAAGATGAGGAGCACTTTTTACGAGTAATGGGGGGAATACCGTACGAACCAGCAGATTTGTGAATATTGAGCAATTGAAGGATCTTAATATTCAGTTTCATGCGAAAATATAATTTAGAATCATTTCGGGCGCGAGACGATTGGCTTAAAAGTGGGCGGTGCGAGTTTCTAGCGAAACTTGCTGCTAGTAAGTTAGCTTTTTCGGTAGGTTCAATCACGATACGGTCGCCATCAACAAGAGGTGGTATTGAAGAAGAAGTGAAATTGTTATTCACCGTTTTAACAAATGACCAAAAAGATCTCGAGCATTTAGGGCACTGAAGGATCTTTTGCAGAAGTTATTGGTCATGCTCAAATTTAACACGTCTAAGTATAGATTTCTAGGCATTTCTTGACGCAATGAAGAATTCTGTTATGGCAGGTGTTTTACTGCCCTTAAAGGTTTCAAATGTTTGTTCTTGGCCGGAATGGCATCGATACATTTTTTGTCGAACCAAGAGTCATTCGGCGGCCTGACACTATTATGATTCGAAGGTAGCTTTATACCTTTCAGGATAATTTCGGAGGCAAGTCTACAAGCGTTACCGCAGTCATTGGAATCAAAGCACAACTTCCAATTAAAGGCCCCAATTGGCTTCTTTGAAAGGCAGATATTTCTTCGAGTTGCCTTCATTGTCAGCGGTGTAACTGCTGCAACTGGGAATGGTGGACAAATTAATAAATTATCTGTTTTTCCAATTGGCAAAGGTTGGAAAAATGTCCTGCAATATCTGGTAAACGAGAAGGCTCCCAGGTCTTAAACCGTTTATAGAGGCAAAAAGATTAGTATCACGCCTCTCCTGGTCCATAGTAGAGGAATGTTTAAGCCAGGCAATGTTATGAACATTGAAATCGCCTGCGATAACGATTTCAGCATCAGAGTTTGCAGACTGGATAGATTTAGATAATCCTTCCAGTTCTAATAACAAGTTCGCTGCAATTATTGTCGGGCTTCTATACTCATAACAAAAGTACATGGCATGTCTTTGGATCAGTAATTTTATCCAGATATAATTGAACTCTGGATTGGAGCAGTTCCCCGAACATGGAACTAATTGGAAAGACACATCATCGCGGATGTAGAGTTGGCGAAGAAAAGTTAGAATAAGGTGATATCCAGAAACAGGGTACCTTCCCGGTAACACTTTACATACGCCAAGTGCTAGAATATCCGGTCTATCAATTTGGGAATGGATATACAACGAGAGAGACCCCGCACGTTAATTTAATCAACAGTGAAGTCCATGAACAAAGAATTTTCTTTTTTAGATGGCGAATTAATAATTAGATAAGATAGTCTAGCAAAATAAAATAAATAAACAAAAAAAAATGAACTAATAAGATGTTATCTAATGGAATATGAAAACAAACCTAACAATTAAAAACAAATGAACTGTAATACGTTAACAAAAAAAAATTAAACTATAAAAAAAAAATAAAAAGCTGCCTAGGACAATACTAAAAATGAAAAAAATAATTAAGCTATTAAAAAATTTGCCTAGAACATTACTCAAAATCACACAATCAGAAGAAAACTAGGTACAGCGAAAATAAAAAAAAAACAACTATGCTAGCTCGAAGTCAACAGTGATAAAGTGCTGTATACCCGTACAGTGCTAGGCCTTAGCACGGACAATAGCAACACATCATAGATTCCGGACCGCTAGCCGACACTTTGCTTGTAAATATGATAACACCGAAGACGGTGCTGTGACCTCCTGATAAGCGCACATATTACAACTTGCTTAAAAATTATTTAAGAGTAATAAATTAATTAAAAGATGTATATTAAGTAGTTAAAGACAAAAACACACAGCATTATATCACAATTAAAGATTAAAAATGTAAATAAAAATAAATTAAATTTGACAATAGCTAAAAGAACATCTGCTATTGCTCACTGCGCTCCTCATCAAATCGATGCATGTACCTGCAAAATTTGAACTTTGAATCTTTCACCAGAGCCCTAAAAAAATTACTCAAAGTTTTTGACATTTTGGCTCACCATTTTCCTCCCTTTAAATACTTAACTTAAAAATTTCACCAAAATTATAAATCACAGAACTTTATAATCTGATAAAATTTCAATTTAATATCTGTATGGAATTTTAAGATAAAACGGTTTGAAATTTTGAAAAGTGCACCATTTTTTAAATGCTACCCATTTTCCACCACCACTTCAATGGCCAAATGTTATATTTTTCTCATATTTCGCTAGCTCAACATATGTTTCAAGTTTCAATCAGATTGGTTAAGAGATAGTCGAGATGTTAATTTTTAAGTTTTTTTTCGTTGCTCCCCGTGATCCTCCTTCTTACAAGAATTCTCATCCCTCAAAGTCAATAATAGTGGAGCTTTACACCACCTAATTGGTCCTAAACTAAGAACTTTTTGCGTTTAGAAATTTCGAAGATATGATCATATGAAAAAAAAATCGGTCGACAATTTGTTTTAAGCCCCCCTTCCTTTTTGAACTCCACTAGATACAAAAATTTTTATTCTTAGTGGAGATATTAGCAAATGAAATGTTTAATTCTATCTCCCCTTTGCGCCTGGCACTTCCAAAATTTTGGTAATGGAACTGAGTTACCCAATCTACAATCCACCCAAAAATTACCTTCCAATCTTTAACGATCTCGGTGATATGTATCCATATGTACGACGGATGGCATATGGACAGACGGGTTTTCATTGTTGCGTTTTTAGGCGAATTTGGTCAAGAAACACGAAAAAACAAAATTTCAGGGTAGCAAATTTTATTTTTCTTTCTTTAAAAATTATAAACACTGCTAGAAAACTGCTACGGCAATAACTTGGAATATTTTTTTACAAAATAAAAATCTGCATGGTCGGGTTATAAAAAAAAATATAGTCTGCATATACCGACGGATTTCGCATTACGTTCGAAACTGTAACTCAGAAAACCAGATAGTTCATAATTATTTCAGACGAGGAAATTTTCATCACAAAAAAATCTTAAATGATTCATCGGCTGTATATACCGAAATGGTCAATAGCAAAAAAATCATTTTCCAACGAAAGATACTATTTTCAACGAAAGATTGTACTTTCGACGAAAGTAAGAAGTCTATGTCTATACCGTACAAAATTCGACCAAATTCATTCATGTTTTTGCGGTTTTATCTCGCTGCATTGTTCCAGCTAGGGTATAGCTAGTAGGTAGTGTGTTGGTCTTGTAATCCGCAGGTCGTGAGTTCAAATCCTGGTCGGCGCAGTATATAATTCCGGCACATTGCCTGCTTGGATATACCTTGGTCACCTCAATCTAAGAAAATGAATAATTCGTAAAAAGAGGGTTGTGCGAAGGGCTAACAACCCTTCCACAATAAGTAATGAAAAATGTCAAGGAACCTGAATATCAGGAGACCAAGGTCCGATTTGGACTGTAGCGCCATTGTAGAAGATTATTCCAAATATTCGTAACAGGAGCTAGTGGTAAACTAATCAAATTTCGGGATAACGGATGAAAAAAACGGACGCAGGTAGTGCATTCCACATTTTGCCTGCTCGAAGGAGAAAGGTCTGTCTATGTTTCGCTGTACACGATTTGGATAGTTCGTACGCTCACAAGAAGACCACTTAGCCGACTTTGTTAATTGATGACCACTAATTTCATCACTTCAGTGACCTTATATTTGTATTAAATACTGAGTATTTCGATATTTCCAGAGTCTACAAATTCTTTATTGCTTGCTGTATATTAAAATTTGAAAATATAAAACTTCAATTTTAATAAACAAAAATCCCTAATTTTCAACTCTACATAGGCGAATCGTTGGCATACTGCATATTAATAAATTCGAAGCACATCTCACAAATTCCTTCTCATTTCGTTTCATTAAATATTTAAGGGCAGTGCGGAGAACAGACATGTTTCAAACTCTAGCTTTCACAAAACAAGGAAAACCTTTTTCAAAATATTATAACAAACAGTATACGTACTCTTCTCAGTTGACTATTGGTACAAAATAACCTGGCCCAAACAAGGAAGATATTAACGCTACCAAAAGTTGGCAAAATTCCTGCAGATTAGGCACTTAGCTTAGCGAATAACGAAACTAACTTTAGAATTTATAGAACACCATTGTACATAAAATCATAAGGTAGAAGCTAGGTATGCATTGGAAAATGTCTCTAAACACGAGTTCTTCAACATAACAAGAAACTAACAATAAATTGTCATGTTGGTATGTAAATTTAGAAACAATTTAAAATTTTCACAATTAGCTGGCATGCTATTTATATATATAACAACTTACAGCATATTTGAAAACTTATCATTGTGGGTTGTCATCATAAAAAATAAACTGAAATCGTGTAGCATTTAGTAAAATGATTTTCTTTCTTTTTTCAAATGAAACTTTACTATAAATAAATGAGAAAAATAAACGGTTTTTTTTTATGAGATGATAAAAGTCGAGATTTGTTGAAAAAATCATCGATGCTATTAAAGCTGAATAATTGAGTGTGAATTAATAGATGAGTTTTTGTAATATCATGCCATTTTTTACACATCAAAACGTGATAGGATTATTAGATTATTGAATATAAAAAAGTACCTTATTTTATATGTTTAACCATTTAAGAAGTTATCTACTTGTATTTAATATCCCACTAAATATAAATGATAATAACTTCTAGATATTGAAAAATTTATAGTCACAAGCAATAATATATAAATAATGTAGTCTCGTAGTCCTTGCAGAAATTTTCGGCGGCATTAAACCAATATCATGGAAAATATACACTTGTTGTGGGTTTCTTCCCATCTAGAAACTATTGTCTAGTCTAGTCAATGGCTGCGAGAATAAAACTATTTTAAACTCACTCACCCAGGTTCTTCTGTAGTGCCTTCGAAGACTTGTATATAAACCTTTCTCAATAAATTATGGTAATATCTATACAACAAATATCTAAATTGGCTAAGCTACATGATGTTTATCTCGTATAAGCAGAATGAAATGAAATTAAAAAGAAATTAGAGAACTAGGTGCAAGGTGCTAAAATAAATCAGAAAATTTAATAATCCTGATAGCTAGCTCGATTTCTTGTCAAAAAAAAAATATATCAAAATTGGTTTGAGTATTTCATTAGTTCATCACGTTATTCGATTTTTAATTTTCTATAACAAGTTTCAGAAGGGGTCAAAAAAATTGGTTACTCCCAAAATGGATTGGTTTCAAAATATTTCACAATCCAAGCTTATAGGCAATAGAGTCCTACGAGTCCTTCGAGTATAAACTCATATATCTCTGGCCGGGGTGTAAAAACACATAGGTCAAAAAATTACGTTTTCTGGATTATTGCAGTACATAAGTCAAAACTAGTTTAATTTTGTTTTGGCTTTAACAACATGAGAGACCTAAAACCCATTTAGAACAAAAAGAAAGGAAAAAAGAGAGGAAATGAAAAAACATAAATTGTATGCACTATACCAAAACTATTTCCTTTTATTCTGAAAAATTGTAAAAGTTGACTTATGTGGTTTTACACCCCGGCCAAAGATATAATATATAGGTATAATAGCTAGGGTATAGCCTAGTGAGTAGTGTGTTGGTCTTGTAATGCGAAGGTCGTGAGTTCAAATCCCGGTCGGCGCAATATATAATTCCGGCACATTGCCTGCTTGGATATACCTTGGTCACCTCAATCTAAGAAAATGAAAAATTCGTAGAAAGAGGGTTGTGCGAAGGGCTAACAGCCCTTCCACAATAAGTAATGAAAAATGTTAAGGAACCTGAATGTTAGGAGACCAAGACCCTATTTGGGCTGTAGCGCTATTGTAGAGTAGAGAGAATATAAACTAATAATAATAAAGTGTTGGGAACTTTGAATATTTTGTTGGTTACGTAATAAGGATGAAATGATTTGAATACGATTTGGTATCAAAATAGATAAAATCCTTGTGAACAGCATGAAAGAAATATCATATACCTAGTCGTGCCATAAGTTCTGTCACACGTATATGGGCAATTTTTGTATAAATGAAAAAGAGTTTTTGACAAAGGAAATATATTTTATTTTGGCATACTAATGGAAGTAAAATAAGCAACAAATTATTCAAAGTGGCCGCCTTTAGCCTTAACACAGCTCTTTAATCTGTTGGGCCAGTCATCGATAGCAGTACGCACTGTTTCTAGCGGAAAATTAGCTACTGCGTCTGTCAAAGATCGCTTAAGGCTCTCGATATTTGGGTGTCGTCTCGTGCACACCATGGACTCTAACTCCGCCCACAGTTTGTAGTCCAGGGGATTCAAATCTGGGCTCCCAGAAGGCCATTCCGTCGCCCTTATAAACTGTGGAATATTGGTTTCCAACCACGCTTGTGTGGTTCGAGCTTTGTGGGCTGGCGCAGAATCTTGCTGGAAAACCCAATGTCGATTGTTGAATAGCGTAGAGTTCAGCGGCTTCACACATCCCTCCAGGATGTCCGTTTGATAATTTTTCGCTGCAGTTTTTACGCCTTTTTCGCAAAAATGAAGCTCGGTGACCCCTTCGTAGCTGACACCCCACCATACCATGACTGATGCTGGATGATGTCCTCGCTGTACCCTAGTGGCAACTTCTCGGGCTTCTATGGAGCTGTGGGCATACACCTTATCATTTTGGCGGTTGAAATGTTCCTCCACCGTAAAAATTTTTTCATCGGTAAATAAAATTTCTCGATGTTTGTTGTTGCCGTACCGCCGAAGGAGCTCTTTCGATCTGGTGCTCCTAATTTGCTTCAACTGCTCAGTCAGCAAATGTCCCGTTGATCGTCGAAAGGCACTCATCCCGAGGTCAGATTTTATGATGCGAGACATACTTCGGGTGGAGATGTTCATCTCTCGAGCCATGATACGTTGTTTACGAAGCGGATTTCGATGAATTCGACTCTCGACCGCTTTGATGGCAGCAGAAGAACGTACATCACGCGGACGTCCAGAACGAGGTCGATCTTCAATAGTCTGGATCGCGTTATATCTCTGGATCGCACGATACACAAATCTTTGCGTTATTTTTAACGGGCACAACAACTTGAAAATTTCACTCGCGGATTTTCCACACTTATGTAGTGCAATCACTGCAGTTCGGTTTTCTATTACACCCCATTCCATCTTCACACGTTAACGAACACACTTTAAATGACCATCAACTGTCAACAACATTATGACGTTTATAAAACTGGCCGATATTGAAATGTCACTCATAAAATAAAGTTGTTGCCAATGTGAGAAATTATGTGACAGAACTTATGGCAGGACTAGGTACATGCTTTGTGAAGATTTTATGGAAACTAATCTTATAATTTGGAAACCCATTTAATTTTAATAACATCATTCATTTGTGGTACGAGTACCTCTGTCATGCGACCAAAAATCAAGCGGCAATTTGTAAGGCGGATATTTGCAATAATTTCTATTTATTAAAAAGCATGAAATCTAGATTAATACAGGAATAGCTTTAGACAGTTGAAACGAACGATTTCCAGATTCTACACTGTTACGCTTTATTATTCGTGAAGTTTCGATGTCTGCTGAGGCCCTTATCAAACAACACAGTTTAATAAGGATCTCAGCAGGGACCGAAACGTCAAAAATAATAAAGCGTAGCAGTGTGGAATCCGGAAATCCTTCCTTTCAATTCGAAATGCACTGTGAAAACATTCATCAAACCCCAGCTTTCGATAGGATATTGTGTATTTTGGAGGATTCATTTCCGAAATTAATTGACGAGTCGAGAATCAGAGGAGTACAAGTGCATCCAAAGTACTTTTGAGTAAAATGAGTGCAAATTTTTTATAGTTTCAAAAAATATACAGAAGTGCTTTAGAATCAAGAAGTTAATTTTTCATTTCTCAATAAATTTAATTAAAAAACGTAAAAGGGCTACGATACTATACAGGGTGTTTGGTACTCCGTACATAACCTTGTAAGGGGTTATTCCTGGATATATTTCGAGCAAAAAATTGTTCTACGGAGATGGCCAATTTTCAATATCCACGGAGATATAGGGTGATCAAGAAAAGTCCTTCGGACCTGTACCCTCACTCACTCAAAACGCTATATCTTGAAAACCAATAATCGCATTTCAAAGTGTTATAGCTTGTTTTTTAGGAAATCAAATTATCTTTCATTTAGTGTAATAGTCCGTATTGTACCTGTACCCAATCCTGAGGTATTTCCTTCAGACCACAAATTTTTGATACTTTGACCCTCAAAATTCTGTGATCAATGTAGTTTTTCTCAAGAAAACGCATTATAAAAATGTCATTTTAATGTTGTTTTTTTATGTGCCATATTATTGCCTACAAAAGATGCACACATACTTATGACTTAGGTTTTCCCGTTTTCCAGGTAATAAGCGAAAATACATATGGCTTAAAAATAAAATATGCCATAAACCAACCCTCGTTCTAAAAAAACTACCTGAAATGTTGTTAAACTGAAATATTCTTTGTGTCCTTTAATTACTATTTAAATTATCAATGAATGTCCTTTAGGTAGTATTAAAATTATCGAGAAAATGAATTAAATTAAAATGAGTTTCAACACAACTAGGTGCAGCACTTTGCCCTTTTTAATGGGTTACCTAACAAAATGAAAAGCCTATAAAAGCAAACCATACTTCATAAATTTATCAGTTTTAGTTAAATTTGTAAAAGAACAAGGTGTCACTAAAATTTAGAAAAGAATTTCGAAATGCCTGAGTTCACGAACGAAGAATATGCAGACATAATTTTCCTCTATGGAGAGTGTCAGGGAAATGAGCAAGCGGCGCGATCTTTGTATCATCACAGATTTCCCAATCGTCGAATACCTTACCCGAGAGTATTCCAAGACGTTAACAGAAGGATTAGGGAAACAGGCAGTGTTAGGACAAGCAGAGTGAATGCAAATCCTGCGCCGGTAATCGCTGTTTAAATTGATCAACGAATCCTAGCTGCAGTTCAAAATGATCCATCAACTAGTATACGACGCTTGGCATTGCGGTTTAACGTCTCTACGTGGAAAGTTTGGAGTGTCCTGAAAGCAGAACGTTTGCATCCCTACCACCACACACCAGTGCAGGAGCTGTTACCCATTGATTTACCCAAAAGGATGGAGTTTTGCAATTGGCTCCTTGAACGACAAATAACTGACGAGAATTTTATCAGCAACATTCTTTGGACGGATGAGTCCCAATTCACCAGGGACGGTATCACAAACTTCCACAACTTACACACATGGGCTGAGAGCAATCCACATACAAGAAGAAAGGCATCATTTCAGCACAGATTCAGTATCAATTTATGGGCAGGTGTGATTGGCAACGATTTTATTGGTCCTATTAGGCTTCCGCCTACCTTAAATAGTTCCAATTACTTGCATTTTTTGACAAATGATCTACAGGAGTTATTGGATGATATGCCACTGCAACGATTGGCTTCCATGTTTTACCAACACGATGGTGCTCCAGCTCATTACGGCCGACAGATCAGAGATTGGTTAAATTCCAATTATAGCAATCGCTGGATCGGTAGAAATGGCCTGCAAGATCCCCTGATTTTACTATTATGGATTTCTTTGTATGGGGACGGATGAAGGACCTTGTCTACGCAACGGAAGTAGTAACGTTGCAGGATCTAAACACCAGAATCGATGCGGCAGCAACAGAAGTAAGGCAGCAGTTGAGGAGTATGAACACAAAGAGAACACTGGCAAAACGAGCTTTAGCGTGCATTCAAAATGAAGGTAGCCATTTTGAACATTTATTGTAATTAAGGAAATTTGAAATAAACCGTAAAAACCATTCTTAAGTTCTTTTAGTTCAAGCGGAGAGTGTTGATCAACCTATTCTTGCTTTTTTGAGAAAAGTGCTAAATTATTGGAATGATAATTTCTTCTAAACTATAAAACTTATGCAATGCAAGTGTATGCGTCTTTTGTAGGCAATAATATGACACAAAAGAAAACAACAATAAAATGACATTTTTATAATGGGTTTTTTAGAGAAAAACTACATTGATCTTAGAATTTTGACGGTCAAACTGTCAAAAATTTGTGTTCTGAAGCAAATATCTCAGAATTGGATACAGTTACAATGCGTACACCGTACACCAAATGAAAGGTAATTTGATTCCCTAAAAAACAAGCTATAACACTTTGAATTGTGATTATTAGTTTTCAAGATATAGCGTTTTGAGTGAGTGAGGGTACAGGTCCGAAGGACTTTTCTTGATCACCCTGTATCTCCGTGGATATTGAAAATTGACCATCTCCGTAGAACAATTTTTTGCTCAAAATATATCCAGGAATAACCCCTTACAAGGTTATGTACGGAGTACCAAACACCCTGTAGATGAAATAGAATTTTTTGTGATCCCAAGAAATTTTGTATGGGGAGTGTTAGAAGGGATGATAGCATTGAACTAATTTTTTCCCCATTATGCTAAAGTAGCTATAAAAATGTTTTATACGAAATGCTTACTCCAAAAATTGAATGGGAACTGAAAAAATTGGTGATTTAGTGAAAATGTGCAGTTTGTATGGGAGGTGGTAGAAAGAGTGGGGGAATTCTAATGATTTTTTCAGAAATAACTAGGAATATTATAAGATTGACATCTCTTAAATTTCAGACTAGTGCCGTTCATACTTTTCAAGAAAATCGATTTTTTGTTAAGATGTGAAACTGTGTCATATTGTATGGGAGGGGGTAGAAGCAGTGAAGCTAATCAAATACTTTTTTCAGAACTTAGTAATAATACTAATTAAGTATTTATTACAAAATATGAGCTCAATAAATGTTATATGTTCTGATAAAATTGTCTTAGAGCAGGTGGAAGGAGAAAGAGGACGCAAATAATTTTTCTACTGTAGATTGAAACCATTATGAATGTAATATATCCCAAAATTCAGACTAATAGCTTTTATACTTTTCAAGTAAATCCATTTTTTGTCAAATTGCGAAATTGTGTCATTTTGTATGGGAGGGGGTAGAAGGGGTGAAGCTAATCGTCTAATTTTTTTTGACCTTACTAACAATTTTAAACAAATATTTGGTGCACAATTTCAGCCCGCTAAATTTTATACGAACTGAGTAAATTGGCTTAGAGTAATTCATGACAAGTACAGTTTGTATGGGAGGTGGTAGAAAGAGGGGGAGGACACGCATAATTTTTATATGGTAGATTGATATTATCCTAAGTAACATATTCAAAATTTCAGGCCAATAGCTTTTATACTTATCGAACAAATCCGTTTATTGTCAAATTGTGTCATTTTGTATGGGAGAGGGTAGAAGGGGTGGAGCGATTTGGCCCGTTCACGAACCTGACCTTACTCAATGTCACCAGCACAGTCCTTCTCATTATATGTTTCGTCATTGGGTTCAGCGGTGAATTCTTTTCTACATTTGGGTGTTTCATATTTTAATGTTTAACAAAATAAACTGCCAACAAGTCGGGCGAAACTTTATTATTCTTGGGACAAGTTGCGGATGCGTGGAAAGTCAATATGCAGGTTAGAGTGGTTAGGGAAGACTAAGTGAAAGGGAGTTCTTGGGCAGGGCAATTATCAATTTAACACTTTACGGAAACGTTCAAAAGCTCCATTACTTATAATCAATATTTCGTTCGTTTATTTATGCAAGTTTGAGTTTTTATGAGGGGAGGGGTGAGGCGTGATAGTAAGAGTGGGTGGATGTTAATAGTTATTTAATTGATTGCTTGAATCACGTCCAATATTCTCTGTATAGAATGTCAGTTTCATAGACGAAGTTGCATAGAATTTTCATAAGATTCTGTGTATTTTACATTTACGAAACCAAACATTTGTATAGGAGGGGGTAGAGGAGGTAGGGGAACCGTAAAATTTGTGACGCAATTTTATTTCCTTTCTCTTGTAGTGTCAATCAAATTCCTGTTAAGACCCCCTATAGGGGCATAGGACAGAAACAACTCTCTTCCACAAGGCGCGATCCTGAGCATCGGCTTTAAGCTGTTGCCAGGACTTGTTTATTCCTCTGGCCTCCTGCTCAACTGCTCGCTTCCATGTGTTACATGGTCGACCAACCCGACGTCTTCCTTGAGGGTTATAATCCAGAGCCTGTTTTGCGATGTTTTGCTCTGGTTTCCTCAAAGTATGACCGATCCACTGCCACTTTCGCCGTTGAATCTCAATACCTATTTTAGTCTGGCGAGTTGTACTCCAAAGTTCGTCGTTGGAGATCACTTCTGGCCAGAATATTCCTAAAATGCGTCGGAGGCATTGGTTTACGAAAGTCTGTAGTTTCTTGGTAAGTCGAACGGTCACTTTCCACGTAGTACAACCATATAACAACACGGATTTGACGCATGCGTCAAAAACTCGCAGCTTCGTGCGAAGGGAGATCTCTCTTAACCTCCAGAAAGGGGAAAGGATACCGAAGGCCTGACGAGCTTTATTTAGCCGAGCCTCAACATCCTTTTCGGCTCCGCCGTCCATGCTGACAATGCTTCCGAGATAGCAAAAATCTTGCACCTCTTCCACATCCTGTCCATTAAGAACAATCGGTGTGCTTGCGTTCGAACCCATGTGCATGTACTTGGTTTTACGCACATTTATTTTCAGTCCCGCCTCTTTGCATTTAGAATGCAACGAGCGAACATTTGACTCTAAGTCCGAACGGGTATGTGCAAGCAAACACACGTCATCAGCATAATCAAGGTGACTTAAGATGTTAAATAGTCTCCATTGAAGACCTTTACCTTCCCCACCTTCCAGTGCAGCTTTCAAGATGTCATTTATTACCACCAGAAACAGGGCTGGTGATAATATGCAGCCTTGTCTGACACCCGTTCGCACAGGAAAGCTCTCGGACAGCTCTCCTCTATGCAAGACGCGACACCTTGCACCTTCGTAGGATTCTTTAATCATAGCTATGACCTTATTTGGAATACCTCTCCTACGCAAAGCATTCCATATGTAATCTCGCTTAACGCTGTCGAAAGCCTTCTCGAAGTCCACAAACATGAGATGTAGTGGCGAACCCATTTCGGCTGACTGCTCTAATATTATCCGTAGGGTATTTGTGTGGTCGGTACAAGACGACCCTTTACGGAATCCAGCCTGATAAACTTCGAGAGTGCTCTCGACGACATCACTAATCCTATTGAGAATTACCTTAGCCATAATTTTTGATACGGCAGTAAGTAGACATATACCACGCCAATTGCCACAATCCCGAAGGTCGCCCTTCTTCGGAATTTTCACAATGACGCCCTCCTTCCATTCAGTCGGATATCTTCCATCATTCCACACCTTAGTGAAGAGTGGGAGGAGTATATCGGCTGTTATTTCCGGGTCCGCTTTGAGGAGTTCGGTTGGTAGTCCGTCTATACCTGGAGCTTTCCTTCCCGCCATTGACCGAATGGCGGAAACTATCTCTTCCTTATCTGGGGGATCGTCCCTAATAGAGGATTGTTGCGGTTGGATGTTTGGAAGTTGTTCTGTTTCCGGAATATCTTCATCTGACAAGATGTTTAAAATATCAGAGAAGTATTCCTTCCATCGTCGCAACTGGTGTTCACTCATATTAAGGAGAGTTCCGTTGACATCTCTCACCAGGTGGTTGGCGGTGAAATTCCTGTTCGTCAACTGTTTCATGATTTTAAATAGAGAACCCATATCCCCAAGGTAAGCCGCAGATTCTGCCTTGTTTGCCAGATCTTCAATGGCCTTTCTCTTGTCGCGTCTAACAGCCTTTTTAAGCTGTATATGAGCATCGCGGTAGTTCTGCCTCAAGTCGGGCGTTCGTTGGTTGACATCGGGTTGAGAGATGATTGCCAATTTGGCTTTTTTCCGATTGTCAACCTTGTCCCATGTGTCTTGCGACATCCAGGGTTTCTCACCGCTTTGCGCATATCGCACAGATTCTTCAGCACTAGTTAGAAAAGTGTTTCTGGTTGCCTCCCAATTGGCGTCCAGTGTGCGCATTTCATGTTCACCCAATGTGGATGACTTTTCGCGTAGAATGGTGGTGTATTCGAGTTTTTTGTTGGGATCTCTGAGTTTATCCACATTAAGCTTGCGCTTCATTTGAAGAATTTGTGGTCGTCGGATAGCTGCTGTACACAATCTCAAGCAGGCAACCATCAAGTGGTGATCGCTCCCCACGTCAGCTCCACGTTTCGCTCGCACATCGAGGAGACATCTTCTCCATCGGCGAGGTAGTGTGCTCGTATAAAATTTCAAGTTCATAGCTTTTAATTTGTTTGTTACTAGTTGATTCAATGAAATAGGTCGAAATGATACTTTTGTATGGGAGGGGGTAGAAGGGCAAGCGCCATTGCAAAACTTTTAAAGGAATTTCATTTCAATTATTTTTATAAGTATTTATGCAAAATATGAAATTGATAGCTTTTAAGAGTTAACTGATAACTGATTTCTTAAAAATGCCCGAAAAAATAATTTTGTATGGGAGATGGTAGAAGAGGTAGGGGAATCGCAAAATTTGCGACGCACTATTATTTACTTTCTCTTGTAAGGTATTCGAACAAAATTTCAAGTTCGTATCTTTTAATTTGTTGGTTATTAGTTGATTAAATGAAATTGGTCGAAATCGCACTTTTGTATGGTAGGGGTAGAAGGGCAAGTGCGATTTTAAAACTTTTAATGTCATTTCATTTCAACTATTTTTGCATATTTTTGTGCAAAATTTTAAATATTTTAATAGTTAGGTGATAATTGAATTCTTAAAAATGATCGAAAAAATAATTTTGTATGGGAGTGGGTAGAAGTTTTAAAGAAATTCGACCAGTTAATATTTCAAACTTTTAGAGATTTTTTTTAAATGCATTCCGTAAATTTTCAAGTTTCTACCTTAAAATTTGATTCAAAAATTTTCAGTTTATGTGTTTTTTTCATAGTACATGAAACACCTTGTGCACGATAGACCCCCCCTTCTGTGCATAACAATTTTGGAACAAATTATTATTTTTTTTCTATGTACCTATATCAAATAGATGTATCGACGTGCAAAATTTAAACTTTGTATCTTTTACCAGAGCCCTAAAAAAATTACTCAAAATTTTCAACATTTTTGCTTTCCACCTCCCTCCCCTTACTCCCCCCAACTTAAATTGTTTACCAAAATTAAAAACTACAATCTGACAAATTTTTGATTTGATATCTGTACCCAATTTTGAGATATAATAATTTGTAGTTTTGAAAAGTGCGCCAATTTTGAAATGCTCCCCATTTCCTTCCACTACTATTATGTCCACATGTTATATTTTTTCATATTTTCCTAATAAAGTTTAGTATACGTTTTAAGTTTCAATTACACAGCTTAAGAGACAGTCGAGATATTCATTTTTAAGTGTTTTTCTAGGCACCCTCCCTCACTCTCCCCCTTACAATAAAAAGCCTCTTTCTAAGCTGATTCTGGTGGATCTAATTGCCACCTTAATGGTCCCAAAATATGAATTTTTTTGATTAGTAATTTCGAAGATATAATCATTTGAAGAAAAAATTTGGCCGACAATTTGTTTTTAGGCCCCCTTTTTCGGACGCCAATGGATAAAAAAATTAAATTATTTTTAAAGTTTGTCCCATAATCCACTTCATACCTCTTCTGATTTTCAGCTTCCTATCTGCACTCGTGGTGGAGATATTAGCAAGTGAAATTTTTGACTTTTTCCCTCGCCCCGCCTCTCCCTCCCACCTAACACTCCCCAAAACATAAGATAATGGAGCTTAGTTACCCAATCAACAATCCACCCAAAAACGAACATTCTACCTTTAACAGTCTTGGAGATATGACTCCATATGGACGGCGTACGGCGTACTGCGGGACGGATTTTTTTTTCCATTTTTAGGCTAATTTAGTCATGAAACGCGAAAAAAAAAATTTCAGGGTAGCAAATTTTTTTTTCTGTGTCGATCCAATACTTTATTATTGCTGTGCCAGAGCACGGTACATACATATGACTTTTGGTTCACAAAAAATAAGTCTTGCACTTACACCCTTCTGACTGCCAATGTTTGAACAATTTTTCTTCCAATTTATTTTTTCTCTCCGGAGATTGTAGCAGTTGGTTATTTGTGCACTTTAAAATATGCAATTCCAGCACTATCAAGGAAAACATGCGATTGTACCCCTCAGCCCGGCAATTTAGAGCTATCGCTCTAAATTGATAAAACATCAAAACTTGTTCTGATAATCCGAAGTACAATATCATACTGTTCAAGATATCAGAAAATTATCATAATCTAAATTTAATTCATCAGGTGATGAGAAAATTTAGCCATCTATTAGGTATATCTTATCTAAATTAAAAGCGTTTTATAAATTATCGTATTAATGGTAAATTGGAAAATTTCACACACGTTGATAAACAAGAACTTACATTTTAATTGCCGCATTATGATTAATCAATTAATTTAATAGTCAGATAGGAAATGCAAGGATGATAATAAAATCAATCAATCAAAAATCAATCTCATAATAAATAGGGGGAGTACAATGGGCCCAAGCAGATGGCCCCATTGTGGTTTTAAGAAACCACCCTCCTACAACCTAAACCATCGCTTCAGACTTTTTCATTTACAAATTATTTCTTTCCAATCTTGATTCTTTCGTTTTCCAAACATCGATGGACCCGTCACTGCTGAATTCTGACATTAACATCGTGCTTGTCGGCCGAATCAATTCCTTGTCGGCCGGTTCGCTGTCAGTTGCTTTCGCCCGAACTATTTCCTTTCGGCCAACAAAGAACTCGCAGGTGTTCTTTTTATTAGCACAGATTGTTGTTGGTTGAAAACCTTGGACATTCGATGAGTAGCATAGTAATCACATGTTCATGATCGTGCGGCCGTATATTTGTTGTTGATTGCTATAAATCATTTTCCTGTCGTTCGAATCATTTCCTTGTCGTTCGTTGTCGGCCGCCTCAATGCTGTTTCTGAATATGCGCGAGCAGCTCGAGGTCACAAACATTGATGATTACGGATTTGTCGATGATGTGTGTGCATAATAGTAGACAGCTGAAGTGTTATCATGTAACAGTATGTTAATTGATTACCATGACGACCATTCTTTGGTGTTATTAAACCCAGCAAAGATGAACTTTGTGAAGCACTATGAAGTCACACACCTGACGGATGCAGAATGACGAGATTGCGATATTTACTGATGGTTCCAAAATGGAAGAGAGAATAGGTTGTGGCATGTTTTCTGAAAGCCTTGATCTGCAAATCTCCAGGCATCTACCAGAATATGCCACGATCTTCCACTCGATGTTAATAGCTTTTACGAAAGAAGCGGAACTGTAGCTGAGTAAATGGTAAGCGAGTTAATTTTTACTGGGACAGCCAAGATGCTCTGAAGGCCCTCTCCGCTTACAGCTGCAATTCAAGATGCTTGAACCTTTGTAGGGACATGTTGAACTTTGCGATTTTGTTAGGGCATCGAGATGTACCTGGAAACGAAATGGCGGACAGGCTAGCTGGACCATGTTGGCATTATCTTAAGAGCCATTAACACAATATACTAACTATAACTAACAAAGTTTGGGGAAAGGAAAATCTCAAATGATTACAAAGCGAGTCGTTTAAAACCTTGAAGATGCTATGCGGTGGGTTTGATAGGGCGAAATCAATAAAAATATTGAGACTCGACAGAAACCGCCTTCGCAGCAGGTATAGTCACGGGCCACTGTTTTCTTAGGGAACACGCTCGAAGATTTCGCCTTACAACTGAGGACATTTGCAGAGACTGCGGTGAGGAGGATGAGACTATAGAACATTTCCTCTGCCATTGCCCATGCCTCCAAAGTATTCGGAGAGTACTTCTTCACTGAGCTGAATAATATCCGGTCCCTTGAACCGTTGAAGCTCATTAGTTTCACCGGTAAAGCGTGCTGGCTGAATGATATGTAGGTTCACATGGTAAAAACACGGAAGCGTACAAAGGGTCCACTGGTGGTGTCCAACTTCTCCACGAACCTACAGTACCTTGTCAAATTATTAGACTCATTGTCAATAAATCATTCGTTTTACTTTGGATAAGATATCTTACAACTAATTTTATGGATTATGTGGTTTTCTTATTCTTTGTTGTGTTGGCAACGCTTTTATGTTAGCATTGTTGCCTAGCAACTCGAATAACGGCAAAAAATTTCCTGTGAAGTGGAATAACATCCCCGGTCAGTTTTTTGAAAATAATCACTTGTTATAACTAAGGGCGCAATATTTGTGAATTAAGGTGGGAATAATACATTTTTTTTGGGAAATTGGATAACAATTGGAGTGTAGTGGTAGATCCATGTTTCATCAACAGTTATGAACGACGAAGAAATTCATTTGGATCACTCTGAAACAGTTGCAAATTGTGCTGTGAAGTTGTCACACGATCGCGTTTTTGGTCGATTGTGAGCAAACGCGGCATCCATCTTGCGGATAACTTCCGCATGTCCAAATGATTTTTCAAAATATTCCAAACACGTTCGTATGAAATGCTTACTGCCTTAGCTATCTCACGCACTTTCACTCGACGATCTTCTAGCACGAGATCATGGATTTTGTCGATCATTTCTCGCATGGTGACCTCATTTGGACTACCTGGACTTTGTATGGTCTCTGGGCTTGTACATCCACGCTTGAATTCTGAAAACCACTTGTAAATCATTGCAATCGATGGTGCAGAGTCTCCATAATGTTTATCTAATTTTTCTTTGGTTACTTTAGCTGTTTTACCTTTTAAAAAGTTATGTTTAATCAACACACGAAATTCGTTTTTACCCATTTTTGAAATTTATTAAAAGTTGACTTGCTTAGACAGCAGTTTCAAACTAAAAAAGGTATCAGGCTAAGCCTTTGCAGGCATTCTATTTAAGGATGAAACAGGTAAAAAATGTACCGAATTCCTTACCTTCTTCATTTTTACACGTTATTATCAATCCGCCCTCGAATGTAGGTATTAAAACCCCAGACGTCCTGAAGAGGGGCGTTTGGCATTGGGGCGGATTAAACGCATTCTATAACGCTTTTGATTGGGAGTTGTGCGATATAACCCTGCAATCTTATTACTGTGACAATTTTAAAAGGAATGCGGCTCTTTATTTCCTTCAAACTCAAAAGATTAAGATTATCTAAAGAGTCCTGGTTTACCAAAGATTTTCTTAGCATGCTCAGAGTACATTCCACCCATAGAAACAGAGAACTGTATATCCAAGCAACAAATTAATGCAACTCTAAAATATTCCAGGTCAAAACACAATATGACAAAAAACAAGACCGAAAGGTACTTGAGTGGCCTAAAGGATCTAAATCTTTTTGGTCATTTGTCAAAGCCTTGAGTAATAATTTTTTCTCATCGTCCGCAGCTTCTATTTCTGAATCCAGTCGTTCAGTCGTTGATCCAGAAAAAGAATAAATTTAATAGCAGCCAGTTTTGTGAAAAATTCAATTCTACTGTACCTAGTAATCAGTCTCTTCTTCTTTAATGGCACTCCAGCTCAAAAAGTAGAGTATTAAGAGGGTACTCCTAAGCCCAGCTTGGTGTCTGACAAAGATTCACACTCTTCCGTCTATGGACAAATTCTTAACTCGTATCGCTTCCCGCGTTCGTTTTGTGCATCGCCCAATAGTGCGAGTAGAGTAAAAGCGATTGTTTCACTTGTTTATTCAATTTGTTTAACAATGAAGGCCCTAAAATCCTGCCATTCTGAAAATTGAGCAGCTTTGGCATGGTTTTTTCGGTTTCGGCTCATTTTTTTTCCTCCATTCCGATGATTGTTGACTGGTTTGCATGTCAAACTCATAGATCCATATCTCATCACCAGTTATGATGTGAGATCAGAATTTGCTCGATCAAGCATGTCCAAAGTGACCTGTGCACGGTACTTTTTTTGGAGAAAATTCAGCTTTATTGGAACGAGTCGAGCAAGGACGCGTTTCATGGCCAAAATGTTCACCAAAATCAAACGAACGGACTCGCGAGAGATATCAAGCTCTCCTGGTATCTCTTTAACACTGGTATGACGATTTTCGAGCACCATTTCGTTCACTTTTTGAATGTTTTCGTCAGTCGAAGAGGTCGAAGGTCGTCCAGAACGAGGCATGTCTTCAACGATCTCTCGACCGTCGTTACAGGCATTGTACCACTCGTAGGCTCGTGTTTTCAATAATACTGAATCACCGTAAGCCTTTTCCACCATTGGCAACGATTCCGCATACGAAATTTGGTTGAAAAATCTAAATTTGAGACGAACTCTTTGCTCGATATTTTCATCCATTGTAGAAATCGCCGTGGACTACTGAGGTGTACAGATTCAACAAGCTGCTGTTAACAAACTGATTAACAACCTGCGCTAATTAGTAAGGTCCGTTTCATATTTATAAGGTCACCTAATATTTTAAAAATATGAAACGCTTACATGAATTTGTACACTACGGTTTCTCTAAAATATTCAATGCAATGGTGCAAATGGCACAGTGTACAAACATGCAGTAATTCGCTAACGATATTCCCGTTATCTGAACGAACAAAATTTACTCTTGTTTCATATTTATAAGGTCAAAAAAACTTTTCTTTTTTAATTCATTTTTATTAAACATAAACATAAAAAATAAACGCCAAATTACGTAAAATCAACAGATAATGTTGCCCTCATGTTATGATTCGGTGCAAAATGAAACGCGTGCTTTCCGGTATCGGAGGACAAGTAGAAGTGCTTTATTTTCTAACACGGTAATGACGTTTTCACGTCGCAACATTCGGTGTTGCCAATACAACATCCCCTTTCCTTTAGTTAAATATAATTTGAATGGCATTAATTTCAGAATCTTCGTATGTACATTTCATCATAATTTATAGCGGAGCTCCTTGCTCTTAAGATGAAATAGAATATAACGAAATAAAAAAAATAATAAGAAAATATAGGATGAAATAGAAAATAAGGAATGAGAACTAATAAAGGTTCTTGCTCTCAAAATATTGTGTAAATAAAACTTTAATGACTAGCAGCCGACTTCAAATTTTTTAGAGTTGCTCTATTCCGTCTTAGACATGTCCAAGGCGGCTATACGTAAGTTTTTCGGGCTTGTTCCTTTCCCGAACTGGACGCGATGGTGTATCGCTGCTGCTCCTTTGCTGCGCAAGCGGCTCGCTGGTTGGAACTGCTCCAGCTGTGTTTCGTTGGTAATCAGCCGTCGGCTCTCCTCGTCCATCTGCATCTGGTCGATCCAGTTGTGTATGCTGTGGTCGTAAATGGACACGACTCCTCTGGAACTCGCCGTTTGTTTTGGTTTTTACGATGAATGTATTTGGCTTAGTCTCCTCTTTTATCGTTGCTTCCTCCCATTTCGAGGTGCCTGGACTAATTTTTGCCATCACTTTATCGCCGACTCTGACATCCGGAAGGTTTCTGCTATGTCAAATTTTTTCTGCTATGACGGTCGTAGAATTTTTTCGCCCGCTCCCGGTTTCGGACTATGTTACTCTTAACGTGTCGTGCCACTTTCGGTAGCAGCGCACTTGGCATCATTGGGATGCTGCATCTTGTTCGTCGGGAAAACAATCGTTGTACCGGACAGTAGTCAATTTTGTTTGGAGTGTTCCTCCATTGTAGCAGTAGTAGATAAGAATCTTTCCAGTCTTCCTCCGCCTTGCGAATTAGATTTTTCGCTATCTTGACAGCAGCTTCTGCCTTCCCATTTGCTTGCTGGTGATGTGGACTCGATTGTGAACACGTGAACTCCCATTTCTTCGAAAAGCATCCGAATTCGCTTGACGTAAAGTTGGATCCTCCGTCCGTGACGCATACAATTGGGATCCCGTGACGGCTGAAATTACGCCGACATATTTCAATAGTTGACTTCGCTGTTAGGTCCCTCAGCTCGTCGATCTCGAAGAAATCCGAATAATGGTCGACTGTTACAAGAAAACGCCTCCTCCTGTCTTTTACTTGGATTTCGAACACGTCGAGGCTTATTCTTTCAAACGGGCGGCTTGGAACCTCGTGTGACTGCATTGGTAGATTCCTCTGTGATATTGCGAATTTAGCGCAGGTACCGCAGCTACGTACTTTATCTTTCAGCTGATCGTTGATCCCCGGCCAAAAAACTGTTTCCCTCGCTAGCTTCATTGTGTATTCGATGCCTTGGTGGCTCGCATGTAGCTTTTCCAAAAACTCTCTTCTGTGCTGCGGCGGAACAAGAATACGATTAGATTTTAAAATTATATCGTCGTGGAATGAAAAATCGTCACGAAAAGTCCCGTATGCTTTAAGCTCGTCCGCCACCATCCTTCGGTCTTCCGGCCAGCCTTCAATGATTGTTTTCTTCAGCTTCTGTAATGTTACTTCCTTCGACGTTGCGTCTTTGATTCGCGCGATCTGTGAGTCCTGTATCCTTATGTTTTTCAGTACATTGATTCTCTCAATGAATGATTCTTCTTTGTTGTACTCGTTATCGCAGCTCGATATTTGGTAGATGTCGTACTTCTTTTCTTCCATCGCAGTCTCATTCGGCGCTCTCGATAAAAAATCCGCGATGTGCATTTCTTTTCCTTTCACGTACCTCAGTTTCAGATTGTATCGCTGGAGGTACATCAGCATCGCTTGTAATCTTTTGGGTGTATCCGATAGCTGTCTTCGGGCTGCTATCCGTATCAGCGGTTGGTGATCCGTTTGTACAAACACATCGTGCTTGCCGCATATATATTGATCGAATCTACGGCAGGCGAACAGAATCGCAAGGAGCTCTTTCTCGATTCGTGCGTAATTTTCCTGTGTTCTCGTTAAGACTTTCGATGCATATGCGATTGGCAGCCCCTCTTGCATAATGCATGCGCCCATAGCAAAGTCAGATGCGTCTGCTTGGATCGTGACCGGCTTTCGTGCATCAAAGTATTTCAGAACTGGTACTGAAGTTATGCTCCGTTTTAATCTATCCAACTCGGCTTGACATTTGTCTGTCCATAAAAACTCGACGCCCTCTTTCGTTAGGTTCCTCAACATCGTTGCTTGGTCGGACAGATTGGGTACGTATCTTGCCAAGTAGGTGATCAACCCGAGAAAACCCACTAGTGCGGCTTTGTCCTTGGGTGTATCCAAGTTTTGTATTGCTGCTATCTTCGTTGGATCCGGCTTTAGCCCTTCCGCCGTAAGTAAGTGGCCAAAAAATTTTACTTCGGTCATGCAAAGTTTTAGCTTTTCTATGTTTAGCTTGCAGTTCTTTTCTCTGAGTCTAGTCATCAGATTTCGAAGCGCATTGTTGTGGTCAATAGTTGCTTCTCTGACCGTTGCCCCTTTTCCAAATATGAGGATGTCATCTGCTATCACTGCAATTCCTTTTAGCCCGTGCAGGATTTCGTTCAGCTTCATCTGGAATATTTCCATCGCGGGGCTGATGCCAAACGGCATTCGTTTAAACCGATACCTTCCGTACGGAGTGAAAAACGTGCAGAGCTTGCTGCTTTCATCTGTCAGCTTTACCTGCCAAAATCCTTTTTTCGCGTCCACGGTTGAAAATACCTTTGCTTCGTTTAGTCCAGGGAGTATCTCATCGATTGTAGGTATTATGCAGTTCACGCTTTTTCGCTCCCTGTTAAGCTCACATGGGTCCAGGCATATTCGAATTTTGTTGTTGCGTTTGGCAACTAGGATGTTGCTCACCCAATCGGTGTGTTCATTCTCCTTGCAAATTACATCCATACTTTCCATTTCGTCTAGCTGCTTCTTAAGTTCTTCGTTGAATGCGACCGCTATTCTTCTCGGCTTCTGGATCACTGGTACGGCGTTCTCGTCTATTTCTAGCTGGACTTCGCCTTCGAACTGGCCCAATCCTTCGAAAACGTCATGGAACTCGCTGATAACTGCCTCCGCACTCTGCTTATTCGGAAGCTTGTGTGTCTCGTTGATATTAGCGCATACTTTAATATAGCCCATCTCTATGCTTGCAAGTTTCGAGAGGACTGGAATTTGCTCAAATTCGACGACCTCGAACTTTAGTCTAAACAGCTCATCTTTTCGTTTACATGTGATGTTTGTTCTCGCTGAAGGCTTAATTATGTTGCCCCCCAGACCCTTCAGTATGGATTTGGAACTTCTTGCAATTATTTTCTCTGTTCCGAAAATCGCACGTAGATTTGGCTCGCCAATTACATTCGTTGTAGCACCGGTATCTAGCATGCATACAGTAGTGACCGAATTTTCCATGGCTTCCCCGATGATCATTGTTACATCCACTAGCAAGCATTTCTTTTTGTTAGATAGTGCTGAAAACACGTATTCTTCTCCGCTGCTTTCGTCGCTTTCTTCGTCTAGTGCTCGTACGTGCTTGTATCTGTAGACTTATTTTTGTGAAATATTGTCAATTAAAAATAAGCTTTGGCCACACTTTCTTTTACTTAACGAAAACTAATATTGTCAATTAAAAATATGCTTTGGCCACACTTTTTAACTTAACGAGAGGAATACGGTTTTCATTTTTGCTTCGGACACATGTTCCGGTTTTCGACTTGTGACGTTTGGTGTTTTTTTATGGAGAGAAATAAAATCAATCGAAAAAGAAGAACAGTGTTATTAATTTCTGAATAAAAAGAAAAAAGAATCCCTACATATCTTACAACTTTTCTGTTAGACGCTTCTGTTTTACTTCTACACACAAATGATTCCTTTTCCCACATTTGCCGCATGTTTTTCCGCATGCTGGGCATTCTGAGTGTCGTCGTTCGTGCGAACGTCCACAAAAGTTGCAATGGCTGTCCCCACGAGATTTATCTGCCCTAAACTTCACGACCTTGTTAACCTCACTCTCCGTCGCTGCAGCGGGGCCGTTTCTTTCTTCTTGCCTGATATCTTTCAGCTGCTTGGTAACGAGATCCTTTACTCTACATTTATCGATCGCGTGATTGAGCGTGATGGTCGAATCCGACCATAATTGTTCTCTTAAGAAAGAGCTTTTTACCGAGTAAATTATTTTGTCGAGCAGCAAATCGTTCTCTAGCGCACCATATTCGCAATTCCTGATTAATCCACGCAGTCTGTTTATGTATGTCTCGAATGATTCCTCTTCGTCTTGCTTCGCTAGGTTAAAAACCGCTCGCTCATATCGTTTGTTTATCGTTGGAGTTAGGTGCTTCTCTATAGCTTTTAGCAAGGAGTCAGCCGTGGATTTCTCTGGATCGGTTAGCGGCAGATTTTCATACATTCGCAGACACTCTTCGTCTATTACCGTAAGCAACTTAGATTTTTTCACTTCCTTGGTACAGTTGTCAAGTCCACTTGCCACGATGTAATTTCCCCACTGAGTTTTGAAAAACTTGAAATTTTGAACTGCGTCGCCATTTCTCATCTCGCTTTCGGAGGCGGAATTGTTGTTGCTACCCTGGTATCAACATTTCGGTTGTTTCTGCCGTCTCGATCTGCTTGCCCATTGAGTCTAACTGCTTCTGCTAACTGTGCTTCCAGCTGCTCCACCCGGGAAGCCAATGATTCCTGTTTCTGCTGGTCTTTATTCATTGTTCGTTGCCGTTCGCTAGCAAGTTTTTTTTTTTTGCAACCTTTCACTGAAATCACTCTATCGCGTTATCACCACACCCGTCAATTCAAGATTCACTTTTCTATAGTAATTTATAATTTACCGGCGACTTCTGCCTTTAAACACCTGACACCATGTTATGATTCGGTGCAAAATGAAACGCGTGCTTTCCGGTTCGGAGGACAAGTAGAAGTGCTTTATTTTCTAACACAGTAATGACGTTTTCACCTCGCAAGAATCAGTGTTGCCAATACAACACCCCATTCAACAATACTTTATTTACTCTCCCCATACTGCCAACAAGGTTTGTGATAATCCCAGGCACTATTCTACACCATTCCACTTGTATTGCGCGAATAAGCTCTGCAATTTAGTTGAATTGGTGGTTATTGGCGTGAATCCGTTGTGATAATATGCCCCATAGATTTTCTATTGGATTCAAGTCACGTGAGCAGGCAGGCCACTGCATAAGTTGAGCCGCTTTAGCGGCAAACCAACTTTTTGTTTCACGGCTTACAAGAATTCTCGCGTTATCCTGCTGAAAGATCCATTCTTCTGAACCATGTTCATTTGAAAATGGTACTAAAAGCTTCTCCAAAACTTCGATGTAGTTTGCACTCTCCATTCAAGAGGCAACGATCAGGATTTCTAAACATCCTTCAGCACAAAATGCGGCCCAAAATTCCTCTTCGCAAAATTTAATGGCTTTTGACGGATATCACGATAAAATCCCCGAGAGCCGTCAGGACCATCGAGATTCCACTTCTTCTCGTCTGAGAATACAATCTTAAAATTATAGATGTCTATTGAATTGTGCTTTTTTGCATCGAGTTTTTGTACTTATCCGATTCCAATTTGTGTCGACGTTATTTCTTGCGAATTGTAGCCTGGCCTCTTTGTGCTTGGCTGTCAGTTTTGGCATTACCTTCTTTTTTTCGTATCGAATGAAATCCGTACATTTCAAAATTCTTCAAACGGTAGAATGCGATATTTCATTACCTCCCATAGCTCTGAGCTGAATAAGAGAGGTAGACGCATTCGAAGATGCGCGTACAATTCTCCTTTGCGTGGTTTGGTCCGACTTACTTTTTCTTCCAGATCGTTTTTGAGTGCCGTAGGAATCTGGAGAACGCAAATAATTTTGCACAACACACAAACTTCTCTTAATTCTACGCGAAACTCAAACCATAGTTTTCCGCATGAAGGGCGTTAATAAACCCTTTTTCTTGTTCACTCAGTACTTTCCCACCTGCAAAGCTTTCTACATATCAAGCTAGGCAGAACTGACGTAGCGGCCATCTTGAATGACTCCAATGGGTATGACGTCATGGATTTTTCCATTTCAAAAGACCACCTGTATTATTTTTGTGCAATCTTGTCATAAAAACACGTTTTACCGAAAACAACACAAAAGCATAATTAAATCGAATTCAGCACAGAAATATTACGAGAGTGCATACTTTTTCATAATAACTCAAATTCTAGTTTTCTGTGTGAAAAATAACCGGAGAACTCTGCACAATATGAGTGACAGATTTTCTTCGGTGTAAGAAACCGAGATTTAACTTTGATCGCACTTTTTTCAATTAAAAATTTATTGCACTGATATCAACATGCAATAGTTACTTGCCGAGCACTATTAATAAACTACCTTAGAAAGCTGAACTATCTGTAATACTGCATTTACGAATAAACGCGATTCTTACGAAGCCCGCCGTGTCTGCTCATTTTTGTTATGACTCCAACGTGTTGTTGTTGGATTAACTTACATGGCTTTCTACTTTAGAGGGCTTTGCCACCTGGCATTATGAGTAAACTTACTGAATAAGAAAAAAACAAATAAAAATCTAGCTCTTAATTACCATGTTGTCTGTACTTCCGCAGTTTTATCCCAACTGACCTTATGAATATAAAATAAGAATAAATTTTGTTCGTTGGCAGTTGTCAAATGTTGGCATTTGTTATCTATAATCGCGGGAAATTTACCATTAACGCTCCACAGTCGTTCAATTTCATTACGAAAATTCGCGTTCAATTGCAGTTACAATGCGCAATATTCGAACAAATTGTGATCGTAATCATGTACCATAGAAGACGTGTGTACGCAACCTACTCACTCGCCGTACGTTTTCTGTTTGGGTCTTGGAAACAATTCCTATACCTCTTGTTGATACACCCCGTATTGGCAGCAACCGACAGTTAAATATCACCTCTCTATCGCAAAGTTTAGCAGTGATTAAAAAAATACACAAAATCAATCAAAATTTAGGTCATAATCAAAGAACTTCTGCAAGTGTTAAAACTCCACAAAAGTTCTTTATTACATCGGAATAAGGTACTATAACTAATTTCCACTAAATAAAAAATATCACGCTAAAACAAAACTCAAACAAATACCGTTCAAGTGCCCGATATTAGATCAAGATAACGGCAAGGTCGTCCAAAAACAATCAGAAACAAGATCTAATGAACAGGACAAAGAATACCGCCTAAGGATTTTTATCGGCGCCATTAAGTGGCAATAGACTCAATTAAGAACACGGTAATCAAACAAAAACAACACAAAATTTATCCGGATAATGATATTCCCCCAGGAATTCCTTTAACCCAAGCTACACCTCCTTCCTATCACCACTGCCGACACGCACCCTTACAAGAAAAACCAAACAAAATAAAACGTCGACTTCTACGATAGGCAATTGACCTCATTCTCGAACATCTTTACGACGTCCTCAAAGTAAGGCAAAACAACAAAAAAACAGGAACAGGTATAAACGCCTACCAGCAACAGCAAAACCACAAATACGGTCCCGGTCTCCAAGTGACATTGCAACGTGAACTTTCTGGAAAGAGAATCCTTCGCTGCTCGGGAAAGGGGAAAATCGAGAAGTACCTGCCAGACTCTGTACACAATTCGTTTGCAAAGGTTCTCTTTGATACACCGACAAACACGTGCTCCTTTGATAAATCATTCAGCCGGGATCATCCAGGATAATTTCCTGTCAATCCGAGATAGAAAAAAAATCATGGAACCCAGCGAACTGGGAAGAACAACAAGAACCTGGAGTTGATAACAAATTTCCTGGTAGCTTCCGACAGGACTCGGGCTCTCAGCTTCCTGCTTGCCAACTAGATTTCCAGTTATGTTGGCCACCACCCAAAATATCCCACTCCGCTGCTGGTTCTGCGTGTGTGCGGTCCTGTCAACCCGCCAAGACAACGTCGAAATGCTGCAATGCGGACGCATAAAATCCTCGTGAAGGAAGAAAAAGGGAGTAAGCATCTGCACCGCAAGGCCAGCGGGGTCCCATCGACGACGATGCTGGTGAACCATCGCATCCGGTCGAGGTTAAGATTGTTTTCATCGTTTGGATGATGCCGCCCTAATTAGAGTCGACCTTCTGGCTTTGGCGCCTCGCGAAGGTGCGAACTGTGGACTCCGTCTGGCAATTGTTCGCTCCGACTCAGTTTGTGTTTACCGTCGCGAGACAAGGTTGCAGGAGCATGTCTGCTCGGAGGTCAACCACTTGGCTGGCAGGGTGCGTACAGTACGGGTGCACGGCGGCACAAATCTCCAATCCACCCGCGTGCGTGAAGGGTCTGATCCAGCGAAAGCGAAAGTAACGATTGCGTGACATCACCTTGCTCAGCTCACACCAGAAACGTAGTCCACGAACACCGGGCCCAATCCAAGACCGGTCGTCTACCGTCGCCAGTTGACCATATCCGCGATTTATATTCAGGCACGCACACACAACACACGGTTCGGAGTGGTTCTTTATTTTTCATTCCACACGCATAACAATTTCAACACCCATACCGCCTCATCAGAGCAATATGTCACTTTTTCAGTGATAACACGGCTGATAACGTGATAGCGGTACATTGCAAAGCGTGATTAACACCCGTCACGACGTCACATAAGCGGTGCGATCGGTAATCCCATATGACCGACCGTATGTGATGCATTTGAATCGAGCAAGGCCATTGCATTCGCCGATAGAATTCCGGAGACCGGTTTAATTGACGGACCAGCTGCGTCGGTCATTCATGACTTACCGATTGTGCGGGCGAGCTCGTTACAATTGTCCGTAATCCAAAACGCGTCAAATCTAGATTGAGCAGCACCCGACATTTCGCGACACAAACACCACGCGCCATCTTTGATAGTTTACTGAACTGAAGTTTATATTTTCATTTCGCCGTACCCGTCGTCTGTCAGGAATGGAGCTTCCGCGAATTTCGGTGTGTGCGTCGTGTAAGTTTTGTATTCAACATTATTTCGTTTTATTTTACCGGCCGGGGTCTGTGCGCAAGTTCGTTCCCCCTTTTCGGAAGCTTTGGCGTCGAGATCCCCAACCAATAATAATCCAGAGGTTGGCGAAATTTCGTTAATACCAACCATTCGAATTGAAAAATTCCGTCACGTGGTTTTCTTGAAAAACTCGACTGTTATTCATTCAATATTGACCGTCACTAATTCGAGGGAATTCAATTACTCAGATAATAAATGAACTTGACCTTGAACGCCATTGGACAACTTCACGAGTTATTAACAAGTCAATGTGCTTTACGATGTACACAACTCGTTATTGGAAAGCAGAGGCATCTGTGTAATCAGACGGAAAGCAGTTCTGATTTGAATTAGAGCTTTAGAGCATGGAGCTACTCTATGGAGAAGAAAGAACAAGACACCGGTTAATAGAGTTCAGTCAAAGTGATAAACAGCTTTTCCGTTAAATTTGAAAAAGCGCCCATCTACTTTCCAGCATGCAATAAATAAACAAATGTGATTGCATTTTCATCAATCATCATTCATTGTTGATATATGTTTCGCTGTGAGTAAACGTATTTCGCTAGCTCCGCCAAAATTTTCGCAGTTTAAAAGTGATACCCAGCATTCTAATCGATTTTAAATGATAAAACTTTTAAAAACTTATCAAACGTGAACGCGAACGTGCAGTGATTCTAATAATGCCGAATAATCATAAATCAATTACGCGTTGACGTGCAGACAACCTGGAAGTTTCCCTAATGACAGTCACATTTGATCATAAAAAGAACGAATGCCGAACACCTACAAATGTGGCAATTGCCTTGCGAGATTATGCAAGTCATAGCTAATTGCCTATTTATGTATCTAAGTCTAAAATGTCATATAACACTTCTCAATTAAGAAATTACTGCATTGATCCAAAATATCAATTATAAAATTCACTGTATCAATTTATGAAAGATCCATTAAGAAATTAATGCATCGATCTTAAATATCATATCACACTTCCCAATTAAGAAGTTATTGTTTATACTAAAATTTGAGATCGCACTTCGCGATCTAAGTAACCCACTAATATATCAAATCACACCTAGCAATTAAAGAATTATTGTTTATATTAAAAATCAAAATATAAAGGACAGAATCTTAAATTAAGTTAGATATTATTGTAACTTCGACCGGATTTTTAATAAACGATTAGAAACCTTTACGCGTTTTTCATTTTTACTAAAATAACCTTTCCGCGTTATTTTGACCGGTTATTATTAATATTGCAAGTCTCCGGAAACAAAATAGAGTCGGGAAAAACCTCTCCGCGTTTTTTGCTGATCTGTTTTATTTTATTTAACCTCTCCGCGTTAAATAGGAACGGTTTCGTAAGCGTACTTACCTGTACTCGAACAGGTACGAGCAAAATTAATCAAACTAACCCTTACGGGTTATGTGATTATGACGAAATTGCAAGACAAGCTTGTGTCTTTAGAAGATCGTTTTGTTGCCAAATTTGACGAAAAAATCGAGTCGATCCAAGTGAAAAATGCAGAGCTTGAACATTGAGTCATTGACCTGGAAGTAACAATTTCGGCAGTTAGTGCTGAACACGAGCAGCAGCAACGCTTGCATCGACTTTCGGATGCCGTTCTGAGGGGAGTTCTGCTAGCGCCAGGGGAAATCCCTGGAAATGTAGTAAAGTCGGTTGCACATGCGATTGGCCACAATTTGTCTCCGTGCTTCGACGCTTTTCGCATTAAAATAAAAAACAATCGCCACTCGGCTGCGAATTCAATTGAACAACCGTCAGTTACACCTATCTTAGATTGGTTCAGCAATGCGCTTGAGTGTCGAGCTTTTAAAGACAAGTTCAACCGACACCGTGGACTGAAGCTAAATTCTGACGAAAACCCATCGAGGGTTCTCGTCAGAGAATCCAGTCCTCGTTAGTGAGAGCCTCACGCCAACAAACAGTGCAATACTGCCCTGATAGCCAAACATCGATGATACACCTATGAAGAGTCGATGAACAATTTCGAAACCTTTTGGTGAAAACAGATTATCAGCCTGAAGAAAACTCACCTATATATCCTATCTATGAATATATGAGAGTGTCTCCTTTTCTTTCTAACCAGCAGTAAACCACATAGCGATCTCTCTATCGCACTCATTGGTGCATTGTAGGTGCTATCTCATAACTGAATAGCAAAATCAGTGAGTGCGATAGAGATAGGAACATGTTTGTTGCACTGAGCGTTCATTAATAAGTATTAATGAATGTTTCATTACCATTCATCGATGAAGGATATTTGCCTAATTACGTACGAAGTTCCTATTAGCGATCAGCGATGTTCGGTAATTGAGAATTCACAGCTGTGTCATTGATGTTTGGCTAATAGGGTTTATTTCTTTGTAGATAAATGGTAGTGATTAGTCGCATAAGATATTTAGATGTTTCTTGGTTTTGTACATCAGAATGAAATTTTGCTTTCTTACCGCGAGGACGTCTGATCAGACGAAGATCAATCTTCAAGCTGCGGAAAATTTTTAAGAACTAAACCGAAAACAAAGAAATTTTTTCTATTTACCATTGATACTGTTTATTCCGTAAGGCTAGGTACTCAGCTCGAGCTAAACTAAATGTTCGCTTGACTGTATTTAGTGGTCATTTAAATGGCTAAACTAAATTTTTAGTGGAGAATCGTCAAAACTTGTAAAGACATGAACTGTCAGCCGTCAATGTCATTTCCAGAAAAATTTGATTGCGATGAAGTGTTTCGGTAACGTGAATACAATTTGAGACTGTTTCGAAAAAATACGTGAAGAATATAAATAATGTACTCAAGTGATTCTAGTGACGGATTGGAAGAGTTTATTTTGGGTGCAAGTGCAGAAGTTGCCAATCTGGCAGAGGTGAAATCAAAGAAGAAAAGAAATAAAAGGATACACGTGAACGACTACTTGTTTGAAAGAATTCATAAAGGGCGCTTCGCTACTACGGGAATGTCTTTATTTGTTTTTTATTCTCAGTGTAATAATTTTACGCATCGTATTGCATTATTTCAGTTTGTAGACCTTGAGCGAAATGCAGACTTGTTCAGAGAAAATTTTCATATGTGCCCGGAAGAGTTTCATGAATTGTTTAAACTTTTCGAAGCTGAATTATCTCCGCTAGTACCGACATGACGAGACGCAATTCCACCGAAAGTGAAACTAGCCGCGGTTATTGAATATTTGGCGAGTGGAACTCTTCAAAGACATTGCGCCTCAATATATCGCATTAGCAAACAGCATTTTGGGAAAATCGTTGATTCGGTATGCTCGGCATAATGTAATGCTCTAAATCGGCAAATTAGCCAAATGAAGAGTGAAGATTGGCTAGCAAATACCGTTAAATTTAACAGCCACTGGAATTTCCCAAATTGTCTCAGCGCGTTGGATGGAAAACATATTGCTATACAATCCAAATAATCCAGGCAGTTTATTTTACAATTATAAGGTGAGATATTTATGGCACAAATCTTGTAAGACTACGAAAAGCATTGATATCGTTACTCCATTTTCAGGGCTTCCACAGCATAGTTCTCATGGCTGCTTCCGATGCAGACTATAAATTCATTGCTGTTGATATAGGTGCACACGGCAGTGAAGGAGATGCGGTCGTATTCGCACAGTCTAAGTTTGGAAAAACTCTGCTAACAGAGAAGCTGGTACTGCCGGAAGATGCATCTATAATGGATAAAGAAGCACCGTTTTACTTTGTCGCAGATGACGCATTTCCTCTCACGAAGAGAATAATGAAGCCGTATGCGCCTCGAAAACCGACGACTTTAACCCCAGAAGAGCGAATTTTTAATTATAGGTTCAGTCGTGCCAGAAAATGTTTTTGGCATATTATCTGCCAAGTGGATATGTCTGCGACGCACGATGTTTTGTAAACCGGATCGAGCGCAGAAAATTGTTGGCGCAAGCTGCTTTTTGCACAACTTCTTGCTTGTGGGTAGTAAATATCGATATTGCCCTCCAGGTTTTGCGGATAGTTTCGATGCCTCTGGAAAATTGATTGAAGGTTCTTGAAGAAGGAATATCCAAACCGAAGCATTATGCAACGCAGGCATCAGTTTCAGCAACTCAGGACGATACAATGAAGGAGCTGAAAACGTTAGAAACCACTTAAGAGCTTATGTTAACTCCACTCCTGGCTCGGTGTCGTGGCAAAATAACGCTGCATTTATATAATAGAGTATAATAATAAAGGACAATAATATAAACATTTCATTCTTAAATTTTTTTATTTCCTATGAAGCATTTTCATACTCTTTCATTTTTGAGTACACTATTTCTGTTATTTCCATATTCAAGTCCTCGGCAACAGACTCAGGTAGTTTTTGGAGCATCCTGTCTATGTTCATAAACATAGACACATACTTCATTTCCGGCATTTTAGTCTGCCGGACAGATCTCTCAGCCATTACACTTCTGATAGTCTCTGTTAAATCGAGAGCGGCACTGGCTACATTTCCAATAATGCTTTTCGATTTCGAAGCCTGAAACAAAAAAGAAAATTACTAAAAAATACCATAAATTCATGAAGCAGATTCTGTTATATATGAGTAATTGGATCCAGTGGATGACTGCGTCGTTTCCTCCGGGCTGCTCTGCGGTGTGGTATCTGTTGTGGGCTCAGGCCAAAATTCCATCGTTCTAATAAAGTATTATAAAGAATTTTATTCTGTTATGCGTTCATTTTATAATGTTTTAGTAGCTTACTGTCGGCTTGTGTTGCTGTTGGCATCATTCAGAAAAGAGAGGCATTCCGAAAACTCTTGATTGGGAGCCTCAATTTCGTCAACGGCAGGTCCCGCAACAGCGAGTCCATCAGCAGCCATGCCTGAGGAAGTTGGCTTCGCTTGCCTCTTCTCTCTATGTCGCAAGCTGTCCTTTAAACTTTTCCAGACATGTTTGCACTCGTCCACTCGAAAACACAATTTTAAGTGAATTACCAAACTAAATGAAATAAGAAATTTACCTGGAAGATTCATTTCCGAAGCCACTTCCCTTCAGCTAAAATTGATTTTGGTGGTTTTTTTCCTGGAGATTCCAAATCGCTGGTCTCTTGCGGATTAAATCGGCGATTTTTTTCCTTGTCACTTCACTGTACTTGCGATTTTTTCGATTGAAAATCGTTTTTTGTGTCATTTCCGACATTTTTAGCGCACTACTGTCAAATAAAGAATGCTTTTCATTTTACACGCGCGATTTAGCTTCGCGAAATGTGACAGATTCAAATTTCCCCTGTGGAGACATTACTTTTTTCCCTTCCATTTAGCTGTGTAGGTGAGTACGGCCTGAGCGAAATTTATGCGTGAAATCCACGGACATTTAGCTGACAATACCAAAAGCATTGGATATTTAGTTTAGCTCGAGCTGAGTACCTAGCTTGATGAGAAGACCCTTAAAGGAATATATGAAGTGGACTGAATTTAATTCTGTCCCTTTTTTCATAAAATGTAAGCAAATTGCATATCTATGCTAATTGATAATTTCTCGCTTTTGTTTACATCGGTATACACACTTTGCTAACTTTCGGTGCTATAGTATTGGTTCGTACATAACAAGGCATGAATTTTTTCCGAGTTTTGGCTATCAGGGTCCGTGAAGCTCTAAAACTACGACGACAAGGTCTGTTGCATTTGGCATGCACTTTGAGTGGAATGGTGCACGTGAAGTTGAAAAAGTCGACCCCGCGTGTGAAAGTTCTCAACATCACTGACCTACAGCAACATCAAAATTACGGAGCTGAAGCGAATCATGACAAAGCTTAGTATTTTTATGCAAACTATTAATTTTAATTTTTTTCTGTTTAACTTTTATCATTCTTATATTCTTTATAATGTTTTTATTAATGCATTATGTGTTGGAAAATTATTTGCTATCTAACTATCTACTTTTACTCTGTTTTCTATTATATTTTCTTTTTTGTAACTTTTAAGTCACTATACAGGCTGCCTGATTGCATTGTCAGTAGTACAATGTTCGATGATAATGGCTAAATTGCAATTGGATACGGTGGGGGCGCTCATGAATACCTTTTGTCGTAAAAGAAAAGGTCTTAATGTCTGTTACCTGAATGCAAGAAGCATTAAAAATAAAATTTGTGATATCCATTCTATCATACAAAACTTAAATCTTCATGCCATTTTGGTAAGCGAGTCACATTTGAAGAGTCATGTACCCAGCGCTACTGTCTCATTGTCGGGATACAGGCTATTTTGTAATGATCGTAAGGAGCGAAGCATAATAATAATGCAAGGGTTGTATCAAGATCCGAGTCCGGTGCTATGGAATTTCTCAGCATTAAAATTGATGGGGATTCCAAAAAAGTCATTCTCACGGTAACTTATTGTCCTCCAAGGTGTTTTAATGAAGATGTAACAGCTTCATGGAAACAATGACGACCCATACACATCAATACAATAATGTTATTGCCGGGGGCGACTTCAATGTCGATTTACTACTCCATAACTATCGTAAAGAGAGCTTTCTTCATCTGTTTCAATCCATAAATCTAGAAGTTATCACTAATTCCATACCCACTTTCTGTTTTTGTAACAATCCCTGTTTTTTACGTCGGACAAAACCCGTGTACTATTTTTTGACCAAACGAGCCCTCCCAGTTTCACTGATCATGATTTACTTTTTATGTGTTATGATATGTATGTTAATGAGTGTACCCCGATTAAATCTTTCAGTTATCGGAACTATAACGACTTAAATTTTGAAAATCTAACAAATGTGTTCAATTTATTACCTTGGAATAAAGTTTTTTATATGTTGGATGTCGATGAGCAGGTGAGGCACTTTAATATGCTTATGAGTTACGTTCATGATAAGTGTGTAAGGTGAAAATAAAAAAAATGTATCATGTCCTTGGATTACGCATCAAGTATCATCCTTAGTAGCCGAAAGAGAGTATCTCTACCGCCAATATCGCCGCTCAAAAACGGATCATGCTATAAAGTTATATAAATCTGCGAAAAATATTCCTACAACAGTTATAAGGAATGCCAAGCGTTCTTATTATAGTCAAAACTTTGACCGTGTGTTACCCTCCAATAGAATTTGGGCCAATTTAAAAGACAGGTATCCAATACCCTTCATTCAAGATTTTTCGAACATACTTAATAGCAAAAAAAAATATCTTCAATGTTGGATTTACAAAGAGCACATTACCGAATACCAATTGAACCATGTGACATTCCAAAAACAGCTATAACTACACCACTTTGCATTTTTAAATATGATGGTTTGAAATTTTGAAAAGTGTTTCATTTTTGAAATGCTTCCCATTTGCTCCTCATATGACCAAATTTTATATTTTTCTTGTATCCCGCTGGTATGGCTTAATATACATTGTTACAATAAAGTATCGAGACTTTGTAACCAAAATTACTCTGGGAAATGATATTTGACAATTTTTTTTAGTAACTAGGTAGGACTGTCCTTAATTATTACTCCGAAAATTAGCGCGGTCTGTTAATTAGTTTGTTTGTAGCAACTGGTTGAATCTGTACACCGCAGTTTTCCACGGCGATTTTTAAGACGAATAAAAATATGGAGCAAAGAATTTGTCTGAAATTTTGTGTTTCCAACCAAATTTCGTGTGCGGAATCGTTGCGAATGTTGGAGAAGGCTTGCGGTGATTCAGTACAATCAAAAACACGAACCTACGAGTGATACAATGCTTTTAAGAACGGTCGAGAGATCGTTGAAGACATGCCTCGTTCTGGACGAGTTTCGACCTCTGCAACTGATGAAAACATTAAAAAAGTGAAGGAAATGGTGCTTGAAAATCATCATGACAGGGACATAGTAGGAGAGCTTGACACCTCTTGCGAGTTCGTTCGTTCGATTTTGGTGGATACTTTGGCCATGAAACGCGTCCTTGCTCGACTAGTTCCAATAAAGCAGAATTTTATTTAAAAAAAAAGTACCGTGAACAGGTCATTTTGGACATCCTTGATCGTGCGTTCTGATCCCACATTCATGAAGCGCATCATATCTGCTAATGAGACATGGGTCTATGAGTTCGACATGCAAACCAGTCAACAATCATCGGAATGGAGGAAAAAATGAGCCGAAACCGAAAAAAACACGCCAAAGCCGCTCAAAAATCAAAACGATGCTCATGGTTTTTTTTCGATATTCGAGGTTTGATCCATTATGAATTCGTTCCGGAGGGACAGACGGTCAATAAGAAGTACTATTTGAATGTATTGAAGCGTTTGCATGAGCAAATCCGTAAAAGACGGCCGGAATTGACGAAGGAGAATTCATGGATTTTCCACGATGAAAATGCGCCATCGCATTGAGCCTCAATTGTGACCGAATTTAAGTCTAGAAAGCAAAAAATTGCATCAATCAACCACCGTCTTCACCATATATGGCTCCGTGTGACTTTCTCGTATCCTCGAAAATGAAATTACCGCTTCATGCAACCCGTTTTCAGTCGATCGAGGATATAAAACAAAAATTGCCGTCGACTACTGAGGTGTACCCATTCAACCAGCTGCTGTAAACAAACTAATTAACAAACCGCGCTAATTTTTGGGATAATAATTAAGGACAGTCCTACCTGCTTACCAGAAAAGAAAAAAAAATTAAATATTATTCCCCAGAGTAATTTTATTTACAAATTGTCGGTACTTTCTGGGCACAATGTACAGGGTGGGCCAAATACAAGTTTCTTTTAAAAATGCAATAAAATGAACAAAATTAAATTCATTAGTAAGAGCAAACATTCCCATTAATGATGGAACACAACTTCTTTCAAGTGGCTGCCTCGGCTGGCTTCGTAGTAGTAGTAGTAGTTCCAAGACCATGTCGATAGTTTCGGGCTGTAGCTCACGGATTGCTTGAATGATATTGACCTTAAGTGCTTGAATCGTTTCTGGATTGTTGGCATAGCATCGGTCCTTCACAGTTCCCCAGAAAAAAAGTCCAAAGGGGTCAAATCACAGCTCTAAGGCGGCCAATTGACATCGCCAAGACGGCTGATAACACGATTTGGGAATTTGGTGCGTAAAAGATCGATTGTGGGCTGTGTGACATGGTGCGCCATCCTGCATGAATCAGAGGTCGTCCAAATCCATGTCTTCAAATTCAGTAAAAAAAAAGTCGGATAATATGGCTCTGTAACGTTCACCGTTGACCGAAACATTGTTCCCAGCCTCATTTTCGAAGAAAAATGATCAAATGATGCCACCACTCCACAATCCGCACCAAACTGTCACTCTCTGTGGATGCATTGGCTTCTCGACAATAACGTGCGGGTTTTTCGAGCTCCAGATGCGGCAATTTTGTTTGTCAACCTAGCCTCCGAAATGAAAATGCGCCTCGTCAGAAAAGATGATTTTTCGCCTAAAATCGTTGTCCAATTCAAACTGCTCTAGTTTTCAATATTTTCCAACATTGTTCAAGGGTAAAGCGACGCATTTCGTTCCGCGGAGGGTGATACTGACTTTTTGTCAAGATTTCGAGCAGGAAACAGCTTTCGGTGTCAAAATAACCTATGATTTAAAAAGAAACCACTGGATGGCCCGCCCTGTATACACAGACACCGCACTAAAATCTACATTTGGACAGATTAACATTGCCCCATTTTGGATAAATATACTGGAAGAGTATACGGTGAAAGTATCGCAGCCAACTCATTCATTTAAAAAAAAAGAATTGTTTTGGTTCTTTTTGGTACAAAATTTATTGAATACTAGCGATCCCACCCAACTTTGCCCGCACAAAAATCGCAATAATAAGTAATTTTTGAGAATGTAGTTAGTAATACATGTGTGATATATAATCTGCTTACTTTAATGCCTCTTTGAACACAATGCTTAGTATTTTGTTTGAATCAGAACCATAAATTATGAAGAATGAAACCATAATACTCACATTTGTATGGGACAGGCTCGTGATCAAATCAAGCCCGTGATTTCAGATCATACACGTTAATTGAGAAAAAAAGTCCAAATTAAATAACATTAAGCTTAAAAACATAACAGAACTACGATTATGCGTAAAGCCCAATCATACTATAACACTATAGATGAAATCGACATTTTTATTATCTTAAGAAATTTTGTATGGGGGTAGAAGGAGTGAGCGCATTGAACTAATTTGTTTCACGTCACGTTAGAGTATCTATAAAAATGTTTTGTACCAAATTTAAGCTGCAAAAATTAAATAGATACTGAGAATTGTTGTGTATTGTTTTTAGTGAAATTGTGATTTTTAGAGAAACAAATATAATCATCATGCAGATGATAAATGCTAAATTTCAGATCAGTAACTTTCATGCTTCTCAAAAAAATCGAATTTTGGAAAAGATGTTATATTGTGTCACATTGTATGAGAGGAGGTAAAAGGGGAGAAGCTAATCGGTTTACTTTTCCCCCGATATTAATTATAATAGTAATTAAGGATTTTGTACAAAATTTGAGCTTGATAAATGTTATACGTACTGAGCAAAGCGGTTTGTAGTATTTCATGAAAAGTGCAGTTTGTATGGGAGATGGTGGAAGGATGGGGGATTCAAATAATTTGTATGTTATAACATAGATCACATTTAAGATAAAAATAATTTATTCTAAATTTCAAATTATTCGCTCCCATGGTTTTCAAGAAAATTTGATTATTATATATTTTTGAAAATGAACCACTTTGTATGGGAGGGGGTAGAAGGCGTATGGTTATTGAAATAAGACCAAACGCAGATTACATCTCGAAGCATACCTATTAATATGTGAGTGTTTCATTGCAATCGGTTCAGCGGTTTCAGCGTGAAAGCCGGACAGACAGGCCGACATACAGATAGAGAAGAATTTCAAAAACGTGTGTTTCTGCTTAGTTATTGCTAAAATAAAGCGAAAAACTAACTTATAGCCATTTATAAACAGACAGACACTACAATTATATTTATATGCACAGTGAGCGTTAAAATAAAGTGTACACTTCATTCCTATAAGCATCCTACTTAAATTTTGACCACCATGCTGAACTTCATCAAGTATTTGATGATTATTTAAGTTCTCATTGAAGTCCCTTTTATATAGCTAATCGACACTTGCGCATCGACACTTACAACAACAAAAAATATGTAGAAAAAACAAAAACTAGTCCCTTTTTCTAGCGGCAAAATAAAGTGTACACATATGACAAGATGCCTAGCGCTAGAAGATTTCAAGGAAAAAAATTCCCGTTATATTTCATATTTTGTAGCCGTGGTGATCTATCGTCTTATTAATTGTTCGCTGCGCGTCATTTGTGCTGATTGGAGTGTAAGAAGTATGAAAAAGTTGTTTTACATTTAATTTGATGAAAATGGGCATACAAACTTCTTTGGAAACGCGAGAACTTGTCATAAAATTTAGAATTGAAGGGAAATCGTTATGAGAAATAGCTTCAATTATTGATAAAAGCCATACAACTGTCAAAAAAATTATTGACAAGTTCGAGATCTTCGGTAAGTTAGAAAATCGGACAGGTGCTGGTAGACCAAAGCGGCTCAGTGAAATGTAAACACGCCATTTTGTAAGAACCGTTAGACAGAATCGGAAAACTAGCACCATGGAAGTAGCGGAAGACCTCCTAAGGTCATCAGGACGCAATGTTAGCGCCTTCACAATCAGACGGGCATTGCATAATTATGGTCTATTTGGAAGGGTTCCGAGAAAGAAGCCATTCATATCCAAACCTAACCAACAGCAATGCCTTGATTTTGCCGAAAAGTACGGAAATCATCATAATTCATTTTGGAAAAACGTTTTATTTTGTGATGAAAGTAAGTTCGAAGTTTTTGGGAAGAAAGCGCCGACTAGGATATGAAGAGGAGAAATCAGAAGTTCGAAGCTAAAAACACTGTATCGACAGTGAAACACTGTGGTGGTTCGGTGATGGTGTTGGGGTGTATGGCGGGAAGTGGAGTTGGCAAATTAGTATTCATTGATAATACTATGTATAAAATAGGATACCTAAACACATTGAAAGATAATTTGGGTCCTAGTGTGGAAAAATTAGGGTTGTATTGTATGTGGATATTTCAACAAGGCAACGATCCCAAACATACGGCCAAAATAGTTAAAAAATATTTACTTTATCAGGCACCTAAACAATTGAATCACCCACACAAGAATCCTTAATCCCATTGAACAATGAAATTTTATCTGAACCGACAAATACGAAAGAGAAACATAACTAGCATAGACACCCTAAAAAATGTTTTACTGAACGAATGGCGAAATATTTCACGTAAGTGACATCAAAATTAGTGGAATCAATGCCAAGACGACTAGAGGCTGTTCTGAAGGCAAAAGGAAAGGAAACTAATTACTGAAGGCTGGATTTTGAGTATTATTTTTAATTTTTATTACAACTGTATACTTTATTTTGACGCTAGGAAAAATGACTATTTTTTGTTTTTCCTACATATTTTTGTTGTTGTAAGCTTACTGCAAGTGTTGATTAGCTATACAGGGTGTTTGGTACTCCGTGCATAACCTTGTAAGGGGTTATTCCTGGATATATTTTGAGCAAAAAATTGTTCTACGGAGATGGTCAATTTTCAATATCCACGGAGATACAGGGTGATCAAGAAAAGTCCTTCGGACCTGTACCCTCACTCACTCAAAACGCCATATCTTGAAAACTAATAATCGCATTTCAAAGTGTTATAGCTTGTTTTTTAGGGAATCAAATTATCTTTCATTTGGTGTAATAGTCCGTATTGTACCTGTACGCAATCCTGAGGTATTTGCTTCAGACCACAAATTTTTGATATTTTGACCCTCAAAATTCTGCGATCAATGTAGTTTATCTCAAAAAAACGCATTATAAAAATATCATTTTAATGTTGGTTTTTTATGTGCCATATTATTGCCTACAAGCGATGTATACGCTTGCATTGCATAAATTTCATAGTTTAGAAAAAAATATCATTCCAATAGTATAGCACTTTTATCAAAAAACAAGAATATGTTGATCAACACTCTCCGCTTGAACTAAAAGAACTTAAGAATGGTTTTTATGGTTTATTTCAAATTTCCTTAATTACAATAAATGTTCAAAATGGCTACCTTCATTTTGAATGCACGCTAAAGCTCGTTTTGCCAGTGTTCTCTTTATGTTCATACTCCTCAACTGCTGCCTTATTTCTGTTGCTGTCGCATCGGTTCTGGTGTTTAGATCCTGCAACGTTACTACTTCCGTTGCGTAGACAAGGTCCTTCATCCGTCCCCATACAAAGAAATCCATAATAGTTAAATCAGGAGCTTGCAGGGCAGTGTATCGGTCCATTTCTACCGATCCAGCGATTGCTATAATTGGAATTTAACCAATCTCTGATTTGTCGGCCGTAATGAGCTGGAGCACCATCGTGTTGGTAAAACATGGAAGCCAATCGTTGCAGTGGCACATCATCCAATAACTCTTGTAGATCATTTGTCAAAAACTGCAAGTAATTGGAACTATTTAGGGTAGACGGAAGCCTAATAGGACCAATAAAATCGTTGCCAATCACACCTGTCTATAAATTGACACTGAATCTGTGCTGAAATGATGCCTCTCTTCTTGTATGTGGATTGCTCTCAGCCCATGTGTGTAAGTTGTGGAAGTTTGTGATACCGTCCCTGGTGAATTGGGACTCATCAGTCCAAAGAATGTTGTTCATAAAATTCTCGTCACTTAGTTGAGGTTCAAGGAGCTCTGCTTTTAGGACACTCCAAACTTTCCACGTAGAGACGTTTAACTGCAATGCCAAGCGTCGGACAGCGTCGTTGTGTTGAAACTCATTTTAATTTAATTCATTTCCTCGATAATTTAAATACTACTTAAAGGACATTGGTTTATGGCATTTTTTATTTTTAAGCCATATGTATTTTCGCTTATTACCTGGAAAACGGGAAAACCTAAATCATAAGTATGTGTGCATCTTTTGTAGGCAATAATATGGCACATAAAACAACAACATTAAAATGACATTTTTATAATGCGTTTTTTTGAGAAAAACTACATTGATCACAGAATTTTGAGGGTCAAAGTATGAAAAATTTGTGGTCTGAAGCAAATACCTCAGGATTGGGTACAGGTACAATACGGACTATTACACCAAATGGCCCCTCTGCTTTTTAACCTAGCTTTAGAATACGTCATCAGAAAGTTACCCGTTGACACAAGAGGTACGCTGCTTTATAAATCCAGCCAGCTAGTGGGTTATGCGGACGATATCAACATATTATCACGCTCTTTCACATCCGCAAAAGAAATTCTACTAAGCCTCGATCAAGCAGCAAAAGAAGTTGGCTTGAAAATCAATGAAACAAAAACGAAAATAATGACACAAACAAGGAAAAGGACCCCCAATAGACAAAACATTACAATTGACGAATATAATTTGGAAAATGTGGACGAATTCATATATTTAGGCACAAAATTGACAAAGAGTGGAAATGAAACGAATGAAATAAAAAGACGAATCCAGCTCGCAAATAAAACGTATTATTCAGTCTTAGCTATTCTTAAGGCCAGCTGCGTACACAGGAAGACCAAACTCCAAGTCTACAAATCAATAGTAAGACCTGTGCTTTGCTACGGATGCGAAACATGGACCCTTACACAAGCATCCGCAAATATGTTGAACGCTTTCGAAAGACGGGTCCTGAGACGAATAATTGGAGCGAAACGTGATGGTGACCGATGGCGAATTAGATACAACAGTGAGCTGTATGATATATTCGACGAACCGGAGGTTTCTACTATCATCAGACTGCGGAAGCTGCAATGGGCTGGCCATGTACAAAGGATGGACGAAACTCGAATACCTAAAAAGGTATTCGAGGGAAAAACGGAGGGCCGGAGGCCAGTGGGAAAACCCAGGAAACGCTGGTCCGACTCTGTTGACGAAGACTGTTCATCGCTGCTCGGATTTCAAAATTGGAGGACGCGGTCACTGGACCGAGATCGATGGAGACTTCGGCTACGGGAAGCCAAGGCCCGAAAGGGGCTGTAGCGCTGCGACGAGACGAGACACCAAATGAAAGGTAATTTGATTCCCTAAAAAACAAGCTATAACACTTTGAAATTAAGATATAGCGTTTTGAGTGAGTGAGGGTACAGGTCCGAAACACTTTTCTTAATCACCCTGTATCTCCGTGGATAATGAAAATTGACCATCTCCGAAGAACAATTTTTTGCTCAAAATATATCCAGGAATAACCCCTTACAAGGTTATGCACGGAGTACCAAACACCCTGTATAAAAGAGACCTCAATGAGAACTTAAATAATCATCAAATACTTGATGAAGTTCAGCATGGTGGTCAAAATTTAAGTAGGATGCTTATGGGAATGAAGTGTACGCTTTATTTTGACGCTCACTGTATATGTAGATTGCCTTTTTCCTCAAAATTGATTAAACGTTCCTTAAATTACCACTAAACATAATCGCGGAATTTGTACTACTGCCGCTGTCCCCAATGGATGAGACATGAGACTGAGCCACCGATGGTTTATGCTGGCGTGACGGTGGTAAATACTAAAAATTTGCTCACTGCTTTATTTTATCCTCTACTGTAGTACGTTCTATTGCTAATCTTATCAAAAGTTCAGAATTCGTGCGAAGCCTTGATAACTTTTGAAGTTTGAAATGCTATGTGCTTCTGCTATGTGCTTCGAATAGATGGTTAAGATCTGCACTATACTATGACTCATAGGCCATCTATTAAAAAGGTATTGTACTTGGATGTATGGAATTTGAATTGAAATAGTGTAACCATTTTCATTGGCCTATTGTAGGTTTACCAATAAGCATATTTTACAACTCTCTCTTCTTCACGTGTTTTTTGCTAAATTTTACACTTTTAAAGTTAAAGTGTGCACTTTCGGCTAAACTTAACCGTACTTACATTAGGGACCAAAGTTTGTAATTTGATTCACGACCAAAGCTGCGCCGTAATTTGAAATTTAAAAAGCGAGTGTATTCAATTCCTAAATATCAAATTAAAATGTTGCAACTCAAATTTAAAGTTACTGTATAGGAACGGACCTCAGTAGCGGCTAGTTAAGTGAAGCGAATGAGGCCTCATATGCCATAGCATTTTCGATCAATTTTGGATTAAAGATTCGTCATACGATTAACTTTTGCAGATCCAGTTATTATTTTAGATCATTTTCATATCAGTGATACGCCCCTGCCGTTTTACCTTTTGTCTTCCCTACTGTTATAGGTGAATTGGCTGGAAAAAAAAAACGCTTAGACAAAAATGTGAGAGGCTGCATACAATCGATTTCCCCAACTTTAAAATTGAGACACCTGAAAAGCTTTCTCACCTATAGCTCACTTTTTGCTGCCAAGGCTTGATCCGATGTCGACGTTATCATAAAAAATCTGCCAACAAGTTGGGCGCAACTTTATTATTTTTGGGACAAGTTGAGGATACATGTGAAGTCAATATGCAGGTTAGGGTGGATAGGGAAGACTATGTGATTGGGGCTTCTAGGGCAGGGCTGTTGCCAATTATTTAATAGCTAACTGCGATTATGATCAAAAGCTCCAGCACATGGAATCAATATTTCATTCGTTTATATATGGAACTTTGTGAATGGGGGGAGGGGGAGGAGGTGCGCTAGAAGGGATGGTCACATGTCAATAATTTTTTAACTGATTGCTCGAATCGTACTCAAAATGTTGTGTATATGTAGAATATTAGTTTCATAGGCAAAGTAAATTCTATGAAATTCTCGGTGTATTTTATGTTCTTAAAACCTTAGGAGGAGCTAGTGTATAGCCTAGTAGGTAGTGTGTTGGTCTTGTAATGCGAAGGTCGTGAGTTCAAATCGCGGTAGGCGCAATATATAATTCCGCCACATTGCCTGCTTGAATATATCTTGGTCACCTCAATCTAAGAAAATGAAAAAAATTCATAGAAAGAGGGTTGTGCGAAGGGCTAACAACCCTTCCACAATAAGTAATGAAAAATGTGAAGGAACCTGAATATCAGGAGGCCAAGGTTCGATTTGGGCTGTAGCACCATTGTAGAAGTAGTAGAAAACATTAGGAGGGGATAGAGGAGATGAGGGAATAGCAAAATTTATGATACAGTATTATTTCCTTTTATTTGAAAAATGTTCGTACAAAATTTCACGTTCGTAGCTTTTAATTTGTTGATTATTATTTGATTAATTGAAATTGGTCGAAATCATACTTTTGAATAGGAGGAGGTTGAAGGGAAGGGAGGGGGGATTCTTAAAGTAAAGTAAAAATTCCAAAACTTTTGATGCATTTTCATTTGAAATATTTTTAGAAGTGTCTGTACAAAATTTCATGTTGATAGCTTTTAATAAATTAATTTCTTAAAAATGGTCGAAATAATACTTTTGTATGGGAGGTGGTAGAAGTTTTGAAGGTATTCAACTATTCTTAAACTTTTAATTTTTTTTTTAAATAAATTTTACAAATTTTCAAGTTTGTAGGTTAAAATTTCACTCAATTCACGTGAAACACTTACTGCAGGTTAGGGTCCCTTTGATGGATAACACTTTTGGTTCAAATTTATATTTTTCTGTATGTATGCACGTGCAAAATTTTAGCTTTGTATTACTACCAGGGCCCTAAGAATATTAGTGAAAATTTTCCACATTTTGGCCCACCACCTCGTTCCTCTTAAAAAAATTTTTACGAAAATTGTGGATCATATAGCTTTACAATTTGACAAAATTTCAACTTAATACCTGTTTTACAAATGTGAAGAATGAAAAAAGTATATGGAAAACTTCTCGTGGCAGTCTCGACAGTGTCCATTCGATTAAAAAAATGAAATTACCATCTTGCGTTGGAATGATGAGAATATCGTTATCATCACGGCTTTGCCCATCCTATTTAATATTGTTTAAACGATTTTACGATTTTGTTGATGTGATCGAAAATCTGTAGTAATTGATCGGCATGTTGAAGTTATGAACAAAAAATGTGGACGTTTCATGCAAAAAAAAACAACGTGCCAAAGAAGAAGATGAAAGGAGTTCCGCAGCACAACCGGAAATTGTAATATATTTGTACAATCGAAATGTTTTTAAAAATATCATTAAAAACATAAGAGAATTATGATTGGGCGTAAAGCCTAATCATATGATACTCTAGAATAAAGGGGAAAAAATCTAATATACTGGAAAAAATGTCATCTCAAATTCTTTCGAATAGTGAATAGTGACTTTTGTATGAGAGGTGGTAGAAACAGAGGAAGGAGGTTTTACAATTTTTGTATATGACACCAAAATGCAAATGTTTCGTGCTGAATTTAAAGTGTGTAGTTTTCATTATTCTCAACGAAATTGGACATAGTTTTCCTAAAATTAGGGCATACAAATTATGGGAGGTGGCAGAGGAAGTGGAGAGTTTAATATGATTTTGAAACTGCTTATCAATATCCTTATCACCATGCTTTGTTTTAATTTCAAAGTCAATAGCTCTCATATTTTCGAAGGAGAAATGCTTTTCTTGAATTTATAATATAGATTTTTGTACGGGAGGTGATAGAAGGAGTGAAGCGAAGTTGATATTTTTTTTAGGATTTATTAAAATTATTAACAAATTCTATCAAAATTTAAAGTTTGTAATTTTTCTACATTTAATGGAAATGGAAATAAAGCATTTACCAAAATTATACATTTATATGGGAGGGGGTAGAAGAAGTATACGATTCAAATCACAATTATTCAATAATTATTTTATACTTAAAGTTTATTATACTTTTCGCGAAATTTCAAGTTGATAGCTTTAACAGTTTCGAAGAAGAATAATTTATTTGAAATTTCAAAATTTCATCAAATTTTTATGGGAGGAGTGACTTTTGACAATAAAGTGATGATAAACCTATTTCTTATGTTTTACGTTGAAAACTCCCGATTCATTTTTGAACCTGTATCTGACAAACGTTATGTTTTTGCAACAGTCAAAATTTGGGTCGATTTGACAAAAGAAAAAATTCTTTACTCATATATTTGCAAATTCCTGTCCAAAAGCACCAATTTAACGGAAGAGATTGACAATTTATCTTACTAACGTTGGCCGATAGTGGGTTAAGTGTTTAAATCCAGTAATACCGGGAAACCCCCCGAAACTTTCTCGGTTAGTCCAGAAAAAGAGTGAATAAGTAATCGGAAAAAAGATTGCCATTTGTCATTGTAAATATAATCATCTTGGCTGGAGCAAAGCAGTCGTTTAGTTGTTTTCTGTAGATAAGTACGTGTAGAACAATTTAACATAATTTGACAACCAGCTCAGTGGTTTAGTAATTTGTTACTGTTAACGCAACCTCACATTACTTAGTGCATCGAGTTTTCGTCGCGTTAATAAAATGCTGTGGCCATGGGATATTTTATTGTTGGTGACTGGAATCGTTGCTTTAGCCACATATTACAATGAATTACCAAATCTTTGCCAAGTAATATTCAGATTATTATTAATAATTGCATTAATACCAACTAAGGACTGGACACGAAAGTTCTGCACGGTTTTTAATCAATGATAAATAAAGGTAGAATAAAGTTTTTTTCATTTTATTTTTTTTTACAATAAAATACAACATATACAGGGTGTTTGGTACTCCGTACATAACCTTGTAAGGGGTTATTCCTGGATATATTTTGAGCAAAAAATTGTTCTACGGAGATGGCCAATTTTCAATATCCACGGAGATACAGGGTGATCAAGAAAAGTCCTTCGGACCTGTACCCTCACTCACTCAAAACGCTATATCTTGAAAACCAATAATCGCATTTCAAAGTATTATAGCTTGTTTTTTAGGGAATCAAATTATCTTTCATTTAGTGTAATAGTCCGTATTGTACCTGTACCCAATCCTGAGGTATTTCCTTCAGACCACACATTTTTGATACTTTGACCCTCAAAATTCTGTGATCAATGTAGTTTTTCTCAAGAAAACGCATTATAAAAATGTCATTTTAATGTTGTTTTTTTATGTGCCATATTATTGCCTACAAAAGATGCACACATACTTATGACTTAGGTTTTCCCGTTTTCCAGGTAATAAGCGAAAATACATATGGCTTAAAAATAAAATATGCCATAAACCAACCCTCGTTCTAAAAAAACTACCTGAAATGTTGTTAAACTGAAATATTCTTTGTGTCCTTTAATTACTATTTAAATTATCAATGAATGTCCTTTAGGTAGTATTAAAATTATCGAGAAAATGAATTAAATTAAAATGAGTTTCAACACAACTAGGTGCAGCACTTTGCCCTTTTTAATGGGTTACCTTACAAAATGAAAAGCCTATAAAAGCAAACCATACTTCATATTTTTATCAGTTTTAGTTAAATTTGTAAAAGAACAAGGTGTCACTAAAATTTAGAAAATAATTTCGAAATGCCTGAGTTCACGAACGAAGAATATGCAGACATAATTTTTCTCTATGGAGAGTGTCAGGGAAATGAGCAAGCGGCGCGATCTTTGTATCATCACAGATTTCCCAATCGTCGAATACCTTACGCGAGAGTATTCCAAGACGTTTACAGAAGGATTAGGGAAACAGGCAGTGTTAAGACAAGCAGAGTGAATGCAAATCCTGCGCCGGTAATCGCTGTTTCAATTGATCAACGAATCCTAGCTGCAGTTCAAAATGATCCATCAACTAGTATACGACGCTTGGCATTGCGGTTTAACGTCTCTACGTGGAAAGTTTAGAGTGTCCTGAAAGCAGAACGTTTGCATCCCTACCACCACACACCAGTGCAGGAGCTGTTACCCATTGATTTACCCAAAAGGATGGAGTTTTGCAATTGGCTCCTTGAACGACAAATAAGTGACGAGAATTTTATCAGCAACATTCTTTGGACGGATGAGTTCCAATTCACCAGGGACGGTATCACAAACTTCCACAACTTACACACATGGGCTGAGAGCAATCCACATACAAGAAGAGAGGCATCATTTCAGCACAGATTCAGTGTCAATTTATGGGCAGGTGTGATTGGCAACGATTTTATTGGTCCTATTAGGCTTCCGCCTACCTTAAATAGTTCCAATTACTTGCATTTTTTGACAAATGATCTACAGGAGTTATTGGATGATATGCCACTGCAACGATTGGCTTCCTTGTTTTACCAACACGATGGTGCTCCAGCTCATTACGGCCGACAGATCAGAGATTGGTTAAATTCCAATTATAGCAATCGCTGGATCGGTAGAAATGGACCGATACACTGGCCTGCAATATCTCCTGATTTAACTATTATGGATTTCTTTGTATGGGACCGGATGAAGGACCTTGTCTACGCAACGGAAGTAGTAACGTTGCAGGATCTAAACACCAGAATCGATGCGGCAGCAACAGAAGTAAGGCAGCAGTTGAGGAGTATGAACACGAAGAGATCACTGGCAAAACGAGCTTTAGCGTGCATTCAAAATGAAGGTGGCCATTTTGAACATTTATTGTAATTAAGGAAATTTGAAATAAACCGTAAAAACCATTCTTAAGTTCTTTTAGTTCAAGCGGAGAGTGTTGATCAACCTATTCTTGCTTTTTTGACAAAAGTGCTAAATTATTGGAATGATAATTTCTTCTAAACTATAAGACTTATGCAATGCAAGTGTATGCGTCTTTTGTAGGCAATAATATGACACAAAAGAAAACAACAATAAAATGACATTTTTATAATGGGTTTTTTAGAGAAAAACTACATTGATCTTACAATTTTGACGGTCAAACTGTCAAAAATTTGTGTTCTGAAGCAAATATCTCAGAATTGGATACAGTTACAATGCGTACACCGTACACCAAATGAAAGGTAATTTGATTCCCTAAAAAACAAGCTATAACACTTTGAATTGTGATTATTAGTTTTCAAGATATAGCGTTTTGAGTGAGTGAGGGTACAGGTCCGAAGGACTTTTCTTAATCACCCTGTATCTCCGTGGATATTGAAAATTGACCCTATCCGTAGAACAATTTTTTGCTCAAAATATATCCAGGAATAACCCCTTACAAGGTTATGTACGGAGTACCAAACACCCTGTATTACAAAAAATCAAGTTAACTTTTTTAATTAATAGCTTATCGACTAAATTCTCGCAATTTTTTCTTGATGGAAGACATTAAATTCTGCAAAACCCGATCCGCTACTTTCTTGCTTGCTATGGACCACAAACGGGAAAAATTCCGCAGTGAAGTTGCACTTCTTCCGTCTTTCCGTAAAACACTTTTCACTAGAGCCCAATATCTTTCTATTGGCCTGAGCTCCGGGACGTTGGGTGGATTCATCTCTTTTCCCACAAAATTAATGTTTTTTTCCTTAAGCCAATCCTGCGTCTTTTTTGCGTAATGGGATGTTGCTAGATCAGGCCAAAAGATAATATTGCCGTCATGACGTTTAATAAAAGGCATCAATCTCTTTTTCAGACATTCCTCAACATAAACATCAGTGTTAACGGTCCCTTCTATGAAAAAAGGATTGCTTCTCATCCCACATTGGCAGATAGCTTGCCACACCAGCACCTGTTTACCAAATTTTTCAACCTGGATGTGTTTATCGACATCACAAACATCCCTTTTGTCTTTTGCACTGTAGTATTGAGGTCCAGGTAGTGTACTGAAATCATATTTAAAATATGATTCGTCATCCATTACAATGCAAGCGTCTTCATCGCAAATTTTTTTATACAACTTTCTTGACCTTCTAATAGCCTCTTGTTTTTGCTTGACGGTTCGTTTTGCACATTTTTGTTTTTTGAATGTTTTTATATTATTCCTTTTTTTTATTTTATTTATTAAAGAATGACTCACACCGAACTTTTTTGCCAAGTCACGAACTGACATCGATCTGTTCCTTTCAATGAAGCCAACTACCTTTTTTCCAAATTTGGATCACTCGCACCTTTTGGCCTTCCACTTCTGGGATTGTCTTTCACTGAGAACCCTTCGTTAAACTTGTCTATAGCGCGGTTGACCGTCCATCGCGAACATTCCACTTTTTTTGCAATCGCGGAATACGAAAAACACTTATTTTCCGAAAAAATTCGCAAAATTTCTTTACGCACGTCTTCTCTATTCGAACTCATGACTAGTAATACGTCAAAGGAACCATATTTCATAATTGCCTCAATAAACCACATGAATCACTGAAACAACCCAGTGCACAGTTAGGGTTGCCAGACTTTGCTTCATTTTATAACTAGCAGGTAAAACATGTGCAAAACTTTCGTGTCCAGTCCTTATTTTATACTGCAAATTAGCATTTTGGGTACTCAACGGCCTGCTACGATTTAGTCTTGTCGGGCTGATTATATCTTATCCGCGCTTGTCGGTGAATTTCGTGAGATGGCAGATTGGTTGGCCTGTGTTTCAAATAGAAATTGTGGGTACAAATAGTCGCAGCAAACACCAAGGAAGCCCGCAGACAGAAGATTTTGAATAAGGATTCCACATTTTGGAAATAATTATGATTTCGGTTCGATGCAGTGCTGATTTATTTTTGTAACAAAATCATGTAATAAAAATTGTTATAGAAGTGCATTTTTTTTATCACGAAAAATGATATTAGATTTCTGACTCAGCGGAATTACAGGCCAGTGCTTTCGATAAAGAAAATTTTCGCTTATAGGAAGAGAGAAATAGGAAGTGAAAAGTGAGTGCTTCGAGGGAACCAGATCGAAACATCGTCAAATAGGATCTGGATTATAAAGAAAGAAGACGTCAGGTTGGTCGATCATGTGGCACATGGAAGCGAGCAGTTGAGCAGGAAGCCAGAGGAATATAACAAGTCCTGGCAACAGCTAAAAGCAGATGCTCATGATCGCGCTTTGTGGAAGAGAGTTGTTTCTGTCCCATGCCCCTATAGGGCGGTCAAATAGGAATTTGATTGATTGATCGAGTTTTGGTAGGATAAAGGGGCAATAAACGCACAGTAGGCCAAGAATACGTGATTCTCTAAATAAAATAAAATAAAATTTGGAGTCCATTTCCTCAAGGGCAGGCCATAAGGCTTAGTCCAACGGATTGAGGTCTGAGCTCTCCCCAGGACAAATCTGAGACCCTGATGAAATCAGGAATGATTTCTTCAAGCAACAGCAGAGTTGATCTGACATTGTGAGCAGGTGCAAAATTCTACTGAAACACCCAGTGTCGTCTTCCGAACATGGTATCGCTCAAAAGCATCACAACGCTCTCAAACATCTACTTGATTATTACTGGCCCTAGTTTTGATAAAATAGAGGTTTGTGGTGCCTTCATAGCTGACCACCAGACCATGACTGATGTGAAATGATGATCCCTTTGTACCAGCTCAACTTTTTAGCGGAATTCCCGGGAACAGGTGGCACAGATACGGTCATATTGACGGTGACATTTTTTTGGATCGAACATATGGCAGGACTATAAGTATACTTTACAATAACCTAGGTGTAGCCTATCGTAGGTATCGTGTTGATCTACAATCTGAAAGTAGTGAGTTCAAATCCCGGTCGACGCGTTATTCCAGCACATTGCCCGCGTGGTTTCATCTGGGCTCAGCTCAATTTACGAACATCGAAATTCGTAGATGCGAAAGACTAATAACCCATCCACAATAACAAATAACAATGTCCATTTATTTCAGTAGTGATGTTTTAATACGAGTATTACTTTTCGAACTCGAATGCGTTGTGAAATCTGAAAAGTTTTTTGCCAACATTCTTGATCTTAAGTTGTACTAGAAGGACCTAGAACTAAGACAATGTCCGTAAGCGAACTAACTTAAGACTTTATAACTCTTTCATAAATAATTTTAAATTGGAAATTACTGGAAACTTTGTCACTACTTTTAAGAATTTCCTGTAAGAAAATTGCATAAGAAGTGAGTTTTCAAAATAATCATGACTTTAACTTTAGTAAAGTTTCTTCGGTGTATTTCAAGAAGTAGTACCGATCCAACGACAAAAAAAGTCACAATTTCTAATTACCTTACAAATCTGTGCTAGAAATTATGCTTGCAGAAAATTCTGTTGTTCTCGTAAGCGTTTTGTGCTCCATACATACATGCAGAGTAGTACTAAGCGATAAAGCTATTCGCTATTTCATGCAGCATCAACAGGTAAACTGCTACCTCCTTAATTATACTCTGTCATTATTTTCATAATTTTTTTCCTACTCTTGTTTATTGTCTGGTCCATATTTTTTTTGCACAAGTTATACTTTTCGTATGACTCGAGTATGTGTACAAAACTATTGTTGAAGTTTACGATGCGTTCATAAACTGTCATTATATAGGAATGTGGAACGCACTACTCATTAAAACTGAACTTTTGTTTAACTGTACGTGTTCATTAGTTTTAATCTTAATAGATTTTGCCTAATCGATTTGATCTGAAGCGCAGAATTGCCGATTTAGAGTTTAATTTCGAAAATAGCGCGATATTAATCTTTTTATAAATTTTTAGAAGATGAAAATGATTAGAAGTTGAAATTAAGAAAAAAAAACATATCTTACTTTTAAAACAAAAAATTTCCAGATTTTACACTGCTTGATTTATTATACAGTAGTCCCTCAACTTACGTCGGAGATAGGTTCCGAAAATTTGCGACGTAAGTCGAAAACGACGTAAATCGAGGGTAGAAGCAACCTCAGTCGATAAATGTACATATAAGCATTAATTTTTTTTAAAGTGAATGTATTTATTTTTTTAAGTTTGTACATAATTAATTTTTTTAAAGAAAGTCGTGGGTTTTCGTCTACATAAGTTTTATTTTCGTATACAATTGCGTAGGTCGGCTTTTACTTGCAGCCTTCATCAAGTGTCTGTACACGACTACACGTCAAATTACAAATAGTAATGATCCTCGGTCTATAATGTATGAACGCCAAATGCGAAAACTTTCCTAAGAAAATCGCGCTCACAAATTTTGGGAATTCCCTTTTACCGGGAGAAAATTTTTCACATGAATAAACATCTGTTCTATGAAAACGGCGACGTAAGTCAAGGGACGGACGACGTAATTTCAAGGGTTTGGTCTCAAAGTAATGAACGACGTAAGTCGAAAAAACGTATAACAAGGGAGACGTAAGTCAAGGGATTACTGTATGTGACGTTTTGGTCTCAGCAGAGACAAATCCGGAAATTTTTCGTTTTTATCCAAAAGCACTGTGAAAACATTCACCACACCATATCTTACTTTTTTTTTGATAGATAAGAACTTCAAATCAAGCATATTTATAGAACCACCCAAACTCCATATCAACTTTCATGTAGTTAAGTTAATGAAGTGCAACAAATAATTATGTTTTATCTCATAAAAAGTAAAAATAAACCGATGATTATTTCTCAAAGAATTCGGTTTTAACCCATATTAGCCCAGGAATAGAATCCGTCGAGGAGTTCTGGATTACCTTTATAGTTTACTCGAATAATTGTTTAGACCGAGAAAACTAATTGTTATACTCTAAATGGAATCTGAGAGTATTATAAGTTTCCTCTAAAGTTTGTACCGCCAAAAAATAATGCTCGCACAGAGGCGCCAAGGGTACAGAAATAATTCGATCAAAAACCTCAAAACTGGATGTCCGTCTGTGCGATCTCTTGCTTGAGAACGCGTTGAGCTAGAAAGTTCAAGTTTTGTGAACGTCGTCTTTAATGAAAAGGTAAGGTCAAGTTTTTAAACGGGCCAAATCCCCTTCTACCCCCTCCCGCACAAAATGACTCATTTTCAATCATTTACACTATCAAATTTTCTTGGAAACTATAAAAGCTAACAATCTGAAATTTAGAAAATATTATTTTTATCATAAATGTGATGCATGGCCTAAAAATGATTCGAATCCTCCCACTTCTTCCACCACCTCCCATACAAATTGCACTTTTTCATAAATACTATAACCCAATTTTCTCAGTACGTATAACATTTGGCAAGCTCAAATTTTGCATTAAATACTAAATTAGCATTATTGCTAAGATCGCAAAAAAATTAACTGATTAGCATCATTGCTTCTACCCCCTCTCATACAATATGACACAATGTCTAAACTTCACAAAAAATCGATTTTCTTGAAAAGCATGAATGTTATTAGTCTGAAATTTGAGTGATTTCAATTTCATAATATTCATAGTTATTTCTGAAAAAACCATTAAAAACCCGCAATTCCTTCTACCACCTCCCATACAAATTGCACAATTTCACTAAATCTAATACACTATTTTTCTCAGTAAGGTAAACGGCCCAGTAATGAATAATGTCCCAATAATGAATAATATGTCACTTTATTTTGAATTTTAAGCAAATAGTTCAATTCTTATTAAAACCATCAATTAAAAATCAAACTGAGGATAGTTTTCTAAATAGTCGCTATTTTTCCGATTTACCGTATTAACATTATTGCTCGGAAAATGATTAAGCTTAACGGGTTTTAAAATATCTGATTAAGAAAATAAGGGGTATTCTTCCTTATAGTATAAGGCTTAGAATGAGCAATGTTGAATATATTATTTTCTTCTTTAATATCGTGCCAGGAACTTCAATTGCTAACTTGCACATATATTCATTATTAGGTCATAAGTACTATTCATCACTAGCTAAATGTGCTTTGTTTCATATATTATTATATATTATATTTTTATATCTTAGGTTCTTAAATAATGGCGCCGAAATTTAAATACGCGGAAAATGATTTGCTTGATGCTTTAAAAGCAGTAAAAAATTGATCGTCCATTTATCAAGCGAGTAATGCTCACGGAATACCATTTACGACTCTTTACTACAAAAGTAAAGGGGATAGGCCACTAGCCAGGAAAATGGGTCCAATGACTATTTTGTCAACGGAAGAGGAAAACACGTTTGAACGATGGATCTTACATTTAGGAGATGCAGGATTTCCAGTGACAAAGGAACAGCTTCTGGAAAGTGTTCAACTTTATCTTAAAAAGCTTAAAAGAAAAACAATTTTTAAAGATTCTAAGCCTGGTGGGTATTAATTAATTTCGTTAGAAACGGAACCACTTCATTTAATATTTTGTGATATATTTACTTAAGGCGACATTGGTTTGAAGCTTTTTTAAGACGCCATCCAACAATTGCATTACGTGTATCGCAAAACTTAACCACTGCACGAGCCTCGGTAACTGAAAATAGTATTCGGAAATGGTTTGAAAAAATAGAATCATACATCTCCTCAAATGGTTTATCACCAGTATTGTTCTATCCAAGCAGATTATTTAATATGGACGAAACAGCTTTTTTTTATCACCTAAAGAAAAAAGAATTCTTGTTCGTAAAGGTGAGAAGGCTGTATACAATTTTAGTAGTAATAACAACAAGGAATGTGTAACAGTTTTATTAGCTGGCAGTGCTTCAAGCTCAGGAGAAATGCCACCCCCGATGGTATTACTTGCATATAAGAGAATTCCCCGAGGTTAATAGTACACCAAAAAACTGGGGACTTGGAATGTCTGACAATGGGTGGATGACGCAGGAAATATTTTATGAATATATTTCTAACGTATTCTATCCTTGGGTCATCAGCAAGTGTATAGAATTCCCCATTATATTATTTGTAGATGGTAACACCAGCCATATGACATTGGAATTGAGTAAGTTTTGTGCAGAGAAAATGATTGTTCTCATTGCGCTTCTTCCAAATGCAACCCATATTCTACAGTCAATGGACGTGACAGTTTTCCACCCACTAAAAAGTATATGGAGAGAAGCTGTTCACAAATGGAGAGTAGAAAATGAATAGATACGTCTTGCAAAAGTTGATTTTCCAAAGTTACTTGATTCTGTATTAAAATCTGTCAAAGTACAGACTCTTCAAAATAGATTTCGTGCTTGTGGCATGTATCCGTTAAACGCAAATGGTATTAATTACAGCAACATTATAAAAGGAGTTAAAGCTTCCAAAACCATAACTACGGATCATTGTCGTGAATTCAATGATAAATCTAGCTTCGTGGCATTCTTTTAAGCAGAAATTCCAGAGAAACTCGATGATTTCAGGAAATCAGTCCCAGTTTGGGAAGGGTTTCAGATGAATCCTTATTTTACCTTTGGAAGAAAATATGCGACAAAACACAAAATTTTTATGTCACTTCAACTCCTCGACATATACAGATCGACAATGTCGACACTGATCAATTTATTTCGCCACAACTATGCTCAACACCAACTTTAGAGACACCAGCCTTACCATCTGGAATATCATTGGTTTTTGAAAAAGAAAACGAGCTTCTTCTTAGTAATTCTACGTGGTTAGAAATGGAGTCCAATTGACGGAATTGACAAATATGTATTTGGAAACGACAACAGTCCAGCCTCTTCCATTCGAAATAAGTGCACCTGAACAAAGCGCTTAGCAGATAGTTCCAATTGATATTAGCTGTACAGCACCTAAATCAGTCACTTTTCTAGAAGATGAAAATATACCACCAGGTATCTCAACGCCGAAGAGAAAAGTTCAAGTTCTTAGAAAAAAACGAGACAAAGTTCTTGCGGTAGTTACTTCAAAGGTTTGGTTAGACTATTATAACAACAAGGAGAAAATAAAGGAAAACATAACAGGGCTACGATTGCGCGTAAAGCGCAATCTTACGATACTCTAGATGAAATAGAATTTTTTGTGATCCCAAGAAATTTCGCATGGGAAGTATTAGAAGGGATGACAGCATTGAACTAATTTTTCCCCATCATGCTAAAGTAGCTATAAAAATGTTTTGTACAAAATGCTTACTCCAAAAATTGAATGGGAACTGAAAAAATTAGTGAGTTAGATTTAGTGAAAATGTGCAGTTTGTATGGGAGGTGGTAGAAAGAGTGGGGCGATTAGAGTGATTTTTTTCAGAAATAACTAGGAATATTGTAAAATTGACATCCCTGAAATTTCAGACTATTGCCATTTATACTTTTCAAGAAAATCGATTTTTTGTGAAGTTGTGAAACTGTGTCATATTGTATGGGAGGGGGTAGAAGCAGTGAAGCTAATCAAATATTTTTTTCTGATGTTAGTGCTAATACTAATTAAGTATTTATTACAAAATATCAGCTCAATAAATGTTACATGTTCTGAGAAAATCGTCTTAGAGCATTTCATGAAAAAGTGTAGTTTGTATGGGAGGGGGTGGAAGGAGAGGGAGGAAGCAAATAATTTTTCTACTGTATATTAAAATTACTATGAAAATAACATATCCGAAAATTCAGACTAATAGCTTTTATACTTTTCGAGTAAATCAGTTTATTGTCAAATTACGAAATTGTGTCATTTTGTATGGGAGGGGGTAGAAGGGGTGAAGCTAATAGTCTAAATTTTTTTGGGCTTACTAACAATTTCAAATAAATATTTGGTGCACAATTTCAGCTCTCTAAATTGTATACGCAATGAGTAAATTGGCTTAGAGTAATTCATGACAAGTACAGTTTGTATGGGAGGTGGTAGAAGGAGGGGGAGGATACGCATAATTTTCGTACGGTAGATTGATATTATCATAAAAGTAACATATTCCAAATTTCAGGCCAATAGCTTTTATACTTTTCGTACAAATCCGTTTATTGTCAAATTACGCAATTGTGTCATTTTGTATGGGAGGGGGTAGAAGGGGTGGAGCGATTTGGCCCGTTCACGAACTTGACCTTACTTTTTTGTCAAAAACGACGTGTACAAAATTTGAACTATCTAGCTCAACGCGTTCTCAAGCTAGAGCGCGCACAGACGGACGGACGGACGGACATCCGGTTTTGAGATTCTTGAGTGATAATATTAATTTCTGTATTCATCATTTTTTTCTCCGAGGCTTATTTCTTGGCGTTACAAACTTTAGAGCAAACTTATAATACTCTCAGATTTCATCTAGAGTATAAAAATAGAAGCGGATAAAAAAGATAGGAAAGCCGAGAAAGAAAAGAGAAAGAAGAGAAAGAAGCCTACGATCACTCAAGTTGATGTTCGCAAAAAACCTATTTTTAAAGATAATAACTAAGAAAAGAATAAACTTGATTTGACTGTGGGAAAGTATGCACGAGGATGAATATTTTCCTGGAAGAATAAGACACGTATCAAGCTACGAGTGTTTGATAACAGTAATGACTATGAGCGGAATAAATACATGGAAATGGCCAATAAAAGAAGATATTTTATGGTATAAATTGAAGCAAATCGTTGAAGTTATATTGGAACCACAACCTTTCAACCAACGAGGATGTTTTTTAGTCCCAGAAATTAGAAAATACAGAAAGCCAATATAATCCCTTCAATTATCAATGAAATTTATTTACACTACCAGCAAAATGAAAATGATTATTTTTTCTGATAGTTTTAAAAGTTCATCATTAGAGTTAGAAACATTTTTTTTTATTTATATATATAAAATGTGATATGCTTTATAAGAATTTATTTGTTTTTATTTTAACACAATAAAAATGTATCCTTTAATCAATCGAGCTTATTTTTATATTCTTAACTGGTACAGCAATATATTCATAACTAGAGCAATGGATATTTTAGCTATTCATTACTGGGACTTTTCAAAGACTTTATACAAATGGTAAAATAAGATCTGTTTTTTGCAAAAAGTGAAATTCAATTTGAATTTATATTTACAACAATTTATTCTACCATATAATTGCAGTAAAATCGATTTCAGAGAGTTCCAACGCTATATAACTCAAAATAATCTCCAGAAAAAGTTACATTATTCACAACTGGGACATTTACCTTACATACCTATTTAATTTTTGAAGCTTGAATTTTGTATCATGATGTGGGAAAAATTAGTTCAATGCTGTCACTTCTTTTACCACTCCCCATACAAAATTTTTTATGATCACAAAAATTTCTGTTTCATCTAAAGTATCGTACGTTTGCGCTTTACGCGCAGTACGTAGTCCTGTTATGTTTTTTAGTTCACTTTTTCTCTAAATAAAAATAAAATTCTTTTCCAAGTAATATTCAGATTATTATTAATAATTGCATTAGTACCAACTATTTTATACTGTAAATTTGCATTTTGGGTACTAGACGACCTGCTACGATTTATTTTTGGCGGGCTGATTATATCTTCTCCGCGCTTGTCGGTGAATTTCGTGAGATGGCGGGATGTTTGGCCTGTGTTTCAAATAGAAATTCTGGCTACAAATGGTCGCAGCAAACACTAAGGAAGCCCGCAGACAGAAGATTTTGAATAAAGATTCCACAGTTTGGAAATAATTATGATTTCGGTTTGATGCAGTGCTGATTTATTTTTGTAACAAAATCATGTAATAAAAATTGTTAAAGAAGTGCATTTTTTTATCACGAAAAATGATATTAGATTTCTGACTCATAGGAATTACAGGCTAGTGCTTTCGATAAAGAAAATGTTCGCTTATAGGAAGAGAGAAATAGGAAGTGAAAAGTGAGCGCTATAGTAGTCTTAAGCCTAGTCCGCACTAGGCTAGTAATTTAGTCGAGTGGCGAGTAATTTAGTTACTATTTTTATTTAAAACTACTGTACTAAACTCTCGATCCATATCATTCTATTTTTTCAGACGAGTAGCGCGCCCTATCACCATCAGTGCAGTGTGATTCATCCCCTAAACAAGTGCGAACCTGACGATTTAGTCGAGTTCATTAGTTCAGGGTACAAGTAGCGAATAGCGAACTTTTTTAAAATGCACAAAAATGAATTTCATTAATTTATTATGTGTAAAAACAATAGATTAAGTGATTTTAGAGCGCGGATGATACTATTATTAACGATTTCCCGCGGGGAAAATGAGGAAAATTGCGTTTTAAAATCTTATTTTTGAGGTTCGCCTTTGAATCTCAATGCCTATTTTAGTCTGTCCAGTTGTACTTCAAAGTTCGTCGCTGGAGATCACTTCTGGCCAGAATATTCCTAAAATGCGTCGGAGGTATTGGTTCACCAAAGTTTTTAGTTTCTTGGTAAGTCGAACGGTCACTTTCCACGTAGTACAACCATATAATAACACGGATTTAACGCATGCGTCAAGAACTCGCAGCTTCGTGCGAAGGGAGATCTCTCTTAACCTCCAGAAAGGGGGGCCTGACGAGCTTTGCTTATATGATCCTCAATATCCTTTTCGGCTCCGCCGTCCATGCTGACAATGCTTCCGAAATAACAAAAATCTTGCACCTTGTCCACATCTTGTCCGTTAAGAACGATCGGTGTGCTTGCGTTCGAACCCATGTGCATGCACTTGGTTTTACGCACACATTTATTTTCAGTCCCGCCTCTTTGCATTAAGCAACGAGCGAACATTTGACTCTAAGTCCGAACGGTTATGTGCAAGCAAACACACGTCAACAGCATAATCAAGGTGACTTCAGATGTTAAATAGTCTCCATTGAAGACTTTTACCTTCTCCACCTTTCAACTCAAGGTTGTATCTTATTCGCCATTCCGTTCCTTCCTCCACAGGTCCCAAAATTCTTCGGAGGACCTTTCTTTCCTTTTTGAAAATTCGCGTTAATGTCCACGTCTCGCTGCCATAACAGAGCACAGGTCATATACCAGTTTTATATATCCACAGCTTATTGTTCCTGTGGATTTACGTCTCATTTGCTAGTATTATCCGTCGTTTGACTTTGACTGTTTCATTGTCGTCCTTTGCTAGATTAGCTCGAACATAGGTGAAGTTGTCCACACTCTCCAAATTATATTCCGCAATTGTTATGTTTTGTCTGATTGGCGTTTTTCTTCTTGTTTGCGTCATTACTTTTGTTTTGCTTTCGTTAATGCGCAACCCGACTTCTTTTGCGGCGGAGTCAAGATTGACAAATACCTCATTAGAACTAGGGAAGGATCTTGCTAGGATGTTAATGTCTTCAGCGTAAGCTACTAGTTCGGTGGGCTTGAATAGTAGTGTCCCGTTGGTGTCGACTGGGATTTTTCGGACGATATACTCTAGTGCCCAGTAGAAAAGCAGGGGGGCTAAACCATCTCCCTGCTTCAAACCACATTCCGTTCGAAAGCTGGTTGTGGAATCGGTTCTCACTTGGAATTCAGTGTTCGTCGTTGTGAGTCTTGTTATCCGGACTAGTTTTGGAGGTATTCTAAAATTAAGCATGATTTGGTACAATACGCTCCTGTCATACTGTCGTATGCTTGTTTAAAATCTACGAAAATTTGATGCACGTCTGTGTTATATTCCCGGCATTTCTCAAGCACCTGTTTCAACGAGAATATCTGCTCTGTTGTAGATAGTCTGGTTCTGAATCCAGTACACAGCAATGATATTCCTCTGTAATTCTCACATCAGAGTTTGTCTCCTGTCTTGTAAATTGGACATATTTATAATGCTTTTACGCCAATCGTCGGGTATGATTTTCTCTGTCCAAATTTTGCATATCATGTTGTGCAGTATTTCAGCGACACAGTTTCCACCATTTTTCAGAAGTTCAACTGGTATCTCGTCAATTCCCGGCGCTTTATTTAGTTTTTGGTCACATAAGGTGGCTTTGATTTCAGCAAGCGTGGGTAGTGTCGATGATGGTTCTTCTTCATCAGTTGAGGCCTCAATAGAAAAGTTATCTGTTGTGATCGGTGCTAATGGGATGGGATTGAGAAGAAAGTAGGAAGCCCATCTCCGCTGATGATGTTGCCCTCTGCGTCTTTGCAGAGACTGGTTTTTGGCTTATATCCCTTTTTTTTAGATATTTATTATTGCATATGCGTCCCGCGTTTCATTTTGTCTCATATCCTCGTCCATTTTTTGTATTTTGTCGTTATGGTACTTCCTTGGTTTTCGCCTACAGGTCTTTTTCGCATATCGCTTAAGCTCGTCATATCTTTCATTTTGGCTCGTGTTGGTCGTTCAGTAAAAAGCCTCGTTCTTTCTATCTATTGCATAGCGGCATTCTTGGTCGAGCCAAGCATTATTATTCTGCCTTCATCCACACATTCTCCACTGACATATTTTGGATGTTTTCATATATTGGTGTCAGATAATCACCTGACATGCTGACATGTAAGCCTGCGCCACCGTTTCGTCTTCAAGCTTGTTTGCGAGCTCGAATATCCACGAGAAGCTATCTGGCATCGATACTTTGCTCTGGCTAGACACAACAACAACAATTCGCACCGCGGGGGGTTCGTGCATCAAGTATGCTGGAAGCAGCCCTTTTCTCAATTAGAACGTAGTCTATTTGGTTGAAGATATGATCATCTGATGATGCCCACGTTCGTTTATGAATATCGCGATGTGGGAAGCACGTAGAGAATACTATGATATTTTTGCTAATTGCGAAACCAATAAGACGTTGGCCATTGTCGTTGGTTATGTCATAGAGACTGTGTCCTCCTGTCATTCCTCTATGAGCCTCCTCCTTTCCGATATTTGCATTAAAATCCCCTAAGACAATTTTTAGGTCATTCGAGAGCAGTGAATCACAGGTTGTCTCTAGGGTGGCTTAAAATTCGTCTTTAGTTATATCGTCCCTGTCTTCTGTTGGTGCGTGAACGTTGGTCAACCAAGTGTTGAAAAGTTTTGTTTTTATTCGGATTGCATAAAATCTTTCACTTACTGGTTTGAAACTCGTGACCTGCTGTTTAAATTTTTTGTCAACAGCAAAAGCGACTCCAAACTCTCTGCTTCCCAACAATTTTCCACTTGGATAGATTGTGTGTGATCTCATGTCCATGATTTCGTTACCGAGCCATTTTGTTTCTTGGATGGCAGTTATGTTTATGTTGTGTTTTGCCACTTCTTCGAGGAACTCTTTCAGAGCACCTGTCCTAAATAAGGATCGAACATTCCAAGATCCAATAGAGTAGTCCATTTTTCGTTTGCAGGGTCGTTGCCGTTGAATCTATCCTTTCCAAGGCTGTTCTTCAGGTTTCAGGACAGTGTTTTTCTTCGGTGATGCGTTGTCGGCCCCTTGTCCAACCCCCGATTTGGAGGACTAGTCCTACTTAATTGTTACATTCTAGTAGAAAAAGGGTGGGAGTTTTCAGCTATTATGACATGCTGAAGTTCTTATAGGTAGCTATGCTGCGAGTCCAACTTTTTGCCTACTTCCTGAGACGCACTGTTGTTATTGGCTATTCAGGTTAACTCCATGCTCCCTATTCCTTTCTCAAGCGGGTTTGGTCTATGGCGGAGTTCGGGGCCCTTGCTTTGCTAGAATCATGTTCAGGCTTAGCCAAGTTAGTGAACCCCTGTACTGTGGCGATGCACTGTATCATTAATCGATTAGCATTAGCATCAAAAATATTGCCGGAAGACTTGTCGAATGCAATGAAATTACCCAAAAAGATGGTGAAAGTTGTCAAAAGTAGTGCCAGTTAGACGGAAAACATGTTTTTGGATACGATCGAACAACAATAGACGTCATTTTGGAGCCCCAATCCAAATATGCGAGTTGCTCTTAAAGCGGTCACACGACGCTGGTTCACCAGCTGCTAGCCGCTGGTGGCTAGCAGCGCTGGCAAAGTAAAACGTTCTCTATTTCATCAGCCGCTGGTAAAATCGCTCGTGTGACTGCTGGTAGGTCATTCGTGTGTAGAGATGGTATGCTATTTTACATATCTGCGACTTTTTCACTGCTATTGTAAAAGAGCAATCGCATACGTGCAACGTGTCCGCGCAAGTTTTTAGTGGTTTTATTTCGCAAATATCTTTTGTTTGCAGAACTTTTAAGTGATAAAAAAATGATATGGTAGGTTTCACATACTAATGAACAGTTTGCAATCACATTTGCTTATTTATCCCATGCTGGAAAATAGGTTGGCGCTTTTTCAAATTTAACGGGAAAGCTGGTTATCACCTTGACCGAACTCTATTACCAGGTGTCTTGTTCTTTCTTCTCCATAGAGTAACTCTAGACGTAGCCGAGTATTATGTAGAAACGTTATCCGTTTCAAGATATCAAGAGCGACTTCGTAGATGTATTGACGCCAATCGTTGTTAAATGTTGTAACAATAAGTCTGCAGAAGGTAGAACCTTAAGGACCTACATATCTGCAGGCGATGTTGGAACAACTCCGCGCGACTTGCCACTTGAATAGCACACCCTTTATGATCTCAATGCAACTGGCAAAAACTCAAAAATCACTATCAGATACCGGTTACATTTTTTTTATTGTTTTTTATATTTATTTGATCTCTCTCTGAAACAAAATTTGTGCACTGGAAATGTACTGTTCTTCATTTGTTGCTTTTTGTTTTGTTGTAGATATAAAACAATGGAAAAAATGTTGCGCCACTTGAATAGAACACCTAATGAAATCAATAGTTTTCTATTAGAATTGGACATGAGCGGTCGGTTAATCGCGTAAGTAAATAAAGTCGTGTTATCTTAATTGGAAAAAGCAAAAATAGGGCGGGGAAAAGCATTAACAGAGGAGGAAAAGGGAAAAATTAAAGCCTACAAGGATGTGGGCCTATCTGTTGCAAAAATATCAAAAAAAATCGAAAGAAGCAGAAAAGTCATATCCGCGGTTTGGCCTAAGGAGTCCAATAATGGCGAAAAACATGAAAGGCCGTACACATAGTGTGCTCTCTAGTGCGGACAGGCGACATATTTTGAGAAAAGCTTCAAATTCGCGCGATTCAATAGCGAAGATAAGGGGTAAAGCTGGTGTTAAGGCAAGTGTAACCACTGTCCGTCGTGTTGGCCTGCGATGCAGACCCACCTCCACGTGGTGCAGGCTGGGTAACGCTAAGAGGTCTGCAGATAGGGGACAAAGTCGCATACTAGTCTCAGTCTCACTTAGGTGGGAGAACGTACTGAGGCATTGTGTCGGCTTTGAAACCTATCAGATGGGGGGGAATCCGCCGGTGGTAGTTGCCTTGAGTTATTTACACCCCATTACTTATTGCAATATATTACGCCGGCTCCGCAACCCATCAATTGCTGAACGGATGCCAATTAGAAGCCTATGGCCCTGCGAGGTGTCGCTGAGGTCCCAAGTAAGCAAAATCCGAGCATATCAGTATGATATAAAGCGAATGAGCAGTAAATGGAAGAATGAATGGGTGTGTATGAAAATCATGGAGCTCGAATGTGTATAAAAAGTTTGCAAATGTGAGGAAAGTAGCGACTGGAAGGTCCGAAGCGGCATCCTGTTAGGGCTGGGCTGCGACATTGGCCGAAGTTCTGCAATGATGGTTGTCAAAAACCGAGGCAGAAACGGAGGCAACTGAGGAGACTAGTGCGCGAAACGCGGATGCAAAGTAGCCACGATGTAAAAATCGTTGATAAAGTGTGATCTGTGTGGGGGGACAAGGTCGATGCTGGCGTGCGCCTGCACGTAGTGTATCTTCCTTGAAACCCAGCATAGATAGCCTGAGATAGCCATGGGCCCAATTGAGCACAAGTGAGCAATAAAACGACGAACCGAAGGACAAGAGTGCGAAAAGCCATGATGTCACTGACGTTAAATGTCGAAAAATCACGAGCACAAATAGTTGTAAATGAGGCAGCCGAAGATAACTAGTTGCGAAACGCTAAGGCAAAGTAGCAAGGTTACTGAGGACTAGCAAAGTTGAAATTAGTGTGAGCCCGTACAACCGATAGAAAAACCTGAAGTTGAATAAGCCGGCATACTGATGCTATTAAATGTGCAATGGATAGGGGGGAGTAAGTCGGCAGCTTGCTGTCGGCTCCGAAACCTTCCAATAGGGGGGGAGCAAGTCAGCGCTTGGTGTATTGAGCCTTCTTTTTAAGAAGACTTATTACACTATATTCGCTGGCTCCGAAACCCGACAACCGTGGGACGGGTCGATGTCTTGTATATTGAACTTAGTTCAATCATACTATTGGCATCGGCTCCGAACCTGCAATGATAGGAGGATTAAGTTGAGGGACCGTCAGCTCCGCAACCCATTTAGGTGGGGGGGGATAAAGTTGAACGGTCCGTCAACTCCGACTATCATACTCAAGTAGGGGGGATTAAGTCGATGTTGTATATTAAATTGGGTAATCAATTTAATCATACTAGATCATCGGCTCCGAAATCTACAACGTAGGGAAGAAAGTGCTGGTCCAGAAAGCTTCGGCGATTCCAGTAACTACTTTTGGGGCTTACCATCCCCATGTACCCGAGGGACAGACTGATCATAGTGCAGGAAGCTATGCTTCAGTCGAAGAGCCTTACCAGTGGTTCACTGGTACCACGGGAGCCCATGGAATGTTACTTCCACCCCCGGCGATGGTTGAGGATGTCTTCGACATACACGTGGTGGCTGTGGTGCCCACATCGCGGGCAAGAGTAATAGCTCGGCGTAAGGTTGCGTGATAAAAAAGAAAAAAACACCTAAGATCAACAACCTGTTGCCATGAACGAGAGATTGGCAGAGATTTAGATAGGTCTCGCTTCTAGCAGTAAGAAATACTGACCCTGCTAATAGTAAAAACTGCTACCTTCGGGGGCGTTAATGATTGTCGTCAGAAACAATCCGCGTTGCTAAAGACAACTGTGTGGCAATTCCACAACGTGAGTCATGCACCACAATAAACAAGATTGACCTCATGTCCGTCGTATTATTTCGAAAGCTGAACACATAAGGAATAAAGAAAAAACAACCACTCAATCCTGTACTTAAGACGCAACGCCTCAGTTTTTGTCGCACTAACATGGCTCGGACCACGGAGTGGCATCGTGTTGTCTTCTCAGATGAGAAAAAATTCAATTTGGAAGACCCCGATGGCTACAGCTATTTTTTTCACGATTTACGAAAGGAGAACCATCATTTGGACCGCTTACATAGCCGAGTGGGAGGTATCATGATGTGGGGAGCGATCTCGTATTATGGCACTTACGAGCTGCAATTTTTAAACTCAACAATGAATACAACGGCATACAGTGACGTACTGCAAACGACTTTCACATTCCTTAACAACCTTTTTGGACCTCTGTCGTGGACATTTCAACAGGACAATGCACCCATGTACACTGCCCGAATCGTGAAATCGTTTATAGAGAACCAAAACGTAACTGTTAAACTGGCCTCTATACTCACCGGACCTAAACATAATCGAAAATGTTTGGGGATGGTTAGCCCGAAAAGTTTATGGATCTGGACAACAATATTCCACCATTCCGGAACTTACTCAAGCCATCAAACTTGCTTGAAGCTCCACTCGACTTAATTATATTGGAAAATTGTATGAATCAATCCCAAATAGGATTTATGAAGTTCTGGTCAACAAAGGGGGTGCAACCCACTACAAATGTATTTTTTTTTTTACATAAAATGTTCAAATTAACGTGAAATAAAATTAATAACAATATTTGAGACACAAACGTTTTCATAAATGATTTTTTCGGGGGGTGTGCTATTCAAATGACGCAAAATTCAAGGTAAGCTTTTTGAGTCGATTTCAAGGAGGATATATAAAAAGGAGTGACTATGAGCATGCTCTGCCTTGTAAGCACAATGGGAATGAATGTATTTCCCTCCCTTACTACCGAAATGCTCGAAATTTTTCGAAAAAAATCGTTTCGCTATCTTTGTCTGCCACACTTAAAAATATTGCAACTAACTCTTTCCCACGATAAATTGTTCGAAACAGTTGTCAAATTTTCGAAAAAATTGTTTTGCTATCCTTGTTTGACATACTTAAACCCAAAGTAAGTCTCTGTCCCGCGTTAAATTGTCCGTTGCTAAAGTACTTAGCTTAAACACAAACCAAAACTAATAAAAATTGAAAAAATAAAAATTTCTGAAATTAAATAGCAAACACCATTGTATTGAAAATTACTTTATTGCTGACTGATTATTAGCAACCAAGAAAGAATAAAAATTATTGTATTTTTTTTGTAAAAGTTTGAAGCCAAGTTAAGCTTGGACACAATTTTCGAAAATTTCCGAATCAAAAAATATTCCCACATGAGACAGACTATCAGGTACTCCTTTTATATATCCTCCTTGGTCGATTTACATAAAAATTTGTGTAAAATCAACTGTTATAGATATTATAACCTCTATTGCTGCACTGGATTTAAAATTAAAAAAGCTTAACTTTAAAAACAAAGTTTAAGTTTCTAACGCTCCAGGTTCGGGGTGTGCTATTCAAGTGGCTCAGAGTGTATGTACAAGGGATCGATTAGGATCGATTACAGGTTAAGCTTTGGTCTGTGTTTAACAAATCGTTTGACTCATAACGGTATTAGCCACAGTCGAGATATTAGCAAGTGAAGTATTGCATTTTTAGCGAAGCCCACATCTCTCTGCGTCCCAACACCCCCCAAAAGCTAAATTCTCCTACTAATTTACAGCTCGTTTCGTATGTTTAACACTTCTGAAGATGTTAGTCGTTGCAATTTGAAATGCATACACGTACGACGTACAGCGAGATGAATTGTTTTCATTCAAAAATTAGAATAGCTATATTTTTCGTGTCCATAACAATACTTTAGTCAAAATTAAATTAAACGCAATTTATTTCTGAGTACGTTTTGTTTTCTTTATTATTCATTTCATTATTTTTTTTTTATTGTCTGTAAAGTGTTAGCCTCATGTGATATTATTTATTACTCAATTTGTTGTTAATTGTGTTTCTTTTATTTCATCGTTTCCATTCAGCTAAGTTTTATTTTGATATCTTAGGATTCCGTTAAAAATTGTCGGAAATAGTTTTCTATTTTTCTTTTTACAACAAAAAGAACACAATGGTAGATTTGATGTAATATAATTATTGTAGATTTTTCCTTTTTCAAATTTCTGAACGTTTCTACGTGTTTCTCTTGCTATTTTTCTTTTTGGTTTTATTCAAATGACAATTTCAAATTTGAAGATGCAATTAATTAAGCCGTTAATAGGAGATTAAAAGTTTATACATAAAGTTTTGTAGTTTTTATTTGTTTGTTTTTTTAGTCCGGAAGTTTAAGAATAATACAATCGGTTATAGAGAAAGAGAGCTAAAATTTATACAACGAGCAATCATTTTTGTTTTTATTTCTTTTAAAAGTGAAACAGCTAGAAGAGATGTTTGGACTAGGAAAAAATTAAAATAAAATTTCTACAGATAAGCTATAAGTCATGATTATTTGTTAAAACAGTCTTGGTTTTTCGGTTAATTATTATTTACAAAGTGTGATTTGAATTGAATTTGATTATTTACAGAGTTATTAAGTTCAAAACTATTGCATTTAATAGAATTGGTAATTTCAATTAGTATTATGAAATTTTTCACATATTATGTTAAATAAATGGCAGGATTATTGTTTCTGGATTTCTTACGAAAAAAAAAACAACTAATAATATCAATCTGGATAGAACGAAATTATTACGATATAATGATGTTAGATTTAACATAATTGCATTGCTCTTTAAACTCTCCATAAGGCATAACTAGATGGCGCAGTACATTTACAAAATAATAATAAAAAAATAATAAACAAGTCTAAGTATATTTATATATAAAATAAAATTAATTTAAATCAGGTGAAAAATCGCGCAAGCTTTATTATATCACCTCTATTTGAAGCTTTCCTAAATTTATCGATGACATTCTCATTAATAGATTTTTTTTTGCGCTAATTACAAGTCTACAACTTAAAAACTTCTCTAATCATTATGCTGCTTTATTGCGACTTTAACTCTTAAGCTGCCTTAAGATTTAACACTTAGTTTTTAATTATGACACACTTAATTAGTTTTACATTGACTACGTTAGCTCTTGCTTCGAAATGCTTTCATCGTCCTGCGTAGGATCAATGCTGTTTTGCAATTCGTGCTCGTGCTGACGTTGATGATCGTGGTGGTTCCGTCTAGGAGATTGTTTCATTTTGCGATCGTGATGATGATAATGATGTTGATCCTGTTCCTGTTGTTGCGGCGGCGGCTGCAACTTTTTCCGCGGCTGATGGAATTGTTTAAGTTGCTGCTGCTGCTGCTCATCCATCGTACGATGATCATGATTCTTTCGTTTCCGGTGGCGATTGCGTTTGGCCTGACCTCATGATGTTGTCGAAAGGTCGTCTTTAAGCCATTGCGGAATCGGACGTGATCCAAGCTTCTTCAGGAGCTTCACTAAGGCCGTATTGTGGCTAAGGTAATACCTAAAATAGAAAATAATAAGATTTTGATGAGAATGGCATTTAGTTATTGATTTTGTGCGAAAAAAATTTTTCATAAACTCGAAGAGATTGTGCATTCTTAAAATCATTAGAGTTCGAAGCCAATTTTTTTTTAATTTCGCGCGCTAATACACAAAATACTACCACTCCCCACCTAGACAGTAGAGAGCTCAGTGGCGAGAAGGGCATGAGCAGTCAGAATTTTCTTTGAGCCCAGAAGTCACGGCTAGAAGCTGACAGTGGTGAGGCAATTTGTCACAATCGCTGTCGACCCGACTTACAAGCGCTGTTTCCACAGTTTAAATAGACATATCCAATATAGTTCACGAGCGAACTAGTTCATTTGAACTATTGACAGTATTGCGCCAAACGAATTATTCCATAAAATTTTCACATTTAGTTCGAAATGAACTGGCAGCTCGGAAGTTTGCGTATTCGGTTCCGTGGCGTAGTGGGCAGCGTGCTTGTTTCTCAGTCAATAGGCCATGGGTTCGATTCCCACTTCAGACGGGATTTTTTTAAGAGCAAATTTTTCAGTTGCTACTGGTGATAAAAAATTATTCGCAATAAAATGGGAAAACGGTGTAAAAGTGAAACAGTTCCACTTCAAGAAGGCCTAGACACTCAGTAGATGGTTTCTGTTCGCTTTCTATCATTCAGTCTCCATAAAATCTGCAAATATTTGTCAGTAAGCAGCCAGTACAACTGAGCAATATACCAGCTTCTCCACTCGCTACGGTCGTTCTCACTCCCGTTCCCCAACCTTCCCAATCCCATTCCTTCCCTCCATGACTGTGTTTGTGCATTGCACATAAAGGCCGAAATTGCCTATAACACAGGTCATTCTGTAAAAAAAAAAAATCATTATTCACATACAAGCATAACCTCATCGTTCAACAAAAAAAATTAAGGACTGGCTAGGGTCCGCTGATTTAGAAATAGCTGACCACAAAACGGAGTCTGTTCCAATAACAAGTGGAAAGAAAATCGAATACGTAAACTTTCAGGTCGGCAGTCAAACCATCAGATCAAGGAAGGAATTAAATATCTAGGAGTGATACTCGATAATAAACTAAAATTTAAAGTTCATGTGGACTTCTATGAAACAGTTGACGAATAGGAATTCAAGATGTCAACGGAACTCTCCCTAAAATGAGTGAATACCAGTTTCGGCGATGGAAGGAATACTTCTCTGATATTTTAAATATCTTTTCAGAGGAAGATATTCTAGAAACAGAACAATTACCAAACATCCAACCGTAACAATCCTCTATTAGGGACGATCCCCCAGATAAGGAAAGGAAAGCCTCAGGTATAGACGGACCACTAACCGAACTCCTCAAAGAGGACCCGGAAATAACAGCCGATATATTCCTCCTACTCTTTACTGAGGTGTGGAATGAAGGAAAATATCCGACTGAATGGAAGGAAGGCGTCATTGTGAAAATTTCGAAGAAGGGCGACCTTCGCGATTGTGGCAATTGGCGTGGTATATGTCCACTTACAGCCGTATCGAAAATCATGGCTAAGGTAATTCTCAATAGGATTAGTGATGTTGTGGAGAGCGAAGTTTATCAGGCTGGATTCCGCAAAGGGTCGTTTTACGTACCGTACCGACCACACAAATACCCTACGGATAATATTGGAGCAGTCAGCCGACATGGGTTCGCCACTACATCTCATGTTTGTGGACTTCGAGAAGGCTTTCGACAGCGTTAAGTGAGATTACATATGAAATGCTTTGCGTAGGAGAGATATTAAAGATAAGGTCGTAGCTATGATTAAAGAAGCTCTGTTTCTGGTGGTAATAAATGACATCTTGAAAGCTGCACTGGAAAGTGGGATAAAGTTCTTCAATGCAGACTATTTAACATCTTGAGCCACCTTGAATTATGCTGATGACGTGTGTTTGCTTGCACATAACCGTTCGGACTTAGAGTCAAATGTTCGCTCGATGCATTCTTAATGCAAAGAGGCGGGACTGAAAATAAATATGCGTAAAAACAAGTACATGCTCATGGGTTAGAACGCAAGCACACCGATTGTTCTTAATGGACAAGATGTGGAAGAGGTGCGAGATTTTTGTTATCTCGGAAACATTGTCAGCTTGGACGTCGAAGCCGAAAAGGATATTGAGGCTCGTCTAAATAAAGCTCGTCAGGCCTTCGGTATCCTTTCACCTTTCTGGATGTTAAGAGAGATCTCCCTTCGTACGAAACTGCGAGTTTTTAACGCATGCGTCAAATCCGTGTTATTATTTTGTTGTACCACGTGGACAGTGACCGTTCGACTTACGAAGAAACTACAAACTTTCGTGAACCAATGCGTCCGACGTATTTTAGGAATATTTTGGCCAGAAGTGATCTCCAACGACGAACTTTGGAATACAACTGGACAGATTAAAATAGGCATTGAGATTCAAAAGCGGAAGTGCCAGTGGATCGGTCACGCTTTGAGGGAACCAGATCGAAATATCGTCAAATAGGATCTGGATTATAATCCTCAAAGAAGACGTCAGGTTGGTCGACCATGTAGTACATGGAAGCGAGCAGTTGAGCAGGAGACCAGAGGACTATAACAAGTCCTGGCAACAGCTAAAGGCCGATGTTCAGGATTGCTCTTTGTGGAAGAGAGTTGTTTCTGTCCCATGCCCCTATAGGGGGTCTTAATAAGAATTTGATTGATTGATCGAGTTTTGGTACGGTAAAAGGGCAATAAACGCACAGTAGGCCAAGAATACGTGATTCCCTAAATAAAATAAAATAAAGAGGCCATTTCCTCAAGGGCAGGCCATAAGGCTTAGTCCAACGGATTGAGGTCTGGGCTCTCCCCAGGACAAATCTGAGACCCTGATGAAATCAGGAATGATTTCCTCAAGCAACAGCAGAGTTGATCTGACATTGTGAGCGGGTGCAAAATTTTCTGAAATACCCAGTGTCGTCTCCCGAACATGGTATCGCTCAAAAGCATCACAACACGCTCTCAAACATCTACTTGATTATTACTGGCCCTAGTTTTGATAAAATAGAGGTTTGCGGTGCATTCATAGCTGACCACCAGACCATCACTGACGTAAAATGATGATCCCTTTGACCCAGCTCACCTTTTCCCCGTGATTCCCGGGAACAGGTGGCACAGACACGGTCATTTTGACGTTGAAATTTTTTTGGATCGAACTTATAGCAGGACTATAAGTATACTTTACAATAACTTAGGTGTAGCCTAGTGGATATCGTGTTGATCTACAATACGAAAGTAGTGAGTTCAAATCCTGGTCGATGCGTTATTCCAGCACATTGCCGGCGTGATTTCATCCGGGTCCAGCTCAATTCGTGAACATCGAAATTCGCAGATGCGAAGGACTAATTACCCATCCACAATAACAAATAACAATGTCCATCTATTTCAGTAGTGATTTTTTAATACGAGTTTTACGACTTTTCGTACTCGAATGCGTTGTTAAATCTGAAAAGTTTTCTGCCAACATTCTTGGTCTTAAGTTGTACTAGAAGGCCATAGAACTAAGAGAATGTCTGTAAGCGAACTAGCTTAAGACTTTATAACTCTTTCATAAATAATTTTAAACAGGAAATTACTGGAAACTTTGTCACTACTTTTACGAATTTCCTGTAAGGAAATTGCATAAGAAGTGAGTTTTCAAAATAATCATGACTTTAACTTTAGTAAAGTTTCTTCGGTGTATTTCAAGAAGTAGTACCGTTCCAATGACAAAAAAAGTCACAATTTCTAATTATCTTAGAAATCTGTGCTAGAAATTATACTTGCAGAAAATTCTGTTGTTCTCGTAAGCGTTTTGTGCTCCATACATACATGCAGAGTAGTGCTAAGCGATAAAGCTATTCGCTATTTCATGCAGCATCAACAGGTAAACTGCTACCTCCTTAATTATACTCTGTCATTATTTTCATAATTTTTTTCCTCCTCGAATCCTCCCACTTCTTCCACCACCTCCCATACAAATTGCATTTGTTCATAAATACTATAACCCAATTTTCTCAGTACATATAACATTTGGCGAGCTAAAATTTTGCATTAAATACTAAATTAGCATTATTGCTAAGATCGCAAAAAATTAACTGATTAGCATCATTGCTTCTACCCCCTACCCCCTCTACCCCCTCATACAATATGACACAATGTCTAAACTTCACAAAAAATCGATTTTCTTGAAAAGTATGAATGTTATTAGTCTGAAATTTGAGTGATTTCAATTTCATAATATTCATAGTTATTTCTAAAAAAAACACTAAAAACCCGCGACTCCTTCTACCACCTCCCATACAAATTGCACAATTTCACTAAATCTAATACACTATTTTTCTCAGTACCTACTTAATTTTTGAAGCTTGAATTTTGTATCATGATGTGAGAAAAATTATTTCAATGCTGTCACTTCTTTTACCACTCCCCATACAAAATTTTTTATGATCACAAAAATTTCTATTTCATATAAAGTATCGAACGTAGTCCTGTTATGTTTTTTAGTTCACTTTTTCTCTGATCGTAAATTACTTAATTTTAGTAAAAAGAACAAAACCAATTAACTTACTTATTGTGGTTTTTAGGAGAGCAGAGTAAAAAGGAGCAACAACAAAAAATATCTTTACTCATATATTTGCAAATTCCTGTCCAAAAGCACAAATTAAACGGAGGAGATTGACAATTTATCTTACTAACTTTGGCCGATAGTGGGTTAAGTGTTTCAATCCAGTAATGCCGGGAAACCAACCCCCCGAAATTTTCTCGGTTAATCCAGAAAAAGAGTTAATAAATAATCGGAAAAAAGTTTGTCATTTGTCATTGTTTAATCATCTTGGGTGGAGCAAAGCAGTGGTTTAGTCGTTTACTGTAGAGAAGTACGTGTAGAACAACTTAACATAATTTCACAACCAGCTCAGTGATTTAGTAATTTGTTACTGATAACGCAACCTCACATTACTTAGTGCATCGAGTTTTCGTCGCGTTAATAAAATGCTGCTATTGTTGATTGTGATTGGAATCGTTGCTTTGGCCACATATTACCAAAAATTATCAACAATTTACCATTTAATATTAAAAGTCATATATCTTATATCAATAATTGTATGCACACTAAATATTTCATTCTATAACTTAATATTTTGGTTACTCGAAGAGATACAAGGACTTAATTTTGACAGACCGAAAGTAAATTTTCCGCGCTTGTCGATGAATTTGACCTAAATATCATTGCATAGAAATTGTCGCAGCAATCACTAAGAAAGCCCGCAAACAATGTCAGAGAGAAGATTTTGGATATGGATTCCGCATTTTGGAAATAATTATGGTTTCGGTTTGATTCAGTGCTGATTTATTTTTAACCAAAAATCATGTAATAAAAATTGTAGAAGAAGTGATTTTTTTTATCAGGAAAAAATGAAATTAGATTTCTGACTCATTGGAATTACAGGCCAGTGCTTTCGACAAAGAAAGGCAAGAGAGAGAAATAGAAAAGTGAGTGCTATAATACTGTTGCAGTTATCACAATATTTGCGCTCTACACAAAGTAACAAAATCGCATAAAAAAACGTAACAGGGCTACGATTTCGCGTAAAGCGCAATCTTACGATACTCTAGATGAAATAGAATTTTTTGTGATCCCAAGAAATTTTGTATGGGGAGTGTTAGAAGGGATGATAGAATTGAGCTAATTTTTTCCCTATCATGCTAAAGTAGCTATAAAAATGTTTTGTACAAAATGTAAGCTCCAAAAATTGAATGTGAACTGAGAAAATTAGTGAGTTAGATTTAGTGAAAATGTGCAGTTTGTATGGGAGGTGGTAGAAAGAGTGGGGGGATTTCAGTGATTTTGTTAGAAATAACTAAAAATATTATAAAATTGTCATATCTTAAATTTCAGACTAGTGCCATTCATACTTTTCAAGAAAATCGATTTTTTGTGAAGTTGTGAAAATGTGTCATATTGTATGGGAGGGGGTAGAAGCAGTGAAGCTAATCAAATATTTTTTTTCATCTTAGTGACATTACTAATTAAGTATTTATTACAAAATATGAGCTCAATAAATGTTATATGTTCTGAGAAAATCGTCGCAGATCATTTCATGAAAAAGTGTAGTTTGTATGGGAGGGGGTGGAAGGAGAGGGAGGACGCAAATACTTTTTCTACTATAGATTTTAATCATTATGAAAGTATTATATCCCAAAATTTAGACTAATAACTTTTATACTTTTTGAGTAAATCCATTTATTGTCAAATTGCGAAATTGTGTCATTTTGTATGGGAGGGGGTAGAAGGGGTGGAGCGATTTGGCCCGTTCACGAATTGACCTTACCTTTTTGTCAAAAATGACGTGTACAAAATTTGAACTATCTAGCTCAACGCGATCTCAAGCTAGAAAGCGCACAGACGGACGGACGGGCGGGCGGACATCCGGTTTTGAGATTTTTGAGTGATAATATTAACTTCTGTATCATTCATTTTTTTCTCCGAGCCTTATTTCTTAGCGTTACAAACTTTAGAGCAAACTTATAATACTCTCAGATTTCATCTAGAGTATACAAAAAAAATTAAAGTAATTTGCAAGAAAAATCCGTGAAGTTTCGATACGAATCAATCAATCAATTTCCTATTAAAAACCTTCATATGAAAGGAATAATTCTCTTCCACAAGACGCGATCCTGAGTATCGCCTATGAATTGTTGTCTATTCCTTTGACCGCTTGATCAATTGCTCCGTTTTCTGTAACACGTCGACCAACCAGACGTTTTCCTGATTATAATCCAGAGCTTGCCTTGCTCTGGTTTCCTCAAACTGTGACCGATCCATAGCCATTTCTGCCTTTGAATCTCAGGGCCTATTTTAGTCTGTCCAGTTGTACTCCAAAGTTCGTCGTTGGAGATCAGTTTTGGCCAGAGTCCCCTAAAAATCGTCGGAGGCATTGGTTCATGAAAGTTTACAGTTTCTTGGTAAGTCGAACGGTCACTTTCCATGTAGTACAATCACATAAAAACACGGACTTGACGCATGCGTGATATACTCACAGATTCGTGCGAAGGAAGATCTCTCTTAACCTAGGAGAAACGATACCAAAGGCTTGTCGAGCTTTATTTGTACGGGCCTCAATATGCTTCCGAGGTAACAAAAGTTTTGTAACTCGTCTACATTTTGTCCGTTAAGAACAATCGGTGCGCTTGTGTTCGAACCCACATGCATTAATGATGTCAAAAAAGTAACTATTACTATTATATTAGTACTCGTTACCGACTAAAATCCGAAGTAACGAATACCGACACAGATTTATATTCGTTATTTAAATAACGAAATGAGCTCTCGAAAAAGTAACTGATCTGTCAAAACATTTCGTTACTCCAGTATTAGTTCCACATACAAAAAAAAAATACCTATACCGAAAGTAACGTTTAGTTGCTTTTTTTCATTACATCACTAGGGGGAAACCTACACTAGTGCGCAATTCGACAATAAGCGGATTTGCTCGCAAAGTATAAAATCTATTGATCTGAAATTTGGAATATATTACTTTTATGATGATATTAATCTACCGTATAAAAATTATTTGCGACCTTCTCCTCCTTCCACCACCTCTCTATAAAATTGATCGAGCAAAAATTGTGCACTAAATATTTATTAATAATTCTAAATAAGTAGTATACCTAGTCGTGCCATAAGTTCTGTCACACGTATATGGGCAATTTTTGTATAAATGAAAAAGAGTTTTTGACAAAGGAAAATATATTTTATTTTGGCATACTAATGGAAGTAAAATAAGCAACAAATTATTCAAAGTGGCCGCCTTTAGCCTTAACACAGCTCTTTAATCTGTTGGGCCAGTCATCGATAGCAGTACGCACTGTTTCTAGCGGAAAATTAGCTACTGCTTCTGTCAAAGATCGCTTAAGGCTCTCGATATTTGGGTGTCGTCTCGTGCACACCATGGACTCTAACTCCGCCCACAGTTTGTAGTCCAGGGGATTCAAATCTGGGCTCCCAGAAGGCCATTCCGTCGCCCTTATAAACTGTGGAATATTGGTTTCCAACCACGCTTGTGTGGTTCGAGCTTTGTGGGCTGGCGCAGAATCTTGCTGGAAAACCCAATGTCGATTGTTGAATAGCGTAGAGTTCAGCGGCTTCACACATCCCTCCAGGATGTCCGTTTGATAATTTTTCGCTGCAGTTTTTACGCCTTTTTCGCAAAAATGAAGCTCTGTGACCCCTTCGTAGCTGACACCCCACCATACCATGATTGATGCTGGATGATGTCCTCGCTGTACCCTAGTGGCAACTTCTCGGGCTTCTATGGAGCTGTGGGCATACACCTTATCATTTTGGCGGTTGAAATGTTCCTCCACCGTAAAAATTTTTTCATCGGTAAATAAAATTTCTCGATGTTTGTTGTTGCCGTACCGCCGAAGGAGCTCTTTCGATCTGGTGCTCCTGATTTGCTTCAACTGCTCAGTCAGCAAATGTCCCGTTGATCGTCGAAAGGCACTCATCCCGAGGTCAGATTTTATGATGCGAGACATACTTCGGGTGGAGATGTTCATCTCTCGAGCCATGATTCGTTGTTTACGAAGCGGATTTCGACGAATTCGACTCTCGACCGCTTTGATGGCAGCAGAAGAACGTACATCACGCGGACGTCCAGAACGAGGTCGATCTTCAATAGTCTGGATCGCGTTATATCTCTGGATCGCACGATACACAAATCTTTGCGTTATTTTTAACGGGCAAAACAACTTGAAAATTTCACTCGCGGATTTTCCACACTTATGTAGTGCAATCACTGCAGTTCGGTTTTCTATTACACCCCATTCCATCTTCACACGTTAACGAACACACTTTAAATGACCATCAACTGTCAACAACATTATGACGTTTATAAAACTGGCCGATATTGAAATGTCACTCATAAAATAAAGTTGTTGCCAATGTGAGAAATTATGTGACAGAACTTATGGCAGGACTAGGTATAATGATTAGGACCAAGAAAAATTAGACGATTAGCTTCATCCCTTCTACCCATCTCATACAAAATGACACATTCGCAATTCAACAACAAACGAATTGGCTCGAAAAGCATTAAAGCTGTTGATCTGAAACTTTGAATACATATCGCTACCTCGGAACAAGACTGTCACAACTCAAAATATTTCGAATTTGTACTTCTTTATGGAAGAGTGTCATTATAACTTCTAATTTTGGTCACCAGAGAGCAGATGTGTCGGTATTCCGTTGTACGAAAAGGTTGCGCATTTTTTTTTTCAACACTGTCACATTTCCAAAAATTTAAGGGGCAAACACGGAAAACAACTAAAAGTGCCCGACGAAATTAAAGAAGTTATAAGAAGACACATTCGCTTCCCAGGATCGAAAGTCATTATTGTAGAGCAGTGACGAAGAGAAATAGCTTATTCAGGAAAAATACGAGGCTCACATCATAGATAAAGATCTATCGAGGGTTGAAAAGGGCAGAGATCGGAACATCGATAATAAAAATTGTTGCGGCAATTTTACAATTTTTAATTTAAAAAGCAAAGTTGGTGATTGCTATATTGGGAACGAAGGAGAGTCTTTCACAGGCTCAACTGAAATCCTGTTTTTGGCGATATATATTTAAATTGCAATAATTTGCAATTTTTTAGTTGTGACATCTTGTTCCGAGGTAGCGATATATCACTTTTAAATTGATTTCAATCTACTGTAAAAAATTATTTGAGTCATCCCTTCTTTCTAGCACCTCCCATACAAACTGCACTTTTTCATGAAATAATCTAACAAATTTATTCAGTATGTATAAAATTTATCAAGCTGAAATTGTACACTAAATATTTATTTAAAATTATCAATGAGTCAAAAAAAAAAAAATAGACGCACTTCTTCTACCCCCTCCCATACAATCTGACACAATTTCATAATTTTACAAGAAGTCGATTGATGAAAAGTACTATATATGTTTCTGATCTGCAATTTGAAACATATCAAGAGCATGATGGTTATAGTTATTTCTGAAAAAGTCATTAAGAACTCGCCCCTCCTTCTACCACCTCCCATACAAACTGCATAATTTCACTAAATCCAATACACTAATTTTCTCAGTACCTATCAAATTTTTGAATCTTAAATTTTGTATCAAACATTTTGATAGCAACTGTAGCGTGATGTGAAAAAATTAGTTTGATGTCGTCACCTTTTCTACCACTACCCTACAAAATTCCTTAAAATTTCTCTTTCATCTAGAGTATCGCACAATTGGGCTTTACGCCCAATCGTAGTCCTGTTATGGTTTTCGTTTCGTTTCTTTCAGTTCCACGTCGAATGGAGTTGTGGCGTTCGGCTCGAGCGGCAGAGCAGACAGTCGTTACTTGTATTAGGGTTGTGGGATCAGCGATGCTAGATTGTATAACTTTTTAATATCATCGTTTTCAATTTAAGGGATTTTTGTTTAAGAATGTTATTATTTAAAGGGATTGTCTACTTAGAAGAGGGATAATTACAAAATCGGACTTGGCATCATTGTGCTGATACACGTACTAGGCCAACGAGATCAAGAGCGATTCACAACCGATTTCTTGTTGCATATAAATAGTTACTGCATGGGGCAAAAGAGGCGATTTCTTCTATTTGAATTTATGATTTGCAAAACTGGCTTACCCATGATATGGCGGTTATTTCAAATAAACGAGTACTTGGTAACGAATAAAAGGTGATTTACTTTCCTTAAGCTAACGAATAGTTCAATCAATCAAATTCCTGTTAAGAACCCCTATAGGGGCATAGGACAGAAACAACTCTCTTCCACAAGGCGCGATCCTGAACATCGGCCTTTAGCTGTTGGCTGGACTAGTTTATTCTTCTGGCCTACTGCTCGCTTCCATGTGCTACGTGGTCCACCAACCCAACGTCATCTTTGAGGATTATAATCCAGAGCCTGTTTGGCGATGTTTCGCTCTGGTTTCCTCAAAGTATGACCGATCCACTGCCACTTCCGCCTTTGAATCTCAATGCCTATTTTAGTTTGTCCAGTTGTTCTCCAAAGTTCGTCGTTGAAGATCACTTCAGGCCAGAATATTCCTAAAATCGTCGGCGACATTGGTTCACGAAAGTTTGCAGTTTCTTGGTAAGTCGAACGGTCACTTTCCACGTAGTACAACCATATAAAAACACGAATTTGACGCATGCGTCTAGAACTTGCAGCTTCGTACGAAGCCCTCCAGAAAGAGGAAAGGATACCGAAGGCCTGACGAGCTTTATTTAGACGAGCCTCAACATCCTTTTCGGCTCTGCCGTCCATGCTCACAATGCTTCCGAGATAACAAAAATTGCACCTCTTCCACATTTTGTCCGTTAAGAATAACCGGTGTGCTTGTGTTCGAACCCATGCGCATGTACTTGATTTTACGCACATTTATTTTCAGTCTCACCTCTTTGGAGTTAGAATGCAACGAGCGACCATTTGACTCTAAGTCCGAACTGCTATGTACAAGCAAACACTCGTCATCAGCATAATTCAAGGTGGCTAAAGATGTTAAATAGTCTGCATTGAAGACCTTTATCCCACCTTCCAGTGCAGCTTTCAAGATGTCGTTTATTACCACCAGAAACAGGGCTGGTGATAATATGCAGCCTTGTCTGATTCCCGTACGCACAGGAAAGCTCTCGGACAGTTCTCCTCTATGTAAGACGCGACACCTTGCATCTCCGTAGGATTCTTAAATCATAGCTATGACCTTGTCTGGAATACCTTTTCTACGCAAAGCATTCCACAGGTACTCTCTCTTAACGCTGTCGAAAGCCTTTTCGAAGTCCACAAACATGAGATATCGTGGCGAACCCATTTCGGCGGACTGCTCCAATATTATCCGTAGAGTATTTGTATGGTCGGTAGAAGATGACCCTTTACGGAATCCAGCCTGAAAAACTTCGAGAGTTCTCTCCACGACAGCACTAATCCTATAGAGAATTGCATTAGCCATGATTTCGATACGGCAGTAAGTATACCACATATACTACGCCAATTGCCACAATCCCGAAGGTCGCTCTTCTTCGGAATTTTCGCAATGATGCCCTCCTTCAGTCGAATATCTTCCTTCATTCCAAATCCCAGTTAAGAGTGGGAGGAATATATCGGCTGTTATTTCCGGGTTCGGCTGGTAGTCTTTCTATACCTGGGGTATTTCTTCCCGCCATTGAATGACAGGCGGAAACTATCTCTTCCTTATCTGGGGGATCGTCCCTAATAGAGGATTGTTGCGGTTCGATGTTTGGTAGTTGTTCTGTTACTGGAATATCTTCCTCTGGCAAGATGTTTAAAATATCAGCGAATCCTTCCATCGCTGCAACCGGTGTTCACTCATATTAAGGAGAGTTCCGGTGATATCTCTCACCAGGTGGTTGGCGGTGAAATTCCTGTTCGTCAAAGTATGTCATAATTTTAAATAGTGAACCCATATTTTTTTTTTTATAGCACCGATTATAACTTAGCGGGCCACCCTATAATGCATTGCACAGTTATGTCGGTTTATATCCCCAAGCCGCAGATTCTGCCTTATTGGCCACATCTTCAATGGCCTTTCTCTTGTCGCGTCTAACAGCCTTTCTAAGATGTATGTGTTGTGTTTGTTATTTCGAACCTCCACCCCTGAACGACTGGGCTTAGCAAGCCCTCAGCTTACCAAGCCCTCAGCTTACCAAGCTTTGACTACTAAGCGACGGGACGACCTTCGCCTCCATATAGCTGGCTCTTAGGAGCTGTGGTTGCCACTTCCCTCTCTCTGATTCTCTCTCACTCTCCGTTTACTGTATTTTACCTAGGGCTTCCTGGACCTGGGTATACTAAGCACGATAACGTGAATCACCGTCGGCTGCCTAGAGCTGAATGAGTGTTCGGCTTTGAGTTGGAATGCGCCCCCCCCCCCCCACCCCAACCTAATTATCATCTGTTACGTTTGAATCAGTTCGGCTCCATAGAGCCTTTGATTTGGGAAAGAAAAATTTGTGCCAGACTCTTCCTTGCTGAGCCAAGACATGAAATATAAATTTCTGCAAAGATAAATCATAAAATTTTCTACAGATCGTTTAGAACTAAATCGGCGATCAAGAATTTAATTGTTAGAATTAAGATAGCTAGTGATTTTAATATTGATGTGTCTTGCAGTCTTCATCATTTGTAAGTGCACCAAAATGATATAGTGAGCACGAAAATGATATAATTGCTTCTCTTTGTACGAATGCGGAGAGGGGACATTCGCAACTTTTTATGCACGGGGATAGATCTCTATAGCATAAGAGCGGTGGAAGAGGTTGCGGAGGGATTTACCCAAAGTGGTGAAGAATTTTTTGAAGGTAATAAGAACTATAAGACTTCTTGGCTCTGAGAAGGATTTTGGCGATAACACGAGTACGGAAGTTTAGGAGAGAGCACGGCTGCTACGGGGGTAGCATAGAGTTTCTTGCGAAACTCGCCGACAGCTGGCTTTCTCCACTGCGTCAACTTTTTCTCATATCATCTAGAGTATCGTACGATTGGATTTGCAATGTTACAGCTTTATTAACTTGCCAAGAACAACATAACTTTCGAATGCTTTGACCTATGGTGCTGAAATTTGTCATGTCATTTTTAGCAAAAAAGTAACTTTAAGTTCGTGAACGGGCCACATCCTCCCACTCCTTCTACCCCCAACTATACAAATTTCATGAAATTTCGAAATTTAATGAAATTGATTTTTCTTCGAAACGATTTTAGCTATTGACTTCAAAATTAGGTCATATTATAATAATGTTAAAATCATTAACCTCAAAAAAATATTGATCTGATCCCTTAATCATTCTACCACCTCCCAGACAAATGAACAATTTTCAAAAATGCATTTATTCGGTTTTCATTGCAACTACCAAAGCTAAAAGATCCCATTTTTACCATGATTAATTTTATTACAATTGCAATCAATTTTGGAAAAACTATCAACTTGACCTCACTCTTTCTACCACCTGCCATACAAATTTCACGAAATTTCGGAATTTTAATTAAATTATTTTTCTCCAAAACCGCCATTGATGTTAAAAAATTTGGTTTTGATCCGAAAAATCCTTCTACCCCCTCCCATACAAATGCACAATTTTGGTAAATGCAGTCAATCGATTTTCATTGAAACTAGAAAAAGTGCAAATTTAAAATTTTGACAGAATTTGTCCCATAATAATTGCAATAAATGCTGTAACAAATATGAGCTTCGCTTCATTCCTTCTACCACCTTCCATACAAATTTGTGTATTGGAAATTCAAGAAAACTATTTCTCACTCGAACATATGAGTAACTAAGCTATGTGATTAGGATGTCAAAATCATCCAACACCTCCTTCTTTCTCTGCCACCTCCCATACAAATGCCATACATTCAGACAAAAATTGTTTAATTTCCTCGAAAATTATGAAAGCTACAAGCTTTAAATTCAGCATGAAACATTTTGCATACTACGTTCGGTGTTATATACAAAATTTACAGACCTCCCCCATCTGCTTTTACCACCTCCCATACAAAAATTACTATTGACTTGATTCGAAAGAATTTGATATGACAAATTTTTCGAGTACAATAAACTCTTTCCTATTTCATCTAGAGTATCATATGATTGGGATTTACGCCCAATCATAAATCTGTTATGTTTTTTTACATATATTTTTCCTTTATATAATATGATTTGTATGTAAAGTTCACCTTCCCATCTATAACTTTATTATTGCCTGAAAGCCATTGAGCCTCGTGCAAAAAGTTTAGCTATTTTAAAGTAGATTAAGGTTAGTCCTCATTACATTACATCGTTGAAAAATCTATCTAAACTAATTTTTAGGCTCAAATATAGCATAAAACTCACTTTTTGTTCATTGAACCATGAATAAATTTCGACCTTCCTTGGGGGTATCAACAAGGCCATTCAAATGACATTATAACCATCGCCAACGAACCATAAGAAACTTTCCTAACTTACGTAAGCTCTTCGAAAACATTGGGTTATCCTAGTTATTTTTTCCCGAAATGTTTATCATGCAAAAATAATAACGTTCCCAGCTGAATCAATTATGCACCCGTGAAATAAACTGAAAACTCCTTGGGTGGTAGATTCGAAACAAAGTGTTTCACACACATGGCGTTTTTGTATGTTTCTGGTTCGTGCCTTTTTTTGCGAGCTACTGGGTTTTGTGTGTAGTTTTTAGAGCGATGAATCCTCTTCACAATGATGATCTGTTTGAATAAAGTTTTTACCTTTTTCCAGCACGTGTGGGAGTCGAAACCTTTTGTCTGACATGCATCAGGGTTGTGAGCCCTTTGCAAGCAGGGATGTTGTTTTTTTGCATTTTCCGAACGAGTCAACAAAAATATTCGACGAGAAAATATCAGTCGTGTAGAAAACAAGCAATTTTCGGAGTTCAACCTGCAGTGCTCGAATTTAATGCTATACACGAAGAGCAGCCAACCGAAAAAAATTTAACCACACATTTACCTGGATTTTACATAATAATTGTAATAAGTTGTGCAACTCATGTATACGTTAAGCAGTATAGAAAACTTTAAGCTCAACTTGAAATAATGATGCATCGGAATGATGAAAAACGAACCGAACGAAATAATCAAGGATAAAAAGTAAAAGAAAATGACGAAGAAAATATTGCGGGTAAGAAAGAAAAAAATTTACCTTTGAAGTAATTTCGAGCTTCGTTCATCCATGGGCGGATACTGTCGTCCCTTGGATTTCCCCAGACACTTGTTCCGATTCTCGCCTATCACTTGACAAAAGAAACCTTTCTTGGTGTCGAATCGAAGATGAGATGAAAAATCGAAGTTCGGCTGAATTTTCAGGAATCGCTGAAGCTCATTCATCACCTCGATAGGATTCGATTTCAATTGTTCGCCGTCGATTATGTAAACTTGCTGGGCAGCGTAAAATGCCAGCCAACGTTCCAAATGTTGGGCATATTTGCCGGGATTTAGGCAACGATTGCGTAAATCTTTGAGTGCTTTTGGTGCTGAATCACCAGCCGTTATCACCTGCAATGAGAAAATTATGAAACGATGGATTAGTGGAATTCTTTTTTTTTCTGAACTACAGAATTGAATTGAATCGTGTGTTAAGAGGATTGAAAAGATTTATGATTTACGGAAAATATTTATATTCTCGTTGAATTTTCAGAAATTTACAACTAATTGGTGTTTTAAATTATGAATTTGTAGTAACCACTGGCGAGATTGCTACATTTATGATAATTTAAAATCGTGGACACATGGGAGAACCATCGTAGCAAGGGTTTTTTGAAGAAAGCGAGTCAGCAGCTCTTGAGAAATGGCATCAAACTCAAGAGAGGTAAGCTGGACTATATCAATAAAGAATCCTTATCCCTTCACCTCCTCCTCGGTAGCCGCTACAGAGGAATACCTTTAATTATTTTGATTCTTTCATTTCAGAACGCAGAGAAGCAGAAGAAGAAAATGATACAGGAACGGAAATTGAAGAGTTTAGAATTAACATAAGAAGCAGCGCAACCAATGACGAGAAGCAACAACGTAGTAGTCAACCTTACATCAATGCCGTTTACCAAGAAACAAGAGGGTGTGTTAAACAAAGGATTCAACTTCGCGCTTACGTCGACAAGTATGCCAACCGAGCAAATAGAGCCGGCAATCAGAGGTCTTCGCAAGCAATTGAAATCAGACACAAGATTTCTCACATCATCAAGCGAGCAGTGCCACCTGCGATATTAGACGCAAAAGGCACTGCTCGCACTCCTAAAGAACGGAAAGCTTTAAGGTAGTTTAAGCAAATGAAGTAGATAGCGATTATGCGAACGAACAAAGGAAACGCAACTGTGATTATGGACAAGGATCAATACGAGGAGAAGATACGAGATATTCTACTAACAGGACCATATACCGAAATAAAGAGAGAACTAACCGCTGCCCTCAAACTGGAAATTAACCCTACCCATCAAGAAAAATCCAATATTAGCGGAAAAATATGCCAAACTAATCCCTTCAGACCCTCATACTCCAAAAATGTACGGACTTCAAAAAATTCACACGGAGAATACCCCGCTTCGACCCATCAGTACAACCCCTTACCAAAAACTGGGTAAGGCTCTCGCGACCAAGTTTCTTTCGATGACCCTAATAGCTTCTGTGGGTCAGAAATACCCAAAACGGCCGGGAGCACGTAACGCCCTGGAATCCAAGAGAACCCTCCGCCGTGAACTGCTTGACGCCGTGATACGAAGCAGGAAAATCGTATGCATACTGATCCACTCCGGCCGGAGCATGAAAATCTACAATCCAATCGAACACCCATTGCCAGTGCATCGATAGCACAAAGGGTATTAGGAAAGTCTTGTAATTTGGGTTTATTTATTTATTTGATTCGAAGTAATTTCTGTACCATGTAATACACTTCTCCATCCTTCGGAACCAACCCTTAAACCAGTTCTGCCAAGTTTCGCTACGTACGGCACACTTGCTGCCCCAAGCCATCAGAAGATCATCATCTCTGGAAAAACGAATCGTGAGTTCGAATCCCGGTCGACGCAAAATTCCAGCACACTGCCTGCTTGGGTATGCTATGGTCACCTCAATCTACGAAAATGAAAAATTCGTAGATAGAGGGTTGTGTGAAGGTCTAACAACACTTCCACAATAAATAATAAATAAATGTTAAGGAACCTGAAGGTCAGGAGGCCAAGGCCTGATTTGGGTTGTAGCGCCATTGCAGAAGAAGAAGAAGATGCTGTTCAGATACCGAGATTGTCCGTGATCAAACATTCTTAGGATATCTCGGCACCAAGTCACACGTCGTGTCATCTGCTCTTCAGTCAATCTATGCGGCACCCAGAGACAACACATTTACTCCATGTGCAAATGATCATGCAGAATCGAATGAATTGCAGTTACAATTAGGTCTAAGGTATCCTTTATCTTCTGGTAGATCATTCGTCTGTTTTCGTCAAGCATTTTCCACACAGCAGTAATATTTTCCTCAGTAAGTGACGTTCGCGACCATCCCGCCCTTTCAACGTCCTCCAGGGTGAAATTTCCCCTTTGGAATTCTCTCTACCACCTGAATATATTCGTGCAACTACCACCTGGCAGCGGAAGAACTCCGCCTCGCCACGCAGTTTTGCGATGATCGCATTCAGACTTCGTAGTTAAATCGATATCCTTCTCAGGGCTTTCGTCGAAACTCCTTCCTCTATCTCCAAGGTGAATTCAGCGGCCTCATGGTAGTACTTATCGTGCCACTTCACTTGGTTCGTCACCTTTTTTCCACCCCGAACCGACATTTTCTTATTTGGTCCCTTTGCTTCCGGTGCTCTTTTGGACGCCTAGGTCCTCTATCAGCCCAGGGCATCTGCCTTCGCCGCTGTAGTGTTCTCTTTCCCTCTACTCTTCATGACCTCAGTCAAAACCGCCCCAATATCTAACCGGGGTGAATCCTGAACACTCTCCTCGTCTATGGAATCGGAGTAGGAGCTTTTCTTTGTCACCCTAATGACCTTAGCCGAAACTTTTTTCGACCTAAGGATTGGACCCGAGAACGCACTCTCCGCCGAGGGCTCGACAAGGACAGCCTTATTCTTCTCCCAATTCTCTTTCCCTTTTTAGGCTGAAATTACCCTTTTTGATGTCCTAAAATGCCCCTTGGTTGCCAAAGGGTTAAAAAATCGGTCATAAGTATCAGGGACACTTGATAAGTCGTTTGAGAAAAAATGTGACAAAAACACCCCATGGGCGTGTCAAATTCCTGTTAAGACCCCCTATAGGGGCATAGGACAGAAACAACTCTCTTCCACAAGGCGCGATCCTGAGCATCGGCTTTAAGCTGTTGCCAGGACTTGTTTATTCCTCTGGCCTCCTGCTCAACTGCTCGCTTCCATGTGTTACATGGTCGACCAACCCGACGTCTTCCTTGAGGGTTATAATCCAGAGCCTGTTTTGCGATGTTTTGCTCTGGTTTCCTCAAAGTATGACCGATCCACTGCCACTTTCGCCGTTGAATCTCAATACCTATTTTAGTCTGGCGAGTTGTACTCCAAAGTTCGTCGTTGGAGATCACTTCTGGCCAGAATATTCCTAAAATGCGTCGGAGGCATTGGTTTACGAAAGTCTGTAGTTTCTTGGTAAGTCGAACGGTCACTTTCCACGTAGTACAACCATATAACAACACGGATTTGACGCATGCGTCAAAAACTCGCAGCTTCGTGCGAAGGGAGATCTCTCTTAACCTCCAGAAAGGGGAAAGGATACCGAAGGCCTGACGAGCTTTATTTAGCCGAGCCTCAACATCCTTTTCGGCTCCGCCGTCCATGCTGACAATGCTTCCGAGATAGCAAAAATCTTGCACCTCTTCCACATCCTGTCCATTAAGAACAATCGGTGTGCTTGCGTTCGAACCCATGTGCATGTACTTGGTTTTACGCACATTTATTTTCAGTCCCGCCTCTTTGCATTTAGAATGCAACGAGCGAACATTTGACTCTAAGTCCGAACGGGTATGTGCAAGCAAACACACGTCATCAGCATAATCAAGGTGACTTAAGATGTTAAATAGTCTCCATTGAAGACCTTTACCTTCCCCACCTTCCAGTGCAGCTTTCAAGATGTCATTTATTACCACCAGAAACAGGGCTGGTGATAATATGCAGCCTTGTCTGACAACCGTTCGCACAGGAAAGCTCTCGGACAGCTCTCCTCTATGCAAGACGCGACACCTTGCATCTTCGTAGGATTCTTTAATCATAGCTATGACCTTATTTGGAATACCTCTCCTACGCAAAGCATTCCATATGTAATCTCGCTTAACGCTGTCGAAAGCCTTCTCGAAGTCCACAAACATGAGATGTAGTGGCGAACCCATTTCGGCTGACTGCTCTAATATTATCCGTAGGGTATTTGTGTGGTCGGTACAAGACGACCCTTTATGGAATCCAGCCTGATAAACTTCGAGAGTGCTCTCGACGACATCACTAATCCTATTGAGAATTACCTTAGCCATAATTTTTGATACGGCAGTAAGTAGACATATACCACGCCAATTGCCACATGGGCGTGTGGGGGTTAAAAATAACTCAGTGTACTTCTGATCTGACATACATATATATCTATACGTTGCTTCAAGAACAACCAGGTGAGGTTTTTAGCTCGACGGTGCCTATTTGTCAACTTTGCCTGCTCTGTTTAGTGCGGAAACAAGCAATGTCATAATACAAACAAGACTTTGTTGTGAAGCTCAACAAACGAACCAATGTCAGCTATTAAGTTTATAAGTGTTATTTACAAGAAGAATCAAATTATACTTTGGTTTCTACCAAAATGACTTTTGTTGTTCATGTACCAAGGTACAGATATACTTAATTGAATTGCAAAGTAATTTTATCTAATACTAGCAAACGCCCGCGACTTCGTTCGCGTAAAAATCGCAATAATAAGTAATTTTTGAGAATGTAGTTAGTAATACATTATATGGGATATATAATCCGCTTACTTTAATGGCTCTTTGAACACAATGTTTTGTATTTTGTTGGAATCAGAACCATAAATTATTAAGAATGATAGCATGATACTCGCATTTGAATGGGAGAGGCTCGTGATCAAATCAATCCCGTGATTTGAGATCATATACGTATTGAAGAGCATTTAGGACATGTGAGTAATTATATATAGCTTGTGTTAATTAAAAAAAAAGCCTAAATAAAATAACATTAAGCTTGAAAACCTAACAGGGCTACGATTGTGCGTAGAACCCAATCATACGATACCATAGATGAAATCGAAATTTTTCTGATATTATGAAATTTTGTATGGAAAGTAGCTGCACTGAACTAATTTGTTTCACATCATGCTAGAGTAGCTTTAAAACTGTTTTGTACCAAATTTAAGCTTCAAAAATTGAGTAGGTACTGAGAAACTTGTGCATTGAATTTAATGAAATTGTGCATTTTGTATGGGAGGTGGTAGAAGGAAAGGGGGGTTTTTGGTGATATTTCGAGAAACAACTATAATCATCATGCAATTGATATATTTTAAATTTCAGGTCTGTATCATTTACACTTTTTAAGAAAATCGAATTTTTGTAAAGTCATGGAATTGTGTCATATTGTATGGGAGGGGGTAGAAGGAGTGAAGCTACTCAGTTAATTTTTTCCCGATATTAATAATAATGCAAAGTAAGGATAAAGTACAACATTTAAGCTCGATGAAAGTTACACGTACTGAGAAAATTGGTGAATAGCCTTTCATGAAAAAGTGCAGTTTGTATGGGAGGTGGTGGAAGGAGTAGGGGGATTCAAATAATTTGTATACCATAGATCACATTTCTGATAAAAATAGTATGTTCTAAATTTCAAATGATTTGCTCTAATGATTTTGAAGAAAATTTAATTAGTTGTATATATTTTTGAAAATGAGTCATTTTGTATGGGAGGGGGTGGAAGGCGTGGGGGTATTGAAATAAAACTGCACGCAGATTACATCTCGGCGCACATCTAACAAACTGTGAAAGTTTCATTACAATTGGTTTAGCCGTTTTTGCGTGAAAACCGGAAAGACAGACAGAGAAAATTTTTAGAAACGTTTGTTTCTGCTTAGTTATTGCTAAAATAAAGCAAAAAACTTATTTATAGCCATTTATAAACAACTAACAGACAGACACTACAATTATATTTATATGTATAGATGATTTTCCTTAGTAGTTAAAATTAAGTGGCGATATCGCTACTTAGAAGCTCGTGATGGCTTTCTACTGTTTACTTTGAGGTTTAGATCGACTAATTGCTTACAGAAAAATTCAGAGGCGTGCGTACAACATCTCACCAAAGTTTCATTGGAATCATATCAGTGGTACAGGAACGCATACGATACAAACAAACACCCATTAACTCATTTTTATATTTATATAGATTCTAAGAAAATCACTAAAACCAGTCAACTCCTTTTACCACCTATCACACAATATGTACAATTACACGAAAACACAAAGCACCACCTATCAAATTTATCAAAATTAACTTTGGTTTAGGGTGTAGTCTACTGGGTAGCGTGTTGGCCTACAATTCGAAGGTCGTGAGTTCAAATCCTGGTCAACGCATAATTCCAGCACACTGCCTGCTTGGGTATACCTTGGTCACCTCAATTTACGAAAAATGAAAAATTCGACGATAGAGGGTTGTGCGAAGGTCGAACAACCATTCCACAATAAATAATGAAAAATGTTAAGAAACCCGAAGGTCAGGAAGTCAAGGTCCGATTTGGGCTGTAGCAACATTGTAGAAGAAGTAGAACTTTGGTTTGGTGAATGTTTTCACAGTGCATTTAGAATTACAAAAAAAAAATTTCCAGGTTTCACACTTTTCTGTTTCATTAATCGGGATGTTTCGGTCTCTGTTAAGAATTTTATCAAACAAAATCTTTTAGTTTGATAAATTTCTTAACACAGAACGAGACGTCATGACTAAAAACGCAGAACAGAGTGAAATCTGGCAATCTTTCCTTTAAAAGATTCAATTAGAAGCAACATATTTTGTTAGCCTCCTCATTCTAATATTATAGGGAAAAAATATGTTTTGTATCGTAAATTTATAATGGGTGTTTAAGCAAGAGGTGTAGGGTTGGAAACGTTTATTATTTGACAGCTGGTCGCTTGACAGTTGTCAAATGTTGACAAATCTATAAACGGTGGAAATTTACCAACTAATGCTACACAGTCGTCGAATTTTATTATAAAAATTCGTGTTCAATCGCAGTTACGATATGCAAAATTTGAGCAAATTTTGATCGTAATCATGTGCTTTCTGAGACGTGTGTGCGCAACCTAATCAAAAAATTCCAAGATATTGACTCAGTGCAAGATGTGAAGACACCGAAACGACTTCGACCCGGACTTTCGACCAAAAATATCGCCGCAGTGAAGGACAATGTTGAAAACGAACCAAACAGCTCATTTCATCACCGTGCTCAAGGACTCGACCTCTCCACGTCCACACTGTAGCGAATAATGACAAAAGATTTTGCTCCGCATGCGTACAAGGTCCAATTGACTCAAGAACTGCAGCCAGTGTACAACCAGCAGTGCCGTACGTTCTCTGATTGGATCTTGGAAATTAATTAAATTAATTACAACAATGATAAAAACTACTCTCAACTTCACCGCCCTTCTTTCACCCTTTCCCACACAAATTTTTCATATTTTGGAAACATAAAGAAAGCTTTTCATCTTCGAACATATGAAAGCTATCGACTTGAAAATCGATACTGAGCATCGTGATTGTGATAGTTAAAAGTCGTTTCAAAATATTCACCTCCCATACATTCTATTCAGTATTAAGATAATGTACGATATTTTTCGGAGCATTGAGGTCTTTCCATTTCATTTAGAGTATCGCATGATCCAGATTAACGACCAATCATAATTCTGTTATACTCTAGATAAAATCTGAGAGTATTATAAGTTTGCTCTAAAGTTTGTAACGCAAAGAAATAAGGCTCGGAAAAAAAATGAATTGGAAAGAAATTCGCTTCATCGCTCAAGAACTTCAAAACCGGATGTCCGTCCGTCCGCTTTCTAGCTTGAGAACGTGTTGAGCTAGAAAGTTCATATTTTTCACAAGTCATTCTTAACGAAATAGTACCCCTCTACCCCATCCCATACAAAATGAATCATTTTCAAAAATTTACAATAATAACATTTTCTTAGAAACTTTAACAGGAATTTTAAAAATATTACTCTTATCATAAATTTGTTCTATGGTACAAAAATTTTTGGAATCTCCCACTCCTTCCACCTCCCCCCATACAAACTGAAGTTTTTCATGAAACACTACAAATCAATTTTTTCAGTACATATAATATATATCGAGCTCGAAGTTAGTACGCAATACTTAATTAGCATTATTATGAAGATTTTAAAAAGTTAACTGATTACCTTTACTCCCTCTCCCCGCTCCCATACAATATGACACAATCTTACAACTTTACAAAGAATAGATTTCTTGAGATGTATGAATGTTCTTAGTCTGCAATTTCAGAGATGTCAAGTGCATAATATTCGTAGTTATTTCTGAAAAAATCATTAAGAACTCCTCACTCCCTCTATCACCTCCCATACAAACTGCACAATTTCAATAAATCCAATACACTAATTTTCTAAGTACCCATTTAATTTTTAAATCGAAAATTTTCAATAATATATTTTGATAGCAACTCTAACATGATGTGAAAAAATTAGTTCCATGACGTCACCCCTTCTACCACTCCTCATATAAAATTTCTTAAAAAAAAAGGTTTCTTTTCAATCGCATGATTGGGCTTTAAGCGAAAGCGTAGTCCTGTTATGTTTTTTAAATGTGTTAACCGATTTAATCAGCCCATCTTTCGAAATCTTTTGATACTCGCATCAAAAGTAATAAACCTGAGAATATTGAACAATGAAACTCAACGAACAATATTCTTCCACTAAATTCGGCAAGAAAAGGTAAAATTTCCAAGCAATTCTTTGTTAAATCAACGAATCTTTCAAGGATAAAATTAGAACCCAATTTAGAATCCTCTCAAACAGCTCTAATCCCATATTTCCAGCTAAATACATTGAATTCCTTTTTATAAGTTCATTCATTGAAATTTTCCTATTGTGCAACTTGTCTTCGCTTAACAGATATATCCTTTTCACAAAATATAAATAATTCATCAACGAGCTATCTTCGCCATCGTTTAGTCCCTGGCCGAATCCGAACATAATTAGCGTCACTCTTCCCAGACCGGGCTCCTCGCGTTATTTGCCATACGCTATTATTTTTCTTTCTGTTTTAATTCCTGAAAGATGCCTTCTTTAGGAAGGAGTTGTAATTAAAATTGGAAAACAGGAGGAAATAAATTGTTTCCACTAAGGCAAATGGAAAAAAAGGAGCTGCATTTTCTTGAAGTATCCACTTGCATTTATGCAACTCTTAGGGAAATTGTGAGGCACGATTCAAAAGAAAAAGCGATGCTTTTCCACTGTGTTTGCCTTTTGTCTGGCAGAGAGTTGCGGTCTTGGCTGGGCTCGAGATGGAGCTGCTAGCCTCTTAGCTTAAAAGTGCCTATATCAGATGAATTTCAGGTTCTTTGGGTTCGGAGCAGCAAGCTTCAATTTAGGTTTCATCCTACATCAACATTGTTATGTTTTCTTTTCTTCGGGATTAAACTGAGATTATGTACGGGTTTTAAACCCTATAAGAGCAGCAGCATCAGACCGCCCAAATGGGATTACGATGATCCGTAGCTCGGTGCGAAGACAGGTTAAGAAATAATGAGCTTATTGCGATAAGACGACCAGCGACTTCAATGAGGCGGCATAAAAACGTATCCAAGAACGCACAATAATAAATGCCATTGTTGCATATACATAGGTAGAGCACATACTTTATTATATATGCGAGTGCTTTCTTATCGTTTATCTTATGATGAATGATGGCACAACGGAAGGAAGAAGTCAAGAGGAAAAAATAATTGAAGAAAGGTCAGCCGATGATGAGAATGAATTATTATGAAAAGATGTGCTTGAGATGTTAAATCAATAAAATTTTGTATGTTAATATTATGGAAATTGATCATTAAAAATGTTTTTTAAGACACAAATATCCTTCGTCGTGGCTCAATTCTACTTTAATCTTTTAATAATAAGCTATTACGATCAACTTGAAAAAAGATAATTGCTTCTATGAAATTTTGTTTCTATCACCCAATATTTAAGCCCAAAAATGGAAAAAAAAATTATGTATGACATAACACTGCCGATTTCGTGTTAGATTCATTTGCTCAGTACAGTTTGATCTTTCGTAAAGATAACAAGTTAAGAAATGAGTGCTCTGTATAAAAAAACGTTTTGGAATTGTTTTTCTGGTTATCCATCCTAAAGGACCCAAAATGATTGTGAGACAGGCCACAAAATATAAGAAAACCAGTGCTTCATATGTAAAGAAGTGGATTACGAGGTATAAAGAGCATGGTGGTGTTGATGATGTGCCGGGTAGAGGCCTTAAAAGAGGCACATCAAAAAGGGACGATAAATTGATCGTTCAGCTATTCAGGAAAAACCCGACATTAACTCTGTGTCAGGCGAAGGAAAAACTAATTAAAAAAGGAGTTCGGGTGTCCATAAATACAATTGGAAGCAGACTTGAAGAATTTGGGATAAAAACAGGAGCACAAACCGCAAACCGCTACTAACAAAAAAAAAATATTTATTTGAGCGCGGGAGAATTTGGAACGCGATTGGAGAAACGTAGTATTTGCCGAGTCATATTTTGTCATCTTCAATCACTGGAAGAAGGACTGGACAAAAAGCGGTGAAAGCAAAGGTGCAAGTTGAAAAAGGATTCGGAAAGTTGATTGCTTTCATCAGAAATCTGAATTTATACAAGAAGGGATTGTTAACGTCTGCTGGGTTGCTGTATGGACCCCAAAACGATGGCTGGATTCTCCAAAAAGACAACGTCCCCAAACATCGAATTCGCCTCTGCACATCGTGGAAGGAGGGAGCAAATGGGATAACAACTTTGGACTGGCCATCGCAGAAAATGTGTGGTCGTTCATGAAGAGAAAAAAATATCCTCTACGCAACAGCTTATTCGAAGTTTAAAACAAATTTCGAGAGGTCTATGTGAGGATTACGCTAAAAAATTGAGCCAAAGTTGTCAAAGAAGATGCCAGGCAAATATAGATAACAGCGGTGACTAGACGTCATATTAACATAGTTGCGAAATTAACATATGAGCACAGTTTAAGAAATAAATATGAGTATATTGAATTTATTGCTTTCTTTTGAGACACGTTCTTTTTGAACACACTGTATTTGAGCGACAACTAATATTTCTGTATCCTTGGCGACTCTGTGCGAGCATTATTTCTTAGCGTTACAAACGGTAAGGCAAACACAATATACTCTCAGATTTCATCTTGAGTATAAAAACTTCCAAAAAAAGCAACAGTTAAATCTCTACAAATAATATTTAACAATTGCGTTAATCTAGCATAGTTCTCGAAATGGAAGATAGCAAAACTAGTGCCCAACGAGAACCTTAGGTCAATCTAAATGCTATCAAATCTTGGTAAACTATACGAAAAAGTTGTGAAAAGAATCAGATTATTCCCGACGAACGATACGGATTTAAACGATTCCTCTCCACTGAATATGCGTTAATAAAAGTTCACAACGACATAACCATAGTTCAAAAAATAAAAAAATTCACGGTATTATTTTCTCTCGATCTACAAAACGCCTTTGATTCGGTCTGGGTAAAGAGCCTACAAGCTGATTTCCTTACACAGTTTTTTTCCACGATTTGATCCGCGAATTGAACCAACTTTTGGCTTCACCGTAAGAATAGAATTGCTGCTCAGCCAGACCATGCGTCATCGATCGGAATAGGTGGTAGTCAGAAGGGGTGATGTCTGCAGAACACTGCTGGAATGTCTCATTGAGTCAAAATATTTAAAAGAGTCCACAAGCTTTCTATCTTGCCCGTAGACTGAAATATTTTGCGCATAAAAAATTGGTACCTCTCAAATGAACGATTTTGATTGGTTCGCTTCAGGTTTTACCTTCCAAAAATTTAAACAACCGATGACTGAGACATATTTTACACGTAGATTGTTCGCAAGTGTGCGCATAGATTATACGCACATTGATGTGATTATTTCGAGAAGTTTTCTTCAGTCTATAAGCTGATATACAGTACATATATTTATACTGTGGTTTCCAGGTAAATTTTCCAACATAAGCAACATGTGGCCGAGCGTTGCCGTGCAGCAAAATCACTTTGTCGTGTCTCGTTGGTACTGTGGTCGTTTCTCCTTCAACGCTCCGCTCAAACGCATAATTTTTAGTCGATAGTGATCTGACGGAATTTGGCTTAAACTTCGACATACTCGCGCACAAGAAAGTATATGACACCGATAAAACTTCACAAATCTAATGTTGAGGAGTTGTTGACAGATGACTAAGTTTATCACGTGATATTTCTGATCCGCCACTGTTGATCAGCATTTACTGCTGACGCCATCTATTGGAAAACGGCGGGTTTCAATTTGCAATCCCGATAATTTGACGAATCCTGTACACGATATGAAACGGTTAAGCGATTTCTATGATGGTTAAGATTCCATCCACCACAGAGGGCAAACATAACGTTAGTTATAAATGAAACAAAGTCTTTATTCCGTTCTCATTCGTTGATTGGGATGACCAATTCGATTTGTTAAGAATGTTGGTTAACTCAACAAATCATTGATTTTATTCACAACTAGCCGTACTACAATACCGGTCTTCTGCCAGTAGGTGAATGTATAGAATTCATAGGGGCCGTGTTTAATTATCAATAATTACTGTTGGCCTTGAATCGCACGGGCACATCTGCTGCCTTGCTTCGCTCATATTACAATATTTTCACTCAAGTAAAATCTTAAAAAAATAATTGTAAAAAAATCCATATATGTGTATGGGATTGAAACCCGAGCCACCCGGATGTCAGGCGAGCATTCTATCACTAAGCCAACGACGCTGACAAAAATATTCTTCCAAAATGTAGCCATAAACTTAATATGCACAGTTTCTTATATAGGGAACTCTTTAAAACCTATTTCTGAGATTTAGGGTGTATTTTTTTTTTGGATTTAAAAGTTTTTATAGTACTCGTACTTTAATGTTTCAAAAAATTTAATAAAAAAATGCAAGTCTGTAGGTGCTACCGTTTGGTCTGGCAATTTCCATTAGCAACTTACATCCGAGCATATGTATTAGATATTTTATATATTGGGATAAACATTTTTTTTTGGCGCTGTAACAAATCATTTGTTGAATTACCAATCCAAAAATTTGTTCAGCTAATAAAAATAATTTTCAAAAATCATATTTCCTACAGATGGATAGCAATTTTCAAAATCTTCATTAATCACAAAATTTAATAATGTTTTATATATTGATTTCCTTTTCTTAAATATCACTTGAAATCAATATTTGCTTGAAAGTTACTTCGTACGCAGGCTTGCTATTATGTTATATTAAAATCAAAATCACTTTTGACACAACTTAAAATTAAATTTTTCTTTTTTTCATGTTCAACATTTTCACACGTAAATAAAAATACCTTGGGAAAAATTCATTGACCAACACTTATATAGTGGAAATATTAGAAATTCAATTTTCACAATATTAGAAATGCAATTTTAGATTCAAATGGTTTGAAGAATACCGCCGACCATTCGTAACTTTACGTTAAGTTGCGACTGAAATTCGAGAATATGGCGCCAGGTGGTATTTTGGCATGGTTACGATCAGGGTTGGTCTGAGACATTTTGCAGCCCGGTTCAGGTTAGGACTCTCTATCGGTGTATAACAGTCAAATGTGAAAATTATACTTTTTATTTTTTTTGCAAATTTTTTTCTTAGCATCTATGCGCCCGAATTCCAATTAGATCTTTTGCAAGCAATAGAATCTTTTTTTTTTAATTAATCATAATTCAGACGAATATTTGTTCAGTAGTTGCCAATTACATAAATCCATAATTTGAATTTATTTGACACATTTGTCTCAGTGCAATAATAAGATGTTATGATGCTTCCAAATATTCATTGACAAAGTCATTGAGCGAAGCTCTTTTGATTCTATTTGAATTGAGCTATTACAGATATATGTTATGTACTCGTACGAGTATATTACTGGACCGACGAAACTCATAAGCTTCACTCACAGGAACTAAAGGATTTAATCAAGTGCACTGATGCCATTACATTTTAATTGAGTCACTTGCTTATAACTTCCAAACAATTAAATCGATGGAATATAGTACTTTCATCAGATGACACGTGCTTTGTGAATTCATTCCATTTTGCATTAGAAAATACCCACATCGAGATTGGTATAAGGTAGAAAAGTTGAATTGGAAATGAAATGATAACACTCGGAATTAGAAGTATCAGAAGTGTACTCGTAAATATCGTTTGCAGTTTGGGAAACAATAAAATCTTTGAATTAAACCCCAGTGAAACGCCACAATAAGTTCCGTACTATTCTATAGGATGTTAAATGTGTAGCGATGCTAGTAATGCTGCATTTTACTTTTCTATAATATTCATACGACAGAGTAATATGTATTTCATACGACAGTGTAGCGAATATTTCTAATTTTATTCGACGATAATCCTAAATGATATTCTTTATTAAATTCAAAATTCGAAATAAATTCTCAGTAGCATAGTCATGAAGTATTTTATCATCGCGCCTAGTCCGCTATTTAGAACCGGTAATGTATTTAGAAATCTTATTAAAATAAGCTAAGCTTTTGTACATAGTTAGTTTCAAAATAAGCAAAATAAAATTATAGTTGATAACGAACAGCGAAATACCTTGGCACCACCACAAGTCTATCATATTTTCAGGTAAATGGGCTTGATTTCAGATTAGCAGAATCAATTTTATAGCTAATACTAGAGATCGCCCGAGACTTCGTACCAGTCATCCTGTGCTGCGAGGCTGACGCGCACCACACTATTAGTAGAAGTAGTGATATCAACAAGTAGTGATATCACTTTTAGAGTACGTAGTTGTAGGATGAGGTTTTACCAATTCCTGCAACTATCTTTAGAGACTAGCGACTCCACGGACCTGAGCTAACTATCCCCCTGTGGGATGGGGGCTGTAGAATTCACCCATAGCCAGTCCTGCTTGCCCTAAAAAATGGCAAATGGACACTCACTGGATCATGGGCTTATCACCCGTGATCTTAAGACCTAAATGATACGAGAAACGGATACATCGCCTCGGATACGGACTGATTCTACGGTAACGACTTTTAGCATTCAAAAGCGGACTATGATTGGCTTCTGGAACGTTCGAACATTGAATGACGGGGGAAGAGCTGGGGTTACTCGGTCCTTGCACCGCCAATCAGTGATCGACCGTGAAATGGAGCACTATAACATCCAAACCTTGGGCTTGAGCGAGGTCAGGTGGACAGGATCAGGAGAAGAACGAACCCCTAGCGGAAACACTATTCTGTACATTGGCCCTGAAAGTGAAGCCAGAAATGGCGTGGCGTAAGTCCTTACGCCGAGAGCGAGAAACAGTCTCATTGGCTGGGAACCAATCTCGGATAGGATTATCGTCGTCAGGCTCAGGACCAGTGTCAGAAACGTCACAATTTTGCAGTGCTACGCACCAACTAATACCGCAACATCTGGTGACAAAGAGGAGTTTTATAGCCAACTGAGTGCCACTTTCCAACGTGTTCCAAGAGGTGATATTATTATCATCTCAGGAGATATGAACGCCCAGGTTGGATCAGAAAACACTGGACTAGAACACGTCATGGGGAGGCATGGTGACCCTTGGGTCGACGCGTCACGACCTTGGATTAAGAGACCCGAAAACGGTGAATTATTTGTGGAGTTTTGTAGTACTCGGCAAATGGTCATCGGAGGGCCCCTTTTTCCACACAAGAGTCATCATAAAACATTTTGGGTTTCCCCTGATGGTGTTACTCAGAACCAGATCGACCATTTGGCTATAAGTCGCCGATGGAGAAGATGTCTCCTCGATGTGCGAGCTAAACGTGGAGCTGACGTGGGGAGCGATCACCACTTGATGGTTGCCTGCTTGAGATTGTGTACAGCAGCTATCCGACGACCACAAATTCTTCAAATGAAGCGCAAGCTTAATGTGGATAAACTCCGAGATCCCAACAAAAAACGCGAAAACACCACTATTATATGCGAAAAGTCATCCACATTGGGTGAAAATGAAATGCGCACACTATACACCAATTGGGAGGCGACCAGAAACACTTTTCTCTAGTGCTGAAGAATCTGTGGGACATGTGCAAAGCGGTGAGAAACCCTGGATGTTGCAGGACACATGGGACAAGGTTGGCAATCGGAAAAAAGCCAAATTGGCAATCATCTCTCAACCCGATGTCAACCAACGAACGCCCGACTTGAGGCAGAACTACCGAGATGCTCATATACAGCTTAAAAAGGCTGTTAGACGCGACAAGGGAAAGGCCATTGAAGATCTGGCAAACAAGGAAGAATCTGCGGCTTACCTTGGGGATATGGGTTCACTATTTAAAATAATGAAACAGTTGACGAACAGGAATTTCACCGCCAACCACCTGGTGAGAGATGTCAACGGAACTCTCCTTAATATGAGTGAGCACCAGTTGCGACGATGGAAGGAATACTTCTCTGATATTTTAAACATCTTGTCAGATGAAGATATTCCGGAAACAGAACAACTTCCAAACATCCAACCGCAACAATCCTCTATTAGGGACGATCCCCCAGATAAGGAAGAGATAGTTTCCGCCATTCGGTCAATGGCGGGAAGGAAAGCTCCAGGTATAGACGGACTACCAACCGAACTCCTCAAAGCGGACCCGGAAATAACAGCCGATATACTTCTCCCACTCTTCACTAAGGTGTGGAATGAAGGAAGATATCCGACTGAATGGAAGGAGGGCGTCATTGTGAAAATTCCGAAGAAGGGCGACCTTCGGGATTGTGGCAATTGGCGTGGTATATGTCTACTTACTGCCGTTTCAAAAATTATGGCTAAGGTAATTCTCAATAGGATTAGTGATGTCGTCCAGAGCACTCTCGAAGTTTATCAGGCTGGATTTCGTAAAGGGTCGTCTTGTACCGACCACACAAATACCATACGGATAATATTAGAGCAGTCAGCCGAAATGGGTTCGCCACTACATCTCATGTTTGTGGACTTCGAGAAGGCTTTCGACAGCGTTAAGCGAGATTACATATGGAATGCTTTGCGTAGGAGAGGTATTCCAGATAAGGTCATAGCTATGATTAAAGAATGTTTCTGGTGGTAATAAATGACATCTTGAAAGCTGCATTGGAAGGTGGGGAAGGTAACATTTAACATCTTAAGTCACCTTGATTATGCTGATGACGTGTGTTTGCTTGCACATACCCGTTCGGACTTAGAGTCAAATGTTCGCTCGTTGCATTCTAAATGCAAACAGGCAGGACTGAAAATAAATGTGCGTAAACCAAGTAGATGCACATGGGTTCGAACGCAAGCACACCGATTGTTCTTAATGGACAGGATGTGGAAGAGGTGCAAGATTTTCGCTATCTCGGAACCATTGTCAGCATGGACGGCGGAGCCGAAAAGGATGTTGAGGCTCGGCTAAATAAAGCTCGTCGGGCCTTCGGTATCCTTTCCCCTTTCTGGAGGTTAAGAGAGATCTCCCTTCGCACGAAGCTGTGAGTTTTTGACGTCAAATCTGTGTTGTTATATGGTTGACCGTTCGACTTACCAAGAAACTACAGACTTTCGTAAACCAATGCCTCCGGCGCATTTTAGGAATATTCTGGCCAGAAGTAATCTCCAACGACGAACTTTGGAGTACAACTCGCCAGACTAAAATAGGTATTGAGATTCAACGGTGAAAGTGGCAGTGGATCGGTCATACTTTGAGGAAACCAGAGCGAAACATCGCAAAACAGGCTCTGGATTATAACCCTCAAGGAAGGCGTCGGGTTGGACAACCATATTAAACATGGAAGCTAGCAGTTAAGCAGGAGGCCAGAAGAATAAACAAGTCCTGGCAACAGCTTAAAGCCGATGCTCAGGATCGCGCCTTGTGGAAGAGAGTTGTTTCTGTCCTATGCCCCTATAGGGGGTCTTAACAGGAATTTGATTTGATTGACTACTAACAACCCAGATATAATAAATAAAGGCAACACACCGACCTTCCTGAATTCAGCTAGGCAAGAAGTACTTGACCTAACCATAACAAGCCCGTGCCTGGTTGGCAAGTGCAAAAATTGACACGTATAAAAAAAAGCTTCATTTGGCTATACAGGCCAGTACAGAAACCCTAAACGTACCAACTGGAATCTTTACCAGTCAATCCTAAAGTACGAACTAGGTATCGAAGAGGAATCAATAAGCAGAACAGACGGCATTGATCAAATCACGAACAAACTCGTAAACAATATTATAAATGTGTATAAACAAAGTTGTCCTGTTCTACAAAAAAAAGGGCCAAACAAACACCTTGGTGGAACGAGGAACTAGCGGCAAAAATCAAAGAGACTAGGAAATGTTCAATAGAGCAAAAACTTTTGGTAACTGGGACGAATACTTACTCAATACTTACGTAATATAACAATCTTCTAAAGAAGCTTAAAAAAAAATTCATGGAGAAGATTATGTGAAGGGATCAAATGTGTTCTTACCTAAAACCAGCGTGGAAACTCTCGAAGTGTTATTGGCATTTCCCAGGCTGCAAAATAATTAACAACAATGAAGGTTTAAAGGTAGAGCCGTTCAGCAATAGCACTGTACTAAACTTTTAATGTTATAATTAATATCGTATATAAGTAAACCCATCAGCTTCTCCCCTTCTACCACCTCTCATACAATATTACACAATATCACATCTTTTTGAAAATTCGATTTTCTTGAAGAGTATGATAATATAAGTTACTGAACTGAAATTGAAAATATATCAATTGCATGATGATTATAGTTGTTTCTCAAAAAATCACTAAGAACCCTCCACTCCTTCTACCACCTCCCATACAAACTGCACAATTGCACTAAAACCAATGCACTAATTTTCTCAGTATCTATTCAATTTCCTGAATCTTAAATTTGATACAAAATATTTTTATAGCTACTGTAGCATGATGTGAAACAAATTAGTTCAATGCTGCCACCCCTTCTACCACTCCCACTCATACAAAATTTCGTAAGATGACAAAAATTTCGATTTCATCTACATTGTGACCATAAAGTACCTGGATTTTGTAAATAAAATTACTCTAGGGAATATTTCAAATTTTTTTTTGGTAAGCAGGTAGTGTATCGTACACAAATGTGTGCGATGTAAAAATGCATGCAGCTGTAAATGTAGGCGAAGCCGGCCGTGAGACAATATTGCGCTTGTCTTTTCGGATCGGTATTTCGCAGGTGATGAGAAAAGCTTGTTAGAATAAAGTTGGGTTTTTTAAGCTGAGGCTTTTTCCCAAACCAAAAGTTTTGTTTTTTTCAGTTCTAAAGTCATCCGATACAGGTAGGACTATCCTTAATTATTATCCCAAAAATTAGGGCGGTCTGTTAATCAGTTTGTTTGTGAGCTGGTTGAATGGGTACACCGCAGTAGTCCACGGCGATTTTTGTTTTATGTCCTTTTTTTCCTCCATTCCGATGATTGTTGACTGGTTTGCATGTCAAACTCAAAGATCCATGTCTCATCAACAGTTACGATGCGCTCCAAAAATGTGGGATAAGAATTCGCACTATCAATCATGTCCAAAGAGACCTTTTCAAGATTTTTTTTTGAAGAAAATTCATATTCATCGGAACAAGTCGGGCAAGGACGAGTTTCATGGCCAAAGTATCCACCAAAATGGAACGAACGGACTTGCGAGAGATGTCGAGCTATCCTGCTATCTTTCTAATACTGAGCACCATTTATACTCTAGATGAAATCTGAGAGTATATTGTGTTTGCCTTACCGTTTGTAACGCTAAGAAATAACGCTCGCACAGAGCCGCCAAGGGTACAGAAATATTTGTTGTCGCTCAAAAACCTCGATTTCGAGTGACCGTCTGTCTGTCTGTCCGTCTGTCTACAGCATAACTCTCGAAACCAATGAGCTATAGTGCTAAAAATTGTTGTGTGTCATTTTTAGCAAAAAATTAAGGTCAAGTTCGTGAACGGGCCAAATCGCTCCACCGCTTCTACCCCCTCCCCTACAAAATGACACAAATGCGCAATTTGACAATAAACGAATTTGCTAGAAAAGTATAAAAGCCTGAAATTTGAAATATATTACTTTTATGATAATATCAATCTACCGTATAAAAATTATGCGTGTCCTCCCCCTCCTTCTACCACCTCCCAAACAAACTGTACTTGTCATGAATTACTCTAAGCCAATTTACTCAGTGCGTATAAAATTTAGCGAGCTGAAATTGTACACTAAATATTTATTTAAAATTGTTAGTAAGTCTAAAAAAATTAGACGATTAGCTTGACCCCTTCTACCCCCTCCCATACAAAATGGCACAAATTCCCAATTCGACTATAAATGGATTTGCTCGAAAAGTATAAAAGCTATTAGTCTGAATTTCGGGATTTATTACTTCCATAATGATTTTAATCTACAGTAGAAAAATTATTTGCGTCCTCTCTCTCCTTCCACCCCCTCCCATACAAACCACACTTTTCCGTGAAATGCTCTAAGACGATTTTCTCAGAACATATAACATTTATTGACCTCATATTTTGTAATAAATACTTATTTAGCATTATCACTAAGATCAGAAAAAAATATTTGACTAGCTTTACTGCTTCTACCCCCTCTCATTCAATATGACACAGTTTCACAACTTCACAAAAAATCTATTTTTTTGAAAAGTATAAATGTCACTGGTCTAAAATTTAAGAGATGTCAATTTTATGATATTCTTAGTTATATCTGAAAAAATCACTAAAATTCCCTCACTCTTTCTACCACCTCCCATACAAACTGCACATCTTCACTAAATCTAACACACTAATTTTCTCAGCTCCTATTCAAATTTTAAAGTAAGCATTTTATATAAACATATTTATAGCTACTTTACCATGATGGGGAAAAAAATTAGTTCAATGCTATCACCCTTTCTAACACTCCCCATACAAAATTTCTTGGGATCACAAAAAATTCTATTTCATCTAGAGTATCGTAAGGTTGCGCTTTACGCGCAACCGTAGCCCAGTTATGTTTTATAATGTATTACTGACTATCAAATTCCTGTTAAGACCCCCTATAGGGGCATAAGACAGAAACAACTCTCTTCCACAAGGCGCGATCCTGCGCATCGGCTTTAAGCTGTTGCCAGGACTTGTTTATTCCTCTGGCCTCCTGCTCAACTGCTCGCTTCCATGTGTTACATGGTCGACCAACCCGACGTCTTCCTTGAGGGTTATAATCCAGAGCCTGTTTTGCGATGTTTTGCTCTGGTTTCCTCAAAGTATGACCGATCCACTGCCACTTTCGCCGTTGAATCTCAATACCTATTTTAGTCTGGCGAGTAGTACTCCAAAGTTCGTCGTTGGAGATCACTTCTGGCCAGAATATTCCTAAAATGCGTCGGAGGCATTGGTTTACGAAAGTCTGTAGTTTCTTGGTAAGTCGAACGGTCACTTTCCACGTAGTACAACCATATAACAACACGGATTTGACGCATGCGTCAAAAACTCGCAGCTTCGTGCGAAGGGAGATCTCTCTTAACCTCCAGAAAGGGGAAAGGATACCGAAGGCCTGACGAGCTTTATTTAGCCGAGCCTCAACATCCTTTTCGGCTCCGCCGTCCATGCTGACAATGCTTCCGAGATAGCAAAAATCTTGCACCTCTTCCACATCCTGTCCATTAAGAACAATCGGTGTGCTTGCGTTCGAACCCATGTGCATGTACTTGGTTTTACGCACATTTATTTTCAGTCCCGCCTCTTTGTATTTAGAATGCAACGAGCGAACATTTGACTCTAAGTCCGAACGGTATGTGCAAGCAAACACACGTCATCAGCATAATCAAGGTGACTTAAGATGTTAAATAGTCTCCATTGAAGACCTTTACCTTCCCCACCTTCCAGTGCAGCTTTCAAGATGTCATTTATTACCACCAGAAACAGGGCTGGTGATAATATGCAGCCTTGTCTGACACCCGTTCGCACAGGAAAGCTCTGGGACAGCTCTCCTCTATGCAAGACGCGACACCTTGCATCTTCGTAGAATTCTTTAATCATAGCTATGACCTTATTTGGAATACCTCTCCTACGCAAAGCATTCCATATGTAATCTCGCTTAACGCTGTCGAAAGCCTTCTCGAAGTCCACAAACATGAGATGTAGTGGCGAACCCATTTCGGCTGACTGCTCTAATATTATCCGTAGGGTATTTGTGTGGTCGGTACAAGACGACCCTTTACGGAATCCAGCCTGATAAACTTCGAGAGTGCTCTCGACGACATCACTAATCCTATTGAGAGTTACCTTAGCCATAATTTTTGATACGGACATATACCACGCCAATTGCCACAATCCCGAAGGTCGCCCTTCTTCGGAATTTTCACAATGACGCCCTCCTTCCATTCAGTCGGATATCTTCCATCATTCCACACCTTAGCGAAGAGTGGGAGGAGTATATCGGCTGTTATTTCCGGGTCCGCTTTGAGGAGTTCGGTTGGTAGTCCGTCTATACCTGGAGCTTTCCTTCCCGCCATTGACCGAATGGCGGAAACTATCTCTTCCTTATCTGGGGGATCGTCCCTAATAGAGGATTGTTGCGGTTGGATGTTTGGAAGTTGTTCTGTTTCCGGAATATCTTCATCTGACAAGATGTTTAAAATATCAGAGAAGTATTCCTTCCATCGTCGCAACTGGTGTTCACTCATATTAAGGAGAGTTCCGTTGACATCTCTCACCAGGTGGTTGGCGGTGAAATTCCTGTTCGTCAACTGTTTCATAATTTTAAATAGTGAACCCATATCCCCAAGGTAAGCCGCAGATTCTGCCTTGTTTGCCAGATCTTCAATGGCCTTTCTCTTGTCGCGTCTAACAGCCTTTTTAAGCTGTATATGAGCATCGCGGTAGTTCTGCCTCAAGTCGGGCGTTCGTTGGTTGACATCGGGTTGAGAGATGATTGCCAATTTGGCTTTTTTCCGATTGTCAACCTTGTCCCATGTGTCTTGTGACATCCAGGGTTTCTCACCGCTTTGCGCATATCCCACAGATTCTTCAGCACTAGTTAGAAAAGTGTTTCTGGTTGCCTCCCAATTGGCGTCCAGTGTGCGCATTTCATGTTCACCCAATGTGGATGACTTTTCGCGTAGAATGGTGGTGTATTCGAGTTTTTTGTTGGGATCTCTGAGTTTATCCACATTAAGCTTGCGCTTCATTTGAAGAATTTGTGGTCGTCGGATAGCTGCTGTACACAATCTCAAGCAGGCAACCATCAAGTGGTGATCGCTCCCCACGTCAGCTCCACGTTTCGCTCGCACATCGAGGAGACATCTTCTCCATCGGCGACTTATAGCCAAATGGTCGATCTGGTTCTGAGTAACACCGTCAGGGGAAACCCAAGATGTTTTATGATGACTCTTGTGTGGAAAAAGGGTCCCTCCGATGACCATTTGCCGAGTACTACAGAACTCCACAAATAATTCGCCGTTTTCGGGTCTCTTAATCCAAGGTCGTGAAGGGTCGACCCAAGGGTCACCATGCCTCCCCATGACGTGTTCTAGTCCAGTGTTGTCTGATCCAACCTGGGCGTTCATATCTCCCGAGATGATAATAATATCACCTCTTGGAACACGTTCGAAGGTGGCACTCAGTTGGCTATAAAACTCCTCTTTGTCACCAGATGTTGCGGTATTAGTTGGTGCGTAGCACTGCAGAATTGTGACGTTTCTGACACTGGTCCTGAGCCTGACGACGATAATCCTATCAGAGATTGGTTCCCAGCTAATGAGACTGTTTCTCGCTCTCGGCGTAAGGACGAACGCCACGCCATTTTTGGCTTCATTTTCAGTGCCAATGTACAGAATAGTGTTTCCGCTAGGGGTTCGTTCTTCTCCTGATCCTGTCCACCTGACCTCGCTCAAGCCCAAGATTTGGATGTTATAGTGCTCCATTTCACGGTCGATCACTGACTACATTCTCAAAAATGCCTTATTATTGCGATTCTTACGCGGACAAAGTCGCGGGGGAACGCTAGTTATAACTAAGACATCATATATCAAATCCTAGGTGAATAGCTTTGACACATTCCAAGAAAATGGCCGAAAAAATTCCGAAAATAACACACTTCGCGTGGGAGGTGGAAGGAGAGGAAGCCATGAATAATATTGCTTTGTTTTATTACAACGAAATCGGAACACAAAAATTTCATTTCAGAACAAAAAAAAAGGTTTTCATATGGTGAAATTGTGACATTTGTATGGGAGGTGGTAGAAGGCGCGATTATTCTTGTTCGAACACCAATCAGACGTGTTTCGACTTACGTCATGACGTAAATCAAAGCAGTTTAAGATATTGAAATAAAACCAAAAGCAGATTACGCCATACCCAACCAACTGTAAAAGTTTCGTAAGGATCGGTTCAGCTGTTTTTGAATTAAATACGAAATGTTATTGTTCAATAATTTCACCCAAATGTATTTTTTAAACCATGAAATTTCAACAAAGTAAGATTAACACCTAAACAGAAGAAACTTATTTATAGAACAGGAAGGAATTACGATAAAAAGCTGTGTAAAACTTTCCTATTCACCGTAATAAGTCACGATTTTACCATACATGACATAACTTAATCCCTTCGAAAATCCGCAAACAACCACCAATTAACATTCAGTCAGTTTACATATAAGGATAAAAACTTTATCCAGAATCATTTTACCGCACGTTCTTTCTATATGGGGGCACCTACGAACCAGCCAGTATCAGAAAAACTTTTGATCAATAATTTATTATCGAAGGCTCACGTCTACGTCTCGACTAAATTCAATATTCTGAAATGTACAACACGTCATGAGTATGTGCATATCTCTCTCGTATGTCCTGCTAGTATGCTAGGTCGACATCATCTATTTCGTGAGGTTAAAGTTTATCCGTAAACACCGGTAAATAAAGCTGTAGATTACAAAAAATAAATACACATATTTGAAAGTTCTATACACATAAAACAAACATTTTCTACATAACGAACAAAAAAGAAAATGGATTTTCTGTACGTTTTCTACTCAGAAGCTAGGTCCGCCCCGGTAAAAGCCGAACGAACGGACGGACAGAAAACAATTTCTTCGAAATACTAGCATGAAAAACTTGCACTAACTTTTCGTCAAAGTTAAACAAGTAAATTCGATTCACGTCTCTTAGTCTGAGTTTCCGGGTTGGAAAATGAAAAAAAAGGGGCAAAAAGAAAATTAAATTGATCGGAAAATATAGACAAGTCGTAAACACTGAAAAAATCCCAAGGGAAGAAGATGGAAAAAAAATGTTTCTTTCTCTCGTTTGTATTCTACAAGGAAAATCTGTTTCCTTACGTCAATAAATTTGCGATTGAAGAGCACACTAAAAGTATAATAAAAAAAAATATTTTGTATTAAATATGAAATTGGATCGCATTTTGTGTTTCAGTAATATTTACTAAATATTGTCAAGGGATGTAAGAAACCGTTTCGCAATATTATTCCTCCGGGATTGAATATAAGAACACGATTGTATTGAGTGCTTTTCGTCGGATAAAATATGAAGAAAATTTATGATGAAGCGGTTGATGAGTTATCTATACAATGCCTGCAATCGGCCGAATGATTTTCTTCCACGCAAGTATATTTTCAGTATAGTGCGATTGATATAGGTAAGATATAATATCGAGTACCAGTACTCTCTTCTTGTTCCATTTTCTCTGTCAGTACAATTCATGTCATATTTTTACTCATCCAGCCTATTTCGTTGGGTGCAATTGTTTCTCGCAAAAGTTAACAACTATAGGGTGTTCTATTTTGTGAACTTTAATTGAAATAAAACACAGTAAAATGTTTTTAATATCTTTATTTGAATCTTTCATAAATTTTATAGCATTAATGTTTGAATATGAGCATGTGGCCACTGCGACTAGCGCGTATAATCTGGAAGTCCAATATTCACACACTCTTCGCAGTAAATCAGGCTGTATTTCGGCAATAACGCGTCGAATGTTGGCTTCCAAATGCTCAATAGTTTCTGGCTTATCGGCGTAGACATGAGACTTCACATATCCCCAGAGAAAAAAATCTAATGGCATTAAATCGCACGAACGAGGTGGCCAGTTAACAGATCCATTGCGTGAAATTAATCGATCATCAAAAGTTTCAATTAAATGTATTGCGCGCTGTGTGGCATGTGGCGCATGTCTGCGACATAAATGTCTTCCAATTGAGGCAAGAAAAAGTTAGTAATCATGTCTCTGTACCGCTCACCGTTGACTGTAACGTTCTAACCATCATCATTTTTGACGACATATGGATCAACGATTCCACCGGTCCATAAAGCGCACCAAACGGTGACTTTTTCTGGATGTAATGGCGCTTCGAAAATGGCTTGTGGATTATCATCGCTCCAAATGCTGCAATTCTGCTTATAGCCAAAAGTGTGCTTCATCACTGAACAAAATGAATGTGTGAAAATTGGACTTCCAGATTGCGCCATGTATGCGCAGGCCGCGGCGGCCACATGCCTGAAACCACATTCAAACATTAATGCTATAAAATTATCTTTCAAATAAAGCTATTTCAAGGATATTTAAAACATTTTCTTTCAATTTAATGTTCTGCGCCTTTAAAAAAAAGAACACTTGAATAATATGCCCAATTTACGATTTCTACAAATTTACGAAGCTCAGAGCACATATTAAACTTAAAAGAACTTTCTTCAGAAAATATCGTCGGTTGACACGCAGAGGTGGTTAAGTCGCAAAATGAAAACATCATTGCGCTTTGAAACCGAAATTCACTGTGATAATTAAGCTGGAAGAATTTATATGTCGATATTTTTTCCCATTTTGAATAACTTTAAGCTGGCATATATGAATTTTTAGTATTTTAAAACGTTCTAAAGACAGCAGTAAGCTGATTAAAAAATAAATCCTAATTCCTAAAAAAATTGGAATTGAACACCTCTGCTTGTCAATCGTCGATATGTGAGTAAAGGAATTACGAATTTAGCCATTTTCTGGATGAACTAGCAAAATTTAATAGTTTAATTTTTTCGTACATTCTCCTAGGTATATCTTTTTTCTTTTCTTTTCTTCTTTTTTTCTTTTCTTTTCTATCTTATTTTTATTTTTTTATTTTTCCTTTTCGCTCCTTAAAGTCAGAGTCTTGTTGATTATGCTTAACTTGACTATACGAGAGCAGATTGATAATGACGTGTAAAAATGAAGAAAACAAAATTTCTTCGGCAAAAATTTATTTTATTTTTCAACATTCGTCTCCGTTTGCTCGATACAATTAGTCCAGCGTTGTTCCAATTTTTGGATCCCTTCCAAATAATTAGATTTCTTTAAACCTTCAAAATATGCGTTGGTTTCATTGACGCCGTCACTATTCGATGACCTGGACTTTGGACGGCCTGGACTTTGTATGGTCTCTGTGCTCGTACGGACACGCTTGAATTCTGAAAACCACTTGTAAATCATTGAAATCGATGGTGCAGAATCCCCATAATGTTTATCTATTTTTCTTAGGTTATTTTAGCTGTTTTCCCTTTTAAAAAGTTATGTTTAATCAACACACGAAATTCGTTTTTATCCATTTTTGAAATTTATTAAAAGTTGACTTGCTTACACAGCAGTTTCACAAAAACTGAAAAAGGTATCAGGCTAAGTCTTTGCAGGTAATCTATGTAAGGATGAAGCAGGTAAAAAAAAATACCAACTTCCTTACCTACCTCCTCCTTCTCCATTTTTACACGTCATTATCAATCCGCCCTCGTAGATCAAATTAATGTTCGGGGACCAAACACTGCCTATCTCTCGCTGTATATCCAAACTGAAAATTCTAGCACTTGGCGAATGTAAGGTGTTACCGGGAAGTGAACAGTTTTATTCTGTTTCCGGATATCACCTTATTCCCGGATTCGCACTCTACGTTCGCGAAGATGTGTCTTTCCGATTAGTTCCCAATTTGGGGAACTGCTTCAATCCAGAATTTAATTATACTGAATAAAATTGCTGATGCAAAGACATGCCATGTACTTCTGTTATGAGTATAGAAGCCCAGCAATGACTGCAGCGAACACTTTATTAGAACTGGATGGATTAACGTCAAAAAACGCTGCAAACCATGATGCTAAAATCGCTATCGTGGGCGGTTCCAATGTTCAAAATATTGCCTGGCTTAAACACTCCTGTACTAAGGACCTGGAGGGGCGTGATACTGAGCTTTTTGCCTCTATAAACGGTTTAACACAGCTGGTAGATGAGACTATTCGTTGATCAGATATTACAGGAGATTTTTCCAAACTTCTTGACCTTTTCCTCACCAGCTAGCCAGAGAAATATTTTGTCTCTGTCATATCACTATCGCCAGTTGGAAATACGGATCATTTTTTGATTAGTGCACAATTCCCATTTAAAACACTTACAACGCTGACATTCAAGACACCTCGAAGAAATATATGGCATTTCACAAGAGCCAATTGGGGGGTGCTAAATGCTTTCTTCAATGCCTTTAATTGGAAATTGTGCTTTGATTCCAATGACTGCGATGAAGCTTCGGCTCCGCCGCCCATGCTAACAAAGCTTCCGAGATAACAAAAATCTTACACCTCTTCTATATCTTTTTAGTTAAGAACAATTGGTGTGCTAGTGCTCGAACTCAGGTTTTACGCACATTTACTTTCAGTCTCGCCTCTTTGCATTTAGAATACAACGAGCGAACATCAGCATAATCAAGGTGACTTAAGGTGTTAAATAGTCTCCATTGAAATCCTTTACCTTCTCTATGAATATCTCTGACGAACTCATTTTACTGGGTGATTTTAATATTCCAAGTCTTTCTTGGTCTCTCTCTGACGATAATTCTACTCTCTTAGTTTCTGATTCTTCGTCCTCGCTTGAATGTTTTTTTGTAGATAGTATAACTGCACTTGGTCTCCATCAACTTAGCTTTGTTCGGAATTCCTATGGAAGACAGCTTGACCTAATTTTTTATTCTGACTACTGTGCATGTTCCGTGGATGAGAGCTTAACTTCAATTACTACCATTGATGTCTTGCACCCTCCTATTAATATTTTTGTTATGGTTGACGAAGAGCATATTGTTAGCCCTAGTGAGAAGGAGCTTTCTTTTGATTTCAATAAAGCAGATTTTTCTCGGTTGGACTACCTTATCTCTAACTTCAACTTTAATGAAATTCTTGACAATCCTGATTTTGAAGGTGCTGTAGTTGAGTTTTATTATGTTCTGTATCAATTTTTTGTTACTACAGTTCCTTTTACCTATCGCAGGAACATTTCATCGTCGTACCCTTGGTATACTAACGAGTTGCGCGTAATTCGCAATGCTCGTAATGCTGCCTGGAAGAGGTACACTAGGACGAAGAATGATACTGATTTTTGTCTGTATGAGGAATATTATGACCTTTTTAAGGATTTATCTACTCGCTTATATTCTGAGTATTTAATTAAAATGCAGTCGGATATTATTAGAGATCCCCTGAAGTTTTGGAAATTTGTTAATAGTAAGCGTAAATCAGATGGTTATCCAGCTTCTTTTCAATTCCTGGGCAACGATAGTAATGATCAAGTTACTATTTGTAATTTTTTCGCCACATTCTTCAGTGGATCTTTTACTAGTAGTAGCTTTTCCCCTGATATGGCGTATTTTGATGACTTTAGAGAAACTACTTCGACTACTTTGTCTGATTTACCAATTTATAATGATATAGTCAATCACATCTCCCGCCTTAAAGATGTGTCTTCTCCGGGCCCAGATGGTGTTCCTGCTGTTGTCCTTAAGCGTTGTTGTCTCTCTCTTGCTGAACCACTCTCTCACCTTTTTCAAAGATCCCTAATAACGGGGATTTTTCCAAATGTGTGGAAGTCGTCCTTCATCATACCTACTCATAAAAGCGGTGCAAAATCTGCTGTTGAAAATTATTGGCCAATAGCTAAACTGTCGGCTATTCCTAAACTATTTGAGTCTATAGTGTATGAATGCATGTCGTTTCACTGTAAATCAATAATTTCGAGTAAACAACATGGTTTTGTTAGGAATAGATCCACTGTTACTAATCTCATGGAGTTTACGAATAAATCTATTTTGGCTATAGAGGATGGTAAGCAGGTGGATTGTGTATACACTGATTTTAGTAAGGCCTTTGATAAATTGCCCCATTCAATAATTTTGTTAAAACTAAGATTGTTGGGTTTTCCGACATGGTTTATAAATTGGATTAAGTCTTATCTATTTGATAGAACCTACCAGGTTATCTTTCGTGATTGTACGTCTAAGCCATTTACTGCGCTTTCTGGGGTCCCTCAAGAAAGTCATTTGCGACCACTTCTATTTATCCTGGCCATTAATGATGTAGCCTCTGTTTTCAAATATTCGGAAGTACTCATCTATGCTGATGACATTAAAATCTTTAGGTCTATTAGTTCTAGCTCAGATAATCTTCTTCAGGAGGATTTGTTAAATTTTAGTAACTGGTGTCGCAATAATGGCCTTCGATTGAATTTGGATAAATGTCATGTAATGTCATTTACTCGGAAATTCTCACCGTTTGTAGTAACTTACAGTCTCAATGACTGTATTTTAGATCGTGTTAATTCAGTTATTGACTTTGGCATTACATTTGACCAAAAGATTGATTTTGGCTTGCATATAAATAAGATTGTGCAAAAGGGTAATTCTATGCTGGGTTTCACCACTCGTTTATCCAAGGAATTTAACAATTCCTTTGTTAGGTTGAGTCTGTATAACACCTTTGTCAGATCTCATCTTGAGTATGCTTCTCAAGTTTGGTCTCCCTATTATGATGTACATATTGACAGAATTGAATCTATTCAGCGCAAATTTGTGAGAATAGCATTATGTCACCTTAATTGGAATGACAGAGTTCGTCTTCTTCATTATATTGACCGACTTCAGTTGTTAAATATGTCATCACTCTCGAGACGACGTGAAGTTGCTGACGTAGTTTTTGCTCATCAACTTCTCACTGGGGTGGTTGATTCCTCCTCACTTTTGGGTTTGATGCAATTTGCTGTTGGTCAATTTTTACCGAGGCATCCTAGATTGTTGCAGATTCACTTTCACCGGACTAACTATGGTATGAGTGAACCGATCTCGCGCAAGAGAAGTTAACGAGAATATTGATGTATTTGACTTCTCTATAAATAAAGTATGTTTAAGACGCAGACTTAACGCTAGTTGACACTAATTCATGTTAGTTTTTGTATATTTACTGTGCTCTGTTTATTAATGTATTGGTGTAGGGATATTGACGTTTGTTTTGTCCCTTCATTAAATGATGAGCCAAAGAATAAAATGATTTCCATCTTTTATACTTGGAATCGATTTTATGGCAATTCCTTGCATTAAGGAATCCTGATAGTGATAGTCTACTTCCAATGCAGCTTTCAAGATGTCATTTATGGTAATAAACAGGGCTGGTGATAATATGCAGCATTGTCTGACACCGGTTCGCACAGAGAAGCTCTCAAACAGGTCTCTTTTATGTAAGGCGAGACACCTTGCATCTTCGTAGGATTCTTTAATTAAGGATGACCGCTACGCCATTTTTGACTTCACTCTTGAACCAACGTACAGAATGGTGTTTCCACTCGGGTTCGCTCTTTTCCTGATCCTGTCCACCTGGCCTCGCACTTATTGGCGATGCATGGACCGAGCGGCTCCAGCCCTTCCCGCGTCATTCAATGGTCGACCGTTCCAGAAACCACTCAAAGTCCGTTTCCGAATGCCAAAACTTGTTACCGTAGAATCCGTCCGTATCTGGGGCGCAGTATCCGTTTCACATATCAGTTAGGTTTTAAGATCACGAGTGATAAGCCAGACAGTGAGTGTCCATTTGCTATTTTTAGGGCAAGCAGGAGTGGCTGTGGGTGAGTTCTAGAGCCCCATCCTACAGAGGGATGGTTAGCTCAGGTCCATGGAGTCGCTATTCTCCAAAAATAGTTGCATGAATTGGTAAAACCTCATCCTACAACTACCCCCCTGCGGGGGATGGTTGTGCACTAAAGCTGAAATGATTGTAAAGATAAATTTATTCATTTTATTCCTTTGAGTTTTGTATAATGTTAACGAAAAAGTTGGTGAAAACACTTGTTTTCCTCCATTTCCAGTCGCTACTAATTAAGAAATATTTGCAATATTCAAAGAACACGACAAACTCATCTAATGTAATATGAACTACATTTACTCTTGATTAGAATTCATAGAAAAGTTGTATTTTCCCTGAAAAGGGGATTCACCATATTCGTTTACAAGGCAGATACTTTTTAATTAGTAGGACGAATTTATCATAATCGACTTTTACGTCAACATTATGGGCTTTCCAAAACTTGGAAGAAACTGAGAATAAATTAGGAAATTAGAATTTTATGCTGGCATCGATTATCGATTTTTTTTCTAATGAAGTTAGTTGTGCCCTTTAAACTAATAAACTGTGCAATCTCGCACTTGCACCTTGCACCATATTACATAGAATTTTTGCAAGAACATTTTTTAGATGGGGCAATGAAATATGAGACATATCCGATTGATTAGTCAATATCTCGATTCTTACTTATCGCCAGATAAGATAAAAGTCTGAATATACACACGATTAAATGACGAAATCAATTTTTTTTTTCGATTACAGCAAAATTCAGCTACTGTGTAACGTAATCAAAGAATCGTTTGTTGCAGCACATAAATTCATTCAAATCCAGACACAAACTTTTATGACATGAATAAACAAATTATTATTTTTTTTTTTTTTCAAATTCAAAATCACACCACGTAAACAGGAAGCAATGAAAACTAAAAGTTTTTTTGTATGTTAACAAATTTGCATTGTAGGTTATTTATAAACTAGGAGTGACTGCCAGTAAATCAACAATACTGTAGATACGCAAAGAATCGTTTCGGAGGAAAAAACACGCAATGATAATCGTGATAAATGTAAATAAACAAGGACAAATCCCAACGTACCTGATAAAAACTGTAATTGTTTGCAATCGGATCCCCGTGAGCCTTAGTATGTTGATACCACGAATAGGCCCGTTTCGCTGGCGATATCAAAATCGTAACGATTTTCGCATGCGGAAGTAACGCATGCGAACGCTTCGGTACCAGATCCCCATCGAAGTATGTGGCCGACTTCTCGAACATGTATTTCGCGGAATTGTTGGCCTGAACCGGAAAGAAGCCCATATACCAGTCCAGTCCGCGATAGTAATTGTTGCCGTTGAAAAACTGAATCTCCTCGAATGTGTCCGGGCTGGGCAGGTTACTGGCGATGGCCGGGTGCAAACTTAAAAACGAATAAAGTGCAGTTGTGCCGGTTTTTTGCGGTCCAATGACTAGAAATTTCGGCAATGAATCACAGCTTTTATTCTTCGACCAGATTTTTATGTGGCGCGGGTCGTCGCACGGATTTCCCCACACGGGGTCGACCTCGTCGGGATGCAGCCGGAAGTAGGTTTCGCCTAGCTGGAAGGGCGGTGCCGAGCTCAGGTTCAGATTGGTCCAGCATCGCAGAAACTTAATGACCGACTCGAACGTGTAGAGCGCCAGTCTGTCCGATCCGTAGTTCGACATGTGTGTCATGAATATATTAATGGGATTATTTACAATTGTTTGGAACAGCTCGCCACCCTGTATGGATTCGTCGAGCTTATCTCGTCCTCCCGGATACCGATCGATGTACATGGTGTGTGTAAACAGACCGCACGTTTGTCGCGGCAGGACCATGATATTCCGATGGATGAATCCTCTACGGAGTCGCGCTGGTCGCAAATGAGGATACTCCTCGGTCGAGGTTACTTTGATATTCCACACTTTCTTCCACGCGGCGTAGAGCAATTCGTGGGCCGGATACACGCCGGAGTGATGTGGCGAAACGGAGTAGCCCGAGTTGATGGGAATTCCTCGGTCCTTGGCAAATGCATAGTTCAGCTTCATTTCGTTCATCAGAACTGTGAGATTGTCGTACAAGTGCGGTTGCTGATGGTTCCACATGTGCGAGAACCAATTGAACTCCTGCACATTTCGCAACAACATATCATCGCCGAGATTCTCTTCCCGTGTGCCGTGATGAAAGTACTTCCCTGAGAAGCCCAGATTAAACTTAAAGCCAGGTACCATGTCGGCGATTCGCTTCTGCGTTACAATCAGCGCTTGAACGTCGTCGGGACGCAACCGCGTTCCCTTTTCGCCCACAAAAATATCATCGACATCGACGAGCATCATTCGATTAAGACTAAGACTAAGCTGCCCATGGCTAAGGTACGAAAGCGCGTCCAAAAGGAGTAAACGATGCAGCCAGAAGCGTAGACCGCTACCGAAAAAAATCCGCTGAATTCCATCCAAACGGCCGTGATCCTGCAGAACGGTAGCCAACGGTGGCTGTACTTGACCACTGTCCGTCGGATAATCCTGGGCGTTACGCTGTGCCCATTCGAGCGGCTCGTACGTGGAATGATTGTGTTGGAATATGGCCCAATCGTCGCCCGGCAACGAACCCCATGCCGTATCACCAGCTCGCGTTAGCCGCAATACCGGCGATCCTGGATTTAAGCTGGCATCGCGTAAGCGAAGATTTGTATGGACGAAGATCGGAAAGCCGCGCAATTGAGCTGCCACAAGTGTCTCTTCGCTGGGACTAACGAATCCCACAATTCCAACGGAATACTCGCGACAATATTTGTCCAGCAGTTCGCGATTCCATTTATCCATGTTCAGGTATTTGTCGAGATTTTCGAAGACAATTACGCCGTATCGACCTTTATCTAAATTTGTTAGTACGGGAAGGCTTTTGCCGGCCACTTCGATTTTGTATCTGAAAAATAAAGAAAAGGATTTTAATTAGAAAAAAAAACCGTTTTGAGGAAAATTGTGGGTAGCGTGTTGGTCTTGTAATGCGAAGGTCGTGAGTTCAAATCCTGGTCGACGCAATATTAACTCCAGAACATTGCCTGCTTGGATATACCTTGGTCACCTCAATCTACGAAAATGAAAAATTCGTAGAAAGAGTGTTGTGCGAAGGGCTAACAAACCTTCCACAATAAGTAATGAAAAATGTTAAGGAACCTGAATGTCAGGAGGCCAAGATCTGATTTGGGCTGTCCCGCCATTGTTAAGTAGAAGAAGAGAATGTGGTTAAAAACTACTGAGACAGATCAAGTGCAATTGGATCATAATTCAAAGGTCCTATTTATCTTAAAAATTCGGTCGTTTGTAAAACGATACATTTTCCGAAATTGTGACATTTGTAAGAGAGGTAATAGAAGGGGTGGATTGGGCCGATTTTTAAACTGCGTATCAAAACACACCATATTTATACTCTACATGAAATCTGAGAGTATTTAAGTTTGCCACAAAGTTCATAACGCAAGGATATACGAATCGGAGAGAAAAAAAGAATGATACAGAAGTTCATATTATCACTCAAAAATCTGAAAATCGGATGTCTGTCCGTCTGTCCGTGTACTCTCTAGCTCGAAAGCGCGTTGAGCTAAAAAGTTAAAATTTTGTTAACATCGTTGTCGTCAAAAAGCAAGGTTAAGTTCGTGAATGGGCCAAATCGCTCCAACCCTTCTACCCCTCCCATAGAAAATGACACATTTTAAAAAATTTACAATAATCTGATTTACGAGATACTGATTTAAAATTTGGAACATATTATTTTTATGGTAATTTCGGTATAAAAATTATTTGATTCCCCTTTCTCCCCTTTTCACCACCCCCATACAAACTGTGCTATTTCATGACATACTACATAAACCAATTTACTCTGTACGTATAAAATTTATCGAGATGAAATTGTGGACTCAATTAGTATTATAAGAAAGGTCGAAAAAAATTAACTGATTAGCTTTACTCCTTCTACCCCCTCTCATACAATACGATAGAATTTCATAACTTTACTAAAAGTAGAGTTTCTTGAATGTTACTGAACTGCAATATATATCAATTGGATGATAATCATTGTTGATTCTTAAAAAATCACCAAAAATCGAACGCAAGTACACCGATTGTTATTAATGGACAAGATGTTGAAGAGGTGCAATATTTTTGTTACCTCGGAAGCCTTGCCAGAATGGACGGCAGAGCCGGAAAGGATATTGAGGCTCGTCAAGTCTTCGGTATCCTTTCCCCTTTCTGGAGGTTAAGAGAGATCTCCTTTCGCAAGAAGCTGCGAGTTTTTGACGCATGCGTCGAAAAGGATGTTGAGGCTCGGTTAAATAAAGCTCGTCAGACCTTCGGTATCCTTTCCCCTTTCTGGAGGTTAAGAGAGATCTCCCTTCGCACGAAGCTGCGAGTTTTTGACGCTTGCGTCAAATCCGTGTTTTTATATGGTTGTACTACGTGGAAAGTGACCGTTCGACTTATCAAGAAACTACAGACTTTCGTGAACCAATGCCTCCGACACATTTTAGGAATATTCTGGCCAAGTGATCTCCAACGACGAACTTTGGAGTACAACTGACCAGACTAAAATAGGTATTGAGATTCAAAGGCGGAAGTGGCAGTGGATCGGTCATACTTTGAGGAAACCAGAGCGAAACATCGCCAAACAGGCTCTGGATTATAATCCTCAAGGAAGACGTCGGGTTGGTCGACCATGTAACACATGGAAGCGAGCAGTTGAGCAGGAGGCCATAGAAATAAACAAGTCCCGGCAACAGCTTATGGCCGATGCTCAGGATCGCGCCTTGTGGAAGAGAGTTATTTCTGTCCTATGCCCCTATAGGGGGTCTTAACAGGAATTTGATTGATTTTGGAAAACGGTGATTTCACTATTTTTCTCGGCCGGATTTTAACTATAAACACATGATCTGAACAGAAAAAAAATGAATAACGAAAAAAAAACCACTTAGATCGACCCGACAGGAAGGCAACATTTTTAAAATTAATGTGTAGGGCACTACTGAAAAATTGAACTGTCGGAGTAAGTGAAAACGTCAAGAAGCCCGGACATTTCTTTATTTTCGTATTAATTTTTTAATTTGTGCTTCCGGTAGGCTGAAAATACTTAATAAGTAGTGTCGGATCGATCCACTAAGTGTTTTTTTTTGTTTTTTCATTATTTGTTTTCTGTTCCTATCATGTGTTTATATTTAAAATCCCGACGAGAAAATGGTGAAATCGCCGTTTCAGAGACTAGAAAATCAGTTTTCAAAATGCAATTTTCGTTATTTCCCGCGTGGAAAATCGGCAAAAAACGTACCGACCGCGCCTTCAAATTTCTTCATTTATTGTTGGTAGTAAATAATAAATACCGTTAAGATTTTTTAGTGGATTTTGAGGTTTCCCTTATAACGAAGTTATTCTCTTCACAATATCATTTTATTTACGTTAGTCTTCAAAAAGATTTTCTACTTAGAAGAGGTATGACTAAAACATAGGACTTGGCATCATTGTCTTGATACACGTACTAGGCCAACGAAATCAAGAGCGATTCACAAGCGATTTCTTGTTACATATGTATGTGTAGTTATGGGACACAAGAGGCGATTTTATTTGAATTGCAAAACTGGCTTACCCATCCCTGCAACATGATGCGGCGGTCATTTCAAATAAACGAGTACCTAGTATCGAATAAAATGTAACGACTACTTTCGATAAAGTAACGAATAACTACTGGTATCGAAAAGTAACGAAACTTGACAGCCACTAGTACTAGCGGGTGTCAGTGGAAAGGATCTTATTGAAATATGGACTAACATTGCCATATGACGTGCAAATTTGAAGAAAAATCAATGCGAAAAATAATTATTACGATCCACTGACTCTTATTATCAATTTCAAGACAAAAATCTCGAAAATGCAACAAATCATAGTTTTGTTTAGTTATTTTCAAAATAAATAACAACAATGCAAACTTCAATTAATAATAACTACACTGCAACTCTAATTTGTATTGAATTCTGAATTTTTACTTTCAATACTATGAATTAATAATATCTTCAACCGTCATAATCTTCTGCAATTTACATTTTAATAGACCGCTACTTTATAATTCCATCGATTGAAAAAAAAATAACAAAAACAAAAACCTGATTGCTTCCACAATTTTTACGATTTTTTTATTGAATCCCTGAAACTTTCCTATTAAAAATTCATAAAGGATTTTTAGTCCCTTTTTTTATCGGTTTTGTTAGTGAATTCCGTTTGAGTATATCAACAATAATCATGAAAATTTCATCCTGACCTAAGCGAATATTGATTTAAAAGATTTCTGTTCCTTGCCGGGACAGTTTGCAAGCTTAGCGTTGGGTATCCAATAAAAGATTGATGCAAGGCTTCTTTAAGAAGAATCATTCATTGTTATCTGCTTAGAGGTGATTTCCGAGAAATCTCTTAAACCATTCGAGGGATGAGGTCATAATACATTTTTACACAGGATATTCAATATTCGTTCAAGCTTATGAACTATAGGTATGTAGGAACGCTATCGCAAATAAGATCTGAATAAAGTTTTATGCGCGAATCTCAAAGGAAAACTCTGACTTAACGAGGTCTTGAATTCGATGAATATTTAAATGTACACTGAGTTTCGGGGAGAATATTTCCTAATCCGATTTAATCTTACGAATTTAGAAGCAGCGAATCGACAAGATTGTCGATCTGTTCGAATCGACATGATGAATTCAATTATTAGATTTGCACTTTTGTTTGTTTTCTATCTTCATTCATAAAATGTGAAAGCCCATAATCGTATTGATAATCCATGTTCCAGTTCAAATCGAACGTTTAATCCCCTTTCCTTTCGAGTCGGTTGATTGCAACCTTAAGATCAATTATGGTTGATTACGATGAGGGCGATAATTCGACCAAATCAAAAGCAATTGCAGCAGAATTTCGAAATGTCATGTGATTTTGTTCAAACGCTTGTCTTGAAATCGAACATGAAATTGATTAATCGATGATTTTAAGCGCGGTGGTGGTGATAGCCTTAATTAAAGTTGTCACACGATCGTAAATTATAAGAACGTTATAAACTTTCTATAGTAACATCAAAGGGACAGTAGTTCTATAGTTCCATCGTGTATGGAATGTTGCTTTTGTTCATGCCTATGCCGTTCTTATCGAATAATATACCAGTCGATGATATTGTTGATTTTTCAACGATATCACCGATAGGAACGCTTACAAACTTACAGAAAATGGTGATTGATTATCAGCAATTATGTACAAATGATTACGGCATAAAGGCTTTGCTACTTAAGTAAATAGTCGATCAATTTATTACGGGTTAGTCGGTAATTGATTGATGTATTATATTGTTAAGACATCTTGTAAAAATACTACGAATGATATACGTTAAACATAGCAAACAGTAGAAAAGCCTACGCAAATTATATTTAAAAACTAGCAATCGCCCGCGACTTCGTCCGCGTAAGAATCGCAAAACATAAACCTATAAAGCAATTTTTGAGAATGTGGTTAGTAATACATTATGTGGAATTTGTAATCTGCTTAGTTTAATGGCTCTTTGAACACAATGCTTTGTATTTTGTTGGAATCAGAACCATAAATTATGAAGAATGAAACCATGATACTCTCATTTGCATGTGACAGGCTCGTGATCAAATCAACACCGTGATTTCAGATCATATACGTATTGAAGAGCGTTAAGGACACGTAAATAGTTGTAGCTTGTGTTAATTAAAAAATGCCCAAATAAAATAACATTTAGCTTAAAAACGTGACAGGACTACGATTGTACGTAAAGCCCAACCATACGATATTATAGATGAAATCGAAATTTTCTGATCTTAAGAAATTTTGTATGGGGAGTGGTAGAAGGGATGACAGCAATGAAATAATTTGTTTCACATCACGCTAGAGTAACTATAAAAATGCTTTTTACCAAATTTAAGCTTCAAAAATTGAATAGACACTGAAAAATTAGTGCGTTGTTTTTTAGTGAAATTGTGAAGTTTATATGGGAGGTGGTAGAAGGAGTGGGAGGTTTATTGTAATTTTTTGAGAAACAACTATAATCATCATGCAACTGATATATTTTAACTATCAGATCAGTAACTTTCATACTTTTCAGGAAAATCGAATTTTAGAAAAGATTTGAAATTGTGCCACATTGTATGAGAGGGGGTAGAAGGGGAGAATGTTATCAGTTTACTTTTGCCTGACATTAATTATAATACTATTTAAGGATTTAGTGCACGATTTGAGCTCGATAAATGTTATACGTCCTGAGCAAATTGGTTTATACTATTTTATGAAAAAGTGCAGTTTGTATGGGAGGTGGTAGAAAGAGTGGAGGGATTGAAATAGTTTGTATACCATAGATCATATTTATGATAAAAATTATGTATTCAAAATTTCAAATTATTCGCTTCTATGGTTTTCAAAAAATTATATTATTATATATTTTTGAAAATGAGTCATTTTGTATGGGGGTAGAAGGCGTGGGGGTATTGAAATAAGACAGATTACATCTCGGTACCTTATATACTGTGAAAGTATCATTAAAATCGGTTCAGCCGTTTTTGCGTGAAAGCCGGAAAGACAGACAGACAGAGAAAATTTTTAAAAACGTTTGTTTCTGCTTAGTTATTGCTAAAATAAAGCAAAAAACTCACTTCAAGCCATTTATAAACAAATGACAGACAGACACTACAATTATATTTATATGTATAGTAATAGATTAATTAGAAGAAAAAATCAACTACCAAAGTGTTAGTCGAGTGAAGTGTGCCATGGATTAACCGATTAATTGGATTAGTAATTGAAAAAATGTCACACTCGTATTCAATACTTTTAAGTATCGCATTGGCACGCTTCCGTTTCGATTGAAACATAACTGAAATATTTTTGCCTGAAGTTGAGTTTTAGTAAGATATCGTCCCACATTGCAGATTGGTGCGATTAATAATGCTTCACAGAAGTGTAGCATCAACTTGACTTTAAATCTAAATTTTTTTCAGCAGACTTATTTGATTTGATCAAAAGAGTCTGTTGTGATGCCAAAGGATCTCAAAAACCATAGGCCTACACGGTGGACCAACCAGAGCTTTCTGTGAAGCTCTGAAGGCTCCTGACTTCCGTATCTGCATATGCCTAAGTGCCACTTTCTCTTTCTAGAGAGCAGGACAAGTGCCTAATACATGAAAAATCATTTCTTCCTCTTCCGCATCTTTACAGCTCCTGCAAAGGTCATTAAAAGAAAGGCCAAGAATCTCAACATGTCTTCCTATCAAGCAGTGTCATGAAACGATATCTCCTGCGGAGGTATCTCCTTTCTTAGCGAGATCAGTTCGTCAGAGCGTTTTAGATCCAGTACTGGGCAATCTACTACTACTGCAATGGCACTACAGTCCAAATCGGGCCTTGGCCTCCTGACCTTCAGGTTCCTTAACATTTTATTTGTCATTGTGAAAGGGTTGTTAGTTTTTCGCACAACCCTCTATATACGAATTATTATTTTCGTAGATTGAGATTACCACGCAGGCAGTGTGCTGGAATTATGCATCGACCGGGATTCGAACTCACAACCTTCGCATTGTAGACCAACACGCTACTCACTAGGCTGCACCCTAGGCAAATCTGTTTGGTGATATTACATGTAACACCATTCGCCTATCTGGTGTTGGCTTTGCTAATTGCATTCAACTTAAGTTGCAGCTTATAACTTACGAGAGGCATTCTCAGCTTCTCTTTTTCAGACTGAATCTGCAAGGTGGTCCCGTGCCGGGCAAGTACGTCAGCCTAGCCAGGGCTGGTCCTACTAAGGTGCACTTGGCACACCGAAATCGGGCGGCATCATTTTAAAGCGCCATTTATGATACAAATTCGTACAGGATCTCTTAACGTCAGTTATTCTTTTATATGAACCACGTGTCACCATGTATCTCGGTCAATGCGATTTTCAGCATAGAAAATGCAACACATCGAATGCACACTTCAGCAGGCTTTTCGAGCTTTTTATATGGCTGCCGCCCCAGGCACTTGCAGCAAGAGATGTGCAATTCCGCACTTATTCAAATTACCGCTTTTACATCAAGGGCCTGATGTCACTTTCTAAAATATCGGGGGCACACTAGAGATGTGTAGTTCACGGACGAACTAGTTCATTTGAATTCACAACTTCGAACTAAGCGAATTATTCACTGAAATTTTCGCACTTAGTCCGAAATGAACTGGTAGTGAGTAAAGTCCGAAAGTCTGCGTATTCGCTTAACAATTTACTGTTCACCTACAACCTCATCGTTTATCATATTCACAAAAGCAGCATTTATGCCGAAAGTGTTATCGCTAACTCAATACGATCGTTTCTCAACTCTGGTGTAGCGAACGAACTACATTTTGTATGGCTGTACGTTGTATTTTGGAAATAAACTGATCAAGCTGGCGCACTGATTGCTATAACATGTTTGTTTAGTTCACGAACGAGCTATGAGCTCAACACGATCGCATCTCGCGAAAAAATGTAAGCGTTTAGTTCGAAGACAGACCATTCAATTATTTGTGTATCGAACTAAATCAGACTGGTGAAATTTTTTACGTTCAGTTCACGAACGAACTATCACTTTCTTCTTTTTCTTTTTTTGTTATTCTTATTTACTCAGTTGTATATATTTCGAGAACGGATGTTCGGACTGAGTCGGGTGCTACTTTTTCCTCTTATTCGACAGGAAACATACAAATCTAAAATTCAGTTGATTCAATTCTTTGCAAAAAATGATTTTTTTAGTTTCTTGCACAAATTTCGAGAACGGCTGCTCGGTTTGAATCAGGTGTGATCTTCTTCGTATTACTTAATTTTTTTTGACTGTAGGTATCAGCAAAAAACTCAATTTAGCAGGATTCTTGAATCGAGTCGGGTTTATTTTTTATCTATCTTATTTTCTCTTTTTACTCGAGATGTCAGTGAAAAAATTAACTTTACAAATTTTTGCATATATATCGCTCGAATCGAGTCGCGCATGACAATTTTTCCTCTCTCCTTTTTTCTGTACCCGAAATTCCTGGAAAAGGCTGAGTATTGCAGAAACGATCCTCTCTAAAGTATCGTCAACGAACTAAAAGAATAACAAAAAGTATTAGTTCTTTTAGTAAATAAGAACTAGTGAACTAGTTCAGCAAAAGTAATTATTTTGCCCATATATAGGGCAAACCTCTAATATACATGTAACAACTATGATTCACTATTCCAACACTGATGAAGTTTGCACCAAAATAACGCACATGGCTCTCTCGCGCATGTACAAAGTGGGGTCCCAGGGTGATCATGAGCCAAATAATCCGAAATCAGCCAGTAGTTTTTCCGTCGCTCCGAGGCTGACTGTGACAATGACTTGATTACTGTGACGAATGAGTAAAAACATTAGATTTTTGCAGATGAAATGAGGACTTTGCTAGTGAAATTTCAAACAACTTAACCTCTTGTAAAACTTAATTTTATTACTGAGAATAGGTACCAGCAGATGCAATACACTTCTCCCAACGAGATACAAGTGCATTTATGCCAATTTCGTAGAAGTCCGACTTTTTACACTGAAGAAATTCCTCGAAGGCATTTTTGATGGCTGCTTTGTTATTAAATTATTTCTCCGCCAAAACATGATCCAAATGTTTAAAAAAGTGGTAATCGATTGGCGAGAGGTCTGGTGAATATGGTGGATGAGGAAGAGTCTCATACTGCAACTCGTTTAATTTTTTGACCGTCATTCTTGATAAATGACGTCATGTTTGTCTCAGTAAGCTCATGCGGAACCCACTTATCAAGCTTTTTGACTTTTGCAAGCTGTTGCAAGTGCCGGGAAACTGTCGAATAGTATACGCCCAGTTTCTCTGCAATATCCCTTACAGTTTGACGTGAGTCAGACTCCTCTAGTTAACTCAGCTCGTCGTTGTCTATCGATGGTCCTGGCTGACCACATGGCTCACTTTGAAGGGTCATATCTCCTGATCGAAATTTTTCGAACCATCGCCGTGTAGTTCGTACTGTGTCAGCTCCAAATGCCCTGTTGATGTTTTTGGTTGCCTCGTAAAAAAAGGTAACCGTTTTTGACTCGATTCCATGTTTTTTTTTTTTATTTTTTTTTCTTTACGATCTCAAAGAAGCCCCAAACTGAAATGATTCCAAGGCCAAATGTAGGAGTATTTATACTTCAATATTCATTACTACCAGAGCCACCTGGCGGCAGTTTAAGAGATGAAAATCGTAACTAACTTCACTTCATCGCGAAAGTCGCCATTTCATTTGCAAAAACCTAATATATTCAAAGTGTTCTTCGCAAGGATACAAGACCTAGATTTATTGCGTAGATAAGGGCTTAGTCTTAAGCCCACAGATTAGGTTCCCAATGACCCTACGTGCTTACATCAAGACTATATCCTTGCTCATTTAGCCAGAGACGTAAGGAGGCTTACGCCAATTTGGAGAGGTGAACATAAGTATGTAGAAACTTCAGACTCTGGGTCATTACTACGTTCAATTTCTACCACTGCGACGTTCGCTTCTTCCGGATCGAAAGCAAAAAGTTCATCCTCACTGAGCGGATGGGAACTAAGATGCTCGTACGCCATCTGCGAGCCCGATAACTGTGAGTCTTGTTTGCTGATTCAGTTCTCTGATCGGCACGCTGGATTAGCTTTACCTTTACCTTGGCGCCATCCACCATATCCACACACCGGTGGAGAGCCAGAATGGTCCGCATGATGTCTAGGAAACTTTTCTATTAAAAATTCATAGAGGGAGTTGGCTGAAAATCTACTTTTAGCCTTCCTCCAGCGCTCATGAGTAATGCTTCCGTATGCATCACTTTTATCGATGATCGCCACTAGAAGGCAATCCTTAAGAAAGTCGCTAAAGGAACTTAACATACGCCCGGTACCGGTGCTACCTGTCTTCGGCCTCAGTGCTTCTTTAGGGGACTCACCCAGAGACTGCGTACATTTAACCGCCTAGGGAGAGTCCATACATTCAGCGATCATTTTGGAAGGTGGAACATTTTTCAAATGATGTTGATAGTATATTTTTCCGAAATGAATATTGTTATTGTTATTAGGATGAAATACACAAAATATTAGCTTTTTCAAAAAGAAAAAGGAAAAAAAAGAACAAGCATTGAATCTAAGTTTCTAAAATCAGGACTTTTGTATGAGATATGGTACGAATAGTGTGGGGATTAGTCGAATGTAGCCCATTAATAAAATGAAAGCGCCTTCGGTAAAAGAAATAAACAATTTTTTGTGATAACTAATTTTGCTATTTACATTCTTATCATTATACCATTGACACATTACCCATCATCAGGACGAAAACCATCATTTTGACAGCAAATTACAATAGACATTTAGTAATGAAATAGGTGGACTTAAAAAAATGTTATATGTCTGTAATTTTAAATCATAACATCAGTAAATAGTAAATAGTTTCACATAGAAATTCTTAAGCAGTAGTAATATCATTGCTTGGATTTGAAAAACACAACTCGAGTTTATTAACAAAAAAAAAAATTCTGAAAGATGAGAAGTTTTTTCCTAAAAACAGTACCAATGAAGCTAGAGAGTCCTTTTCGGCTCCGCCGCCTTGGCTGATTATGCTTCCGAGGTAACATAAACCTTGCACCTCTTCCACATTTCCTCCGTTAAAGACAGTCGGTGTGTTCAGTTCTCAGACCTCTTTGCATTTCGACATTATACCATTGACACATAGCGGTCCTAATTATAATTTGGCTAATTCGTAATTTAGCTCGTCTTCATCGTTAGTAGATTGGCGACACACATCACTTTGCTAATTAAGAAGAGCCACTCACTCATCTGTCATATTTTTAAAAAGTTGAATTGCATAGCTAATAGGCAATCAAATTTTGCAAGGAAGGCGACAAAAGAAGAAAAACGATCCTTTGTCCTGTTTTAGAACCGTTTGCGAGTCATCTTTCCTGGCTAGGCGTTTAAATCACGATTCCAAGATTTTGTATAATTCAGAGCTGTCAGAAAATGACTTTTCTTCTCTCTTGCACGACGAAGCTTTTATGAAAGCTCCAACTCTAGTACTACATTTTTCATCGTTATAGCCTAAATTATGAGAAAAATGAGAGGATTTAGCTAAATGAGATGATTTAGCTGAGAGCATGACGAGATGATTTAGCTGCTAAATAATCACTATTTTGGTAATTTAGCTAAATAAGCTTGTGACACACAGCCGTTTAATTATAATTTTGGCCTTAATTATAATTTAGCTGCGCTATGTGTCAATGGTATTAGAATCTAATCCCGAACAGTTATACGCAAGGAAATACACGTCATTAGCATAATCAATGTGATTAACGTAGGCAATTTGGTCACCCACCTTCCCGTGCAGCTTTCAACATGTAATTTATTACCCTTAGAAACAGGGCTGGTGATAATATGCAGCCTTGTCTGAAACCCGTTCGTACAGAAAAGCTCTCGCACATTTAGTACGAGCGAGATTTTTTTCTTCGTAGGATTCTTAAAAAAAAATCCTATTCTTACGCATTATTTTAAATAAATAAATAATTTAAAATAAAAGAAAACCTTGAAATAAGCCCTAATTCCCACTTTAATTTGCATTTCAAATTTTCTAAACTAAGAAACGTTTGAAGTGAATATTTTATAAACGCTACTCATAAGATTTTCATTTCCAAATTTCTATCTATAATACCAAAGACTTTGTCATTAATTTTATTACAATTCTTTTGTATTGTCTTGAAGAAACCATTTTTCTTAAGTATCAATAAAAGATTCTTCTAAAAGTTGTTTTGAAACTCCTTGCGAGAACGAATTTCACTTTAATATTTCAGAATCCTATCTGGGTGGATGTAGGTTGTACCGTTCTCAGCTCTATAGTTGGACGAATTTCAGATATATTGTATGTATATACACTTTGACTATGGCACTTTTATATGGAAATTGTTTCACGAATTGCTGGTATTTAAGTTGGTTTACGTGTAGAGCTAAAAATGAAATAAAGCTTTTCCTGTGTTTTCTTTTTGTTTGAATACACACAAACTTTATGTTAATCGTAAATTGTATAAAAAAAAACCCCGAAAATAATAAAGTAGCAGCATTTATGGGGAACGTTTATTAAGTTCTTGTCGGCTCGAAGAAGAATCGAAAGTAATTAATTAAAATGATTTTAAAATAAATGAGGGAAAAAAATTTGTCAGGAAATATTACATGTCATTTCCTTTTCATTGTAATTTATAAAAGGATATGCACTGGCATTAAATCGATACTTTCCCGTAAGAACATCGTAAACAACAAAAATTCAATTATTCACGAGGCATCAAAAATGTCTGACGATTGTTCAAAATCACAAAAGTAATACGACAAGAAAAAAGGTCCGTTTTTAATATTGTAAGAGAAATAATAGAAAAAAAATGTCTTCTTCATTTTTAATATGAATTTTTAAGTTTATTTAAGACTATAAAATGTCAGTATCTCAACTTAACGAAAGAGATCGACTGTGCACAGACCTAAATTTAATATTAAGATGGCCTAAGCTCATGGTTGAATAAGTAAGGGTCATTCCATAAAAGCTTTTTATTTTTAGCGATGATGTATAGATCTTTACCAGTGCAAAAATTATTGTGCAATTAAGCCATACTGTTAAATTATGGTGTCGAAAGGAACATTATTTTTTATTTTAATGTTTATTACGGTTTCTACGGAGGAACTCATAATGTGATCTAATGGTAAGCAGTGGATATGCAAACTTTTCTACTATATATCGGTAATGTCAAGACAATTAAACAGCCGTATGTAGAAAAGTGTCGTGGAAAGTGACCGTTCGACTTACCAAGAAACTACAGACTTTCGTGAACTAATGCCTCCGACGCATTTTAGGAATATTCTGGCCAGAAGTGATCTCCAACGACAAACTTTGGAGTACAACTGGCCAGACTAAAATAGGTATTGAGACTTAAAGGCGGAAGTGGCAGTGGATTGGTCATACTTTGAGGAAACCAGAGCGAAACATCGCCAAACAGGCTCTGGATTGTAGTCCTCAAGGAAAACGTCGGGTCGGTCGACCATATAACACATGGAAGCGAGCAGTTGAGCGGGAGGCCAGAGGAATAAACAAGTCCGGGCAACAGCTTAAGGCCGATGCTCAGGATCGCGCCTTGTGGAAGAGAGTTGTTTCTGTCCTATGCCCCAATAGGGGCTCTTAACAGGAATTTGATTGATTTTTTGATTGATGTAGAAAAAGGCGTTTTCGTTTTATGCGAATAATTCAAAATAGTAGTGATAAATTGGAGGAAAAACAAACCATAAAATTAACAGAACGGTCAGGAGCTGACTGCAAAAAAATTGACTTTGTTTCAGAGTGTAATATTATAGCTTGTAGAAAACCAACCAACATTTCAACCTTATACTTAGAAAGTGGATTGAACAAGAGCATAGAATCTACTGGAATAGACTTTCAGGTTTATCATCTCAAAAAAATGAATCCTACCATAAAAGAAAAAAGTGGAAAATATTCGAAAATTTTCTAAAATTCAACAGGAGTGATATTAGTGCTCTGATCGGCGATATGACGTGGCACAGCGGAGTAAACCATCACCTTAAAAATATGGGCCTAGCTGAACCGGACATCTACCGACAGATAGAGTAAAACCTTTAGTAATTGGGACGAATACAGAGAGTCCCTTACTGAATATAACAAACTTCTAAAGAAGTTAAAAAAAGAGTAAAGGAGAAGATTTTGTGAAGATAGATAGATGATTTCCTAACGGCTTCAAGACTCTAAAAGGTGTTGTCAAAAGACACCTCGATAGATATCGCACTATTAAAGACACCAGATGAATCTAGATAAACTAAAAGCAGCGTGGAAACACCTCAAGTGTTATTGGTATCACATTTCCTAGGCTGCAAGACAATTAACAATAATGAAGATTTAGAGGTAGAGGAAAGGATGTATCGTCAAACTCCGTTTGGCAATAGCATTGCTGGTAAAATCTTCACTCTGGAAAAGATCAGATGGGCGATTAGCACCTTTAAACACTACAAATCAACCAGAGTAGATGAAATATTCCCTGCATTACTGCAGAACAGGTTAGAGATCCTAATGACAATAAAGATAAGGATCTTTAAAGCCGGTTTTGTTTGGGGATACATTCCAAAAGTCTGGAGGAAAACGAGGCTAGTATTTTTACCGAAGAAAGGGAATCGTCCTATTGATCAGCGTAAGTCATATCACCCAATAAGTATTATTTCCTTTTTCGTCAGGACGTTGGAGAAGTTAGTGGACATTAACAAAAGAATAGGACCTGAAAAGGTCTGTCTTAATAAAAATCAACATGCCTACCAAAGAAGCAAATTAACAGAGTCAGCCCTTCATAGTTTGATAAGACATACCGAAAAGGCAAAAGACTATAAAGAACTTTCCCTTTGCACATTCCTAGATATATAAGGAGCATTTGACAACACTCTCCATCAAGCCATAACAGCGGCAGCTGGAAAAAGGGTTTAGAAACGGCCATGATAAAATGGATACATGCCATGCTAAAGAGCCAAATGACAACCACGGATCTGGGTGACAGCACAATGACTGCACAGACCTATAGGGGCTGTCCCCAGGGAGGGGAACTATCTGCACTTCTTTGGTCAATTGTAGTAGATGAGCTCATGGACGGTCTAAGAGGTAATAGGATATGCCAATGACCTAGTCATTATCACCACATCATATACACCTCCTTAGAGCTGAAATCCCTACCTTCACTCAACCACAGGATAGTCCCCATTTCACGAGTCCAATCCCGGCATAAGAGCTCCCCCTACTTTCAGAGATCATTCCTGGCATAAGAGTCAGGATAGCGAGCTCCCCCTACTTCCTGAGTCCAATCCTGGCATAAGAGCTCCCCATACTTTCAGAGATCATTCCTGGCATACGAGCTAGAATAGCGAGATCTTTATGCTCACACACGTCATAAGGCTGGTGTACATATGTAAGTAAGACGTCCACTAAGTTGCTGGCGTTGTATTCAATTGAATCGCTGATTGCAGAAACCACATGAGTCCCTAATTTAAAATTGTTCGGAAATTGAAAAAAAAAACAAAAAACAAAAACTGATTATTTTCTACACAAATTCCAGTCCTTGCACGCTGGATTTGGAGGTTTGTAACAACCAGACTCATGTCATTTCTGTACACATTATGTAAGTACCCCATTAAAATGCGAAAACAGTAAAAAAGCAATTTTGAAAAAAATGTGACTCATGTGGTTCAGTGATTCAATTGTAATTAGTCTTGGCGTTAGAAATTAACCCATAGATGGCGTCGCAAATCAAATTAAAGTAACCGGATTATTTACGAGTTACAATAAGGCATACAAATTTGGCGTTACAGCCGTTTTTTGTCAAAAGTGCGATTTTTTGTTCAAAGTGATGCAAAATTTAGAAAAATCGATATTTTTTAATAACCATGTGAACTTCAATGGGAAATTGTAAATAAGGAAAAGAGATCAGATTTTGTTTTAGATGCTGGTTCATGGAAGTTTTGTTTTTCCGGAGTGAAGCACGTAACAAAAAAAATGCAGTTAATGAAGTAACACTACAGTCGCCACTTTGTTTTTTATATCATTAAACATTTTTTTTTTTGTATATTTTCAGACATGTACAAAAAACCCTCCGAATTTCGTTTTCTTTTCTATTATTCCAAAAAAAGTTTAATTTTTCGAAGTAACGATTAGTTTCAACTCTTAATGAGTTACAACTACTCGGTTAATCGATTATGAACTTACTATTGTACTCTTAGCAATATAGAAAAATCTCAAATATTTTCTAAGAACTTCATACTTTTTCTTCATCACACAGCCCAAATCGGGATTTGGCCTCAAGACCTAGAAATTCCTTAACATTTTTTATTTGTTATTGCGAAACGGTTTTTAGCCCTAGTATAACCATCTATCTAGAAATTTTTATTTTCGCAAATTGAGGTTGCTGAAATTATATGTCGACAGGGATTTGAACTTACGACCTTCGAATTGTAGACCAACACGCTACTCACTGGACTACACCCTAGCTCAGATTTCATCTAGGGTATAAAGATTCAGAATTTAAGAATGTTACATATTTAAGGACTTCGCTTACTGAAGTTTTGTGCTTAAGTTTATAAGTTTAAAAGTGATGAAGTTGAAGAAATCATAAACTATGTAAACTGGTGAATTTATCTCTCTTTTATTAGTTTTCAACTGTTCGTAAGTTTTATAGTTTAGAAATTTCTTCTTCAAGACGCTACCCACTAGGCTACACCCTCATATACAAATCTAAAATTGCATAAATAAACGAATGAATTATTGGTTCTACCTAAATCACAGTTAAGTGTTGAATAATTGATTGATCTCGTCCCTAGCACCCAATTCTGCATATTGATTTTCCACGCATCCTCAACTTGTCATAAGAATAATAAAGTTGCGCCCCACCCTTTTTTTCCTGGTAGCAAGACAAAAAAAAAAGAGTAATTTTCGGACAGCTCTGATTTATATGAAATCTGTTAGGCACGATTTAATGACCTAGCTGTCAAAGATGGCTTGGAAATGGCTCCAGTACGGGTCATTCTTTTTCTTCTTTTTGGTCTTTCTTTGCAAAATTTTATAACTCATTAGCTATTCAATTTAACTTTTAAAGTTCGACAGATGACTGACTTGCTCTTCTCCATCAGAAAGGAACCTTTTGTAACCACACTACTAACGATAAAGACGTGCCTAAGTACTAATTAGGACAGCTATGTGTCAATGGTATAACAAAGGATTTAATTTGTGTCTGTAGATTAAGTTTGTGAGTTTCTAAAAATATTTTTTTTAATTTAAATTTCAGCTTAGGGCTCCATTTTCTAATGCAATGCATAGTTGAATAAGGTAGGTACAGGTAGGAGCAAAATGGGTTACATGAGAAGAAGTGATGGTGGACGTTATATTTGGAACACTGAAAGTAATTTTCTTTGGGAAAACTCTAGCTAGCACTGTTTTGTAGTAGTTCGAGAAATAAAAGATGATGAGATCTTGAGTGCGTTTAAGTGTGTGGGTCATGAATTTACGCAATGTATTTCTCCTAACGATAATAAATTGTTCCGATAATTCCGTGGAAGTCTATAGAAACTCTGATGACATTAACTTTCTGCGACATTATTTTAACTCTATGAAACACACAGTGCTACAGTAGTAGAACCATATCATGGGTTGAATAACGTGGACGCCTGCTACTAGGACTTTATTGCACGGTTGTCTGTAGCAACGCGTATTGTTTTATTAAGGCCCCCTGAGATCGCAGTCTATACGAATGCACAGGTTCGGTAATCATACTGCAAGACCTTTCGAAATCTTGCTAGAACAACCTTTCGGTCATGGAACTCCTAGAAGAACTGGCCGCGATATGGACGGTAACCGCAGCCACCACGATACTCTCCGAAGAGCCATCTCCCATTGCCGGGGCAGAAGCAGCCAAGGGCTTTCCGACACCCGTGGTTCTAGAAAACCTCTAGATAGGTTTCGTAACTTTGAAAATTACTTTACATTCCGCTTCCGGAAACATAGAGTCGGTACCCTCCCAAGGTTATACCGGAATTACCCTTTGTCGTTCACCCGATATGTGATAATTAATACTACCCTTTTCTAGCATTTGAGAGACAAAGATATTTTACTACCTGTTAAAAATCTTGAATATCTACACTCATCCCCTACGTCCACCATACGCGATCCGTTTTGACCTTTCGTCTTCTCGAGTGCGAGAAGGTATTCAAAACGTTTGTGAGTCAGCTCCTTACGTCTATCCACTCCCCGAAACCGCCATGTCGTCAAGCTGCCTGAGATTTGCTTATCGTGGACACTTGATATGGCACCAGCTTTGAAAAGGCGCTACACAGTCTCAACACAACTTCTCGATTCTACCCACTTTGTGGAGTAACACAATCATACTGCCGTAGCCCATCAAGAGACAACCGAGACTGAGACCTAGACTCAGGTCTAGGTTATCTCACGCGAAGTTTGTAATTCCTTCCTTCCCTAAACCTGTGCGTCACTATGATCTTGTCGCTATTGTTCCATCTAGCCTTAAGTTCGAGCAGTTCTTTGCATTTGCCAAGGCTCCACGCACTTTCGAGGTTAACCAGCAATGGGAGTCCTTTCCGGATTTTACAGTAGTTAAATGCTTTTTGATTGAATATTATGTAGGGGAACCTGGGGCACAACGGGATATCGGGGTGGAATGAAGTTTGACATTTTTCGGTGCCAAGGAGATGCTGCCAGCGAGCAGTAATAAGTAGAACTAGACCAACCTGTTGCTGCTCAACTACGGTGTTTTGTTTGCTTCTGTATTGAAACTCTTAATGATTTTGAATCATCAGTAAGGCATACGTACTTGTTTACAATACAACTATAGTTAGTGCTTGTCGTTTAATTTTTTTTAGTTTCGTATAGTCAAACGTTTGTATTTATCTCGAGTGGCCTTACCTCCCTAACCTGAATCGTGTCCCTGGAGCAGAACGGATGGGGCGGAATGGGGAAGTACCTCATTCTGACTGTGAATATCTATATTGCCGCGTCACTCATAGTAAGTTGAAGGTTGGGTTGCTTGCACCATTTGCAAAAATTGGGCACTCAATCCCTATGCGGGAATAGATAGCGAAAATTATGAGGCTGTCCTTGTGAGTGAATTTTGTGAATAGGTTGAAGAAATGGACACAATCAATGCAAAGAGTAGTTAAACCTTTATAGTCACTTAAAACTTAATAAATAAATAGCAATCTTATTTATTCTGCACTTCCACTAGTTTTATATGTTTTTATAATTAATTGTCTTTTCCACTTCGTTCTGCCCCTAGCCCAAGGCAGAATGGGGCAATTTACATTATTGTCTGGTTTTTAAGACAAAAATACTGGTCTTTTGTTTTCTTGCGATATTAATGTACTTTTGTCATGTTTTTATAGACAAATTAACAGTTCCCTTAAATAACCATATTGAGTTTTTAAAACATATTTTTAACATAGTACTCCGTTATGCCCCGGGTTTCCCTACTAAAAATTTGATAAAACAGGGTCGGTAATCCAATTGGCATGACTCGGTCGTCGAACGAATCGTACTGTATCACCTGTACCCGATTGGTTTTAACTTATGTATTAGGTGAAGTAAAAACTCTTTTCATATTTTTCGAGTACATTCAACCGTATTTTTCAATGCTTGAAATAAATAAAATTAATCCAAATATTGTCCATTCTTATCGATGATCTTTCGCCATCTTTCTGGGAAAGCCATGATTCCATCCTCGTAGAATTTCTGTGGTTTCTGGCCAAAAAACGCGGACAAGTGCTTTTCGCAGGCCTTTCTTTTGAATTCAATTGTTTTCCCTGTAGGAATTTTTGAGGAGATCGGAATAAATTGTAGTTTGAAGGTGCAAGGTCAGGGCTATAAGATAGATGAATTAAAATTTCCCAACAAAGCTCCTCCAATTTTCTTCCGGTCACTGATTGCATACGCGATTTCGATAGAGTACATTTTTCGCACACAATTCATGCGGCACCCACTCATCGAGTTTCTGGCAAATCCAGACGCATCCAAAATATTCAAAACAGTTTTCTGTGGACGGCCAAGCGGGGTGCATCTTTGACTTAAAAAAATCAAGGACGAAATCATCGTCTCCATAAGCTGCATAAAATTTTTCACGAAAAACTTCAGAATGGCACGAATTTCTTCGGAAGAAACTTTCATTTTCAAACTTGAATATCTTTTGAGTAATTGATTGAAATTGCGCACTTTCTGGACAAAAAATGTTCTCTGAAATGTCACATTTCTAACATGTATTTATTTTCTAAGTTCTGTTTGGTATTATCAGAGATAATCGACTTCAAAGACATCTGTCGGCAAAATACGAAAGGAGTTTTTATTTCACCTATTATTTCCTTACTGTTTTTATTTTTTACATTCTTCAAGAAGTTGGACGCGCTTTTAAAATATTTAAGCTTATAATCTTTCTTCACACCATAAATATGTAAAATATTGATAAGTTGTTTATGAAAGGTCGCGAAGAAAATAACATAAATATTTCAAGCAAATTTTAAGTAAATAATTTCAACCGATACCGAGAAAAGTCATTTCTTATGAAATAGCTGGCGATATCTGTAACACCAGATAAACAGTGACGAACACAATTATTTTTACTTGGAACCCATTGGCTTATTTTGAAGAAGGGACTTAACTCGCCAGCATATTTGATTTTTAAAAAACAGCAGCTAAGTCGCGAGTTTCCATTCGCGGCAGCTGAAAAAGCTATGTGGCTATGACTAAGTGCGCATTTTTTCAAAAATAAGACTCAAACACAGGGAGAAATTCGCTTCAATATTTCTAAACAATCCATTTGTATTAGTTCGGGTGCAGTCTCTTAGGGCTTCTTAGATTGATTTCTATAATAATATTGATGATTGAGCTTACATTCCCTAAATAGTCGTACCTAAAAGTCGTCTTCAATTTAAAAAAAATAAAAATAAAATTGAAAAAAAGTCTGCTTTTAATTCGGAAGATACTTTTATCAGTTTGGATCTTGATAGAAGAGATGGCTTTGATATAAAATATTTAATCCTTGTCAACAAAAGTAAAGCGCAATACTACACCCACGGATTTTGCAGACTATTTCCTTTCAATTAAAAAGCGAATCAGGTTTGGAAAAAATAATCTATCCTTATTACTCTTCTTGTTAATTTCATAGCAGTCCTGAGGGGGGCACAGAAAAAATTGAGGAAGAACTACAAGAATATTGCCATGACTGATGGAAGAACTGAATTTCTGAATAGAAAACGCTTTGATATAGTCTAACTAATTTCATATAATTGTGATAATTTCACTGAAACGAATACTATTCAATCACAAAATAATTTTGTTACGATTTATTTCCTCACATCTACAAGATATACATTACGTTAATATTAGATGTTTATTAAATTAGTTTAACAAAATTGCTGCGAACCTCATTCATACACGAACAATTCCGAAAGTCCTTGTAACACGACTTGAAAGTAATTAATCTAAAATGGGTTCTGTTATTAAATCTATTCAGCTAGAAGTACCAGAATAAATCATATCTTATTCTATGGTTAAACCAGTGTAATAATTCTCAAGGGTAAAATGAAATGTTAAGAAATATTAATTGAATCCCTATTCTATCGCTTTGTAAAACGTAAACTAACTAAATGCTCGCGAATGCATAGCATTGAAATTCATTTTCATTTCAACGAAAATCACAAGAAATTTGTACAAATCTCCGAAATTAGAAGAGAATAAATTATACTTCAAGTTTATACATATATTTCTTATGTTATGTAATAATATCTTATGAATTCTACCCCAAAAGGCATTTTCAGATTTTCAACCAAGAAACTGTGTAAACATTGGATTTAAATTGAAGCATAATAAATAAATTATGAGAAAAATTAAAATGCCATTTGTTCTTAGTTAATTTAGTACTAAGATAAATCATGATTTATCGAAAGTTTGAAGCTGGGGGCGAAAAGCACCAGGATCGTATTAGATATATTTATATTAAAACCCACCCGTTACTGTTGTGAGGACCTGATTACACTGTGCAACAGTTTGATAGTTGACAGTTGTCAAATGTTAACATTTATCATCTATAAACGCAACTTAGCCCCGGACATTGGATTGAAAATATTGCCGTAGTGAAGAAAAGTATTGCAAACGACCCAAACACCTCCATGCGTCACAATGCTCAAGAACTCAACCTCTCCACGTTCACACTGCAGCAAATATTGAAAGATTTGGCTCTGCATGCGTACAAGGTCCAATTGACTCAAGAACTGTAGCCAGCAGACCACCAGAAGCGCCGTACGTTTCCTGATTGGGTTTTGGAAAAAGGTGATTTTTGCAAAAAGAATAGTGTTTTTTTTACCTGACCGAACACAACTTAGGGGGTCACCCTTTCATGCAATTTACACAGTCATGTCGGTAAGGGAGAAAAAAAGGAGTTAATGTTAAACGGGATTAAAGGGAGGGAAAAGTCTAAAATGCCAGCGGAGGTTGAGTTTGAAACGTCGAAGGTCGTATGACAATGGGAACACAGCTTCTGGCAATGGATTCTAAAGCTTTGAAGTTCGGTGTATGAATGACTGCCTATATATTACTGTACGGGAAGTTGGAAGATTAACAGTAAAGTCGTGTGCACTTGAAGCTAGGTAAGTATTTCCAGGAAAGGTGTAAAGAGTTGGAATAAATTTAGAAAGTTCCTCACCGCATTTACCGTGAAAGAAGCGGTAGTAAATGCTTAGTACTCCAACATTTCCACGACGCCTTAGGGAGTTTATTGCAATCGTGTTGGCTTCATCTCCAATTAGGCGGAACACCTGTCTCTGGACACGGTCATAAATGCGAATTGTACTCGAAGCGTGATCTAATATAGGCCTTATAAATATTTGCTAGGCCACTGGGAGTAAAATATTTTTTACATCTTCGGAGAACTCCTAGGCGTTTGGAAGCATCAAGTGCTACGTCGAGTATATTCTGGTTGCAATTAAGATGGTTATTTATTTTAATGGCAAGGAGTGAGCAGTATTCGAAAGAGTCTAGTTGGACACCACCGAAAGTTACATTAGAGACCGACGCTGGAACAACACGTTTAAGGCCTGAGTTTTTGAGGTGTTGAATTCTACTTTATTTCCATTCTAAGATTAGAGAGTTTTATGATCCAAATAGTTCGGTACGTTTAGATGCTACCGGGACACGATGAGCGTTAGTAATCGAGTCGAATTCATAGATGTTATTAAGGGTACTGTCATCTGCGGAGCAATGTATCGGATTGAGCGTTGACGACGGAAGGTCATTAATGAAAATAAGAAAGAGTGGGTGATAAAACAGAGCCTTGCAGGACTCCTGAATCTATGGGAAAGGGGGAAGATGTCACGCCATCCAATACGACTTGTATGGTGCGTACATATAAGAAACTCTCAATCCATTTTAAGTTATTATTAAAGCCGACTGCTTTGAGCTTCACTAGGAGGCATTCGTGCCAAACTCTATCAAACGCTTTATCGATGTCAAGTGCCAGAACTTGATCTTCGCCAAATTTATGGATGCAAGAGTTCCAACGATCAGTCAGAGATACCAAGAGGTCCGGAACGGAATCCGTATTGGCGATCATTGATAAGTTAGTTATCGGTTTGGTGAATGTTTTCACAGTGCATTTCGAAATGAAAGAAAAGATTTCGGGATTCTACACTGTTACGCTTTATTATTCGTGACGTTTCGGTCTCTGCTGAGAGTTGGAGTTTTCTGACGAAGCTCATTTTCACATTGGCGGTTACGTTAATAAGCAGAATTGCCGCATTTGGATATCCGAAAACCCGCGAGTGATTCAGAAAAAGCGAATAGACTCACAGCAAGTGACTGTTTGGTGCGAATTATGTACCGGATGCGTCATAGGGTCGTACTTTTTCGAAAATGACGACGAAAGAGCCGTTACAGTCAATGGAGTCCGCTACAGACGCATACTAAACAATTTTTTGTGGCTGGAGATGGAGTATATAGACACGAACGACCTCTACTTCCAACAGGTGCTACGTTCCATAAAGTTCAATCGAGTTATTGAGCATGAAGTTGAAGCCTTCGTCGAAATAGAGCCACAATTATGGGAATGAGTGATCGAAAATTTTGAGAAAAGGATGAAGATCTGCAAGCAAGACCGAGGCGGCCCGCCCATTCGACAGATAATGTTTTCCTTACATAATCCCCATGTATTTTACTTTATAATGCAATAAAAATTTCAGAGACATCTAATTAATTGTTTGTTTTATTCAAAAAACAAATCCTAAACCTCTCGTTGATACACCCTATAGATGCAATTTATTTCATATTAAAGAAATTTGAGTAATCCTTAAACTTCCGATCAGAGGCACTTTTGGAACCTATCTCAAATAGCCAAACAACAAGATGGAAACTTGACGTAAAAAAACAAAATCATTTGTCAGAAAATTCTCGGACACGAGCATAAAAATGTTTAACAATGGAATTTTTTATGTATAACTGAAAATTTTGAATTTCGTGTGAAGAATTTTTCATAAACGAAAAGTCTGATCGCTTCCATTTGTTCGCAGACCCAATCGTTCAATAAGTTCGCAGAATGATTAATAAAACATCAGCTTTTAGGCAAAAATCGACTTTATTCGTCAACATTGTCGTCTTCAAGAGTAATGCATTTAATCCAACGCTCCTCTAACATTTTAATGCGTTTTTCGTAGAACGATTTATTTTTGGCACCAAAATAGGCTTCAGATTCGGAAATAACATCTTCATTGGAGGCAAATCTGTTTCCCTGCAGCATTCTATTTAGGTCTGTAAACTGGTAATAGTCGCTGGGAGTCAGATTCGGAGAATGCGGTGGGTGGGGAAACAAGTCGAACTTCAATTCGCTCAATTTGGCCACCGCGACCATATCGACTTGAAACACGATGCATTATCTTGGTGAAAGAGCACTTTTTATATTCTAGAAATCTGAGAGTATTATAAGTTTGCCACAAAGTTTGTAACGCTAAGAAATAGGGCTCGGAGAAAAAAATGAATGATACAGAAGTTTATATAATCACTCAAAAATCTCAAAACCGGATGTCCGTCCGTCCACCTGTCCATCCGTGTCCTCTCTAGCTTCAGAACGCGTTGAGCGTAGAAAGTTCAAATTTTGTACACGTCATTTTTGACAAAAAAGTAGGGACAAATTCGCGAACGTGCCAAATCACTCAACCCCTTTTACCCACTCCCATACAAAATGACACAATTTCGCAATTTCACATTAATTGGATTTGCTCGAAAAGTATTAATGCTATTGATCAGAAATTTGGAATATATTCTTTTATTATGATTTCAATCTACAGTATAAAAATTATTTGTGTCCCCCCCCCCCACCTTCCACCACCTCCTATACTACAAGCAAATTTACTCAGTACATATAAAATTTATCGAGCTGAAATTGTGCACTAAATATTTATTTAGAATTATTAGTAAGTAAAAAAAAAAAGTAGACCATTAGCTTCACTTCTTCTACCTCCTCCCATACAATCTGACACAATTTCACAACTTCAAGGAATTTTCCTCAAAAGTATGAATGCAACTGATCTGCAATTTAAAACACGTCAAAAGCACGATGTTTGTAGTTATTTCTGAAAATGTTATTAAGAACTGGCGCCTTCTTCTACCACCTCCCATACAAAATGCACAATTTCACTAAAACCAATACACTAATTTTCTCAGTACCCATTAAATTGTTGAACACTAAATTCTGTAAAAACAAAACATTTTGATCGTCGCCCCCTCTACAACTTCCCCTAGAAAATTTCTTCTTCTTCAATGGCACTACAGCCCAAACCGGATCTTGGCCTCCTGACATTCAGGTTCCTTAACATTTTTCATTACTTATTGTGGAGGGGTTGTTAGCCCTTCGCAAAACCCTCTATCTACGAATTTTTCATTTTCGCAGATTGAGGTGACCAAGGTATATCCAAGTAGGCAATGTGCTAGAACTATATATTGCGTCGACCGGGTTTTGAACTCTCGAACTTCGCATTACAATACCAACACGCTACCCTAGCTAGAAAATTTCTTAAAATCAAAAAATTTCTCTTTCATCGTAAAGTTTAGAGTATTTCATGTATGGGAGGTGGTGGAAAGAAGGCGAGCACTCAAATAATTTTTATACAGTAGATTGAAATCATCATAAAAGTATTAAGGGTTGGAATTAATTCGTAGCGTTTTTTTGCAAAGTTTGATAGTTTATTCTGAAAATATTATTACAGTGGTATTATTGTCAACTCCAAGCGATTCTGACAACTGTGCAAGCGTTTGACACGGGTCTTCATCGAGCATTGTCATCAATTCTTCATCTTCAAACTTTTTCGGCTATCCGGGACGCTCCTTGTATTCCAAGCCAAAATTTCCATTTTTGAACCGAGCGAATCACTTTCTGCACGTTTGCTCAGCTAGAGCATATTCATCATAAACGTCTACTAAAATGCGATGACTTTCCGCGGCACTTTCCTTCATGTGGAAGTAATGAAGCAACACTCCCCGCGAAAATAGATTTTCGGGCACAAACGTTGACATGTTTGATGACGCACAACAAAATGTTATAAACTCGATAAAGAAATGTTGTTCAGTGGACTAGATGCGCGATGATAGTAGCTTTATGGAGAATATTTGCTTTTGTATATGTGAATTAATTCCAACCCCTAATAATATATTCCAAATTTGTGATTAATAGCTTTTATGATTTTTGAACGAATCCGTTGAATTATGTTATTTTGACCTGTTATGTTTTCTTCTTCATTTGGGGTTGTTTTTTGGCAATTTCTTGCTTCAAACGTACCAACAGCACCATATAATATTCGCTGTTGATCTGCTTTCTTTTTGAAGATAGTCAGTGAATATTATTTATTTATTTATTTATTTTACGGGACAAGCCCTCAAAGAAGTATAGCACGTATATAGGTATGTATCAACAAGATCCTATATAAAAATATTGAAGTAAACTTATATGTAAGTATATAAAAAAAAAAAAAAAAATATAAAAATAAAAAATATCAAAACAAATTAAGTAATTATACAAAAATAACAATAAAACAATAATTCAAATAAACAACTATATAACAATAAAATAATAATATGAGATAATTAAAATTAAAGTAATATAAAAAAAAAAAAAAAGAAAAAAAAATCACAGATACTGTACTCTTTTTAATTGATAGATATCAGTGTTGAAAATATCAATCAGATCAGAAAATCTGTTAGCAGCCTTCATCATTCTAACTGCAGGACTATTTTGCCCGTATGATGTACAATGATGACCAGTATAAAATAAATCGTTTAACCTTGTTGAGCGGCTTGGAACACGAAAGTTTATGGCCTCAAGGAATCGTGGACAATCCATTTCATTGTGAAGAATTCGGAAAAGGGCTATAAGCTCCGACTGATCTCGACGCTTTGATAGGGTGGCAAGATTGAGGTCGAAAAGCAGAGAATCATAGTCAAGTTGCTCAAGCGGAATATGCATCTTATACGCAATATATCTAAGGAATTTATGTTGTATTGTTTCAATATTTTTGCAGTGTATTTCATAATGCGGATTCCAAATCACTGACAGATATTCGAGGTTAGGACGAACTAAAGAACAATAAAGCGTTCGAATGGATTGAATGTTAGAAAAGTCTTTAGTGTTCCGAGTAATAAATCCAAGCATTCTACGGGCTGAATTACATATTGAACTGTAATGTGGAATAAATGATAAAGAGCTATCAAGGAGAAGACCTAAGTCCTTAACAGTGGAAACCTCGGGTATGAAATCATTATCAATGTGATAATCATATGAAATGCATTTGCGAGATCTTTTGAAGACGATATAGTTACATTTAGTAATATTAAGCAAGAGATGATTAGACTGACACCATTCAAAAAGCAAGTTAATATTATGTTGAATTGTATGGCAATCGGTTGCCGATTTAATTACTTTAAAGATTTTTAGATCATCTGCAAATAATAGAAAATTAACATCATGAAACACAAAAGAAATATCATTTACAAACAACAAAAAGAGCAGCGGTCCTAAATGAGAACCTTGTGGTACCCCTGATGTCACCAAGAACGGTTTCGACTTAGAACATTTGGTGCTAACAATACACGTACGATGATGCAGATAATCTCGTAACCAGAGCAATAAATTACCAGCAATTCCATAGGCACTGAGCTTCGAGATGAGTAGGCAGTGATTAACTTTATCAAACGCTTTCGAAAAATCAGTATAAACAGCATGGATTTGTTGGCCCTGCTGCATAGTCTCATAGATTGTCTCGATATAAGGCAACAGGTTCGTTAACGTGGATCTACCCTTAAGAAAGCCATGTTGATTGGGGGTAATAATTGGACGAAATAGGATTGTTAGCTTGGACGCTATAATCTTGTCAAACAATTTTGAGATACTCGATTGAATACATATGGGTCTATAATTTTTGATATCACTCTTATCTCCTGACTTATAAATCGGAACTGTGAAGCTAGTTTTCCACGAGTCTGGAAAAATACCAGATCGAATGGAAAGATTAAATAATAGCATTAATGGTTGTGCTAGAAACATTCGACAAGACCAAAGAAACAATGGATGTATTCCGTCAGGTCCCATTCCTTTACTAGGATCTAGATCATTCAACACTGATATAACATCGGTAATATCAATGTCAATAGAAGAAAGATTCAAGTCAGAACTGATGGATAGCGCAACATTAGAGTTACTCGGAACAGATTCAGAATAAACAGCGGAGAAGAATTTAGCAAACAGCTCTGCAACACCAAGAGGATCTGATGCGACCTCATCGTTAAGGAACATAACTGACGGAAGAACATTATCAGACCTAAGTGAATTTACGTAATTCCAGAATGTCTTGGCATTATTAGAAATATTGTTTTCTACGTGATTAATATAATCTAAATAACATGACCGAGCTGTAGTTTTAAATAAAGCTCTTAATCGAGAAAATTCAGCATAGTCATGGTAAAGACCAGACTTTTTATACTTTATGTGTGCAACTTTTTTAGCTTTAATTATTTGTTTAAGATCACTGTTGTACCAGCGGGGGAAGGATGAGTTTGAAATTATTTGGGTTGGAATGAAATCATCAATAATATTATAAACACGAGAGTTGAATTCAGTAATAGCGTCGTTAAGTTCCAAGCCATCCAACAAGTCATTCCAGTCAATATGAGAAAGCCGCTCACAGATAGCATCATAATCCGCAATTTTAAAATTTAGTGAGTTGAAAGTTTGAACTAGACTACGATTAAATGGTACTTTTATGTCGATAATTAGGGCAGGATGATACATAGCGTCCAGAGGAAGCAGCTCAAAATTAGCTCGAAGAACATCAGGGGATGAAGATGACTTTGAGAAAACCGGATCGAGCAGTCTACCTTGCTGATTTAAGATCGTATTGTGCTGATGAAAATCGAGATCGCAGAATGCATCGACAACGATGTTACCCGGAGAAGTGGCGGGAGCACTCCAGTTGTCCCAGTTAACTAGCGGCAAGTTATAATCACCAGTAATTAATATATCGTAGAATGGAAGGTTGTTCACAATATTTTCAACACCTTTGCAGTGGCTTGCATATTTTTCACTAGAAGAAGATGGAGGAATGTAAACGCATCCAATGAGAATTTTCCGATGATCAAAGGTCAATTCAACGAATAGGTGCTCGACGTCATTAGAAGCAGTTACCAACATCTTGGATGCATAACTATTCGCGACTGCTACTGATTTGACATCGGTCCAAGCGAAATACATTGTAATTGTTCAAACCCAATTCACTGGTGAGTACTTCATCACTTAGACCTGTTTCGGTGATGATTATTATATCAGCGTAATAATAAGATACATTTAATCGAAATAGAGGAAGCTTGGTTTTCATTCCTCTAACATTTTGATAGTAAATAGAAAGATTGGAGGCCCTCATGAGCAATGATGAACTGGAGCATGAATCAACACGATTTAGGTCTGGTTGGTATCCTGTATGCGCACATCGTTTTTTGGAACGTGTTTGAATGGTCGAATAACGAGTCCAGTGGGCCAAAACTCGGATGTGAAGCAAGCGCTAAAAGCGTGGGCAGGAACACCCACTTTAAAATTAACAAAACGTAGGTCATCCAGGTTGGTATCCTTCTTGATCAGTTTCACACACCGCACACGATCTTCATCGATCGAGAGACTTTTAGCCACAAACGCAATAATAGAACTTTCTGTTGTATCTGTATTGAATCTACCTAGATGAAGCCACTTATGACCAGTGACAACTTTAAGGTTATCCAGCAAGCAACCATTGCCTATAATTTTATTGTTGTTCGAGCGTTTTTTTTGAACTGGTATCCAACCAGATGAAATTGCATGTGCCGGACTTAGTGCGATGGATTCGGAGGGCGGTTTATTGATGTAAATAGCTGGAAGCTCCGCAGCAGCCGAAGTGTTGGTACAGGAACTCGCAATTGCGCCAGTAGCATTATTGTTCGAAGTAGAACTTTCAATTTTATTATCATCCTTGCTGGTGGATGGAACGGCTGGCGAAGGCACATTTGGTCTTGGTCTTAATCGTTTTCTCCTTTCTACGGGAGTTATTGTAGTGACTGCAGCAGCTGACGCAGAAGTGTCCGTGCAACTGACCGAAGGAAGACAAACCTGATCGATGTTGAACAACACAGCATCAAGTTTCTGTTTTAGAGAAACAAACTCATTGAGCAGTGATTGCACCGCTGCTTTTGTTGAAAGAACCTTTGCAACATATGCAGACGATGACGTCGATCTGCACGATTCGCAAAACCAGTAGAGACCACTATCAGCTTTAATGACAGCGTCTCCAACGACTCCGGAAAGGCCTGCACATTTGCTGTGGAAAATTTTTCCGCAGAACCAGAACAACAAATCAAGGGAGACTTATTAGCATTATCCTCACATCTTCGACAAGCGCACTCAGCCATCACGTGCAACGCAAGCACACACAATGCAAACAGCAGGCTGATCGATCAATACACACAACACTTGTAAGGCGCACCGAAATTAGTTTTATGTTTTTCAGTTTAAAGTAAGAAACTAGTGTTACCAGACTCATCCCAAAAAACAGAGACCAGAACCTTCCCGGCTGACGTTTGCGTTTTCCGCCGCTTCGGACGGCTTCTCATCACTCAAATGACTGCCGCTTTGACTCTGGAGTGTAGTGATTTATCCATGTTTCATCCATTGTCACATATCGCATTAAAAAGTCCTTTTTGTTGCGCTTAAACAGCTCCAAGCAGCGATCTGATTCGTTGACGCGTTGTTGTTTTGGATCGATTGTGAGCAAACGCAGTACCCACTTCGAACATAGCTTTCTCATGGACAAATGTTCATACAAAATGTTGAATACACTGCTGCTTGCTTATATCTTTAAGATGGCTATCACCTTCAATTTACGATCAGCTAAAACTATTTTGTGGATTTTGTTTGATGTTTTCTGTAACAACTACCGAATTTGGGCAACCAAAGCGTTCAACATCATCGGTGTTTGTTGTTGGCCGCGTTTCAAATCAGCAAACCACTTCTCTGGATCATGGGCTTATCACCCGTGATCTTAAGACCTAAATGATACGAGAAACAGATACATCGCCTCGGATACGGACTGATTCTACGGTAACGACTTTTGGCATTCGAAAACGGACTATGATTGGCTTTTGGAACGTTCGAACATTGAATGACGGGGGAAGAGCTGGGGTTACTCGGTCCTTGCACTGCCAATCGGTGATCGACCGTGAAATGGAGCACTATAACATCCAAATCTTGGGCTTGAGCGAGGTCAGGTGGACAGGATCAGGAGAAGAACGAACCCCTAGCGGAAACACTATTCTGTACATTGGCCCTGAAAGTGAAGCCAGAAATAGCGTGGCGTTCGTCCTTACATCGAGAGCGAGAAACAGTCTCATTAGCTGGGAACCAATCTCGGATAGGATTATCGTCGTCAGGCTCAGGGCCAGTGTCAGAAACGTCACAATTCTGCAGTGCTACGCACCAACTAATACCGCAACATCTGGTGACAAAGAGGAGTTTTATAGCCAACTGAGTGCCACCTTCGAACGTGAGGTGATATTATTATCATCTCAGGAGATATGAACGCCCAGGTTGGATCGGACAACACTGGACTAGAACACGTCATAAGAAAGCATGGTGACCCTTGGGTCGACGCGTCACGACCTTGGATTAAGAGACCCGAAAACGGCGAATTATTTGTGGAGTTTTGTAGTACTCGGCAAATGGTCATCGGAGGGACCCTTTTTCCACACAAGAGTCATCATAAAACATTTTGGGTTTCCCCTGATGGTGTTACTCAGAACCAGATCGACCATTTGGTTATAAGTCGCCGATGGAGAAGATGTCTCCTCGATGTGCGAGCGAAACGTGGAGCTGACGTGGGGAGCGATCACCACTTGATGGTTGCCTGCTTGAGATTGTGTACAGCAGCTATCCGACGACCACAAATTCTTCAAATGAAGCGCAAGCTTAATGTGGATAAACTTAAAGATCCCAACAAAAAACGCGAATACACCACTATTCTACGCGAAAAGTCATCCACATTGGGTGAATATGAAATGCGCACACTGGACGCCAACCAGAAACACTTTTCTAACTAGTGCTGAAGAATCTGTGGGATATGTGCAAAGCGGTGAGAAACCCTGGATGTCGCAAGACACATGGGTCAAGGTTGGCAATCGGAAAAAAGCCAAATTGGCAATCATCTCTCAACCCGATGTCAACCAACGAACGCCCGACTTGAGGCAGAACTACCGCGATGCTCATATACAGCTTAAGAGGGTTGTTAGACGCGACAAGAGAAAGGCCATTGAAGATCTGGCAAACAAGGCAGAATCTGCGGCTTACCTTGGGGATATGGGTTCACTTTTCAAAATCATGAAACAGTGGTGCGAGATGTCAACGGAACTCTCCTTAATATGAGTGAACACCAGTTGCGGCGATGGAAGGAATACTTCTCTGTTATTTTAAACATCTTGTCAGAGGAAGATATTCCGGAAACAGAACAACTACCAAACATTCAACCGCAACAATCCTCTATTAGGGACGATCCCCCAGATAAGGAAGAGATAGTTTCCGCCATTCGGTCAATGGCGGGAAGGAAAGCTCCAGGTATAGACGGACTACCAACCGAACTCCTCAAAGCGGACCCGGAAATCACAGCCGATATACTCCTCCCACTCTTCACTAAGGTGTGGAGTGAGGGAAGATATCCGACTGAATGGAAGGAGAGCGTCGCGATTGTGGCAATTGGCGTGGTATATGTCTACTTACTGCCGTATCAAAAATTATGGCTAAGGTAATTCTCAATAGGATTAGTGATGTCGTCGAGAGCACTCTAGAAGTTTATCAGGCTGGATTCCGTAAAGGGTCGTCTTGTTCCGACCACACAAATACCCTACGGGTAATATTAGAGCAGTCAGCCGAAATGGGTTCGCCACTACATCTCATGTTTGTAAACTTCGAGAAGGCTTTCGACAGCGTTAAGCGAGATTACATATGGAATGCTTTGCGTAGGAGAAGTATTCCAGATAAGGTCATAGCTATGATTAAAGAATCCTACGAAGATGCAAGGTGTCGCGTCTTGCATAGAGGAGAGCTGTCCGAGAGCTTCCCTGTGCGAACGGGTGTCAGACAAGGCTGCATATTATCACCAGCCCTGTTTCTGGTGGTAATAAACGACATCTTGAAAGCTGCACTGGAAGGTGGGGAAGGTAAGGGTCTTCAATGGAGACTATTTAACATCTAAAGTCACCTTGATTATGCTGATGACGTGTGGTTGCTTGCACATAACCGTTCGGACTTAGAGTCAAATGTTCGCTCGTTGCATTCTAAATGCAAAAAGGCGGGACTGAAAATAAATGTGCGCAAAACCAAGTACATGCACATGGGTTCGAACGCAGGCACACCGATTGTTCTTAACGGACAGGATGTGGAAGAGGTGCAAGATTTTTGCTATCTTGGAAGCATTGTCAGCATGGACGGCGGATGTTGAGGCTCGGCTAAATAAAGCTCGTCAGGCCTTCGGTATCCTTTCCCCTTTCTGGAGGTTAAGAGAGATCTCCCTTCGCACGAAGCTGCGAGTTTTTGATGCATGCGTCAAATCTGTGTTGTTGTATGGTTGTACTACGTGGAAAGTGACCGTTCGACTTACCAAGAAACTACAGACTTTCGTAAACCAATGCCTCCGACGCATTTTAGGAATATTCTGGCCAGAAGTGATCTCCAACGACGAACTTTGGAGTACAACTGGCCAGACTAAAATAGTTATTGAGATTCAACGGCGGAAGTGGCAGTGGATCGGTCATACTTTGAGGAAACCAGAGCAAAATATCGCAAAACAGGCTCTGGATTATAGTCCTCAAGGTAGACGTCGGGTTGGTCGACCATGTAACACATGGAAGCGAGCAGTTGAGCAGGAGGCCAGAGGAATAAACAAGTCCTGGCAACAGCTTAAGGCCGATGCTCAGGATCGCGCCTTGTGGAAGAGAGTTGTTTCAGTCCTATGGCCCTATAGGGAGTCTTAACAGGAATGTGATGGGTTGAAACCACTTCTCTACCATTTGTCTCGATGGAGCAGACTCCGTCTAATACTTTTCAAGCCATTGCTTTGCTTGGTATAATTTCCCATTGAAAAGCAATGCATTGTCAACACATGAAATTCAGATTTTTCCGTTGTATTGAAAATTATCAGAGTAGCGTCACTTATACTACTGTAACTTCTGAATTAAACGTCAGATTTTCATGAAGTTTTTTTTTTTGACACGCATCGTTTGAAGGTTGGTAATTCCTAAAAATCAAATTTGTCAATATGAGCGCCATCTATGTGTCATCCTACAAACTTATTGAATGATGTAGTATTGTCCGGGAATATACTCCTTCCATCATATTCAGGATTCTCGGTGTGTGGAATCTATCTCAAATAGTTTAAATCTAGAGAAAAATTACCAGATAGATACTTCACCAAAATTCAAAATTCATGTCTAGAGTAACCTCTACCTAGTCCTGCCATAAGTTCTGTCACATAATTTCTCACATTGGCAACAACTTTATTTTATGAGTGACATTTCAATATCGGCCAGTTTCATAAACGTCATAATGTTGTTGACAGTTGATGGTCATTTAAAGTGTGTTCGTTAACGTGTGAAGATGGAATGGGGTGTAATAGAAAACCGAACTGCAGTGATTGCACTACATAAGTGTGGAAAATCCGCGAGTGAAATTTTCAAGTTGTTGTGCCCGTTAAAAATAACGCAAAGATTTGTGTATCGTGCGATCCAGAGATATAACGCGATCCAGACTATTGGAGATCGACCTCGTTCTGGACGTCCGCGTGATGTACGTTCTTCTGCTGCCATCAAAGCGGTCGAGAGTCGAATTCGTCGAAATCCGCTTCGTAAACAACGAATCATGGCTCGAGAGATGAACATCTCCACCCGAAGTATGTCTCGCATCATAAAATCTGACCTCGGGATGAGTGCCTTTCAACGATCAACGGGACATTTGCTGACTGAGCAGTTGAAGCAAATTAGGAGCACCAGATCGAAAGAGCTCCTTCGGCGGTACGGCAACAACAAACATCGAGAAATTTTATTTACCGATGAAAAAATTTTTACGGTGGAGGAACATTTCAACCGCCAAAATGATAAGGTGTATGCCCACAGCTCCATAGAAGCCCGAGAAGTTGCCACTAGGGTACAGCGAGGACATCATCCAGCATCAGTCATGGTATGGTGGGGTGTCAGCTACGAAGGGGTCACCGAGCTTCATTTTTGCGAAAAAGGCGTAAAAACTGCAGCGAAAAATTATCAAACGGACATCCTGGAGGGATGTGTGAAGCCGCTGAACTCTACGCTATTCAACAATCGACATTGGGTTTTCCAGCAAGATTCTGCGCCAGCCCACAAAGCTCGAACCACACAAGCGTGGTTGGAAACCAATATTCCACAGTTTATAAGGGCGACGGAATGGCCTTCTGGGAGCCCAGATTTGAATCCCCTGGACTACAAACTGTGGGCGGAGTTAGAGTCCATGGTGTGCACGAGACGACACCCAAATATCGAGAGCCTTAAGCGATCTTTGACAGAAGCAGTAGCTAATTTTCCGCTAGAAACAGTGCGTACTGCTATCGATGACTGGCCCAACAGATTAAAGAGCTGTGTTAAGGCTAAAGGCGGCCACTTTGAATAATTTGTTGCTTATTTTACTTCCATTAGTATGCCAAAATAAAATATATTTTCCTTTGTCAAAAACTCTTTTTCATTTATACAAAAATTGCCCATATACGTGTGACAGAACTTATGGCACGACTAGGTATAATCGATTCTCAGACATGAAAATCGAAATTTGAGGGAAGTATTATTGAAATTGTCGTAACTCACATATGAAGCTTCGACAGCTCATAGCAAAAAAAAAACCAGATGTGGTGCGGGGTATGTTTCTTTGTGAAAAAGTTTCTCTAGACCCTAAAGATTCCAAAAAGTTACATGGATTCTTGTTGATTTTTGGCTGTTGTACTGTGTTATTGTCAAACAAAAGTTTCACAACGACCAATTCCATAAACCAAAACACGTAATGAATGTCCTGGTCTCGCTAAATTATTCTTTAACCACTATGGAGTTAATCGTAAGTTATTTTTAAGTGTGTTCAGTGCAATATACAAAGTGGCTTAAGTTTTGTTGCGTAATGACACAAAGGGAACAGAAGTTTGTTCCAATAACACACAGTTTCATTGAACAGCTTGTTATGCTCTGATGTGTTTCTAATGAAAAAATTTTTCACAAAAGCCGATTTTATAACATAAACATGCAAACGCTGACTCCGGACAAACTCAATTTTGCTTCAAACGAGCTTAGAAATCGTTGTAATCCAAAAATTTACAACATTCAGCAAATTTACGGTCATGGCATTTGTAAAAGCGTATTTTAACATTTGACAAGACATTTGAGTGTAAAAATGTGTTTAAGTGCGTCACGCTGACATGCTCTGAACATGAAAATGCGAAGGGGAGAACACTACGCACCGGTGTCGTTGTGTAAAAATGTCAGAATTTGTCACATCCTTCGTTGCGCTGACTTACACTCTATAATTCAATGAAAACCCCCCTAAAAGATTTTGTTATTTTGTCATTTGAAGTTCTACACAAAATGCCTCTAAGCATAGAATGTACCAAAATTATAAAATTTATGTTTGATTTTTTTTTAAATTTCACTCTCAAATAGAGAAAAATTCCGTCAGTGTTTTTTAATTAAATCCACCCTGCAAAAAGTTTAAAACAAAACGACTGTTAAATATTCGTACCAAATTAATTTATTCTGCCGACCTAAAAACCCAAAATCCGATTATTTTTGGGATAAACGAAACAGTGTAAGTTAATTAAATGATCGTGTGGATGATTTAAAATTTTCGGAAAATTGCATTAATTTTGTTTGTTGATTTTAAAATTTTGTTCTGTTTTGTTATTATGTTTTCGACACACGTTTATGTGTGTTATTTGTTTATAAAATTTTAATAATTCTCATGTCATTATAAGGTTCTCATCCCAGGTTTATTTTTTTTTAATTAATTACCAATTAGTTGTTATTCGCCTTGTTTTCGTCCTCAAATGATTTATGCCGAACGAAATTGCACTTATCGAATACTAGTGCACATACGAGTACTACGCGCACTACAGTCAAGTTAACATGAAACAAATACCAGATACATTGTAAACTTATGTTTCAGAAACGGTACGAGTATGTCCACGAGTAGTGTGCAAACGGGTCTAGATATATTGTATGAATAATATCCTATAAAATGCTTAATTAAATGCATGAATAATTAGCATTGCAGTCTGGCTTATTAATAATAATTTTCCATACAGTTTGGTATTTCGAGTATCATTGGAGTGCGTGGTGAAAATATTTTTATGATGATTTACATCGAGTTATTTATTGAAAATATTTTTCAGTCCTTACTAATTACCATATTATATTCAATGATTGTGCACCGCAGAATGCTGTATCAACTTTGTTTCAATAGATCTTCTTCGATTTTTTTCAATAAAAACCGCAAAATACGAAAATAGATATTCATAAAAACAAGGATATTAAAAATGCGGATTTTTTAATTAAAATAGCTTCAATTATCAATAATAATTAATATTAGTAAAGCTGACTTTGTTATTATGAGTTTATCCAGCGGTGCAGTAACACAAGACTTTAGCTTATTTTATTTTATTATTCTAACATAAAAATATTCTGATCGATACAGCAAAAAAAAATTGCAACCCTGAAATTTTGGTCTTTCGCGTTTCATGACTAAATTAGCTTAAAAATGCAGAAAAAGAAAACAATACGTCTGTCTGTACTCTGTACGACTTTCAACGACTCATATATATCCGAAATCCTCGTAGATAGAAAATTAATTTTTGGGTGGATTGTAGACAGGCTAGGGAAATTTCAGTACCTAAATCTTGGGGAGTGTTGGGTGAAAGGAGGAAGTTAAGGTCAAAAACTGCGCTTGCTAATATCTCAAATACAAATACAGACAGAAAGCTGAAACTCGACAATCGGGTATATTGATTTATGGAGAAAAAAGTGAAAGTAAATTAATTTTATTATCCAGGGGGTGCAAAAAGGGGGATCAAAAACCAATTGTCGACCGAATTTTCTTCTTCAAATGATTAAATCATCGAAATTACTTACCACAATAAATTCACAATTTAGAAGCAATTAAGAGCGACAGCCCAAATCGGCTCTGGACTCCTAAAGTCGGCGCCTCCTATTGTCTCGTTTCAAATACCGCGTTCCCCAGCTTTGCTATCTTCATCAAAAGATTTTTCCCATCGCTTGCGTGGTTTCCTCATTTCCGTGTTATCACTCGCTTTGCTTTTAAGAGCACTTTTGGGGATTCTTTTTTCTTCCATTCGCTCTACATATATGGCCAGCTTACTGCAGTTTACGTAACTTCGTGAACGCTTCTGGTTCGTCGTAGAGTTGATATAACTCATGGTTTTATCTTATTCACCATTCCGATCCTTCCTTCATAGGTCCCAAAATTCTTCGGAGAACCTTTCATTCCAATGCGTTAACTCCTTTTCCGATACATTAATATCCACATCTGGATACCATAACAGAGCACAGGTCGTAGAACAATTTTATAAATTCGCAGCTTATTGTTCCTGTTCACTCTCTTGAACTTGATTATTGGAAGTACGGAATACTTCCTCTTATTTGCTACTATTATCTGTCGATTGATTTCGTCTGTTTCATTGCCGTCCTTAGCCCGAAGATATATGAAGTTGTCCACACTCTCCAAATTATATTCCGCAATTGTTATCTTTTGTCTGATAGGCGTTCTCCTTCTTCTTTGCGTCATTACTTTAGTTTTGCTTTCGTTAATGCGCAACCCGACTTCTTTTGCGGCGGAGTCAAGATTGATAAATACATCCTTAGCACTAGGGAACGATTTTGCGAGGATGTTTAAATCGTCAGCGGTTGGTGTTGACTGGGATTTTTCGGACGACATACTCTGGTGGCAGGTTGAAAAGCATGTGGTCTAGACCAACTCCCTGCTTTAAGCCACATTCCGTCCGAAAGCTGGTTGTGGAATCGGTTTGTATTCTCACTTGGGATTCAGTGTTCGTCATTGTGAGTCTTGTTAGTCGTCCTAGTTTTGGAGGAATTCCAAAATCTGGCATGATTTGGTACAGTATTCTACTGACGTATGCTTGTTTAAAATTTACAAAGATTTGGTGCACGTCTGTGCTATATTCCTAGCATTTCTCAAGCACCTGTTTCACCGAGAATATCTGGTCTGTTGTAGAACGTGCGGTTCTGCGGTTGGTATTCGCCAATTATTTCATTAGTAAAGGGCTAAGTTTTGCATATCATTATGTGTAGTATTTCAGCGACAGCTTTCACCGTTTTTTCAGAAGTTCAACTGGTATTTCGTCAATTCCCGGCGCATTGTTTAGTTTTTGGTCGGAGAGGGCTGCTTTGATTTAGTCAAGCGTGGGTAGTGTCACTAATGATTCTTATTCGTCAGTTGAGGCCTCAATTGAGTTGAATTGTCTGACGTGATCGGTACTAATGAAGAGGGATTGAGAAAATGTTCAAAGTAGGAAACCTATCTCCTTTTTTTTTTTATGGCACCGAGTATAACTTAGGGGGTCACCATTTAATGCGATGCACAGTTATGTCGGTATAGGAAGTGGAGATATTAAGGTGGAGAGAAACGAAAATGACGGTGGACATTGTTCTTGAAGCACTGCAGGTTGTACCTGTTGGGAAACAAACTAGCTGGATATCCCCTTAGGCCTTATACTATTGCATATACGTCCCGTGGGTGTGGGTGTGTATAGATAAGGACATAGGCATTTAATCGGCGTCATAAGGCGACACCCAGTGTTGTAGCTACCATATATACACATCAATTGTGCTCATCATACCTCCACGCGGTAGCCACCGGGTACTGGTCTTGTCCATCCGGACTTGACATGCTGAGCTGATAGGCGCGAGTGCTAATGAAACAGAAAAATTCTTGCACTATAATATGGCCCTCCAAGTTCGGGGTTGGGCGATGTGTTAACAACTCATCCTGGGAAAAACCAGACTTGTTCCGAAATCTGAAGCACCGCCTCAAACTGGATTGATTCCTTCGGATCTTGGAATGTGCGATCACTGTATAGAGCAGGAGCAGTGAGAGCCCTTCTGGAACAGGCAAATAAATACAATATGAACATCAATGCACTCCAAGAAACTAAATTGTTAGGTAGCGAATTTACTGACATTGGATCGCACAAAATTTTCCAAAGTGGGAAAAAATCGGGAAGCTGGGAGTTGCGTTTATCGAAAACAAGAAGTTTAAACACCAAGTTACCAACTTCAAAGCCGTCAATAAACGATTGTGTGCAATACGCATCAACATAAGCTTTTTTTTAATATTTCGCTTATTAAAGTCCACGCCCCAACGGAAGACAAAGACGACGAAGTTTAAAACAATTTCTACAGCATCTTAGAATCAACATTCTACTCCCTTCCGTCGAACGATATTAAAATAGTATTAGGTGACTTTAACGCGAAAGTGGGCAAAGAATAAACTTGCATAGGGATGATTGGGAGGCACAGTCTCCATGATATTAGTAACGACAACGGTCAGAGACTGACTGATTTCGGCAGCAGCAAAAATCTTATTGTAAGCTCGACATGCTTCCGCATCGTGACATTCATAAGAGAACGTGGGCATCACACGACGGAATTACATTCAACCAAATAGACCATGTTCTAATAGAGAAAAGTACGGCCTCCTGCATTCTCGACGTGCGTACATGTCGAGGGGCTAATTGCGACACAGGCCACTATTTGGCACAGACCAAAGTTCCAATGTTGAATCGCAAACCGAAAATACCAAAAGCACAACCGATTCCTAAATTCGACATAGCAAAACTCAAGGATGCGAAAGTAGCTGCGAAGTACGTATCAGCCTTAGAGAGACATTTCGCTGCTGAACAATTTCGCCAACATGCCAACAGAAGAAATGTGGTAAATTATCAAAGATGACATTACATCTGTTGCAGAAGAGGTGATAGAACAACAACCCCGGCGCAAAAGAAATGACTAGTTCGACAACAAATGCCTAGATGCCTTACAGCAAAAAAAAATTAAGCTTACAAAATAAAGGGTTTTCCAATAAGGACTTGACAACTTTTTTTCAAAATAAAATGCAAACCATTTGAGATATTTCAAAAACTTTATTATCGGGTTGAAGTACAATCAAAACATTTATGAATGGAACTCGACTTCGTTCATATGGCCACCGCGGGCACGTTTGCAGCGGTCTATTCGTTGGACCCAATTTTCGATGACTCGGCCACACATTTCGGCCGAAACGGCTGCTATTTCGTGTTCAATGTTGGCTCTGAGCTTTTCCAACGTCGTCGGCTTGTTGGCATAGACCAACGACTTGACGTGGCCCCAAAGAAAAAAGTCCAGAGGCGTTAAATCGAACGAACGAGGCGGCCAATCGACTGGTCCATTTCTTGAGATAACACGCTCATCAAACTTACTCTTCAATAAATCGATTGTAACGTGTGCTGTGTGGCTTGTGGCACCGTCCTGTTGAAACCACATGTTGTCCAAGTCCATATCTTCCAATTCGGGCCAAAAATAATCGGTAATCATGGCGCGATAACGATTACCATTCACAGTAACGTGACGATCATTATCGTCGACGAAAAAATATGGCCCTATGACGCCGCCGGCATGCAAACCGCACCAAACAGTTATTTTTTGTGGATGAAGTGGTCTTTCATGAAGCACATGTGGATTTTCACCAGACCAATAACGCATATTTTGCTTATTGACGAACCCACTGAGCCAAAAATGAGCTTCGTCACTGAAGATGATTTTGCGATGAAATTGATCATCTTGGCGCATCTTTTCCAGAGCCCAATCGGAGAACGTACGTCGCTTCAAATGGTCCATCGGCTTCAATTCTTGAGTCAGCTTGATCTTGTATGGGTGTAAACCAAGATCCTTACGCAAAATTCGCCATAACGTGGTCTGGGCGATGCCCAACTCTTGAGAACGCCGTGGAATTGACTGATTTGGATCATTTGCTACGGACGTTTCAACGGCAGCGATATTTTCGACACTTCGACCAACCCGTTGTCTCACTGGCACGGCAACATCACACAACGAATATGTAGACTCAAATTTTTGCACTAAACTTGTTACTGCCTGTCTACTAGGGCGAGAATTACGACCGAAAATCGGAGTTAACGCTCTTAAAGTAGCGGTCACCGACTCCGAATTTCTGTAGTAAATTTTTATAATTTGTAGACGTTGTTCCTTCGTGTACTTTACCATGATAAAAATGTTAAGTTTACTGAATAAATTGACAGTGACAGTTCGATGATTAGTGAAAGGGTGCGTTCACAAATTGAATTCAAAGTTGTCAAGTCCCTATTGGAAAACCCGATATCAACAGAACGGCCGATACGAGCCAAACGAGACAAAAATAATGATCTTAGACGATTTGCAAACAATATATGCAGACAAAAAAAAACGGAAGTACAATAATGACGAAATTAAAAACATGGACGAACATTTTATATTACACAACACAAGAGCCGCGTATTCCCTTGTTAAAAGAATGAAAGGGGGATACGAACCGAAAACGACCTTCTGCAAGGATGCAGAAGGGAGCATTGTAAGTAATGCGGAAGATAAAAAATTAAGATGGGCGCAACACTTTGAACACATTCTTAATCCGAGCCCATCATACATACGAACAGCAGCAGCAGACACAATAGCAGGTATAACTGATGTAACAGCTGATGAAGGATCCACTTTGAGTTCTCCCACACTCGAAGAAGTAAAATATCTTTGAGGAACCACCCGCACAACAAAGCGCCGGGCACTGATCAAATTCCAGCTGAGCTTCTGAAAACCGGCGATACCTGTATAGCGCATCTCCTACATAGATTAGTCACGGACATATGGACGCAGGAAACACTTCCTGAAGATTGGAGTAAGAGCATCATATGTCCAATTTATAAAAAAAGGGATAAACTCTGCGAAAACTACCGAGGAATATCTCTATTGTATACGTCTTATAAAATCTTGACGAAAATTCTAGAAAAGAGAATTAAGTCCTATGCTGACAAAATAATTGGTGAATACCAAGGCGGATTTAGAGCTGGACGATCGACCACGGACCAGATATTCTCAGTTAAACAGGTGCTGGAAAAGTGCTGGGAATATAATATTGATGTGCACCAAATATTTGTTGAATTCAAACAAGCATTCGACAGTATCGACAGGCGCGTACTGTATAAAATCATGTTAGAGTTTGGACTGGTTCGGGTTACAAGAATGACAATAACCGAGTCTTTGTCACGAGTGAGACTAGGAAACGATCTGACTTCCCGTTTTAAAACAGACAACGGCCTTAAGCAAGGCGACGGCCTCGCACCAATGATTTTCAACTTGAAACTCGAATATGTTGTCCGGAAACACCCGTTGACACCAAAGGAACACTATGCTTCAAATCCACACAGCTCGTAGAATATGCCGACGATATATGTAGATATCCTTGCAAGATCTCTGGAGAGTGCTAACGAGGTATTTGTTAAACTTGACTCGGTAGCAAGGGAAGTTGGATTACGTATTAATGAAAACAAAACAAAAATTATGACATAAACTAGGAAAAAGAAGCCAATCAGAGAAAATATTACAGTAGGAGACTATAACCTAGAAAACGAAGACAACTTTATATACCTAGGGGCGAGCCCATCGAAAACAAAAGAAGGATAATGATGGCAAACAAGACGTATTATTCGGTACTTCCAATAATTAAAAACAAGAACGTGCGCAGGAAAACAAAACTTAAGCTATACAAAACGATAATAAGACCTGTGCTATGCTATGGCAGCGAAACGTGGACTTTAACTAAGACGTCCGAAAAACTACTAAACGCCTTTGAAAGAACAGTCCTCAGGAGAATCCTCGGACCTTTGAGGGAAGACTCGATCCGGAGAATCCGATACAATAGAGAATCGTATGCCATCTGCGACAATCCAGAAGTGTCAAACCTCATCAAATTTAAGAAGCTACAGTGGGCTAGTCATGTGGAGCATATGGATGGCGGAACAATTCCCAAACGCCCACTAAAAGGGAAATTCAACGGACAAAGACTGGTCGGAACACCACGGAAGCGCTGGAAGGATTCGATTGACGCAGACAGCAAATTACTGCTAAGATTTTCTAACTGGAGGACGCGGTCACTAAACCGAGATGGATGAAGGCAAATATTCAAGAAATCAAAGTCCGGTTTGGGCTGTAGCGCCATCGTAAAGAAAGAAAAAAGATGTGCACCGCGTCTTATTTTGTCTCATATCGTCGGCCATTTTTTGTATCTTGTCATTATGGTACTTCCGCTGTTTTCGACTGTAGGTCTTTTTCGTCATATCTATATTTTTTGGCACGTTTTGGTCGTTCAGTAAAAATTGTGTAAGCCTTGTTGTTTCTATCTATTGCATCGCGACATTCTTGGTCGAACCAGTCAGTATTTTTTTCGCCACGCTTGGTATCCTAATATCTCTTCTGCAGAGGATTTGATACCGTCTCGTATTTACGTCCGCATATTCTCCACTGGCATATTCTGGATGTTTTCATATATTGGTGTCAGGTGTTTATTACATGCTGACATGTAAACCTGCGCCACCGATTCGTCTCTAAGCCTGTCGATTTTGAATTTGCGAGCTCTACTCGTTTTCGAATACCCACGACAAGCCCTTCGGCATCGATACATAACTCTGACTAGATAGTGATCAGAATAACGATTTGCACTGCGGAGCGTTCGTACGTCAAGTATACGGGAAGTAGCCGTTTTTCAATTAGAATGTGGTCTATTTGATTAAAGGTGCGACCATCTAGTGATGCCCATGTTCGTTTGTGAATATCGCGATGTGGGAGGCACGTAGTGCTTGCAATGATATTTCTATTGTTTGCGAAATCAATACGACGATGGCCATTGTCCTTGGTTATGTAATGGAGATTTTACCCTTCTGTTGTTCCTCTATGAGCCTCGTCCTTTCCAACTTTTGCATTAAAATCCCCTAAGATAAATTTTAGGTCATTCGAGGGAAGTGAGGGTTGTCTTTAGGGTGGCATAAAATTCGTCTTTAATTATATCGTCCTTGTCTTTTGTTTGTGCGTGGACGTTGATCAAACAAACGTTCAAAAATTTAGTTTTTATTCGAATTGCACACAATCTTTTATTTACTGGTTTGAAACTCGTGACAAGCTTTTAAATTTTTGGTCAACGACAAAAGCGACTCCAAATTCTTCTTCTGCTCCCGATAATTTTCCACTTGTAAAGACTGTTTGTGATCTCATGTCCATGATTTCGTTACCAAGCCATTTCGATTCTTGGAGGGCAGTTATGTGATGTTGTTTTTTGCCACTTCTTCGAGAAACTCTTTCAGAGCTCGTGTCCTAAATAAGGATCGAACATTCCAAGTTCCAAAAGAGTAGTCCGTTTTTCGTTTGCGGGGTCGATGCCGTTGAGTCCATCCTTTCCGAGGTTGTTTTTCAGGTTTCTGGACAGTATTTTTTTCTGATAATGCGTTTTCGGCGCCTTGTCCAACCCTGGAGGACCAGTCCTACTTATTTATTACACCCTGGTAAAAAAAGGATGGGAGTTTTCAGGAAAATATGATGACATGCTGGAGTTCAGCGGTACTGCGAGTCCAACTATTTCGTAGTTTTTGCCTACCTCCTGAGACGCACTTGCGTTGGCCATGGTTAACTCTATGCTCCTCCCTCCTTTCTTAACCGGGCTTGGGACCGGCTAAGGCGGAGTGCCACATAGATAATAACAACCGGGCATATTGACTTCTTACGCATTCTCAAATTGTCCAAAGAATAATGTTGGTAGATATTTTTTTACAACTATTAAAATAATGGTGTTAAATCTATCTTCCGAATTGAAAATTTTTAAGCAAATTAAACATTCCAAATTTTAATTCCAATCTTCCAAAATTGTTCGTAATGACAGCATAAAAAACTCCCTGACGATGAAACGAAGTTGATCAATAGGAAGAGGTTAGTATCAAGGTAATAACGTAGTTGGGAACGCGACTGTAGAACAGGAAGCAGCATAATTTTAATGAACAGCCTAAGAAAGAAAGGAGAAAAAAGTTCTTGCTTGAGTTAATCCGTCGTTTTCAATTCATATCTAGAATATCAAAGAGATTCGTTGAAATTGCTTGCCAAGTTTTTCTAAAATATAATTTCTTCATAAAAGCCAATCAGATACCTAAATTCGCAAACAATCTTTGAAAACTTTTTCGATGGCAGAAAAAAAACAATTTCTTGTGTTCAAATCTGACATAAAGTAATCGCATAGCGACAAGTGTATACAGAAACGATGAAACATATCTCAGTCGCACAAAGGATCAGAAAAAAATGGGGGGAAATATCGGCACGGAAGTAATAGACTACTCTGGCAAAAACAAATGAATTGCTTTCAATGAAATTTTCGTTAGCTCTCAGCGATAGTCAAATCCAATAATTCAAAGTCTATGACAGGCAGGAGTTCAAACGATGCTATTTCTATTTAGAGAATGGGAGAAGGACAAGAATGGCAAAAGCTACTCATATAGTATGTCCTTGAAGGATGAATCTAATACAGTAGGACAAACCATATAGCTAGGAGCGGAGATAACGGAAGCAGCTTTACAACGTACACGGAAGGGAAGCGTCTAACAAAACAAAAAAAGCCGCGGAAGGGATGTTACAACAGCAGTAGCAACAGTACATCATACTGTAGTCTACATAGCGTGCTGCACTATACTCCATAAATCTGCACTAACTCATCCACTCTCTCTTTACTCCATCTGACATTCGCCTCATGTATATCTTTCAACGTATGTAAGGATCTACATAGCAAGTTTTAATCTTCTTGTCAAAATGTCCTTTTTGTTGTCTTTTGGGAAATTCCATTGTATGCGCAGCGACAGAAGAAAAGCCCCCAAACACTGGCAGCATGTAAACCTTAAACGCAACGTGCATATTCTTCCCTTTATGTAGACGAGTTTTATAATATATATTCACTCCATTATAGTGGTAGAGGATATAATGCACTATACACCATCACCATTACCCATCATCGTGGTGGAATACTCTCGAATGGAGGATAGTGAATAGTTTTGAGAGATTTTCTTAAAGATGTTTAGGATGTGGTTCAAGGGAGCTGGCACACTTGTCGTTAGTTATAACTATGATAAATGCGATGAAAGCTTTTCCTTATGATGAGATTGAGGACGCTTTAAGGCGGGATGATGTTGTTTTTATGCTCCAATTTAGAGCAGTTGCGGTTTTTTTCAGCTCTCTTTTGCTTTTTCCTTGGTTTTATTAGAACAGATTAAGTAGATAATGACGTGTGATTATATGGTAATGTTCGTAAATAGTTGATACAATCTTGCTAGTTTTCCAGTTAAAAAGTTTATGAATGTCATAAACTTTAATGAAGTTTTTTTTTTTTATGAAAGCGTTTTATTGCATAGTCTGCTGCAACATTTGTTAGTACAAAATTGAATTAAATATGCCCTGAGCATTAATGCAATGAATAATTATAGTCGATTCACGAAACTAATAAAAGTCCATCCTGTATAGACTTTTATTAGTTTCGTGCTTATTATTGAATGAAATTGAATTTGACACGTACTGAATAAATAATTTTATTTTAAAGTCGGGGTTAATTTGGAAATTGTAATCAAGCACAAAGGATCATTATATAAAGAAAATCGTAGATTTATATTGCGAAACATATCCACTTACTCATCACATAGATCAAGCGTACGCAGATGGAGCCCAGAAAACAAAATGATTCAATAAAGAATCGTTAATAAATCATATTAACGAGTGATTCGCGCATTAACGGGCGTCAATAATGAGTTAATAACGATTCATCAAGCGGAGTAAATGGCCATTCGTTAATGAATTACTTTTAATGATTCATTAGTGAGTTATAAAATGCTTACAAGAAATGAGTATATAAGCAAGTATATAATCGTTATCAATAAATCATTAATGTGTCAATAATGATTATACTCTAGATGAAATCTGAGAGCAATATAAGTTTGCCACAAAGTTTGTTTCGTTAAGAAATAAGGCTCGGAGAAAAAAAATGAATAATGCAAAATCTCATATTATCACTCGAAAATCTCAAAAACGGATGACCGTCTGTGGCCTCTCTAGTTCGAGAACGTGTTGAGCTAGAAAATTCAAATTTTGCACGCGTCGTTTTTGACAAAGAGGTAAGACCAAGTTCGGGAATGGGCCAAGTCGCTCCATCGCTTCTTCTCCCTGCCGTACAAAATGACACAATTTCGGAATTTAATAATAATCTGATTTATTCGAAAAGTATAAAAGATATTGATCTGAAATTTGTAGATCTGAAGTCTAGAAAATACGCTATAAAAATTATTCGATACCTCTCAACCCTTCCACCACCATACCAGTTACACTTTTCTGAAAGATAATAAACCAATTTACTTAGTACGTAAGATTTATCGAGCTGAAATAGTGCACTACATATTTATTTAGAATTATGGTAAGACAGGAAAAAATGAGACGATTAGCTTTAAACCTTCTAACTCTTCCCATACAATAGCACTACTTTAAAAAAAAAAAAATAAATAAAAAAAAACGATTTTCTTGAAAATTATGAATGATTATCTGTATTTGAAAATATGTCAATTGAATGGTGTTTATAGTTATTTCTGTACAAGTCACTACGAACTCCCCACTTCTTCTACCACCTCCCATACACACTGCACAATTTCACTAAATCCAATATTCCAATTTACTCAGTACCTATTAAGTTTTTCAAGCTTAAATTTTGTATTAAACATTTTAATAGTAATTCTGGAATGATTAGAAAAAATTAGTTCAAAATTTTTAAAATCAAAAAAATTTCTCTTTCATTTTTAGTCCTTTTTTTATTTTAATTTATTAATGAATATCGTTAACGATACATTTATTTATGAAACATTAACGATTTATTAAAGAACTTGACTTTCAAAGCTAAACAGTTGTGAATGATTTTGAAGTTTTCATGGACCAGCAACCACACACCGACTGCTCTGCAAACGCCAGGTTCTTCGCCATTTGCGTTTCCAGTATTTTGAGATATCGACACGAAATAATTTTTGGATCTGTTAATGCGCATGCTGAAATGAGAACTGTTTGTAACAATAACAAGACGTTGTGCGACCCTTTTTGTTTGGTTTGCTTAAGATGGTCATGCAGTCTATTTGATTTATGCTTAGAATATTGTTACATTACAGTCCTACTCGCTTATCATCTGCCACTGAATACTGAAGCAAATTAATGCGCGCGTACGAACACTATAAGGAACACCTGCATAATCACTATGCAGCTCGAACGGATCTACAAAAACAACAACACTGTAAAGAACATTTGCCATCAAATATTCGATCGGAATATGGAAGGTCTACAATAACAAAAATATTATGGAGAACATATGCTACCAAATGTGACTTGCTCGGAATGTTCAACAATAACAACTACATGCGGGCACGACTTCCGATCATAAAAGTTCCCGCACTATGTCGCTCATCAAACGTTCGAGGCCTTCAAATAGCAGCCGTTCTGCAGTAGTGACGGAACACCTGCACTATTTTCCTCAAATGAAAACAATACCAACCACACGCGGGCCTGAATTTCAATCATGAACGTTCGCACACTATGTATGGTTCGCCCGACAAGAACGGTATAAAAGAAGAGCGAGTGTTGACGGAGTAGTCAGTCTCGTAAAGCGAATTTAGTTAAATTAAATAAAGTTTTGCGGTTTAATTAAATTGAACTGGTTTTATTTTTACTTGAAATCCAGCTACCCCTTGCGCACTTCAATACATAATAACAGGAAGCGAATATTTGAAAGAAGCAATTCTGATGGTTGAAAAAGAAAGAAAGAAAAACTGAGAAACCGGTTTGAATTCCAGTACCGGCTGTAAAGTTTGAACAATTCCATGGGAACCCCTTGTATAAGGTTGTTGCAGATGAAATGTTGAAATTTCAAACAACTTTAACCCTTATAAAACTTAATTTTATTATTAATAGGTAGCAGCAGATGCAATACACTTCTGCCAACGAGATACAAGTGCATTAATGCCAATTTCGTAGAAGTCCGACTTTCTACACTGAAGAAATTCCTCGAAGGCATTTTCGATGGCTGCTTCATTGTTAAATTGTTTTTCCGCCAAAAAATGATCCAAATGTTTAAAAAAGTGTAATCGGTTGGCGAGAGGTCTGGTGAATATGGTGGCTGAGGAAGAGTCTCATACTGCAACTCGTTTAATTTTTTGACTGTTATTCTTGATAAATGAGGTTATGTTTGTCTCAGTAAGCTCATGCCCTGTGGGCAAGTGTGAACAAAAGTAATCGATTTTGACTCGATTCCATGTTTTTTTTTTCTCCGATCTTAATAAAGTCCAAAACTGAAATGATTCCATGACCAAATGTAGGAGTATTTATGCTTCAACATTCATTACTATCAGGGCCACCTGGCGGCAGTTTGAGACATGAAGATCGCAATCTACCTAATATACAACCTAATATATTAAGTAACATACAAAGCTGTATGCCTACTTCAGCACCTTTTTTCCCCAGCATTATAGCTCTTTGTACTGCGTCACACCACTAATGACTAGCCACGCCCTTCACTTTAACAAAGTGGCAGAGAGAGAGAAAAAAAGCAATCTCACAAATTGATTTTGTATTTCTTCAATTAAAACTAAAGAAATAGCACAAAAACCAACTAGAACCACTTTCACCTTTAAAAAAAAAAAAAAGTTGGGAGCTAAACGGGTCTAGTGGGAAGCGAAAATGAAAAATTCGTAGATAAAGGGTTTTGCGAAGGTCTAACAACCCTTCTACAATTAATAATGGAAAAATGTTAAGGAACCTGAATATCAGGAGGCCAAGGCCCGATTTGGGCTGTACCGCCATTGTAGATGTAGAAGGGTACCTAAAAGAGGTCGGCGGCAGGTTGCGATCATTTTGTTTATGTATAGGAATTGCTTCAGTTGGTTTTATAGGGCTCTTGGTTTCCTACTACAACTACTACAATGGCGCTACAGCCTAAATCGGGCCTTGACCTCCTGACCTTCAGGTTCCTTAACATTTTTTCATTTTTTATTGTGGAAGGGTTGTCAGACCTTCGCACAACCCTCTAACTAGGAATTTTACATTTTCGTAAATTGAGGTGACCAAGGTATACCCAAGCAGGCAGTGTGCTGCAATTATGCGTCGACCGGGATTTGAACTCACGACTTTCGCATTGTAGACCAACACGGTACCCTAAACCCAGCAAATTCGCTCACAGCCCGACGAAAAATAAGTAAAAATGCAGTTGGTTCTTTATCATAAATCATTCCCCTTACAGTTTACCTCTATTAGCTCATACAAAACCGGTCAGGCAGTGTGCTGGAATTATGCGTCGACCTGGATTTGAATTCACGACCTTCGCATTGTAGACCAACACGCTACCCACTAGGCTACACCATACACCCTCTTGGTTTCCTAGTCTATATATTCTGAAGTTTGATGGCATTTCATGTTCGTTTTAAAATCGTTATTTGCGAACGCTCGTTAAATTGGTTTGGTGAAAGTTTTCACAGTGCATTTCGAATTGAAAGGAAATATTTCCGGAGTCTACACTGTTACGCTTTATTATTCGTGACGTTTCGTTCTATCAAGCTCGTTAAATTGTTTGCTTTGAAGCAATGGCGGCTTGTAGTATATTGTGCAGTTGTGGTAGTTCACAACAGAATTTCGCAACTTCTTCAGAATATCTTGGGCTTTGAGAGACGATTGGTTGTACTTCTCACAAAATAAAATTTGACATCATTTAGACTAATAGGAACATGATTACAAAATTATGTACCCTTATCTATTTTTTTGTTCATTTAATTCAAGACAGAAACGGCTAAAATATTTTTGCAATATAACCTTTACACGCCGGATGATTTCATAGCGCTTTCAATGCAAATGTACTGACAGTGATTTGAAAGGCCTCTCATTCTACGTACAAAAAGTGTCTTCGAAAGTCACACTTTTGAACGGAAGCCTAATAGTTCTGCGAAACAAAATTTTGATGGGCGATCAAATGTGCTCCATTTCTTTTGAACCAATTGTCTGACATAGGAACTAATCCAAGAACTTAGGTTAGGTTATGTACGTAGGCCACCAGTGGGCCCATTGTACGTCTCCGAATTTGTACCATGTGAACCTACATATCATTTACCCAGCCTGCTCTACCGGTGAAACTAATCAGGTTCAAGGGACCGGAGATCATTCAGCTCGGTGAAGACGTACTCTCCGAGAATTTGTCTTCGAAATGTTCGGAGGCATGGGCAATGGAAGAGGAAATGCTCTACGGTCTCATCCTCCTCACCGTAGCCTCTGCAAATGTCATCGGTTGTAAGGCGAAGTCTTCGAACATGTTTCCTTAGAAGTCAGTTTATTGATTTCCCATCAAAACCACCCCATCGCATCTTTGTGGTGATACATGAGTCGCTTTGTAACCATTTGAGATTTTCCCTTCCTCAACCTTTGTTAACTCTTAAGGGAATGCGAAGATTTTTCGTTTTCTCCGACATTTTGTTTCCAGGTATATCCCGATGACCCAACAAAATCGCAAAGCGCAGGTTTCCCCCAGTTTTTCGAACATGTCCATACAATTGTTCAACCATCTTGAATTGCAGGGCTTTCAGTTCAGCTGGGCAGTCCAAATAAAATCTATTTCGCTGATCATTTACACATACACGCAATGCCAGTTCCGTCCCTTTCGCAGTAGCGACTGGAAGACCATGGCAGATTCTGGTAGATGCCTGGAAATTTACAAATCAGGGCTTTTAGAAAAGATGCCATAACCTAATCCATCTATCATTTTCGTACCATCAGTATCGCAATCTCGTCATTCTACATGACATGATTTTCAATCCATTGCTGTCTGTCAGGGAGAGAGACTTCAGAGTGTTTCACAAAGTGCCACTTCCAGGAACTTAATGGTCGTGCAAAATAACCAACCTTAATTAAAGCCAAACATACATTCCGGAACCAACGCATATTCTCTTCCCGAGAATAATCCCAATGAGTTAATAAATTTCTTATTTAATCAATTTTCGGACAGGTCAAAATAAATTAAGAGAACTATAAACCACTTCATATTTATACTTATTTTAATTAAACATTCTCTAAAATTGTAAAAAAACCAAGAACTTTTGAATTACGACAAAAAATAGAGTAAAAAAAAACTCAATGTGTATAATTATAAAAGTATACCTACTCATGGCTGGTTTGTATCTCATATCTCAGATAAGATAGTTACGGGTTTAACCTAATTTACGTTACAAATCCCTCGACTTCTGCCATGTCGGTGTAGGTTTTCATCTAAACATTTGCTACATTACACCTTCGTCTCTGCCCCATATGATATTTTAGAAACTCTATTTTGAAAGATCAGCACATAAATTACTCGAAATTAGTTTCACTCTTGTGCCCAGGCGTGCGACACATATCTGACCAATGGCAATTTCAAATAACAAATTGTAGGAAACTTTACATTACCGAATATTTGGCCACAGCACTCGTAGGAATCCTGCCCACATCAATTATCTTTTATATCAAAGTTTGTTTGACCACACATGTCATGTGGAGTGCAGAGGTTCAGGGAATTCGCAAAGGAACCACCGCCACGGAGTCCGTGTAGAAGGGACACATATATGAGGAGGTATAGTATGTTACTCCTCCTACAACGTTCCTAGGTATTAATACTTACTTGATCCTATTGTAAACTAATAGCTCGGCAATGTCACGTCCTAAACGAGAGTACGTGGTCTCGACAAATACGAGAACTTTCGGATCGATACGAAGTCTCGCTTCTGACCGATGATCTGGTGTTTGAGATTGCAAAAGTTGCTGCTTCCCATTCAGCATCCGGCAATGTATCAGCGGCGAAGGTCGTGTATCGCGATGTATAAGCCTGAAAAGAGCAGATGAGAGAAAACAATTTTAGTAAAACAATATTCTTGGATCCTTTGCAAATGTGTATGTTCTTAACCATTCAACTGAAAGTTATATGCTACACTGAGAAAAATTCTCCAATAAGAACGATTACGTGAACTTTTCTTATACCAGTTATAATAATTATTGCTAGCTTAATTATAGAAGCTAATAAAACGTATAAATCTGTTTTTAGGCTTAATAAGAAGGAATTTTCCAAACCAAAATTATTATTCTTATGAAGTATTATAATAGTTCTTGAGTTTCAGAAATTTCAGCATTATCGGATTTGGGTAAGATTATGAATATACTGTTCTATTATGTCCAATGTGTTACAGATTTAATGAATATTAGTTGTGATCATTGTGATTGAAGCTTAAGCGGTTTCATTTACTTCTATAAGAAAATGTACCACAACAGAAGAATGTTTCTGCATTGAATACGATGGCATCATTTCTTCTACCCTTCTCCTTGAGCTTCTTGGCAGTTGTAAACCCATTTTTCCTTGGCATAGTGTTGTTTAGCCTTATTTCGCACTTTCATATAATTTTGAAACAAAGATAATTTTTCTTATACAAACATTTCACTACTTAATAATTCACAGTCACTGAATGATCGAAATAAATAATAAGTTCCAAATCGAAGTATCAGTATTTGGCAAAGCTTATCATAAGGCAAATACTGAATAATTTAATTGAATTCAAACATAGCTTATCACAACTTAAGTACTCAGTGATTCCAAACTAAATTCAATTAAAACTCATCAACAAGATCAACAACATAGATGAATATAAAAACCCCGACTTAGAAGATATTAGCAGTTTTCAATTTTTAATACTGGTAGGTGAAACCCTTAAGGTTCACCCCATAATTCGATAGAAAGTTCCAAAAGATGATTTAAATAAAATACGTCTTAATAAATAAATAAAAGTTATAAATTATATATATTGTTGCGAGCTAGGGGTTCGTCGGATTTCAAGAAAAACACAATTCGTTTTAAAATATAAGGATAATTTATTTATTGCACTTTTACACAATTTCCCGATCACTTCACTTAATTCGCTCTAAAAACTTAATTCGCACAACACAGTAACACCGCCGATCTATCGCTTTCGCTTACTTACACCGATAGGTGTTTTCCATAAAACTGTCACTGAGTGAATGAATAACTTGTCGCAAAACTCTGGCTATTTATACTTGATTTATCCAATTCTCGAACCTTCTCTGGTGTATGTTTTTCTGCTGGGTCTGGACTATTCTAGAAGTTACTAGATGGCGTCGGGTGTCATTGGTTTATAGCGCGAGGATGGCACGGAATACGACGCGTGAATTACCTCGCGACTATTACCACGTAAACACAATTGCTATTTACTCTAAACAAACTTTATTCACGATTAAATAACAAAAGTAAAAATGGATTTCACAATTTACGTGGTTCGCGTTCAGTCGCACGTTCTCAGAACTGTCAAAATTTTATTCCGTCTCTTCCACTTCGATTACAGCGCTCTCCTCCACTTCGATTACAGCGCTGTCTTGTGGTCGATGTTAGCACTATGTGTCTTCGCCACATATACCCCCCTCCGAGTAACGTCAGATGTGACGTTGCGGTATTCACTTGACATGTTGATGATGATTGGATTCACTTGTGATGTTAATTTTCCAGGATATGTTCTCGGAGTGTAGCCTGCTTGACTGTCATCGAGATTAATGTTTGCAGTGTAGGCTGGTTTTAGCCTCTCAGTTGATACAATCTGCTGCTTGCCTTCTACGTCGATTTTGTAGACATAGTCGCTTACGCGTTGAATGATCCTATGCGGACCGGTGTACGGTTGCTCCAGCGGCTTTTTGACGTGATCCTGGCGCAGGAACACATGTGTTGCTGTTGCTAAGTCCTTGAAGACGAACGGACGGTCTCGTCTGTGATGAAGTACAGGCGCAGCTCGCAACTGCTGCATATCTCGGCGAAACTTCTCGGCAAAAACCTGCGGATTGCTTGGCTGGTCGTGATTAATAAAAAACTCACCTGGCAATCTGAGAGTTGACCCGTACACCATTTCCGCTACAGAACATCCTAAGTCTTCCTTAACAGTGGTGCGAAGGCCAAGTAAGACTGTGGCTAGCGTTTCGGTCCAGCGGTTGTTCTCGTGGCACATAAGTGCAGCTTTAAGTGAACGGTGCCAGCGCTCGACCATGCCATTGGACGCTGGGTGGTAAGCGGTGGTTCGAATGCGTTGACACCCGAGGAGTTGTGTCAGTGCGTTAAACAGTGCGGATTCGAACTGCGCTCCCCTGTCGGTGGTGATGATTTTGGGCGCGCCAAAACGTGATACCCACTGCGTAAAGAGTGCAGTCACAACAGTGTCGGCCGTCGTATCAACAATAGGTATGGCCTCCGGCCATCTCGAAAATCTATCGATGATCGTGAGAAGATACTTGAACCCATTCGATGGTTGCAGCGGTCCGACGATGTCCACATGGATGCTTTCGAACCGTTTGTCCGGTGTATCAAATTTCAGAGGTACGTTCCTGACATGTCTGGTTACTTTTGAACGTTGGCACTTATTACAATTCTTGGCCCAGCTGGTTATGTCCTTACACATGTTAGGCCACACATAGCTCTTTCTGATTTGTTTGCTGGTACTCCTGCCGCTCGGGTGTGATAAGTTGTGAACAAGCTCGAACACTCGCTTGCGCAACGGAAGCGGAACGTATGGCCTCATTGCTCCAGTCGAAATGTCACAGTGGACAGTGATGTTGCCGTCTATTTGGAATTTTTTAATATGCAAGCTACTCTCCTTCTGTAAAAGCTGCTGCAGTTCATTGTCGTTCGTTTGCTGATCAGCGATGTCTTTCATACTTAACGTTTCTGGAAAACTGATCGCGTTTATGCTCTCAGATCGAGAAAGAGCATCTGCCACGATGTTTTTCTGGCCTTCCACGTGGATGACGTCTGTTGAGAACTGCGCAATGAATTCAAGTTGCCTGTTTCGTCGAGGTGATACGTTGTCTGTTCGCTGTTTGAAGGCATAGATCAGCGGCTTGTGGTCCGTTTTAATTACAAAATGTCTAGCCTCGAGCATATGGCGAAAGTACTTTATCCCTTCGAATATAGCGAGCAATTCGCGGTCATACGCACTATACTTCCTCTGTGCATCACTGAGGCGCTTGCTAAAAAATCCGAGCGGTCGCCACACACCGTCTTGCATTTGTTCCAAAACTGCGCCCATTGCTGTGTCCGAGGCATCTGTAGACAACGCGATGGGAGCGTTTACGTGTGGGTGTGCGATTAGTGCTGCATTAGCGAGCATCTTTCTGCTTTCCTCGAAGGCTGTGTCTGCTTCAGTGGTCCACTCGATTTTCGTCTTGTCGTTTTTCTTGCTGCTCGTGAGGAATGCGTTTAACGGTGCCAGCAGTGTTGCTGCGTTTTTAAGAAAACGCCGGTAGAAATTTATCATACCCAGATATCTTCTCATTTCTAGGACATTAGAGGGCTTGGTAAATTGCTGGATGCTGTTCACTCTCTCGACAAGCGGTGCAGTGCCCTTCGTTGAGATTTTGTACCCTAAGTACTTAACCGTGGATGCTCCCCAAACGCATTTCGACGTGTTGATTTTCAGGCCGTAATCTCTAAGTCGCTGTAGGACCTGCTTAACGTGGTCAATGTGTTGTTCTAGGTTGTCTGAAGCGATGAGTATATCATCGAGATACACGTAGCAAAACTCGAGTTCGCGCAAAGCAGTATCAACAAAACGTTGAAATGTCTGGGCGGCATTTCGCAAACCGAATGTCATTACCGGGAACTCGAACAAGCCGAACGGTGTTGCTATCGCGGTCTTTTGAATATCCTCTGCACGGACCGGTATTTGATGGAATGCCCGTTCAAGATCAAGGGTTGAGAAGATTTTTTTTCCAAACAATTGGTATGAAAAATCTTGGATATGTGCTACTGGATAGCGGTCAGGAACTGTGGCGGCATTTAGCTGTCGGTAGTCGCCACATGGTCGCCACTCGCCGTTGTTTTTCTTGGCGAGATGCAACGGACTGGCCCACGGGCTTTTAGAAGGCCTGCAGATACCCGCTTTGAGCATCCTCTCGAACTCGAGTTTCGCTGCTTTGAACTTATCAGGCGGAAGACGCCTTGGTCGTTGTACTACCGGAGGGCCGCGTGTGTCAATATGGTGTTCGATGCCGTGAGTTACGATGGCTGATGTGGATGGATTGGTGAGCTCTGGAAAGCTTTTGAGCAATGCATCCAAACTGTTGACATGCACTACGCTGATTAAATCGCTTGAGTCCGCAAGCTTTCCATTAGTCGCCTGCATGGTTCTACCGTTGACGAGTCGTTTGCACCTCAAGTCGACCAGAAGGTTAAATTCTCGCAGGAAATCGGCACCTAATATAGCAACTTTCACGTCAGCAACCACGAATTTCCACCTGTAGCTTGGGAGATGTTTTAAATTGACATTCTTCTCGCATTCGCCGTATGTTACTATGGGCGTGCCGTTCGCTGCGTAAAGTTGACACCTCGCTTGACGTAGGTTCCCAGTTACGTTGCTTCGGGGTACAATGGACACGTCCGCTCCTGTGTCCACAAGGTATAGCGTGCCGTCGTGCTGGTCACTTAACATTAATCGGTACTTCGGTATGCTTAAGGCATTGACTGTGCAAGTGGAGGGTGCTTCAACAAGCGGAGGTGTGAAGCTGCATGGCTTACGGCATTTTCGTGCTCGAGCTCCGAACCTCTCGTGGTAAAAACACATGCCACTGAGCTGATTGCTCGTTGTACTTGCACGAGTCTGTCTACTGCTTGTTGGGAGAGCAGAGTTCATAGCTTTGACCGTTTGAGCTATCTTTGTGAGTTCAGCTTTGAGGTCCACCATGTCAACGTTTGGTGTTGTTGTTGTTTCAACGGCCGCCGCTGATGCTGCAGGTCTCGATTGTTCCATGATTCTGTCTGCCACCTCCACTGTATCGTCCATGCTTTGTTGCGCACTGGCGATTAAAATTTCACGCACTCTCACCGGGAGCCTTTGGAGCCATAAGGATTTCAAAGCAGCGCTACCGATGTCTGCTGTTGCCAGAAACTTCATTTCCCGCCATAATTGTGATGGGGTTTTGTCCCCAAGCTCCGTCTCATACAGTAGTTTCCGAAGTTTTCTATCTTCGCTATCAGTAAATCGTTTAATTAATGCATTTTTAATTGCTTCGTATTTCGACTCGGATGGCGGCGTTTCCAAAATGTCGGTTACGCTTTCTAGTGTATCCGCGTCTAGATGGGCTATTATAGCGTTGTATTTGCTGTGGTTAGATCGCACTTGACAATGTGCGAACTGCGCTTCCGCGTGGGAGAACCAAAGCGTTGGCCTTCGCTGCCAAAATGGCGGTAATTTCACCTTCTGCACGGACTGAACCGAATGTGCGCAGTCCATATGAGACGCGGATTGTGCTGCGGTTGGTTTTTGAGCGTGCACATTTTTGGCTTGGTCGGCCTGTGGGTCTGCCGGCGGTGAATTTTCGATCTCGTCGTCCGACATTTTTCGTATGAGATTGAAGTGCGCGTTGCTGCAGGCGGCGTGTTGCTTGTCGTAAGGGTCACCAATATAGCGCGAGGATGGCACGGAATACGACGCGTGAATTACCTCGCGACTATTACCACGTAAACACAATTGCTATTTACTCTAAACAAACTTTATTCACGATTAAATAACAAAAGTAAAAATGGATTTCACAATTTACGTGGTTCGCGTTCAGTCGCACGTTCTCAGAACTGTCAAAATTTTATTCCGTCTCTTCCACTTCGATTACAGCGCTCTCCTCCACTTCGATTACAGCGCTGTCTTGTGGTCGATGTTAGCACTATGTGTCTTCGCCACAGGTTGTGGCCCTCTACATGTTGGTAGAATATTCTATATAGTTCTGGCAGATTTGAGAGAGATCATTGCCAGATCTATAACAATATTAGAAGATTATTCGAGAACTTTCTTTTAAGTAGAGAAAGCTCATATTGCGTGGTTTGTTCTGGCATATTGGAGAAGATCAATATTGCGTGGTGGCCAGATTTATAACAATATGTATATATAAAATCGTGTTTTATTTCAAGCTGTTTGCAAAAACTTGTTAAGTGATTATTGGATCAATGTCGAATAACATAACTTGTGTTAGTAATTAGATAGAAATTTTGAAAATATTAAAAATAAATAATATAATTAAAATATTTTATTGCCCAAAAATTCTGTTTTATAGACCATATTATAAATGATTGTAAAATTTATAACATCAGCTTATAGATCTGAATGCTACGAACATTTTGTTTTATGTATAACGGATATTAGCTAGGGTGTAGCCTAGTGGGTAGCGTGTTGGTCTTGTAATGCGAAGGTCGGGAGTTCAAATCTCGATCGACGCAATATATAATTCCAGCACATTGCCTGCTTGGATATACCTTGGTCACCTCAATCTACGAAAATGAAAAATTCGTAGAAAGAGGGTTGTTCGAAGGGCTAACAACCCTTTCACAATAAGTAATAAAACAAAAATGTTAAGGAACCTGAATGTCAGGAGGCCAAGGTCCGATTTGGGCTGTAGCGCCATTGTAGTAGAATAACGGATATTAGGAATTTTTATAAAAATCCGTAACTCCAGCTTATGGTTTTTATTAGACATAATATTGCCTTCAAAAGACCTTTTTTATAATTTTATATATTTTTACAATTATTATAATAATACATAGCAAATAGTATTAGATAAGTTTATGAAACTTTCTAATATACTGTATAACGTCGGTCTCCGCAATTCCGGGATTTTACAGTCAGCAAAACAAATAGTTGTGATAGTTCTAATACGGCTGGAATATCTTACAGAGGGTACAGGAATTCTTATACCCGCTAAAAGATATTTTTCTCAGTGTACGAATCAGAATCTGGAGGTTCGACAACGACAACTTTCCATGGGTTCCGAATTTATCCCTATCCACCATCATCGCACTCCATAGAGCATATTTCATAGCTTCATTAAGCATGGAGAGTTTTAACTTCGTTATCGAGCATTACGCAATTAAGTAAATTATATATATAGCACTAAGCATGCAATTACCTCCGAAAGAGTCACGTTTTAATAAGAAAAGCAAATCGTTGAGAATCGAAAGAAAGATTCGGCCTAGAGCACACGCAACAGTATCGATTCTCAAGACTCAATTAACACCGATTCGGCCTTTTTTCGGACCAATTAACGCAATTCTCGCAGCGTGAAGTAATAAATGACTCCATAGACTGGACAAACTCTTCGGACATTTCGAACGAAAGGAACATTTTAATGTCTTCCTCGGTAGTTATTAATGGCCTTGCTATTTTTAAAGCAAGTTGCGGTTTTCTTTTTCCTTATATTTTTTTTTTTTATTTTCAGGTTAATTGGAATCATAAATTAGAAACATGTAAATTATCTTACGAAAGAATAGCGAACATTTGAGAAAGTAAATTATAATGAATCATTTCCGCCGTTCTAACCGTATGGATGTTTTGATGTGTGAAATTTGAATTGGCCTAGGATATTAGAGCGCTTAAGTTTAAAGGACAAAGTTAAATTGCTGTAAACTAGACGAGCGAGAAGCATATTAATTATGGCCTTGAGGAACGAAAAGGTATAATGTAGCAGTGGGTGTAGCGTTGTTATTGGGTATCATCATAATTGAGCAGAGATCCTAAGGCAATTAATCAATGGACTCAATTAAGCAAATTCTTGGAGATTATTGAGTTGAATTTGATATTAAGTACTCGTATAACCAGAAGCGAAACTGATGACAGTGTGTACCATTGGGACAGATTACGAAGAAATTTTAGAGATTCATAGTACGACCAAAAATAGTCGTATCATCCTCGTCTCGTTGCAGAATCCTGGCTTGCGTTTGTACTGTTGATCTCATTTATGTTACTGGGCTATTTGAATTATTCTTGGAATATGGCTTTTCACCACTTTTTTTTTTGTCTTTCTCATAATGCGATCAATTTATTGGTACTTGCATTTTTGATATTTATTGTTCATTTCAGTTTTGCAATAAAATGTTTGCAATTGAAAGGATATTGGCAAATCCCTGCGATAGCGTGAAGTTAGGGTTTCGAGAGAAAGGTATGGATTACTACGATTCCTCGAATCGGTGAGAGAACAAGGCGCATGGCGAAATCGATACAACCAGGAATTGTATACCATTTTTGAGGACCCAGAAATCTCTACTCTCATCCAACTTCGAAAGCTATAGTGAGCTGGTCGCGTCCAGCGAATAGACGACAGGAGAATACCCCAACATGTACAAAAAGGAAAGGTGAAACTATTAGCCATATTCCAAGAATAATTCAAATAAAAAGACCAATCGGAAAGCCAAGAAACTGCTGGGAGGAATCATTCGACGAAGACAGCAAATCGCTTCAAAAATTTTCGATATGTTGGACCAAGAATATTGGAGATGAAGTATACAAGTAAATTAAATTTTATTTTAAACATATTACAGAATTATGATTTAGGGTAAAAATTTCAATGTACCGGGAAATCGGTATGCCATTACAAATTCTTTCGAATAGTGAATAGTGGCTTTTGTGTGGAAGGTGGTAGAAGCAAAGAGGGAAGGTTTGTAATTTTTGTATGTACACCAAACGTTGCATAAAAAATTTTTTCCTGAAATTGGGGTATTTGTATGAGAGGTGGCAGAGGAAATGGAGGGTTTTAGATGATTTTGAAACTGCTTATCAACATCCTTATCACCATGTTTTGTTTCAATTTCAAAGTCGATAGCTCTGTTCGAAGGAGATGTGCTTTTCTTGAATTTATAACAAAGATATTTGTATGAGAGGGGGTAGAAGAAGTGAAGCAATGCAACAAAATTTGAGCATGACAAATTCTATGCGAACTGAGAAAATTGGCTTATAGGATTTCATGAAAAAGTACAGTTTGTATGGGAGGTGGTGGAAGGAGTTGGAGGATTCAAATAAATTGAATGCCATACATCACATTTATGATAAAAATAATATGTTCTAAAATTCAAACTATTAGCTCCTATAATTTCCAGAGATATTTTTGAAAATAAGTTATGTTGAGGGGGAGAGGGTAGACGGGGTGGATCGATTTGGCCCGTTCATGAACTTAACCTTGTTTTTTTTTCCTGTGGGTTGGGTAACCTATCAGGTGCGTCCTCAGGTGGTGGATGGAGGACGCCGCGGTGTGTCGCAAGACCCTCGTCCGCGGTTAGCATGGCAATAGCAAGAAATTAAGTTTGACAGTTATACTCTCTTCAACAAGCTCATCGGACACACGTAGGCAATCGCCACGTTGTGAGCCTAAATGAATGAACATGTTGGGGAGGATATGGCAGAAAATATCTTTCCTGTAAAAACCATGCCGCGAACCAGCCCAAAAAACTATGAGGTGGAGTCCCCCCGTATTGGCCCTCAGTCCCCGGCAAAAGAGGGTGCTAAAATCACCGGGTCCGAACGCGGTTCGGGAGCTACTAGAACGGTGCAGCCAGGTTCTAGTAGTGCTGTGCTACTGGCAAACACCCAGCGCACTGAATCTTCGATGCCAAAGCTCAGTGATCTCGCTTTTTTAATGGCATTAGAGGATGCAGACTCAGAACCGAGTAAGCCGATGGAGATGAGTATGGATGTTGGTCACGCTTCGACGTCGACAATATCCTGCACAACTATCTCGGCTGACCTTGCTACTGAGACGATCCAAACCCCTCAAGGCGGAATTATCAACCGAGCCCGTCGCCGTGCTAAAACCACCCTAAAAAGGAAAACTGCAAAAGCGAAGTTTGACAATGCGGTAGAGGCTAAAGTGGCTGCAATTCTGAGTCGACTGTCTTCCGGGACGGACGATTCACGAGCTGCAGAAGCTTCACGCCAAGCCAGCGTGCCGGCCGAAGTGATCAGAGTCGAGGCGAAAGGTCTTAGGACCCCAGCAACGTCTCTGATTAATAAAGCCAGTACTTCCGAAGCGAATGTGGACAGAGTAGTAAGGCCTCCTGCGAAAGAGTCCTTACAAGTTCCGACCACTCCGCTGAAAGGAGTATCAAACATTGCAACGGATAGCGCTGTGGTTCAGAAACTGTCGGCAACAAAAAGGAGAAATATGCTGAGAAGGGCAGCCCAACGAAACAAGACTCATAGCTTGAATCCTGGTCCCCAATCAGCTAGGACTCCCATTTTGCAGCCGACAGTGGAAAATGTCGAAGTGGTTCAATTAGTTTCATCCCCGCTGGCTTCTGGACGATCGGTTCATGGCACCGCCTCTGGCCAAGCCAAAGAACCCTCGTCCGCGGGCACAGTCGCCGGTAAGAAGCTGGAGCCACTGAAGCAGAAACATAAGCATATCCGATCGGACAATAGTAATACGCCGATACCTGCAGCAAAAAAGAAGCAGCCGAGATCGGCTACCTATAGCGACGTCGCTAGGAGTTCCCTCCAGGCAGCAGTCACCAATGACTTGCTAGTCATCATGCCAGAGTCGGTGAGGCCTCAGATCTACTCTTCATTGGGGAACATTCTGAGGGAACACCTCTTAGGTAATCCACCAACTAAACCAAGCTTTTTGAAGTATGACTTCGAGCCAGGTTATCTTAGGATAACTTGCGCTGACCAAAATACTCTGGTCTTCCTTCAGGAGGCGGTTCCCAAGATGAACGAGCTCTTGAAGGACATCAAGCTACAGGTGGTGGAAGGTGCCGAGGCTCCTAGACTGACAAAAGTGTCTGTTTGGATCCCGGGTATCATTGAAGACCCTGAAATCCTATTGCAGGATATTAAGCTGCAAAATAACCTTTCTACGGAGGTATGGAAGCTTTTCCATAGAGAACAAAAAGATAAGGGCCAACTTCTTGTTCTCGGAATCGACCAAAGCTCCATGGAAAGGTTGTCTGTAGCGAAAGGTTTCGCGGATTGTGGACTCAACAAGGTTCACTTCAAATTACCGAAACCAAACGCGGCCAACTTCAGAAGCCGGCAAACTGAGAGTGGTCCAAGCCAATCTACATCACAGTAGAGCGGCGACCGCCACTCTCCAACAACACCTCTTAAGAGGTTACTCAGATATTGCACTTGTCCAGGAACCGTGGTTGAGTGGCTCTAAACACATTCTAGGATGGTGCAATAAAACTTTTACGGTCCTTCACGGACCCCAAACAGGTAAGCTACGGACATGTGTCGTTGCGAAAAAAACACTAAAATTAACTTTAATTCCGCAATTCAGCAGCCCAGACCAAACAACGAAGCTTTGGGAGAGGTCTCTTAACGGAACACCGCAGCCAGTTATGCTGGTTTCATCATACCAGCCATACGACGCAAGGGTTGTTCCAACGACTGACCTGTGCCAGCTTGTCCAGTCCAACACAGGGGACTTGGTAAAAGGTTGTGATGCCAATGCCCATCACACCTACTGGTCTAGCGCAGACTGCAACGATCGCGGTAAGTCAATTCTAGAATTTCTTAGCATGAACAATCTAAATGTTTGTAAAAACAGTCCCACCTTCATAAATAGAGCAAGAAGCGAGGTTATCGACCTGACTCTTGCAACTAACTCTAAATCACTAACGGTCCACAACTGGGAAGTTTCGAAAGAGCCATCCTTGTCAGACCACATGTGGATAAGATTTGAAATAGTGGGATCAACAAAAGATAGCCGGTTGTACAGGAATCCAGCAAGAACTGATTGGGTTAAATATCAGAAGCTAATAAACCAAAGACTACCGGCAATAGTTCCTTACCCAATAAAAACAACAGATTCCGTAGATAAAAGAGTGGGTATGTTAACAAATATACTAACAAACTCATACAAGAGTTCCTGCTCTCAGAAGTCTGCCAAAGATAGTAAGAACACTGTCTGGTGGAATAACGATCTCGTTATCCTGAAAAAACGAGCAAGGAAACTCTTTAATAAAGCTAACTCCAGAAAACTTGACACAGACTGGAACAAATACAAAGCAGCACTTACACTGTATAAAAAACAGCTAAGAGCCGTCAAACGAAATTCATGGAAGAGATTCTGTGAAGAAATCGATAACGTCAACGAAACTGCTAGGATAAAGAGGACCCTATCCAAAGACCCATACATGTTTGAATTACTGGATAAAGGCAATGGTTCATGGGCGGGGTCTAGCGGCGAGTCACTTGAACTTTTAATGCAAACGCATTTCCCTGGTTGCTTTGAGCACCCACCACAAAGTTCATGTGCCGATCGCATTCTTGCTAACTCAGAACTAGTAGACACAGTCGTGACACCAGGAAACATAGGAATGGCGTTCAGTTCCTTCAAACCTTACAAGTCACCAGGGCTGGACGAAGTATATCCAGCAATGATCCAGAACGCGGATAAAACAATAATTCAGTACCTGGTAGACATATATAAAGCATGCATCAGTCTTTATTACATACCGAAGTTATGGCAAGAGGTTAAGGTAGTTTTCATACCTAAACCAGGTAGAGCCTCCCACAACATCCCGAAGGCTTTTCGACCCATCAGCCTGACTTCGTTCCTTCTTAAAGGCCTAGAAAGACTGGTGGATAGCTAACTGCGGGCAAATCTGAACCTCTCGGTTAGATGCCCCCACCAACACGCCTATCTGAAAGGTAGATCCACTGACACCGCCTTGCATGTGACGGTATCCGCCGTAGAGAAAGCTTTCCATCAAAAAGAGGTTGCACTCGGTGCCTTCCTAGACGTGGAAGGCGCGTTCAACCACGTCAACATTGATGCCATACTTGAGGCCTTGCGCAGCCATAGTGTGGAGCCTCTCCTGACTGCATGGATAGCAAAGCTTCTTCGTTCACGGAAAATCGTAGCACGAATGGGTGAAGAGACAAGGAAAGGCTCTGTTCACAAAGGAACGCCACAGGGCGTTATAATATCACCTCTCCTGTGGGTCTTAACAGTGAATGAACCCCTTTCCATCTTAAATCAGAACGGCTACCCCACAATAGCATATGCAGACGTTCTTGTCATCATGCTAACTGGTAAGTTTGAGCAAGTTCTAGGAGACCTCATGCAATCTGTTTTACAACTGTTAGATAGCTGGGCACTAGATAACGGACTTTAACCCACAAAAAACAGATCTGGTCCTCTTCTCCAGAAGAAGAAGACCATATATTTTCAATCCACCAAACATTCGAGGAATCAATATAGTCCTCTCGAATCAAGTTAAATATTTAGGTCTGATTCTTGATAGCAAATTATCCTGGAAGGCCAATATTCAAGAACGAGCAAAAAAGGCTACGGTAGCCTTCTTCGCTTGCAAGAAGACATTCGGTTTGAGATGGGGTCTTAAGTCGCTGGATGTATACCAGTATTGTTAGACCAATTATTTGCTATTGTCCGCTGGTGTGGTGGCCGGCGGTGGTACTAAAAACCAACCTGGCACCCTTAAAGCTGATCCAACGGATGGCATGTCTGTGCATAACAGGTGCCCTTAGAACCACACCAACTGCAGCTCTGGAGGTGATTCTCTCACTACCCCCACTTGATCTTTTTATAAAACAAGCAGCGGGCCTGGCAGCCATTAGATTAAAAACCACTAAATCGTGGTCAGCACCACAAATTGGTCATGGACAAATTCTAAACGTAATTAGAAACGCAAACTCCCTTTTAGACCGCGAGTATGATTGCATGAACCAACCGCAGGTTGAGAAACGGAAGTTTCACATTAAGTTTCCTGAACGAAACGAATGGGCAACAAATACGATACTCAGCACCTGTGTAGGTTCTCATCTCTATACGGACGGATTTAAAACTAGCCAGGGGACAGGTGCAGGGATTTATTCCCACGACCTCGACATCCAAACTTCATTTCATCTTCCAGAACACGCGACAGTGTTCCAAGCAGAAGTATTAGCCATTAACGAGTGTGCAAAAATTATTCTTGATAAGCAGAACAGTCTCGGAAATTGTTACATTTTCTCGGACAGCAGGGCTGCGCTTCAGGCACTCCTATCCTACAGGACTACATCCAAACTAGTGTCCATCTGTAGACACAATTTAAATCGCCTAGCGGCCATAACAGAAGTTTTTCAAATTTGGATACCGAGTCATAGTGACCTGCTAGGTAACGAGGCGGCAGATACGCTTGCACGGTATGGATCTGCTAACATCAATTCCACTAGGAAGTCAGTCGATGTAGCACCAACAGTGCTGAAGACTAGCTTCAAACAGACTATTTTGGATTCTTTCTTGGCGGGGTGGCGGCAGCTGGAAAGCTGTAAAACGGCCAAATCCTTTTGGGAAGAACCGAACAAAAATATTACAGCTCAGCTGTTACAACGTAGTCGCTATAGTATCCGAACTATTGTCGGCCTGACCACAGGCCATTGCTTGCTAAGACTGCACGCATTTAGGATGCGAATCGCGAGCGACAGCTTGTGCAGAGGTTGCGAGGAAGACGAAGAATCTATTGAACATTATCTTTGTCACTGTCCGCAAATCTCCAACAGTCGTCTCCTTTGTTTAGGCTCTAGATTCTTTTCAGAACTAGACGACCTCAGAGGCGTCCAACATTCGAGCCTGTTAAGGCGAACCAAGTGGTTAGAGCAAGAGGAGTGACTTCTAACTTATAACTATAGGGGGAGTACAATGGGCCCAACTAGATGGCCTCAGTGCTTGTGGTCCCGTGCAACCACCCTCCTACAACCTAAACCTAAACCTAACCTTGTTTTTTCGTCATAAACGTCGAAAATTTTAACTTTCAGGCTCAACGCGTTCTCAATTTCTGATCAATGGAAACTGCATAAGATTGCTAAAATTTGCAGCGAAACGACAAGATAGAATCTTGACGTTAAAAAAATATCATTCGCCAAAATATTCTTTTTAATTGACCTTCAGACATGAAAATGATTTGGGGATGAAGATTTTTGCACTATACGGTATAATACTTTTATCAACCCTTCCACCATATTTGGGATTTTCGAAGTGTGGAATCCATTTCAAATTGCCGAAATTCATAGTAAAACAATAAAATTGGAAATTGACAAGAAGGATAAAATTAATGTTAAACGTATCCTCTATTATCGATCCTCAGACATGAAGATCGAAATGTGCACTGTTTTCGAGGAAAAATATTGAAACCGTCGTCACTCATCTATGAAGCATTGATAGCTCATAGCAAAACAACCAGATGTAGTGTGGGGTATGTTTCTACGTGAAAAAGTATGTCTAGACCCCAAAGAAATCAAAAAGTAACATGCGATTCTTGTTGCAGAAATTGACCCACAAATTGTTGCACCGTATAATTGAACTACCCTCGTCAAGTACATAATGCAAACAAACTTATCACGATTTTACCTGGAAATTTCATGATAAGATTCCTTGAAAATTTTATTACAAATTTTATCGAGAGCTCTATCATCTTCTTCGTCGAATAGTTCTTAACAACATTTATATTGCACTACTTCCTCTTTTATTGATTTGAAGTGTAACCATGAATTTCATAATAGATTTTTCGAAGAATCCATCCGAAATTCGGAGAAATATTATCAATAATTTCTGAATTCCACTGAAATATTAAACTGGAACAAAAACAGAAAGAGCAGTGAAATTGTGCTGCAAAACAATTTTATACATATAAATCGGTGTTTAATTGTATTATTCAAATTTGAATAAACTCATTATTATACGATTAAATTGTTTTGCCAAGTTGTCACAACTTGACAACTGTTGATATGTTTTCAGATCCATTTTGTTACAACAATTTGATTATTATTTTTGCAGAATACATAAATAACATCACATGGCATCTGGCATTCCTGATGTATTACGCTTGAATATACTTGATTTTCACACAAGAAAAACCAGCCATCAAATTGATTATATTATCACACATATTCACGCAAATATCAAGATATATTATGAGTATTCTTCTACAATATATATTATGGTATTATAGAGTGTCAGAATATTTTTTTCCATTTTTTCCCCATTTTTTATGATGATATATGGCCTATTAAGGGATATTACAAGTGTTTATGACATTTTATTGGACCATGTCTTCACGTCTGACGCCATATGGAATGGTAGGCGCTATGTTGGCTTCCTTTATAAATAGACATTGAATTTAAATTTTGATACATACTTTGTAATTTTGATAAATCGGCAGTGAGTAAATTTGTTTTTTTCTTTCTTTCTAATGCTACAGAAGCATCAAATAAACAATAAACTCGTATAGAGATCAAAGTGTGTTTGCATTCATCGCGAACCAAACAAACTTATACGATATAAAAGGCGAAGAAAACAAACACGACGAAATGGGGTCCCACAAAAACCCCAATTCGTAAAGGGAAACATACGTACACGATTTTCTATCTTAAAAGTTTAAGTTTATGATTCTTTGTGATTATATCCATCAAAAAGATACATAATGGACATGCATGGTATTCCTACCAAATACATGTCTTTTCAAAACGTTTGAAATCTCTGTACGTTATGTTGATTTATCCTCATTCTTTCCCAGACATATGTTTTCACCTGTTCAACAAAATGTTAAGCCGTCATTTAGTTTCAATAAAAACATTACGACTCGACAGAAACTCAGTGCATCACCTGATGAATTTCTAATGAGGATTCGTCTTCTAACGCTAGAAAAGTTCTAAAATGTCAAAGTCTAGAATGACGGGCACCCGACTTTCCAACATACTTACATGTCTGATGGTACTTGTATCTTATAGAGTTTAAAACTTTAGAAACGCAAGCAAACGCTAAACAATTTGCTGTTTTTTTTTTAACTTTTACATTTGAGCTGAATTTTTATTTAAGGCTACCTAATGTAGGTTTTGAGAGTCGCTTTTCTATAAAGGTACGAGTCGGGAGAGCTACATTCACTACAGTGAATTACTATTTATGACATGGTTGTAGTAGTCTTACGCGAAAATTTATTTCCTGGCCAACAAAAATAAAAAAAATCAGAAGGGAAAACGAAAGAAAAGTTTTCACTTCATTCCTATTCTCCGGTTTTCGGTTAAATCAGACCATTTTGACCTGGTTTTTGGTGCAAGAGCGGCATCCTTTCTGTTTACTCCTTCCTGAGCGAAGTTTTTGCCAACGACCAAAACAGTAAGCAGTCACGAGTCGACTTCATATCCCTAGCATTCAGATAAATTCCATAAGTATGAGTATTTTTCTATCAAGGGGTGGAATATATTTTGCTCATGAACGAAGACTATCCCCCTGGATAGCGTATCTTCTACCTCAAGTCTGCCCAGTGTGCCGTTTTTTCCAGTTACCTCCTCTTTTCTACTTTCGCGTTTACAATTTATCTCTATCTGAAAGGATTCTCGCTTGGCTTTAGTTTTCGTTTAGGTTCCTAGTTTAGTACGGACGAAAAAAGACAACAAATAGAATTTATGCATAAGAAATAAAGTCATGCTTGGAATTGTAATCAGCAAAGGGATGTACTTCACATCAAGTGACAGCTAATGTTTTTGAATTAAAAAAAAAATGCTTAACGAAGTGTGTGATTGTAATATTCCTTTGCTATTTTTTTTAACTGACACTTTGACTTTTTAATTTTATGCGCAATTTATAGGGTTTCGTTTTATTTAGAGATTTCAAATTTTATTCCAATAATGTTAATATCATCGCAATGCTATCGTCCTGAAATTTATTTATGTCATTTTCAGCGAAAAAAAAAATACTTTAAGTTTGTGAATGGGCTATATCCTAACACTCCTTCTACCCCTTCACAGACAAATTTCATGAAATTTGGAAATGGAAAGAAATTGATTTTTCTTCGAAACTATCGCATTTAAAGCTATCAACTTGAAAATTCATGGGCTTATCACCCGGGATCTTAAAACCTAGCTAATACGAGAAACGAATACAGCACCTCGGATACGGACGGATTCTACGGTAACGACTTTTGGCATTCGAAAACGGACTATGATTGGCTTCTGGAACGTTCGAACATTGAATGACGGGGGAAGAGCTGGGGTCACTCCGTGAAATGGAGCACTATAACATCCAAATCTTGGGATTGAGCGAGGTCAGATGGACAGGATCAGGAGAGGAACGAACTCTGAGCGGAAACACCACTCTGTATGTTTGTCCTGAGAGTGAAGCCAAAAATGGCGTGGCGGTCGTCTTTAAACCGAGAGCGAGAAACAGTCTCATCAGCTGGGAACCAATCTCGGCTAGGATTATAGTCGTCAGGAACAGGAATAGTATCAGAAACGCCAGAATTTTGCTCACTAACTAATACCACAACACCAGGTGACAAAGAGAAGTTTTCTAACCAACTGGATGCTAGCTTCGAGCGTGTTCCAAGAGGTGATATTATTATCATCTCAGGAGATAAGAACGGCCAGGTTAGGTCTGCCAACATTGGACTAGGAAACATCATGGGGAGCATGGTAACCCTTGGGTCGATGCTTCACGACCTTGGATTAAGAGACCCGAAAGTGGCGAATTATTTGCGGAAATTCGTACTCGGAAAATGGTAATCGGAGGGACCCTTTGTCCACACAAGAGTCATCATAAAACATCTTGGGTTTCTCCTGATGGTGTTACTCAGAACCAGATCTACTATTTTGCTATAAGTCGCCGATGGGCAAGATGTCTCCTCGATGTGCGAGCGAAGCGTGAAGCTGACGTGGGGAGCAATCACCACTTAATGGTTGCCTGCTTGAGATTGTGCACAGCAGCTATCCGACGCCCACAAATTCTTCAAACGCAAGGTTAATGTGAGTAGACTTAGCGACCCCAACATAAAGCGCGAGTACACCACCATCCCACGCGACAAGTTTTCCACATTGGGCGGATATGGAATGCGCACACAGGACGCCAATTGGGAGGCAACCAGAAACACGTTTCTAACTAGTACTGCAAAATCTGTAAGATTTGTGCAAAGCGGTGAGAAACCCTGGATGTCGCACATGGGACAAGGTTGGCAATCGGATAAAAAGCCAATTTGGCAATCATCTCTCAACCCGATGTCAACCAACGAACACCTGACTTGAGATAGAACTACCGCGATGCTCATATATAGCTTAAAAAGGCTGTTAGACGAGACAAGAGAAAGGCCATTGAAGATCTAGCGAATAAGGCAGAATCTGCGGATTACCTTGGGGATATGAGTTCACTATTTAAAATTATGAAACAGTTGACGAACTCCGCCATAGACGGTCCCCAGCCCAGTTTGAGAAAGGAGGAGGGAACATGGAGTTAACCTGAATGGTCAGTAACACCAGTGCGTCTCAGGAAGTAGGCAAAAAGTATGGCATAATTGGACTTGCAGCATAGCTGTGAGAACTCCAGCATGTCATATTTAGCTCAAAACTCCCACCCTTTTTCTACTAGGGTGTAATAAATAAGTAGGACCGATCCTCCAGGTCGGGGGTTGGGCGAGGCGCCGACAACGCATCACCGGAAAAAGAACACTGTCCAGAAACCTGAAGAACAGCCTCGGAAAGGATGGACTCAACGGCAACGACCCCGCAAACGGAAAATGGACTACTCTATTGGATCTTGGAATGTTCGATACTTATTTAGGACAGGAGCTCTGAAAGAGTGCCTCGAAGAAGTGGCAAAACACAACATCAACATAACTGCCATCCAAGAAACGAAATGGCTCGGTAGCGAAATCATGGACATGAGATCACACATAATCTATCCAAGTGGAAAATTGTCGGGAAGCAAAGAGTTTGGAGTCGCTTTTGTCGTTGACAAAAACTTTAAACAGCAGGTCACGAGCTTCAGACCAGTAAATGAAAGATTGTGTGCAATCCGTATAAAGACTAAATTTTTCAACACTTGGTTGATCAACGTTCACGCACCAACAGAAGACAAGGACGATATAACTAAAGACGAATTTTATGCCACCCTAGAGCCAACCTATGATTCACTGCCCTCGAATGACCTAAAAATTGTCTTAGGGGATTTTAATGCAAAAGTCGGAAAAGAGGAGGCTCATAGAGGAACAACTGGAGGGCACAGTCTCCATGACATAAGCAACGACAATGGCCAACGTCTCATTGATTTCGCAAGCATCAAAAATATCATAGTATGCTCTACATGCTTCCCACATCGCGATATTCACAAACGAACGTGGGCATCACCAGACGGTCACACCTTCAACCAAATAGACCACGTTCTAATTGAGAAAAGGGCTGCTTCCAGCATACTTGATGTACGAACTCTCCGCGGTGCGAATTGTAACTCTGATCACTATCTAGTCAGAGCTAAGTATCGATGCAAAATAGCTTGTCGTTGATATTCGAAAACGAGTAGAGCTCGCAAATTCAATGTCGATAAGCTTAACGACGAAACGGTGGCGCAGGCTTACATGTTAGCATGTAATAAACACCTGACACCTATATATGAAGATATCCAAAATATGCCAGTGGAGAATGCGTGGATGAAAATACGAGACGGCATCAAATCCTCCGCGGAAGAGGTATTAGGGTATCAAGCACGGCGAAAAAATAATGATTGGTTCGACCAAGAATGTCGCGACGCAATAGATACAAAGAACGAAGCTTACAAAATTTTTACTGAACGACCAACACGAGCCAAAAAAGAAAGATATGACGAGCTTAGGCGATATGCGAAAAAGACCTGCAGACGAAAACAAAGGAAGTACCATAATGACAAAATACAAAAAATGGACGACGACATGAGAAAAAATAAAACGCGGGACGCATACGCAATAGTAAAAGACTTAAAAAAGGGATATAAGCAAAAACCAGTCTCTGCGAAGACGTGGAGGGCAATATCATCAGCGACGCACAAGAAATCAAAAGGAGATGGGCTTCCCACTTTGAACATCTTTTGAATCCCATCCCAGTAGCACCGATAACGACAGACAACATTTCAATTGAAGCCTCAACTGACAATGATGAACCATCATCGATACTACCCACGATTGCTGAAATCAAAGCAGCCCTTTGTGACCAAAAACGAAACAAAGCGCCGGGAATTGACTATATACCAGTTGAACTTCTGAAAAACGGTGGAAACTGTGTCGCTGAAATACTGCACAACATGATATGCAAAATTTGGACTGAGGAAATCATACCCGACGACTGGTGAAAAAGCATTATATGTCCAATTTACAAGAAAGGAGACAAACTCTGCTGTGAGAACTATAGAGGTATATCATTGTTGTGTACGTTCTATAAAATACTGACAAAAATTATTGAACGTCGCCTTAAGCCCTATACTAATCAAATAATTGGCGAATACCAAGGCGGATTCAGAACCGGACGATCTACAACAGACCAGATATTCTCGGTGAAACAGGTGCTAGAGAAATGCTGGGAATATAACACAGACGTGCACCAAATATTCGTAGATTTTAAACAAGCATACGACAGTATCGACAGGAGCGTACTGTACCAAATCATGCTTGACTTTGGAATTCCTCCAAAACTAGTCCGACTAACAAGACTCACAATGACGAACACTGAATCCCAAGTGAGAATACAAACCGATTCCACAACCAGCTTTCGAACGGAATGTGGTTTACAGCAGGGAGATGGTCTAGCTCCTATGCTTTTCAACTTGGCACTAGAGTATGTCGTCCGAAAAATCCCAGTCGACACCAACGGGACACTACTATTCAAGTCCACCCAACTAGTAGCATACTCTGACGACATTAACATTCTAGCAAGATCCTTCCCTAGTTCTAAGGAGGTATTTGTCAATCTTGACTACGCCGCAAAAGAAGTCGGGTTGCGCATTAATGAAAGCAAAACAAAAGTAATGACGCAAACAAGAAGGAGAACGCCAATCAGACAAAACATAACAATTGCGGAATATAATTTGGAGAGTGTGGACAACTTCATATATCTTGGGGCTAATCTAGCAAAGGACGGTAATGAAACAGACGAAATCAAACGACGGATAATACTTGCAAATAAGACGTATTATTCGGTACTTCCAATAATGAAATCCAAGAAAGTGCACAGGAACAATAAGCTGCGGATTTATAAAACTATTATACGACCTGTGCTATGTTATGGCAGCGAGACGTGGACATTAACGCGAACTTCCGAAGCATTCGAAAGAAAGGTCCTCCGAAGAATTTTGGGACCTGTGAAGGAAGGAACGGAATGGCGAATAAGATACAACCATGAGTTGTATCAATTCTACGACAAGCCAGAAGCTTCAACGTTCATCAAGTTACGTAAACTGCAGTGGGCTGGCCATGTAGAGCGAATGGAAGACAGAAGAATTCCCAAACGTGCTCTTAAAGGCAAAGCGAGCGGTAACCGGCCAGTAGGCAAACCACGCAAGCGATGGGAAGACTCGGTTGATGAAGACAGCAAAGCCATTCCAAAAATTAGCAGCTGGAGGACGCGGTCTTTGGATCGAGACGATTGGAGGCGACGACTTCAGGAGGCCAAGGCCCAATTTGGGCTGTCGCGCCATTGATGATGATGACGAACAAGAATTTCACTGCCACCAGGTGGTGAAAGTGGCAGTGGATCGGTCATACTTTGAGGAAACCAGAGCGAAACATCGCAAAACAGGCTCTGGATTATAACCCTCAAGGAAGACGTCGGGTTGGTCGACCATGTAACACATGGAAGCGAGCAGTTGAGCAGGAGGCCAGAGGAATAAACAAGTCCTGGCAACAGCTTAAAGCCGATGCTCAGGATCGCGCCTTGTGGAAGAGAGTTGTTTCTGTCCTATGCCCCTATAGGGGGTCTTAACAGGAAAAAAAAAATTTGATTGAGGTGGTGAGTGATGTCAACGGAACTCTCCTGAATATAAGTTAATACATCTTTGATATTTTAAACAGAACAACTACCAAACATACAACTGGAAAAATCCTCTACTAGGGACGATAGTTTCCACCATTCGGTCAGCGGGAAGGAAATCTCCAAGTATAGAAGGACTTCCAATCGAACTCCTCAAAGCGGACCTGGAAATAACAGCCGATATACTCCTCCCACTCTTCACAGAGGTTTGCAATGAAGGAAGATATCCGACTGAATGGAAGGAGGGCGTCATTGTGAAAATTCCGAAGAAGGGCGATCTTCGGGATTGTGACAATTGGAGTAGTATATGTCTACTTACTGCTGTATTGAAAACTATGGCTAAAGTAATTCTCAATAGGATTAGTGATGTCGTCGAGAGCACTCTCGGAGTTTATCAGGCAGGATTCCGTAAAGGGTCTTCTTGTACCGACAACACAAATACTCTACGGATAATATTGGAGCAGTCAGCCGAAATGGGCTCGCCAGTAGATCTCATGTTTGTGGACTTCGAGAAGGCTTTCGACAGCGTTAAGCGAGATTACATATGGAATGCTTTGCGTAGAAGAAGTATTCCAGATAAGGTCATAGCTATGATTAAAGAATCCTACGAAGATGCAAGGTGTCGCGTCTTGCATAGAGGAGAGCTGTCCGAGAGCTTTCCTGTGCGCACGGGTGTCAAACAAGGCTGCATGTTATCACCAGTCTTGTTTCTGGTGGTAATAAATGACATCTTGAAAGCTGTAATGGAAGGTGGGGAAGATAAAGGTGTTCAATGGAGACTAATTAACATCTTAAGTCACCTTGATTATGCTGATGACGTGTGTTTGCTTGCACATAACCGTTCGGACTTAGAGTCAAATGTTCGCTTGTTCCATTCTAAATGCAAAGAGGCGGGTCTGAAAATAAATGTTTGCAAAACCATGTACATGCACTTGGGTTCGAACACAAGCGAACCGATTGTTTCTAATGGACAAGATGTGGAAGAGGTGCAAGATTTTTGTTATCTCGGAAGCATTGTCAACATGGACGGCGGAGACGGATGTTGAGGCTCGTCTAAGTAAAGCTCGTCAGGCCTTCGGTATCCTTTTCCCCTGGAGGTTAAGAGAGATCTCCCTTCGCACAGACCTGCGAGGTCGATCGGTTACACTTTGAAGAAACTAAAGCGAAACATCGCCGAACAGGCTCTGGATTATAATCCTCAAGGAAGACATCGGGTTGGTGTCACAGCACATGGAATCGAGCAGTTGAGCAGCAGGCCACAGGAACAAACAAGTCTTGGCAATAGCTAAAGGCCGATGTTCAGGATCGCGTCTTGTAGAGGAGAGTTGTTTCTGTCCTATGCCCCTATAAGGGGTCTTAACAGGAATTTCATTGATTGAACTTGGAAATAAGGTCAAAGTATAATACCATTATCGTCAAAAAATATACATCCAATCCTCTTACTCCTTCTATCCCCTCCCATACAAATGTCCATTTTGAAAAATGCTTTTATTCTATTTTCATTGAAACTATCGGTACTGCAAATAGAAACCCGCTGTTTCCCAATAGATGGCGCTAGCAGTAAATGCTGATCAACAATGGCGGATCAGGAACGTCAGGTGGTAAACTTAGGCATGTGTCAAGAACTCTGCATCATTAGATTTGTGAAGTCTTATCGGCGTCATATACTTTTTTGTTGGCGAATATGTTAAAGTTTGAGCCAAAAAGCGTCATTTGTGGAAAGTTTTACCTTTTGCCATCAATTCAAAAAAATCTGCTGCTTAAACGCGTAGAATGTTTGTTTAAACTTATGGTGAGGGTGCTATTAGTGAAAGAACGTGTCGCGAATGGTTTCAATGATATAAAATGGGTGATTTCGGCGTGTAAGATAACGAGCGTCTCGGATCGGTTAAGAACGTACTATGATTTATGCCATACGCAACAACAAGCAACTTGCAGATTCATTGGGCGTGACCTAGCAAAGCATTTGACATTGTTTGAAAAGCTTAGGAATGATGCAAAAGCACGGAAATTGGATGCCATACGAGTTGAAGCCAAGAAACGTCGGAAAGCGTTTTTTCACTTGCTAACAGCTGCTTCAACGGCAAAAAGGGAAGGGTTTTTTGATGAGAAGTGAATCCATTACTATAATCCAATGTAAAGAAAATCTGAGAGTACCGCTGCCATGCATCAACATCGACGGCCAAGCCCAACAGCCATGGCTCGCAAGTCATGCTGTGTATTTGGTGGGACCAGCTTGGCGTGGTGTACTATGAGCTGTTGCAACCAGGTGAAACCATCACGGGAGATCGCTACCAAAAACAGCTAATGTATTTAGGCCGAGCTTTGAAGGAGAAACGGCCGCAAAACATTACAAACGTTGGAAACGGTGGAAATTGTAGAGATTTAGTTTGGAGAGGATCGTATTCGAGTGCGTACGCGCTTGTGTGTTAGCGCATCCGTGAAAAGTTCAACGTCATAAACAACAGAATAGAAAAAGCATCTTGTTTGGCATTAACATTCCATTTCTTCAATATATCGTTAATGTTTCATAAATAATATCGTTTATAATCTTAAACGATATTCGGCAATTAGAATAAAAGTCATTAATGATTCATTGATAACGAGTATATACTTGCTTGTATACTCGTTTCTTGTAAGCGTTTTACAACTCATTAATGAGTCGGTAAAAGTAATTCATTAACGAATGTCCATTTAGTCTGCAAGATGAATCATTAATGTATCGTTAACGACGCTCGTTAACGATCAGATCGTTCTTTAATGCAATTCATTAACGATGCTTTAACGAATTATTTTGTTTGCTGGGCAGCTTCATTTTCAGTTATCAGAGAGTGTGTGTGTGTAGGGGTCTATGTTTCTCATTAAAACCAAATTTATTTAATACAAATGAATTCCAATGCCACAGCGGGTCACGGGCAAAGCCGTGCCGGACTGCTAGTAAATAATAAATTAAAAGATTTGAACACTTCTAACGTGCCAACAAAAAAAAATTATCTGATCCCACCTTTTCGCACGGTTTAAAGTACAGCGATTTCCTGTAAATTGACTGCCAAAAACAAGCACTCTGATTACATTAATTGCGGTTATAAATTTATTAAAACATTTCTCTCAATTAAATCAGCAATTTCAAACAACAAAAAATATAATGCACTTGTTTCAGTAAACAAAAATAACAAACCCGTCTCAGCATTAAAATGTCCGAATGCTGGCTGTAAGTGATAGCTAACAAAACATAAAACTTTATACACGTTATATCGCATCCTGTCATATCCTCAAGGGAAATGTTATTTTTAATTTAATTTCTCTTGTTTGTTATTTGACCATTTCGACCTTAACCCACAAGCATCCCATCAAAAAAATCACATCACGAAAGCACAGCCATGAACAAAAAAATGTTTGAAATTTTCTCTCAAACACACACACACACACCGATTAACTTTTAACACAGAATTCAGAATAAATGTTTGAAAATACTGAACCTAATTATCTGATCCGTTTCAACAAAGAGCACTAAAAGCCAACCGAATAATAAAACTGGACACATACTTACATAATAGGAAAGAATAATACAAAATCTAATTGTTAAGTAGAGTCACGAGTTCTAAGTTGGCCGTTGCGATTGTTTGTCTTTACAATTATCTAAAAGTGTTCTAATTGTGTCTTGAAAATTGAAAAATAAAAAAAAAAACACAGAGAAGAAAAATAGAAAAATCTGACACCGAACTGATAGCCAGGGGTCAATTGAACTTTAATAGTTTGGAAGCGAAACGTTAATATTGTGTTTAAATTTTTCTGACAGTTGGTGTCGATTGATTTCTATTGGTTTCGAAATGGAATTCTGAATAGTTGTTGGTACAATTAAAGATAATAGATTAAGGCGTATTTACTGTAATTAAAAAATAAACATAATAGGGCTACGATTGCGCGTAAAGCCCAATCTTACGATACTCTAGATGAAATATAAGTTTTTGAGATTCCAAGAATTTTTGTATGGGGAGTGCTAGTAGGGGTGATAGCATTTAACTATTTTTTTTTTCTCAACATGCTAGAGTAGCTATAAAAATATTTTACACAAAATGTAAGCCCCAAAAATTGAATAGGTACTGAGAAAATTAGTGTGTTAGATTTAGTGGAATTGTGCAGTTTGTATGGGAGGTGGTAGGAGTGTAGTGCCTACTTTACTATCACTACTTTACTTTTTATAAATTAAGTAAATCGTAGAAACTTACTTTAATAGCGCTACTTTACTTTTGATAAATGAATAGATCGCAAAAAATATAAAAATAATCATATTAGTTTTTTATGAAAAAATTGTAAAAAACAAGTCAGTTGAAAAACGAATTTTATAAAAGCAAGTTGTAAAAAGTTTTTGTTGGATAAGCGCATTAAATATTATTTCTTAAAATAAATAATTGCATATAACTAATTGTTGTTAAAATAATTATTAAAATAAATAATTATAAAAATTATGAATAATTTTTAAAATATTTATATCAAGTGGTTGAAGTTTATTAATAACCTACTCTAAAAATGGTGACCCCGACGAAGGCACACGCCCTTTGAAGAAACAATTCATCAACAATTTGGTGACTATCAACAACAGAAGCAACAGGCATCACGCCTCAATTTTCAAAATTTTCAAATGATTTCGATTCAATTCAATCAAGATCAAACAACGCACGATTCGAGACGTTGCTGAATTTTACGGATTTTTAAACGGAATCCGCATGAAGACGTCGCTGATTTTTGCAGATCTTTCAAGAAACAAACAATCAACTTCAAGCTTAATTAGAAGCATTTAAACGTAATTTAACAGCAACAACAGCAACAACAACATCAACAGCAAGAGTAACAACAATAGCAACAGCAGCAGCAGAAGCGACAGCAACAGCAACAGCAGCAACAACGTCAACAGCAAGAGTAGCAACAACAGCAACAGCAGCAGCAGCAGCTACATCAACAGTCAAAGCGCAACAATAACAACCGCAGCAAAATTCAGAATACGTAATTGCTCAGAATAAGAAAATACATAAATCAAGTAAATTTTAATCTAATATTTATATTTTACTTCATATATATATTTCACTTTCACTTTGTAAATTTTAAATTTTGTGGCGATTTATTGATTTTGATATTAAGTTGCGTCATGTCGTATGAAACTTTACCTCCTTCATCTCGGGATGAATCGTTGATAGCTAATCCTTTTTTGGGGTTAGGCGATTCAAATAATATTGCGACCGTCGCAATTCAAAAGGTCTGTTTGTGGAGACGAAATCCGACTGCTTGGTTGCAAGCTCTCGAGGTACAATTCCGGTCAGTTAACATTTCGTCAGAAGCAACGAAATTTAGCTATGCATTGAGTATGTTGACTCAGGAAGAATGTGATAAGGTGTTGGACATTATTGAGAATTTATCCTCTACCACACCTTATTCGGATTTGAAATTGGCTGTTATTTCTAGATTTGGTGAATCGGAAGATCACAAACTTCAGAAATTAATTAACGGTCTTGATCTTGGAGACGATAAACCATCTCATCTTTTAAGTAAGATGAAGGCGTTAGCTGGGTCTTCTGTTGGAGAACCTCTTTTAAAGAAGCTTTGGCTTCAAAAATTACCACCTAATGCACAATCGATTTTAGCAGTAGCGAATGTTTCACTCGACGAATTAAGCATTCTTGCAGATCGAGTTATTGAAACTAATCCTAATTTCAATTGGGATGTTTCAAATATCTCGCAACTAAAAGTTAATGAAATTAGAACTGATCGATTTAGTTTTGAAAGTTCAATCATTCATCAGATGTCCCTGTTAACGAAACAGATTGAATTATTGACTCTGAAACAAAACCAATTTTATAGAAGGAATCGATCACGTTCTAGAAGTAATTCACGTTCTTTTAGTAACTATCGCGATAATTCAATACCAAATTCGAATTTCTGTTACTATCATAAAAAATTTGGAACTAATGCAACTAAATGTCGCAAACCTTGTTCGTTCAACAATCCAAAAAACTGAAAAAGTTGTCTGAAGTGGCGATGTTCGACAACAAACCATCATCATCAAGTCGCCTATTCATTTTAGACAATTTATCCAAGTTTAGTTTTTTAATTGATACTGGAGCTGACATCTCTGTTCTTCCGGTTAATCCAAAGGAAAACAGGGTTTGTGATAAATCTATCGTACTCACAGCCGCCAATTCTTCTAACATCAAAACTTTCGGATTTAAATTTTTAGATATCTCTCTCCAATTAAGAAGAGTATTTAATTGGAAATTTATTATAGCCGATGTTGAAAAACCCATTCTTGGTGCAGATTTTCTTAAACATTTCGGTTTAATCGTGGATATCCGACGTAAATGTATTATCGATCCACTATCACAAATTAGTTCAGTAACTGGTTCCTTGGTTAATGGACCATCTTCAAATCTCGCTGTTTTGTCAACTACACCTTTAAATCCAAAAGTTGAGTTGTTATTATCTAAATTCGAAGGATTACGACGCACCTTAAATTATAGTTTCATAGAGTCGAGCACAGTGCGACACTTTATCGTTACTAAAGGTCGTCCAATCTTTGCCAGACCTCGTCGTCTAGATCCGGTAAAGCTTAGAGCAGCTAAGGCCGAATTCAATCTAATGATTGAACGTGGTATCTGTAGACCCTCCGACAGTCCATGGGCATCACCGCTTCACATGGTGAAGAAGAAGGATGGTAGTTGGAGGCCTTGTGGTGATTATAGATCTTTAAACGCTATCACTACTCCTGACACTTATCCTATTCCTCATATTCAGGACTTCTGTCAACAGTTGGAAGGATGTACATTTTTTTCAACTGTTGACTTAGAGAGAGCTTATCATCAAATTCCCATTAATGAGGATGATATTCCGAAAACAGCCATTACGACACCTTTCGGACTTTACGAGTTTGTGCGGATGACTTTTGGTCTTCGCAATGCAGCACAAACTTTTCAAAGATTCATTTTCTCAATTTTAAATGATTTTGATTTTTGTTTTGTCTATATCGATGACATTTTGGTAGCTTCTAAATCAGAAAGTGATCATTTCAATCATTTAGAGAAATTGTTTGAACGACTTAACTCTCATAATTTGGTAATTAACCAAACTAAATGCTCGTTCTTTAAATCTTCGGTCGATTTCCTCGGTCATTCGATTGACAAAAATGGAATCAAACCAATCGCTTCACGAGTCGAAGCTATATTAGCTTATACACGTCCATCTACAGTAAAAGATATGCGACGATTTTTAGGAATGATTAATTTTTATCGCCGATTTATTCCTCACGCTGCCGAAGCACAGTCAATTCTTGACAGCTTCACTATTGGTAGCAAGAAAAAGAATGATAAAACAGAATTGGTTTGGTCGGTTACATCAATTGAAGCGTTTGAGCGTTGCAAAAAGCAACTCGCTCAAGCTACAACTTTAGCTTTTCCCTCCACTTCTTCATCTCTTTCATTAGCAGTGGACGCTTCAGATACAGCTTTAGGAGCCGTTCTTCAACAACGATATGGAAATGACTGGCAACCACTAGCCTTTTTCTCGAAGAAACTTTCTTCACCTCAAAAGAATTATAGTGCATATGATCGAGAGCTTCTAGCGGCTTATATTGCCATTAAACATTTTAAATTTATGCTTGAAGGCAGAGATTTTATTTTGTTTACGGATCATAAGCCGTTAATTTTCGCTCTTAAACAAAACCCTGAAAAAGCTTCGCCACGTCAGCTCAGATATTTGGATTTCATCAGTCAATTTACATCAGATATTCGTCATGTTTCTGGTCAAAACAATGTTGTCGCTGATGCTTTATCGAGAATTGAAGCATTAAACCTTCCGACAACTATTGACTACTGCGAAATTGCTGATACTCAACTAATTGATTCTGAATTAAATAAAGCTAAAAATTTACCCAGTTTAAAAATCATTCCGGTTATTATTGAAGGTACCATCAATCCTCTTTGGTGTGACAATTCCTTGCATAAACTTAGACCTTACATTCCTTTAAATTTACGAACTCGCGTTTTTCGTACTGTTCACGATTTATCGCATCCAGGAATTAAGGCTACCGTTAAACTTATGCGACAAAGATTCATTTGGCCCTCAATCAATAAAGATTGTCGTAAATGGACTAAGGAATGTTTTGCATGTCAAAAAGCAAAAATCTCTCGACACGTCACAAGTCCTTTAGGAGATTTCAAACCAGTTTCAAGCAAATTTGAAACAATTCATATTGATCTGGTTGGTCCTTTGCCAACTTCGAACGGTTTCAGATACTGCCTTACAGTTTTGGATCGTTTCACCAGATGGCCCGAAGCTTATCCCCTTACAGATATTCGCGCAGAAACTGTTGCATCTACTTTATTCAAAGAATATATTCCACGTTACGGAACGCCAGTTTCTATTATTACGGATCAAGGTCCTCAATTCGAATCTCGATTATTTCACGAATTAGGAAAATTGATAGGATTTAAACGCTGCAGAACTACTGCATACAATCCTAAAGCAAACGGCATGTTAGAAAGATGGCACAGAGTTTTTAAAGAAACTTTGAAATGCAAAACAAACGAAAGTTGGTCAGATGCACTTCCTTTTACACTTCTCGGTTTACGAACAGTAATTCGAGATGATGCCAACGCGACCCCCGCCGAATTACTTTACGGTCAGAATATTAGACTTCCTTACGATTTTGTTCAACACAAGAACAAATCGAATACAATGTCTGGAAGTGATTTTGTTGAAATTCTTCGTGATCGGATCAACAAATCAAGCCCTCGCCCTCCATCAAGACATAGTTTGGAAACTCCTTTTGTTTTTGAAGATCTCAAAACATGTACCCATGTTTTTCTGAGAACAGACAAGGTTCGCACCTCTCTTCAAACTCCATATGAAGGCCCTTTTGAAGTCATTCAGAGAAACAACAAGTTTTTCGTCATTAAGATCAAAGACAAACCGACTTCAGTATCAATTGATCGTCTTAAGCCTTGCTTCATTAGTTCTTCCGAAGCAACAAACTCGTCAAGAGTTAAAAAGAAAGTTTCCTTTGTCAATTAAATACAAAATGCGTACCACAGACATTCCTTTCCTTTTTTGTTTATTCTTTAATGTATATAATATCGAAAAGATCAAAGATCTTCTCTAGGAAGGGGGTATGTAGTGCCTACTTTACTATCACTACTTTACTTTTTATAAATTAAGTAAATCGTAGAAACTTACTTTAATAGCGCTACTTTACTTTTGATAAATGAATAGATCGCACAAAATATAAAAATAATCATATTAGTTTTTTATGAAAAAATTGTAAAAAACAAGTCAGTTGAAAAACGAATTTTATAAAAGCAAGTTGTAAAAAGTTTTTGTTGGATAAGCGCATTAAATATTATTTCTTAAAATAAATAATTGCATATAACTAATTGTTGTTAAAATAATTATTAAAATAAATAATTATAAAAATTATGAATAATTTTTAAAATATTTATATCAAGTGGTTGAAGTTTATTAATAACCTACTCTAAAGGAGGATCGGGGCGATTTTAGTGATTTTTTCAGTAATAACTAAGAATGTTATGAAATTGACACCTCTTCAATTTCAGGCTAATAACATTCATACTTTTCAAGAAAATCGATTTTTTGTGACGTTGTGAAAATTGTGTCATATTGTATGGGAGGGAGTAGAAGCAGTAAAGCTAATTAGTTATTTTTTTTTATCTTAATGACGATACTAATTAATTGTTTAGTTCAAAATTTGAGCTCGACAAAAGTTAAACGTACTGAGAAAATCGGTTTAGAGTATTTCATGAAAAAGTGCAGTTTGTATTGGAGGTGGTGGAAGGAGTGTGGGGATTAAAATAATTTTTATAATGTACATCACATTTATGATAAAAATAATATATTCCAAATTTCAAATCAATAGCTTTTATAGTTTCCAAAAAAATCTGATTATTGTAATTTTTTGAAAATGTGTAATTTTTTTTGAAGGGATTAGAAGAGGAGGAGTGATTTGTCCCGTTCACGAACTTCAGCTGACTTTTTTGTCAAAAACAACGCGAACAAAATTAGAAATTGTTTTAACTCAACACGTTCTCGAGCTAGGGAGCTCACGGACAGACGGACTTCCAGTTTTGAGATTTTTAAGTGATATATAGCCTTCTGTATCATGAATTTTTATCTCCGGGCCTTATATCTTAGCGTTATAAACTTTGTGGCAAACTTATATTAATCTCAGATTTCATCTAGAGTATAGAAACGTAAATGACAAAATGAAAGAAAAGATTTCCGGATTCTACACTGTTACGCTTTATTATTCGTGACGTTTCGGTCTCTGCTGAGACCTTTATCAAACAGTTTGATAAAGGTCTCAGCAGAGACCGAAACGTCACGAATAATAAAGCGTAACAGTGCAACAGTGCTGAGACCTTTATCAAACTGAGTTTGATAAAGGTCTCAGCAGAGACCGAAACGTCACGAATAATAAAGCGTAACAGTGTAGAATCCGGAAATCTTTTCTTTCATTTCGAAATGCACTGTGAAAACATTCACCAAACCACGTAAATGACAAATTTGATAATTTTAATCAAACCTTGAAAATCAGAATTGTTTTTTTGCGAGGAGATAGTTTTTCCACAATTCTTTGAAAAGGATAAATCTTATAAACTGCAACAAAACATTTTTTATTGCCGATAAACTTCGTCAAGGAATTTTCTTATTTGATTTGACAACTATGAACTTCGTACCACTTCCAATACAAATTTCAGAGTTGTATACTCGTAATTCCATTATGTTTATTTTCTAATTTGCATTCTCATGTAAAATTATATAAATTTTCGTTCGATTAGTTTATTAGATCTTAACTAAATTGATCGAACAAATTTTTTTTATAAAATCATTTGTTTGCTAGATGTTAAAAGGAATTTATCATTTACTAATGAAGAGTTTCAGCTAACGAGTGGAAATCTCACAAAACGAGCTCCGTTCAACAGGCGCGCAAAATCTCAACCGAGTAGTAGGGAAAAAAATATCAACCAACTCATACCGAATGGAATCTGAGCAACCCAGCGACCATAGTTCTGCGTGCCCGGTGTTTCAGATTCGATTCGGTATTTCAAAAATGCAGATTTTTCGGCCGGCTGAATATTTTCGAAAGGAAAAAGAGGGAGAGAGAACAGAATTGGTCGACATTTTCTTGCCTACTGCTCAGTTGAAATTATGGGGGCAGCGAAACTCGCGCTAACGATTTTTTCCAATACAAATGTCAGAACTATATAAATACAAATGTCAGAATTGTATACCCGAGATCCATTATGTTTATTTTATAATTTTTCAGGTAAAATTTAAAAAATTTTCGTTCGATTCCTTTATTAGATTTTAACTAAATTGATCACACGCATTCTGATAAAGTCATTAGTTTGCTATGTGTTAAAAGGAATTTATCATTTACTTATGAACTTGTACAATCAAACGAACAAGCAATATAAAACGTTCAAAAATATAAGATATTCATAATAGACCATTTCCATAATTCCTTGCAGTATTCGTTATGTTAATTTATTCAACTTTATATCGGTATATTTTCCATTTGAAAATTTCAAGCCATAAAGTTCTGCATCGCACAAAATAAAAATTTCAGATTCAACTTTAATATCTTTCAATAAGAAATAAAGGATTGGATTTCTGTTCGGATTATGTTTCGTGAGCTGGTTGTCGCATTGTCAACATCTCGCTTTCAACAACAAACTTCCATAAAACCGACGGAAGCCTTGACTAGAAAAGAAGTCCTTTAATGAATCTGCTTCAGTGTTCTATGTAGAGAGCGAACCGAACAATCCTCGTGAGAAGCTCGACGACGAGGAGTCTTAAGAAACTTGTTGTCACGTATTGCTACGAGTAGTGCAAATAGTTTTAGCTTTCAAATTAAGTTATTCAAGTGTATAGTTTAATATAGTAAGATAATAGCATAGCTTTGTTGTACTTGATATCTTCACGATGCATAAAAATATAAGGATTATGTTGAAGTGAAAATGGGAAATCTTACAAAGCATGATATCAAAAATGGTCTAAGTAAATAGAAATAGGATGGTAACTTAAGATGGGTATCAAACAATTGATATTTTTTTTGAGGGACAGACATTATCTTCGATAGAGACTACTCAAATAAGAAAAATAGCCATTCTTAGGGTCAGCCAGGCGACAATAAAGGCCCTGCCTACGTATACAGTGAGCTCGAAACTGATGGAAGAATGCCAAAGAAAATTATGTTGCATTAAGAACTTTTTTTGTATTGGGTGTCTGATCATCAAGCCATCTTGCAAGGTAACCTATCCTACAGGTCTAGAACCCTTCTGCGGAATTCCAACATGCTGCATTAAAAAGAGCATTAGGCAATGGACCATTATTGGACTTTGCTTCCAAAACTGAGAAAAGCTATAGAATTCTTACCTCTTCGCCAAACGAGAACAGCAGTTTCTCCACTTGGACAGGAATAAGGTACGTGTCATACCAGGGATACTGACAGGATATCTTAAACGAATGAGACTGGACGCTTCACCATTCGGTATATACAGGTACCTTCACTTTGGGATGTGAGACCGGATCTAGACGGGTTGTCCTTTTATACTGAAGCACAGCTCCGGTAACGGGGGAAGGATATTGGTTTTTGGGAATTAAGGGGATAGAAGCGGAAGTGGCTATGAATATTTCTTTTGAATTGTTGAATGTTCTAGTCATGCGGGAATACTGAGATGGGCAGCGTGTTCCATATTCGAACAGTCCGGTTTAAAAACGAATCACGAAATTTGACAGTGCGACCGAAGATAGGGTTGAGAGAATAGCTGTGAGCGCGTTAAGCAGCTCGAGTACTACGGGGTAAAACGTGGGGGTAAGAAATTAGAGATTTCGTCCGAACAGTGTCCATTGTAGTAGCGATACAAAAGGGTTAGGGAGCTTACAATTCGTTTATGCTCGCGTGAATCGAGCGATGGAGTGATGTCAGAATCTCTTATAATTTTAATGGTCCGAGATTGGATACTATCCACATAGGAGAGATAAGTTTTTGCAGCTCCCGCTCGTAGGTGGGAATTAAATTCAAGACGTGGTCTAATATAGGCCTTATAAATCGTCAGTAGCGCAGAAGCGGTGAAGGAGATTTTACAACCCAAACATTTAGCTACTTCCTTGGCGATGTAAAATATGTGATTGTTCCAAGATAAGTTATCTTTGATTTGGATACCTAACATCTTAACAGTTGATTTTCGCACAAACGTTTATAGAGAACCATGGTATAAGGCCTTAGAGGCAGGCGCCCATATTAATCGATAAAGATATGGTTCAATCGATGCTTCACCTTACGATAATACTCTATTCTATTCTAAGGGAAAGAAGAGCTAAATTGACTTGCAATGCACAGTGGAGTCTTTATATGTTGCGATACTCGAGAGAGAAAGCCATAACAATTTCACCTCTAATCAATCCGAATGCATGGTCCTGGATACTGCGGTGATATGTTATTTTCATCGCCAGAACGATTGTTTTACTAAAAAAATTAGAAAGCCTTAATAAGTATAAAATTCTGATGAAACTACAATACAAGTCTAGATTTCCAGAGTTTATGGAAATATTGTCGATCTTATTGAATAAATAACTGAACAAGACAAAATATGTTTCTACTTCATTTCCTTTGATTTTTGTGATGAATGCATAGAACAATCCTATTAAGTGTCCTACATAGGTCCATATCACTTAATTATTTTTGGGATAATTAATTAATTATCTAAAAACGGAAATTAATTAGAAAAAAGAGGTTACGAATGGGGAAATGAAAGATGAATAGAAAAAGTACTTCACTATTGATTACCTAATATTGATGGTGAAAAAATTGGACGAGGAACTCTAGAACTGAGGCACAATAGGCCATCGATCGCGGTGCATGGGCGACTGGAGCTTTTGCAAATTGTACGTAATAAGAGTAGTTGATTACTTACAATTTTTTATTACGGAATGAGTGAAATAATTGAATCGCTAACATTTTGTGCACTGCATAATTTATCAAATCGAATACTTTGGTAAATTTCAATTCTATGGATGTAAAAATTTATCGTGTTATTACACCGACTGTCTAATATTTTTGAGTTACTAAAGACAGCGAGGAGCGAATTATAAGTATGTGGATGAAACGTGCATGGCATTCACAATTTACCCACTCGTAATCTACTCCTAAATCGGAATAAATTAATTCCTATGAATTAGCTTTTTAATGTGTTGTTGAGATTCAAAATCAGATGTTTTGCAGTGATATTGTTGTCAAGATTATAGATTTTTGTACTCGAGCTGAAATCTGAGAGTATTATAAGTTTGTCACAAAGTTCGTAACGCTAAGAAATGATACTCGTACAGAGTTGCCAAGGGTACAGAAATATTTGTTGTCAGTCAAAAATCTCAAAAGTCGATGTCCGTCTGTGTCTTCTCTAGCTCGAGAACGCGTTGAGCTAAAAAGTTCAAATTTTGAACACGCCATTTTTGACAAAAAAGCAAGGGCAAGTTCGTGAACGGGCCAAATCGCTTCACCCTTTTAACATCTCCCATATAAAATGACACAATTTCGGAATTTGGTATTAAACGCATTTTCTTAAAAAGTATAAGAAGCTATTGATCTGAAATTTGGAATATATGTTTTTCATAATGATTCCAATCGACGGTATTAAAGTTATTCACTCACTCCTTCACCCACCTCCCATACAAACAGCACTTTTTCATGAAATGCCATTAACCAAATTACTCAGTACGTACATTCATCAAGATGAAATTGTGTACCAAATATTTATTTAGAACTAAGTAGCAAACGCCCGCGACTTCGTCCGCGTAAAAATCGCGTTAATAAGCAATTTTTGAGAATGTAGTTAGTAATACATTATATGGGATATATAACCCGCTTACTTTAACGGTTCTTTCAACACAATGTTTTGTATTTTGTTGGAGTCAGAACCATAAATTATTAAGAATGATATCATGATACTCGCATTTGAATGGGAGGGGCTCGTGATCAAATCAAACCCGTGATTCGAGATCATATGTATACGTGTTAAGGACATGTGAATAGTTGTAGCTTGAGTTAATTGAAAAAAGCCCAAATAAAATGACATTAAGCTTAAAAACATAACAGGACTTCCATAGTGCGTAAAGCCCCATTATATGATACTACCGATGAAATCGAAATTTTTGTAATCTTAAGAATTTTTGTGTGGGGAGTGATAGAAGGGATGACAGTACTTAATTCATTTTTTTCACACCATGCTAGAGTAGCTATAAAAATATTTTGCACCAAAACTGAATAGGTAACTTGGGAAACTTAGTGCATTGGATTTAGTGAAATTATGCAATTTGTATGGGAGGTGGTAGAAGGAGTGGGGGGGGGGTTTGGTAATTTTTCTAGATACAACTATCATCACCATGCAATTAATATCTTTTAAATTTCAGATCAGTTAGATTCACACTTTTCAAGAAAATCGAGTTTTTGCAAAGCCGTGAAATTGTGTCATATTGTAAGGGAGGGAGTAGAAGTAGTGGAGCTAATCGGTTAATTTTTCCCGATAATAATACTAATTAGGGACTCATCAGAAAATTTTAGCTCGATCAAAGTTATACGTACTGAGAAAATTGGTTTAGAGTATTTCATGAAAATGTGCAGTTTGTATGGGAGGTGGTAGAAGGAGTGGAGGGTTTTTGGTAATTTTTTTAGAAACAACTATAATCACCATGCAATTGATGTGTTTTAAATTTTAGATCAGCTAGATTCACACTTTTAAAGAAAATCGAGTTTTTGCAAAGTCGTGGAATTGTGCCACATTGTATGGGAGGGCGTAGAAGGAGTAAATATAGTCGGTTAATTTTTCCCGATAATAATAATTATCCTAATTAAGGATTTAGTACAAAACCTTAGCTCGATCAAAGTTATACGTACTGAGAAAATTGGAGTATAGTATTTCATGAAAAAGTTTAGTTTGTATGGGAGGTGGTGGAAGAAGTTGGGGGATTCAAACTATTTATATACTTGAAGATTGCATTAATAATAGAAATAATATATTTTAAATTTCAAATTAATAGCCTTAGTTAGTTAGTTTCCATGCAAATTTGATTATTATAAGTTTTTGAAAATGAGTCACTTTGTATGGGAGGGGGTAGAACGCGTGAGGGGAGAAAAATAAAGACTAAAGCAGATTACTCCCCGAGGCAGACCTAATAATCTGTGAAAGTTTCATTGCAATCGGTGCAGCCGTTTTTGCGTGAAAGCCGGAAAGACAGACAGACAGAGAATTTTTTTGAAAACGTTTGATTCTGCTTAGTTCTGCTAAAATGAAGCAAAAAACTTATTTATTGCCATTTATAAACAAATAACAGACAGACACTACAATTATATTTATATAGATTATAGATAGATTATTAGTAAGACCGAAAAAAATTAGACGATTAGCTTCACTCCTTCTACCCCCTCCTATACAATATGACACAATGTCACAACTTTGCAATAGTAGATTTTCCGCTTCTGGTCATCTCCAATTTGAAACGTGTCAAATGCATAATATTTATAGTTATTTCTGAAAAAGTCATTAAGACCACCCACTCCTTCCACCACCTCCCACAAAAACATCACAATTTCACAAGATCCAATACACGAATTTTCTCAGTAGTAAATTTTGTATAAAATATTTTGATAGCAACTCCAGCATGATTTAAAAAAATTGATTCTACGAATTAATCACTTAATCAATCAAATTTCTGTTAAGACCCCCAATTCGGGCATAGAACAGAAACAACTCTCTTCCACAAGGCACGATCCTGAGCATCGGCCTTAAGATGTTGCCAGGACTTGTTCATTCCTCTGGCCTTCTGCTCAACTGCTCGCTTCCATGTGTTACATGGTCGACCGACCCGACGTCTTCGTTGAGGATTATAATCCAGAGCCTGTTTGGCGAATCAAAACATGTCTTTCATCTAGAGTATCGTATAATTGGGTTTTATTCTATATATATTTAAATCTTTAATCTTTTCTGAATTATCTTTTATGAGCTATCGGTAAATGAAATAAAATAATAGGAATTATGATAAAACGACAAGGCAGCTGCTAAAACAACTGAACAATTGAAAAAATTATGGAACATAATCAATGTGCTTATCTCAATGAAAAACATCGACTTTGGTTAAAAGATTTCTAAATTATCAATCTCATTATTATAGGGTGGGTCAAATACAAGTTTCTTTTAAAAAAATGCAATAAAATGAACAAAATTAAATTTTTTCCATGTATTATCGCTTCATTAGTAAGAGCAAACATTCCCAATAATGATGGAATACAACTTCGTTCAAGTGGCTGCCTCGGCTGGCTTCGCAGTAGCGCATTCTGTCACTCCAATTTTCCAAGACCATGTCGATGGTTTCCGGCTGTAGCTCACGGATTGCTTGGATGATATTGGCCTTAAGTGCTTGAATCGTTTCTGGATTGTTGGCATAACATCAGTCCCTCACGGTTCCCCAGAAAAAAACGTCCATAGGGGTCAAATCGCAGCTCCGAGGCGGCCAATTGACATCGCCAAACGCCAAAAAACGCACTGTTTGGGCTACACCTCACTCACTTTGGAAATAAGTTTTCAATATTTCCCAACGTTGTTCAAGTGTAAACCGACTCATTTTGTTCCGCGGAGGTATGATACTGACTTTCTGTCAAGATTTCGAGCGGGAAACAGCTTTCAGTGTCAAAATAACCAATGATTTAAAAAGAAACCAATGGATGACCCACTCTATATTGTGTTTTCCTTACCTTTTGTAATGCTGAGTATTTCTCATGCTCGCACAGAGTTGCCAAGGGTACAGAAATATTTGTTTTCGCCCTAAAGCCCCGATTCCGAGTGACCGTGACATAAGTCTCGAACGCTTCGATCTATCCTGCTTAAATTTTATTTATTTCATTTTTAGTACAAACAAATTTTAAGAAATTTTGGAAACACAACAAATTGATTCTTTTCACAAAAGTTTAAAGTAGCGACTTGAAAATTAGGCGAAAGTATAATGATACGAATATCATTAACGTCAAATATTCAAATACCGTGGTGGCCAAATAAAAGTTAACACTGAGAAAAAAAGCAAAATTTCCTAGAAAATCCTATTTTTATGGGTCTTATAACTAAAATTTACCTGGAAAATCCCATGCGGGGTTATTTATCTGTCGGTTTGTTCAGGTTTCGCGATAGAGTTGGCTTCTGTCAGGCGTTTATTGTGGTTTAGCCGTTGACGAGTAAACATGGCACCACAGTTGGATAGTGAAAAAAGTGATTATTGTTGCGTTAAGCACCGAAGGGCTTTCCACTAGGGCTATATCCAGAAGAATTGGTTGTAGCCACGTGGCTGTGTCCAAAATTTTGAAAAAAAACGCGAAAGGATCTCTCCAGCGGAAACCAGGAACAGGACTTTGCAACAAAAAGACGACCGCGAGAGATGACCGATATCTTAAAAACATAAGCCTAAGTGACCGAAAAAGAACGGCTAGAGAAGTCAACATGGACTTCCAGGAAGCGACTGGAATAATGATTAGCGACAGAACTGTCAGAAGAAGGCTACAGTTATGTGGACTTTCAGCTCGGCGACCCCGAAAAAAAACAACTGTAACGGCTAAAATGAGGACAGCGAGGCTGAATTTCGCCAAGTCTCATCGAAATTGGTCGGAAAATGACTGGAAGAGAGTACTCTTTACCGACGAATCAAAATGCAACCTGAACCAATAGGATAGATTGCAGTATGTACGTCGCAGAATCGAAGAGGAACTTCATAAAAACTGTGTAGTGACTCGAAACAAGTTCCCTCCAAGTTACACAATTTGGGGGGGTTGCAGTTGATCCCGTCGATGGATAGGCTCTTCCCAGTCATTTACGACCCGATTTTTCAAGATGACTCTGCGCCATGTCATCGCGCTTGTAATGTAAGCCGTGGGTTTTTCACAAACAACAGTTCAATACAAAAGTAAAAAAAAAGAAAAGCGTAAAATAATTGTTTGGTTTTTAAGCAGGTTAAAGAATTCGTCGCAAAAATGGGAATTCCTACACTTGAGTGGCCAGGAAACAGCCCCGATTTGAGCCCAATCGAGAATTGTTGGGCCGAACTGAAACGAAAAGTGGCAAGTCCATTAACACCGAAATTATATCTACGGTATGTGGATGACACGTTCATCATTTGGCAACATGGAAAAGAAGAGCTCGACAAATTCTTAGCACACCTGAACTCACACCACGAGAAAATTAAGTTCGCCATGGAAACAGAAAGCAACGGGAAACTGCCATTCTTGGATGTACTCGTCGAAAGGAATGATACGTCGCTAAGCTTCGGGGTATACAGGAAACCAACTCACACCAACAGATATCTCAACGTTCATTCACATCACCACCCAAGCCAGAAAACAGGCGAACTGAAGACCCTAATACACAGAGCTCGACGTATAACTGAAGGGAATCCGAGCAGTCTACGAAAGGAAAAGGAACAGTTGAAACGGGCATTCACAGCAAATGGATACAAAGCGAGCGAAATTAACAAGGCGTGTAAACCGAAGCACCCGAGGACAGCAGAACGAGAAGACACTGAAGAAGGAAATGCAGACAAACGATGGGTAAAACTACCTTACATCCAGGGTACGACGGATAAGATTGGAAAAATCCTTCGAAAATCCAACATCAAAACAACATTCACTACCCCGACTACTATACGAGGAATTTTAGGAAACCAGAAGGACAAAAAACCATTTGGGACTGAAGGAGTATACAAGGTACCATGCAGCTCATGCCATAAAGTATACATAGGAGAAAAGGGATGCACAGTCCAAACAAGGATCAACGAGCACCAACGATGCACACGGAAAAACCAAAGTCAGTCATCAGCGATCGCGGAACATGCAACGACAGAGGACCATACAATCGATTTCGACAATGTGCAAATTCTGGACAGGACAAATCAATATTACCAACGAATAGTACGAGAAGCAATAGAAATTTCGAAGCATCCACAGAACTTCAACCGAGACACCGGATACAAGTTATCAGCAGTTTGGCTACCTGCCTTAAAATTTGGTAAGAACAAAATCCGTACCCATAAATCCTTAACTAATTTAACTACCTGATACTAATTAATTAATCTTAATTAACTAATTTGACCTTAATTACCCTTCCTTCTATATAATAATTGTATTTTGTAATTGTCGATCAGTTTGATAAAGGTCTCAGCAGAGACCGAAACGTCACGAATAATAAGTGTAGAATCCAGAAATCTTTTCTTTCATTTCAAAATGCACTGTGAAAACATTCACCAAACCACTAAATAGACAAATTTTTGGTACCATCGTTTTTGTTATAGAATCAAAAAATTTTGAAAAAATTATCAACTTTCCTCCGCCCATACAAAATTCACGAGATTTTGTTTTTTCCATTATATTTTTTTTCGAAATTGTCAAAGCTATCAACTTGAAATTTTGAGCAATGTATAATAATGCAAATATCAATAACATCGAAAATTTTTGTTTTGATCTGTATGCTCCTTCTACCCTTCCCATACAAATGCATATTTCTAATACACTATATACCTAGTCCTGCCATAAGTTCTGTCACATAATTTCTCACATTGGCAACAACTTTATTTTATGAGTGACATTTCAATATCGGCCAGTTTTATAAACGTCATAATGTTGTTGACAGTTGATGGTCATTTAAAGTGTGTTCGTTAACGTGTGAAGATGGAATGGGGTGTAATAGAAAACCGAACTGCAGTGATTGCACTACATAAGTGTGGAAAATCCGCGAGTGAAATTTTCAAGTTGTTGTGCCCGTTAAAAATAACGCAAAGATTTGTGTATCGTGCGATCCAGAGATATAACGCGATCCAGACTATTGAAGATCGACCTCGTTCTGGACCTCCGCGTGATGTACGTTCTTCTGCTGCCATCAAAGCGGTCGAGAGTCGAATTCGTCGAAATCCGCTTCGTAAACAACGAATCACGGCTCGAGAGATGAACATCTCCACCCGAAGTATGTCTCGCATCATAAAATCTGACCTCGGGATGAGTGCCTTTCGACGATCAACGGGACATTTGCTGACAGAGCAGTTGAAGCAAATTAGGAGCACCAGATCGAAAGAGCTCCTTCGGCGGTACGGCAACAACAAACATCGAGAAATTTTGTTTACCGATGAAAAAATTTTTACGGTGGAGGAACATTTCAACCGCCAAAATGATAAGGTGTATGCCCACAGCTCCATAGAAGCCCGACAAGTTGCCACTAGGGTACAGCGAGGACATCATCCAGCATCAGTCATGGTATGGTGGGGTGTCAGCTACGAAGGGGTCACCGAGCTTCATTTTTGCGAAAAAGGCGTAAAAACTGCAGCGAAAAATTATCAAACGGACATCCTGGAGGGATGTGTGAAGCCGCTGAACTCTACGCTATTCAACAATCGACATTGGGTTTTCCAGCAAGATTCTGCGCCAGCCCACAAAGCTCGAACCACACAAGCGTGGTTGGAAACCAATATTCCACAGTTTATAAGGGCGACGGAATGGCCTTCTGGGAGCCCAGATTTGAATCCCCTGGACTACAAACTGTGGGCGGAGTTAGAGTCCATGGTGTGCACGAGACGACACCCAAATATCGAGAGCCTTAAGCGATTTTTGACAGAAGCAGTAGCTAATTTTCCGCTAGAAACAGTGCGTACTGCTATCGATGACTGGCCCAACAGATTAAAGAGCTGTGTTAAGGCTAAAGGCGGCCACTTTGAATAATTTGTTGCTTATTTTACTTCCATTAGTATGCCAAAATAAAATGAATTTTCCTTTGTCAAAAACTCTTCTTCATTTATACAAAAATTGCCCATATACGTGTGACAGAACTTATGGCACGACTAGGTATATTTTCCTTGAAACTAGAAAAAGTAGAGTCTTACATTTTTGCCAGAATTTGTCTCTTAATAATTGCAATAAATGCTAAAAAGATCATCAACTTCGCTTAACTCCTTCTACCACCTTCCATACAAATTTCGAAATTAAAAAAAAGTATTTCTCCTTCGAACATATGGGAGCTATCGATGTTAAAATTGTAATAAAGTATGATGATTAGAATATTGATAGGTAATTTGAAATAGCTAGGGTGTATCCTAGTGGGTAGCGTGTTGGTCTACAATGCGAAGGTCGTGAGTTCAAATCCCGGTCGACGAATAATTCCAGCACACTGCCTGCTTGGGTATACCTTGGTCACCTCAATCTACGAAAATAAAAAATTCATAGGTAATGAAATATGTTAAGGAACCTAAAGGTCAGGAGGCCAAGACCCGATTTGTGCTGTAGTGCCTTGTAGAAGAAATTTTAAAATCTTCGACTTCCTCTGCCACCTCCCATACAAATGCCCCAATTTAAGAAAAGCAACGTACAATTTTCTTGAAATTTCAGCACGAAACATTTTGTATGCCATGTATGTCATATACAAAAATTATAAACCTCCCCTTTCTGCTTCTACCACCTCCCATACAAATGTCACTATTCGAAAGAATTTGAGAAGACATAGTTTACGGTTCATTAAACTCTTTCCCATTTCATCTAGAGTATCACATGATTAGGCTTTACGCCCAATCATAATTCTGAAATGTTTTTCGCAAATTCCTCATAGCTTCAACTTCCGCTCTACTATACGATTATTAAACATATCGAGGATGTGCCCGATCTTTAGCGACCACATTTTTCATTCGAGTAACTCGAGCTATCGTCGAGACACACAGACGTCATAACGAAACCCACTTTTGGAAATCTTTGAAATCGCTCGCGTATCGCCAGGTATACGCATACCCCTATTTCAATGCCGTTGTTCTATTCAGAAAGCAAATGCAAAACTGCGATGGCAATCAGACTTTGGCTTTCGGTTAAGTTACAAGTCCACATGCGAAAAAAATGCTTCCCTCAGGACTCGTGATCGTTTTATTCATTTCAATAGATCTGAATTTATTTTTTTAAGAGCAGCACATTTTTGAATTACCATGTTTTTGTTGTTTAGTTAGTTTTTAGCACATATTGCCAAAGTTACAGCTCCAAGTTTTAACGTCCCAGGGCTTGTTATACCAAGGCTGTTTTAAATGTACTCTTTCAATATAACAATTTCGAACATTAAGTTAAGCTAGGGTGTAGCCTAGTGGGTAGCGTGTTGGTCTTGTAATGCGAAGGTCGTGAGTTCAAATCTCGGTCGACGCATAATTCTAGCAGATTGCCTGCTTGGATATAACATGGTCACTTCAATCAACAAAAATAAAAAATTCGTAGAAAGAGGGTTGTGCGAAGGGCCAACAACCCTTCCACAATAAGTAATGAAAAATGTTAAAGAACCTGAATGTCAGGTGGCCAAGGTCCGATTTGGGCTGTAGTGCCATTGTAGAAGAAGTAGAACATTAACTTAAATTCCAAAAAAATAATAAATAAACCCAAATGTAATCGAAAACCCTAGACTCAATCATAGACACCGAAGACAAAACAGTAATTGCGATCGATTTTTCAAAAAATGTAAACTCCATCAGGATAATTACACTTCTTCTCTCTCCACATTTACGTAGTAACACAACACACTTGCTTGGCGTAAACAAAAATCCACTTTCCATCGATGAAATAAATTAATAAAACAAAAAAGAAATGTCCATTGCAATTAAGTAATTACAATACACACAATAAACGGCCATTTCGAGACCAAAATAACACCACCGGAAAGTTGGTATCTCGTGGCATTAATAAAGTATTATTGTTAATTAATCAAAAAAAAAAAAATAAATAAATAAATGCAATCGCTTACCCGACAAATGGTCCACTGTTGAAATAATGAGAGTAGTAGAGTATCATGATGAAGGTGAAGGCAAACAGAGCGCCAATACATCGTCGAACGTTAATCGATTTCAGGAGATGAAAACAGCAACGTGTAATGCAATTGCCACCTGCGTAATTGCCATTAAGTATGCCACCGCCAATATTAAAGTGACCACTTGACGACGTCATACCGGCCAAAAGAACTGTTGACGATGTTGCTGAAGATGACCGGATGTGCCCGTTACTTGTAGCATATGTCGACTGCCCATTACCGATAATCTTGTTGTTTTGTTGCGCGAACGATGCTGCAATTGATATTGACGGCGACACCTGAGTACCCGATGTTGCCGTTGTTGGCGGTGTTGTCCGTCCTTCAACATCATCAATTGTCGATGTTGTTTGCTTATTGCCATTACTTCCAAACTTCCAGAGGGCAGTTTTCTCGGATATCGTCATTATAGATTGCTTATTGTTTTCCGCTAATAATATTAATTTGTTTATATTGTTTTAGATTATGTACACTTTTTTATGCTATTTCACTGGCGATTTTTTTATTACACTGATTTTATGGCACAAATATTTCTTTTAAATTGATAGTTTTTTCTTTAAATGAAAAAAACTGAGCTGTTTTTGATTTTTTTTTTCACAAAGGAATGTTATCACAATTACAAGGAAAATAAATTAAAATTATACAAAAAAAAAAATAAAATACCAGTAGGTATAAATAAGCCGAAATAAAAAATTGTGTGAAAATATTGTGCGGCCGTATGTGCAATCCAACAAGTAAAATTCGTCGCAGTGTTTTCTATTTTATTAATTTAATTTTTAAGTAACTTACAATCACGATTAAAGCCGTCTTAATTAATATCTACAAAAAATTTACTATTTTACAATAATAGAGTTTTGTTTCGTAATTAATTTTTTCGTTTTTTGAATAAAAATCAAAACACCGATTATTTAAATTATGTTTAATTTTTTTTCGTTTTAATAAATTAGAGAACAGAAGGTCATCACAACGAAGTAATTATTCTTTTTGTAATTATTATTTAATTATTTTATTTGTTTTTTTTTTAATTTATGTGTCTTGTACAATTCTGTTTGTAAGCAGTAAATGATCGCCACTTGATATGTTTCCAAATTTTATAGTAGTCACCAATGATTTTCTTGAGATCTGCATGAGCCATTTTGAGAAACGATCGACGCGAATATTGACAATGATTCGATCACTTTTGCCGTTTTTGCTTTTGAATTTATTGTTAATAGCAAGATGAATATTAATAAATTTTTTATCACTAGTATTTCTATTAACGGTGATGCGGATGTGATTGATTGGGTAAGAATAATTTTGTTGGATATGTTCGATTCATTGTTAGTCTTAGCACGATCATTTAACAGATCGTATTCGGATTTAAGCGGTGATAATGTGATGTGATTTAAATTCGGTGGACAAGAGTAGTTGATGTTTTGATTGTTGATGAAGTTGTTGTTGTTGTTGTTGGTGTTTTTGGCGTTCTGATCGATATTATCAATTCGCAGCAGATTGTACATCCCGGTAGCGTCCTCGCTCGATTTACGTTAGTGATATGTAATTCTTATGCAATTTCATCAGAGATGATTAAGAGTTGTCCAGTTTTTTCGACTTTTTCTTTTATCTGTAAGAAAATAATAGGAAATAATATTTAAAAAAAATGTAAATCTATGAATTATGTAATGCGAAATGATTACTAATTTAAATGTAGTAAATAGGTAGCAAATTTTTATAAATCTGATAGCTTGCCCCCTTAAATTCTAAAAAAAAAACATTGAAAATGAAAGAATTTTCCGGTTTTTTCGCAATTTTTTCATTTATTTTGCATATATTTCAGCCCCGTTCATCTTCCCCAAATAATAAATAAATTGCCAACAAGTCGGGCGAAACTTTATTATTATTGGGACAAGTTGCGGATGCGTGGAAAGTCAATATGCAGGTTAGAGTGGTTAGGGAAGACTAAGTGAAAGGGGGTTCTTGGGCAGGGCAGTTATCAATTTAACACTTTGTGGAAACGTTCAAAAGCTCCAGTATATATAATCAATACTTCGATCGTTTATTTATGCAAGTTTGAGTTTTGTGAGGGGATGGGTGAGGGGTGATAGTAAGGGTCGGTGGATGTTAATAGTTTTTTAATTGATTGCTTGAATCACGTCCAATATTCCTTGTATAGAATGTCAATTTCATAGACGAAGTTGGCATAGAATTTTCATAAGATTCGGTGTATTTTACATTCACGAAACCAAACATTTGTATGGGAGGGGGTAAGGGAATCGTAAAAATTGTGACGCAATTCTATTTCCTTTCTCATGTAGTGTGCTCGTACAAAATTTCAAATTCGTAGCTTTTAATTTGTTGATTATTAGTTGATTTAATGAAATAGGTCGAAATGATACTTTTGTATGGGAGGGGGTAGAAGGGCAAGCACGATTGCAAAACTTTTAAAGGAATTTCATTTCAATTATTTTTGTTAGTTTTCATGCAAAATTTGAAATGGATGGCTTTTAAGAGTTAACTGATAACTGATTTCTTAAAAATGCTCTAAAAAATAGTTTTGTGTGGGAGAGGGTAGAAGAGGTGGGGGAATTGTAAAAATTGTGAAGCAATTTTCTTTCTTTTCTGTTGTAAGATGGTCGTACAAAATTTCAAGTTCGTAGCTTTTAATTTGTTGATTATTAGTTGATTTAATGAAATTGGTCGAAATCATACTTTTGTATGCGAGGGGGTAGAAGGGCAAGCGCGATTTCAAAACTTTTTACGTAATTTCATTTCAATTATTTTTGTAAGTTTTTGTGCAAAATTCCAAACTGATAGCTTTTAATAGTTGAGTGATAATTAATTTCTTAAAAATGGTCGAAAAAATAATTTTGTATGGGAGGAGGTAGAAGTTTTGAAAGGATTCGATCAGTTAATATTTCATACTTTTAGGGATTTTTTTTAAATGTATTTCCCAAATTTTCAACTTTCTACCTTAAAATACAACCAAAAATTTTGAGTTTTCGTGTTTTTTTTTCGCTGCACATGAAACACTTTGTGCCCATTAGACCGGGGTGGTCGGTTCGTAACAATTGTGGATCAAATTGTTATTTTTTATCTATGTATATCAAATAGATGTATCCACCTGCCAAATTTAAAGTTTCTATCTTTGACCAGAGCCCTAAAAAAATCACTAAAAATTTTAGACATTTTTGCTTACCATCTCCCTCCCCTTACACCTCCCAACTTAAAACTTTTGCCAAAATTAACCATTATGTAGTTCTACAATCTGACAAATTTTCAATTTGATATCCGTACTATTTTTTGAGATATAAGGATTTGTAATTTTGAAAAGTGCGCCATTTTTGAAATACTCCCCATTTCCCCCACTACAATTTTTATCCTACATATTATATTTTTTTTGTATTTTTCTAGTATAGGTTAATATAAGTTTTAAGTTTCAATTACATAGCTTAAGATATAGTTGAGATATTAATTTTTGTGTGTTTTTCTTTGCACCCTCCGTGACCCTCCCCCTTACAATAATTAGCCACTCACTAAGCTGATTCAGATGGAACTATATGCCACCATAATGGTCCCAAAATATGAATTTTTTACGTTAAGTAATTTCGAAGATATAATCATTTGAAAAAACAATTCGGCCGACAATTTGTTTTTAGCCCCCCCCTTTTCGGACGCCAATGGATAAAAAAATTAAATTATTTTTGGAGTTTGTCCCACAACCCTCTCTATACGTCTATTGAGTTTCAATTTTCTATCTGCATTCGTGAGGGAGATATTAGCAAGTGTATTTTTCGACTTTTTCCCTCCCCCGCCATCCCCTTCCGCCTAACACCCCCCAAAATTGAGAAAATAGAGCTCACTTACCCAACCAACAATCCACCCAAAAACGGACATTCTACCTTTAACGGTCTCGAAGATATGAGTCCATATGTACGGCGTACGGCGGGACGGATTTTTGTTTTGCATTTTTAGGCTAATTTAGTCATGAAACGCGAAAAAAAAAATTTCAGGGTAGCAAACTTTTTTTTTTCTTGTGTCGATCACAATACTTTATTATTATAATAATAAAGTAAAATATATAGCAAGCATATATGGCAATAATAATAAAGATATATAACAACGATTCGAATAATAAATAAATAAGGTAAGGACCTTCATTTGGTGTTTGCTTTCCTTTTGTGCCGTTGTAGAAGTTTCTCGTACCAAAAACCCGCAATAATCTGCCAACACGCTCACACCCCACTTCCCTGAAAATACATATTCTCTCGAACTTACTGATGTCTTGATGGAACCGTTCCCCGTGATCATCCGAAACTGCTCCTAAATTTTTAGGAAAGAAGTCCAGATGTGAATGAAGGAAATGCACTTTAAGACACATGTTACACCCCATGGCCTTGTACGCTGACATTAATTCCTCGACATGAGCCACATAATCATTACTTTTGTTGTTACCCAAAAAGTTCTCACACACGTTTTGGAATGCAAGCCAAGCTCGTTTTTCTTTTCGATTCATGCTTTTAATGAACATCGAATCTCGGAAAATCTGTCTCATCTGGGGGCCCTTGAAAGCTCCTTCCTTGATTTTAGCTTCACTAAGACGAGGAAATTTAGTTTTCAAAAATTGGAATGCGTCATCTGTCTTCGTCGTCGCAGCGCTACAGCCCCTTTCGGGCCTTGGCTTCCCGTAGCCGAAGTCTCCAGCGATGTCGGTCCAGTGACCGCGTCCTCCAATTTTCAAATCCGAGCAGCGATGAACAGTCTTCGTCAACAGAGTCGGACCAGCGTTTCCTGGGTTTTCCCACTGGCCTCTGGCCCTCCGTTTTTCCCTCGAATACCTTTTTAGGTATTCGAGTTTCGTCCATCCTTTGTACATGGCCAGCCCATTGCAGCTTCCGCAGTCTGATGATAGTGGAAACCTCCGGTTCGTCAAATATATCATACAGCTCACTGTTGTATCTAGTTCGCCATCGGTCACCATCACGTTTCGCTCCAATTATTCGTCTCAGGATCCGTCTTTCGAAAGCGTTCAACATATTTGCGGATTCTTGTGTAAGGGTCCATGTTTCGCATCCGTAGCAAAGCACAGGCCTTACTATTGATTTGTAGACTTGGAGTTTGGTCTTCCAGCTGGCCTTAAGAATAGCTAAGACTGAATAATACGTTTTATTTGCGAGCTGGATTCGTCTTTTTATTTCGTTCGTTTCATTTCCACTCTTTGTCAATTTTGTGCCTAAATATATGAATTCGTCCACATTTTCCAAATTATATTCGTCAATTGTAATGTTTTGTCTATTGGGGGTCCTTTTCCTTGTTTGTGTCATTATTTTCGTTTTTGTTTCATTGATTTTTAGGCCAACTTCTTTTGCTGCTTGATCGAGGCTTAGTAGAATTTCTTTTGCGGATGTGAAAGAGCGTGATAATATGTTGATATCGTCCGCATAACCCACTAGCTGGCTGGATTTATAAAGCAGCGTACCTCTTGTGTCAACGGGTAACTTTCTGATGACGTATTCTAAAGCTAGGTTAAAAAGCAGAGGGGCCAGCCCATCACCCTGTTTTAGTCCGACATTTGTGTCAAAGGCATCAGTTAGTTGGTTGTTGACTCTGACTTGTGATGGTTTTGATGTCATCGTCATTTTGGTCAGTCGGACTAGTTTTGCTGGGATGCCAAAATGCAGCATTATTTTGTACAGTACGTTTCGATCAATACTGTCGTATGCTTGTTTAAAGTCCACAAAAACCTGGTGAACGTCGATGTTGAATTCCCAGCATTTTTCAAGCACTTGCTTGACCGTAAAAAGTTGATCAGTCGTTGATCGACCAGCCTTAGTACTCCCCAATCACATTGTCAGCGTAAATTTTAATCTTATTTTCTAATATTTTTTTCAGTATCTTATATGACGTGCAAAGTAGTGAGATACCTCTGTAGTTTTCGCACTGCAGTTTGTCTCCCTTTTTGTGGATAGGGCAAATATTGCATTGGCACCACTCCTCCGGTATTTGCACCTGATTCCAGATGTACTGAATCACTTTATGGATGGCATTTCGGGTGCAGCTTCCGCCATATTTAATTAATTCCGCTGGAATTTCGTCGATGCCTAGCGCTTTATTGCTTTTCTGGCTTCTGATGGCAAATTCGACTTCTTCCAACGTTGGGGGATCCAGTGGGCATTCGTCGGAGGTTTGGAGACCTATCAGCTCCGATGTTCGGGAGCCGTGTGCGGGATTAAGGAGTTCTTTAAAGTATGACGCCCACCTTTCCTTAATCTGACTATCCTCGGCGATGATAGTGCCATTTCTGTCTTTACAGAGGGTTGTCTTAGGCTGATATCCACGTCTTAGGCTTGTCACTACTTTGTAGGCTTGTCTTGTTTTATTGCTCGCAAGATTGTCATCGATATGTCTCAATTGGTCGTCATAATATTTTCTTTTCTTACATCTAATGACCTTATTTGCTACTCGTCGGAGATTTTCGTATTTTTCTCTCTTCGTTCTGGTATTCCTTTCGAGAAACTGTCTGTACGCCTGATTTTTCTTATCTAACGCATCCTGGCATTCGTCGTCGAACCAGTCATTTCTTTTGCGCCGAGCTTCATACCCAACCACTTGTTCCGCAACGGTCTTATGGTTGCCTTTGCATCCATCCAAACTTGGTTCACAGTCACGGTATGTCATCCTGCAGAATCGGAGTGAGCTCTCTTTCAAGTGCTGCTGCGTAATTTTCCGCAACTGACGCCGTTTGGAGCTCTTCGATGTCGAACTTACGAAGAGGGCTGGTCTTTGCTTGATACGCCTTTGACATACGACATCGATATTTGGATTTGACCAAGTAGTGGTCCGAGTCACAATTTGTTCCTCTGAATGTTCGAACGTCAATGATGCTGGAGGCCCATCTCCGCTGGATAAGGACATGGTCTATTTGGTTAAGGGTATTGCCATCTGGTGATGCCCATGTTCTTTTCGCTTTGATGCGGATCGCACACATCCGTTCGTTAATTGGCTTGAAGTCGATGACGTGTGATTTGAATTCCCTATCCACAATAAAGGCGACTCCAAATTCACGGCTTTCTGAGGGCTTCCCACTTTTAAAAATTGTGTGCGATCTCATGTCCTGAATCTCTCTACCAGTCCATTTCGTTTCCTGGACTGCCAACACATTTAATTTGTACTGACTGGCCTGTTGTAGTAATTCTTTAACAGCACCAGGTTTGTTTAATGATCTGACACCTGTCTTGTCCATTGCTTTCACAAACTGTTTTATCAATACAAGTTTGATGTGCCAGAGGATCATGACCTGGGGTAAGACTTCCTTGCTGACGCCAGTTCTGTACGATGTAATGTTTGTCTCGCGCTCAGCTATCCAATTCTCATAGGAAGCAGCAGTATTTTGTGCGCAAAGTTTCCACGATAACTGATTCTATCAAGGATACGGCTGATGTTTTCGTACGTCTCCTTCATATAAACAGAGTATGCAACGGGGACTGGTGGTAGGTCATTCCCTTTGGTTAACAGGACAACTTTCAAGCTTGTCTTAGATAAATCGATAAACAGCCTCCATTTTTCTGGCTCACATGGTATCTTCGGTTCTAACGTCAATGCATTTAAATTAGGGCAGAACACTAAGCCTTCATCTTCAGAAAAAGTAATTTCAGGGTTGGCTGCCTGGTCCCGTAAGAAGAGATTTTTAGGTCTACTGTTAAGGTTGAGGTGCAAGAAGTTCAGATTTTCTGTTAGGTCACTCCAGATCCCTGACAAGATCATTCAACTCCGACTGAGTAATGAGGTGAAGTTGTTGATGAACTGAATCTGCTGAACACTCTCCATCATCGATTGCCGGATCATTTGATGGTGCAAGCTGTGGCTCAAAGTTTGTCAAATCCGTTTCTCTTGAGTATGGGTTTTTGACCGCACTGAGATTGGACCCCGCAGGGTGTAGTTTTAGGTTGAGGTCTTATCAATTCCTTCAACTATCTTTGGAGACTAGCGACTCCACGGACCTGAGCTAACTATCCCCCTGTGGGATGGAGGCAGTAGAATTCACCCACAGCCAGTCCTGCTTGCCCTAAAAATGGCAAATGGACAGTCATTGGATCATATGCGTATCACCCGTAATCTTAAGTCCTACCTGATACGAAAAATGGATACAGCGCCTCGGATACGGACGGTTTCTTCAGTAATGACTCTTAGCATTCGAAAACGGACTATGATTGGCTTCTGGAACGTTCGAACTTTGAATGACGGGGGAAGGCCTGGGCTCACTCGATCCCTGCACGGCCAATTAGTGGTCGACCGTGAAATGGAGTACTATAACATCCAAATCTTGGGCTTAAGCGAGCTCAGGTGGACAGGATCAGAAGAAGAACGAACCCCGAGTGGAAGTACGTTGGTCCTGAGAGTGAAACCAAAAATGGCGTGGCTTTCGTCCTTACACCGAGAGCGAGAAACAGTCTCATCAAATGGGAATATATCTCGGATAGAATTATCGTCGTCAGGCTCAGGACCAGTGTCAGAAACGTCACAATTCTGCAGTGCTACGCACCAAGTAATACCGCAACTTCTGGTGAGAAAGAGGAGTTTTATAGCTAACTGAGTGCCACCTCGTGTTCCAAGAGCTGATATTATTATCATCTCAGAAGCCCAGGTTGGCTCCGACAATACTGGACTAGAACAAGTCATGGGGAAGCATGGTGACCCTTGGGTCAACGCGTCACGACCATGGATTAAGAGACCCGAAACTAGCGAATTATTTGTGGAGTTTTGTAGTACTCGACAAATGGTCATAGGAGGGACATCTTCGGTTTCTCCTGATGGTGTTACTCAGAACCAGATCGACCATTTGGTTATAAGTCGCCGATGGAGAAGATGTCTCCTCGATGTGCGAGCGAAGCGAGGAGCTGACGTGGAGAGCGATCACAATTTGATGGTTGCCTGCTTGAGAATGTGCATAGCAGCTATCCGACGACCACAAATTCTTCAAATAAAGCGCAAGGATAGAGATAGAGATCCCAACAAAAAGCCCGAGTACACCACCTTTCTACGCGAAAAGTCATCCACATTGGGTGAACATGAAATGCGCACACTGGACGCCAATTATGAGGTAACCAGAAACACGTTTCTAGCTAGTGATGAAGAGTCTGTGGGATATGTGCAAAGCTGTGAGAAACCCTGGATGTCGCAAGACACATGGGAGATGGTTGGCGATCGGAAAAAAGCCAAATTGGCAATCATCTCTCTACCCGATGTCAACCAAAGTACGCCCTAGTTGACACAGAGCTACCGCGATGCTCATATACAGTTTAAAAAGCTGTTTGACGCGGCAAGAGGAAGGCCATTGAAGATCTGGACAATAAGACAGAATCTGCGGCTTACCTTTGGGATATGGGTTCACTATTTAAAATTATGAAACAGTTGACAAACCGGAATTCCACCGCCAACCACCTAGTGTGTGATGTCGACGAAACTCTCCTTAATATGAGCACCAGTTGCGGCGATGGAATGAATACTTCTCTGATATTTTAAACATCTTGTCAGAGGAAGATATTCCAGAAACAGAACAACTACCAAACATACAACCGCAACAATCCTCTATTAGGGACGACCTCCCCAGATAAAGAAGAGACATCGAGACATTCTGAAAAGAACAAAATTTTCGTAGCTCGGAAACTGCCATATTTTTTTACTCCGCAGTTGGGAGTACTTCCGTCTTCGAGAAGATTTGATATAAATGGGAATGATATAAATGGGAGTGACCGATGGACACATGTTTTTTTACTAATCATAATAATAAGCAAAAACTGTGCATATATTTGAAGTCACGTGAAGTAGGGGACTAAGTATTGGAGAGATAATTTCGTCGGTATCGGTAGTCCAGTGGAAGAACTCGAATATTATAAACAAATTTTCTCTTCAAATACATTGTTGTCGTCATAATTTTAGAGCTTTAGGGCTACCTGGCAAGAAGACGATGAGAACCGCCGGCGATACTAGAATCACTGCGATCTGTTCACCATTTCATAACATCTGTTTTTCGACATATTCCTTTCGAAATATGAGGACATTTTCCTTCCTAGAAAGAACATAAGAAGAACAATTTCCGATACTCGAATCGCTTCCTCAATGTTGTTGTTAAATTTCCTTTTAAGAAACTCTTACATAACATAAATTTTCTAAAAATTCTTAACAAAGCGTCATGTCGCGTCATCGCTATAACATTGCAACATCGTTTTAAGTAAACAATCTAAATGAAAAAAATAAATAAATAAAAATCTCGGAAAACATTCCGGCGATAAACGAGATCAAAGATCTTAAGAAATCGCTTGCCAGGAATAAATTGGAATCTTTCTTCATCAAGCAATTTCATAAAAGAACACAAACACACGCTTTCTCTGCTCTACCTGGCTGGGTGCACACACCTCGCAATTAAATCGATTCTGGACTATCTATACACACTTTTGTACGTAAACTGATTTTCTGTTAAATCACCTTACGTGATGTCAAACACTTGCCAAGTCAAATGTCGGCCCCAACAAGCTCTGCGGGCTCTTCGTCCCTGCACTATTCTACATGCCAAACATTTTGACCATATGGTCCGGAGTCCGGCTGTGATACGAGAATCGTGTGTATCACTCCGGTCAGCACGCTTGTATTACGAGGCAATTAATTCACGGAACAGGTGAGGCCGTAAAGCATAATGAAAAATGCACTACAAGAAAAACGAAGCTAACTTTGCTTCCATTGGGATTAAAGAGGCTTAAAGAGGGTTCATCTATGGTCAAGCCAGCGCATGACGCTGATCTTCCGTATGCACCTACGTAACGCTTATGAACCGATGAATTAATTCAGTTCTCTATGGAAGCCTTTTTTTATTCGTGAAATGCCTTTCTGAAATGAACCGACTGAAGAGATTCTGGGGTGCATTCAATTCGGAACCCGGGCAGAGATTTACACACACAATTTCTTCGGGCCATAGTGAAGTGGACATATGAAAAGGTCGGCGAGTTGTTCCGTTTTTTCCTTGTGTTGCTTTTTTTATCCTGCAGAGAGATAATTTTATTGAAATGGTTTCTAGGCGAACCCCAAGGTCTAGTCTCTCGGAATAGTAGTATAGTAGTTCGCCCACACCCACCCGTTTTCTTTGCTATATAGTTCTGTGGCCGGAACATAAAAAAGAAGTACTGGCTTTGTGATTATCATCATATACTTGGTATGTGGAGTGTAGCTCGGATAAGCTGTCACTGTTGCCCTGGATCTAGCTTAGCTGCTTCTGCTGTTGTTTGTAGCTTTAAAACCAAACGAAATGCTCTTAAGCCGAGGCATGCCATTGTCGAGCTGTTCGCCAGTTATCCCTGTTAATTTCGAAGAAATAACTTCACCGGATTGGATCTCGTTTTAGATGGTACGTAGGTGGATTTAAAGCGATTAAGAGCAGGAGAAGAAGTTCTGTATCTTAAGGTTTCGTAATGGTTTTACGGTACTCTATGGACTGTAATAAGATAACTTTTCGACTTTTACCCAATCCGAAAGGTTTTCGTGTTGTTTTATCGTCCGTACCTGACTTGTCGTTTCAACATAATGTTTCCGAAGAAAACCTTTTCTTTTCGTATCGGAAATATGGTAATCAAGTTAATGTGCCTTTTGTGTACGGCACGACGACGGCGTCTAAAATCTTTTCCGGGACAAGTTATGAGATCGTAGATTATGGTCATGGGTTTTACGAACAAACTAATTTTTAAATTCGTCCGCACAATTTATCACTTTCATGTAAATTCGAAGTTACGATTTTATAGGCAGTGGGTAGAATTATTGAAACTGTGAACCGATTAATGACTTGAAAGGTTTGAAAGGGTTCACTTCTGTATACTTTTGTATTAGAGACTAGATCAGAATTTTTCTCGGAAATAAGGTGTCTTTCGTAGGGGTTGAAAAATCTTGGTAAGTGGCACTTAATGAAGCTATTGTTTCTATGACAACATTCAAGCCCCCAATAAATTTTTTTGTTAAACACCGAACTCGAAATTGGGATCAGTCTTGAAACACCGTTTTCGTTTTCCACCACCTGAAAACAAATCGGCGAAAAAATTCCGACACGCGGTAAAAAAGCGGATTAACTTTTTCAAGTTTCTGAAGCAGAACCAAAAAATCTGCCAACAAGTTGGGCGCAACTTTATTATTCTTGGGACAAGTTGAGGATATGTGAGAAGACAATATGCAGGGCAGAGTGGATATGGCAGACTATGTAAATGGGGGTTCTAGGACAGGGCTGTTGTTGGGGGATGATACATTTTTATTTGAAATATTTTTAGAAGTGTTTGTACAAAATTTAAAGTTAATTGCTTTTACTGGTTTGGTGATAATTGATTTCTTAAAAATGGTCAAAAAAATACTGTTGAATGGGTGGGGGTAGAAGTTTTGAAGGTATTGTGAAGAGGCAGGTTAGCCCCCCCTGGGGGATAATAGTTTCGGTTCAATTTAATATTTTTCTTTATGTATGTATGTATATCATAAAATTTTAACGTTGTATCTTTTTACTTTCTGGAGGTTAAGAGAGATCTTCCTTCGCATGAAGCTGCGAGTTTTGACGCATGCGTCAAATCCGTGTTGTATGGTTGTACTACGTGGAAAGTGACCATTCGACTTACCAAGAAACTATAAATTTTCGTGAACCAATGCATCCGCCGCATTTTAGGAATATTCTGGCCAAAAGTGATCTCCAACGACGAACTTTGGAGTACAACTGGACAGACTAAAATAGGTATTGAGACTCAAAGGCGGAAGTGGCAGTAGATCGGTCACACTTTGAGAAAACCAGAGCGAAACATCGCCAAACAGGCTCTGGCTTATAATCCTCAAGGAAGACGTCGGGTTGGTCGACCATGTAACACATGGAAGCGAGCAGTTGAGCAGGCGGCCAGAGGAATAAACAAGTCCTGACAACAGCTTAAGGCCGATGCTCAGGATCGCGCCTTGTGAAAGAGAGTTGTTTCTGTCCTATATCTTAACAGGAATATGATGATCTTTTACCAGAGCCCTAAACAAATTAGTGAACATTTTCGAGACTGGATACTACCCAGATAGGAGAGAGAAGTTTTTGCAGCTCGCGTCCATAGGTGGGAATTAAATTCAAGATGTGGTCAAATATGATGATGCATTGGCGCTACATCCCATATCGAGCCTTGGCCTCCTGGATGAACCTCCTCCAGTTGTCTCGGTCCAACGACCGCGTCCTACAGTTTGAAAAATCAAGAAGCAATCTGCAATCTGCGTCGACTGAGTCCTCCCATCGCTTTCGTGGCTTCCCCTGTGATCGGTTGCCTTGAGCTTTGCCCTTGAGCATTCGTTTTGGGATTCGTAAATCGTTCATTCGTTCCACGTGGCCAACCCATTGTAGCTTGCGTTTTATCACGATAGATGCTGGTGAGTCGTCATATAGTTGATACAGCTCATGGTTGTATCGAATTCGCCAATCATCTCCTTTCTGTACTGCTCCGTACACCTTCCGAAGAATTTTCCGCTCAAACGTCGATCAAATTCTCCGACACCAGCGTCAAGGTCCACGTTTCGCATCCATACAGCAGCACAGACCGAATTAGTATCTTGTAGATGCGTAGTTTATTGTTTCGATGGGCTTTCCTTGATTTCATTATGGGGAGGACCGCATAAAATGCTTTGTTAGCTGTCGTGATTCTTCATTAAATTTCATGTCGCTCATTGCCGTCCTTTGTGAGAAGGGCTCCCAGGTAAACGAACTCGTCCACCTGCTCGAAGTTGTAATCGCCCATTGTAATGTTCTGCCTCTCTGGGACAGTCCTTCGTGTCTGGGTCAGGTATTTAGTTTTCGCTTCATTGAAACTGAGCCGCTGCCGGCTCCAACTTCTGGAATACGTCCTTAACGCAAAGTGTTGATCGGACCAGAATATCCACGTCGTCTGCGTACGCAACCAACTGTGCGGATATTACGAGTAGCGTACCTTTGGTGTCTACTAAGGTCTAATATAGGCCTTATAAATTGTCAGCAACCCAGAAGCGGTGAAAGAGTTTTCACAACGTTTTAGGTAACCCAAACATTTAGATACTTCCTTGGCGATGTTAAATATATGATCGTTCCAAGATACGTTATTTGTGATGTGGTTACTTAACATCTTAACAAATGAAGAGTTGGTTAATGGCTGGCCTCCGAAGTTGATTGGATCAAGGTTGGAATCACGTTTGTGGGACAGAAGACAGCACTGGGTTTTCGAATTCGACTTGATTCTTATTGCCCCAACTAAGAATTTTAGCCAAGCCGTCATTCAATGATTGAACCATGTACCTACGTTGTTCTACTAGGCTAGTACATCAAGCGAAGGGCGCAGTGTTGAAGTCATAGGATAAGTCTAATGTGATGTCTTTTACTAATGCGTAGGCGTCTCGCGCTTGATTTTGTCTCATATCGTCGTCCATTTTTTGTATATTATCATTATGGTACTTCCTTTGTATTCGCCTGCAGGTTATACCTATCTTTTTTGGCTCGTGTTGATCGTTCAGTAAAAAAATTGTAAGTCTCGTTCTTTCTATCTATTGCACTACGACATTCTTGATTATTTTTTCGCCGTGCTTGGTATCTTTATATTTGTTCTGCAGAGGATGGGATGCCTTCTCGTATTTTCGTCAACATATTCTCCACTGGTGGTACAGACGTACTCTTCTGTTGAAATTTTCCATGAGGGTTTTGCATAAATGTGACTGAATTTCGTAGATGCAGCTCAATTTCTTTCTTCAAGGCGTGGGTACTTGTGGGCTTGTTGGCATGGGCTTGTTGGCATGGGCTTGGTGGCCAATTCTGATCGCCAAAACGAGACATGAGCAGGAAATGACGTATGTATAGAATTGTTCCTCGAGCTGGATGGCATGTGGCACCGTCTTTTTGAAACCACATGTCGTCCACATCCATATCTTGCAAATTAGGTACAAAAACTGGTTAACCATGTCACGGTAGCGAGCACCATTAACTATTATTGCCTCACCAGCCGAAGAAGAGTAGTCCGATGATGCTACCAGCCCAAAATCCGCGTGACACGTTGTGGATACATTTGTTTCTCAACAATCAACAATAAACATGAAAATGCAAATCTTTCGGGAGAGTTCCAAGTAGAGAGTTTCTCGAAATGTTCAGTGCCGAATTGATCTTCCTAGACTATAAGAAACACTCTCGCAAACTGCTCCGATGTTTTGGGTTGAATGAATTTTCGAAGGACGGCGAGATTGTCTAAGATCCAAAATTGATCCAGTCTCCCTGAATTTTTCAATTAATCTGTTCGGAGTTACATCACTATTTCAATCATATTTTGTATGAAAATGGCGAACTGTAGCTATCAAACCTTCATTATTTTTTAAGATATTGCTCAACAATGAAAACGCGTCTTTCGATTAGCGCTCCATTTTCAATAACCCTGAACTGTCAGCTGTCTTCCGTCTATTTTGATAATTTCAACTTAATACCTGTTTTGAATTTTAAGATATAACGGTTTGAAATTTTGAAAAGTATACCATTTTTGGAATGCTCCTCATTTCCTTCAACTATTGTTATGACCCGATTTTTTCTTGTATTCCGCTAGTATAGCTTACTATATGTTTTAAGTTTCAATTAAATAGCTTAAGAGATAGTTGAGATATTAGTTTTTAAGTGTTTTTCTTTTCATTCGCCGCATAAAAAAAACATATGGAAATGGATTGAATTGAGAATCACCTTCTTTTGTTAAAGGCGTTTGGAAATCTTTGCTAATATTGTCGAACTTGGACGATTAGATATTTACGTCACGTAGCATTAAATATATATTAACTCTAACCGTGTATTAATTTAAGGTCTGCAAAATCCCGCACGTCCCTACCATTATATCACCTGGAAAATATTTATCTAAATTCTATAGCTAACACGATTTATTAACATCGAATGCATTATGTATCTTCTGCGAAGTATAATCCAATTAAAATTTACGATTTAATGCTCCATAACCAAATAACAAGCAAAATATTATGCAAACATTAATATTTTTGAAGTTCATGGTATTTATTTAGGTCGGCGCAAGTTTATATTAATCCGCTAGGCGTTGAAAATAATTACCCGGCTTTGAATTCAAAATAATTCATTAAATTATTGAATTTAGTATAGGAGAGAGAGGACCAAAATTACATGTTATCATTAATTTTAATATGTAGTCTAAATAAATTCGAAAATTTATTTTGCAAATTTCGCTACAAAATCGTTATTTACATATTACTAAACTATCTATAGATTATAATCAAAATTTAAATATTTATTTGTATACTAAATAAATATAATTATAGATGAAACCTTAGCTAGTAAATTGATTTCAATCTAATTAAGGTCATTATTTTTATAATCTAGATGAAATCTGAAATTATTATAAGTTTTTTGTGGCTTTCATAATTTTCGAGGGAATTAAACAATTTTTGACTGAAATTATTGCATGGTATATTGTATGAGAGGTGGCAGAGGAAGTGAAAAGTTTTATATGATTTTGAAACTGCTGATCAACATCCTAATATAATAGATCTCATATGTTCGAAAGAGAAATACTTTGCTTGAATTTCTAATACAAAAATTTGTATGGGAGGGGGTAGAAGAAGTGAATCGAAGTTGATATTTTTTTAGCATTTATTGCAACTAGTAAGGGAAAAAATTCATATTATTACACTATGACGTAATTGTCAAGTCGATAGCTGAAATGGTTTCGGAGAAAAATCAATTTCGTTAAATTTCGAAATTTCTATGGGAGGAGGTAAAAGGGAAAGTTATTTTTTTGCACAAATTACAAATTTCAGCACGATAGCTCAAAGCGTTCGAAGGTTGTTTTAGACAGACGGACAGAAGGTCGTTCGGAATCGAGGTTTTTGAGCGACAACAAATATTTTTGTACCCTTGGCGACTCTGTGCGAGCATTATTTCTTAGCAATACAAATGGAAAGCAACACGCAATTTACTCTCAGATTTCATTTAGAGTATAAAAATCATAAGAATTTAATTGTGAATGTGACAATCTCAAGAGACAAAATAGATAGATTCTAAGCCATATATCTTGATATTTACTTTTCAATATTTATAAAATTGTTCAAGCTTTCTATTAAAACTGTAAATGATTTACGGATTTAGTAGAAAGCTAAAATAATTTTTGCGATTCGTAAACATTCTATAGAATTGAACTTATTATGTATTCACTTTCGCACAAAACCTTTACCCAAAAGGATTTTTGAGACACTTGAAGCATGAGATATTGTATATGCTTATGTATGTACATATTTTAAGTTTATCTTGTGTTGAAGGTAATTCTGTTTTTTATGTGCAATTGTGCTTGTAATTTGCGGAGAAAAGGATTTATTGGGATGGAAAGGGGAGTGAGAATGACCGTAATGAGTGGCGTAGCTAGAATATTATTCAGCCGAACTGAGTGCTGGTTAAGTGGGGCCGAATTATAGAAAGCGAAAAGAAACCATCTTCTGAGTATACTAACCTTTTAGAAGCGGAATTCTTTCTTACATCGTTTGGCCTAGAGTTACTGTATAAGTTACAACCAAAGGTTCCCATAACGCGAATCGAACAATACCGCAGACCATTCGTAACATGACATCTTCGAATTTTTATACTCTAGATGGAATCTGAGAGTATTATAAGTTCGCTCTAAGGTTTGTAACGCCAAGAAATAAGGCTCGGAGAAAAAAATGAATGATATAGAAGTTAATATTATCACTCAAAAATCTCAAAACCGGATGTCCGTCCGTCCGTCCGTCCGTCTGTCCGTCCGTCCGTGCGCTCTCTAGCTTGAGAACGCGTTGAGCTAGAAAGTTCAAATTTTGTACACGTCGTTTTTGACAAAAAAGTAAGGTCAAGTTCGTGAACGGGCCAAATCGCTCCACCCCTTCTACCCCCTCCCATACAAAATGACACAATTACGCAATTTGACAATAAACGGATTTGCTCAAAAAGTGAAAAAGTTATTGGCCTGAAATTCAGAATATATTACTTTTATGATAATATCAATCTATCATATAAAAATTGTGCGTGTCCTCCCCCTCCTTCTACCACCTCCCATACAAACTGTACTTATCATGAATTACTCTAAGCCAATTTCCTCAGTGCTTACAAAATTCAGCGGGCTGAAATTGTGCATCAAATATTTATTTAAAATTGTTAGTAAGGTCAAAAAAATGAGATGATTAGCTTCACCCCTTCTACCCCCTCCCATACAAAATGACACAATTTGACAATAAATGGATTTACTCAAAAAGTATAAAAGCTATTGGTCTCAATTTTGGTATATGTTACTTTTTTAATGATCTAAATCTACAGTACAAAAATTATTTGCTTCCTCCCTTTCCTTCCACCCCCTCCCATACAAACTACACTTTTTCCTGAAATGCTCTAAGCCGATTTTCTCAGAACATATAACATTTGTTGAGCTCATATTTTGTAATAAATATTTAATTAATATTATTACTAAGATGAGAAAAAAAATATTTGATTTGCTTCACTACTTCTACCCCCTCCCATACAATATGACACAGTTTCACAACTTCACAAAAAATCGATTTTCTAGAAAAGTATGAATGGCACTAGTCTGAAATTTAAGGGATGCCAATTTTATAATATTCCTAGTTATTTCTGAAAAAATCATTAAAATCCCCCCACTCTTTCTACCACCTCCCATACAAACTGCACATTTTCACTAAATCAAACTCACTAATTTTCTCAGTTCCCATTCAGTTTTTGGAGTAAGCATTTTGTATAAAACATTTTCATAGCTACTTTAGCATGATGTCGAAAAAATTAGTTCAATGCTATCATCCCTTCTAACACTCCCCAAACAAAATTTCTTGGGATCACAAAAAATACTATTTCATCTAGAGTATCGTAAGATTGCGCTTTACGCGCAATCGTAGCCCTGTTATGTTTCACTCCTGTCTTTCCCTATACGTAAACTTGCGATTAAAATTCGAGAATAGGGTTGTCCAAACTCTAAATTGGAGAGGGTCCGTTCCTATACGGTAACTCTAGTTTTCAAATGTTATTTATTTATTTGAAAATGAAACATCGAATATTCCCACCATAATAGCGATGAATGATGAATTTTTCGCCAGGTATTTTTAATTTAAAAACAAAATAATCGCAATTAAAAAATGTAATCAGAAACTGTTTTTCTAGTACTAACATGACGAACTTACAATCGAAGGCCAGTGAAATTTTCAATTCCGTTTTTGACCCACTTAACATAAATGAACATCAAATTTCATTTTTATCTGAAATTCACTCACTGGGTTTGTTCCAAATTTGTGATAAAACTAATAAATTTGGTAATGTATTGGATCTTGTTTTCACCAGTGTTACTTCAAATTTTTCATTAAAAGAAGCAACCTCTACTTTGACTAAAAAGACGAGCGTTTTCCACAATATACTTTGCTTAAATTATTTCTCCTCTACACACAATATTCGTAGTGACTCTAACAAGATCATAACCTATGATTTTACCAACGCCGACTATGAAATGATAAATCTCGAAATTTCTAATTTAAAATCTTCAGTCAATAACAGTGTTGATGTGAATGAAAGTGCTGAAAATCTCGTTGCCTCTTTAAAAGTTATAATAGATAAGCACACCCCTAAACGTATTAGTACTAAGTTGTCTTGTCCCCCGCATATGGATAAAAGTCTTAGAATATTACGTAACAAGCGTAACAAATCCTACAAGAAATGGGCTAAATCTAAATCAGTCGAGGATCATACTGCATTTCTGCATCTGCGCGAACAATTCGATGTTAGTGAAAAGGAAGCCATAAAACACCATAACCGTAAAATAGTAAACAGCTTGATTGATGGCCCTAAAATGTTTTGGCAACACATTAATGACAAACGCGGTACAAGTGGCTATCCGGCTTCTATGAAATTTGGAGATCGCTCTTCTTCTGATCCTGAAGAAATTGCGAACTTTTTCGCTACCCACTTTGACTCCAAACTTACCAAACCTTTCAAGTTTGATCCTGGTAAGTTTTCTCACATACCTTTTCAGGATCCGAAATTAGCCAGCGTGATCCTGACTATTGACCAAATAACTTCTGCACTGCTTAATATAAATATTCATAAAGGTGCTGGACCTGATCTCATTCCCCCAATTTTCCTGAATAAAACCGCCTCCACTTTACCTCGTTTATTACTTCCTTTGTTTAACGCGTCGCTTCAGCAATCTATTTTTCCTATATGTTTCAAATTGGCGCATATAACACCTATTTTTAAGTCTGGAGATAGATCTGACATTCGTAATTACAGAGGAATAAGCATTTTATCATCTATTGGCAAGATTTTCGAAAAGCTGGTTGCGGGAGTACTAATAGAAACCGTAAGTCCTTTTATTCATCCTTGCCAACATGGCTTCCTAAAGGGTAAGTCAACTGTTTCCAATCTTTTGGAATATTCCACATTCATTAGGCAAAAAATTGGTAAAAGTAATCAGGTAGATTCTGTGTATACAGATTTTTCCAGCGCCTTTGATGTAGTGGACCACGGTTTGCTTCTATTCAAGTTAGAGCGTTATGGAATTAGCGGTATTTTCTTGGAGTGGTTGAAGTCTTACTTGGCGGATCGTACACAAAAAGTTAGATTTTCATCGCATCTATCCAAATTGACTACAGTCTCCTCTGGCGTTCCCCAAGGTAGCATATTGGGGCCCATTCTATTTATAATTTTTATTAATGACGTGCCATTACTTTTAAACGAATGCAAGTTATCCTTTTATGCTGATGATTTAAAAATCTTCAGAACCATCGAATCAAATCGAGATTGCACTATATTGCAAAGCAATATTAATATTTTATCAGAATGGTGTTTAAATAACGCTATGCAATTGAATGTTAAGAAATGTGCAGTAATATCCTTTTCCAGAAAAAAGTCTGGTACTTTTCAATTTGTCTATAATATTAGCAATGAAAATTTAAAACGTGTTTCTCAAATCAAAGATCTTGGAGTAATATTTGACGCTAAGTTGTCATTCAAATCCCATATAGATAAAATTTCAAATAGTGGTATGGCTATGCTAGGTTTCATAAAGAGGAGAGTCAAGGAACTTAATGACCCACACCTGTGTAAGACTCTTTTCTGTGCGCTGTTGTTGCCTCTGCTCGAATATGCAAGTGTTGTTTGGTCACCTTCTACTCAAATCGACTCGTACAGAATTGAAAGAGTACAAGTTCAATTTCTACTGTTTGCTTTACAAAGTCTTCAGTTTAGTAGCTACCGGTTGCCCTCTTACAAATGTCGGCTTCTTCTGCTCAATATGACTACTCTCGAGAGCAGAAGAGAGCTTGCTTCTGCTACGCTTGCTTTCGATCTGATTAAGTCAAACATGATTTCGAGCGAGCTCCTTTCCCGCTTTATATTTGTTGACCACAGGTTCAATTTTCGAGACAACAGGATCTTGAAAAGTGAAACTTATCCTACCGAATATTTGATGAATGATCCTATTGCTTGCGCCATAAAAAATTTCAATTTGCATTCAGACTGCTTTAATAGTTCTGTAAGCAGAAACACCTACAAAGATAAAATAATGACTAAATTTAAGACATTATTTGTAAATAATATTTACGTCTTAGTTTTAATGCAGTCTTTTTTGGTTTTAATTGTTTATGTTTGTTGTAAGTAATGGTAAAAACTTTTTTTTCATAAGCTTAGTATTAAGATTGTTTCTAATTATATTTTTTGTAAAATAGACTTAACTTGTCTACCTATATTAAATAAAAAAAAAATAAAATAAATTGACGGTAACCAGAGAATAATTCTATATAGGAAAATAAAATCAATTTTTTTTTCATTAACTCACAAAAAAAATTGAATTTGTATTTTTAAGTTTTCGAATTTTTAGTTTTACTTAATGTTTTTTTATTTTTTTCTTTAGTAGCTGTAGCTGTTCGTAAAGTTGCGAATGGGTTATACCCTGTCGTAAAGTTACGAATGAAAAACATTCGTTAAGTTGCGAACGAAAAATTCGAGAATACGGTTTTAAGACGATCGAAATTCGAGAATATCACCCCTGGAGTGGAAATTGAACTAACGACCGGGATCGATCAGATAGTTTGATATTGAGAAGTGCATTATTTTTACTTGTACTAAAAACAAAACCGTCCCGTTGGAACAACAAAAAACTCTGAACTTCATAGATGCAGTTCGCATGCGAATTACTTTGTGGAGTTCGAATCATAAGAACCGAAACTTTCCTTTTGAAAGGGCTCCGAAAAAATTCAAAAATTCACGAACTTTTTGAAAAACTTTTTGAAACAGATAGATAGATAGTCGTGCAAGAGTTTATTTTTATTACTGCCGCATATTGCCAATTGTTCATGTTTCTCAGCGTTTTTGTCACATGAAAATTGTTTGGAGTTACAATAGCCGTGTTTTTTTGCGGCCGTATCCAGAGCAGGTTAGCGTAACTACATTGAAAGCAACAACAAATCATCTATCCAGAGTAGGTTAGCTACCCCGGTTAGACCACTGGTGCAGCTAACCTGCTCTGGATAAATAGTTCCTGTGCTCATTGATAGAGGGCTCAGAAGTTTTTAGAACTTGGGACTTTCATCTCCCAGCCGTTGGCAGCAATGAAATTTGACATTTCTGACAAAATAACGTATTCTCATTTTTGTTATTTTGCTATTTTTCGAAGATACGCAGTGAGAAAAATTTTTTTTTGTGAAAATTTTAAAAATAAAAGGTAAAGTAACGATTTCAATTTTTATTAGGTGAATAATTCGTTTTTTTTTATAGATCTCGTCGTTATTGGTTAATAGTTCCAATAAAAACACTTTTCTATTTGCACTCATAATTGGATCTGTAAGGAAAAGTTTTCAATTATCGCCGAAAATTCGCAACATTTTACAGAAATTACCTGTTATAATTCACAACTGGCAATTCGAAGTAAACTTTTCAAATTGTTTCCAGGTGCAACAACTTTCCAGTTCAATACTTTAGTACTAAACTTCTACTCTGGATCGTTTTTTTTTGAGGACTACCTTAACCTGCTCTACTCTCGTCCGCAAAAAAACACGACTAATATATAAATTGAGCAATTTTAATCCCTCGTGTGAGAACACCTTTACGTCGTCAACGAAGATTATGCGAATCCTAAAATACAGGCACCATAATCCTTCCAGACGAAGGAGTTGCTTTGGCATTCTTTGGAACCAATCCGCTTTGTAGTGTCCTTTCGATCAGTATCAGATGTGTAGTGGCCAATCCAAATATCATCGACCGTTCAGAAACAGTGCGATATGCTATCCTTTGTCGCAAAGCATCCTTGAGCTTATCGTTTGTACGAGTGCGACATTACTTACGACTGGACAAAATAAATCTGTAGATAAGGTTTGCGAAAACTTTGCATTCAGTTAAGAGTACTCAACGGATTCTCTGCAGATATTTCGTCCACTTGTCGGATTTATTAATATCAAAACTAGTAAAAAATTCTACCGAGCTACCTTTAAATGAAATTTTGTTCAAAACATTTTCAATTCTGTATTAAATAAAAGAACGAGAAAAGAGCCCATTATAATGCAATACTATACATACCTAGTCCTGCCATAAGTTCTGTCACATAATTTCTCACATTGGCAACAACTTTATTTTATGAGTGACATTTCAATATCGGCCAGTTTTATAAACGTCATAATGTTGTTGACAGTTGATGGTCATTTAAAGTGTGTTCGTTAACGTGTGAAGATGGAATGGGGTGTAATAGAAAACCGAACTGCAGTTATTGCACTACATAAGTGTGGAAAATCCGCGAGTGAAATTTTCAAGTTGTTGTGCCCGTTAAAAATAACGCAAAGATTTGTGTATCGTGCGATCCAGAGATATAACGCGATCCAGACTATTGAAGATCGACCTCGTTCTGGACGTCCGCGTGATGTACGTTCTTCTGCTGCCATCAAAGCGGTCGAGAGTCGAATTCGTCGAAATCCGCTTCGTAAACAACGAATCATGGCTCGAGAGATGAACATCTCCACCCGAAGTATGTCTCGCATCATAAAATCTGACCTCGGGATGAGTGCCTTTCGACGATCAACGGGACATTTGCTGACTGAGCAGTTGAAGCAAATTAGGAGCACCAGATCGAAAGAGCTCCTTCGGCGGTACGGCAACAACAAACATCGAGAAATTTTATTTACCGATGAAAAAATTTTTACGGTGGAGGAACATTTCAACCGCCAAAATGATAAGGTGTATGCCCACAGCTCCATAGAAGCCCGAGAAGTTGCCACTAGGGTACAGCGAGGACATCATCCAGCATCAGTCATGGTATGGTGGGGTGTCAGCTACGAAGGGGTCACCGAGCTTCATTTTTGCGAAAAAGGCGTAAAAACTGCAGCGAAAAATTATCAAACGGACATCCTGGAGGGATGTGTGAAGCCGCTGAACTCTACGCTATTCAACAATCGACATTGGGTTTTCCAGCAAGATTCTGTGCCAGCCCACAAAGCTCGAACCACACAAGCGTGGTTGGAAACCAATATTCCACAGTTTATAAGGGCGACGGAATGACCTTCTGGGAGCCCAGATTTGAATCCCCTGGACTACAAACTGTGGGCGGAGTTAGAGTCCATGGTGTGCACGAGACGACACCCAAATATCGAGAGCCTTAAGCGATCTTTGACAGAAGCAGTAGCTAATTTTCCGCTAGAAACAGTGCGTACTGCTATCGATGACTGGCCCAACAGATTAAAGAGCTGTGTTAAGGCTAAAGGCGGCCACTTTGAATAATTTGTTGCTTATTTTACTTCCATTAGTATACCAAAATAAAATATATTTTCCTTTGTCAAAAACTCTTTTTCATTTATACAAAAATTGCCCATATACGTGTGACAGAACTTATGGCACGACTAGGTATACCAACCGCCATAAAAAGAATTCCTTTTATCACTATTTTATCGAATATATACCATCAAGTACGTGTATCTAAGCACAAATCTAAACTAAAGTAACGACCTTCCCTTTAGATATGTGTCGCCATTGTTGCATAAGCATTCCATCAAGATTACATACATACGAACATACAAGCATGTTTATTACAATTTTCCAGAGTCGTTAGCTCTTAAAAGATATTACTTTTACAGGTATTCGTTTTCCAGAACGAGGGTTTTAATCTAGAGAGTGGCCTAGTTAAGGTCGTAAAAAGAGTATGTCGTGGTTTATTAAAGGCTGGTTGGCTTATTTAACTCGAAGATAATAAACTCTAGAGAAATACAACTGTCTTATCTTTGAGATTTTCTATGAAAAAAAAGTTCTTTACTTTCAGATTCAAGAATTTTCAAGTCTATTATTTGAAGAAAGATATTAGAGAGATACTTTTACAAATTGGAAAACTACAAAATAGTTGTTCATCAAAAGTTTCTAAATATAATTTAGTCGTTATCATTGTAGTTTATATTATTACATATGGTGACATAATTGGGTTAAGTCCTTTTGATCATTGTTAGAAAGCAGTTAAGTTCCCAATATATTAGCTTTTCCGTAAAAAAACGATGAATTTCAAATCTTTTTGACAACGCCTGAAGACCGACTGCTTGTGATATGTTGGATTTTGAGTATAATGGAACAACTTTATTAATAAAATTTTATGCTGAAATAATGTTGTTTTACTTTAATAGCTAATACTCAAAGCCTGAAAATGTATTTTACGTTGTCCTCTTCTCTTTCTGGATTAGATTCCACCCAGCCGGGCGCTCTCTATCTCTATCACGTTGAGCTAGAAAATTTAAATTTCATATTCGCTAATTTTTATGCGAAAATTAGTTTAAGTCCGTAACGGGCCAAATACAAAATGATAAATTATCACGATTCAACAATAATCCGAATCCCTTTAAAACTACAGGAAATATTAATCTGGAATTTGAAACATAATGGCATTTCGCGCTATAAAAATTATTCGAATGACCACTGTTTCCACCACTTTCCCATACAAATATTTCTCTATCACAGATCCAGAGGGGCGTGATGCTGAGCACTTTGTTTTCCTAAACGACTTAACCAGCAAGTAAAAGAGCCCACCCGTTTACCAGACATCACAGGCGAATTCTCCAATCTTCTTAACTTATTTCAATTATTGTTATTATTTGGAGAGCACTGCGACCTTCCCGTCCTATTATGCGTTTATTGCCCCTTTACCTTACCATAACTCTATAGCTTTGGCTAATCTAAGTATTTTTAAGGGAGCTATGTTGCCTAGTTCCTCGGTAGTAAGGAACCCTTTTCCTTGAAGGTTGTGTCTTTTCCTTGCTACTGCTTCACAGTGATATAGAATGTGTTTTGTCTTTCTGAGTCATCGATAGAGAGGCAGCAGATGTCGGTTTCAGCTAAACCCCTATTTTTCAGGTGGTGGTTTACTTCACTGCTAGGATGTAGCCTAATCGGTTGCGTGTTGGTCTACAACGTGAAGGTCGTGAGATTAAATCCCGGTCGACGTATAATTCCAGCACACTGCCTGCTTGGGCATATCGGGGCTACCTCAATCTGCGAAATTGTTGTTAGAGGGTTGTGCGAAAGGCTAACAACCCTTCCACAATAAGTAATGAAAAGGCGGCCAAGACCCGATTTGGGCTATAGTGACATTGTAGAAGTAGTAGAAGTTTACTCCACTGTGCCACAGGCTAATTAGAGTCCTAATATCACTCCTGCTGAATTTGAATTTTAGAATATCCTAGACTTTGTGACTTATTTCTAACAAAAAAACCTCAGAACTATTCTGTCTCTGTCATATCGCCTTCGCCAATTAAAAATGCGGACCACTTTTTGTATCTATTTACACTTCAGTAGTAAGAGAGTAAGGCCGTCGAAGGACACTTGCCATACAGGTAAAAAACATGCGTTTCAAATTATTAAAATCAACAAAACACCTGGTAACAGAGGACATTTCAATGCGTCAAGAAATGTCTGCAAATCCATACTAAAGCGTGTTCAATTTGAGCACAACCAAAAGCTTCGGCGCAAGATTCTTGATTTCCCCAAAGTTTTGGCGTCTTACCATACTAGTCATTCGACAAAGCAATCAACAGTAATTTTAGTTCATCTTCAACACGTCCACTTACTTAAGGTGACTGCAACGTGATTGATCTCGTAGATAAAGGTAATTTAAACTCAACACTACCACCTTCTGGCCAGTCTCCCCCTCCTCCCCACCCTCTTCCCCAGCCTCTTCAACTGCAACTGGTTTTACACTGCTTCCTTCACACTTTCGTGCACGGCTTATACCGAGGATTCCTTAAGAGCTCAAAATCCACTAGTCTGCTGGTCCTGATGGTATCCTCCAATTACCCTTAAAAATGTCCTTTCTCTCTGGCCAAGCGTCTTTGCAATCTTTTCCATCTATCTTACTGTCTCGGGTGCTTTCCACGAATGTGGAAAGTTCAGCCAATTCTCAAGAAATGAAGATAACTACCGCCCGATAGCCATTCCTTCAGTGCTATCGAAAATAATGGAAGTTGCTGTCAATCGTAAAATTGTTCAATATCTTGAGGATAATCACCTCATCGACGATCGCCAATACTAATTCCGATCAGGAAGGTCTACTGGAGACCTCTTAGTCTACCTGACCGAACATTGGAATTCACGTATCTATAAATATGGCGCAAGTCAAATCCTTGCACCAGACATCGGAAAGGCTTTTGAGGGAGTTTGGCAGCATGATTCCCTTTTAGTTGACCTAACAGCTATCGGCTTTAATGCTTCCCTTGTCCAGTGAAGAGTTTTCTTTCTAAGGTGGTCTTAGAAAGAGAACCACATTGCAATGGGACCATTGTACTCCCTCTATATAAGAATATAAAATTGATATTACTCCTCTTGTGCTAGCCATTTGGTATGGTTTGCGAACCGAAGCAGGCTCGAATGTTGGACGAATCCGAGGTCGTCTAGTTTTGAGAAGAATCTAGAGCCTGAAGAAACGCGCACGATGGCGTTATAGCCCAAATCGTGCCTTAGCCTCCTGAATACTTCGCTTTCATCCATCTTGGTTCAGTGAGCGCGTCCTCCAGTTTGAGAATCTTGGCAGTGATTTGTTGTCTGATTCAATCGAACCTTCCCAGCGCTTCCGTGGATTTTCGTCCGGATTTTGCCCATTGGCTTTCCCTTTTAATGTGCGTTTGGGAATTCTTTCGTCATCCATTCGCTCTACTTGACCATCCCATTGTAACTTCTTAATTTTATGAAGATTGACACTTCTGAATTGTCGAAGAAGGCACACAATTCTCTATTGTATCGTATTCTCCAGATTGAGTCTTCCCTCACAGGTAAGAAGATTTTTCTGAGGACCTTTCTTTCAGAGTCATTAAGTAATTTTTCGGATGCCTGAGTTAATGTCCACGTTTCGCTGCTAAAGCATAGCACAAGTCTTATACTTGTTTTATATATTTTTAGTTTAGTTTATCTGTGCACGTTTTTGTTTTTAATTATTGGAAGTACCGAATGATACGTCTAATTTGCCATTATTAACCTACTTTTAATTTCGAAGGGTTCGCTTCAAACCTTCGAAATTTTTGCCCCAAAGCTGTCTACGTTTTCTAGGTTATAGTCTCCTACTATAATATTTTGAATGACTGGCATCTTTTTTCCCAGTTTGTATCATAACTTTTCTTTTTGTTAATATGTAGTCAAACTTCCCTTGTAACTAAGTCAAGGTTTACAAATACTACAGTAGCTTCCTCCAGAGATCTTGCAAGGATATGAATGTCGTCGATATATGTTATGAGTTAAGTGGATTTGAAGCATAGTGTTCCCTTGGTATCAACATGAAGTTTCGGAACAAACTATTCGAGTGTCAAGTTGAAAAGTATTGGTGTGAGGCCATCACCTTGTTTCAGGGCGTCATCCATTTTAAAGCTGGTAGTCTGGTCATTTTCTACTCTGAATTTTGACAAGGACTTGGCCATTGTCATTCTTGTACGCCGACTCAAAACTCCAACATGATTTTAAACAGTACGCGCCTGTCGATACTGTCGTATGCTTGTTTGAAGTCAACAAATATCTGGTACACATCAGTATTATATTCTCAGCACTTTTCCGGCACCATGTTTAACTGAGAATATCTGGTCCTTGGACATCCGACCAGCTCTAAATCTGCCTTGATATTCACCAATTACTTTATCAGCATAGGGCTTAATTCTCTTTTCCAGAATTTTCGGCAAGATCTTATAAGACGTACACAACAGAGATATTCCTCGGTAGTTTTCGCAGCAAGTAAACTGGACATATGATACTCTTGCGCTAATCTTCATGAAGTGGTTCCTGCGTCCATATGTCCGTGACTAATCTATGCAGGAGATGCGCTATGCAGGTGTGGCCGGTTTTCAGAAGCTAAGCTGGAATTTAAACAGTGCAAGGCGCTTTACTATTTGGGTGGTTCTCCAGGGCCGTTTTTACTTCTTCTAGTGTGGGAGGACTTAAAGAGAATCTTTCATCTGCTCTGACATCAGTCATAACTGCTATTATGTCTGCTACTGCTGTTCATGCCGGTGATGGGCTTAGATTGAGAAGGTGTTGAAAATATTGCGCTCATTTTAGTTTTATATCTTCTGCATTATTTATAATGTTTCGTTCTGCATTCTTGCAGAGGGTCATTTTCGGTCGGTATCTCTCTTTCATCCTTTCAACAAGGAAAGACGCAGCTATTGTGTTGAAGAAAGGTGCACGACATGAGTTGCATTAGACGGCGTTTCATCATTTTCCTACTCATTCCGGCGTTCCGTAAGGTTCAGTCTTATCTTCTACTCTATTCCTTATATTTATCAACGACCTTTTCAGCTCTCAACCCAACCAAGATGACAGTGCACTTGATAACGTCTACGAATTTAAATCTCTTGCGGATTCACGCAGACATTCTGTAGCTTCCAAGTGCAGCGAGTTATTTGGTTCGCTGGACTCTGACTTCAAGTTAATCTTGGAATGGGGTAGGAAAAACAGAGTAGAGTTTAACGCCACAGCCCTGTTATCTATCTCTAAAGCCTGATGCTCCGGCGTCGTCCTCTAATGTATCTTTTGGCAGCGTACAACTTTGCTCTTGGGAAGATTTTACTGTCCTAGGCATGAAGACTAATAATCATCTTAATTGGAGCCAAGACATCTTTCAAGTTGCTTTTGATGCTTCCAAACGTCTAGGTATTCTACGAAAATATTTTACTCCTTACGAGTTTGTGAACACTTGCAGAGCATACATTTGACCTCCTTTAGAGTAAAATTCGCATATTTTGGCTGGGCTACCAAAAGCACATCTCACGTTGATCGATCGAGAAACATGCGTTCCAACTGATTGAAAACCGTTAAGGCTTGTATTTACTTCCTTGAGTATCACAGAAATGTCGGAGTACTCAGAATTGAATAAATTAAATACAGTATGGGACTCCGCGAACTAGTTCCCATCCTTTCCACTTTCCCCGTCATACTCCTCAATCTGAACGTCCAAACGAGTAAGCCGTCAAACCTTCTTCTTTCTGTACAGTGGCAATCTTTCATTTCTCAAACTACAAAACTGTGGAACGCGTTACCAGATGGTATTTTTCCTCAAGAGTATAACCGATACTTTCGTCTCTCACTTTAATGTCCATTACACTCCTTCCTACTCCAACTCAACTGTGCATTGCATTAAAGGGTGACCCCTAAGTTGATCTCGGTGAACTAAAAAAACTAGACTATTTCACGAAATACAATAAACTACCTTTCTTAGTACACATAAAGTTTCTTAAGCTTAAATTGAGTACACAATATTTTATTAGCATTATTAGGAGAAGAAAAAAATATTGAACATATTAAATTTCATCTAAAATATAGCATGATTGCGCTTTGCGTTCAATCGTAGTTCTGTTACGGTTTTGTCTTTAATTTACACTCCTGATCAAATTTTCGTACACAATATACAAACTTTTTGAAAACGAATTATCTATCTATCTTCATTAAAAAAGCAGTAGTTCAAATTGAAATCATCAGTTCTTGTAGTTCAAATTGGAATCATCTATCGAGGCGAATAGGATACCGACAATGATATACTTCTCAATAATTGAATAACTAAAGAACTAATAACTCGAAGGAAGTTGTAACATATTGTCGGGAATAATGCATAAATAATTACAAGCTAAATTACTACACTCTAAACAATGATAATATAGCACGGAATGGATAATTAAAATTATCATTTACTCCTATATTGTATAAAGGTTAATTTTAATTGCTCAATTAAAGAGAGCCTTGTGATTCTGATCTAGATCATAATAATGTTGCCTGAATAGCTAAATGATCAAAGATAGCTGCTAATTTAATTATTTGATACAAAGGAAAACTCCAATTACAAGATAATATTTCGAAATTGAAATTCTAATTATCAAATTCAACACGCATCATTACGGATTCAATTTTATAACTAAAACAAAAATCGATAAAAGTCATTAATGAAATTGTGTTTTTGTTTAAATATCTATGTTACCAAAGTTATTCGATTTCCATTGAATAGTTAAATACTTTTAGTTCAAAATGTTATACTTATAAATACGAAAAAAAACCCGTCAGAAAGCATAGCTAAATAATAAAATTTAAGTCATTATTTACATGACAAGAAATTGTTAAATACTAAAATAAATATTTGACGAGATACTTACTAGTGAACATTCCTCAATGTTTTGAAGAATCCAACATTCCGTGATTCTGAAAAAGAAAAGAAAACAATAATTAACTATCGGTTTATGAAGGCTTATGAGCATTAACTTTTTCTACTTTCATACTAATTAATCCAATCAGGACAATCTCATACATTATTTTACGCAACGCTTAAGCAAAGTATCTACGATATTGACAGTGTGCGCAAATAAGGTTCCACATTCTCACTCTTTAATTACACAATTTTAAACAGATAACAAAATTTAGTAGGTTTTTTTTCCCGAAACGTTCGCGCAGTCAATGAACCTTGCATTTAAACATTAATGATATTATAGGCCTATGTGCAAAATTAATGACTTTAATGTTTGGAATAGTTTCAAAATTTTGATGATATACAAGAAAAAAGTTTACAAATAAGTCAATAAGTCATTTTAAACTATAAAATTTCCTGTTGTTCCTGTTTAAATAAAGTATACGTAGTTCTGGGAGAAAGCAATGATTTCAATTTGTTTGAAGAGGATAGATGAAGCAATCAAATTAACTATTTCTATAACGTATACCCTCTGCTCATTTCCTAGAAAAAGCGTATACCCTCCGGTTTTATTTTACGTAGCCGAACACAACTTAGGGGGTCACCCTTTAATGTAATTTACATAGTCATGTCGGTAAGGGAAATAAAGGAGCTCAGGTTAAAGGGGGGAAAAGCGTAAAATGCCGGTGGACGTTGAGTTTGAAACGTCGAAGGTCGTATGGCAATGGGAATACGGCTTCTGGCAATGCAAAGCTTAGAAGTTCGGGGTATGAATGACTGCCTATATTTCACTGTACCGGAAGTTGGAAGCTAGCAGTTAATTCTTGTGCGCTTGAAGCTAGGCGAGTATTTCTAGGAAATGTGTACAGAGGTGGAATAACTTTAGCAAGTTCCTCACTGCATTTACCATGAAAGTAGCGACATTTCTGCGATGTTCTAGGGAGTCTATAGAAACCGTGATGGCTTCATCTCCAGGTGGTACCAGGGCTGTAGACTGTGGTATACGCTGTTTTACATGTTTTACCTTTTCATTGAACTCGAAAAATATGTCCGATCGTGGCTAAGAGAGCACCGATCTTCATATGATATAAGATCGAGAGTATACAATAAAAATGGAAAATATTTATTTATAATACTTTTATTTATAAAGTTATTTTCATTTCTTTTTATGTTTGTAATATTTTTTAAGCTTTCCTTATTTTCGATGATTATTTTTTGTTATTTTCCTTTAAAATATTATTAAAAACCTAATATCTATTCTATATATTACATTTTACTTATTTTACAGACAGAGAAATACTGTTGCATGTTAGCCCTAGTCGTTCATCAAATATCCGCGGTGTTCCACCGTGCTCGAAAGTAATGCAAAATGTCAGCTCTATTTGCTTATCATCAATGCGAGGTCTTTACGAAGAAAGCAACGATAGCGATCGGGCAACAGAAGAATGAGTCGGACAGGGATGGTTATGGGACTCACGCGCATCCTAGCACGCACGATGGTCGAAGGTCCAAAAATAACACGGCCAAAGTAGAGAAGCGGCCGATTGCGATAGGGCGACACGGAGAGACTCGGACGACGACGAAATACTTTATAGAAACCAAAAACAACCACACGTATGGGCTCGTATGAATGGGAAAAGATTCGGGCGATGATGAAATGCTTTATAAAAGCAATTAACAGGGCTCGACCGAGAAGGAAAAGATTCACACGACAAGAATTTGGGAACAAAAGCAATGACAATTTTTGGACAATAGTCAGTCTGGTTTGGAGCTGTCGTCGACTTCGTCGAAGTTTAGAAAGCGAAAGAGTGAAGATTGATACGCGACAATTTGTGGAAAAGAAACAGTCACAAGTGAAAAACGATTTAGTTGAATTAAATATTTTAATTTGCGGTTAAATTAAAGTGGACTTATTAAACTGGTGGTTTCATTTCTCTACTTGAAATCCAATGAACCCTAGCACACTTGAATACTTTAATAGCTATTGCAAACACTTTGATCACCATGCGGACTTTGTTTTGCACTGGGAGCACATTTTTGTAAGTGTGTAATCAATTGTTGCGAAGGATAATTGAATTGGAGTTCGATATTATTGAAGATTTTATAAATTTAGCAAAATCGGTTACCGGTGATCACTCTAGCCTAACAACAGCGTATACCCTCTGCTGGACTTACGACTACAGCCCTGGCTGTAGTGCCATTGGAGAAGTATGCAATATACTGAGTACAATTAACATTGTTCCGATCTGATCAATTCTATTGTATCGGTTTTCTTAAAAACTAGACGGGATAAGAACATAAAATTTAACCAGAATTTTTTTTATAACAATTGAGACATAGAGTTCCAAAACTTGCTACTTGCATCCTAAGTCAAGTTTGATAAAATTAATTTTCTTTTTGGCCCAATTCCCTTTGCTTTTTATTGGACTGGCATCTAGTCTATCCATGTAAGAAGAAAACTATTTTTCTTTAAAAATATAGAAACAATAATGACTTTTAGTTTGGAAGGAGCCAGTTTTGCAATTTTGCAGTACAAGAAAACAATTTTCGAATTAACTTATCTACAAGTAAACAGTTTTGTTTCTTGCAAGCTACTGAGTAGTTCGGTCGAAGGGTGAAAAGCAGGATAATTTATAGTAAAATATTTTATTAGTTAAAAGTAAAGAAGTATTGAAAAAAGGATTTTATATAAAATAAAACAGAATAAAACAAAATCATAGATAAAATTATATTTTATTACAAGTATGTGCTTTATCAAATTCTTAGTTCTTCATGTTCTTCATACAAATAGTAATTACTTTCTTCGTCATGGTCCTCGTTTGTTTTTTCCATCACCGTTGTCATCCAAAATTTCACGATAAGACTCTCTATTCCTCGCCAGCTTACCCCAAAATGCCTTTGAAGAAGTTTTTCTACGTCAACCTTACAATGCTTACAATGTAAGGTAATTGGCGTGGCTTAATCATTGCGAGTGTTTTCCCTTTTTGTAAAATGCCTTTGAGAGCACTGCTCCTCTCCTTGCATCGATATACTCCCATTTTTTCTTCCTAGACAAATGATTCGTTTGTTCGATGCAAAAAACTTATCAGGTATTCTTGTGGGTCAATCAAAGTATCAAAGTATCAATTTTTCTATTTTTTTTTCTATGAGACCAAAAATGTCTACAGGTAAAAAAGAACAACATACTTCTCCATCTACAATGACACTATAGCCCAAATCGGGCCTTAGCCTTCTGACTCTCAGATTTCTTAACATTTTTTCGTTATTTATTGTGGATGCTTCAGCCTAACTTCGTTCCTTCTTAAAGGCCTGGAAAGACTGGTGGACTATGACTACGAGCAAATTTGAACCTCTCGGTTAGGTGCCCTCACCAACACGCCTATCTGAAAGCTAGGCCCACTAACACCGCCTTGCATGTGCCGATAGCCACCGTAGAGAAAGCTTTCCATTATAAAAAGGTTGCATTCGGTGACTTTCTAGACGTGGATGGCGCTTTTAACCACGTCATTATTGATGCCATATTTAAGGCCTTGCGCAGCCATAATGTGGAACCTCTCCTGACTGCATGGATAGCTAAGCTTCTTTGCTCACGAAAAATCTTAGCACGGATGGGTGAAGAGACAAAAAAAGGCTCTATCCGCAAAGGAGCGCCACAAGGCGGCATCATGTCGCCACTAACCATGAATGAACCCTTTCCATTTTAAATCGGAACGGCTGCCCCACAATAGCATATGCGGACGATTTTACCATCATGTTAAGTTCTAGGAGCGCTTATGCAGTGCGCTTTACAACTGTTAGACAGTTGGGCAGTAGATACAGGACTTTCCATCAATCCTCAAAAAACAGATCTGGTCCTCTTCTCCAGAAGAAGAAGACCATATGTTTTCAATCCACCAAACATGATTATGTCGTCAGCATATACTAATAGTTGGGTGGACTTGAATAGTAGTGTCGACTGGAATTTTTTGGACGACATACTCTAATGCCAAGTTGAAAAGCATGGGGGCTAGACCATCTCCCTGCTTTAAGCCACATTCTGTTCGAAAGCTGGTTGTGGAATCGGTATGTATTCTCCCTTGGGATTCAGTATTCGTCATTGTGAATCTTGTTAGTAGGACTAGTTTTGGGGGAATACCAAAATCAAGCATGATTTGATACAGTACGCTCCTGTCGATACTGTCGTATGCTTGTTTATCTCTCGTTCTTTCCATCTACTGCATAGCGGTGTTCTTGGTCGAACCAATCATTATTTTTTCGCCACGCTTAGTATCCTCTTCTGCAGAAGATTTGATGTCGTTTCGTATTTTTGTCCACATGTTCTGGATGTTTTCATATATAGTGTTGATCCAGTGCTGACATGTACCCTTGCGCCACCGTTTCGTCTTTAAGTTTGTCGACTTTGAGTTTGCGAGCTCTACTCGTTTTCGAATAGTCACGACAAGCTATTCGGCATCTGTACTTAGCTCTGACAAGATAGTGATCACAATTACAATTTGCACCGCGGAGGACTCGTACGTCAAGCATGCTGGAAGCTAAAATTTTCTCCATTTGAACGAGGTCTATTTGATTAAGGATGTGACCATCTGGTGATACGCACGATCGTTTGTGAATATCGCGATATTTTATTGAAATATATTTATTCTCTGCTCTACTGTGTGATCATATATCCATGATTTCGTTACCAACCCATTTCGTTTCTTGGAGGGGAGTTATGCTGATGTGTTGTTTTGCCACTTTTTCGATAAACTCTTTCAGAGCTCCAATCCTAAATAAGGATCAAACATTCCAAGTTACATAAGGGTAGTCCATTTTTCGCTTGCGGGGTCCTTTCCGAGGCTACTCGTCAGGTTCCTGGACAGTGCTTTTCCTGTGATACGTTGTCGGCGTCTCGCTCAGCCCTCGATCTGGAGGACCAGCCCTTATTACACCCTGGTAGCAAAAGGGTAGGAGTTCTCAGCTATAATATGACAAGCTGAAGTTTCCACCGCGGTGCTGCGAGTCCAACTATGTCATAGCTTTTGCCTACTTCCTGAGAAGCACTGGTGTGTCCGGCTATTCTTCCTTTTTCAACCGGGCTTGGGACCGACTGTGGCGGAGAAAATTTGTTTATACAATTTTCAATTGCATCAAACTTTTTCTACCCTATCTTACAGAAATTTTTCATATTTCGAGCATAAGATGAAAGCTATTAACTTGAAAATTTGGGACAACCATAATGATTTTTGGTTTCAAAATCAACGAACTCGCCAACCCCTGTCACCATATCCCATATAAAAGTCACTTTTTCAGCATTCTAGATAATATGATATAAATATTTTATAATTTCATCTAGAGTATCGCATAATTGGGCTTCACATTTAATCATAATTCTTGAAATCATTCATCAAAAACTGCCATAATGTATCTATAGCACGAAATTTGTTTAAATAAACTCAGTCTTCTGAAGTCAAAATTCCAATAATTTGTTTGATTTGTTTAATAACTTCATCGTGTCATCATTCCAATATTAATTTTATGCATTTGAATTTATCTATTAAAACATTAAAATCTAATAACCACAAATCAATTTTACAAATCCATTTGCAAAATGTACCGCAACAATTTCTATGCGAACTATATTGTTTCTACCAATTGATTTCTATTATTTCGAAACTGATGTGTTTCGAACAAATATCCTATCAAAACCCGATTATTTAATGTTTTTAATTGAACGCCCCAGATTTCAATGATGCCTGGTCTTCCAACACCCGATTCCGATCAATTTGGTTTTAGTACTTCGGCCGACAAATATCAACGCAAGTATACACAAATGTGAACTGTTGTAGCTCTATAGCGATGTGTGAATTTTCGGGTGTAAATATGATTGAAAATTCTGTACTGGGAACCACAGCACAACAATGTCAAAACTAAAATTAGATAAGGATTAGAAATGTACAGCCATGAAGAGGAGAGTTGACCTGTTCGGGATTTAGAAAATCAATTCTGATGATTGTAACCAGCAGCCGTTAATCAAACTCAATCAAAATTTCCAGGATTTTGATGTTTGATTTGTACGTATAGATGGAACTAACATGCAGAATAAACGGATGCTGATATTTTGACGAATACTATCCATGACAGTAGAAATTAAAATGTTATCATTTTGAAATTGGCTAGGAGTTTGTTAACATTGGTGTTGTGAATAAATGGTAAACATTGAAAAAAGTATTCATATTCTCTAACAAACAAAATATACAAGTGAAGAAGACATGAGAATATGTATAATTTAATGATAAATTCATGACACATATATTCACCTGCCTACTCCGGATAAACCCATTTTTTTCTACAAAAGAAATAAAAAAACGTTATAAGCCTAAAATTTATAACATTCATCAAATTTACGATCACGCCTTTTGTAAAAGACAAGTTTGGCATTTAATATTGACATCGAAATGCCTAATGGCTCGGCTAAACTAAAAATTTTGTACGTCACTAAATTCGTTAACAGGCGCCCATAATCTCAACTGAGCAATAGACACAAAAATGTCGACTAATTCAAAATGTCCGAAAAAAATCCGACTGCTTAATCATGGGTGTCTGGTCTTTCAGGTCGGATTTGTATGTGAAATCGTAAAATTGTGCAATTCCCCAACCAGGATCTGGTAAAATTTGATGAGTCGAAGATGAACGTAAACAGGATAGTGACAAAAATATTCATAGCACTTTGGTCAAAGCTCTACTTTCTGGCAGTATTGCCAACACTACTCCTTCAAACTTTTCTCCCTGATAATTTTTGCATCAATGATGAATGATTCCTATGATTGGCAGTAACGATGGGAAGTGGTGAGGGCGACGAGTGAACGAGAGCCTGGAAATGGCTTGGTATGGCAGTTGTCGATTTTTTTTAGCGGGTCGCGAACATTTTTCTTTGGATGAGCCGTGAGTGTCATATATGCATTTTTCAAATCGCATTTCGACGCTTTTATGTGGGCTTTTGAGTATGATGGGATAGTTGTGTACCATTCTGACCGAAAATAATGCCAAATTTTCATATAAATATTTTTAAATGATTTCACAAATATTTTGTGTTACCTAAATTTAACATTTCTCAACACAATGAAGAGGTGAAATATAAGGGAAGCAATACTTCCCTTGCAACAATGGACGCCACGCCACTGGGTGGGTGCTTTTCCAAATTTGACAGAAAAGCTATTTATCACCTTGACTGAACTCTAATACCGGGTGTCTTGTTTTTTCTTCTTCATAGAGTAACTCTATCCCAGATTTACTCTTCATTGAGAAACATTCCGAATCTAAACCAAGCTTTTTGAAGTACGACTACGAACCAGGTTATCTTATGTTAACTTGTGATGACCAAAACACTGTCTTTGGTCTTCAAGCTACATACATCTGATGGAAGGTGCCGAGGCCCCTAGACTGACGAAAGTGTCTGTATGGATCCTGGGCATTATTGAAGACCCGGAGGGATTATATTGCAACGGAAACAAATAAAACTTTTGAACAAAAACAAAATCAACCAACTAAACTTTGCCAACAAAAAAAAAACAATATGAACATGTACGGAAAAAAATTACGTTACTTATTTGTGTAGAAGTATAGTACTGATAAAGTGTTAGAAAAAAGAGAAACCAACTTAATGAGACTTGTGCAGTAAATATAAAAATCTGCCTACGAGTCGAGCGCAACTTTATTATTATTCTTGGGACAAGTTTAGTATGCAATCAACAAGCAAGTTATGGTGGATAAGGAAGACTAAGTGAATGGGGGTTCTAGGACAGGGCTGTTGTCAACACTGCGACTACACTCAATAGCTCCAGTATATTGAATCAATATTTCATTCGTTTATAGATGCAAGTTTGGATTTGTGTGGGGTGGGGGTGCGATAGAAGGGATGGTTCCATGTTATTAATTTGTTAATTGGTTGCTTTAATCATGTTCAAAATTCGCTGTATAGAATGTTAGTGTCATAAACGAAACAAATTCCATAAAATTCGGTGTACTTTATATTCTTGAAATTAAATATTTGTATGGGCGGGGGTAGAGGGAATCGTAAAATTTGTGATGTAGTATTATTTCGTTTTTCTTGAAACAAAATTTCAAGATCGTAGCTTTTAACGGTTTTGTTATAATTGATTTCTTATAAATGGTCGAGAAAATACTTTTGTTTGAGAGGGGGTAGAAATTTAAAACCCAACAGGCAAACTATCTTAAACTTCTGTAAATTGTTTTTAATGAACTCTTACAAATTTTCAAGTTTTTAGCTTAAAAATTTAATCAAAAAATTTTTTTTTTCAATACATTCAAATCAATAGTTCAAATCATTATTTTTTCTTTGTGTATATCAAATATACAGTGACGTGCAAAACTGAACCATGAATGCCATAATTTGTGGTTTTTTGTCATTTGTAACAAAAAAAAATTAATGGCATAAATCATTTTTACTCTTCACTGAAAGAATAAAGCCTACTGCGTAGTTCAGATCCACAAATAATTTCAAGCAGCTTCTGCAATTGGAAAATGCAGTACCGTTACAATGACTCAGTTTTGCTCGCTCAGATCGGAACACATTTAGTCGTCCATTAAATGTGATCGTGAAGGTGTGTTTATGAATAATTCGGTAACGGGAATTCAAGTTAATTTTTTTATATACTTAGTGGACATAATAAAGATACTTTTTGTATTAATTTACGTTTGTAATCATACTCGACTGTAAATTTAATATAAAATGGTGAAAATAGGCAAAAATATCAGAGACGAAGTTAAAATTCTTGTACAAGAAGGACTCTCAACTCGTCATATTGCTACTAAATGCGAAGTAAGTCAAAGTACAGTTGTGAGAATTAAAAAAAAGTTATCTGTTGATACCCCAATATTGTTGGGTTGACATCCTAAAAAACATTCTCCGCAAGATGTGAGATCTTTAGGACGTTGCGTTTCAAGCGGTGAGGCCAAATCTGTTACAATGGCTACTAAAATATTAGCCGAACGCACTGGGATCAAAGTAAGTGAATGGACAGCCCGTCGATCTCTAAAAGGAACTGGTCTTACATCAATAGAGAAGCCAAAAAAGCCCGCACTTTCAAAAAAAATATTGCTGCAAGACTACAATTTGCAAAAAAATATAAAAATTGGACAATAGATGAGTGGAAAAATGTTATTTGGTCAGATGAAGTCAAAGTAAATAAATTTTGATCGGATGGGCGTTCCTGGGCATGGTTACGTCCAAATGAAAAGCTGCAACCGAAACACGTTAAACAAACTGTGAAGCATGGTGGAGGATCGGTCATGGTTTGGGGCTGTATGACCGCTTGGGGAGTCGGTTCAATGCACAGAATTAGTGGAATCATGTACCGGCATTACTATTTAAATATTTTAAAAGAGTATTTATGGGAAACCATAGAAAATTTACCACTACCTGAGACAGATATTGTTTTTCAACAAGATCGGGACCCCAAGCACACCTCCAAGTTGGTACAAAATTGGATTACCACCCAGCCATTTTCGCAGCTAGAGTGACCGGCACAAAGCCCCGACCTCAACCCAATTGAAAATTTGTGGGCCTACTTAGAAACTCAAATACACAATGGGTATGACCAACCCCCGTCTTCAGTTGACATTTTGTGGCACAGATTGAAAGAACAATGGGAAAGTATTAATCCCGATTATGTTAAAAGATTAGTAGAAATTATGCCAAAACGTATCAATGAGGTTTTGAAAGCTAAGGGTCTACGGACAAAATATTAACTGCCCCGAAATAGTTACTTTCTAACTAATATATTTTATCCAGCACAACTGAGTCTTAAGATTTTTAATTTTTTTATTATGAAAATGAAGTGTATACAATATTTTTGTTACTTTTCAATAAAAGACTGTTTGAAGTTCAATTTTTGCTAAGTTTTGAAATAAAATTTTCTTTCGCTGATTAAAGAAATGACTTTGTGTTGAAAAATACCTCAGGGTGGTTCAGTTTTGCACGTCACTGTATGTATGCACGTGCAAAATTTTAAGTTTGTATCTTTTAACAGAGCCCTAAAAAAATTACGGAAAGTTCTTGACATTTTGGCCCATCACCTCCCTCAACCTAAAAGTTTTACCAATATTATAAATCATAGAGCTCTCCAATCTGACAAAATCTTAAATTCATACCTGTATTGGATTTTAAGACGTAACGGTTTGAAATTTCGAAAAGAGCACCATTTTGAAATGCTCGTCATTTCCCCCAATACTATTATGGCAAATATTTTTCTCATATTATATAGCTTAAGGAATAGTCGAGCTATTAATTTTGAAGTGTTTTTCATTGCCTCCCCCTTACCCTCTCTCTTATAATAATTGGTCTCTCTCTAAGTTGATTATGGTGGACCTATAAGTATGTCGCCTTATTTGTCCCAAAATATAAATTTTTTATCGTAAGTACTTCCGAAGATAAAGTTCGGCCGACGATTTGTTTTTGGCCCCCCTCCCCCTCCTTTCGGATCACAATTGATAAAAAAAATTAAATTATTTTTAGAGTTTGTCCCACAACCTCTTCTATACGTATGTTGGTTTTCAGCTTCCTAGCTAGAACTATGGTTGAGATATTCGAATTCATAGTTTTCGGATCTCGCGCTCTCTCCACTTTCCCCTTCGCCTCCAAAATTAGAGTTCGCCTGAGATCTGTATCCATCTACAATCAACCCAAAAATCAACTTTCTATCTTGAAGGTTTCGGGAGTTAATGTGCTCTGAGCGCATACTTACGACGTACGGCGTACAGATATGACAATTTTTTTTGCATTTCTAGCTGATACCTAGCCATGAAACGCGAAAAAACAAAATTTTAGGGAAGCAACTTTTTTTTTCCAAGTCGATCACAATATTTTATTATTAGAATTACAAAGTAATAATCAAAGTAATAATCTAGAGTAATTGATGCAATGTATGAAAAGCGAGTAAAACATAAATGGACGGAACGAGAATCGTTTTTGAAAAAAAAAAAACATTTCATGTAGCCTTTTTTATCATTCGGATTCATTTACATTGTACATTTACAATTATTATGAAACCCACCAAGCGCTGAACAATTCCCTCCCCAAACCGAAAAAAAATACTCAAAGTCCGGTCCTTTTAGTACCTCTCTGGACTTGAACAATATGTATTTTTTCCTGATTAATTTTACAGATTTGATTCATTTGCTTTACTTTTTATTGAAAAAAAGGACATGCAATATGAAATCCTGATGTAAAAGGACAGAACAAGTTTTGTACCTGATTGATAGATTGTAGAATTCGATACTACAGTCATTGCGAATTTTTTAATTCGGTTTCGTTGCTGCACATGCAACTATTTCAACAAACCGAATACGGCAGCCACTATTCGTGGGAGATAAAAAGAGAACTTTAAAATTCATATTGAAGTGGGGTCGCTGGATTTTAAGTAAAAATAAACTGCCAACAAGTCGGGCGCAACTTTATTATTTTTGGGACAAGTTAAAGATGCACGGAAAGTCAATATGCAAGTTTAAGTGGTTAAGGAAGACTAAGTGGAACCCCCTTTCACAAGTGGAACCCCCTTTCACAAGTGGAACCCCCTTTCACAAGTGGTACCCCCTTTCACAAGTGGTACCCCCCTTTCACAAGTGGTACCCCCCTTTCACAAGTGGTACCCCCTTTCACAAGTGGTACCCCCTTTCACAAGTGGTACCCCCTTTCACAAGTGGTACCCCCTTTCACAAGTGGTACCCCCTTTCACAAGTGGTACCCCCTTTCACAAGTGGTACCCCCTTTCACAAGTGGTACCCCCTTTCACAAGTGGTACCCCCTTTCACAAGTGGTACCCCCTTTCACAAGTGGTACCCCCTTTCACAAGTGGTACCCCCTTTCACAAGTGGTACCCCCTTTCACAAGTGGTACCCCCTTTCACAAGTGGTACCCCCTTTCACAAGTGGTACCCCCTTTCACAAGTGGTACCCCCTTTCACAAGTGGTACCCCCTTTCACAAGTGGTACCCCCTTTCACAAGTGGAACCCCCTTTCACAAGTGAAACCCCCTTTAGAGCAGGGATGATTCCAATTCAATACTTAGTTGCGAATACGATCAATAGCTCCAGCACATGTAATCAATATTTCATTCGTTTATGCAAGTTTGGGATAAGAAGGGCAAGTGCGATCTCAAAGCTTTTGACGTAGCTCCGTTTCAACAATTTTCGAAAGCTTTTGTGCAAAATTTCAAATTGATAGCTTTTAATTTTTAGGTGATAATTGTTTTTTTAAAAATGATCGAAAAAATAATTTTGTATGGGAGGGGTAGAAGTTTGGAAGGTATTCGACCAGTTAATATTTCATTCTTTTAGAGATTTTTTTAAATGCATTTTGCAAATTTTCAAGTTTCTACCTTAAAATTTCATTCAAAAATTTTTAGTTTATGTGTTTTTTCATTGCACATGAAATACCTCGTGCACGTTAGACCAGGAGGGGGGGGGGGTCGGTAAATAACAGTTGCAAAATTTTTATTATTTTTTCTGCATGTATAATAAATAGATGTATCCACATGGAAAATTTAAGCTTTGTATCTCTTACCAGAGCCCTAAAAAATCACTCAAAATTTTCGACATTTTTGCTTACCACCTCCCCTTAATATAAAATTCAAACTTTGTAGTTCTGCAATTTGACAAAATTTGAATTTGATATCTGTACTCAGTTTTGAGATATAGTGGTTTGAAATTTTGGAAAGTGCAATTCTCCCCATTTTCCCCCACTACTATTTTCTCCAAATGTTATATTTTTCTCATATTTCTCTAGTATAGCTTAATATAAGTACCAAGTTTCAATTACATGGCTTAACAAATAGCCGAGATATTGATTTTTAGGTTTTTTTTTGCAATCCCCCTGACCCTCCCCCTTACAGTAGTTAGCCTCTATGTAAGCTGATTCCAGTGGATCTGTATGCTACCATATACATTTTTTATGCTAAGTAATTTCGAAGATATAATCATTTGAAAAAAAAAATTCGGCCGACAATTGGTGTTTAGCCCCCCCTTTTTGCACCCCAATGGATAAAAAAATTAAATTAATTAAAAAGTTGGCCCACAAACCCTTACACATATAGTATATCGATTTTTAGCTTCCTAGCTGTAACCATGTTTGAGATATTTAAGTGTTCCCCCGCCTCCTCCTGAACCCTTACACCCTCCAAAATGGGTGTCCGCCTGAGATCCGCAACTATCTACAATTCCTCCAACAATGAACTTTCTATTTTGAAGGGTTTGGGAGTTAATGTGCGCTGAGCGTACACACCGGCGTACAGCGTACAGACAGACAGATTTTTTTATTTTGCATTTGTAGGCTATTTTAGTCATGAAACGCGAAAAAACAAAATTTCAGGGTAGAAAATTTTTTTTTTTTTCAAGTCGATCACAATACTTTATTATTAAAATAATAAAGTAATAAAACTATTAGTTTAATGAGTTCACTTTAATTTTATTAAACGCAATACGTAATCACTTTTGACTTTTCGCTCACAAATTATTATTTCAAATTTCCGACCTTTTCGCTTGTTAAACATTGACTGACCCGTCGACTGGTCAATCCGGACTGAGCCTTCATGAAAAACGCTCGCCCTTTTTTTTATCGCTCTTATCGGCCGAATCATTTCTTTTCGTCCGACATAGAATTATTCTTTTTATTAGCACAGAAGTGTTGTTGGTTGAAGACCTTAAACAGTCAATGAGTAGCATAGCGTTCGCATATATTTACACGATCGGGTTTTGTGTAGCCGTATATTGTTGTTGGTTGCTTCTATAAATCATTTACTTTTCGACCGAATCATTTCCTTGCCGGCCGTTCGCTGTCGGCCGGTTCTATACAGCCAATTAATGACCGGGGATTTATTGATGTATGGGCACAATAGTAGATAGCTGAAGATCGCGAATATTGAAAAACGGCTGTTGTCAAGTCCCAATATTTACACAAAAATGTTTCTAATCAATTGAGAAATAGATACCCATCCTCGATCCTCGACTAGCTTCACCAACAGAGGGTACGAAGAATTCAATTTATTCGCAACCTTATTCTTTTGCAAAATATGGGCAGGAAGTTAATAACAATCATAGTAGCTTTAAACGTGATGTAATCATATATCACAGCAGCATTGTTCCTTTTTCATTAATTAATTCATAGCTTATAAATAAATATTTATTCCACGCACACACGACCCTTTTTATATCTGGGACATTTCAACAAAATCATGAATGCCAAAGTAAATACAACAGAAAATCAATCAGAGTGACATGAAATAAAATAGTGAGGAGAATAAAATGAAAGTTCAACGATTTCAATTATAAAGGATGCGAAATAATAACAAGAAAATATGAATTTGCCATTCTAATTACATATTGGATATACGTAATCTGATCGATAAACCTAATACAGGAAATAATTATCAGAGCAAAGCCAATTTTTTAGCTCTCTTAGTATGTTTCTTCAATAAATCTATTTTGTGATTTTCTTTGAAATTCGACAGGTTGAGTTGCTGCTAAAAATACACGCTCCCGATATGTCTGGCAGGAATTTTAAAAATTTTTTCTACTCTCTCAGCTTATCAACACAGCCCAACTGTGTTTTTTTATTGATGAATTTTTGTGGGAGTCGTTGAGATATTTGCAAAAGGATAGCGAGAAAAATAAAACGAGAAAGAAATTAAGCCGCTTTGGATTCTTTTGAATTGAATATCTGGAAGATATCCGCCACCTTTTTCATAGATTTAAGATGACTCGCGTGAAACTCAAGAAGAAACAGGGGGGGCCATTGTTGTTCGTCGGGGCGAGTTTGTTTGCTTGTTTGCCTAGAGCAAAATCGCTATTCAAACTGTCCGCAGCGGGGGATGTGTGTTTGTGTGTGGCGTTGCAAAAAGCCGACAGCAAAGTTTATTTTTCAGCTTGAAGAATAGCGCCACATGATATCACGATTATTGAGCTTTCGGGGGAGGCAAGTCAAGTGACCTTCCAGTTTCAATTCCACTTGGAAAGCACATTTATAAAAATCGCTATCGATGCCGTCTTGGAAAAAATCGAAGACGATTCGTTCAGAATTGATGGGGGTTTAATTTCGAGGCTAGCGTTCGAATGCCATAGTTCTAAATCATTTCTTCTCTAGTGGCCACACACTTCAGTTTATTGATTTTTGTAGCATGCTTTCTTATTGTCAGGGAAGATGTGAAGATGTCGAAGATGATGACGCTAAAGATGGTGGCGAACCGTAAAACTCAAAAGAGTACAAAAATGACCATCGAATAAATGTGGATTTTTTTTTTTCGTAGAAGTGACTCCTGATTTCTGCTTGACAGGTGGTAGCTGATGGATGCAAAATATTTGTTTTGTGAGCAGAAAAATTGAAAAAAAAAAAAAAATTTTTAAGATTTAAACCAGATTACGATGAATGATATCGCACATATTCTTCATATTTGGCCATTGAAATTCTTATTATATCATAAGTGGTACATGTGCTAGCTCTCAAAAATCAATTTTCATCTGAGCCGCCCATTTCAAGATATATTTAATCCCGGTTATGTATTTTAAAGAAACTTGCAGGCATCCCTATTGGTAGTCGTCTGTGGTCTTTAATTTAAACGCAATTTAAAACATGTATTATAGATTATCAACTACTCCAACACTTGGGTCTATTCATACTGGAGTGCGCTAGGGATCGCTGGATTTCAAGCAAAAATAATAAATCAACTAGTTCACTTTAGTTTAACAGGAAAACTTTATTTAATCGCTTTTTATTACCTATCGAAAATACTTTTTTTTCTTTCACCAACTGTCGCTTTCCTATATCCGACTCGACTGCTAACCTCTACCGTCGGCCACATGACGTATTCTCTTACTTAATTCCGCCTGTCGACCACACGACGTAATCGCTTACTGAATTCTGCCTATCGATTACAGGACTTACTCGCGTACTGTCGTTTACTGTTGAACTCCCTTTGTTACAGGACTTACTCGCTTATTGCTGAATTCCGCCTGTCAATCACTGTCGCATATGGCAACACTTAACTACTGCCATACACTGTCATCCAACTCTAACCAATAAATCAGTACTGCACTACTCGTTGATCTGTGCGTTTCAATTTGGCTACCGCGCGCAAGTTATGATCACAAAGCTTACCCGCTTACTGTCACTTACTGCTGAACTCCGCCTGACAATCACAGTACTTACTCCTGCCTGTCGATCTCGGGACCTACACGCTTACTTACCTCCACCGCCGACCACACGACACACACGCTGACTCATCCCAGTCGTCGATCGCACTCGCCTGCCGACTCCCCTACTCGCTTCCCAGTTTCGACTTTTATCTCCAAATATTAACTCCCAACGGACTCTTCATCACAAGCGATCGCCCTTTCTATACATAGCACAATCAACCGTCGTCCATATCGACGTCCGCACCGACCGTCGTCGTCCATACTGATGTCCACATACAGGCTTTCACGCCGACCGTCGTCGTCTATACCGATGTTTACACCGACCGTTGCCGTCTATACCGACGTCCACACCGTTACCGTCCATACCGACAGTTTCCGTCCATATTGACGTCCACACCGACCGATGTCGTTCACTTTTACTTACGATGACGCTACAGCCTGAATCGGACTTTGGCCTCCTGTATACTTCGCTTTCATCCATCTCTGTTCAGTGACCGCGTCCTCCAGTTTGAGAATCTTAGCAGTGAGTTGCTGTCTGCATCAATCGAATCCTTCCAGCGCTTCCGTGGTTTTCTGACCGGTCTTAGTCCGTTGACTTTCCCTTTTAGTGTGCGTTTGGGAATTCTTTCGTCATCCATCTGCTCCACACGACCAGCCCATTGTTGTTTCTAAAATTTTATGAGGGGTGACACTTCTGGATTGTCGAAGATGGCATACAATTCTCCATTGTATCGTGTTCTCCAGATCTTTTCTCACAGGTCCAAGGATTCTTCTGAATACCTTTCTCTCAAAGCCGTTAATTTATTTTTCGGATGCCTGAGTTAATGTCCACGTTTCGCTGTCATAGCACAGCATAGGTCTTCTAATTGTTTTATATATTTTTAGTTTAGTTTTCCTGCGTACGTTCTTGTTTTTGATTATTGGAAGTACCGAATAATACGTCTTATTCGCTAACATTATCCTTCTTTTAATTTCTATGGATTCGCTTCCATCCATCAATATGTTTGTCTCTAGGTACACAAAGTTGTCTACGTTTTCTAGGTCTCCTACTGTAATATTCAAATTCTATTAGGAGAGTAGTGTTAGTGTTTATCTAGTAGTGATGTCAAGTTTCGTTACTTTTCGGTACCAGCAACTATTTGTTACTGTAAGGAAAGTAATCGTTACATTTTATTCGTTACTAGGTACTCGTTTATTTGAAATGACCGCCATATCATGTTGCAGAGATGGGTAAGCCAGATTCACAATTCAAAAATTCAAATTTTTCTTCAAAATAAAGAATTAAACGACAATATGAAGGAAACAACTTTTATTAAATTGAAATTTTCTCCAAAAAAAATCCCCCAAGTGAAAAAAAAATCCCTTTTTCACCCCAGACAGTAAAATATTCTACAATCTGATATCACTGATCCGACAACCATAACACTAGTAACGACTGCCTGCCCAGCCGCTTGAGCCGTGCCTGTGATATAACGAAAAAAGTACCTAAACGCTACTTTCGGTACAGGTACTTTTTTTGTACTCGAGTAACGGAACAGTAACGAAACGTTTTGATAATTGAGTTACTTCGTCGGGAGGTCATTTCGTTACTTAAGTAGCGAATATAAATCTGGGTCGGTACACGTTACTTCGGATTTCGGTCGGTAACGAGTACTCGTGTAACGAATAGTTACTTTGTTGACATCACTAGTATCGATTATCTCTAGTCGGCATATGCTACGAGTTCTGTGGATTTGAAGCATAGTGTTCCCTTGGTATCAACGGGAAGTTTTCGTACAACATATTCGAGTGTCAAGTTGAAAAGCATTGGTCCTAGGCCGTCCTCTTGTTTAAGGCCGTTGTCTCTTTTAAACTGGAATTCAGATCGTTTTCTACTCTGACTCGGTCATTGTAATTCTTGTAACTCCAAACTCCAACATGACGTTATATAATACGCGCCTGTCAATACTGTCGTATGCTTGTGTGAAGCCAACAAATATCTGGTGCACATCACCTGTTTAATTGAAAATATCTGGTCCTTGGTCAATCGTCTAGCTCTAAATCTGCTTTGGTATTTACTTTGTCAGCATAGGGCTTAATTCTCTTTTCCAGAATTTTCGTCAAGATATTATAAGACGTACACAACAGAAATGTTCCTCGGTAATTTTCGCAGCAGAGTTTCTCACGTTTTTTTTATAAATTGGACAGATGCTAACTTGCCAATATTTAGGAAGTCTTTGCTGCCATATGTCCGTGACGTATCTGTGTAGGAGATGTGCTATGCAGTGGTCGCTGGCTTTCAAAAGTTCAGCTGGAATTTGATCAGTGCCCGACACTTTTTTGTTTGGGATGTTCTTCAGGGCCGTTTTTACTTCTTCCAGAGTGGAAGGTCAGTTATACCTGCTGTTATGCCTAATGATGCTGTTCTTGCGGATGTTGGGCTCCAATTGAGAAGTTGTTCAAAGTATATTGCCTATCTTAGTTTTATATCTTCCGCGTTATTTATGATGTTGCCTTCTGCATCTTTACAAAGGGTAATCTTTGGCTGGTATCCCTCTTTCAACCTTTTAACTAGGAAATACGCGGCTCTTGTGTTATGTAATTTTAAATTTTCCTCCATGTTTTTAATTTTGTTATTATTGTACTTCTGTTTTTTTTTGTCTTTTGCTTTTGTTTGCAAATCATCAAAGATCATAATATTTGTCCTGTTTGGCGCGTGTCGGCCGTTCCGTTAATAATTTATAAGCTTGATTTTTTCGTTATCGAAACAATTTTTTCTTTTGCGCCGGGGTAGTTTTCCTAGTGGTTTGCTATCTTTGATGTTTTACCACATTTCTTTTACTGGCATACTGATGCTGTTGCTCAGCATAGTCGCGAAGTGCCTAATACATATTTCGATCATGTGTGATCGGAATTTGTGCGCGTGTAATTGTTGTTGTTGTCAGAAATAGTTATTGAAGATCTCGAACATTCAGTGAGCGACTAGGGCTAACATGGACAATACAGTAAAATTAAGAATGGATTGCTCACAAAATCAGAACTGAATTTAAAGCATTCACCAATATGACCAAGATTTGTATTGGCACTCTTGATATATTCAAGGCTTTCGATGGATAGTCTTCGATCAAAAGTTTTTGACAGACCGTTCAAAATGTGTCATTTAGGTCGGAGTATTTTAATCCTAATTTATTGCTGGTAGTGGTGTCCCTCATGGTTCTTTTTTTGTCCTTCTTTGTTCCTTCCTAATTATGTTTCAGTTCTATCTATATAACACCTTACTTGCCAACAGCGCAACTAAATTGTTTTAAACTTTTATTATTCTGTGCAAATAGTACGCAATATTTAGCTATTTGGTCCGCATGGGATCATGATGAATTCCCTGGAGACAATCTAATATGATGTTATGCACGATAACATTAAAGTTGCAAAATTATTGCGGAGAGTTCGGATAAAACTGTTTTAACCATTTTTCCACGTATAAGAGAATCTAAGAATGTTTGTTCAGGTGTTCATGATTCATGTCAGACGGATGACCCCACTATGGTTCCGAAAGAGATTGTTCGCACAGCCTTAATAAGGAAGACAAACCATAATAGGGGAAAGATACACAGCAGCACATGGAAGCGAGCAGTTGAGCAGGAGGCCAGAGGAATAAACAAGTCCTGGCAACAGCTTAAAGCCGATGCTCAGGATCGCGCCTTGTGGAAGAGAGTTGTTTCTGTCCTATGCCCCTATAGGGGGTCTTAACAGGAATTTGATTGACACAGCAACACAATCAAAATGACAAGACCAGCGAATCACAGGGAGTATAATTATAATGTTGTTGAGCAATGTCGCAGTGACCCCGGCTGTGCGCAATAGTTCTACTGCTGATTCTCCGCGGGACCTGTTGTACACTTTGAAAGCTCTGGCAATGCTAAAGGTGCTATTTGTTTCAAGTTTAGACCCGAACACCACGGAAGCAGATGTTTCAAATAATATTGCGACTATCCTTGAGCACAGTCATGTTACACCACTTGGATCAGTATCATGCGAAAAAATCGGTCAGGACGCGCAGAAGGCAGTTCTCGCGTTGCTTCTTTCAGGATTGTTTTATCGATGCCGTGCTTCGACGCTATTATAGGCTCAAACTGTTGGGCACCGTCTGTAATTGTACGTGAATTTCTGCCGCTTCGTCGCAAAGCTCATTGCGCCTCTGGGTGAAAAACTCGATAATATCTCGTTTTATTATAACAACGTAAGCGGCATGCGTTCAAAAACGAGACAGCTCTACGTCGCGACTGCCGTATCCTGGTTTGATGTCATATATAAAACTGAAACACGGCTTTGTGCCAATTTTAAGGATGCTGAACTTCTTGACTCCGATTATAAAGCCTTTCGTCGTGATCGTCACCTCAATCTCCTTGACGCACCAGTTGGTGGAGGAGTGCTCTGTGCTGTTAATCGGAAAATCTCCGCTACGTCCATCGAGGTTCCTGAATCCAGTAGAATCGAGTTTATCTGCGTGGCTCTTATAATTGGAGATAAAAAGCTTTACATCATCACTACCTTCATCTCAACATCTAACGATTCGTATACGAGTCCGTCTACAAAGTTACTGAGAGAATCTGCGGTCTTATGCGTCCTTCCGACGAGCATCTTATTTTCGGAGATCATTATGTGACATGGTGTCGCTCCGAAGATAACGATTGACTGATGCCATCTTTCACTGGAAAGACTTCTCGGAAAAACCAACATTTGTTGGACTGTATGCTGTCGACAAGCCTATTTCAGTCCAATCATATAGCCAACAGTTTTGGAAGGTATCTAGACCAAATCTTTTCTTCGAGTTTAAGCAACACAAGTATTAACCATTGTACTGCTCCACTACTACCACAATCTGCCCTTCATCCTGCGCTTCACGTAATTCTTGATTTGAATTCAAGTGCAACGTAGCTAATGAAACGTTATATCAATTTAATTTTATCTATAATAATTACATCAATAAAATCAACCGATGAATCAAGAATAATCCTAAGCAGTTCCAGAATTTTGTGAATTCCAAAAGGCGCACCGATGGTTATCTCGCTTCTATGTTGTTTGACGGTGTAGTCAGTGATGACCTCTTAGTTATAAGTAACTTCTTGCTGACCATTTCCGTACTGCTTTCAGTACCTTCAATAGTATTATTAGTTCTGACGATTTCCAATACATGTCGAAGTTCCCTTCTACCTCATTAGAGATGAAAGATTTTCATATTTAGAAAGCGACCATTTTAAAGTTTATTTCAAGCATTACGAATAGTTTTTCTAGAGGTGAAGACGGCATCCCTGCTGCCGTATTAAAGCGTTGTAGTACCTCTTTGGTTCTGCCTTTATGTCATATATTTAATGCTCCTCTCAGATCAGGGATATTTCCTAGTTTTGGAAATACTCCACTATCTGAACATTGCTCAAGGAAGGAGTTGATGTATGTAACTATCGACCTATTGCTAATATTTCTTTCTCCGAAGTTGTTCGAGGCTGTTGTTTGTGATATATTGAATTTTCATTGTAAATCAACCATTAGTTCAGTCCAACACGAGCTTACCAAAGGTAGGTCGACCACAACAAATCTAATGAAATTTTCCAATTTCACTATTCCATGGATTGAAGGCGGTAAGCAAGTTGACTGCATATATACCGACTTTAGCAAAGCTTTTGACAAAGTGGACCGTGCTATTCTTGCTTACAAGCTATTTCCTTTTACTTTCATAGATTGTATTAGATCTTACCTATCCAATCGTACCCAAGAAGTGATTTTTCGAGGAGCTCATTCCTCTGCTATACCCAACACATCTGGTGTGCCACAGAGAAGCCATCTTGGACCACTATTATTTATTTTATTTATTAACAACATGAGTTCGGTTATTTTCAACTAGAAAATTTTGCTCTACGTTGACGACGCGAAATTGTTTCGTGATATTTCGAATCAGAGTGAATGCGCATAGTGATTTGCAACACTTTTCTGACTGGTTTACATTTAACTGCAAGCGTAGTAAATCTGCAAGCATTTCACTCTTTAGGAAGAAATCCCCCCTACATTTCGGTTATTTATTAGACGGTAGCACACTAAACCAAATAGACAAGGTACTAGATCTCGGTGCATATTTTATAACCGCATTGACGTTTTACGATCATATCGGGTACATAATCAGCAAGGTCAACTCCGTTTGCGGTTTCGCTAAAAGATGATGCAAGGACTTCAATGATCTTATATAAGACTTTATACTGTGCTTTTCAGGTGTGGGCTTTATATTACGAGGAACATAAGAGTATGATCGAGTCTGTGCAGCGAAGATTCTTAAGGTTTGCCCTATGGGACCTTCCCTGGTCTGATACGTTGCGTCTTCCTCCTCACGAACTCCTTTCTCTAGAGTAACTTGAGAATAGACGGTTTATCCTCAGGGCTGCTTTAACATTTAAATTAATTTAAGGAGAAATTCATTCCCAATATTTGCTAGAAATCATAACTTTTTGTATTCCGCGTCGATCCTTGAGAAACTATGTGCCACTCCACATTTCTCATCATCGCCAATCGAGAATAAAAATAAAATAAAATAATATTTCAATTTCTATTCCCATATGTGGGGCAGAGCTGCAAAATCTTCTACAATGGCGCTACAGCCCAAATCGGACCTTGGACATTCAGGTTCCTTAACATTTTTCATTACTTATTGTGGAAGGGTTGTTAGCCCTTCCCACAACCCTCTTTCTACGAATTTTTCATTTTCGTAGATTGAGGTGACCAAGGTATATCCAAGCAGGCAATGTGCTGGAATTATATGTATATTGCGCTGACCGGAATTTGAAATCACGATCTTCGCATGGCTACACCCTAGCTGCAAAATCACATACGATAGGATATACGCATAGAACTAGTGCAGCATTGGGTCAAACATTATTGCTAAAGCTCGTCCGGAATTCTGTAGAATTCTGGAGTCATATTATAGCCCAAGAGCTCTAGAACAAAAAAATAACAACGAAAAGCGACAAAGGTATGAGGGACATATAATGATAGTAAACCGTGTGATTAAGACGAAAGACGAAAAATTAATTTTCAAATCCGGTGCCAAACGGGTCCTATGTGTAATTCGAAGATATCGAATCAAAGTTGGTATCATTTGAAAGCCCTTGAGAAGCTCTATATGAATATTTACTTTTTGCTCGCAGTTTCAGACTGTTTAATAACAATTTTACACAATTTTTAATTAAATTTATAAAATGAATTTACGGTTTTTGTGTCGAAGGAAACAAATTATAAGAAAACAAATTAAACTGCTAAGCGAGATCTTACGAATGACATCAAGTTTGTATCTCTACCCCTCCCCCTCCAGGGCTCATCCTCCATTACATATTATGTCCATTTTGGTTTGCGCAATCGTCCATTGATATTTTTTACATTGCGAGTAATTTCGTGTAACTCGAAAAATTCCAATTTAAGTCCACAGACGATATACAATAAAATCAACCCTCAACTTTATTCGAGACGATTTCATTTTTCGAAATCCCTTACATAGCCCTCGTCTCAAATTAATGGGTCATTTATAGACCCCGAAATCTGAAAAACAAATATTAAGTCCCATTTATACCCTTATCGAATCGATTTAAGAAAAAGTCTCGATGCGAATTAATATCTCAGTACGTATTCCCCATATTCGGTTCCGAAATTTATGAAAATGGAGATCGCTGATAGCCTACAATACAATAGCAATAAAAATGAAACTTTTTTTTTCGATTTTCCCTCCCGCAATGAAAGGAAATACCATACATCCAACGTAGTATACAATAATAAAAAAAAATGCTCTTCCCAATCGGTTAGAGTATAACCTCGTATGTCAAACAACATTCATCCAACATCGTGAGTGAACTATAGAAAAAATGGAATAAAGAAAAAGTTCACGACTAACAGGAATAAAATCGAGAAAAACTTCACATTCAATCGACTTCAAATTCATAAACTTTGCAGCTTGGCATGCAGAGATTTCCAAGAGCGATAGCATAGTTCAAATTCTGACTGCGAGGATGCTTCCGTTCCTTCGAAATTCGGAACAGAAATCAATTTGAGTATTTGGCCCCCGCAGGTATTGATCCATCAGTAACATTGTTTCGTCGAGTATCGATATCAGCTTGAATGCCCATGCAGTGAAATTATTCTCGATTATTTGCATTGTATCTGCTTTCCGGATACATGCCATAAATTTGTATTGATTGTACGTCAGGAGCACCCCTTTGATACGCCGAAATTCTGTAAAACGACACTCGCTATGTGTGTAGTAAAATTCGATACACAAAACAGAATATGTGGCTGACGTCTTACTGAATTATCGGGCGTACTTAAAGAAGCACAATGAAAACCGGCTTAAACTTAAGGAGGCACATTCTGGGTGTAAAGTGGCCGCCTCAGGTTGGCAGAATCGTAAGAAAAGTTTTAAATCTTCGTATATTTTTTTTACCAGTAATTTTCTTCCATAAATGAGGTGGAATAATGAAAGGCGCTAAAAAAGAGAAGTCTTTTCTTATTTCTTGCAAAACAATTTTAAATTAGAATTGTTTTTTTTTTTTAGGTTTTGTATTCGATACCCGATAAGAAATTGGAATGTGCCCGTTGAAATTCGATTTGGGAACTTTGAAAACTTTATTTGAAATTATTGCTTGGATTACGCGTATTGTTAAAAAGTTTTCTGTTGTTAGCTGCAGATTTATCGGCGATGTATATCTTTGTGGATTTTTCAAAAATCTTCATAGCATTTAATTTCGCGGAAGGAATTCCTCTGAGATGAGGATTGTATTAAAGTGAGTTTCTTGTTTAGGTTGAGCAGAGCAGAATATTTTAAACTTAGTTATTAATTACTTTCCTGGATGATTTATTTCGTGTTAAGGTCGTTTTTATAGATCTGAAATTATTTATACGTAATTGGGCGAAGGTTTAACAACTTGTTTTCAAAAACTAATATTTCGAAGCCTCAAGTACACGGGGGCAAGGACACTATTTAAGAAGGAGCGGTACAAACAGTTACAAACCAATAATTCTAAGCTTTATTCAAAAAGCGGAACTGTTTTCATTGACCATTGAGATACATTGAGATTGATGGAAAAGGTTTCAAACATCCAAAGCCCTTGATCATCGGTCATTGGCCGCTACTCGCGCACCCAAATCCAACAACCAATCGATTCAATCGGCGACCGTCGCTTTGGGTGTTTGAAACCTTTTCGGCGAATCTCAACGTATTTGTCATATATTTTTGATAGTCTTTGATATTGGCAATGCTAAATGAGTATCCAGTTGAAATATGCGATTTGCACTCCGGGAACTGATTATTTGTAAATGGTTCCACGATCATAATGATGTACTCGTAAGAGCTGATCTTCAATAGATGCAAGCAGCATCGGCTTCATCTTTCTTCTTCGCCAATAGCACTACAGCCCAAATCGGACCTTGTCCTTCCGACCTTCAGGTTCCCTTGCATTCTTTTTCTTCATTTGTTTTAGTGGAACAGTTGTTAGCTCTTCGTACAACCCTCTAACTACGAATTTTCATGTTCGTTGATTGAGGTGACTCAGATATACTAACGTGCTGGAGTTATACGTCGACCAGGATTTGAACTCACGACCTTCGCATTGAAGACAAACACGCTACTCACTAGGATACACCTAGACTTTGACTTTGCGCATATAAATTTCTGTGCAATTTAACAGAATAGGCATTAAATTCAAATCCCTTTACGAATTCAAATAAGACTTTAAGCTGGCTTTTTTGAGTTTCCATACAAATGAATTGTCGAAGCCGAAGCAGCTGCATCGAATGTAGACCGGCCGTAAAGTATTGTTTGCATTTTCGGAGAAAATGTAGATACTTGGGAAGATGTGAATGTGCTGGATTCGATCCAAATTTTTTTTATATGCATAACTAGAAGATGGAAATTCTCCAAGGAGCCAAGTGTCATACCAAAAATGTTGTGCTTAAAAGAAGTAGGACACGGTTTTATTTTGGGGTATTAAACTCAACTCGATTTCTGGATTGCATTGAGATCGAAGCTTATGCCTTAGTCACAGGACGCGAGTTAAAATACTTTAACTTGCCTTTCGATGTTACTAATGTGTCACTATCCAATACATAATCCAACCTACTTCTATCGAAATTGTTGGTTAAAATCAAGTAGGATATATAAAATGCCTGATAAGCTGTCTCATGTGGGAATACTTTTTGATTCGGAAATTTTAGAAAATTGTGTCCAAGTTTAACTTGGCTTCAAACTGTTACAAAAAAATACCATAATTTGTATTCTCTCTTGGTTGCTAATATTCAGTCAGCAATAAAAAAAATTTCAGTAGAATGGAGTTTGTTGTTTTATTTCCGAAATTTTTATTTTATCATTTTTTATCAGTTTTATCTAAGGTAAGCACTTTAGCAACGGACAATTTAACGTGGGACAGATAGTTGGTTTAAGTATGCCAAACAAGGATAGCGAAACAATTCTTTCGAAAATTTGACAACTGTTTCGGACAATTTAACGTGGGAAAGAGTTAGTTGCAATATTTTTAAGTGTGCCAGACAAAGATAGCGAAACGATTTTTTTTCGAAAAATTTCCAGAATTTCGCCAGTAAGAGAGGGAAATATTTTCATTCCCGTTTTCTAACACGGCAAAGCATGCTCATAGTCACTCCTTAGTATATATACTCCGAGGGCATTAACGTAGTAAGCAAATGATTGCGATTGGAAGGAATCGAAAACTGTAAACTGTACTTCATCTGTAAAATTAAGATCCTACCAGGTACGCCGGAATTTATAGGAGACAAAAAACGTTTCAGGAGAAAGCTCTCAATCCAAATTAAAACATAACAGGATTGCGATTGGGCGTACAGCCCAATCATGCGATACTCTAGATGAAAGAGAAATTTATTTGATCTCAAGAAATTTTGTATGGGGAGTGGTAGAAGGGGTGACGACACTGAACACATTTTTTCACATTACGCTAAATGTTTTGTACAAAATTTAAGCTTCAAAAATTTAATAGGTACAGCGAAAATTAATGTATTGGATTTAGTGAAATTGTGCAGTTTATATGGGAGGTGATAGAAGGAGTGGGGAGTTCTTAATGAATTTTTTAAAAAAATACTAAGAACAGCATTCATTTGACATGTTTTAAATTGCAGAACAGTAGCATTCGTACTTTTCAAGAAAATCGACTTCTTGCAAAGTTGTGAAATTGTGTCATATTGTATGGCAGGGGGTAGAAGGAGTGCAGGTCTAACTACTAATTAAAAATAAATATTTAGTGCACAATTTCAGATCAACTAATTTTATACGTACTGAGTAAATTGGTTTATAGTATTTCATGAAAAAGTGCAGCTTGTATGGGAGGTGGTAGAATGGTTGCGCAGTTCTACATGACTTTTTCAGAAATAACTATAATCGCGGGTTTTCTAATCCCCAAATGTAGCAATTTTAGATATTAACGTAATCGTCAATGTGTAAATGAACTTTGTCAGAAAATACTTTTTTTTTTTTTTTTGCAAAAACCACCATCTTGCATCTCTAGTCGTTTTTGATTAGGTTGCGCACACACGTCTCAGAAGGCACATGATTACGATCAAAATTTGCTTGAATTTTGCGAATCGTAACAGCGATTGAACGCGATTTTTCGTAATAAAATTCAACGACTGAGTAGTAAATTTTCCGCGTTTATAGCTTTATACCTTTCAAATAATAAGCCTAACCCTACACCTCCTGCTCAAACACCCTATAGTATTTCATGAAAAAGTACAGTTTGTATGTGTGGTGGTAGAAGTGGGGAGATTAGAATAATTTTGAAAGCGTAAATTGAAATCTTCATAGAAATAAACAATTTTTACAACCACTTTTCAAAATATTTGAAATTAAGTTATATCCAAATTTTGGCAATCATTTCACTTCTTCTACCCCCTTTCATACTGAAAAGTATTTACGAAATATTTTAAATTTCGTACGAACACCTTTAAAAAACGACATAAAACTGCATTGCTAATTCAACGATACCTCCAACTCATCTACCACCTCCCATACAAATGTATGGGAGGTGGATACGTGAATATAAAATCCACCGGAAAAATAAAAATATTTTATACAAAATTTAAGCTTTGAAACTTGAATAGGTACTGAAAAAATTAGCGTTCCAGTTTTAGTGAAATTGTGTAGTTTGTATGGAAGGTGGTAGAAGGAGTGGGGGGTTTTTAGTAATTACTCCACAAATAACTATGAGCATGAAACAATTGACATCTCTTAAATTTCACCGTAATAACATTCTTACTTTTCAAGAAAATCGATTTTTGTAAGTTTATTAAATTGTATTACATTGTATGGGAGCGGGTAGAAGCAGCTTATCAGTTAATTTTTTCCGATCTTAATAATAATGTTCATTAAGTATTAAGTACAAAATTTGAGCACGATAAATGCTATACGAACTGAAAAAAATGGTTTAGAGTATTTCATAAAAAAATGCAGTTTGTATGGGAGGTGATGGAAGGAGCTAGAGGATTCAAATAATTTGCATACCATAGATCACATTTGTGATAAAAAATTTATATTTAAAAAATCAGTTCTTATAGTTTCCAGGAAAATTTGATTATCGTAAATTTTTGGAAATAAGAAATATTGTGTGGGAGGGTGCAGACAGAGTGGAGCGATTTGGCCCGTTCACAAGCTTGACCTTGTTTTTTCGTCAAAAACGACGTGTGCAAAATTTGAACTTTCTAGTTCAACGCGTTCTCGACTTCTGATCAGTTCAACCTGTGGAACCCATTTAAAATTGTCAAAATTCATAGCAAAACGACAAGATACTTGACGTTAAGGACAAAATCATTCGCTTATTTGGTTACTAGATTTCATATATAATTGGATATTTCATTTCAAACTATACAGAGAACACTGATTTGTATAAAAGCAACTTATTTTCCTTGGATAATTGTGATTTCCTGTTTATTAGTGGATAGGGCATTCTGAAGTTTTTAGATATTGTTGAAACTGTCTGGTTTGCGTTTGGAAGGTAATTTTTGAATCAAGGTGAATACCAAGATATTTGACAGAATTTGACCAATGAATTGGTTGTCCTAAGATATTAAGAAAAGGTGATGGCAGAAATCGTGAAGCTTGACGCTTCGTAAAAATATTCACTGAGTCTTAGAGGTACTCAGTTTTATTTTCGGAAATAATCGGAAATATCTTCTAGTTGCCGTTTCAAGTTATTTATTATGATCTTTGAATCTAAGCCTGCAGAAAGTACCGCTGTGTCGTCGGCCAAAGCACCTAGTTCACAGTGGGAGAGCTTTGGGAGAACAGCAATATAAATGTTATACAGTGTTGGGCTGAGGCATGAACCTTGCGGAACACCTGCGGGAATCGATCTTGGACTGGAGTATTTCCCTTTTGATTTGACACTGAAACTCCTGTTTGCTGGGAAATAGCTTATGATTTGGCATATAAATATGGTGGAAAAGAAATATTAACAAGCTTATAGATAAGGCTTTTATGCCAAACTGAGTCAAATGCTTTTTTGATGTCAAGTATTATCATGTTAACTGACTCTTTAGAGGTAATTTCTCTTTGAATAAATAATAATTGGAGCTTGGAATAGTGTTGATGTATTCGGTCGTATTAGTCAAGCGTCTTAGAGTTACTTTCTCGAAAATATTGCCTACAATAGGAAGTAGGCTAATGGGGCGATAGCTACCTGGTTCAGAGGAAAATTTCCACGATAGGGGAAAGTATCCAATTTTAAGACAAAAGTAATAAATAAAATTGAAATAAACTATCGCATTGATTGGCATGTTTTTGATCATGAGAGGCAGTACACCGTCGGGGCCTGAAGCTTTCTTAGTTTTTATTGAGCGATTAATGCTTTTGATTTCTTTCGGTTTGCACAGGACTGACGGTATTATTTCAGGTGATTAGTCTGCTTGTCTGGAAATCACTACTTTAATTTCGGAGTCAGTCGCATTGTTTCCTAAGCTTTGGGAGATGGTATGAAACTTTTGAAAATTATCGGCAAAAAGCTCTGCTCTTGGAAGATAATTTCACTCCTATATTACTGCCTCCCTTTCTGAATAATTCATTTCTACATCTACAATGGCGCTACAGGCCAAATTGGACCTTGGCCTCCTGATATTCAGGTTCCTTAACATTTTTCATTACTTATTGTGGAAAGGTTGTTAGCCCTTCGCACAACCCTCTTTCTACGAATTTTTCATTTTCTTAGATTGAAGTGACCAAGGTATATCCAAGCAGGCAATGTGCCGGAATTATATATTGCGCCGACCGGGATTCGAACTCACGACCTTCGCATTACAAGACCTACTAGGCCATACCCTAGCTAGAATAATTCATTTAGCTGCTTGAATTGATCTTCAGACATGAAAATGATAACTTGCACTGTTTTAGGAATCCATGGAATTTTTTATGAATAAGTGAAAACTTTGAATTTTGTGTGTAGAATATTTTGTATACGAAAGTTTGATCGGTTCCACTTGTTCGCAGACTCAGTCTTTTTTGGTGATGAAGATTTTTGGCCCTTACGAAATAATACTTTTCTCAACCCTTCCACCATGGGATTTTCAATTTGTGGAATCCATCTAAAATTCTCGAAATTCACAGTAAAACGACAAGATGAAACTTGAACAGAAGAACAAAATTAATGTCTAGGGTATCTACTATAATTGATCCTCAATTCAGAACGAAACGTGCAACGTTTTCGAAAATAAATATTGAAACGGTCATTACTCACTTATGAGGCTTTGATAGCTCATAGCGAAAAAAAAACCAAATGTAGTGGGGCTACGTTTCTCTAGACCCCAAAGAATCCAAAAAGTAACATGGGATTTTTGTTGCAGAGCTTGACCTTCAAATTTTTGTGTTATTAACATCAACCCAATTCTGAAATCGCTCTCCCTCCATACAACTCCTCACGCATTCTCAAATTGCTCCAAGAATAATAAAGTTGCGGCCGAATAGTTGGCAAATGTGTTTACTTTATGTATTTTTTTAGGAATGACAATAGATATCAACTTTATTTATTTATTTATTTTTTAAACGAGGCATAATTGGCTGTTACTTCGCTGGCGGGTTTTTCAAAATTCCCTCCAGGCTTTGAAATATTTTAGTGTCAACTGCATAAGTAAAAAATAAAATTTTCAAAGTTCTGTAAAACATTTAATTTGTTTTTAAAAACAAAAATTCTACAGAGGGTGTTCTCATTTTACAGCTAAGATAAAGCGTGCAAAGTTTTCCAGAAAAAGGTACATCCGTTTGAAAGTCAATTGGCAAGATCAACTACCCTCTTAAATTGAGCACAAAATGTCTGCGCGCCAAGTTCAGTGTCATATTCAAAAATTATAAAACTCTCCTAAATCCTTCTAACACCCCCCTAAAGAATTTGAGATAACATATTTTTATACTCTAGATGGAATCTGAGAGTATTATAAGTTTGCTCTAAGGTTTGTAACGCCAAGAAATAAGGCTCGGAGAAAAAAATGAATGATACAGAAGTTAATGTTATCACTCAAAAATCTCAAAACCGGATGTCCGTCTGTCCGTCCGTCCGTCCGTCCGTCCGTCCGTCCGTCCGTCCGTCCGTCCGTCTGTTCGCTCTCTAGCTTGAGAACGCGTTGACCTAGATTGTTCAAATTTTGTACACGTCGTTTTTGACAAAAAAGTAAGGTCAAGTTCGTGAACGGGGCAAATCGCTCCACCCCTTCTACCCCCTCCCATACAAAATGACACAATTGCGCAATTTGACAATGAATAGATTTGCACGAAAAGTATATAAGCTATTAGCCTGAAATTGGGAATATATTATTTTTATGATAATATAAATCTACCGTATAAAAATTATGCGTGTCCTCCCCCTCCTTCTACCACCTCCCATACAAACTGTACTTGTCATGAAGTATTCTAAGCCAATTTACTCAGTGCGTATAAAATTTAGCTAGCTGAAATTGTGCACCAAATATTTATTTAAAATTGTTAGTAAGGCCGAAAAAAAATTAGACGATTAGCTTCACCCCTTCTACCCCCTCCCATACAAAATGACACAATTTCGCAATTTGGCAATAAATGGATTCACTCGAAAAGTATGAAAGCTATTAGGCTGAATTGTGGGATATATCACTTTCATAATGATCTAAATTTACAGTAGAAAAATTATTGGCATCCTCCCTCTCCTTCCACCCCCTCCCATACAAACTGCACTTTTTCATGAAATGCTCTTAGACGATTTTCTCAGAACATATAACATTTATCGAGCTCATATTTTGTAATAAATTCTTAATTAGCATTATCACTAAGATCAAAAAAAAAAATTTGATTAGCTTCACTGCTTCTACCCCCTCCCATACAATATGACACAGTTTCACAAGCTCACAAAAAATCGATTTTCTTGAAAAGTATGAATGTTACTTATCTAAAATTTAAGAGATGTCAATTTTATGGTATTTTTAGTTATTTCTGAAAAATTCACTAAAATCCCCCCACCCTTTCTACCACCTCCCATACAAACTGCACATTTTCACAAAATCTAACACACTAATTTTCTCAGTTCCCATTCAATTTTTGGAGCAAGCATTTTGAATAAAACATTTTTATAGCGAGTTTGGCATGAAGGGGGAAAAATTAGTTCAATGCTATCATCCCTTCTAACACTCCACATACAAAATTTCTTGGGGTCACAAAAAATTCTATTTCATCTAGAGTATCGTAAGATTGCGCATTACGCAATCGTAGCCCTGTTATGTTTCCATTTTATTTAGATTATTGCATGATTGGGCATTATGCCCTATCATAATTCTGTTGTGTTTTATTTACTTACTTACGAATGCGCTACAGCCCAAATCGGGCCTTGGCCTCCTGTATGTATGTTTCGCCTCCATCCATCTCGGTTCAGTGATCACGTCCTCCAGTTTGAGAATCTTAGCAGTTATTTGCTGTCTGCGCCAATAGAATCCTCCCAGCGCTTCCGTGGTTTTCCGACCGGTCTTTGTCCGTTGACTTTCCCTCTTAGTGTGCATTAGGGAATTCTTCCATTGCCCAGCCCATTGTAACTTCTTAAATTTTATGAGGGTTGACACTTATGGATTGTCGAAAATGGCATACAATTCTCTATTGTATCGTATTCTCCAGATCGAGTCTTCCCTTCCAGGTCCGAGGATTCTTCTGAGGATTTTTTTTTCAAAGGCGTTAAGTATTTTTCGGATGCCTAAGTTAACGTCCACGTTCCGCTGCCACAGCATAACACAGTTCTTATTATTGTTTCATATATTTTTATACTGTAGATGAAATCTGAGAGTATATTGTGTTTGCCTTACCGTTTGTAACACTAAGAAATAACGCTCGCACAGAGCCGCCAAGGGTACAGAAATATTTGTTATCGCTCAAAAACCTCGATTCCGAATGACCGTCTGCCTGTCTGTCTGTCAGTCTGTCCGTCTGTGCGTCTGTTTACAGCATAACTCTCGAAAGCTTTTAGCTATAGAGCTAACAATTTTTATATTTTCGATTTTCATCGAAACTAGGAAAGCTGAAAAGACGAAATTTTGTCAGAATTAATTCTATTATAATTGCAATTTATTTTAAAAATAATTATCAACTTCACCTCACTCCTTCTACCCCTCCCATACAAATTTCACGAAATTTTGAAATTTAAATTAAATTATTTTTCTTCGAAACTGTTAAAGGTATCAACTTGATATTTTGTATAAAGTATACAAATAGAAATATTAATAATTCGAAAAAAATTTGTTTTGATCTCTACACTCCTTCTACCCCCTCCCATACAAATCTATAATTTTTGTTAAATGCATTTTATCGATTTCCATTCAAACTAGAAAAAGTACAAACTTCAAATTTTACCAGAATTTGTTTCTTAATAATTGAAATAAGTGTTAGAAAAAATTATCAGCTCCGCTTCACTCCTTCTACCACCTCCTATACAAATATCTGTATTATACATTCAAGAAAAGCATTTCTCCTTCAAGTATATGAGAGCTATCGACTTTGAAATTGAATCAAAGCATGGTGATAAGGATGATGATAAGCAATTTCAAAATCATATTAAACGCTCCACTTCTTCTACCACCTCCCATACAAAAGCCACAATTTCAGGAAAACTATGACCAATTTCTTTAAAAATAATGAAAACTAAAAACTTTAAATTCAGCAAAAAACATTTTGCATGCCATTTTCGGTGTCATATACGAAAAATACAAACCTCCCCCTCTACTTCTACCACCTCCCATGCAAAAGTCTCTATTCACTATTCGAAAGAATTTGAGATGACATATTTTCCGGTATATTAAAGTCATTTCCATCTCATCTAGAGTATGATATGATTTAAGCCCAATCATAATTCTGTTATGCTTAATTTAGTCTTCCTGTGCACGTTTTGTATGAATTTTATGCCAACTCAGTAGGCATTACTTACTTACTTACGATGGCGCTACAGCCCAAATCGGGCTTTGGCCTCCTGAATGCTTTGCCTCCATCCATCTCGGTATAGTGACCGCGTCCTCCAGTTTGAAAATCTTAGCAGTGATTTGCTGTCTGCGTCAATCGAATCCTCCCAGCGCTTTCGTGGTTTTCCGGCCGGTCTTTGTCCGTTGACTTTCCCTTTTAGTGTGCGTTTGGGAATTCTTCCGTCATCCATCCAATCCACATGACCAGCCCATTGTAACTTTTTAAATTTTATGAGGGTTGACACTTCTGGATTGTCGAAGATGGCATACAATTCTCTATTGTATCGTATTCTCCAGATCGAGTCTTCCCTCACAGGTCCGAGGATTCTTCTGAGGACCTTTCTTTCAAAGGCGTTAAGGAGTTTTTCAGACGCCTGAGTTAATGTCCACGTTTCGCTGCCATAGCATAGCACAGGTCGTATAATCGTTTTATATAACTTAAGTTTGGTTTTCCTGTGTACGTTCTTGTTTTTAATTATTTTAAGCACCGAATAATACGTCTTAATTGCCAATATTATACTTCTTTTAATTTCGGTGGGTTTGCTTCCATCCTTTGATAAGTTTGCCCCTAGGTATACAAAGTTTTCTACGTTTTCTAGGTTATAGTCGCCTACTGTATTTTGTATGATTGGCGTATTTTTCCTAGTTTGTGTAATAAGTTGTGTTTTATTGCGAGTATTATAATTTCAGTAATTTTCGTTAACATGTAATATGGCATAACACTGTCTATTAACTTTTGTTGCTAATTACTCTCTTCCGTTCAAGATTTTTTTTTTTCTGTTACATCACATCACATTTCTCGAACTTTTTGACATTTGGCTTCCTGGGTAGTTATTAACGTTTATCATTTTATTTTATGTTTTCAATTAAATTTAAAGGAATTTCAACGCTAACTAAAAGTCTTGATTTTCTTTCATCTTGTTAGAAATTTCAATAGTTTTGACCTAAAAGTCTGATTCAAATTTAAAATGCTTTTAAAAATATATAAATCAGGATGAAATGATTTTTATATTATTTATAAAACCATCTAAAACCTTTTAATATTGCTCCGTGTTCGTTTAACCTGAATCGTTATCATCGATACTCTTCGAATCTAAACACACACACACCCGTCTTCCACATTGTAAATCCAGAAATAAGCAACATTACCCAAATATTTTGTTTCCATTCCGACGAAAGAAGTCGTGATCGATATACAGGTCCCTTTTACAAGACTTCTACATTCTTTGCGCCACCTACGGAATTCCTTTCAGAAATCACTTCCATAACAGACCATAACAATGTCCAATATCGATTAACCCTCATCAAAACCACCTGCTTACAAAACATCACCTTCGGCTTAACAGCATCATCCTCCATGTCCGTCCTTTAGATGCCGTTTAATCCCAAAAAGATGCCGAAAAAGTATCTCGTAAGATATGCGTAATATGTCTTGCAAGTTCTTAGAAATCTAACAGGGATGAAAATCCCATCCATCTCCGGTGTTGATTTGCGATGAACTCGAACGCTTAGGGCTTAGAGCCCACCTACATTATCAAACAACATCGGTAGTCTGTCTGACACTAAATGGACAGTGTTCACGTTCCATTAGTCATGCAGGTAATCCAGAATAGCTTGCGATGATTGCGACGTTATAGTGATGTGCAGCCGCTGCGATACGAGAATAAGCAACGATGCAGCCTGCCATTTTCGCTTTTTGGCAGACCGAACAACCACCAGTGGAGTACAAAACGTGTAGCAAATGAGCCCGTTTTATTTTTTGCCGTATCAAGGACGTATCTAAAATGTAATATGTTGCTGCTGGCCTTGACGTGACATTGGTAAGCATCCAAAACTGTCTGCATATTTGTTATTGCCGGAAGGAAGTGATAAAAATGGCGTGTTTGCAAGTGACATAGTTGAAGATGAAAAAAAAAAGATGATTCTATTCCGGCCAGGAGCTGGTTAGATATTAAGATACGTGGTAATTCCAACACCCGCGCAAATTGATTATCGGGCGCCATGTTTACACTCGAGCCGAATTGCATCTTCCGTGCTTTGAACGCCATTAAATTAGGGGCAGTATCAAAACGATAAGCGTTGTTCTATTGTTAGATGTCAGCGCAAATCAAGTTGATTAGAGGCGAGCAGGTTCAATTAGTCGTTGTCCATGAGAGTAGCAAGCAAACGAACAATCACCGAATTGATGATAAAAGTTCTGTAATCCAAAGGAGAGGAAGCTCTGTGGCTGTACTCCTACCCGACATCACTTGCTTCCATAACTTCCATGTACGCTAATTTGAAGACTTTCAGAGGTGTAGTGCAAGCACAATTGCTGATGTTTCTAGTGGCCATTCGGTGAAACTGAACCAAGTACAAAAGCTTCCGGGCACATCTACACTATAGTGTACAGCTCGAACGTCACTCCGCACTGTGCAAATTCGTTAGACGCTCGCTAAAATGTTCAGTCCCGGCCCAAATTAGAAACATGCAAAATGCAAGATTGGTGGATTTAGTTGTTTGTGAGCCACTAGCAGAGCAGACACAACCGCAATTCCTACGAGAATTCCAATGATGTTGATTATCGAGCTCTGTATGAAACTAGCACAGTACTACGTACTACCAAACAAGTACATGTTTGATTTGGTGGTTCCAATTACGCGATTTAATTTACAATGAACTAGATGGCGGGTTATCACGCAGTGGCGATCCTATTTCATTCATGCATAGCTCAGTAGTTTGTATTGGGTGTTGACAAAACATCGTCATACACGAAAAATAAAATTAAAAAAAAGTGTTATTTGAGTGGAAAGAACTCTCTACCATTCTATTCGTCAAGCATTATGACTGAAAGCCGATACAACGAGGTATCGTATTAAATAATGCTTTCGAAGCAAAAAACTCTTGAATGAGTGTAAAATCAATGTCCATAAATAGATGGCGGCAACCATTTCTGCTTAGCCTTGCTTATTTTAGCGGAAGAAGGTTGTGGTGTTTGATTTTTGAAAAATTTGTGAAAATATGAATCAAAATCCACGTTTATTTTTTTTTTTTTTCGTTTAGGAGTATCGATATTTGATACCTGATTAGTATCGATCAGTGATACCTGATTAGTACTGAATGTAAGTAGTGATCCATCGGATTCAATTACTTATGTTTATAAGTAATTTTGCGGTACTATTCTAATGATATAGTAGTGTGATCGAGTTTAATAAATGCTATCAAGAAATTTTTTGTGTCATGTTTTATGCCTAAATTAGTCTCAAAATGCAACAGAAAAAGATCGGTTCGTCAGTGTATGTTACGTGTACTCTCTACTTCTTCTACTACATTAAAGGTGTGTTCTTCTTCTTTAATGATACTGTAGCCCAGATTGGGACTTGGCCTTCTGACCTTCAGGTTCCGTAAAATTTTTAATTGTTATTATTTATTATAGACTGGGTCAGTGAGTTTAATTTCATACATTTTGGGAGGGAGACGGGGGAGGGTATTGCACTTGCTTGTATCTCCACAACGAACGCAGATTTCTAGCTGAAACGCGACATTCGGATATATTGGTTTATGGGGAAAAAATAAAAACAAATTGTCGACCCATTCTCTTTTTAAATGATTAAATCTTCAAGATTACTAAATGCACAAAGTTCATATTTAAGGACCGTTTAGGTGGTGTAGAGCGCCACCAAAAATTGACTTTGAAGGTTGCCAATACTTGTAAGGGAGAGGGTTACGAAGGGTAAGAAAAACGTTTAAAACTTAAGCGATGTGATTAAAACTTGGGTACACTTACGGCACATAAGAAAAATATAGCAATTGCTCATAATAAAATGTGTAGGTAAATTAGCAACACTGTTTTCTGTTTCAGCCGATTTGACAGTTCCCGGTTGTTTTGGGGTTAGTTCGGTTTGGCAATTTATCATGTACATATAAACTCATGCCGGAGCAACGTTGGTGAATGTGCCGAAGGAAGCATTGCGCGATACAATTAATTTACTGAAAGAAACGTTTGATGATCGATTAATTTCACGAAATTACTTGTTAAGTGGCCACCTCATTCGTGCCAATTGATGCTATTGGATTTTGTTCTCTGGGGATATGTAAAGTTCTACGTCTACGCCGATAAACGAGAAATTATTGAGCACTTGAAAGCCAACATTCGACGCGTTATTACCGAAATATAGCCTGAATTACTGCGAGAAGTGTGTGAAAATTGGACTTTCAGATTACGCCAAGTGCGCGCTAGCCGTGGCGGCTACATGCCCCAAATCATGTTCATACATTAATGCCATAAAATTATCTTTCAAATAAAGCCAACTTCATGGATATTAAACACATTTTTCTGTGTTTTATTTCAATTTAAAGTTCTCCGCCTCTAAAAAAAATACCCGTTAGTAGCAGGAAAAAATGGGGAGCAATTTCAAAAATGGTTTACTTTTCCAAATTTCAAACCGTTATACCTCATAATCCCATATATACATAAAATTTAACTTACGCCAGATTGCAAAGCTTTATGATCTATGATTTTGGTAAAATTTTTAAGTTATTGATAGAGGGAGGGAGATGGTGAGCCAAAATGTCGAAGTAGTCTTTGAGTAATTCCAAATTTATTTAATATACACAAGGGCATAAAAGCCGTTGAAAAAGCATTTTTTTCAACTCAAGCGTGGATTTGAAATTATTTGAAACTATAATATTGTTACTTTAGTCAAATCGTAAAAAAAATCGAACCCGGGGCTGCCCGCGTTGTAGGCGAGTTCTTCCACTGAACTACCGATACCTACAAAATTATCTCGCCAAAACTTAGGCACCTAATCCACATGACTTCAAATATATGAACAGTTTTTGCTTCTTATTATGATAAAGTAAAAATAATAATTTGAACCAGTTAGTTAGTTTCATTGACGAATTAAATTCTATGAAATTCTGTGTATGAAACCATAAATTGGTATGGGAGTGGGTAGAGGAGTTGAAGGAATTATAAAATTTTAACTTTGTAATCTTTTACCAGAGCCCTAATAAAATTAGTGAAAAATTTTCGACATTTTGGCCCACCACCTTTCTCCTCATACACCCGCCATTTTAAAACTTTTACCAAAATTATAAGCTATATACAGTGACGTGCAAAACTGAACCACCCTGAGGTATTTTTCAACACAAAGTCATTTCTTTAATCAGCGAAAGAAAATTTTATTTCAAAACTTAGCAAAAATTGAACTTCAAACAGTCTTTTATTGAAAAGTAACAAAAATATTATATACACTTCATTTTCATAATAAAAAAATTAAAAATCTTAAGACTCAGTTTTGCTGGATAAAATATATTAGTTAGAAAGTAACTATTTCGGGGCAGTTAATATTTTGTCCATAGACCCTTAGCTTTCAAAACCTCATTGATACGTTTTGGCATAATTTCTACTAATCTTTTAACATAATCGGGATTAATACTTTCCCATTGTTCTTTCAATCTGTGCCACAAAATGTCAACTGAAGACGGGGGTTGGTCATACCCATTGTGTATTTGAGTTTCTAAGTAGGCCCACAAATTTTCAATTGGGTTGAGGTCGGGGCTTTGTGCCGGCCACTCTAGCTGCGAAAATAGCTGGGTGGTAATCCAATTTTGTACCAACTTGGAGGTGTGCTTGGGGTCCCGATCTTGTTGAAAAACAATATCTGTCTCAGGTAGTGGTAAATTTTCTATGGTTTCCCATAAATACTCTTTTAAAATATTTAAATAGTAATGCCGGTCCATGATTCCACTAATTCTGTGCATTGAACCGACTCCCCAAGCGGTCATACAGCCCCAAACCATGACCGATCCTCCACCATGCTTCACAGTTTGTTTAACGTGTTTCGGTTGCAGCTTTTCATTTGGACGTAACCATGCCCAGGAACGCCCATCCGATAAAAATCTATTTACTTTGACTTCATCTGACCAAATAACATTTTTCCATTCATCTATTGTCCAATTTTTATATTTTTTTGCAAATTGTAGTCTTGCAGCAATATTTTTTTTTGAAAGTGCGGGCTTTTTTGGCTTCTCTATTGATGTAAAACCAGTTCCTTTTAGAGATCGACGGGCTGTCCATTCACTTACTTTGATCCCAGTGCGTTCGGCTAATATTTTAGTAGCCATTGTAACAGATTTGGCTTCACCGCTTGAAACGCAACGTCCTAAAGATCTCACATCTTGCGGAGAAAGTTTTTTAGGACGTCCACCCAACAATATTGGGGTATCAACAGATAACTTTTTTTTTAATTCTCCCAACTGTACTTTGACTTACTTCACATTTAGTAGCAATATGACGAGTTGAGAGTCCTTCTTGTACAAAAATTTTAACTTCGTCTCTGATATTTTTGCCTATTTTCACCATTTTATATTAAATTTACAGTCGAGTATGATTACAAACGTAAATTAATACAAAAAGTATCTTTATTATGTCCACTAAGTATATAAAAAAATTATATTGAATTCTCGTTACCGAATTATTCATAAACACACCTTCACGATCACATTTAATTGACGACTAAATGTGTTCCGATCTGAGCGAGCAAAACTGAGTCATTGTAACGGTACTGCATTTTCCAATTGCAGAAGCTGCTTGAAATTATTTGTGGATCTGAACCAGAGCGAAAGAAGACTGAGTGCGAAAACGGGCTATGTTGCCCATAGATCAAAAAATTTTTCGCATAAAAAACTCTTACCTCCCAAATTAACGATTTTGTTCGCACTTTAAACAGCTGATTACTAAGCCATATTTTACACTAGATTGTTCGCATATGTGCGTGGAGATTGCACGCATATTGGTGAGTTCAGTTCGAGAAGCTCTTTCCCGTTTGCCAACTGTTTACGTATAATTAAACTGTGATCTGAACTACGCAGTAGGCTTTATTCTTTCAGTGAAGAGTAAAAATGATTTATACCTTTAATTTTTTTTTTTGTTACAAATGACAAAAAACCACAAATTATGGCATTCATGGTTCAGTTTTGCACGTCACTGTAGCTCTACAATCTGACAATGTCAATTAAATACCTGTATTGGATTTTCAGATATAGGAGAACCCGGGGTAGAACGGGCTACTAAATTGAAAATGTGTCTTAAAAACAAAAAGGAGATATTTAGGGGAGCTGTAAATTTTTCTATAAACACATTATAATGTAATAAACTTAAAAAAACAATAATAATGTAAGAAAACAAAAGAACTGTATTTCTGTTTTCAAAAACAGAAAAGAATACTCCGGGATTGTTAGGACAAGTAATTATAAAAACATATAATACTAGTGGAAATGCAGAAAAAATAAGTTGGGCAAGTTTCAATACAGGAACTAAAACACACAGAACGAAAACTTCACGTACCAACGCACATAGGGGTATTTTATATAAAAAGTTGGCCAAAATAATTTTATGATTTTTTTTGTCTTTTTTGTGTAGAAGTAATCTATTTTTATCAGTTTAATGAGGATTCACAAGATTTTAAAGAAATTAAAACAGTTCTTTCCAGAAATAATTTTTATTGGTTACTAGGGTAGTTTTCATAATCCGAAGAATAGCTCCACTCATATTCCGAACTACTAATTTCTCTATATATATAACTGTTATTCTTCATCACTGAGGGCGTTAATGTTACATTGAATGGTGTGAGGAATTTCCGCAGGTAGTAGCAGTTCAATGGTTTCCTTTGAAAAAGGATTTGTATTCTTTTTTGGGTAATAACAGCCTGTTTACGATGTTCTGATTACACGCATCTCGGGTGAACTTCCTGGAAAAACCGAGTCTGTATTGCCGAAAATGACGGCATTACACACTTTGCCATCAATCATAGTAAATAGCAGTTTATGTTCCACAATAACAGATCCACTATAAGTTTGTATTAAGGTTTTCTGAAGTGAGTTGATTGTCTCTCCATATATTTAACCTCTTCATTTGTAATATCGGTTGTCTCATGATGAATCTTATGCGGATCGACCGACAGTATCGCGGCGATGAAGGTGTTGGATTTTGCCAAACCACCTGGCCATCAATATCTGACAGAAGTTGCAAGTAAACAAAGGAACTTTAAAAGATATTTGCGTCACTTTCAGAATCATTTTCAAACCTTTGTTTATACTGGCGTTGCTGAGCGCCGTCACATCCCCATTTCGATATTAGTTGAAGATTTTCCCTTTCTTTCTTCGTCAAACTCTTCACAACTTCAGATAAACTCATGGACAAACGTTTACGAGTACACTCTAATAAGGGTTGTAAATCTAATTCAACGCAAGTGTATGTTACTCTGTATGATTGCCGCGGTGGGTAGCATTCACTTTTAGCCTTTTGCAGGACAGAATAGCATGGAAATCTAGCTCCGTACTTCGAATAGTAGACCAACGAAGTCTGAATTGTGATTTAAAATGTGAAAGCTGGCGTCTCAAATCCTTATAGTTTCCCTCGGAGCATTTGGTGACGACAATCAGATGTTTCTCCAAATATTCCAATTTCTCATCAAATTTTCTGTGATGGGATTCCTTGATTATATCGAACAATGTCTTTCTGGTCATTTCTATCCATTTTCCTGTTGAAGTTGTTAACAAAACATTTCTCTTTTATTGATACTTGCAAAAATTAGAAATTATAAGCACGTGACAAGTTTTTTTTGAAACAACATATACAAGCAAATGGAGTATTTTGGACAAAAGTTTTGATTGATTATAATAGATGACAAATCTATTCAAGAAGTTTTTCTGCTTTTTCTGCAAAGTTTGGAAGTATTACTAAAAATCTTTTATTTGTAAAAAAAAATAAGAAAAAATTTTTTTTTTTTACGTTACTTTTAACAGAAAAAAAAAACGAAATCCTTAGCAGTATGGAATTTGAAATTATATGTAAAATTGTCTACGTACCTTCAACATGAGAATCTATATCTAACGAATACAGTAATAAACTTCAGTTAACTAAATCCTTTAAAATATGCAACACGCTTTTATAGACGTTGAAAAAAAAATGTTCATCTACCCCTAATTTAAATGAATTACCGCCTACGGTAGACACATTTATTAATTTAATTTATTTATTAATCATAACAAGATAGTTTACAAATAGATTGCTTAATTTAATTTATTTTAATATGTCCTAATATATTTAAATTATATTTAAATTTACCTTAATTAATTAAACATAATTTTATATACATATATGATATATGATAGACACTGGTAGAAGGGTTAAGTGGGAGCGTAGTCTCAGTTTATATGTCAGCTTATTTATTGGAGGTGTATAGTGGGCGCTGAATTTGTTGAATACTCTACAGCATCTATTAATAGGTTCATTTTGTCCGTAATCAGTACGATGTGCATATTCCTTAAGTGGTTTTGAATGTCTCGTCAGCCTGACATTGTCATTGAGTCTGAATTTATTGGAGATATGGTCCACCTTAATATCGCCATTCAAAACATCTAAGGTAAAACAGGATGTGAGCATGGTTCTTCTAGAACCAAGCGGTAAAAGATATAATAATTGCAGCCTAACTGTGTAGGGTGGAAGGTTTTCAAAGTCTCTAGGGTCATACAAGTCCCTGAGAGCAAAAAGAAGGAATTGCTTCTGGATTGACTCTATTCTGTTGCTGTATAACTGGAAAAAAGGGTCCCAAATGGGACATACATATTCCAGAATAGGGCGGACAAGAGAACAGAATAAAGATTTTGTAACCCATACATTCTTAAACTCTTTGGCTCTTCTCTTAATGAACCCAAGAAGTCTATTGGCTTTCGAAATTATTCGATTATAATGAGATTTGAAGCACAGTTTGTTGTCCAGTACTAAGCCGAGGTCCTCGATTTGATCAACACGGTGTAGTTGAGTTCCACTTAAGACATAGTCATCGTGATATGAGGATGATTTACGTGAGAAACTTATAACGTGGCATTTACTGACATTAAGCTCTAATTTGTTCTGAATGCACCAATGATCTAGCGCAATAAGCTTGGATTGCAGAAATGCGGCATCTGCGGGCGAGGTTATGGCATGATATATTTTTAGATCATCAGCGTACATCAGATGTGAAACATTTTCCAATACTTCTGATAGATCTGAGATGAACACATTAAATAAGAGAGGTCCCAAGTGACTTCCTTGGGGTACCCCAGAGGACACTAATATTTCCTTGGAAATAAGACCTTGAAACTTAACAAATTGAGTTCTATTGTTAAGATATGATTTAAGCCAGTCAAGTAAGGATCCTGTCACACCAATTTTTTTTAACTTTAAAATCAGGACATTGTGATCAACTCGATCAAACGCTTTGCTAAAGTCGGTGTATGTTGTATCGACTTGATGCCCATTTTCAAGTTCGCAGAGCGTATCAGATACAAGAATCATGAGATTCGTTGTAGTCGAGCGACCTTTTCTAAAGCCGTGCTGTTGGTCATTAAGAACAGGGTTGATCATATTGGTTAATTTATCGCAGACAATTTTTTCGAATAATTTCGGTATTGCTGATTGCTATACCTCTGTAGTTCTCAATTTTTCGTTTGTCTCCATTTTTGTGGATAGGTGTGAGATGCGATGATTTCCAAGCCGAGGGGAAAGTTCCCAATGACAGTGACTTGTTGAAGAGAAAATGTAAAGGTCTTGAAAGTTGATGGGCACACTTTGATAAAAATAGGGGAGGAATAATATCAGGACCTGGACCTTTTTTGGTATCAATAGTTTTGAGAGCAGCGAGCACCTCCTCAATAGAAAATGAGATATTATCAATAAGTGTAGGAACCGAAATGTTGGGTTCACTGTGGGTTGAATCTGACTGGGCACTAAAAACCTCTTGAAAACGGTCAGCAAACATATCGCAGATATTACGCCGGCAGGAAGATTGCGTGATCCCATTAGACATGGTCACGGGATAACCCGAACTTTTTCGTTTTGTATTAACAAATTCGAAAAATCTTTTTGGTTCTGTTATGATATCTTCACCAATTTTTTTTACATAACACTCATACGCAACTCGGGACTTAGAAGAGAACTCTGAGGCCATCGTGTCATAACTTTTTTGAAGATTACGAGTAATCGCGCCTGTTTTCTTAAGTTTTTTAAATAGCTTATTTCTTCTATTCCGCAGTGATCTGAGGTTTTTATCTAACCAGGGCTCTGAAACTTTGTCTTTTTGTTTTATTACAGGGACATAATTATCGACAATTTCAAAGATCACATCGTAAAACGTTGTTATGGCATTGTCAAGATCATTACATGAAAAAAGGGATGTCCAGTCTATCGAAGACAGTTCGTTATTAATGCAATTGAAATCAGCATTACGGAAGTCAAATACAATATTATTATTGTAAGAGTGAACAAAATTAATGTTGTTGCATGGTAGTTCTACTATGATAGCAGAGTGATGTTGTGTATTAGAGAAAAGATTCTCCGCGTCAGAGGCAGGGCTAACAATCACTTCATCATATGCGTCTGTAAAGATCATATCAAGCCATCTCCCATTTTTATTGGGAAAATGCACTACCTGATGTAAGTCGTTGTTATATAGTGTGTCGATAATAGTGGTGTCAATATCAGACAGAAGATTCCCCGGTATAATAGTGTTATCGGAATGATTAGTCTGAAAAGAAATATTTGGGCGATTAAAATCGCCGAGAAGGAAGATATTGTCATTCTCTGCTAAGGAGCAATTGACACTATGAAAAATTTCAAGAATGTCGTGGTATTTTTGGTCTTCAGAGTTAGGCTGGATATATACAACACCTATGTAAATATATTTATTTATCAGTTTGATTCTGATAAATTTATGCTCAAAAAATGTTGTTGGTGTTGTGTTTACAATCTCACTCGATAAAGATTTGTGAACTGCAATTAGTACACCCCCTCCTTTTGATAGACCCGTTGCGCTGTAATTCCTATCATTTCTGTATACGGTCCAGCTATCGTCCAGTATTTCTTCATTTTTGAAGGAGTCATTTAGGCCAGTTTCCGTAATAATTATGACATTAAAGTGACATGATTTTGCATCAATGAAGAGATTATTTACCTTCCCTCTAATGCCACCTCCGTTGTGGTAGAAAATTCGTATATTATTTTTAGAATTAGGCACGAAAAAACCGATTATGATCTTCACGACTTTTTTGCATATCAGATATATGCTTCGAGGAGACATGGGAACCGTATGTGGCAAGATCCTTATGGACTTGGTCAGGAGAAAGATTGAACTGCTCGTGGAAGCGTGTATAGAGCCGTCGTAAAGCTTCTAGATCCGTTGGAAGTCCTTCCTGTTGAATGGACAGTATCAGACTGGTTTTCGTTTTGCCATTTATACAGGTCGAGTCAGATTTATTGTGCATATAAGCAAGATATAGCCGCACATTGTCAAATATTCTATGTTCTCTCAACCGTGACAGTAAATATCTGTTCTCATCGGAACTTGCCGAATTCTTTGATAGCTTTGCGACTGGGGGAACAAGTGGGTCAAGGAAAGGGGGATTATTCTGACCAACGACTGCAGTATCAAGATTTGTGCAAGATAACTTTTCATTTTTATCTTCAACACTTGTTACTGCTGACGAAGGGTAGGGATTGATTGTGTCGCCTCGCACGAAATTTTTGTAAGGACCCGGAACTATGACAGAATTTGAAGTAGGAACTGAGACTAGATTCGAATTAGGTAGTGTATTTGAAGTAGGAAGGTTAATGGAATGTAATAAACTGGTGTTAACACGATTAGTTGTGGCTGTAGTAATGGTGTTAGTGTTAGTTTTATGGTGCATAGAACTGGGAAAAGTTTTTTTCTTCTTATTCGCACTCATATTATTCCTATAATTATTATTGTTGTTTTTATTACTATTTGTATTAGTATTTTTAGTTTTGTTATTGGTTCTACTCTTATAACTAATATTGGGATTGTTAGTGGTATACTTATTATATTTTAAATTTGACTTCCAATGTCGGATTTGTATGTTGTTCCATTTGAAGACATCAGATTTCGTCGTGAAGAAAAGCCAGTCATATTGCATAGGCATATAAAGTTTGAAACTCGTGTGTTTCGGTGTAATCCCACTAACTCTACGGGACGGTAACTTTTCACACTTACAGCCTTTTATCGCAAATTGGTCCGCAAGCGTTTTGCATAGCCACGATGCATCCGAGTTTGGAGGAGCGCCAGTAACAAAATAAGCAAACGAATCAGTTGAATTTGTAATTTTGACCTTGTTAATCCTATTCAGCTTATTAATTCTGGCATCCCAATCGGCTTGCGTCCATGTTGCGTTGAATTTTATTAACGAATTTTTCGGCGCGTCAGGAACTCTTCCAGGTAAGTGTATCTTTGGTAGCGAGAACGTTTGAACGGGTGACAGCGAAAGTGTACGTATATGCAGATTTTCCTTTGAACTTTGAGGTGGATCGCAAACAAATCGGGAGACTGCTAGTTCGCGTTCGAAATCAACGAGTTTCGTTGTTATATCGTCTGCCTGTCTGATTTCGGACCTGGATGTTGTGTGACTCAATTGACTTGATACCTTCACGAGAGATTTGTCCGCCTTCGTAACCAGTAGCTTAACTGATCTGACGTCATCATAGATACTGGTGAGCTTGCTTGCAACAGCGTTCACCTCCGCGAGCGAGACGTCTGTTATTGATGATACACCATTAGCAGAAATATTATCTGATAAACTATCTAGAATAGTAGTTAGTTTAGAGTCCGATTGTGTCCACTTTTTCTGCAACTTCGATGCGTCATGTTGGATCAAACCACAACATGAGTGTAACTTGTCCAGCTGTGATCCGTAGTCACGAAATTCGTCAATAAAGTCGCTTAAGTTGGTAATATTATCAACGAGACTATGGACTTTATTCGCAATGAAAGAACAAGTGCTTTTTAAATCATCTAATGCCGCGTTGCTAGAGTCAATCCGTGATGCAGTTAGTTTAAACAATTTAAGCACATGACACGGTTTGATAGCGCTACACTCGGTACATGTGAAGCTGCTTGGATTGTTCGATACCCGATTAGCTTCAATACAATCGATATGGAAGCTTTGATCACAAATTCCATCACAAGTAATATTGTCAAAATTTTTAATAGCCTTATGGCAAACACCGCATATTGCGTAGGACATTGGTGAAGGAGAAGACATTGCACAAAACAGAAGTGTAGTAACTGGGTCAAAAGAACACAAAAATCAGCGTTTTTAATTGAACAATGTCAAGTTAACCGAGGTAATTATTAATAATCCACTGATTATGTAATTTAAACGGCGAAGAGTAATTTTAATAATATTAAGTGTTTTTAATTAGATGAGCCCATCCCTTGGCTATTGTTTAAAATTATCAGGTATGTAAAATATTGAAATTGGGAAACTGGACTTTTGGCCAGCTTTTTATACTAAATACCCCTATGTGCAACGCTCAAGAAAGCTGGACTAACATGGCTAACATATGTGAGCAGTAACACGTTGGTCTAATTCTACTTATCACTGCTCGCTGGCAGCACCACCTTGATGGCGAAAAGCGTCAAAATTCATTCCGCCCCGGTGCCCCGGGTACATCGTTTTCGAAATGCTCCCCATTTCCCAGCGCTACAATAATGTCCAAATGTTACATTTTTCTCCAATATTGATAAATACATATTCTAAGTTTCAATTACATATCTTAAGAAATAGTTGAGATATTATTTTTGGAAGTATTATTGGAATAAAATTCGTGTCAAACGCAAGAAGAACTTGCACTTACATTAGATGTGACTTAACAAGCGATTTCATATCGTTTAAAATCGTTGCAGAGGATTCAAAAACAAGGAAATTGGATTCCATATGAACTGAAACCGAGAGACGTTGAACGCCGATTTTGCATGTGTGAAATGCTGCTTGCCAGGCTTTAAAGAAAGGTTTTTTTTGCATCGTATAATCAATGGCGATGAAAAATGGATCCACTACGATAACCCAAAGAAGAGAAAATCATGGGGACCACCTGGGCATGCTTGCCAAACCGAATATTCATGGAAAAAAAACTAATGCTGTGTATTTGGTGGGATCAGCTTGGCGTCGTGTATTGTGAGTTGCTCAAACCGGGCGAAACCATTACTGGAGCTCTCTAGCGAACACAATTAATGAGATTGAGCTGAGCACTTAAGGAAAAACGCGCCCATTACTACTCCAGATACGGCAAAATAATTCTCCTACATGATAATGGTCATCTGCATGTTGCGGCGTCGTTCAAAACCTTTTTGGAAGCACTTAATTGGGAAGTCCTACTCCACCCGCCCCTTCCGACTATCACTTGTTCCGGTCGATGGCACATGCCCTGTCTAAGCAGCGCTTTACATCACATGGAGATACTAAAAATTGGGTCGATTCGTGGATAGCCACAAAAGATGAAGAGTTCTTCCAACGTGGTATCCATATGCTATCAGAAAGATGGGAAAAAAGTAGTGGCTAGTGATGGACAATACTTTGAATAAAAGGTAATGTACCGTTCTTTCACAACACCTACCTAATTTTTGATAGAAAACGGCGGAAACTTGTTTGTACTCCTAATACAAAACTTAAAATAAACATGAAGTGACTCTAATTTGTGATAGTATTGACACAACAAGCGATGTTAAAATGTTATTAGGATCGTTTTTGCTTACACAAATCTTCGACAAAGATCGCTAGCCTGCATCTAGGATGTATTGGTATATCTGCGGGATAAATATTGCTTGGGCAAGAACCTTGTGGAACGCCTGCAAGTACCTATATGCTGATCGGTAGAAAATGTCGTATTTATTTTTACTAAGAAACTCCTATCCGATAGAAAGGATTGAATTAATTTTCACAAGATAAACTGGGAGGGAAATTTGAATAATTGCCAGCCAAACACTGTCAAAAGCCTTCTCAATATTGTAATACACCGATTGGGATTTGAACACATGATCTTGACATGATTAATCAACACGCTACACACTAGGCGACAGCAAGGGTCCATACTTACAGATTTCTTTTCATCGAGTGATTTCCGAATGTATCTTGTGACTCTTAAAAGTTGGTGGTTATTTAGTTGGCTGAATCTGAATGCAAATTGGAAGTCAGGGATTCTAAAGTACACTAGAAAATTTTCAACGCGATGCGGTATCACAATTTGAAAGATTTGTACTGATAGCCAGTAAAATAATTTCTCTGTCATTTTTAAGATTACTTGCGGATTTTGGAATAGCATGCTTACAGAAGGAGACAAAATAGCTGAGTTTAATGCACGCATTTGATTTAAAATTCAGAGTTTTGGTTGGTTCACCGAGTAGGAGTCTATTCTGAGATTCTGTGATATCATAACGGACCAGTTTATGGTCTATGAGCGCCACGACTTGTGTCTGGGCTCTTTCACCTCAACCTACCAACCTACCTAACAATGAACTTTACATAAAAATTGAGATTTATCGCATTATACAAGTAATATTATATAACGTTACATCTTCTTCCTTCACAATCTATTCCTCTATTCTTAGTATTTATCAATGACCTTTTGTCTTCTACTCACTATCCATAGTGTCACATATGACAGTACTTCAGACTTCCAGCTGTATGTATTTTAGACGTTAAGCTAAATATCCCCCTCAGTTGTCTAAGTAGTATTCGCAAATGCAAACAATATTATACGCTTCCCGGCTCAGCTACGATATACAAGGCCGGTTTACTTTCTCGATAAATTGCACTAAGCATTTACTATCGATCCATACATGGTCAATGTAGTTCAGAACTAAACGCAATGATTCCTTCACTCCACACTTTTAATTATTATCTATTTTATTTTATTATCGACTTATCTGTACAATGCATTATAGGATGAACATCTAAGTTAAGCTCGGTGCTTTAAGAAAACAATAATTAGCTTGATAACGTTAAATACTCTTACAAGAAGCGGCTTAGCATAGCACAGTTAAAGTAACCTTTCAAATCGCATAAATAAGATAAAAATTATAGTATAATCGATATGCATTAAAATTAACGCAAATAATAATAATAAAAAAAAAAATTTTATAATTAAATCGACAAAATTTTTAAATTACTAAGAAAACAATTAAGATTTTTTTCATGATCTCTTTTTACAACATAAAATGTGGTTCATTCTTTCATTGATCATTGACGAAACCATAAAAAAGAAAAAGATTTATCTCTCCTCGAAAATAAAATGGGGAAAAAACCATCCCAGCTTTTTTAACGTAATTTTTTACAACCTAGCACCGACCTTTATCCTCTTATCGGCGGATATATTCTATAAAACGAAAAAAAAATTGGCCAAGAATCTTATAAGAACTTTCTTCTTATCCTTGTACATAAGTTTCCTTCATCACACCCATATATATGCATAAAATACGACGTATATCTAAAAGGACTTCTTACTTTATAGCTAAACATATCCCTATCAACATGGTTCTATACAATAGCACTTCTACTTTCTCTATCTTCAAGGCAAGTCCTTGTTCGCGTCTTAAGAATTACTAACTTTATTGGTGACATAATTTCAAGGATATAAGCTTACTGGGCTACCATTACACTTTTTCAGGTTTCACATTTCCGCTGTGCGAGCCATTTCTTTGGCATCGTCTTTAATAAAAAGTTACAGGCGATGACTTAACTAGCAAGAGAGAGAGAGAGAGAGAGAACGATGTTACACAATTTAGAAGTCTACGAAAAAAGATGGTATGGAGTTTTTTCTCCATCCTCTTCAAAACTTATATAGTTTACAGGATCCAATGGAGCCATATGGTTTTTGCCAGCCGGAATGATTTATATTGCCGAAATACAAATAGATTTCAATAATTCGTAATAAAATATTTGCTATTTTCTTTGCAACGTTAGCATGTGTTTTTGTTGCGCGTCCGAAATGAAGTGAAAGTTTTTCTGTTTCGAATTGAATGTGTTCCTTCAATGGCGATATAAAAAGACTTGCTAAATTTCTGCTTTTACCAGGAAATTGTATCCACGTGTTGTATTCAAAGAAGATCTATGCGGAACAACTGGAAATTCATTGCGATCGGAAGATGAATGTGGCATTGTATGGGTCATATTACAGGAAAATCCCCACATAACAAACTCTAAACATCTACGCAAATCTTTATGAAGATAATGCTTTCGTGGTCTCAGATTTGTATGCGCAATATAACGAGTAAATTATAATAACAAGGAGCTAGATAAATGAAGGTCGACACAATATCATAAAAGATTGCAAAATAATTAAACTCCTTTCTACAAATTTGCAAAATGCATTTTACGAACAAAAAGCCATATACTTATTAAAAAATTAAAACTTAGCCTAGAAACCCCGTAGAAAAGTTTCTACAGGAAAGCTATTATTGAAAATTTCCTTTTCAATTTTACTTGTTCTGCTCGTACCAAGCCGAGAAATGATAATTTTACTCTTTCATTTTAATGATGTCACGAGTTTATCAAAAGCATACAGAATAATCGTTGCATAGAAATGTACTACTCCCCAGGCCACCACTATAACTCCCACGTAATTTCCAGAATATGCACTTCGAGTGTATTAAGCAATCAACTGCAGTGAGGAATCTCAGTATAATCCCATATAAGAGTCGAATGCATTACCTAGCCGACATTATCTCGTTCATATAATACCAGATACATTATTATCGAGTTGCCCTAGAATTCACATCCAGTGTAACCCCAGTATCCTTCCGATCCTGATCTCGTGTATAGAATGCTTCTCAAGGTGTAGGCATAACGAAGTCAACTAAATATATAGAGCACATGTGTGATTCCACATATCCCATTGAACGTGTATACTTCCCGGGATATGACGGCTTTTGTTCGTTTTCAACTTCTTGCTGCGAGGCTTCCTGCTAAGGATCCTTATACCAACCACTTCATCGTTAACAAACAGCTCTTGCCTATTACCTTAAGATTTAAGGAATGGAAAATTGTGATTTCAAGTGGTTGCTAGTTGTTTTTTTATTTCGCAAATCTTATACAACAGATCCATAATAGTGATTAAATATAATATTGTATGATCTAAAGAAATTTTTATAGAAAGATTTGAGATAGAGGGTAGTTTTATCGTTATGAAAGCAGGTTTTGATCAAAGTAATAAATTCTATGATAATTGTTTGTGAATAAGGGGAGGCAAATTATTTATTTCGAAAGATTTCGTGCTGATAAAAGCAAAATTAAATCCTGTTCAATCTTACCGTTGAACAAACAATAGCAATCATCTTCAAAAGAATTCTTGAACTCCGGAGTTCAAAAATGCATTGAATCATGCAAATTTTCCATGCTCATTCTAGAATCACTTAATTTAGGTGCTGTTCCTACTTCTCGGAAGCTTGGAAATGTACCTAAGGGCTGCGCTGACTACCGTCTAATTGCCATTACTTCAATCCTACCGAAGGTTAAAACTTTAATTAGTCATAAAGTCATTAAATATCTCGAACAGCACGATATCCTTAAAGAACAACAATATAATTCCAAAAAAACCTGGCATAACTAGCGACTTTTTGACAGTTTTAACTGAATGCTGAAAACAAAGTTGGTCTTGATACTTATTAAGCATATGATATTACTATAAATGACATTGTTTTAATCAGAACTTCGAGTAGTTGAACTAAAAGCTTTCCTTGACTAGTAAATCAGAAAGTTTTTGATCAACCGCTCAATAGCAATAAGCATTGGATCACTATATCGTGGATTTTCTTCAACCTTAGTTGGACGTCCAGAACGTTCTGCGTCACTTTTGCTTGTACGACCGCATCGGAATTTCATCAATCCTTTCATTGGTTTGGGTGATGGTTTTTTTACAAAAAAAAAAAATGTTTGATTATCATACGAAATCCACATTTTTTTCCAAAACACGTGAGGTCGTCTGCTTTCAATGGCTGTCAGACATAAATGACTGGCTCGAAATTTGACAGTAGCCTATTGACAGAAACAGTGTTGAATTTAATATTACAACGCACAAAGTTAAAATCACGGGGCCATTGAACTACTCTCGTATCTAAATAATAATGAAAACTGTGCATAAATTTGAAGCCACGTGAAGTAGGTGACTAAGTTTTGGTGAGATAATTTCGTCGGTATCAGTGGTTCACCTGCCACGCGGACGGCCTCGAGTTCGAATCCCGGCCGATATTCTTTTTTACAAATATTTTTTTTACAATTTGACTTCAGTAAAAATATTATAATTTCAAATAGGTTTTATTCCTTGCATGAGTTCAAAATAAGATCAATTTTTTTTGTTTGAAACTAACGACTTGATGTCAAAAACTGAATCCATTTCAATCTAATTAAAGTAGATTCCAAAATTGTGGCTAAATTTTAGCGAGACAAGCTCATCAGCATGCGCATGCGGTATGCGCGCCTGCCACGCGGGCTCAATTTTCGGCCGTAAAGCTTTTTTTTAAATATTTTTTTAACACATTGCAAATTTGAATTTTTCAAAAATGGCAATGTATTTTTGCTCGGACAATTTTATGTCGCTATGATATGAGTCAAACACAAGAACATTTGAAGTTATGCATAACCAAGAAGATCTGAAGCTATTTAAAAATAAAGCCAATGAGAAATTCACCACAAAGAATATCGTGTATAAGGGAGCCCTAAAACATCGACCTCTTTTATTATATTACACTAATTTTAAGTTCTGGACTGAGTTTGGGAAATCAGGAGTGTTTGAAGGGACCGGAAATAATTACAAATTAATTAGATATATTTTACTAAATGAATAAATATTTCTAAAAAGTGAAATTAATCTTAGTTATTTATTTTTTTACTTATTCAGCAATAACAATAAGGTGGGCCTTATAACATGTTCTTCCTTTTTGAACAAAATACTCGTGCGAAGCATGGGTGCATGTGCTTGTGTTCACTAATTATAATAAATTTTCTATGCATTAAATAAACCATTTGATATTTTACTCACCATTTATGCAAATTTTGAATAATCTGAAAAAGAAAAGGAAAATTAAATCAACAAATCTATATTTATCTAAGTGTACACACATTTTAGAAATAAAACATTATATTAAAATTGCAATTTCTATAGAATAAATTTCACTAAATTCAACATTATGTACAAATCAGCGATCGGACAAATGAAATTAAATGAAAATAATGAAAAAAATCGGTGGTATTCGGGTACCCCTTGCATATCAGTTTATTGAAATTTTGAGAATTTGAATTATAAAGTTTATAATGTAAAGGTCTGCAAGCAAAGCCGTGGCGGCCATTTGACATATATTGTATTCCATACATAATCCCCATTTAATGCAATAAAAATTTCAGAGACATCCGAACAATTGTTCGTTTTATTCAAAAAACAAATGCTACACCTCTTGTTGATACACCTACCTACGATATACCTACCCATTTTCACAAAAAAGGGAGAAATTCTTAAATGCAAAATCATTTATGGAAAATCAATCTTCAAGTTATTTCAAGGTTCGAACGACCTTTATAAAACAAAATTCACTTTATTAAAATTAAAATTATTTGTATTCGTCCGATACAATCCAACTTAACTAACTACCAGGGGTGTAAATATGAAACCGGAATTTGATCATAGAGGGCTTCATTGGTCAATGTGTTTATTTTGAACACGCGTCAGTGGCGCCATTTTCTTGTTTTGACATCGGACAAAGATTGTCAACTCATAACACCTAAAGTTTCATACGACAGAATAGTTTTTAATAACAGTGAACAAGTCGAACTTTGTACCGCGAAACTACGATTTGCGGGCAGCTTTAATTTTCTGTTACCATTTGAAGAAAACTGCTGCTGAATCGCATCGAATGCTTGTCGATCGGTGTACGGTGATCATGCTCTTGGTAAATCACAGTGCTTTGAGTGGTTTAAAAAATTCAAAAGTGGAAATTTTGACGTGAGAAACGAAGAACGTGGAAAACCACCGAAAAAGTTTGAAGTCAGCAGATTGCAAGCATTGTTGGATGAGGACGACGCTCAAACGCAACAACTGGGAGATCAATTAAACGTAACACGAGCAGTCGTCGCCATACGTTTGAAAGCCATGGGAAAGATCCACAAGATGGGAAAATGGGTCCCACATGATCACAACGAAAGACAGCAGGAATCCAGAAAAACCACTTCCGAAATGCTGCTCGCCAGATACAAAAGAAAGTCATTTCTCCAAACAAATTGTGACTGGCGATGAACAGTGGATTTATTTTGAGAATCCGAAGCGGAAAAAATCATGGGTAACTCCAGGCCAACCACCGACATCAACTGCAAGACCAAATCGCTATGGCCGGAAAACAATGCTCTGCGTTTGGTGGGATCAGAAGGGTGTGATTTATTATGAGCTGCTGAAACCTGGTAAAACCGTTAACACTAAACGCTACCGACAACAAATGATTACATTGAATCAAGCTTTGAGTGAAAAACGCCCAGAATACCAGCAGAGAAAAAACAAAGTGATTTTGCTTCATGACAATGCACAATCACACACAGCAAGACTGGTCAAGGAAATGATAGAGTCGTTCAGTTGGGAAATTCTTTCCCATGCCGCTTATTCACCAGACTTGGCTCCGTCTGATTACCATATGTTTGCACCGATGGGACACGCACTTGCTGAGCAGCGCTTCACTTCCTACGAAAATGTACGAATATGACTCGATGACTGGTTTTCATCAAAAGACCAACAGTTTTTTTGGCGAGGCGTCCACACATTACCAGAGAGAAGGAGAAAATGTATGGCTAGCGAAGGGCTATACTTTGAATAAAATACTCCTTTTCATTTCCAACCAATAAGTGTTTTTTTTCCGGTTTCATATTTACACCACTGGTAATTGACATAGAGATACAGTGGCTCACAGCTTATTTAGTGCAGCTACAAATTTGAAATTTTTTACGCTGTTATTCGAAAACTATGTAAAATATTGACATGATTTAAATGCCACGTTTTAAACAAATATTTATTGTTTAAGTTAGGAACTTCAAAAATAAAACAATTGTTGTTTGTAATACTTAATTAACAAAAATTATGAAAATACTGCTTATTTCGTGCATTTAAACTTAGGCCTTAATTTACAGAAAAAAGTTAAATTTTATACAAAATTCAGCATTTGGTATAGTAGCCCTTTGCATTTATTACATCTTTAAATCTCTTTGGCATAGAATCAACACGTTTTTGGGTAGTTTCTCGGGTAATTTTCGTCCACTCCTCCAAATAGTTTTTTTCAATTGTTCCTTGTTGGAAATACTATGTTTCCGAATATTATTTTCCAAAATTGCCCATAAATTTCCTATTACATTCATATCTGGACTCTGTGACGGCGGGGACATATCTTGCGGGCAGTTCCCAATCAGCACAATACCAAACATTTGCTTAGGGTCGTTGTCTTGGTATGTTTGGAATTTCAAGATTCGCAGCACTCTGGAGCAAATTTTTTTTGAAAATGTTTAGGCACATGGTTTTGTCCATGGTATCTTCAATGAACTCCAAATTTCCAATCCCGGCTGCCAACATACAGGCCCAAACCATTACGCTTCCGCCGCCATGCTTCACTGTAGCTTTTAAATTTTCTTTTTGTAGCTTAGTATTAGGTTTCCGCCATACGTATGCCATGCCATCAGAGCCAAAGATATTAAATTTAGACTCGTCTGAGAATATGATTCCACAAGTCCGAATTTTTGTTGGCGTGCTCTCTAGTAAAGGCAAGGCGACTCAGCTGGTTTTATCTTCTTATGAATGGCTTTTTTCTAGCTACTCGACCATTGAAGTTGTGGTCTCGGAACACGCGGCGGAAAGTTTCTGCACTGCATGACTTACCTAGTCCTTGCTGTATCTCCGCGACTAGTTTTGGAGCCGTTAACTTTGGGTTCGCCTTGATTTTACGTACAATAAATCGTTCGTCGAAAATTTTGTTTGGCGCGCTTCTGCCATTATCTTGAATACGATTTCCATGAACGAAGCGTTCAATGATACTCTGGTGGGACTCAAATTAACAAATTGAGCAATTTTCCGCTGGGATAGCCCGTTCTTGAAATGACTTATCACTAATTCTCGCTGCTCAATTGTCATGCGACGACCCATTTTTTCAAAACGCACTTCTTGTCCTTTACACGTAAAATATCACACTAAATATTGACTACAGCTAGTTGCCAACTCTTTAAAAAAAGTGAAGAAAAAGAAAGTCCCGTTATACAGCGCGACACGATCGGACAGAAGTGGAGACAAGTATCTGCATGAAATAAGCTGTGCCCTGCGTTTCTGCTGCACAATCGCTCTTTTCAGCCTTAAGAGTGTCAGAATTTATTTTTATAAACTTTTTTTTTATTTATTGTAATCAATACGCATGTTTTTCTATATCTACATTCAAAATTTCATGATTTTCTGATTGGTTTTTAAGATACAATGTTCTATAGTTTAATATAAGCTGTGAGCCACTGTAAGTTAAATTACGGAATTATTTTTTAAAAATTTATTGGGACATGATAAAAATACAAAGGCTTAAAATTCTTTTTCTACATAATCTCCTGATTTCGCGACACATTTTCCCAACGGATGGGTAATTTTAGTATCCTGTTTTCGTAAAACGAAGATGATAAGCCAATTGCGCACGAAATCTTCAGCTGCAACATCGTCATCAAAACGTTGTCCTCCAAGAGCTTCTTTCATTGTTCCAAAAAGGTGGTAGTCACAAAGCGATAAGGCCGGACTGTAGGGAGGGTGTTCCAGTCCACGGCAATGTTACCATTTTTCCGTAGTTAAGGCAGCTGTATGGAGCCGGGTATTGCATTGAAGTAGGATAACGTCTCTTACGGGAAAGCTGTTTTTGCATCATCTAAGTTGGCAGTAGTACGCGGCGTTTACAGTTCGACGTTCATTAAGAAAATCAATAAGTAAGACTCCTTTAAATTCGAAAAATATGGTCGCCAAAACCTTTCCAGCCGAGAGCCGAGTTTTGGTTTTAACAGTTGCAGATTCGTTCTTTATTCGCCATTCCATACTTGCTTGCTTCGATTCGGGGGTGCAATGGTGCACCCAAGTTTCGTCACAAGTCATTATCCGGAGCAAAAAACCTTCCCCTTCAGCATTATAGCGGTTCAAATGCGTTTGGCACACTTCCATACGATTCCGTTTTTGATTAAATGTGAGAAGACGAGGTATTCACCTTGCGGACCCTTTTCAAAACCTGAGGTTGTCAGTAATGATCGTCTGAGCACTGCCAAAGCTGATTCCCACCTTAGAAGTCATTTCCGCTGTTGTTAATCGTCGGTCGTCCTCTAGAAGTCGGCGGAAAGTACGAATATTCGCCTCTGCCACGCTGGTTCTTGGGCGACGTTGGTGACCTTCATTTTCGACTGCTTCTCACCCTTCTAAAAATTGTTTGTGCCACTTGTGACTTGTTAAGTATATTATCCCCGAACTGTGCTTCTACATCTACTACAATGGCACTACAGCCCAAATCGGACCTTGGCCTCCTGACATTCAGGTTCCTTAACATTTTTGATTACTTATTGTAGAAGGTTTGTTAGCCCTACGCACAACCCTCTTTCTACGAATTTTTTATTTTCGTAGATTGAGGTGACCAAGGTATATCCAAGCAGGCAATGTGCTGGAATTATCTATTGCCTCGACCGGGATTTGAACTCACGACCTTCGCATTACAAGATCAACACGCTACCCACTAGGCTACTCCCTAGCTTGAACTGTGCTTGAAGCCTTCCCAAAATTTCCGATGGTTTTATGCTTTCTTTCGTACGAAATTCAACTATAATACGTTGCGCAAAGGGACGACGGTACTTCTCGCTCAGACACCTTCCACACATTTTACCGGCTCCCGTACTAGTGCCCAATTTTAACACCATGCGCACGAATTAACAGGGGATATTGGTTAAACTCTCACCATCTTGAGCGTATTGAATGAATCGAAACCCCCTACTACTTTTACATACTTTTATATACGAAAATCGTAATCTTATAAATTTCTATTTAATAGATGTCGGTGATGTAGCGCAAAGAGGACTAATTATTATAGAAGACGGGATATTATCAATTACTCCAATGCACGCAAGAGGTTCAATAATGACGATGGTACAGCGTAAAAAGGGACAATCTGTCTGTCACGATCAAATACAGATTGGCCCTATTCGCACTACACCATCGATATAAAAAATCACTTACGATATTAAATTTTCTCAAACAATTTTTTTTTTTTTTTACAGAATGACCTGTGTTATAGGCAATTTCGGCCTTGATGTGCAATGCACAAACACAGTCATGGAGGGAAGGAATGGGATTGGGAAGGTTGGGGAAGGGGAGTGAGAACGACCGTAGCGAGTGGAGAAGCTGGTATATTGCTCTGTTGTACTGGCTGCTTACTGACAAATATTTGCAGATGTTATGTGGGACTGAATGATAGAAAGTGAACAGAAACCATCTACTGAGTATCTAGGCCTTCTTGAAGTGGAACTGTTTCACTTGTACACCGTTTCCCCATTTTATTGCGAATAATTTTTTATCACCAGCAGCAACTGAAAAATCCTGTCTGGAGTGGGAATCGAACCCACGACCTATTAACTGAGAAGCGAGTACGCTGCCCACTACGCCACGGAAGCCTCAACTATGCGCTAAGCGAACCAAAATGAAACCGGATATCCGCTCTCAAGCTCGAGAACGCGTTGAGCTAGAAAGTTCAAATTTTGTACGTTGTTTTTGACGGAAAAAAAGGGGCAAATTAAAGAACAGGTCAAATCGCTTCACCCCTTCTACCTCCTCCCATTCAAAATGGCACATTTTCAAATATTTACAATAATCAGATTTTCTTAGAAACGGTAGAAGCTATTAACTTGAATTTTGAAATATACTATTTTGATGACAATTGCAACGTACGATATACATTTTTTAAAACCCCCCACTCCTTTCACCACCTCTCACACAAACTGCACCATTTCATGGAATATTTACTATAAGTCAATTTACTCAATAGGTATAAAATCAAACTGATATTGTGCACTAAAAGAAAAAAATCCTCCGTCTACCCTTCCCATAAAATATGACACGCTTTCACAACTCTCCTAAAATACGTTTTCCTTTAAGAAGTATGAGTGCTACCAATCTGCCATTTAAAGCTTGTCATTTGCAAAATGTTTTTTTCTGAAAAAAATACTAACAACCCATACAAACTGCACAATTCAACTAAGTTTAAACACTAATTTTCTTAGTACGTATTAAATTTTTGAAGATTACATTTTGAAAAAAAAAAAAATAAATAAATAAACAAAAAAAGCATTTTGATAGCAACTCTATCATGACGTGAATAAATTAGTTCAATGACGTTCTCATACAAAATTTCCTTGCAAGATTAATTCTATTTCATCTACAGTATCGCATAATTGGGTTTCACGCGCAATCGTAGTCCAGTTATATTTTGTTGTTAGAGTAATCCTTCTTCTCCTACAATGGTACTACAGCCGAAATCGGACCTTGGCCTCCTGACGTTCAGGTTCCTTTACATTATCATTACTCATTGTGGAAGGATTGTTATCCCTTCGCACAACTCTATATCTACGAATTTTTCATTTTCGTAGATTGAGGTAACCAAGGTATACGACCTTCGCAACACGCTATCCACTAGGCTACACGCTAGCTAGAATACATCTATATCCCTGGAAATCAATGTTCACTTATTTGCCATATATCTACAACTTCGGCTTCAAACTTCAAATATTTCATATCGCAATTGATATTAAAAAATTTTTCCAAAAGTAAAAAAAAAACTATTCAATAACTTTCAACAACATAATTCCATTTCAGAATCCCTTAGCTCCTCCAGAAAATAATAAATATGTTTCCTCCGTGGAACGAAGCCATACCTGAGAGACGCATCCTTTTATAAGAAACCTACTAAATATGGAAAAATATAGTAGGTACTAAAAAAAATCCAATATATTCCTTTGAATATACGGTTTCACGGCATATACGACCACCACAAAAAAAAGTGGAATATCCTGTAAAAATACCGCAGCAATAGCGTACAGGACATGACGACGACGAAGCCACTTCAGAGTGGTGGTTTCATTTTATACGCGACCGCCGAAGCAGCTGCTTTGCACTGAAAAGCGTGAAATTGAAACGACAGTGTCAATGATTTTGAACGAATGAAATCGTGAATATTTCCTTAAGTAGTGCGCTACGAATAAAGGACTAGAGCACGTGCCACGGACTCATAAAATTCGCTTTTTTGAAAATAACGTGCTTCAAAAAAGAAGTAGGGAATTACCATACATAATAAAAAAAAAACACATAAAACAGGAAACTCCATCTCAAAATTACAGAAAACCAGAGGGAGCTCAACAATCGCAATACGTGTGTTTTTTTCGCAAAGGAAAAAAATGTCTTCCCAAAAAGGAGTGGAAAATTAGGAGATTGAAACAGGGCTTATACGCTTCTGGACGAATCTAAAATAAGTAAAATTTGCACCATAAAAAGTTGCACAAGTGAAGAAGTAGACTAGAAGTGCAGTAAAAGGTGGAGTAGGTACACTTCTATAAATTTAACTGCGTGGTTTTGTTTAGTTATTTACATTTTACCTTGGCACTTTACGTTAATTGCTCTTAATGATGGCAATATACAAGAGCGAAGGAGCAGAGGCAAAAGGATGTCCGTTTCAGGGACTTTATTCCTTTTTAACTAACTCCTTTTTTTTCCTTTTTTTTTCCTCAAATAGAGAGTACCCAGGTGTTTAAACATTTCACTTTAATTAGACAACGGGGACACAAAGCATTTTGTTAGATGGGGGTGACATATTTCAGGTGCAGATTGGTGTGTGCGTGTGCTATACGGCGAATGGTTGTTATAAGATAATGAGCAGTCTTAATTATGACTTTGGGTATCACCAAAGGCTAGCGATTGCCATATTTTTGTTTCATATATTTCTCAATTTTTCGGTTCTCTCATGAAATATTAATTAGTTTAAGGGTGATAAATTGTGATGTTTTTTTTTTCATCATTTCGTATTTCTAACGTTCTGGACACTGAGTTCAGATAGAGTAATTGCTGCTCTTAAAAATTTTGCAAAAAGTGGTATTAAGAAATTTCAACTGTCGTTACGTTAATAGCTACTAAATTGTTGACTCGATGTCTATCCCAAACAGTAACATTTTCTTAAGTAGATATTTATCAGTTACTAACATGAAACGAGCAACGATGTGAAAACGTAATTAGTTCCTGTTCTGAAGGTTAGCATACTAAGTAGATGGTTTCATTTCCATTAAAACTTCAGTTTATTTGACAACAAATACACCTGAAAAATATGGTTCGAACCAGAGCTGAACCCATGAACAATTTTACGAATGAACCCAACATCAACCCAAAAATTTACGAGGTTCGCGGACGACATTGTTAAGAGTGTAACCCTGAATTTGATTGCTACTATATTGAAATTTACTAATCGTAAACATTTACATAAAAATAAATTTTTTATGAGTTGCCATTTAATTGTGACAAATCGTACTGTATAGTAAATTTCGCTGGTTAGTATCGTTTCTTGAAGAATATATTTTTGGGTAAGCAATAGTTTCTAATAATGATATTGAGTTGAACCTTAAACTAGGTCACTTTAAGAAGAATATGAAATATAAACACTTACAGACCAAAAAAAAAACTAAACTAACATATCAAATGTGTTTGCAAGGCTATCAGTACGAAATACGACATAAAAACAACCAGTATGTTCGTATTGCTCTTCGCCCACAAATTACGTTCATTCATACTTTCAAACGGAAATTACAGAAAAAAATACGACATCAAACGTGTTACAATTTTATAGTTTTGTAAATACCCCAATTTTATTCTGATTATTTTTTTCTCTGTTTGAACTTTATGGCTACTATCATCGAACACGATAGTAACAAACAATTTTGAATGGAATTTTATTGATTACATATATCAGTTGAATAACAAAAAATAAAAAAAAAAAACGATAAGAATAAATCACAAAATGTTTACACACATGACAATTTAGTTGGAATGACAATTTAGTTGGAATGTGATATGAATAGCAATGTTTTTTCCATATGAAAACATTGAGCTATGAATAAAAATGGTCTTGGAAATGCAAAAATATTTTTGAAATACCACATATTTCAAAATTTCAATTAAAAAGATGTAAAATCATAATAAGACATAGGTATTGTATATGTTTATTAGCGTTCGAGAGAAAAGTAATCAGAAGAATCCTCGAACTTGCAATGGGAGATTCGATCTGCGATAGTGAGAAGTGTATATCCTCTTCAACAATCCGGAAATTTCAAACGTCATAAAATTCAGGAGGCTAAGGTAGGTATACCAGTGATGGGCCACGTACCAAAGAAGGCCCACTACGTAGAAAGCTATAAAAAAACATAACAGGGCTACAATTACGCGTAAAGCGCAATCTTACGATACTCTAGATGAAATAGAATTTTTTGTGATCCCAAGAAATTTTGTATGGGGAGTGTTAGAAGGGGTGATAGCATTGAACTAATTTTTTCCCCATCATACTAAAGTAGCTATAAAAATGTTTTATACAAAATGCTTACTCCAAAAATTGAATATGAGCTGAGAAAATTAGTGTGTTAGGTTTAGTGAAAATGTGCAGTTTGTATGGGAAGTGGTAGATAGAGTGGGGGGATTTTAGTGATTTTTTCAGAAATAACTAAGAATATCATAAAGTTGAATCTCTTAAATTTTAGACCAGTAACATTCATACTTTTCAAGAAAATAGATTTTTGTCAAGTTGTGAAACTGTTGTCATATTGTATGGGAGGGGGTAGAAGCAGTGAAGCTAATCAAATATTTTTTTCTAATCTTAGTGATAATACTAATTAAGTATTTATTACAAAATATGAGCTCAATCATCTTAGAGCATTTCATGAAAAAATGTAGTTTGTATGGGAGGGGGTGGAAGGAGAGGGAGGACGCAAATAATTTTTCTACTGTAGATTTAGATTATTATAAAAGTAATATATCCCAAAATTCAGATTAATAGCTTTTATACTTTTTGAGTAAATCCATTAATATCAAATTGCGAAATTGTGTCATTTTGTATGGGAGCGGGTAGAAGGGGTGAAGCTAATCGTTTAATTTTTTTTGGCCTTACTAAAAATTTTAAATAAATATTTGGTGCACAATTTCAGCCCGGTAAATTTTATACGCACTGTGTAAATTAGCTTAGAGTAATTCATGACAAGTACAGTTTGCATGGGAGGTGGTAGAAGGAGGAGGAAGACACGCATAATTTTTTTACGGTAGATTGATATTATCATAAAAGTAATATATTCCGAATTTCAGGCCAATAGCTTTTATAGTTTTCGAGCAAATCCGTTTATTGTCAAATTGCGCATTTGTGTCATTTTGTATGGGGTAGAAGGGGTGGAGCGATTTGGCCCGTTCACGAACTTGACCTTACTTTTTTGTCAAAAACGACGTGTACGAAATTTGAGCTTTCTAGCTCAACACGTTCTCAAGCTAGAGAGCGCACAGACAGACGGACGGACGGACGGACGGACATCCGGTTTTGAGATTTTTGAGTGATAATATTAACTTCTGTATCATTCATTTTTTTCTCCGCGCCTTATTTCTTGGCGTTACAAACTTTAGAGCAAACTTATAATACTCTCAGATTCCATCTAGAGTATAAAAAGTAACAGGACTACGATTGGGTGTAAAGTCTAATTATGCGATACTCTAGATGAAAGAGATTTTTATACTCTAGATGAAATCTGAGAGTATTATAAGTTTGCCACAAAGTTTGTAACGCGAAGAAATAAGGCTCGGAGAAAAAATGAATGATACAGAAGTTCATATAATCACTCAAAAATCTCAAAACCGGATGTCCGTCCGTCCGTCCGTCCCTTCTGTCTGTCCGTCTGTCTGTCTGTCTGTCCGTCTGTCCGTCCGTGTCCTCTCTAGCTTGAGAACGCGTTGAGCTAGAAAGTTCAAATTTTGTATACGTCGTTTTTAACAAAAAAGTAAGGACAAGTTCGTGAACGAGCCAAATCGCTCCACCCCTTCTACCCCCTCCCATACAAAATGACACAATTACGCAATTTATCAATAAACGGTTTTTCTCGAAAAGTATACATGCTATTGATATGAAATTTGGAACATAATACTTTTATAATGACTTCATTCTACTGTAAAAAAATTACATGTGTCCTCTCCATCCTTCCACCACCTCTCATACAAACTGCACTTTTTCATGAAATGCTTTAAACCAATTTACTCAGTGCGTATAAAATTGATTGAGCTGAAATTGTGCAATAACTATTTATTTATAATTATTAATAAGACCAAAAAAATTTAGACGATTAGCTTCACCCCTTCTACCCCCTCCCATACAAAATAACACAATTTTACAACTTTATAAAAAGTCGATTTTTCTGGAAAATATGAATGCTACTCATTTGCAATTTAAAACATGTTAAAAGCATGATGTTTATAGTTGTTTCTGAAAAGTCATTAAAAACTCGTCCCTCCTTCTATCACCTCCCATACAAACTGCCCTACTCCACTACATCTAATACACTAATTTTCTCAGTACCTATTAAATTTTTAAATCCTAAATTCTGCATAAAACATTTTTATAGCAACCTTAGCGTCATGTGAAAAAATTAGTTCTATGTCGTCACCCCCTCTACCACTTCCCCTACAAAATTTCTTAAGATAAAAAAATTTCTCTTTCATCTAGAGTATTGCACGATTGGGCTTTATGCCTACATACAAAATTTAGGATTCAAAAATTTACTGAGAAATACACTAAGTATTGAATTAGTGGAATTGTGCAGTTTGTATTGGAGAAGGAGTGAAGCTAATCGCCTAATTTTTGGTTGGTCTAATAATTCTAAATAAATATTTCAACTTTAGCTCGATAATTTTTTTACGTACTGAGTAAATTGGTTTATTTCATAAAAAAGCGCAGTTTGTATGGGAGGTGGTGGAAGGAGTTGGACGACTCTAATAATTTTTATACGGTAGACTGAAATCATCATAAAAGCATTAGGAGTACAAATAAGTTTCCGTCGTTTGATAAAAGATGGCCCCAGCAGAAGGTTATGTTGAATTCGTCAGATGCAAAACGTAATATCGTAAGTTTGGACATCTGGTAATAACATAACCTTAAGTATTAGTGATTCCATATCAGCATCACATAATTTAGTTCGTGCGAAAATTTCAAGTTTTGTGCCGAATAAGCGTCATTTGCGGGAACTTTTGAAATGCTTAATTTGAAGAAATCTGCAGTTGAGGCGCATCGATTGCTTGTAGATGCATATGGCGAGACTTTTTTAAGTGAAAGAAGTTGTCGTGAGTGGTTTCAAAAATTCAAAAACGTTGAGTTTGACGTAGAAGACAAAGAACGTAGTGGGAGACCGAAAGTGTATGAAGACACGGAATTGGAAGCATAATTGGAGTAAGATTCGTGCCAAACGCAAGAAGAACTTGCACTTACATTAGAAGTGATTCAACAAGCAATTTTCACATCGTTTAAAATCTTTGCAAATGATACAAAAACAAGGAAATTGGATTCCATATGAACTGAAGCCGAGAGACGTTGAACACCGATTTTGCATGTGTGAAATGCTGTTTGCCAGGCATAAAAGAAAGGTGTTTTTGCATCGTACAGTCACTGGTAATGAAAAATGGATCCACTACGATAACCCAAAGGAGAGAAAATCATGAGGCTATGAGTCAACATCGACAGCCAAACCGAATATTCATAAAAAAAAATCATGCTGTGTAATCGGTAGGATCAGCTTGGTGTCGTGTATTATGAGTTGCTCAAACCGGGCGAAACAATTACAGGAGTTCTCTACCGAACACAATTAATGAGATTGAGCTGAGCACTTAAGGAAAAACGCGCCCATTACTACTCCAAACATGACAAAATTATTCTCCTACATGATAATGCTCGTCCGCACGTTGCGGCGCCGGTCAAAACCTATTTGGAAACACTCAATTGGGAAGTCATGCCTCAACCGCCGTGTTCTCCATACATTGCCCCTTCTGATTATCACTTGTTCCAGTCGATGGCACATGACCTGTCTAAGCAGTGCATTACATCATATGAAGATACTAAAATAGAAACAAAAGATGACGAGTTCATCCGACGTGGTATCCGAATGTTGCCAGAAAGATGGAAAAAAGTAGTGGCTAGTAATGGACAATACTTTGAATAAAAAGGAATATACCGTTCTTTCATAATACATTTCCAACACTCTCACGCTTTATTATTCGTGACGTTTTGGTCTCTGCTATAACCTGTATCAAACTGCAAAATCCGGAAATGTTTTCTTTCAATTTGAAATGCACTGTGAAAACATTCACCAACACTTTTCGGGAAAATCCGTTTATTGTCAAATTGAAAAATTGTTTCATTTTGTACGGGTGGAAGTAGAAGGGGTGAAACTAATCGTTTAATTTGTTTTGGTCTTACTAATAATTCTAAATGAAGTTTTAGTGTTGAATTTCAGCTCGAAAAGTTTCATACGTACTGAGTAAATTGGTTTAGAGTATTTTATGAAAAAGTACAGTTTGTATGGGAGGTGGTGAAAGGAGGGGGAGGACTCGAATAATTTTTATACGGTAGATTGAAATCATCAGAAAACTAATATATCTCTCTCGATTTGAGATCAATGGCTTTTATACTTTCCGAACAAAACCGTTTATTGTGAAATTGTGATATTGTGTTATTTTGTATGGGAGGGGGTAGAATGGGTGGAGCGATTTTATGGACTTGTGAATAGTTGTATCAATTAAGAAAGAGCCCAAATAAAATAACTTTAAGTTCAAAAACATAACAGGTCTATGATTGTGCGCAAGGCCCAATAATACGATACGATGAAATCGAAATTTTTGTGATCTTAAAAAATTTTGTATGAGGAGTGGTACAAGGGGTGACTGCATTGAACTTATTTGTTTCAAATCATGCTAAAGTAGATATAAAAATTTTTTGTACCAAATTTAAGCTTCGCAAATTGAATAGGTACAAGAAAATTAGTGCATTTATTTTAGTGGAATTGCGCAGTTTGTATGGGAGGTGGTAGAAGGAGTGATGGCTGGGGGGGGCGGGATTAGTGATTTGAAAAACAGCTATAATCATCATATAATTCATGTATTTTAAATTTCAGATCAGTAACTTTCTTACTTTTCAAGAAATTCGTATTTTGGAAAAAATGTGATATTGTGTCACATTGAATAAGAAGGGGGATAAGGCAAGAAACTAATCTGTTTACTCCCGATATTAATTAATACTGGAGCACATGATAAGACTAGTGTTCTAGTATTGAGCCATGTTAATAATAGCTAGGATGTAGTGTTTACAATGCGAAGGTCTTGAGTTCAAATCCCGATTGACGTCTAATTCCAGCACGCTGCCTGCTTAGTGATACCTTGATCACTTCAATCTACGGAAACGAAAAATTTGTAGATATAGAGAATTGTGCAAAGGGCTGACAGACCTTCCACAACAAGTAATGAAAATGTTGAGGAACCTGAAGGTCAGAAAACCAAGACCCCGATTTGTGTTGAAGTGGCCATTGTAGAAGGCAGACTTATTTCAAAATTAGCCAATTTTCAAGTATAGCAACCCGAAGAGATAACAGTGCACAGAGCTGTAGTCGTAAATTCAGAGGAGAGTATACGCTCTTCTACGGATGGAGTGGTTACTAGTGATCGATGTTGCTAAATTTATGAAATCATCATTAATATTGAACTGCAATTTTCCATATTGTTGCATGTTCGCTCTAGTCGTTCATCAAATATCCGCGGCTTTCCACTGCACTCGAAAAAAATGTGAAATATCAGCTCTACTTGCTTATTATCTATCAATGAACAGCGCTCGATCGAGAAGTAAAGATTCACACGATAATGGCCGAAACGACGGAAAAGGCCGACTATGGCCGACGGGCACCGACAACGGTCGAAACAACGGACGGCGGGGGCCGAAAATGGTTGTAATATTAGAGAAAGCCCAACGACAAACGAATAGAGAACTAAAAAGGCAACCGCGCGAAAAGAGTCAGTCTGGTTTTGAGCAATCGACAAGTGAGTCGATGTTTTGAAAGCAAAGGAACTAAACGATAATTTGTGAGCGAAAAAGTCTTAAGTAGCAGTACTGAAAATAAATGTGTGTAAAACCAAGTGCATGCACATGGGTTCGAGCATAAACACACCAATTGTTCTTAGTGGACGAAATGTGAAAGAGGTGTAAGTTTTTTGTTGTCTCGACAGCCTTGTCAGCTTGGACGGCGGAGCCGTCAGGCTCGTCAGGCCTACGGTATCCTTTTCCCTTTTTGGAAGTTAAGAGAGATCTTTTCACACAAAGATGCGCGTATTTGACGCATGCGTCAAATACGTGTTGTTACATGGTTGCACTACATGAAAAGTGACCGGTAGACTTACCAAGAAACTGAAAACTTTCGTAAACTAATGCCTTCGACGCATTTTAGGGATATTTTGAACAGATGTAATCTGCAATCACAAACTTTGGAGTACAACAGGCATTGAGATTCAAAGGCGGAAGTGGCAGTGGAACGATCATACTATGAGGAAAGCAGAGCGAAACTTTGTCAAACAAGCTATTGAATATAATCCTCAAGGAAGACGTCGAATTAGTCGATTATGTAGCGGAAGCGAGTAGTTGTGCAGGAGGCCAGAAGAATAAACAAGTACTGGCGACAACTTAAGACCGATGCTCAGGATAGCGTCTTGTGGTTGAGAACTGTTTCTGTCCTATGCCCATATAGGGGGTCTAAACGGGGAATCCATTGATTACACATAAAAAAAAAACATGAGAGCATAAAATCGAGAAAATTTTATATGTCCGTCTGGCTACACAATAACTGTCGAAAGTTTTTACCGAGCAATCGAACAGAAATTTTTTATGGCATTTTTAACTAAAAAGAAACTTTGGTTTCGTGAATGAGTCACAACCTCCCACTCCTTCAATCACTTCTTGAGGGAATCTTATTATTCATATTACCATGTTAATCTATGGAATGTGAAAATGGCCAATTTTCAATACAGTAAAAAAAAACAATTGGAATCGGGACTTAAAAATAAGCGTCATGTGAAAATAACATAATTTTTACAGTACACAACACAGTAAAAATATGAAAATATCACATTTTTCGAAGAATTCGCAGGATCAGAAGGCGAAAACCCGATTTGGGCTGTAGTGCCATTGTAGATTAGAGGAGCGAAGCCCGATTTGGGCTGTAATGCCATTGAAGAGGAGCGAAGCCTTTACAAATACAATTTTCTCGAACTTAAAGTCACGTCGTAATGACAATCCAGGTGGGCTAACAGCACCAAGGTTCATTTCGATTCGTTGGAGTCCCAAACTTTGGAAGACAGAAATTGGACATTCATTTTCGACCTGTTGCAAATTATGAAACTGGCATAGCTGTTGGAAGCAATATTACATCGACATAGACTGAGTGTGTAAAAGTAATAAAGGGCGAATTATTGATGCGGATGCGGAACTGAGTGAGCTCACTCATGATCTGGTACCATTAGAGAGAAAAATGGCCCTCGCTACAGCTTGAGGAGATTGATCGAAGTTTCACTAGTATCCAATCTGGCAATGTGCTAGAGTCTGTGACTGTGAAGGAGGGGCTTTCTGGCATAGCTACTTGTGTGTCAGGTTAGCATATATGAATGGCTTACGTGGTACTGTGTCGAAGGTAGTCGAGCGCGGCTGCCCACAAGGATACATCACCGGTCCATTTATTTGAAACTTAATAACGGATGAACTTTTTGCGCAGCTTGCGGGTTCTGCAGATCTGCTTATTTTGGTTTAAGGAGACTCTTAAATTGAGCGAGAGCCTAACGTGCAGGTCTTATGCTAACTGTTTGTGAATGGGACGTGAAGGTAGGCGTGGCTCATGTGTGGTCATTCTTCGATTAAGCTAGACGAGGGGGGTCTCAGGAGCATGAATACATGCCTAGTGGGTAGCGTGGTGGTTTACACTGCAAAGGTCGTGAATTCAAATCCCGATCGACGTATAATTTCAGCACACTGCCTGCTAGGAAATACCTTTCTTTTTCTATTTCTACAATGGTACTCTAGCCGAAATCAAAATTTAGATTGAGGTGACCATGGTATATCCAAGCAGGCAAGGTGCAGGAATTATATATTGCGTCGACCGAGGTTTGAACTTACGACCTTCGCATTACAAGACCAACACGCTACCCACTAGGCTACACCCTAGCTTACCCCTTACACCCTAGAAATACCTTGATCACCTCAATCTACGAAAGTGAAAAATTAGCAGATAGAGTTACGCAAACCCTTCCACAAAAAGTATTGAAAATGTTAAGGCACCTAAAACTCAGGAGGCCAAGCCCGATTTGAGTGTAGATTAGAATAAATGAGAGTTACCAGGCGGTTAAATTTCGAGCTACATCTGCTAGAGCTCAAAGAGCGACTCCTTCCCACTGGTTTTATAGATCCGCAGAGCTCTGTGACATGAATGGGGTCTTCCCATACAATCGGTATGCACTATATCAATGCCTTCTATAGTAGAAAGCCGAGTAACTGAATCCAACAACAACACGTTGGAGTCATAACAAACATGACATTTCCATACAAATTCGAGCGCTTTTGTATGGAGTAGACACGGCGGGCTTCGTAAGAATCGCGTTTATTATTAAATGAAGTGTTAATGATAGTTCAGCTTTCTAAGGTACTTTATTGATAGTGCTCGGCATGTAATTATGACATGTTGATATTAGTGCAATGGATTTTTAATTGAAAAAAGTGCGATCAAAGTTAAATCTCGGCTCCTCACACCGAAGAAAATCTGTCACTCATATTGTGCAGAGTTCTCCGGTTAATTTTCACACAGAAAATTGTAGAATTTTAGTTATTACGAAAAAGTGTGCACTCGCGTAATATTTTCGTGCTTAATTTGAACTAATTATGCTCCTTTCTTGTTTTCGGCAAAACGTGTTTTTACGACAAGTTTGTAGAAAAATAATACAGGTGGTCTTGTGAAATGGAAAAATCCATGACGTCATACCCACTGGAGTCATTCAAGATGGCCGCTACGTCAGTTCTGCCCAGCTTGAGATGTAGAAAGCATTGACTATATGTATAAGTCGTTGCATGTTGCATGGAGCGTCAGTATGATGCGAAACTTTGACGACTGGTAAGAGTATTCGTTTGATTACTTTGTGCCGAAGAGTAGTTCTGAGTGATTGGTCACGTCGTACGGTTTTAACGGATTTCATGCAAGTACTCACTCTGCAATTGGACTTGAAGCCGAGGCACTATAGTACAGCCTACAGGATTCGAAATGGGATTCCATTGCTAGTTAGCGACTGTTTAATTTCACATGAGGCTGAAGAGCAAAGCCTTTACGAATGCAATTTTCTCGAACTTAAGGCCACGTCGTAGTGACAATCCAGGTGGGCTAACAGCACCAAGGCTCATTTCGTTTCGTTGGAGTCGCAAACTTTGGAAGATAGAGCTTGGATATTGATTTTCCACTGAGTCCTAGCATTTTCTTGACTGGCCGCAGCTTTGTTTGTGTTGCGCCATTGGAAATTTGACTGAATTTACGCAAGTATCAGACAGCTGGACACCTTTGTCAAGAGTCCATGAAATTTGGCGCTTTTTTTATGACTTTATTCAATGGTTTGGTGAATATTTTCACAGTGCATTTCGAATTAAAAGAAAAGATTTCCGGATTCTAAAATTTTTTTTTTCATTGAAATCACTCGAACATTTTTTAAATCGAAACATATATTTGTTGAAGAACGAACCCCCCATAGCAAAATCAACCCATTAAAATTTCGTTTACAATTTTTAGTAAAAATTACTCGAGCACATAACTCAATTTACTCTCGAAATGAATTTTCCTCCCTCGTTCGGTTTCCATTTATACCTCTCGTTTTTTGGCCAGCAATCGATTTATTCGCAGTTAAGTGTTAGTGGTGAGAATTTTCCTCAACTTTTTATTGCATTATTTAATTAGCATAATATCTTTTGCAACATTTAGCTGTTTTTTTTTTTCATAATCTAAATTTTTAGCAGTGCTTGTTACAAAATTTTTTTTTTGTATTGTATTGTTGACTACATTGTGAAAGATTTGCAATTTCAGTTCAGTTTCGTTTTAAACATTTTTGCTTCAAAAGAAAAGAAAAAAACGGACTCAATGGTTAGAATGTCGGTGAAGTTCAGTTTGAGATATACACACAGGATGACTTCACATTCAGACATCCTCATAGATATAAATGTACAAAAGAAGTAGAAGTGGAACCTTTTTACCTGCCCATGCATGTTTTTTTTTCTTTTTCACAAAAATAAATGGGTTGTTTAAATAAATCCTTTTTTGGTTGAAATCCTTTTTTGCTTCGGATATTGAGCTTGCCTTGAAAGTAGAGGTCATTTGGAGTGTGTTTCTGTGTTTTGTACATGCCGTGCATAGTCGTATATATATTTACTCCTCAATTTCGTTGAAATTTACTGAGGGAGTTAGAGCCTTTTGATGGCTATGTTAGAGCTGCAGGATGTAGTTTTCAGGGATAGAATAGAGTGTGTTTTGTATGGCATGGCGCACGGCAAATTTTACTTTTATCTTCGACCAAAAACTACCGGAGGACTATTGATTTTATTCGAAGGAACGCAGCCGGTCCTCGACCCACAGAGCAAGGATAAAGGTGATGATAAGATTGCCAATGTTTGTCCCAAATTGAATTTCGTATGGTTAACCAACAACACCTGAAATGGATTTAATTTTTTTTTTCTTGATCAGAGGTATAGATCGATGAGATTATATAGAGTTGAGTTTAAGGATAAAGTTGAGATTATTTTGTTTGATGTATCAGAGCGAGCAGATGAATTTACATACATATATAGGAGACATGGTTTCCAAGTTTCTTTTTATCAGAATTACAAATAAGTACGTGTCAATATGTTGGTCCAGCAAGAGTACAAAATTCACGTAACCCGTAAAATCATGACGGAATTCTTGAGCTCGAAAATCTGAGATTGGATGATCTTGTTGAAATACGCCTACGTTTTGTGTTTGATACATACGAGGCGCGAGGAAGAAATATGTGAAAATTTCCAACATAGCCCAACTCGAAACACTACCTTCAGGTTTTAAATTTTGAGAATTTAAGATTGTTAGTTCGTCGTTCAAATCTTATTTAACAACTGGATATTTTCGTATATTACACTGAAAGGTTAATCCTCGCTGGTAAACATCGTAGACTAACAAGTCACGCCCTAGATTGTTTTAATAGAAAAATAAACATTCTGCTCCTTCTTCAATTGCACTATAGCAACGGTGACTTGTACTTATTTTAATGGGACAGAACATTGTTTTTAGAAACGATATCCTACTGTCCCTTAAAACGAAGCAAAGTACGTTGAAAATACTTTTTTTGTATTAATTGACTGGGACAACTTTGAGATGACGGTGCACACTTTGAAACAGATCATCACACAACATAATTGAAAAGATTTTCTCCATGTTCGATATTACAACTAACTAGCACCACTATTCACCAATCAGGCAATCACCACTACTGCAATCGGAATCAAGAATCCATTTGCCACCTACTTTATTTATGACGTGACGTTTCGGTTTCGGTGATTGCCTTCATAGTGCATTTCGAATTTAAAGGAAAAATTTCCGCATTTCTCACTATTATGCTTTATTAAACGTGATGTTTCAGTCTCTGCTAAGACCTTAAAGGATAAAGGTCTTTAGTTTTGTTATTAAGTATCACACCCAATTTCTTTCTCTGAGAACGAACTTCCGATTTTGTTTGACTTTTTTATTATGGGCCGTCAATGTCAGAAAAGTGAACGAAATGCTGAATTGATGTGCTGAATTTAAAAATCGGATTACATGCAATCCGCGCAACATAATAATGCATGGAATTTCGATGATATTATATAAAAATTCGTAATTTCTAAATAATTTCATTGTATGGGAAATTAAGTGATTTCGAACGTAATTTCATCGATTTGGATGAAATTACGTAATTTCAGCGCAGTGAAAGTGCGCTGTTAGTTCATTATTGTTATTTTTCAGCGTCCTTTTTTCCTTGAAAATATATAATCACCGTAGCTATAGGCCAAATCGGGCCTTGGCCTCCTGATCTCAGCTTCCGTAACAATTGTTTTTGTGGAACGGTTGTTAGACTTTCGCAAAACACTCTATCTACGCATTTTCATTTGTTCGAGCTAGGGTGTACAGCTGGAATTATACGTCAAGCGGGATTTGAACTCATGGCCAATACGCTAATAACTTGGCGACGCTCAGGAAAATATTCTTTGAATGCTTTGTAACATGCACCGAAGTTCGAGCGCACAAGATGTTTAAAAATTTTGTTATCTATGAAGCATGTTTAGCAAAAAGGTTATTCAGGTTCGTTTAAAAATAAAGCTTATCACGCCTTCGGTATCCTTTCTCCTTTCTGGAGCTTAAAAGAGATATTCCTTCGCAGGAAGGTGTAAGTATTTGATGTATACATCAAATCCGAGTTGTTGTATGGTTCTACTACATAAGAACTGAATATTAAGCTTATGAAGAAACTGCAAACTTTATAAACCAATGCCTCCGAAGTAATATAGGAGTATTCTGGCAAGTTTTTTTTTAAGGCAACGAGTATATTTTAGGTGATCATCCTTTATTGCATTGCACAGTTACGTCGGTAAAGGAAGCCGATTAACATTGGGTATATTATGGAAATTCGGGTGGATGGGGGCAGGAATGATGGTGAACATGATTCTTGAAGAATTGGAGGTTTAAAAAAACGTTGGGCGGAAATGCGTTCCTAAGTCTGAACGTTCGGGAAATAAATAAGGACATAGAACAGAAACAACTCTCTTCCACAAGGCGCGATATTGAGCATCGGCCTTTAGCGGCTGCCAGGACTTGCTTATTCCTCTGGCCTCCTGGTCAATTGCTCGCTTCCATGTCCTACATGGTCGACCAACCCGATGTCTTCCTTGGGGATTATAATCCAGAGCCTGTTTGCCGATATTTTGCTCTGGTTTCCTCAAAGTGTGTCACTGCCACTTCCGCCTCCGAACCTCAATGCCTATTTTAGTCTGTCCAGTTGTACTCCAAAGTTCGTCGTTGGAGATCCCTTCTCGCCAGAATATCCCTCAAATGCGTCGGAGGCATTAGTTCAGTAAAGTTTGCAGTTTCTTGGTAAGTCGAACGGTCACTTTCGACGTAGCACAGGCATATAACAACACGGATTTGGCGCATGCGACAAATACTCACAGCTTCGTGCGAAAGGAGATCTCCCTTAACCTCGATACCGAAGGCCTTACGATGCTGACAATGCATTCGAGCTAACAAAAATCTTGCACCTTTCAAGACTACCACCAGAAACAGGGCTGATGATAATATGCAGCTTTGTCTGACACCCGTTCGAAAAGCTCTCAGACATATCTCCTATATGTAAGACGCGACACCTTACATGTTCGTAGGACTTAATCATAGCTATGATGTTATCTCGAATACCTATCCTACAGAAGTCGAAGTCCACAAACATGAGATGTAGTGACGAGCCCATTTCGGCTGACTGCTCCAATATTATACGTAGGGTATTTGTATGGTCGGTACAAGACGACCTTTTACAGAATCCAGCCTGATAAACTTCGGGAGTGCTCTCGATGACATCAATAATCCTATTGAGAATTACCTTAGCCATGGTTTTCGATACGGCAGTAAGTAGACATATACCACGCCAATTGTCAGAATCTCGAAGATCGGCTTTCTTCGGAGTTTTCACTATAGCGCCCTCCTACCATTCAATCGGATATCTTCTTCATTCCACACCTCAATAAAGAGTGGGAGGAGTATATCGGCTGTTATTTCTGAGTGCGCTTTGAAGAGTTCCATTGACCGAATGGCGGAAACTATCTCTTCCTTATCTGGAAATCATCCGTTATAGGGGATTTTTGTGGTTCGATGTTTGGTAGTTTTTCTGTTTCTGGAAAGAAAGAGAAAAGTATTCCTTCCATCGCCGCAACTGGTGTTCACTCATATTCAGGAGCGTTCTGTTGACATTTCTGTGGCGGTGAAATTTCTATTCGTCTACTGATTCATAACTTTACTGCGGCTTACCTTGAGGATATGGATTCCCTTAAGGTAAGCTGCAGATTCTATCTTGTTCGCCAGATCTTCAATCGAATTTCTCTTGTCGCGTCTAAAAGCCCTTTTAAACTGTATTTGAGTATCACGGTATTTCCGTCTCAATGTGGATGACTTTTCGCGTAGAATGGTGGTGTACTCGCGCTTTTTGTTGGGGTCTCTAAGTCTATTCACATTAAGATTGCGCTTCATTTGAAGAATTTGTGGCCGTCGTATAGTTGCTGTGCACAATCTCAAGCAGACAGCCATCAAGTGGTGGTCCTTTCCCACGTCAGCTCCACGCTTCGCTCGCACATCGAGGAGACATCTTCTCCATCGGCGACTTATAGCCAAATGGTCGATCTGGTTCTGAGTAGCACCATCAGGGGGAACCCAAGATGTTTTATGTTGAGTCTTGTGTGGAAAAAAGGGTCCCTTCGATGAGCATTTGCACAAATATTTGCCGTTTCGGGTCTCTTAATCCAAGGTCGTGACGCGTCGGCCCTTGGGTCACCATGCTTCCCTATGACATGTTCTAGTCCAGTGTTGTCAGAGCCAACCTGGGCGTTCACATCTTCTGAGATGATAATATCACCTCTTGGAACACACTGGAAGGTGGTTACCAGCTGTTGTGGTATTAGTTGGTGCGTAGCTCTATAGAATTGTGACGTTACTGACATCGGTCTTGAGCCTGACGACAATAATCCTATCCGAGATTGGTTCCCAGCTGATGAGACTATTTCTCGCTCTCGGTGTAAGGACGACCGCCACGCCATTTTTGGCTTCACTCTCAGGACCAACGTACAGAATGTTGTTTCCGCTCGGAGTTCGTTCATCTCCTGATCCTGTCCACTTGACTTCGCTCAAGCCCAAGATTTAGATGTTATAGTACTCCATTTCGATCACTGATTGGTGGTGTACGGACCGAGTGATCCCAGCCCTTCCCCCGTCATGCAATGATGGAACGCTCCAGAAGCCAAAACTCGTTACCGTAGAATCCGTCTGTATCCATTCCTCGTTTCAATTAGGTTTTAAGATCACGGGTGTTAAGCCCATGAGTATCCATTTGCCATTTTAAGGGCAAGCAGGGCTGGCTGTGGGTGAATTCTACTGCCCCACTCCACAGGGGAAAAATTTCGCTGTACGGGAATATAAAATATGTCTTCTCCAACGACGAAATTAGCAGCCAGAGTAGAACATCTCCAAACAAGCTCTGGGTTACAACATTCCATAAAGACGTCGGATTAGTCGAACATGTAGTACATGGAAGCGGACAAAAAGACAGATGAATAAAAACATCCTGGAAGTAAGAAAAATACATATGCTAAGGGGAATAAGTAGGGGTTGTACTGCCAGACTCCAGATACGAATTGAACGGAATTCTTTTGTAGCTTTCTGAAAAATTATTTGTTTGACAAAGGTTGTTTTTGATAAAAAAAACCCTTAAATTTCTCAGCAGTTTGGCAGCTTCGCATAAAATTTGGTAAAAAGAAAATCCGTAACCAGAAATACATACTGAACTAATTTAATTTTACATCAACAATGACACAGCCCAAATCGAGCCCTGGCATCCTGACCTTCAGCTTATTTGTTATTGTAAAAGGGTTTTTAGCTCGCACAACACTTCATCTACGAACTTTTCATATTCCCAGATGGAGTTGGCCAGATATACCCTCGCAAGCAGTGTGTTGGAATTATACGTCGACCGGGATTTGAACTGAAGATCTTCGCATTGTAGATCAACCACTAGACAACAGCCCAAATTTCGTGTGCGAGATCGCTGCGAATGTTGGAAAAGGCTTAAAATTGATTATGATTCAGTAATATCAAAAAAACGAGACTGGGAGTGGAACAATGCCTTTAAGGACGGTCGCGAGATCCTTGAAGACATGCCTCGTTCTGGACGACCTCTTCAACTGACGAAAATATTCAAAAAGTGAAGGAAATGGTACTCGAAAATCGTCATGCCAGTGTTAAGGAGATAGCAAGAGAGTTCGACATCTCTTGCAAGTCCGTTCGTTCGATTTTGGTAGATACTGGTCAATGAAATGCGTCCTTTCTCGACTTTTTTCAATAAAGCTGAATTTTCCTAAAAACAAAATACCGTGAGTAGGTCACTTTGAACATGCTTGATGGTACGAATCCTGATCCCTCATTCATGGAGCGCATCATAACTGGTGATGAGACATGAGTCTACGAGTTTGACATTCAAACCAGTCAACAATCATCGGAATGGAGGAAAAAATGAGCCTTCTGGAGCGCTCGATTTCCCGCTGGGTACGCTCTATCGTTCTGTTTAGTGAACGACTCATCCACTGTGAAAATTTTCTCGTCGGTAAATATTCATCGGTGGCCGCAATTACCGCAATACGATTTTCTATGTCGCTCATGAAATGACTGTAAGTAACTGACGCTGAAAATTTTGTATACGTTGTTGCAGCAAAAATGTCACTTGTTAAAACGCAACCAATATAAAATGCATGCACTCAATGGTTCACAATGAACGTACAGAGTTTGTGTCAATGTTTATACAAGGATTAAGTATAGTTCTGAAAATATCTATCTAATTAAAATCGAAAATAGATGAAACCATCACTCCGTCAGATGTCAAATTAACATTTATTCTGCCGCTCTGTAATTTTTCGTAGATAAATTTCAACGTTGTGTATTTAAGCCGATGAAATCTGTCAGCTCATTAGCTGCTTTGACTTTATTTAAGTGAAACAGGGGATTTCCGTAATCGGTTTCCTCTGATTTTTGTTTCTACCCTTACACCTGTATTGTTTTAATCAATGCCAATGCTAATTGTTATGGGTTAAATAATTCATCTAAAATTTCCACAAAGTGCCGAATTAAAATTATTGCGTGATTGTCAATGCAAATGTTGAAAATTTGATTGAGAATTCCGACGAAACATAAATTTTTCATTTCATACCAAAACCGAACGATTCTATCCATCAAAGGCAAATATCTTTTTTTTTTGTAATTTCAACCTGTCGTCCTTGCGTCCGTCGTCCAACACGATGCTATCCATCGTACATTTGTGAAAATCGCAATGAGCACGATGGCTTCTTGTTGCTCATAAATCGCGCGAATCAAGCAATGTCCCCTTCTCGAAATCCCTGGAATCCATTTCGAGATAGAGCGATGCCAATTTAAATGTAAATTCCGAGTCATAGAGCGACCGCGATGGCAAAAGGAAGCACCCGGAGGGGGCAGACATATTTACCCGGCATGCTGTCATCTCCGGTCGGAATCTCCCCCGAGAGATTCACAACTATTTTTCGACTTGACAGGCGAAGTCTTAATCGAATTATGCTCGACGCTATTTCTAAGATGTTTGTTGAAATGGGGCCGCCGCTGCCACTTGTTGACCGTCAAGATTGCCGATTGGAATCTCAAGAATGAGGAGCAAATACGCGTGTTAAATTTGTTTTCTGTCAGTGACCGACCTTGAGAGGCCGTCACGCTGTTGGGATTACAGCATGGCCAACGACGATTGAAACGATAAAACCGGGTTAAAATGACCGCACTTTATTAACAGCTGTCCATTACGCGTCCATTAATAAATCGATGGTCAACAGTCCCTAATTGAAGAGTATGCTTGGCGCTTTGACGAGGGCAATTTTAGTGTCCTTTCTGATATTTTATTTTATTTCTATACGTGCGATACTTTTGTGAACCTTAATTGGTATTTTGTGGGTTGTTATTAAGGCTCGAATTGCTGTGAAATTGGGTATCGATTGGACAAACGACATCATTTTGATTGGAACAACAGAAGAACAAAAGAGTATCGGTGAATGTCCCTTTCTTCTTTCGGGATGGTTCCTAGTGATAAACTTCCACAAATTATACGTTACAAGTCTCTAAGTATGGGACGAAACTTTGCCGATGATTGAGTAGAAGTTTGCAGTATATGTTCAGTAGGATGATGATATGACCAGCAGGGCATAGTAGTCATTACCAGGGTGCCAAGATGGCAATCGACTCGGTGAATCATCTTCCAGACCAGTAAGTACGTGACCTTCTGCCTTTAATCTGTCAGGTATGAAGAGAGAGTAGGTTCGCTTCATAGGACTTTGTGGTTCATTATCACGATTGCGTCCTGACAGAAGAAATATTCTTCATTTATTGGAAGATTATGAATGGGTCAGGGTGTCATCAAATCTACACAAGTTTTCAGAAAAGTTCTCTCTTTCGCATAATAAACTCAAATCAACCAGTCAATAAGATGAACCTTTACGAGTATCATGGAGTCATTTACTTATTCGTCTAGGTATAGCAATTGTACAGTAGTGCAGGTGTCGTGTGTAGTTTGACAAATTTAGAAATTGTAAATAGTTTGTGGTCTTAGAAATCCTTCGGACAGACTAATCGACTAGTAAACCTATTACGCTTCGTTTGTTTAGGAGAACATCATCAAGTTTCTACCAGACAGTGCTTCCAAACCTAGGGTGTAGCCTAGTAGGTAGCATGTTAATCTACAATGCGAAGGTCGGGAGTTCAAATCCCGGTCAACATTTAATTTCAGCACACTGCGTGCTTGGGTATATCTTGGCAACATCAAACTGCAAAAATGGAAATCTCGTAGAGAGACGGTTGTGCGAAGGGCTAACAACCCTTTCACAATCTATACATATAAATAAATTGTAGTGTCTGTCTGTCATTTACTTATAAATGGCATAAGTTAGTTTTTTGCTTCATTTGTACAACAACTAAACAGAAACACATGTTTTTAAAAATTTTCTCCGTCTGTCTGTCTTTCCGGCTTTCAACCGATTGTAATGAAACTTTCACAGATTATTAGATCTGCCTCGAGAAGTAATCTGCCTTAGATTTTATTTTACTCCTCACACGCCTTCTACCCCATCCCATACAAAGTGACTCATTTTCAAAAATTTATAATAATCAAATTTTCATGGAAACCATAAAAGCTATTAATTTGAAATTTAAAATATATTTATATATAATTTCTATTATAAATGCAATCTTCAAGTATACATATAAATAATTTGAATCCCCTACTCTTTTCTTGTGGAATGAAGGAAGATATCCGACTGAATGGAAGAAGGGCGTCATTGTGAAAAGTCCGAAGGGTCAGGATTGTGGCAATTAGCGTGAAATATGTCTACTTACAGCCGTATCTAAAACCATGGCTACGGTAATTCTCAATAGAATTAGTGATGTTGTGGAGAGCACTCTCGAAGTTTATCAGGCTAGATCCCGTAAAGGGTCTTCTTGTACTGACCACACAAATACCCTACGGATAATATTGGAGGAGTCAGCCGAAATGGGTTCGCCACTACATCTCATGTTTGTGGACTTCGAGAAGGCTTTCGACAGCGTTAAGCGAAATTACATATGGAATACTTTGCGTAGGAGAAGTATTCCAGATAAGATCATAGCTATGATTAAAGAATCCTACGAAGACGCAAGGTGTCGCGTCTTGCATAGAGGAGAGCTGCACGAGAGCTTTCCTGTGCGAAAGGGTGTCTGACAAGGCTGCATATTATCACCAGCCCTGTTTCTGGTGGTAATAAATAACATCTTGAAAGCTGCACTGGAAGGTGGGGAACATCTTAAGTCACCTTGATTATGCTGATGACGTGTGTTACCGTTCGAACTTAGAGTCAAATGTTCACTCGTTGCATTCCAAATGCACAAAGGCGAGAGTGAAAATAAATGTTCGTAAAACGAAATACATACACATGGGTTCGAATGCAAGCACACCGATTGTTCTTAACGGACAAGATGTTGAAGAGGTGCAAGATTTTTGTTATCTCGGTAGCACTGTCAGCATGAACGGCGAGCCGAAAAGGATTTTGAGGCTCGTTTAAATAAAGCTCCTCAAGCCTGCGGTATCCTTTCCCCTTTCTGGAGGTTAAGAGAGATCTCCCTTCGCACGAAGCTGCGAGTTTTTGACGCATGCGTCAAGTCCATGTTGTTATATGGTTGTACTACATGGAAAGTGACCGTTCGACTTACCAAGAAACTACAGACTTTCATGAACCAATGCCTCCGACGTATTTTAGGAATATTCTGGCCAGAAGTGATCTCCAACGACGAACTTTGGAGAACAACTGGACAGGCATTGAGATTCAAATGCGGAAGTGGCAGTGAATCGGTCATACTTTGAGGAAACCAGAGCGTAACATCGCCAAACAGGCTCTAGACTATAATCCTCAAGAAAGACGTCGGGTTGGTCGATCATGTAACACTTGGAAGCGAACAGTTGAGTAGGAGGCAAGAGGAATAAACAAGTACAAGCAACAGCTTATGGCCGATGCTCAGGATCGCGCCTTGTGGAAGAGAGTTGTTTGTATCCTATGCCCTGTAACGATCGTGTCAAAATTCACTGTAGTGAATATTTTTTTTTTTGATCGAGTATGATGTAGGTATGTATGAGAAAAAAAAGAAAAATTATTTTTTTTGAGTCAGTTTAGAATTTGATTTTGGAGGAAATTCATGTAGATAAAAAATAAATGTGCTTAAATCATAAAGTTAAATAAACTTAAAAAAAAAATCGTTTTCAAAACTAGATATCGGTTTTTTACTGGAAATAAAAAAAGAAGTCAAAATTAGCGAACATATTTTTGGAGTACGCGTGCATAAAATCTTTTTGAGGAACGTTTTCTCGAATTCGTTAGTGGAGAATTTTTATCGCTGAAACTCGGAAATGAAGACTGTTAGCGAGAGAAAGATTTTGCAGATTACGTCAATTGCGCACAGAATTACGATCAACCAGCATACGTTACCATATCGTCGATTGAAATATCTATGATGGCTGGTGGTGCAACAATTTCGCCATATCCAGCTCCAATGGGACAAATGACGATGCCAACTGTGAAGATTCAACAGCAGCCGCAACAGTATTCGAATCTATCGATGCAATTAATCCAGATGCCGCGGTCGATGCAAGCTATTTCCAATATGCAACTATATCGACCGACACTTACGTGACTTGGTACATCAGGATCAACACCTCATCAATATGCAACGTATTCGAAGGGTCCTAGCGTGGCTGGCCAAGCTGTTTCCTGGCTGCCGCAGCAACAGTTTTCTACCATAAACGCCGCCGCTATAAGCAGCTTTATCATGCAGGGAAGAACGCAAGGAGTTATGTCAACTTACGCCACTAATCTAGGCCAGGCCTGTAGCGATGTTAATAATTTTTAGATCATATTTCTTAGTCGTGTTGCTTGATAGTGCAACACTAATTGTTTGGTTGGTAATTGGTTTCTACTTCATTCCCCCCTCTCCATCTCCAAATCTGGAGAAATATTTCTTCAATTGTATGGGTTGCGACGACACGACCCAACTCCGCCTGAGCTGGCCAAAGTCAGGTGGTCGTAGACAATTGCCTCATACATTTTGAAGAATTATAAATGAACCATCTTGTTGGAGGTGGTTACAGCCCCTACAGGGGGTTTTAACAAGAATTTGATTGATTGACTCCTTCCACCACCTCCCATACAAACTACACTTTTCCATGAAATACTATACTCCATTTTTTTCAGTACGTATAACTTTCATCGAGCTAAGATTTTGTACTAAATCCTTAAATAGCATTATTGTTAATATCAGGAAAAAAATTAAACAATTAGCTTTACTCCTTCTACCCCGTCCCATGCCATCTGACACAAGCCCACGACTTCTCAAAAATTAGATTTCTTGAAAAGTGTGAATTTTACTGTTCTGAAATTTAAAAAAATATCATTTGCATTATAATTATAGTTGTTCAAAGAAAAATTACCAAAAACCTCCCACTCCTTCTGCCACCTCCCATAAAAATTGCACAATTTCACTAAATCCAATGCACTAAGTTTCTCAGTACCTACTTACTTTTTCAAGCTTAAATTTGGTGCAAATTATTTTTTAAACTACTCTAGCATGATGTGAAATAAATTAATTTAGTACTGCCATCCCTTCTATCACTTTCCACACAAGAATTCTTAAGATCACAAAAATTTCGATTTCATCGGTAGTATCATATGATTGGGCTTTACACACAATCGAAGTCCTGTTATATTTTTAAACTTGATTTCATTTTATTTGGGCTTTTTTTTTAATTAATACAAGCTACAACTATTCACATGTCCTTAACGCTCTTCAACACGAATATGACCTCGAATCGCGGGTTTGATTTGATCACGAGCCTGTCCCACATAAATGCGAGTATCATGCTTTCATTCTTAATAATTTATGGTTCTGATTCCATTGCATTGTGTTCAAAGAGCCATCAAACTAAGCAGATTATTTATCCGACATAATGTACTACTAACTACGTTCTCAAAAAAATGTTATTATTGCGATTCATACGCGGATAAAGTCGCGGACGATCGCTAGTAACAAATAAAATGTTAAGAAACCTGCAGGTCAGGAGGATAATGTCCGATTTGGGCTGTAGTGCCATTGAAGAAGAAGAAGTGTTTCCAATCTAATATGGTGGACAGGGGATGATTAGAAAACTCGATGGCTTCTTGTAATATTTTTTGTTGTATATTACGAATGTCGATCGTGTGGTCTACGTAGTACATGTTTCGCGATCCTAAAAATTATTACTACCTCAGCAGTTTCTTATGTAATGATGGTTGATTTGATTTTGAATTTTCAAGATAGCCTTGATATTTCTGTATAGTGTAATACAGGCTCTTTTAATTTTGTATTATCAAAGGCTGTCTTTTAGATAAGTAAGCGCGCTATTAGATTAACACGCCTGATAGCTGCACGAATTAATTAGTTTGCTGGTTAGATACACATGTCGGAAGGACCTAAGACCTCTAAGTCTATCCTCATTCATTCTAAAAACCTTAGAACGATTGATAGACACCCATCTACGCAGCAACGTCGATCAGTGAATGTTGTGATCCCAACACGCATACTGGAAGGGGAAATCGGTTGAAACGGTCCTACACTTACTCGTATGCCATATCGAAAAATCTCTAAGCATGAGTACTATGGTAGCTTTTATCAGTATGAAGGGCGCTTTCAGCAACGTAAGACCAGAAGCAATTACGGACGCACTTTCAATTCTGAAGTTGGACGCTTCGCTTGGCGTGCTGATTAAGTTGATTTTGACATCTAAGATTATTAGCACAAAACTGTGCGTTGCATCCGCTAAAAGGTTTGTTACTAGAAGCACTCCACAAGGCGGGGTCCTCTCTCCACTTCTTTAGAACGAGGCCGTCAATGGACTACTGCTAAAACTGGAAGAGGCAGGCTGTAAAGTGATTGCTTATGCGGACGACGTTGCTATAGTCATCTCTGGTAAGCACCCGAATACTCTGGTCGAGGTTATGCAAAATGTCCTCCCAATACTCTTTAAATAGACTCGTGATTGCAGTTTGGGAGTGAAACCACACAAAACCGAGCTAGTCCTTTTTACAAGGAAACACAAAACTACTTATGTTGACTCTCCTAGCCTGGATGGTACCAGTCTTGTTTTCGCAGATAGGGCAAAATATCTGGCTTTTATTTTGGATAGGAAACTGAGCTGCAAACCTAATATTTAGGAACGTGCCAACTAAGCTACTATTGCGCTTTACTACTGTAAGAAAGCTATAGTTAAGAAATGAGGAATGCAGCCCAAAGTAGTGCATTGGCTCTACGTTGCCATCATCAGACCCATCTTGCTTTATAGTGTGATTCTGTGGTGGACAGCACTAAAAAGAGAGATAACCAGCACTCTCCACAGCAAGGTGCTGAGAACAGCATAGAAGCCCTGTTTCATCTGCTACCTCTCGGTATTATTGGTAAATGGATGGCTGCAAGTACAGCCGTCCGCCTTAAAGAAATTGCCAGTGAACCTCCATTCAAACTGGTCCCTCTCTAATTCTGGATGATTTCGAAAACAGAACCAAAAACACAGACTACACTTTACCAAGTTTTGATTTTGATAGAAATTTCTTAACCGCCATATTCTCGAGCTAAGAGTGGCAGGCAGATGAAATACGGGCGGAAGAGTCCATATTGTTCTATAATGATGGCTCCAAAACTAAAAGTGAAATAGGAGGAGGTGTTTTCTCTGCAATGCTCAACTTAAGGATCTTTCCGTTTTCCGGATTATTGTAGTGTGTTCCAAGCAGAAGTGATGGCGATCAAGGAAGCATTGGCCTGCATTAAGTGTAAGCATTACGTGTAATGTGCTATCTACTAAGGATATTGGCATCTTCACTGATAGGAAAAATTTTTTTTTTTTGTTGATCCCGTTATTTCTCCATTTTTTTTTTAAATGGATTTTTTAGAGAATCAATCAAGGAATACGATGGTATTTTTTTCGATTTTTTATCGACTGGGCGCAAGTATGAAAATCGACTTTAAGCGCTTTAATTGCTAATAACTACAATTATTTAACAATACCATTTTTTTGGAACAATGCAGTAAAAAGGTTACAAAATTACCTTTAAAATGAGATAAGAACGAAATCTGTGGGACAAATAGAACCGAAGACAATAGCTTTTTAAAAAGAGCAAAACCAACGATTCTCAAAATGTTTAAACATCCATATTTTTTAAAATAAACAATTTAAAAAAAAATCCCCGCATACGTGTCGGCTTATTCGATGTATACTACCTTATAGAAAAATTTTGGAAGCAATAAAAAATATGTCGTCCAATTAAGTGTACGGTTTGTAAAAGAATGACCCATGGGAGGAGGTAGAGAGAGCGAGGTGAATTCGATAGTTTTTCCAAAATGGGTTGATTGATTCTTTTAGCTTTGCCAGTTGCAATGTAAACCGAATAAATGCATTTTTGAAAATTGTGCATTTTTATGGGAGGGGGTGGGAGTAAGAGGATCAGATCAATATTCTTTGACGTTATGATATTTACCTCATTATACTATGACCTAATTTTCAAATCGATAGCTGAAATGGTTTCGGAGAAAAATCAATTTCTTTAAATTTCGAAATTCGTATGAAAGGGGGTAGGAGTGGGAGGATGTGGCCCGTAATTAAAGCTACTTTTTTGCTAAAAATAACAAAAAAAATCCAGCAGGATAGGTCAAAGCTTTCGAGAGTTATGTTGTTATTGTGCTGTGAGTTTCGCACAAATTCTACGCGTAGATTTCGTAGTGCTGTGATTGCAATGAATCCTTGCACGAGAAACATTGTGGTCCGTCGAACCGGACGGTCAGTCGGAAACGAAGTTTTTGAGCGACACCAAATACTTCTGTACCCTTGGCGACTCTGTGCAAGCATTATTTCTTTTTCTTATTTCGGTAAGACAAACACAATATACTCTCAGATTTCATCTAGAGTATAAAGATGGTTTTATCATATAAAACGTTCAAGGTGTAAGTAGTATTTTCAAACCCTTTGGTTGCATGTATACCACACAACCTGTAGCGGCCAGGTACGACGTCGCACCTGACATTTATTTACAGAGTTGAAATCAGCGACCTCAAATTAGCCTAGGTGGAACGTATCAATTTTTTTCCTCCAGCCGTTTAAATTGTTTAACGAAAGGGACAATTTTAGCGAAGCACGGTAGCAGATGTGCCCGTGCGATTCAAGGCCAACCATAATTATTGGTAATTAAACACGCTCCTATCCCAGCAAAAGGCGTGGCTAGCCACTTGGAGTAGCTGTATGGCCGGCTTCACTAGCAGAGTCGTAGCCATCCTACATCAGATATGATTTGTTAAAAACAGGCTATGCAAAATAGGCATTAATGTCGCTGGTATTTCGGTTACCTACAGTAACCAACCTGCGCAACATACTTACACATTCAAAAAGTAAAATTTTGATGTTGGGGTACGACCAGTTGTCTACATGCAAAGCGAGGTGTAATGCGTTACCTAGTCGATTCTCTAGTAATGTAAAAGGTAAGTGCTTACGAAAGCAAACATCAGTATGAAAAAGTAATCGGTTCTGTAATCCTAAAAATAAGGGGTAGGCTATACCTTTTGCCATTACAGAATCGATTCGGCAGTTCCTACCAGTCCGACTGGACTGGACTAGACTGTGTAGCAGATTTACATCAATATTACTCGAGCATGATTATGTTTTGGCTACGGTTGTATAATTCTTGTGATATGCAATGCTAGACTCGAAACTATTTATCATAAAATCAACAATTCCAGATCTAAAAATAGTCGGACCGCAGACTACACTTAACTGAAATAAAATCGAAAATATTCATAGTCCAGGTCCACACATCTATAAAGAACCACTTAAGATAGTTCCCAACAAACTTATTATACAATAAATAAATAAATCGTTTAACAACCTCTCACATAAACCGTTTTAAATTGCATCAAAACAATTCCAAGACGGTCGAGAAATGAAAATTCCAAACGCAAATGATTATCTCACAAATTAATTGAGCAAGATCAAATTGCCGTGTGTACTCGATAAGAAAAGCGTCGTCGTAATTGTGTGGGCGTATTTTCAGTGTACGTACGCGACGCGACCTCACTCTCCGGCTTTCTGGAAAGCGAAGAAAAAACACGTTGGGTGGATTCGTAAGGCCGCCAGATTGGACGCCGTATGGGCTTAAAGGCGCATAGAAATGTTGCCTCGAAGTAGGAGGCACTCGCTTCGGGAACAGTAGAACGGGCTTATTCAAATGAAAAGCACGACTAATAAAGCGTAATTGCCGAGCGATCCGAGCATAATAATGACCCCGTTGACGATGCAAATGGACGCTAAATTTATAGCCTAGGCGTATAAGTAAGGGCCGTTTGTTTTCCATTTCCACGCAACCATAATGACGGGACCATCCAGTCCTTGTACGACGCGAAACATGTGTGTGCAACTTGTTTATCAATTTACCTTTGCGTTTTACCTGTGACCTCTCTATCTCGGATTTCTTCCAAGAAAGCCCCGGCGAAACATAAGTAAAATTCATATTATACGTTCTACCTAGCCGAGTGGTATATCTGTTTGTTGTGTTGAAATTCTGCGTAGGTTGACTCTTAATAAGACTCCGGGATCCCGTAGAAAATTTCGAAACGAACACAACATATACATGCTGCCATGAAAGCAAGTAGGGAACGTACGGGCAATAAAAGTGTTTTAAGGGCCCCGGGTTTGCTACGAATGCGACCACATTCCACCCGCTTCGACAATGTCAATATTTATACTCGTCGAAACGAAAAACGACAGAGCTATGAAATTTTCTTTCCATTCGCCAAGCAAAAGAATTCGTTTAAGGTTTAAGATATTGCCGGGATTATGAGGGACTAAACTAGGTCGTTTTTGGGAAGTGCAGTATTAGCAAGAATTGGTCGGACTTGAGCAGTAAGAAAATTGCTAGAAAAAACGATATAAGTAGTTCGATTTATTTGATTTTAATTTATTCAGGTTATGGTGCTTCAGATGTGAATCTAATGGAGGAGTAGATTAAACGAAACGGGTGGTCGAATGGTACATTACGTAACATAAATTCAGTGAAAATCCCACTGCAAATTACATCAACTGCTCCTATCTCCACCTCCTCGCGGGGACCACGGGGTGTTTTGTTCAAAACAGCAAACAGAGAAAGGTGAAGGCGAGTGTTCCGAGCCTCTGATTGGAACTACCATCCAGACTGGCCCTTCAGGTTGGAGGTTGGACCAAACGCTGACAACGTCTCCCCAGGAGCCCAGATTACAGCTTCGGATTGGACGGATCAAACGGCAACGACTACGACAATGTAAAATAGACTCTTCTTTTGGATCTTGAAATGTGCGTTCACTCCATCGAACGGGTGCACTGCGGGAACTTCTTCAGGAGATGTCTCGCAACATCAGCATCCTCACTCTCCAAGAAACGAAATGGCTCGGAAACGACGTTAACGATTGCAGAGCATGCAGACCTCACACGATTTTTACCAGCGGCGAGAAGCAAGGAAGCAGAGAATTTGGTGTCGCCTTTGTGGTAGATAGTGCGTTCAAACAACTCGTAACGAAATTTTTACCGATCAACGAACGAATCTGCTTAATCCGCTTCAAGTTGAAGTTCTTCAGTGTTTGGTTTATCAACTGCCATGCTCCTACAGAGGAGAACGATGATGTCATTATGTTGCTCTCCAATGACATGAAAATTCTAATAGGAGACTTCAATGGTAAAATTGGCAACGAACTGTTTCATAGGGGCGTAACAGGAGGGCATATCCACCATAATGAAACGAAGGACAATGGGGATTTATTTACCTCGCCAGCAGTAAGAACCTAGTCATAAGCTCCACCTGCTTCCCGCATAGAAATATTCACAAAATGACGTGGGCATTACTAGATGCTTGATGGTTGCCTGCTTGAGATTGTGTACAGCAGCTATCCGACGACCACAAATTCTTCAAATGAAGCGCAAGCGTAATGTGGATAAACTCAGAGATCCCAACAAAAAACGCGAATACGCCACTATTCTACGCGAAAAGTCATCCACATTAGGTGAAAATGAAATGCGCACACTGGACGCCAATTGGGAGGCAACCAGAAACACTTTTCTAACTAGTGCTGAAGAATCTGTGGGATATGTGCAAAGCGGTGAGAAACCCTGGATGTTGCAGGACACATGGGACAAGGTTGGCAATAGGAAAAAAGCCAAATTGGCAATCATCTCTCAACCCGATGTCAACCAACGAACGCCCGACTTGAGGCAGAACTACCGCGATGCTCATATACAGCTTAAAAAGGCTGCTAGACGCGACAAGAGAAAGGCCATTGAAGATCTGGCAAACAAGGCAGAATCTGCGGCTTACCTTGGGGATATGGGTTCACTATTTAAAATCATGAAACAGTTGACGAACAGGAATTTCACCGCCAACCACCTGGTGAGAGATGTCAACGGAACTCTCCTTAATATGAGTGAACACCAGTTGCGACGATGGAAGGAATACTTCTCTGATATTTTAAACATCTTGTCAGAGGAAGATATTCCGGAAACAGAACAACTTCCAAACATCCAACCGCAACAATCCTCTATTAGGGACGATCCCCCAGATAAGGAAGAGATAGTTTCCGCCATTCGGTCAATGGCGGGAAGGAAAGCTCCAGGTATAGACGGACTACCAACCGAACTCCTCAAAGCGGACCCGGAAATAACAGCCGATATACTCCTCCCACTCTTCACTAAGGTGTGGAATGAAGGAAGATATCCGACTGAATGGAAGGAGGGCATCATTGTGAAAATTCCGAAGAAGGGCGACCTTCGGGATTGTGGCAATTGGCGTGGTATATGTCTACTTACTGCCGTATCAAAAAATATGGCTAAGGTAATTCTCAATAGGATCAGTGATGTCGTCGAGAGCACTCTCGAAGTATATCAGGCTGGATTCCGTAAAGGATCGTCTTGTACCGACCACACAAATACCCTACGGATAATATTAGAGCAGTCAGCCGAAATGGGTTCGCCACTACATCTCATGTTTGTGGACTTCGAGAAGGCTTTCGACAGCGTTAAGCGAGATTACATATGGAATGCTTTGCGTAGGAGAGGTATTCCAGATAAGGTCATAGCTATGATTAAAGAATCCTACGAAGATGCAAGGTGTCGCGTCTTGCATAGAGGAGAGATGTGTCCGAGAGTTTCCCTGTGCGAACGGGTGTCAGACAAGGCTGCATATTATCACCAACCCTGTTTCTGGTGGTAATAAATGACATGTTGAAAGCTGCACTGGAAGGTGGGGAAGGTAAAGGTCTTCAATGGAGACTATTTAACATCTTAAGTCACCTTGATTATGCTGATGACGTGTGTTTGCTTGCACATACCCGTTCGGACTTAGAGTCAAATGTTCGCTCGTTGCATTCTTAATGCAAAGAGGCGGGACTGAAAATAAATGTGCGTAAAACCAAGTACATGCACATGGGTTCGAACGCAAGCACACCAATTGTTCTTAATGGACAGGATGTGGAAGAGGTGCAAGATTTTTGCTATCTCGGAAGCATTGTCAGCATGGACGGTGGAGCCGAAAAGGATGTTGATGCTCGGCTAAATAAAGCTCGTCAGGCCTTCGGTATCCTTTCCCCCTTCTGGAGGTTAAGAGAGATCTCCCTTCGCACGGAGCTGCGAGTTTTTGACGCATGCGTCAAATCCGTGTTGTTATATGGTTGTACTACGCGGAAAGTGACCGTTCGACTTACCAAGAAACTACAGACTTTCGTAAACCAATGCCTCCGGCGCATTTTAGGAATATTCTGGCCAGAAGTAATCTCCAACGACGAACTTTGGAGTACAACTCGCCAGACTAAAATAGGTATTGAGATTCAACGGCGAAAGTGGCAGTGGATCGGTCATACTTTGAGGAAACCAGAGCAAAATATCGCAAAACAGGCTCTGGATTATAACTCTCAAGAAAGGCGTCGGGTTGGACGACCATGTAACACATGGAAGCGAGCAGTTGAGCAGGAGGCCAGAGGAATAAACAAGTCCTGGCAACAGCTTAAAGCCGATGCTCAGGATCGCGCCTTGTGGAAGAGAGTTGTTTCTGTCGTATGCCCCTATAGGGGGTCTTAACAGGAATTTGATTGATTGATTACTAGATGCGCACACCTTCAATCAAATTGACTACGTTCGCATCGAAAAAAGGTCTGCCTCGACAATTCTAGATGTAAGAATTCTACATGGCGCGAACTGTGACCATTTACTTGTTCGAGCTGTCGCTTAGCTAACAAGGGCCATACTAAAAGGAGCTAAGCTCCTAAGCTCAATGTACAAAAACTGAAGGACGACACAACGAAAGTGATATATATATGACCGCAATCAAAGCACACATTGAGGCATAACCTAAGGCTTAGCCTGAGGAAAGTATTGACCAAATGTAGCGGAACATTAAGGATGGTATTCATCGCGCAGCTGAAAATACTTTAGGACATTCATTAATTACTTCCAACAAGACAACGACCCTAAGCACACTGCGGAGGTAGTATGACTCTGGTTACTGTATAATGCCCAAAATCAGCTTCATACACCGCCCCAATCTCCTAACCTTAATCCAATAGAGCATTTGTGGCATCACTTGGAACAAAGGATTCGAGCGCACACAATAACGTGTCGAAGGTAATGCTCAAGGAAGTCCTGATCCAGGAGTGGAATTCAATAACCCCAGAGTTCACTAAGGAGCTGGTAGATTCCATGCAAAAACGGTTGTGGGAAGTAATAAAGATACGAGGATATCCCAAAAGCTATTAACGAAGAAAAACAATTGTTTTATTTTGAAAAGAAATATTTGTACGCAGACTTTTTATTGTTGCAATTTAGGATTTGTTTTCGTTTTTTAATTTTAATATTTTTATGGAGTACAATATTCATCATTTTTGTTTTGTTTTATGTTTGTAATAAAGCCATGAAAAAGAAGAAAAAAAAATATTATGAAATAAATTACTTAAAACGATGTTTTTTTTATAGATATGTTGGATGTGTTGAGTGTGTACGCAGACTTTTTCTGCCGAGTGTATATGGTTCAATCATTGAATGACGACTTGGCTAAAATTCTTAGTTTTCTTGTGTCCCACAAACGTGACTCTAACCTTGGTCCAATCACCTTCGGAGGCCTGCCATTAACCAACTCTTTAACTTATTTTGGAATCATATATTTAACATTGCCAAGGAAGTATCTAAATGTTTGGGCTACCTAAAACGTTGTAAAAACTCCTTCACCGCTTCTAGGTTACTGACAATTTATAAGGCCTATATTAGAACACGTCTTGAATTAAATTGGGCGGGACCTGCAAAAATATCTCTCTCCTATTTGCGTAGTATCCAGTCTCAGACCATTAAAATTATAGGAGATCCTGACATCACTCCATCGCTCGATTCACTCGAGCATAAACGAATTATAAGCTCCCTAACCCTTCTGTATCGCTACTACAATGGAGATTGTTCATGCGAAATCTCTAAACACTTACCTCCACGTAAGCCTTTATCCCGTAATACTCGAGCTGATTCACGCGCTCAAAAGTATTCTCTCAACCCTACCTTCGATCGCACTGTCAAATTTTGTATTTCGTTTTTAAACCGGACTGTTCGAATATGGAACTCGCTGCCTAACTCAGTATTCCCGCATGACTACAACATTCAACAATTCAAAAGAAATATTCATAGCCACTTCCGTCTTTATCCCCTTAATTCCCAAAAACCAATATCCTTCCCCCTCACCGGAGCTATGCTTCAGTACAAAAGGGCAAGCCCTCTAGTTCCGGTGTCACATAAAAAACATAAAAGAATTATGATTGGGCGTAAAGTTTATACTTTTTCTAGTTTTAATGGAAATCGATATAATGCACTTAACAAAAATTATACATTTGTATGGGAGGGGGTAGAAGGAGTGTACGGATCAAAACACATTTTTTTCTCGTTATTGATATTTCTATTTTTTTACTTTAATATCAAGTTAATAGCTTTAACAGTTTCGAAGAAAAATAATTTAATTTAAATTTCAAAATTTCGTGAAATTTGTATGGGAGGGGGTAGAAGGAGTGAGGTGAAGTTGATAATTTTTTTCAATTCTGATTGGAATTATATTAAAATTAATTTTGGCAAAAATTCGTTTTTATAACTTTGCTAGTTTCAATGAAAATCGAAAAACTGCATTTTTCAAAATTATGCATTTGTATGGAAGGGGGTAGAAGGAGTGACGGGATCGGATCAATATTCCGTCATATTAATGACATCTACATCATAATACTTTGACCCAAATTTCAAATCGATTGCTTAAAAAGTTTCAAAGAAAAATCAATTTCTGAAAATTTCGGAATTTCGTGAAATTTGTGTGGGAGGGGGTAGGGGTAGAAGGACGAACTTAAAGTTTCTTTTTTGCTAAAAATGACACACAACAAATTTCAGCACGATAGCTCAAAGCGTTCGAGAGTTATGCTGTAGACAGACGGACAGACAGCAACTCGGAATTGAAATTTTTGAGCGACAACAAATATTTCTGTACCCTTGGCGGCTCTGTGCGAGCATTATTTCTTAGCGTTACAAACGGTAAGTCAAACACAATATACTCTCAGATTTCATCTAGAGTATAAAAAGTTCAACGCAAGGGAAGCCAAGAAAGCGATGAGAGGACTCAGTTTACGCAGATTGCAGATCGCTTCTCGATTTTTTAACCTGGAGGACGCGGTCGTTGGACCAAGACATCTGGAGGAGGTGCATCCGAGAGGCCAAGGTTCGATATGGGCTGTAGCGCCATTGCATCATCATTATCAGATTAAACGAACTTACATCTCCACCATGGCAAGTTGATATTTCCTATCGGAATTCGTATCAATATTAAATTCGAATAGTCAACTGTTCTTGTTATTTTTTACTGTACCATAATAAAATACTTAAATCAGATTTTGATATTGGATATTTTCTTATGCCTGGTAGCTTTTTTATCATTGCTTCGACTTGATAATCTGTAAGTAGCCGGATGAGGTAAGTAACCGCCTATTCCCAGATCAGTCACAGAGATAATAAATCGATAATAAGCCGATTTCATTTGCCATTTCTATATTATTAATTTATTAATCAATACCGAACATAAGACAATTTTATAACGAATTGATATGTCTTCTATTTCGAGGAATCTTCCCCATAACCAAGAACAATTGAAATACCAACCCCGAACATAATGACCCCATTTACGATAACTACACAGAACAAATATAAACATAAAATTTAGCCCAACCCATCAACATAAATACTTTCAAAACGCTGGAAAATATAAAGTTTTACTAAAACTGCTTCGTTTCCTTTTTCCGCTCAAATAACAACAATTATTTGGGATAATAACAGAGTCACACACACTACCTACCCTTAAATATCGTCGCCGAGAGCACACTAATCGCAAAATTACAGATAACTGAACCAACAAAATATAACAACCACGCAGCAACAAGGGTAATTGCATGTCTTCTCAAACAGAAAGAAATGTATTATACACGATGTATGTACACGCGGAAAACTTAGGGAGTGGCTGCCTAATTGGTGCTGAGTTGGCCTAAAAAAAAATTTTAATATAAATCCACCGATAAAGAATCTCCAAGCCCTTTAAATTTTTGATGATTAGATATATAGAACTAAAGCAATTGGGGGTAACATAATTACCTCATGTTGGGCTTTATGAAGCGTGCAGCCCCCAAGGAAGTCCAAAGAGCGCGCAACATATACGCGACGGTACGAAAGAGGCTACGGTTCCAGGGCACATACATTAGAAAGGAAGGTCCGGATGGCCTAGGAAGCCAGCTCACACAATTTCCTCCCCAAATTTCCAATTGTTCAGCTCACATCATGGCCACGCTATAACCACGATTCTGGCAAGCTTCCGCCACCCTCGTTTTAGAAGCCGATTCTATGTGTACAATTGCGGAAGACTCCAACAATATTTCCTTTAACGCTCTCTAGAGCCGGCGGCACAATATGTCTCATAAATTCTCTCGTCCATGATGTCCATGTTCGGTACGACTCCTGATTATTCCTCGAAAAAAACAAAAACGGATACGTTTCCTTTTGTACAAATAACAGCCCCCCAAAGGATTTCAATGATGATATTTCACCCATCCCTCTTCCGCTTTTCTCCGATTTTTGGATATCGAGATACCAATTATAAATCTGTAGGAAGAAAAGAGATCGAGCCGTAAGATCGAATCATTTTTTTATCGCGCTTCTCTGAACACGAAACGAGTTTCAGAAACGCAAAATTGACTTCAAGGAATCGAATCGTGAAGAGAATAGGCAGCGCAGGAGCATGCCTTCTTGTAATAGAGGATGTGAGTGGCAGCGAGGCAGCTACAACCGATTCAAGAACACCATAAAAATTGCAAATTAGCTGCCAAAAAAAAAAGCCATTTCGAAATATTCGTTCAGTTTTCTTTCCGAAATATGAGCGACTTTCAGACAAAAAAAAATGTTTTTTTCTTTTAAGAATACAACAGAGATTCAGAGATGGAGACATTTCATTTTGTGAGGGAGGGGTTGGGGGAGGCGGAAGCAACTTATTGCCGCTTTTTCTTCCTGCAAAATCGCAATCTTTGAAAACTTTAAGAAAAAAAATTTTCTTTAAAAATAGACCTTTGCATTATGATATTTTATTTATAGTAATTTTAGTCAAGCTGCAAAAGATTCAGTGAAATCAGATACGAAAGCATTACATGGTTTGTTTGACGCGTTATTAATTTTTTTTTTATTGTGCAGTGTATGGAAAATTGCGTTGTATTTTAAGAGAATTGAAATAAGAAATAAAGTTTTCCTTTTTTTTGTTCTTAATAAATTGTTTGTTTTGTGATTGGATCGTTTATGGATTTAGATAAGTAGAGATATCAATAGGTGGGTATAGGTTAGTACGTTTTGGTCTACGATGCGAAGGTCTAAGTTCCCAGTCGCAGCGTGGGTATAACTGGGCCATTTAATTCTGTGAACATTAAAATTGGCAAATAGGGGGATGTGTGATGGAAGATGACTGTGTGCACTTAATGCTGAGACGGAGGTGATGTTCTTAATGCCTTCTTTACTTTGCGAAAGTTTGCAATAATTTAAAATGAATTTCTGACGTGTTTTATTAAAATGAGCCCCCAAGGAAGTCTAAAGAGCGCGCAAAATATATGCGAAGGTGCGAGAGAGGCTACGGTTCCGGGGCACATACATTAGAAAGATCCGGATGGCCTAGGAAGCCAGCTCACACAATTTCCTCCCCAAATTTCCAATTGTTCAGCTCACATCATAGCAATGCTATAACCACGATTCTGGCAAGCTTCCGCCACCCTTGTTTTAGAAGCCGATTTTATGTGTACGATTGCGGAAGACTCCAACAATATTTCCTTCACACTTTGATGAAACCAGAGCGAAAAGTCGCCAAACAGGCTCTGGATTATAATCCTCAAGGAAGACGGTGGGCTGGCCGAGCATGCAGCACATGAAAACGAGTAGTTAAGCAGGAGGAGGAGAGGAATAAAGAAGTCCTGGCAACAGCTAAAGGCCGATACTCAGGATCGCGCCTTGTGGAAGAGAGTTGTATCTGTCCTATGCCCCTGTGGGGGTCTTAACAGATATATATCTAATAGGTTGTTGCAGATGAAATGGCGACTTTCGCGATGAAGTGAAGTTAGTTGCGATTTTCATGTCTCAAACCGCCGCCAGGTGACTCTGGTAGTAATGAATATTGAAGTACAAATACTCTTACTTTTGCTTATGGAGTCATTTCAGTTTTGGACTTCATTGAAATCGGAGAGAAAAAAAAATAAAAAAAAAACATGGAGTTGAGTCAAAAACGGTTACCATTTTTTACGAGGCAACCAAAAACATCAACAGGGCATTTGGAGCTGACACAGTAAGCGAACGAACTACACGGCGATGGTTCGAAAAATTTCGATCAGGAGATATGACCCTTCAAAGTGAGCCATATGGTCACCCAGGACCATCGATAGACAACGACGAGCTGAGTTAACTAGAGGAGTCTGACTCACGTCAAACTGTTAGGGACATTGTCGAGAAACGGGGCGTACACTATTCGATAGTTTCCAGGCCCTTGCACCAGCTTGGAAAAGTCAAAAAGCTTGATGAGTGGGTGCCGCATAAGCTTACTGAGCAAAAACGGCCTCATGTATCAAGAATAACGGTCAAAAAATTAAACGAGTTGCAGTATGAGACTCTATTCACCAGACCTCTCGCCAACCGATTACCACTTTTTTAAAAATTTGGATCATTTTTTGGCGGAGAAACAATTTAACAATGAAGCAGCCATCAAAAATGCCTTCTAGGAATTTTTTCAGTCTAGAAAGTTGGACTTCTACGAAACTGGAATTAATGCACTTGTATCTCGTTGTGAGAAGTGTATTGCATCTGCTGCTACCTATTAATAATAAAATTAAGTTTTATAAGAGTTAAAGTTGTTTGAAATTTCACTAGCAAAGTCGCTATTTCATCTGCAACAACCTAATATCTTTATTAAAATGATCAATAAACGTGCAAATAATCCAGGAAGAACCTACGGCAGGTGATAATATATTGTTTACTTCCTATTTCTTGAGATTTACTTTTCTTATATGCAAACATATTGGGCCTGGGAAAAAGTTCGTGACGTTTTTTTAGTCAAATTCAAATAGTTTTTTAAAAAGTCTTGCCATTTTTCGGGTAGAGCCATCGGTGAGGAACTTTTGTGGTTTCTGACTGAAAAACTGTTTTGACAGGCTTCTTTTGAAACGAACTTAATTCAGAGATCAGAACAAGTGATATTCAAAGGGTGCTATGTCTGGACTATACCGGTGGATGCATCAAAACTTCCCAACCAAGCTCTCGCAATTGTTAACAGGTCATCAAGGAAGTGTGTGGTCGGGCGTTGCCATCATCATCAATGGCACGACACCCCAAATCGGGCCCTGGACTCCGAAGTCGGCGGCTCCAATCGTCTCGATGCAAAGATCGCGTTTTTCAGCTGCTAATTTTTAAGATGGCTTTGCTGTCTTCATCAATCTCCTATAGTTCGGGACCGGACGGGATTCCCAGTGCCATTTTGTATCACTGATGTCTTAAGTCTCCCTCTTTCATTGCTGTTTAACAAGTCCCTTGTGTTAGGCGCTTTTCCACACATCTGGAAAAAATCTTTTATTATACCTGTTCATAAAAAGGGTAGCACTGTTGACATTAAAAATTATAGACCTATTGCGAAGCTTTCAGCAATTGCTAAAGTTTTCGAATGCATTTTGACTGAAGTGATTTACTTTAATTTTAAATCTTCACTTTCTGCAAAGCAACATTGGTTCCTTAAGGGACGATCAACTGTGACTAATCTTCTCTCCTTTACCAATTTCGTAAACCGCTGTATTGAAAATAAATCTCAAGTTGACTGTATATATACGGATTTCAGCAAGGCGTTTGATAAATTGTCTCATGAAATTCTACTTCTGAAATTGGATAAATTAGGATTTCCTCCTATACTACCACGCTGGCTTTGCTTATATTTGTCACATAGAACTCAATTAGTTATATTTAGATCTTGTTTTTCCCATGATATCATGTCTACGTCCGGTGTGCCACAAGGAAGTCATCTTGGGCCACTACTTTTTATTTTATTTGTAAATGACCTTTCCTTTGTTTTACCGAACACTAACTTACTTTTATATGCTGACGATATTAAAATTTTTAAAAAAATTGATATTGAATCTGACTGTTTATCTCTGCAACGTGATCTTGTTATCTTTCATGACTGGTGTGTTCGTAACAAGTTATTGTTAAATATTGATAAATGTAATGACTTATCCTTTTCTCGTAAACTTGCACTTATTTTAACCTCATGCACTTTAAATAATACAGCCCTTAACCGGGTTGATCATATTTGTGATCTTGGTATTACCTTTGATAGTAAGCTGAGCTTCACCTTGCACTATGACACTATAGTGAGTAAAGCTAATAAAATGCTTGGCTGCGTACGTCGTTATACTCGTGATTTCAGTGACCCTTACGTACTTAAATCCCTTTTTGTCTCATTGGTAAGACCTATTTTAGAGTATGCTTCCCCTGTTTGGTGTCCATATTATGCTGTCCATATTAATCGTATTGAAGGTGTTCAAAAGCGTTTTCTTCGTTTTTCCTTGCGGTTCCTTCCGTGGAATAACCCTGAATCTCTCCCACCTTATTCTGAGCGTTTGAAATTATTATGTTTAGATAATCTGTCCAGACGTCGAGAGGTTATCAATGTTTTGTTCGCTCATGGCTTACTCATCAATATTAGATGCTCCCGATCTGCTGTTACTTCTCAATGTCTGTGTACCTGCTAGATCTCTACGGTTTCATGACTTCTTTTATACTCTTCTCATAGAACTAATTATGGGCAAGGGGAACCTCTTGATGTTGTTTGTAGAGATTTCAACCGTTAATATGAGCTTATCGATTTTAATGTTAGTAAAAATTGTATAAAATCGGCCTTATCTAGTTTTGCTTCATAAATAATGTTTCATTTTATTATTTTTTTTTTTTATATTTTTAATGCTTTATTTGTTTGTAAGTAATTTTTCATTATTTTTCTCTATTATATTATTGTTATTCTTTCCATTATTTTATTTTAGTTATTGCAATTATTCATTAATTCTAATAATTTTATATTTTTTTTTTATGGTCAGTGGTATTTATAATCTGTCGACTATTGTATAGGTAAATAAATAAATAAACCGAGTCTTCCCATCGCTTGCGTGGTTTGCCTACTGGCCGGTTACCACATACCTTAAGAGCGCGTTTGGGGATTCTTCGGTCTTCCATTCGCTCTACATGGCCAGTTCACTGCATTTCACGTAACTTGATGAACATTGAAGCTTCTAGCTCGTCGTAGAGTTGATACAAATCATGGTTGTATCTTATTCGCGATTCCGTTCCTTCCTTCACAGGTCCCAAAATTCTTCGGATGGGTGAACTGCTTTTTCGGAAGTTAGCGTCAATGTCCACGTCTCGCTGCCATAACCGAGCACAGCTCGTATAATAGTTTTACCTATATATCCGCAGTTTATTGTTCCTGCGCACTTTCTTGAATTATTGGAAGTACCAAATAATACGTCTTATTTGCTAGTACTATCCGTCGTTTGCTTTCGTCGGTTTCATTGCCGTCCTTTGCTAGATTAGCCCCAAGATATGTGAAGTTGTCCATACTCTCCAAATTTTATTCCGCAATCGTTATGTGTTGTCTGATAGGCGTTCTCCTTCTTGTTTGCGTCATTACTTTTGTTTTGATTTCATTAATGCGCAACTCGACTTCTTTTGCGCCGGAGTCAAGATTGACAAATACCTCCTTAGCAATAGGAAAGGATCTTGCTAGGAAATTAATGTCGTCAGCGTATGCTACTAGTTGGGTGGACTTGAACATTAGTTCGACTGGGATTTTCCGGACGACATACTCTTGTGCCAAGTTGGAAAGCATCGGGGCTAGACAGGGATTTAGTTTTCATCACTGTGAGTCTTGTTAGTCGGACTAGTTTTGGGGGAATTCGAAAGTCGAGCATGATTTGGTACAGTACGCTCCTGTTGATACTGTCGTATGCTTTTTTAAAATCTACGAAAATTTGATGCACGTCTGTGTTATATTCCCGGCATTTCTCAAGCACCTGTTTCACCTGGTCTGTTCTAGATCATCCGGTTCTGAATCCTATACTCGTCGCAGCGCTACAGCCCCTTTCGGGCCTTGGCTTCCCGTAACCGAAGTCTCCATCGATCTCGGTCCAGTGACCGCGTTCTCCAATTTTTAAATCCGAGCAGCGATGAACAGTCTTCGTCAACAGAGTCGGACCAGCGTTTCCTGGGTTTTCCCACTGGCCTCCGGCCCTCCGATTTTCCCTCAAATACCTTTTTAGGTATTCGAGTTTCGTCCATCCTTTGTACATGGCCAGCCCATTGCAGCTTCCGCAGTCTGATGATAGTGAAAACCTCCGGTTCGTCGAATATATCATACAGCTCACTGTTGTATCTAATTCGCAATCGGTCACCATCACGTTTCGCTCCAATTATTCGTCTCAGGACCCGTCTTTCGAAAGCGTTTAACATATTTGCGGATGCTTGTGTAAGGGTCTATGTTTCGCATCCGTAGCAAAGCACAGGTCTTACTATTGATTTGTAGACTTGGAGTTTGGTCTTCCTGTGTACGCAGCTGGCCTTAAGAATAGCTAAGACTGAATAATACGTTTTATTTGCGAGGTGGATTCGTCTTTTTATTTCATTCGTTTCATTTCCACTCTTTGTCAATTTTGTGCCTAAATATATGAATTCGTCCACATTTTCCAAATTATATTCGTCAATTGTAATGTTTTGTCTATTGGGGGTCCTTTTCCTTGTTTGTGTCATTATTTTCGTTTTTGTTTCATTGATTTTCAAGCCAACTTCTTTTGCTGCTTGATCGAGGCTTAGTAGAATTTCTTTTGCGGATGTGAAAGAGCGTGATAATATGTTGATATCGTCCGCATAACCCACTATCTGGCTGGATTTATAAAGCAGCGTACCTCTTGTGTCAACGGGTAACTTTCTGATGACGTATTCTAAAGCTAGGTTAAAAAGCAGAGGGGCCAGCCCATCACCCTGTTTTAGTCCGACATTTGTGTCAAAGGCATCAGTTAGTTGGTTGTTGACTCTGACTTGTGATGTTGTTGATGTCATCGTCATTTTGAATCCTGTACACAGCAATGATATTCCTCTGTAATTCTCACAGCAGAGTTTGTCTGCTTTCTTGTAAATTGGACATATAATGCTTTTTCGCCAATCGTCGGGTATAATTTCCTCTGTTCAAATTTTGCATATCATGTTGTGTAGTATTTCAGGGACACAGTTTCACCCGTTTTTCAGAACTTCAACTGGTATTTCGTCTGTTTAGTTTTTGGTCACGTAAGGCTGTTTTGATTTCGGCAAGCGTGGGTAGTGTCGATGAAGATTCTTCTTCGTCAATTGAGGCCTCAAATGAGATGTCGTCTGGCGTGATTGGTGCTCAAGGGTTGAGAAGATGTTCAAAGTAGGAAGCCCATCTCCTTTTGATTACTTGCGTGTCGCTGGTGATGTTACCCTCTGCGTCTTTGCAGAGACTGGTTTTTGGCTTATATCCTTTTTCTGGGTCCTTTCTTATTGCGTATGCGTCCCGTGTTTTATTTTGTCTCATATCTTCATTCATTTTTTGAATCTTGTCATTATAATACTCTCTACTTGGATACACTTGGATAGATTGTGTGTGATCTCGTGTTCATGATTTCGTTACCGAGCTATTTCGTTTCTTGGATGGCAGTCATGTTGATGTTGTATTTTGCTACTTCTTCGAGGATCTCTTTCAGAGCGCCTGTCCTAAATAAGGATCGAACATTTCAAGATCCAAAAGAGTAGTCCATTTTTCGTTTGCGGGGTCGTTGCCGTTGAGTCCATGCTGTTTTTCAGGTCTCTGGGCTGTTTTTTTTTTTAGATGAAGAAATCTTCCGTCAATCTTCCGAAATAGAAATCGCAATGGCGATCGTGGATAAGCTGTTTATACTCGAGATATTGAAATATTTAGCGATTTAAATAAGTCTTCATCACTTTCGAGAGCAGTGCAGTAATGCCTATCGAGCGATATTTAGCGACGCTTTGCTTCCTTTCTTGGGAATTGGCTGAACATTCGCAACTTTCTACAATCGTGATCAGCATTCAGGAATGTAAGATAAAAGAAAACGATTGCAAAGAGGTTTTATTTATTTATTTATGCAAGAATTCATCAATATGTGATTACTTACAATTTATAATATAAAGATTACAGCAAAACATCAAAAAATCAAAAAACATATTTTTAACAAATCTGACTTCATCTGAGTAATAGTAAGATTAAAATCAATGTTGCTATAATTAACGTTAAAAGCCCGTGAAATGAAAGTTATCGGATCGAGCTGGCCGTAATTAGTTCGATGGAATGAAATGTCGAGAAGCACGTAGTCTCTCAAGGTTCGATAAGATATTTTAAAGGAGAGAGTTCCTAGCAAGGGTGGAGAGTCGATTTCACCTGAAATTAATTTAACTGCAAATGCGGCACTAAGAATAACTCGACTATCTTCGAGCGATATCAACGAAAGCAGTTGAAGTCGTTCTTGATGAGGAGGTAGACATATTGGATCTGACCAGGGAAAGCCCCTGAGAGCAAATCTTAAAAATCTTGGCTGTACAGACTCGATTCTTTTCTTATGAATATCGTAAAAAGGATTCCAAGCCGGGCAAGCATATTCAATAATTGAATGTACAATGGCACAGTAAAGTATCTTTGTAGTGTAAGGGTAATGAAAGTACTTACACCATCGTTGTACAAAGCCCCACATGGAATTAGCCTTGACAATAATAATGTCAACATGGTCATCGAAGGTAAATTTTTTCATAAAATAGTACACGTAAATCGCGTACTTTGCTTAATTTCTGTAAAGCAATCTCTCTAACACATAGATAAATCTAGAAGGATTATTTTTTCTGGAAAAAAGATGTCATGGTGCACTTTCCAACATTTAAAGGCATACATTTTAAGGTACACCAGTCAAAAAAATAGTTTTAAGTCATTTTGCGAAAGTAGATAATCGTTCATACAGGTGATAGTACGAAATATTTTCGCATCATCAGCATACGAAAGAATATTTGAATTGGATATGACCGAACGCACGTCATTAATAAATAAAATAAACAGAAGCGGACCAAGATGACTATCCTGAGGTACACCAGAAGTGTTTGGTATAATCGATGAGACAGCATCTCGAAATTGTACTTGTTGAGTGCGATTAGAAAGATAGGATTTGATCAAAGTAGTAAAAATATCAGGATATCCTAGGGAGCAAAGTTTGTGAACCATTATGTTATGATTTATTTTATCAAATGCTTTGCTAAAATCTGTACATAAACAGTCAACTTGTTTGCCTGCTTCAATCACTGGAATCACAAAATTTGAATATTCCAGCAGGTTTGTTGTTGTGGAACTACCGTTAGTGAACCCATGTTGGGTTGGACTAATTACTGACTTGCAATGAAAATACATTGACTATTATCTCGAACAATTTTGGAACACTAGAAAGTCTAGCCATAGATCGGTAATTACTTACGTCGTTCCTTTTACCTTTCTTAAACAGGGAAGTTATTGACGAGTATTTCCACAAACTTGGAAAAACCCCACAACGAAGAGATGCGTTAAATAAGGAACTAAGTGGAGATAAAAGTGCAGAGGAGCACCTTTTGAGCACAACAGACGGTATTTCATCTCGGCCGCTAATAAAACTCTCTGAGATGTTCATGATAAACTTCGATATAGTGGGCTCGTCAATAAAGAGATCCTTCATCTCTAGTGTAGTAGAGGAAAATTTTGTCAAGTATTGAAAATTCTTAAAATTAATATCAATCTGGAGAATCAAATGCAGCTCGAAAATTATCCCCAAAAAGTTGCTAACTATTTTAGGGTCGTCGCGAACTTCCCCATCAATAGACGGAGTCGCGGGAAAACCATCTGGTCGCCTTTTAGAATTGACGAAATTCCAGAACTGCTTAGGCTTGTCTTTAATTGTTTTTTTCATATTATCTAGATAACATTGATAGGCCGATTTTGACTCGGTAAGAAATAAATTGCGTAACTCAGAGTATCGCCTTTAGTCAGAATCAATCCTGGAGAGAGAACTTCTTCCATGCTTTAGTTTTAAATTTTTTTTAGATTTATTAAATCGTTGTCAAACCATGGACATTTTTTAAATGAACCCTTAATCGTAGCCGGCACCTACTGAGTGACACAACCAAAGAGAATATTGTAGAAATTATTAACAGCAGTTTCAATGTCTGTTTCGTTAAGTATGCACGACCAATCGCAATTTGAAATACAAAGTCAGCTTTACTGAAATTAAAACAATGAGAAGTATCAGTTTCAAAAATCTTAACGTCATCGACAGCAGCATTTAAAGAGTAAATAGCATGGAACGCCGGATGGCGTGCTGATTTTGGAGGGAAAGGTGAGTTGCATCTGTTGATCGTAAAGTATCTCATATCGAAGCAGAACACTAGGACACGAAATGTTCCGAATGAGTTAGGTATTGGATTTGACTGATGAAGATTTGTTGATACTATCCAAAAAAATTTGTATCTTGCCGTGGACAGAAAGAAAGAGCTGGCAGAAGGCAATCTTCACTGTCGGAAAGAGACGAAGTGACAAGAGGCATGTTGAAGTTACCAAACACAAGTAGCTCATCTCGGGATTACAAAAAGAGTACTGACATAATCAATTGCATTGCATACTGCTTCGTAAACATAAGGTGATAATGGTGGTATGTATAAAGTAATAATATATAATTTTTTGTCCTTAAGTGAGAGGACGACGCATAACATCTCAATATCAGCAACTTCAGTGATGACAACAACTTCAGTCGAAAATTGACTTCGAACCGCACAGAGCACTCCACCACCAACGTTGGCATCCAAAAATTCAAGATGACGATCACATCGAAAAATTTGATTATTAGAGTCAAGCAGTTCAGCATCTTGAAAACTACCACAGAGCCATATTTTGGTGAGAAAAATTACGTCAAAGCAGGAAACAACAGCAGCGATGTAAAGTTGACGGGTTTCAGTTCGCAAACTAATTACGTTGGCGTAGTGTATTGAGATGAAGCTATCCCGTATTATGGCTTAGTGTCCAAACAACGTAGTGATGAATGTGTCGACTCTTAGGAATGAATTCTCTTACGACTGCTGAAGACGGCCAACAGTTGGAAGTGGGAACCGTAACGGAACAAAAACTCGGCAAGACAACTCGAAATGAAGACACCAGAGGTGGACCACGATGATTAGCTGAGATTAATTTTTTACATGAAATAACGTTTTCAGGTATTCAAATATTATCATGATTAAGGATACTCATGATGTTGGTAGGAACATCCATTTCAGAAGCATCTGGGTCTAGCCGTGACACAAAAAGAACTTTTAACGCCTTTAATACGTAGGCCGCTATTTAAGTTTTGAGCCTAACCTATACGCAGTGTTGATAGGCGCCATCTGACGTTTCAAATGAAAAGTATGATCTTTTCAATCATAACGTCTTCAGAGCGTTTTGACATTGGAGCATAACTTCTGTTGTTTACAGTCTGTTCAAAATTTTGTCTCAGCGAAAAAATGGAATTATCTCGGGAACATTTTCGTGCGATGATTTTTTACGATTTTCGACGTGGATTATCACGACGGGAGTGCATTGATCAATTCACTTCGACTTTTGGTGATGAAGCCCCATCCGTGGCCACTGTGAAACGCTGGTACAACGAATTTGATCGTGGCCGTAGTTCGATCAGGGACGAAAATCGTGCAGGTCGTCCAAAATCAGCTGTTGTGCCAGAAAACATTGCTGCTGTTCGCGAACTAATATTGGAAGATCGTCATGTGACCTATCGGGAGATTGAGGCATCCGTGGGCATATGACGACCATCAACAAGATTTTGCATAAACATTTAGCTGTGAAGAAAATTTGTTCACGTTGGATCCCACATAAATTGAGACAAGATCAAAAAGATGCTCGTGTCAAGTTGTGCAAGGAAATGATCAAAAAATACAATCGCGGTGCGTCAACGGCTGTTTATAGCATCTACACAGGTGACGAATCTTGGATCTATGCATATGAGCCTGAAACAAAAACGCCAATCCACCACCGTATGGGTCTTCCACGACGAGCCAAATCCGACAAAAGTTGTTCGTGCGCGGAGCACTTCGAAGCAAATGATCGCCTGTTTCTTCGGAATAACTGGACATGTGGCAACCGTACCGTTAGAGGAACGAAGAACCGTTAATTCTGAATGGTACACAACCATTTGTTTGCCAAAAGTGTTTGGCGAAATACGAAAAAGGAAGCGGCAACGAAGGATCATTCTTCATCATGACAATGCGAGCTCTCACACATCGGCTGCAACAACCGCCTATTTGACTGGTCAAAACGTCGAATTGATGGGTCATCCTCCGTATAGCCCTGATTTGTCACCTAATGACTTCTTTTTATTCCCGAATATCAAGAATAAATTCCGCGGTCAACGTTTTTCGAGGCCTGAAGAAGCCGTTGATGCATTCGAAAACCATGTTTTGGAGGTACCTCAATCGGAGTGGAAAAAGTGTTACGAAGATTGGTTTAAGCGAATGCAAAAGTGTATCTTTCATCATGGAGACTACTTTGAAAAACAATAAAGTCATTTCCAATAAGAAATTACTGTCGTTTGATTATTAGGCTCAAAACTTAAATAGCGGCCTACGTATGCATAGTACATCACGAGATCTACCAGGATTCGGTAGAATAGTTGAAGCCGAAGAGATGGTATCTGTAGAAGTTGGTGGTAAAGTCCTTTATCTGAACACGTTCATCTCGTTTTTTGTGTTTGATGCTGGTTTTGTTGTTACTTGTCTTCTTTTTACTGATGCTCTTCCTTAGTGGTGGTGAATTAACAATCATACCCGTGGGGCCATCCGTCTGACTTGAAGTGCTAAGAACGTTATTCGATTTTTTTAGCTGGGAAGACCTCACAGAAAGAGACTTATCCGTACAGTCAGCAAGTAATTTTACAGCCTTTAAGTCTGCGTGCATTACCTCAAGTTTGTGCGTGAGAGCATTACTGGAAGAAGTTGGCACAGTTATCGAACTCCCTGTAAATCCAGTCGTAGAGTCACTATCTGGCACGCTACTAATGACTGTATTTAATTTGATATCAGCTTGCGCATATTTTTTGGTCAGTCTTGGCATATCATGTTGAATTAAACGGCAATAAGCGTGCAGTTTATCAAACTGCGCACCATATTCACGAAACTCGTCAATACAATCATTTAAAATAGATACGCTGCCTGATATTTTATTAACTTTGTTGCATATAAAGCCATAATCACTTTTCAAATCATCAAAAGCAGTGGTGGTTTGATAAATCCTCAAGACAGTCATTTTTAAAAGTTGTAAAATATGACAAGGTTTTATATCTACGCAATCGTTGCACGTAAATCTGCTTGCAGTTGTGAAGTTATGTGATGCTTTAGCAAGAGAAGAGAATTCCATATGGGTAATGAAGGAATTCCATCAGAGCCAGCGAACTAGCGAATATTGAACTTTTTCAGGATTTGGTTATGAGATGTAGCGGGAAGAAATTGATTACTTCAATAGATTCACAGCAACCTTAGATCCTCTGAGGTTGATCAAATATAACAATGTCGCCTTCATTCACGATGAACTTACAGTGCACGTACCGATTACAGTAATCTTGTCGGTATACTTGTGGTACCTAAGTAGCTCCTGTTTTCTCCACCAGATTTTGTTTACAAACTCCATGAATAAGTCATTCAGTTCTGTTTGGTTTGTTTGCACCATTCTTTGTCTTGATCGGAGTGCAACTTGAGACTCATTGTCGAACTCGTCATTTCTTTTGTTATTGTTTATATTCGGTTTGGTATTCGTCAGTGGTATTTGACCTTGACCAGATAATGATCACGAATATTTGCAGTTTACGCATCGACAAACAGTGAATCAGATTTTTTTTCTCAACTAAACCGCGGTCTATTTGACTGATAGTTCAAGCTGTCTAGCACTTCGTATTGTTTTAGAGATTGGGCTGGATCAACTCCTTCACGCATACTCTTGGAACATACCTCTTCGGAACAGCGAAAAGGATATGATTGCAATCTTACAGCTCCTCCGGTAATCCCAAAAACCGTTCTTACCGTTGTATTTTCATATTTTTATTCCGAAATTCAAAACAACTTTCGAAAATGATAAATACGTTAATTTTTAATTTTGAAATGTTGTATCAATATTTCTTCCCCAAGAAAAACAATTTTCGGGTTCAGCTTATGCGATCTCTAAACAAATCATGAACAGCTTGCCAGTCGCTTCCAAACTTTACACAGCTTCGACAAGCATTACGACGAAATCAAAAGACCGGAAGACTTAAGTCGAGAAGTCTCAACCGGTCATAATAATTACAAATTCGTTTCCGGTAGGCGAGAATGCTCGCTCAAATTGGCCCAACTCAAGGTGCTTCAGTCAACTGGAGAGGGCCGGCCGGGGTCGAAGCGCCGACCGACGATGCCAAATCCAAGTGGATGAAATGATGGACCCGGGGATAAGGACAGGAATGCGGGAAGCGTCTGCCTGACTTGGCCGATGATGACGGTGCTGTCGATCTCGCTCACAGCCTCCACCCAGCCCGGCCTTAAAAATAAACACACGAGAGGGCTATAAAAACTCGGCCCGGATCCGACGTTTTGCCTTGTTTTCAAAAATAAAAACAATCAAATGTGCAGCACAACGATTAAATTTAAGTCAACACCTCATAGCTGGCTGGCAGGTACGGGGGGCGCACTGTAGAAGTCTGGAGGAGGATTTCTCGCGCGTTCCAAGTGCTGCAGTGATGAGAAATGAAAGCGTTTCAAGATGTCTGGCCGGAAAATGCTAAGGAGTCTTGGAAAGGTGTTGACGAAGAGTTGTAAAAAAATGTGTAAATAGTCCGGTGAGCTCGAAAGCAGGGCGCCTTTACAGTCGTCTGGACTAGCAGACATCTTCCCACGAAGCACCACCACTCGCCTCCCGAGATTAAATCTTAAGCAACGAGTAACCTTGACACTTACATCTCGAATTCAATTACTCCGGCCAGCTCCGCACATTTAGCAGACTTCAATTTCCTGTCCGGACTGTCTGTCTGCCGGCGCTAGAACCACCACCGCCACCGTCGATGACCACAAAACACACGAAAATCTGCTGTCAGGGTGACATTTACACGGCGGTGGTGTCAAAATCACATCTTTCCCGACAACACAAAACCAAAACACTTTCTTTAGCGAGCACAACCTCACGACGGGCACCTTATTGGCATTTTCGTCAGGTGTAAACGTGGACAATTAAGCGATCACTTTCACAATTTCACGGGGAAAACGATTCGCTAGCGACGCGAAAAGACAACACAAAGCACGACGATTTCGGCGAAACAACACGGAGCACAAGGTTTACGACGCGACTTCCACGAGCACAAACCGACGACTACGAGAGAAATGTCACTCGATGACGGCCATTTCGGCACTGAACTGAAATTCCTGATTTTAGTGGAGACCGCGCGCAGCAATGAGGAAATTTTCTGGTAGTGGTGCCTGATGTGAGGCGGAAGTGAAATGTGTTGGTTCGCGGAACGAACTTGTGTGGAGTGATTTTACTTGATTATTCTATGTGATCGACTTGGGAAAATAAATGTATCACCCCCAAAATTTTTTTTTCGCGTGACATGACTAAAATAGCCGAAAAAACAGGCCCATTTTTGGGGTGTAAGAGTTAAGGAGGAGACGAGGGGAGCACTAAAACCGAAAACTAAGAATTCGAATATCTCAACCATGGTTTTATGGTCACTCTTCGAAAACGTGTAAGCAATCACATGATACCTGTGCGAAATGTACAGGATCGCACAGAGCAAGTGATTGTATTCAGACCACAGTCAAATGCAGTAGTTGTTTTTCCAAAAGGTCTGTCAATTGTATCCACAGAGTGCAGAATGTCCGGAATATCAAAAAGCTTTAAAGGTTGTGCGTAATAAAACTGACTATTTCTATATAAAATTATAAACATGGATAAATGCATGAAAATCTTATATGCTAATCTACGAAGCATCAGAAATAAAATGACAGAATTAGAAGCACACCTTTTGCAAAACAACGACATCCAGGTTTTAATATTCGCTGAAACATGGTTATACAACTCAGAACAGCAATATTTTAATCTGAAGGGTTTTACTGCTATACACAACTGCCGTGATTCTGGTCCAGGAGGGAGCACTGCTATTTATATTAGGAAAGATATCAAATTTCGAACTGTCCTGATTGATGATACTTACCATACAATAATAGTCGAGTTAATTAATGACAACTCACCATTAATGCTAGCAACTTTTTATGATCCACCTTCTGCATCAAAGGATCAATTTGTTGAATACCTTGATGCAATCTACTTAAAATATCCAAGGATTCTATCAGTGGCGGACATTAATATTGATATACCTGAGAACCTGACATCGCAAAACTATCATGAAATGCTAAATGTCAACAATATTGAGATTCTAAATCGGGTCTCTCCAACAAGATGCACGGAACAATCTGGCATATTACTAGACCATGTATCTACAAATTTTCAAAAAATTATTGCCAATCATAGCATCCAATACGATGACTGGCCAGAACTTGACCACAAAGTGCTGACACTGGCAATCAAGCATACTAAAAATGTAAAGATTAAAATGGAAAAAAGACACATCAAATTACTCGATATTGAAGCTTTTAAAACTGAGGCAAGCTTGAATATTAACAAAATAAATGATCTGTCAATAAAAACGATAATCAACGCTATTATAATAGCAAAAGAAAAAGCAACTAGACTCAAAACGAGACGTACGCGCAATTCTAATTGGATAACGGATGAGGTGTTATCTCAATAAGAAGCGTAGATTATACAAAAGAATGGTAAAAGACCCTTTAAATCAAATCTTAAGAGCAGAATACGCACGAATCAAAAATGAAACGACCTAAATGATACGGCTGACCAAAGAGAAGTTTTATAATTCTCGCTTTGCGTCGACAGCCGGTAATCCAAGGAAACTATGGACTCTTATCAAAGAGACTCTCGGTCAAAACGACAGCCAACCGGGAATCCATGAATTGGACATGAATCCAGGATTAACGACTGACCATACTGAAATTGGAAATCGGCTCAACGATCACTTTGTATCGATAGCAGACACCCTTGCGAAAGACTTAAAAAATTCTAATGGAGAGTATTATCCGAAATACAGTTGTCCGGTAACTGATAAAACCATGTTTCTATATCCCACCTGCACTAATGAAATAAGTACAATAATAGCAGAGCTTAAGAACAACATAGCTCCAGGCCCTGACGGAATAACAACAAATGACTTAAAAACTTTGGCATCGTTTATATCGTCGCCACTTTCTAAAGCGATTAACGCTCATATGGCTGATGGTACATTTCCTTCCTGCTTAAAGACATCATTGATCACTCCAGTGTTCAAAAGTGGATCCAATACAGACCCCAACAATTATAGGCCGATCGCTCTGACAAACTCTATCAGCAAAATCTTCGAAAAAGTGATCAACAAAAGAATCACATAAGCAAAAATGGTGGATTCGATCGGAATCAGTATGGATTTCAAGAAAAGAGCAACACTACATCAGCACTGATCGATGCGATGCAATTCATAAATAATGGTCTTGGCAAAGGCTTCTATGTTACGTCAGTCTTTGTAGATCTTAAGAAGGCATTTGACACGGTAGACCATAAAATATTGCTTCAAGGTCTAAATGAACTAGGTATAAGAGGAAAAGCTAATGATTTATTGAAAAATTATCTCCTAGGACGTACTTACATAACAAAAAATTTGGGCAAATTCAGTGATCCTAAAACCATTAACATTGAAATTCCGCAGGGTTCAATTCTTGGCCCTACTCTTTATCTACTTTACATCCACAACATACAGTACATAGGTCTAAGAGCGAAATATATAGTATATGCTGATGACACACTATTGCTCTACGAAGCAAAAAATCAGCCAGAATTGGAACTTCTTATCAACACTGACCTCAAGCTAGTTGAGAAGTGGCTGTTGGGCAATAGGTTAACCCTAAATACATCGATGACTAACTTCATGATATTTAAACAATCGAACAAAGATGATATTAATCTAAAATTCATCATAGATGGAATTGAATTATCTAGATCAAAACAAACCAAGTTTTTAGGATTAACGATCGATGAGAATCTAACACGGACTCCGCACATTAAAAACGTTCGCAAGAAAATAGCACCCATCACTGGAGTCCTTCGGTGCAACAATTTTCTACCAACACCAATAAAAGAAATTTTGTATAACTCGTTTATTCTATCCAATGTAACCTATGGAATTGTAATATGGACCCAAGCATCTATGTATAACATGGAAAGATAATCGAGGATTATGAATAAAAGCAACAAGGCCGTATATAATTTACCACATCTGACACCATCAGCAGATCTATACGTAACCTACAACAAGTTAAACCTGCAGCAAACATTAAACCTACAATTTAATAAATCAAGATCTAAAATCTTCAATAGTCATTACGTACAACTAAGATATTCACAATTACAATACACGGAATGCAACTTCGATAAGAAATCGAAATTGCACGACGAATCGTTTGAGGAAGGATCCCATCTACGAAGCAATTCGATACTACAACTCCTTGCCAATTTATATTCGACAGGCGAAGAACATCAAGTGTCTCAAGATTGCAGTAAAGAAGTTTATACAGCAATCGTGAATATATTTAACTTTATCTGTATTATTCACTATTTTCTTATATACGATCGCTTGATATTACGAAAATTTCCCTAATACCAGCTAGTATCTATCTAACTATCCATAGAATGTGGACAAATCCATTAAATTTATTTAATTTCTAATGTGATGGTTAATTGCAATGAACAGATGAACACCCGTAATACGGATTCGGGTGAACTTCATCGTTCATTGTAATGTAATCAACCCAACCTTTTCTTTTTTTTTTTTCATATTTTGTTTTTCTTATCTATTTATTTTATTCCTATAACTTATCTTAAAATTTTTTTTTTTTTGTTTTGCTTTTATTTTTTTCTTCTTATTTCGATTGTATATTCTTTTTACCATTATTTATTTATTTATTTTTTAATTATATTGTTTTAAGTAAGGTTTAGTTTATTTAAGATGGATTAAATTTAAATCATACATTTATATCTAAAATTGTTATTGAATTTATTAAATAAATTATTATTATTATGGTTCTAGCTAGGAAGGTGAAAATCAACATACACAGACGGACAAAAGTATTCGCCACTCGACGAATATCAACTTTAATTGTTCATAAAATTTTTCAGAAACATGTATACGTATAGGAGAATTCTTACGAAAATACTATCTCTGTATTTTCATTATTACATCTTATAAGGAGCAATGTTTCTTATTGTCTCCATTCCAAGAAAAAATCTAATAATTTAGTTTCGCTTGGACAAAAGTATTCGTCACTTGCATTCCTAATTAAAATTGCGGGAATTAACAAACAAAACCACACAAATTTACTACACTACGATCGTACGAATGGAGATATTTTTCAGTCTATGACACTTTTGCATAGTTTGACCGCGATGGCGTTTATGGGGTGTTTTCCGAATTTTAAAAGTAAAAATGGATCGAAAAGGGAAAGAAATCACTGTGGAGGAACGGGAAATAATTTTAAATTTGTTTAAGAACATGAAACCTTTCAAAGAGATTTGTCAAATAGTGAAACTCAATCGGATCACAGTTCGCGATATAATAAAGCGGTTTTCAAGCCGTAGTGATTTTCGAAATCTTAAAAGAAGTGGAAGACCTAGCAAACTTAATGCAAAAGATAAACGAGAAATCTCGAATTTTGTTAAAAAGGAACCAAAAACTAGTTCATCGAAAATCGCAGCAGCATTTAACAAAGATACAGGAATCGATGTATATCCTCGTACTATACGGAGAGTCCCACGAAGTGAAGGATACAATTCCCGATGTTGCAGAAAAAATCCCTTCATAAGAAATATTAATAGAATAAAGAGGTTAAAGTTTGCTAAAGAGTTTATTAACAAACCAACAAACTTCCAGAATGAAGCCATCTTCTCAGACGATGGAGAAAGTAGTGGAACTTCACTTAAGAACAGGGCCTAACAAAGTATGTCTTAATAAGAATAAGCATACATGCCAGAAAAGCAAATCAACAGAGTCAGCCCTTCACGATCTAGTTAGACAAATAAAACATTTCTTTGTCACTGTCCGTAAATCTCCAACAGCCATCTTCTTTGTTTAGGCTCTAGATTCTTCGCAGAACTAGTCGAGTTCAGAGGCGTCCAACATTCGATCCTGCTCCGGTTCGAAAGCCGAACCAAGTGGCTAGAACAAGAGGAGTGATTTCCATATAATTGATAGGGGAAGTACAATGTGCCCAACTAGATGGCCGCAGTGCGAGTTCTATGAAACCTAAACTTAAACCTAGACATGTCTGATCCGCTTTACGTGTACAGCCTGACGTTAAGTCGCAAGTTCACGGTTGTGTTTAGCAACACGGATTGTTTTTGTGATGACAATCATTAACGCCCCCGAAGGTAGCAGTCTATGCCAAATGAAAGTTTGGCATTCATATTGCTGGATGCGAGACCTATTTTATGGTCATGGCACCAGGTTGGAAAGAAAGGCAACTCTCTGCCCGCGATGTTTGGACGATAAACCACAGCCCCCACGATACTTCCCGAAGGACCATCTTCCATTGCCGGGGGTAGAAATAACCTTCCATGGGCTCCGCGATATCTGTGGTACCAGAAAAACCTCTGATCAGGTTTCGTGATTGGGACTGAAGCCGGAGTTATAGGTCTTAACTTCTCGGTTTCAAAACTTCTTGGTAAGGAAGCCACAATCCTCCAAGCTGAACTTATTAAAATGTTCTCAAAGCCCTAGCATCCACAAACACATCATCCTGGAAAAAAGGAAAAAAGTAACATTAATGTGGGTCCCAGGACATATGGAGATTGAGGGAACTAAAGAGGTAGACTGCATTACGAAAAATGGCGCAGAAACGAATTTTATTGGACCAGAGCCATTCTGTGGAAAACCAAAAGGACACTTCAACCTCATACTTAGAGAGTGGATTGAACAAGAGCATAGAATCTACTGGAATAGACTTTCAGGTTTATCAATCTCAAAGAAATTTATCCTACCACTAAAAAACAAAGTGGAGGATTATCTAAAATTCAGCAAAAATAATATGGGCCTTATGACGGGCCACAGTAGAGTAAACTGTCAACATAAAAATATGGGTCTAGCTGAAACCGACATCTGCCGCCTTTATCTCAAAGTCTCAGAAACGACAGAGCATGTCCTACGTTTCACTGCGAGGCTACTACCTGCAAGGAAAAGACTAAATCTTCTAGGGAATGGTTTCCTTACACTGATGAACTAGCCAACTTGGCTCCCTTAGACATACTTAGATTAGCCAAAGCCATAGAGTTGTGGTAGGGTAAAGGGGCAATAAACTCACAATAGGCCAAGAAGGTCGCAGTGCTCTCACGTGTTCCCCTAAATAAGATAAATGAAATACTAACTGGTCGAATATCTTTGAAACTTCTACCCTCTACCACACAAAATTATTTTTTCGACCATTTTTAAGAAATCAATTATCATCTAACTATTAAGAGCTATCAAATTGAAATTTTGGATAACAACTTTCAAAAATACTTGGAACGAAATCGTGTTTTGAGATCGCGCCTGCCCTTCTACCCCTCCCATTCAATAGTATGATTACGACTAATTTCAATAAATCAACTAATTAAAAGCTGCGAGCTTGAAATTTTGTACGAGCACCTTACAAATAAAACTGCATCACAAATTTTGCAATTCCCTTACCTCCTCTTCCCCCTCCCATACAAATGTTCGGTCTCGTGAATGTAAAATACACCGAATTTTGTGAAAATTCTATGCAACTTCGTCTATGAAACTGACATTCTATACAGAGAATATTGGACGTGATCAAGCAGTCAATTCAAAAATTATTAACATCCACCTACCCTTACTTACTATCAAACCTACCCCCTCCCCTCATAAAAACCCAAACTTTCATAAATAAACGAATGAAATATTGATTATATGTACTGGGGTTATTGATCGTATCCGCAATTAAGCGTTAAATTGACAACAGCTCTGCCCTAGAACCTTCTTTCGCTTAGTCTTCCCTAACCGCTCTAACCTGCTAATTCACTTTCCACGTATCCTCAACTTGTACCAAGAATAATAAAGTTGCGCCCCACAGTTTTTTTTTACCACTCACGGGACCGGGAGCCGGTAATTTTTATCCCTATGATTAGTTTAAGGAGGCTCTGGGGCTATGTAGCCATATTGGAGTCGTGGAAAAATTTAAATCTGTTAAAACTATCTTAACTTACTTAAATAATAGACGCTAATCTTATTTATTTTAATAACACGTGCAATATCGTGAATTCCGATGATTCCGGGATAAGCAAACTGCCAAAATGTCGCATAGGGAGGGGCACATAGCCAGAAGACGTGGTCGGCGTCATCGAATTGCTCGCAAATATCGCGCAAAGGGTTAGTTGTTATTCTGAAACGGGATTTGATCTCACGACCTTCGGCACAAGCACTTTTAAGAATATTTAAAGTAAATTTGCAGCAAAAGTTTCGAAATCCCTTCTGTCCTTCTACCCTTTCTATGCAAAAGTATGATTTCTACCAATTTCAATAAATCAACTAATAACCAACAAATTAAAAGCTACGATCTTGAAATTTGATACGAACATCTTAAAAGGTAAACAAAAGAAACTGCATTACACTCCCATACAAATGTATGGTTTCATGAATATAAGTAATATGTACCAAATTTCTTAGAATTTACTTCGTTTGTGGAACTAACATTTTATGGGGAGCATATTGGACGTACATAGGTCAATGAGTCCGTTGGATGACCCACAGATGGCACCTCTGTGGCCAAACCTGTAGGTTTCTCGTCCTTGCACTCATATAACTATTTATAAGAAGAAAAGACGAGTCTACGTTTTTACTTTATTTATAATTCACTAACAATATTTTATAACCACATGTCCTCGCTGGAAGAGTAGAATTGAGAATACAAAAACAGACAATCTGACGACGCTTTTATACTGCCGACCTGTCTGAATCGCTAAATTGCTGAATGGCTGAACTACTATGTCTTATTCGCTGACATGTTGTCTTGTTGGTGTCAACCGCTAAGGTTTTCTGTGGCGCTGCAGTCGCAGTGTTCCTACAAACCAATTACATTAACAGGGAGTACCAACTTTCAGAAGCGACGCGTCAAAATTTCATGACATTCTGATTCTTTGTTTACAAGCTACAGTACTCGAAGTGACGCTACTTTTGTTATTTTTAAAAACATAGAAAAATCCGAATTTCGTGAGTTGATAAAACATTGCTTTTTGATGGGAAAAACACCGTTGAAACAAGAGCATGGCTTGAAAAAGTGTTATTTAGAATCTGCTCCGTCGAGACAAATGGTTGAGAAGTGGTTTGCCGAGTTTAAATGTGGCCGTAGCTCGACTGAGGACTTGCCCCGCAGTGGAAGGCCAAATGAAGTTGTTACTCCAGAAAACATTGAAAGAGTCCACAAAATCGTTTTGGCCGATTGTAAAGTGAAGTTGCAAGAGTTAGCAGACACTCTAAAGATATCGAAAGACAGTGTGCACACAATTTTGTATGGGCGTTTGTCGATGCGGAAGCCTTTTTCTAGTGGGTGCCGCGTTTGCTCACAGTGGACCAAAAACAACAACGTGTCGACGATTCGGAGGCCTGTATGAAGCTGTTTCGATTTTTTGCGGTGGAATGTGACAATGGATGAAACTTGAATCCATAATTTCACACCAGAGTCAAATCGGTAGACATCCGAGTGGACAGCAGCGGGAGAACCGCGACTAAAGCGACCAAAAACTCAAAGATCGGCTGGCAAGGTAATGGCTTCAGTTTTTTGGGATGCACATGGTATATTATTCATAGACTACCTTGAGAAGGGAAAGAGCATCAATACCGATTATTATATACCATTACTCGAACGTTTGAAGCGAGAAATTGCTGCGAAACGGCCACACATGCAGAGGAAAAAATACTGTTTCATCAAGACAATGCTCCGTGTCACAAGTCGATCAAAATAATGGCAAAATTGCATGAATTGGGCTTCGAATTGCTTCCGCACCCACCGTATTCTCCAGATCTAGCCCCTAGCGACTACTGGCTCTTCGCAGACCTGAAAAAAATGCTTGCTGGCAAAAGATATGGCTAAAATGAAGAGGTAATTTCCGAGGCACTGAGGCACATTTTGAGTCGAAAGACAAGTTGTTCTACAAAATTGGTATCGAAAAGCTAGAGAGGCGTTGGACGGATTGTATCACTCTTGAAGGAAACTATGTCGAAGAATAAAGCAAAATAGACCGAAAAAACTGTATTTTCTTTGTTATCCTACGGATTTATTGACCGATGTGTTAATTCAAGCAATCAATCAAACAATTATTAAGTTCAACCCAATTCAGCAATCGCTTCTCTCCCTCCCATACAAATCTTGACGAAATATCAACTTGTCCCCAGAAAAATAAAGCTACGCCCCATTTGTTGGCAGAAATTTTCAAATGCCACCCATTTCTACCGGCTACTATTTCAGACGCATCTTTAATTTTTTCATATTCCGATGGTTTAGCTTAATGTATATAGTTCACGATATGAACAAATACACATACATTAAGCTATGCCTATACAGACGAGATATTAATTTTTATGTAATTTTCTTTACATACTTACTGATCCTGCCCTAACAAGTTTTTATTTTATAATTCCAGCAAAATGCCTGCATTTTGGATTCGGAAGTCAGGTGTCACAATTTTTGGAAATGCTAACCCTACACAAACCCCTGAAACCCAAATCGACAAATCACCCAAAATGAACTTTCTATTTGCAAGTGTTTGCGTGATATTGAGCACTGAGTGTACACGTATAGCCTACATAGAGATGGATTATTTTTGCTTTTTGGGCTAATTTAAGTTGTAGCCTATTGGGTAGGGTATTGGTCTACAATGCGGCAATCGGGAGTTTAAATCCCGGTCAAGGCATTACTTTAGCAGACAGCTTGTGTGGGTATATTTGGGTCACTTCAATTTACGAACATAACAATTCGTCCGAAGGACCGACAACCCCTCCACAATCTATACATATAAATATAATTGAAGTGTTTGTCTGTTATTTGGTTATAAATGGCTATAACTTAGTGTTTTGTTTTATTTGGACAATAACTAAGCAGAAACACTCGTTTTTAAAATTTTCCTCTGTTTGTCTGTCAGTCTTTCCGGCTTTCACGCTAAAACGGCTGAAAGGATTATAATGAAACTTTTACAGATTACTAGGTGTGCCTTGAGATGTAATCTGCGTTTGGTCTTATTTTAAAAACCCCTCGTCTTCTACCCCCCCCCCCCATACAAAATTACTCATTTTGTATGATATGTAATAATCAAATTATCTTAAGAACCATAGGAGTGAATAATTTGAAATTTAGACTATATTTTTTTTTACCATAAATCTTATTTTAATCCCCCCACTCCTTCCACCACCTCCCATACAAACTGCACTTTTTCATAAAATACTTTAAACGAATTAGCTCAGTACGTATAAAATTTATCGAGCTCAAATTTTGTACTAAATCCTTAATTAATATCGGGGATATGTAAACTAATTAGCTTCTTCCCTTCTACCACCTCTCATACAATGTGACACAATATTACATCTTTTCAAAAATTCGAAAGTTACTGATCTGAAATTTAAAATATATCAATTACATGATAATTCTAGTTGTTTCTTAAAAAATCACTAAAAACTTCCCACTCCTTCCACCACCTCCCATACAAACTGCATAATTTTATTAAAACCAATGCACTCATCTTCTCAGTATCTATTCAATTTTTGAAGCTTAAATTTGGTACAAAACATTTTTATAGCCACTCTAGCATGATGTGAAACATATTAGTTCAATGCTGTGACCCCTTCTACCACACCCCATACAAAATTTCTTAAGATCACAAAAATTTTGATTTCATCTAAAGTATCGTATGATCGGGCTTTACTTACATTCGTGTTTTTAAGCTTAATGTTATTTTATTTAGGCTTTTTTTTAATTAATATAAGCTACAAATATTCACATGATCTTAACGCTCTTCAATACGTATATGATCTCGAATCACGGGATTGATTTGATCACGAGCCTGTCTCATACAAATGCGAGTATCGTGGATTCATTCGTAATAATTCGTGGTTCTGATTCAAACAAAATACAAAGCATTGTGTTTAAAGAGCCAGCAAGCAGATTACATATCCCACATAATGTATTCCTAACTACTTCTCAAAAAATGCTTATTATTGCGATTTTTACGAGTACAAAGTCGCGGGGGATCGCTAGTAACAAATAAATGTGAAGGAACTTGTAGAATGGAAGTCAACTCCTGATTTGGGCTTTAGTGCTAAGAACAGAGTTACAAATAAGCCTATATGATATACTAGTGCTGCTACAATAAACGTATGTAAAATAACCAAGTAATAAATCATTTTCATTGATCTTATGACTCTACATAAAATTACGGAAACAACAACTTTAATTAAATTTGTCAGAACTAAAAGTTTATAATTTTCCATAGTACCTTTTTTCTTTTTTCGTAAAACTCTAATGAATTTTTGTTTTTCCGCATCATAAATTCTTCTTCCATGAAAACCATTTCCTCTTAGCAAAGTGTTAAGTTATGCTTCTTCAGGCGGTAAAGTTAGGCACTCCGTAAGCAAAAATCCTTTCGAAACTTCGGTCATCCCTAGTCGAACTATCCGAAGGAAATAATGTACAAAATAATACCATACATAAGTTGTGTACAAATGGATTCCAGAAGAGTCTAGACTCGACTTTGTTCGAACCACATTGTAGGAAAATTTACTTCTCGGATAAGTGGAAAGCGTGTAAAATGAGCGAAAAAAGAAAAATAACTACTCGGAGACAAAAAAAATTTGAAAACTATTTTTTTTTTAAATGACTTGACTATAAAACATTTAATTATGTCTTGGACTATTTTTAGAATATATATATTTCGTTGCAAAATGTTATAGATTTTGTGATAGGACAGCCGAATAGCTAGATTTCTCTTCAAATCGAGCCTTCGCCTCCTAGGGTTCTTCAACAGTTTTGATTCATTTTTAAATAGCCCTCCATCGGGCGCACCTCTGGTTAAACTGAAATCGACCGCACCCGACCTGAGACGCCACCTACATATCTTAGCTCTCTTCTACAACCATATTAATTGAAATTCAAAACACTTTTCGGGTAGCCATAACTAGAATCTAAGGAATGGAATTATACCAAATTGAAAATGAAGAACAAGTTTATTAAAAGTATCAATCTTACACTAAAATAATCAAAATAGGTAATTTTCCAGGAAGAGTTTTCAAAATAATTGGTACATCCCAGCTTAATAAAAGTAATCGAAATAAAAGAAAGACAGGCAGTCTCTACTGATGTGTGCTTATCCTTGCTTTCCGCAGCCGTAGTCAGAAACAGACGCTGAGGCTACCAAATCAGCAGCTGAAAGAAAGGTTTGACAAACTGTGTCTACTCCAGATTTGGCGTTATTGTTAATAAGCCCATCGAATTCCTATTGAGACCCCCTATAGGGGCATATGACAGAAACAATTCTCTTTCACAAGGCACGATCCTGAGCATCGGCCATTAGTTGTTGCCAGGACTTGTTTATTCCTCTGGCCTGATGCTCAACTGCTCGCTTCCATGAGGATTATAATCCAGAGCCTGTTTCTCTCTCTTAACCTCCAGAACGGGGAAATAATACCGACGGCCTGACGAGCTTTATTTAGCCAAGCCTCAATATCCTGTTCGGCTCCGTCGTCCATGTTGAAAATGCTTCCGAAAAAACAAAAAATTTGCACCTCTTCCACATCTTGTCCATTAAAAACAATCGGTGGGCTTGTGTTCGAACCCATGTGCATGTACTTGGTTTTATGCACATTTATTTTCAGTCCTGCCTTTTCTGTTATGCACGACCCAGCTGGACGAGTGAATACCAGATAATGTTAGATAATCTAACGGCCGACTCACGCGTTAAAGCTCCAGTGGTGATAAGCGGTAAGTATCGCAAAGCAGGAATGGGCTCCATCATAGACAATACCTTCATAAGCAACTCTCTTCTACGGAATACGAAATGGCGTCTTAACGAGTGTCATCAGGCAATTATATATTTTTTTTTTTTTGGTGGGTAGCACTACAGAATTGTTTCTGACTCTGGTTCTGAGCCTGACAACGATAATCCTATCCAAGATTGGCTCCCAGCTGATGGACTGTTTCTCGCTCGCGGTGTAAGGACGACCGCTACGCCATTTTTGGCTTCACTCTCTGGACAAGCGTACAGAATGGTGTTTTGGCTCGGGGTTCGTTCTTCTCCTGATCCTGTCCACCTGACTTCGCTGAAGATTTGAATGACCTGGCAATTTCGGCTTTTATGTGCAATGCACAAACACAGTCATGGAGGGAAGGAATGGAATTAGGAAGGTAGAAGAAGGGGGAGTGAGAACGACCGTAACGAGTGGAGAAGCTGGTATATTTTTCAGTTGTACTGGCGCTATTTGACAAGTATTTGCAGATGTATGGGGGACTGAATGATAGAAAGTGAACAGAAACCATCTACTGAGTATCTAGGCCTTGATATAAAACAAAGAAAAGCCGTACCAGGACCTAAATAAACAAGCTTAAAATGGAAAGATAAACTCTTCGACAGGGACACGTTCGAAGAAACACCAACTTCAGAAATCGAAGCGAAACAGCAAAGATCCTTGGGGAACAACTCCCACACACTATCCTCACAGCCTGCGATACAGCGATGCCCTGAAGGACAATTAGTGGAAAAGGTGCACCATGCTACTGGTGGAACGAAGAAATAAAGACGCTCAGGGCAAAGTGCTTGCAAGCCCGATGCAGAGTCCAACGACCAAAGGGAAGAGTAGTTTTTCAGGGTCGATTAAACTCACTTTCAAAGTGGCCAGATGAGACCTAAACAAGGCGATTAAACAGAGTAAGGCAATTTGTTTCAAAAATCTTTGTAACGAAGCGGATATAAATACTTGGATGGTGATGAAAAGGCTGATGGGTCATAGGTCCCCACAAATAATTTTTCCGATAATGCTAAGATTAATAGTAGAGCAGATACCTGTTCCCCCAAAGGCCAACTACTATGTGCAGCAAATCCAGAGAGACCAGCATAAAGTATATCCCTACAACTACGTCGGAGGAACTATTTGAGGCATGCGGGAAGATGGGAAACAACAAGGAACCTGGACCAGATGTCATCCCAAATATGGCAATAAAAGTTGCCGTTGAAAAGAGACCCGCCATCTTTATAGCAACTATACAAAAGTGTTTCGAGGAAGGAGTCTTTTGTAAATCATGGAAACTATAACATTTGTTACTTTTACCAAAAGGAAACAAGCCTCTTTGAGAACCATCGTCATATCGCCCAATATGTTTACTTGACACGTTGGGAAAGATCCTTGAACGAATTATAAGCAACAGACTGCTCGTACTAACAAAGGAGTAAGGAGCACTGTCAGACCACCAGTTCGGATTTAGGAAATCGCGTTCAACTGTTAACGCCATAAAAGTGGTAGTCGATACTGCAGCTGAGGCGATGCAAGTAGAAAGATGGCGATGGGGGACAAAGAAATATTGTGTAGTAGTGACACTGGACATTGAAAATGCCTTTAACTCGGCAGATTACTTACTTACTTACGATGGCGCTACAGCCCAAATTGGACTTTGGCCTTCTGAATACTTTGCCTCCATCCATCTCGTTTCAGTGAACGCGTCCTCCAGTTAGAAAATCTTAGCAGTGATGTGCTGTCTGCGTCAATCGAATCCTCACAGCGCTTCCGTGGTCTTCCGACCGGTCTTTGTCCATTGACTTTCCCTTTTAATGTGCGTTTGGGAATTCTTCCGTCCTTCATACGCTCCACATGACCAGCCCATTATAACTTCTTAAATTTTATGAGGGTTGACACTTCTGGATTGTCGAAGATGGCATACAATTCTCTCTTGTATCGTATTCTCCAGATCGAGCCTTCCCTCACAGGATACTTCTCAGGACCTTTCTTTCAAAGGTGTTGTGTGTGATCATTTTATATAGCTTAAGTTTTATTTCTCTGTGAACGTTTATGCTTTTAATTATTGCAAGTACCGTCTTGTTTGTCATCATTATCCTTCTTTTGATTCCGATGGGTTCGCCCCAGGTATATAAAGTTGTCTACGTTTTGTAGGTTATAGTCTCCTACTGTAATATTTTGTCTGATTGCCGTCTTTTTCCTAGTTAGTAGTCCAACTTCCTACCGAGTCAAGATTAACAAATACCTCCAGAGATCTTGCAAGGATATCTATATCGTCGGCATATGCTACGAGTTGTGTGGATTTGAAGCATAGTGTTCCCTTGGTGTCAACGGGAAGTTTCCGAACAAGATATTCGAGTGTCAAGTTGAAAGGCATTGGTGCTCACCTTGCTTAAGGCCGTTATCTATTTTAAAACTGGAGGTCAGACCGTTTTCTACTCTGACTCGTGACAAAGACTCAACAGATTGGTCGCTTATAAGCAGATCGTTAGCCAGGATGGATACTACTTGTTGAGAATAATCAAACTACTTCAACAACAGGAAGTAGAGGTACCAAACTGATGAGGGGGGGGGGGGGAAATACTACAACGTTACCGCGGAAGTTTCTCATCTGTACTAGGCCCTATCTTGTGGACAATTATGTACGATGTTGTTCTCCGACTATCGATGCAGGAAGGAGTAAAATACATAGGGTTCACTGACGACATAGCCGTTGTTACCGTAGCTAAGCACATCCACGAAATAGAGTCAACAACAAATGAAGGTGTATCAAATATTAGAGACTGACTAGAGTCCGCTGGTTTAGAATTAGCTGACCATAAGACGGAGGCTGTTCTAATAACAAGCCGAAAGAAAATTGGATACATGAACATTCAGGTCGACAGTCAAATCATTATATCCAAGGAAGTAATTAAATATCTAGGAGTTATGCTTGATAATAGATTAAAATTTAAAACATCGGTGGACCTGGATATGCCAGAAGGATTATACTTTCCAGAGTAGTCAGCTCGGTTCTCCTATACGCTGTTCCGGTTTGGACGGCGTTAGCGACAAACGAAACAAAGAAAAAGATGTTATCAACATAGACGCTCTGCGCAATAAGAGCAATCAACGGTTCCCGAACAATAACGGACGAAGCAGCCTGTGTCATGGCCGGAATAATCCCTATTGACAATCTCGCGAATGAGATGCTAAGGATCTACGAAAGGAGATCCTCGATCCAACAAGAGGCAGAAAAATAAAAGAAGAGGAAAAGGCAACATCAACAGCTATGTGGCAAGCGAGGTGGGATAGCGCTACAAAAGGCGGATGAACCTAATAAGCTAATCCTCGCGATTGAAGTCTGGACAAAGCGGGTGTATGGGGACTACAACTATCACATCGCGCATTTCTTACCAGGTCACGGCGGCTACCGCAAATACCTACATAGATTCGGAAACGATAACTCGCTTCCTTGTCCAAATTGCTCAGATTAAGAAGAAGACACAGAACATGCGGTTTTAAACTGCAGTTGCTTCGCAAAATGGAGAAATAATATGCCGAGCCCACCATTCATCATAGACTACATATATGATGAAATCAGAGGAAAATTGGATGGAAACTCGTAACGAATGTGCAAAAAGACCTTCGGAGAATCGAGAGCTAAAGCAACAGAAGGCACAGCATAAAATGCTTGCCAGCCCCGCGAAGTAATACCTAACGGCCGTCCCGCGGGGGGAGTGGTTGAAGTCTGTGTGTAGGGGTGTGGCTTAGCACGCAGGCACATATCGGCTGACAGTTCTCTGTAAGGATCAGGTACGTGAACCGTACGTGAACATTTGACTCTAAGTCCGAACGGCAAGCAAACACGCGTCATCAGCATAATCAGGGTATTTTAAGATGATAAATAGTCTCCACTGAAGATCTTTACCTTCCCCACCTTTCAGTACAGCTTTATTCATTTATTACCACTAATGATACAGCCTTGTCTGACACCCGCACAGGAAAGCTCTCCGACAGCTCTCCTTTATGTTAGACGCGACATCTTGCATCTTGGTAGGATTCTTTAATTATAGCTATAACCTTATCTGGAATACCTCTCCTGCGCAAGGCATCCCATATGTAATCTCGCTTGACGCTGTCGAAAGCCTTCTCGAAGTCCATAAACATGAGATGTAGTGGCGAACCCATTTCGACTGACTGCTCTAATATTATCCGTAGGGTATTTGTGTGGTCGGTACAAGACGACCCTTTACGGAATCCAGCCTGATAAACTTCGAAAGTGTTCTCCACAACAACACTAATCCTATTGAGAATTACCTTAATCATGATTTTCGATACGGCAGTAAGTGGACATATACCACGCCAATTGCCACAATCCCGAAGGTCGCCCTTCTTCGGAATTTTCACAATGACGCCCTTCTTCCATTCAGTCGGATATCTTCCTTCATTCCACACCTCAGTAAAGAGTGGGATGAGTATATAGGCTGTTATTTCCGGGTCCGCTTTAAGGAGTTCGGTTGGTAGTCCGTCTATACCTGGGGCTTTCCTTCCCGCCATTGACCGAATGGCGGAAACTATCTCTTCCTTATCTGGAGGATCGTCTCTAATAGAGGAATGTTGGGGTTGCATGTTTGGAAGTTGTTCTGTTTCTGGAATATCTTCCTCTGACAAGATGTTTAAAATATCAGAGAAGTATTCCTTTCATCGCCGCAAACAGATGTTTACTCATATTAAGAAGAGTTCCGTTGATATCTTTCACCAGGTAGTTGGCGGTGAAATTCCTGTTCGTCAACTATTTCATAATTTTAAATCATCATCATCAATGGCGCGACAGCCCAAATCGGGCCCTGGCCTCCAGAAGTCGTCGCCTCCAATCGTCTCGATCCAAAGACCGCGTCCTCCAGCTGCTAATTTTTAGAATGGCTTTGCTGTCTTCATTAACCGAGTCTTCCCATCGCTTGCGTGGTTTGCCTACTGGCCGGTTACCACTCGCTTTGCCTTTAAGAGCACGTTTGGGGATTCTTCCGTCTTCCATTCGCTCTACATGGCCAGCCCACTGCAGTTTACGTAACTTGATGAACGTTGAAGCTTCTGGCTCGTCGTAGAGTTGATACAACTCATGGTTGTATCTTATTCGCCATTCCGTTCCTTCCTTCACAGGTCCCAAAATTCTTCGGAGGACCTTTCTTTCGAATGCGTTAACTGCTTTTTCGGAAGTTCGCGTTAATGTCCACGTCTCGCTGCCATAACAGAGCACAGGTCGTATAATAGTTTTATAAATCCGCAGCTTATTGTTCCTGTGCACTTTCTTGGATTTCATTATTGGAAGTACCGAATAATACGTCTTATTTGCTAGTATTATCCGTCGTTTGATTTCGTCTGTTTCATTACCGTCCTTTGCTAGATTAGCCCCAAGATATATGAAGTTGTCCACACTCTCCAAATTATATTCCGCAATTGTTATGTTTTGTCTGATTGGCGTTCTCCTTCTTGTTTGCGTCATTACTTTTGTTTTGCTTTCATTAATGCGCAACCCGACTTCTTTTGCGGCGGAGTCAAGATTGACAAATACCTCCTTAGCACTAGGGAAGGATCTTGCTAGAATGTTAATGTCATCAGCGTATGCTACTAGTTGGGTGGACTTGAATAGTAGTGTCCCGTTGGTGTCGACTGGGATTTTTCGGACGACATACTCTAGTGCCAAGTTGAAAAGCATAGGGGCTAGACCATCTCCCTGCTTTAAACCACATTCCGTTCGAAAGCTGGTTGTGGAATCGGTTTGTATTCTCACTTGGGATTCAGTGTTCGTTGTTGTTGTTGTGAGTCTTGTTAGTCGGACTAGTTTTGGAGGAATTCCAAAGTCAAGCATGATTTGGTACAGTACGCTCCTGTCGATACTGTCGTATGCTTGTTTAAAATCTACGAATATTTGGTGCACGTCTGTGTTATATTCCCAGCATTTCTCTAGCACCTGTTTCACCGAGAATATCTGGTCTGTTGTAGATCGTCCGGTTCTGAATCCGCCTTGGTATTCGCCAATTATTTGATTAGTATAGGGCTTAAGACGACGTTCAATTATTTTTGTCAGTATTTTATAGGACGTGCACAACACAACACAATACCTCTGTAGTTCTCACAGCAGAGTTTGTCTCCTTTCTTGTAAATTGGACATATAGTGCTTTGTCGCCAGTCGTCGGGTATAATTTCCTCTGTCCAAATTTTGCATATCATGCTGTGCAGTATTTCAGCGACACAGTTTCCACCGTTTTTCAGAAGTTCAACTGGTATTTCGTTAATTCCCGGCGCTTTGTTTCGTTTTTGGTCACATAGGGCTGCTTTGATTTCAGGAAGCGTGGGTGGTGTCGATCATGGTTCATCTTCGTCAGTTGAGGCTTGAATTGAAATGTTGTCTGTCGTTATCGGTGCTACTGGGATGGGATTCAAAAGATGTTCGAAGTATGAAGCCCATCTCCTTTTGATTTCTTCTGTGTCGCTGATGATATTGCCCTCTGCGTCTTTGCAGAGACTAGTTTTTGGTTTATATCCCTTTTTCAAGTCTTTTACTATGGCGTATGCATCCCGCGTATTATTTTTTCTCATGTCGTCGTCCATTTTTTGTATCTTTTTTTTATTATGGTACTTCCTTTGTTTTCGTCTGCAGGTCTTTTTCGCATATCGCCTAAGCTCGTCATATCTTTCTTTTTTGGCTCGTGTTGGTCGTTCAGTAAAAATTTTGTAAGCTTCGTTCTTTTTATCTATTGCGTCGCGACATTCTTGGTCGAACCAATCATTACTTTTTCGCCGTGCTTGATATCCTAATACCTCTTCCGCGGAGGATTTGATGCCGTCTCGTATTTTCATCCACGCATTATCCACTGGCATATTTTGGATATTTTCATATATTGGTGTCAGGTGTTTATTACATGCTAGCATGTAAGCCTGCGCCACCGTTTCGTCGTTAAGCTTGTCGACATTGAATTTGCGAGCTCTACTCGTTTTCGAATACCCACGACAAGCTATTTTGCATCGATACTTAGCTCTGACTAGATAGTGATCAGAGTCACACTTCGCACCGCGGAGAGTTCGTACATCAAGTATGCTGGAAGCAGCCCTTTTCTCAATTAGAACGTGGTCTATTTGGTTGAAGGTGTGACCATCTGGTGATGCCCACGTTCGTTTGTGAATATCGCGATGTGGGAAGCACGTAGAGCTTACTATGATATTTTTGCTGCTTGCGAAATCAATAAGACGTTGGCCATTGTCGTTGGTTATGTCATGGAGACTGTGCCCTCCTGTTGTTCCTCTATGAGCCTCCTCCTTTCCGACTTTTGCATTAAAATCCCCTAAGACAATTTTTAGGTCATTCGAGGGCAGTGAGTCATAGGTTGTCTCTAGGGTGGCATAAAATTCGTCTTTAGTTACATCGTCCTTGTCTTCTGTTAGTGCGTGAACGTTGATCAACCAAGTGTTGAAAAATTTAGTCTTTATTCGGATTGCACACAATCTTTCACTTATTGGTTTGAAGCTCGTGACCTGCTGTTTAAATTTTTTGTCAACGACAAAAGCGACTCCAAACTCTCTGCTTCCCGACAATTTTCCACTTGGATAGATTGTGTGTGATCTCATGTCCATGATTTCGCTACCGAGCCATTTCGTTTCTTGGATGGCAGTTATGTTGATGTTGTGTTTTGCCACTTCTTCGAGAAACTCTTTCAGAGCTCCTGTCCTAAATAAGGATCGAACATTCCACATAATTTTAAATAGTGAACCCATATCCCCAAAATAAGCCGCAGATTCTACCTTATTGGCCAGATCTTCAATGGCCTTTTTCTCGTCGCGTCTAACAGTCTTTTTAAGCTGTATGTGAGCATCGCGGTAGTTCTGTTTCAAGTCGGGTGTTTGTTGATTGACATCGGGTTGAGAGATGATTACCAATTTGGATTTTTTCCGATCGCAAACCTTGTCCCATGTGTTTTGCGACATCCAGGATTTTTCACAGCATTTATCCCACAGATTCTTCAGCACTAGTTAGAAACTAGTTTCTGGTTGCCTCCCAATTGGCTTTCAGTGTGCGCATTCCATATCCACCCAATGTGGTGTACAAGCGCTTTTTGTTGGGGTTTTCAAGTCTATTCACATTCGGCTTGCGATTCATTAGAAGAATTTGTGGTCGTCGGATAGCTGCTGTACGCACTATCAAGCAGGCAACCATCAAGTGGTGATCGCTCCACACTTCAGCTCCACGCTTCGCTCGCACATCGAGGAGACATCTTCTCCATCGGCGACTTATATCTAGTTCTGAGCAATACCATCAGGAGAAACCCATTATGTTTTATGGTGACTTTTATGGGGAAAAGGGTCCCTCCGATGATGATGGATAATTCACCGTTTTCGGATCTCTTAATCCAAGGTCGTGACACGTCGACCCAAGGGTCACCATGCTTCCTCATGACGTGTTCTAGTCCAGTGTTGTTAGAGCCAACCTGGGCGTTCATATCTCCAGAGATGATAATAATATCACCTTTTGGACACGCTCGATGGTGGCACTCAATTGGTTATAAGACTCCTCTTTTTCACCAGGTGTTGCGGTATTAGTTGGTGGGCAGCACTGCAGAATTGTGAAGTTTCTGGCACTGGTCCTGAGCCTGACAACGATAATCCTATCCAAGATTGGTTTCCAGCTGATGGACTGTTTCTCGCTCTCGGTGTAAGGACGACCGCTACGCCATTTTTGGCTTCACTCTCTGGACAAGCGTACAGAATGGTGTTTTGGCTCGGGGTTTGTTCTTCTCCTGATCCTGTCCACCTGACCTCCCTCAAGCCCAAGATTTGGATGTTATACTCCATTTCACGGTCGATCACTGGTTGGCGCTGTAAGGACCGAGTAACCCCTGCCCTTCCTCCCGTCACTCAATGTTCGAACGTTCCAGACGTCCGAATCATAGCCCGTTTTCGAATGCCAAAAGTCGTTACCGTAGAATTCGTCCGTATCCGAGGCGCTGTATCCGTTTCTCGTATCAGTTAGGATTTAAGATCACGGGTGATAAGCCAATGATCCAGGGAGTGTCCATTTGCCATTTTTAGGGCAAGCAGGACTGGCTATGGGTGAATTCTAGTGCCCTCATCCCACAGGTGGATGGTTTGCTCAGGTCTGTGGAGTCGGTACTCTCCAAAGATAGTTGCATGAATTGGTAATACCTCATCCTACAACCACCCCCTGCGGTTATTGCAGTAAGTAATAATCTCAGGCTTCTTCTGCTCTCCTGTATTCTGATCAATGGCATCATTTTCATGAAGCGAGGAAACAAAGACCACATTTTTCTTCTTTTTTGGGACATAGGAAACCAAAGTGTTGCTGTTGTTGAAGCCAAACACGCTGCTGTATTGACCCCTTCATTTAACCTTGACGAAGCTGGGTGATAACTGCCGTTTATTTTTTTTATATTGCCAACATACGACAGCTTCTTTGTTTTCAAATAGTTAATGAGATCTATATCCGTAAATCAGTTATCGGCGGTGATGCTTCGCTCTGTTCCGTAAAGTGGCTTGGCCAATCTTTTCACCACGCCACTGTGCTTGTTGCTATCACAAAATAGTCCTTGTGGCTGTTTCCCTGCATAAATTCCATATTTTAGACGTACATCATACGGACATCAGCTAGGGCAAATGTTTTGACTCCATATTTGTACGGTTTCGAGGGTATATACTGCTGGAATGCACATCTTCCACGGAATCCTGGCAGCGTCTGGTCAATAGTCACATTTTCACCAGGGATGTAATTCTTTCGGCAGTTTTCAACAAACCGATCAAAAATTTCATGACTTAGGGCAAGTCGATCATATTCTTCCCGTTGAGCTCGGTTCGTTCGATCATAGAAATGAAGATATCGTATGAGGAACTTGAAACGCTTGATGGTCATCAGTAGGCCAAATTTCTCAACAGCATCTCCTTTACTCCCTCAGAGCTTCTTTAAACTCTGACGATTTGTACTGTATGCTCCAGGCAGATATAACAAACAATAAAAGCCTTGATTTCGATGAGATCTATTTCCTTGGCATCCCTTTCTCTGACAAATTTGTCTTTTACGCAGTTAATGTATTGGTTGGTGAATTTCACAATCAATTCCAAAATTTCTGAATCGAAAAACGATTCCCAACACTTCAATATTGTGGTAGCATTATTAGCATAACCTTTTACATCTGGAAGGTGTGTAATAAAGTTGTGACTGTTTGCCCTACGAAAAGCCGAAGGATGGCTTCTTAGCCCACGTAGTCGTTTTATTTTTTCCAAGACAAAACTCCTTACTTGCGTCCCCTTCTTCTTCATCTTCCTCAGATGTCACCTCATCTTCTTGTTCAGTTGCTGAGTCCTCTTCCACAGTCTGAGTCCTCATCCACAGAAGGAATGCCACTCTAATCGTCTAAATCTTCAAACAAAGCTTGATCTGCAGAAGCATCATTCTCGAGGAGGCTTTTCATTTCATTTTTCTGAAAATTTCAGCAGTAAATCTGGACCTAATATATTTGAAGAGGAAAGCTGAAATTAGAACACAATCGGGCGTACCCTGTTTGAAAGGCTTGACCCTGGCCTACAGCACTTATTTCTCAATATACTGACGAACTTCCCACAGAGTAGACTTGGTCTGAGTAAAATGAGCATTTACAATAAATGTATCTTAAAAAAAAAAAACTCACCTTCAAAATTATGACGCAATCGGGCGCAGGCGGGACGTTCCAGTTGAAAAAAGGCCGACGGCAGACTGAAGTTGGGCACTGTGTGAGGTTCCCAAAGTCAGGCGAGTAAGCGGGGAGGTGGAGAAATGCCGGAGAGAACAGTGTATTTTGCTGGCCTCTGAGGCCAGCTGCGCCCGAAGGAGGCTTCCGTAGCGTAGTTGGCAGCGTGCTTGCTTCACAGTCAATAAGTCGTGGGTTCGATTCCCACTCCTGACCGTGGGATATTCTTAAGCATGAATTTTCAGTTGCTACTGGCGATGAAAAATGATTCTAAATAAAATGGGCAAACGGTGTAAAAGTCAAACAGTTCCACTTCAAGAAGGTCTGTATACTCAGTAGATGGTTTCTGTTCGCTTTTTATCATTCAGTCCCTCATAACATCTGCAAATATTTGTCAGTAAGCAGCCAGTATAACTGAGCAATATACCAGCTTCTCCACTCGCTACGGTCGTTCTCACTCCCCTTCCCCAACCTTCCCAATCCCATTCCTTCCCTCCATGACTGTGTTTCTGCGGCAAAGGCCGAAATTGTCTATAACTGAGGTAATTCTGTAAAAAAAGGTAGAAAAGTTCGCTTTAAAATAGCTGAAACATTTTTCAATTTCACTATATCGGTTAATTATTCGCACTATCATCGCTGTCGATCACATGAACTTAATTGCAAGCAGCACATAACTATCACATGTATTCGCTTTATAGATTCGCACGTTCGTTTCAGAAGGTTCTTCATTGTTTCATGTAACATGCTTATTCATATACACGCGCGCGTGTGTGGGCAAGTGCTGGAGCTTTTGTATTTGGGCGTTGGTCAACATTTGAAGATCGCAAACAGTAAGCGGTCAAGTGTGCGTATGTATGTATGTCAGCCAACAGTTGATGGTCATAAACAGTTGACCAATCATTATTGCGAACAGTTGATGAGCGGTTAAGTTTTATCATGTTAGATAGATTATGGGCCACAAAAAGTAACAGCTTTGCATAGATGTATGATACATAGACAATCTTTCCATCTGTAGATAATTCCCTGTCTCCCTCTTACGGAAAAACACTAGTTTTATTATCCTTAGGATCCCAATACATCCTATTAGCCAATTCAGAAAGTAATAGCACTTTCAAAGTCGAATTAATCGCATAGATATTATCTAATCCTCCATAAATGCTACGTCAAAACTGGACTTCCTTTAGCCTTTTAATTTTGCTTTATAGTGCTCGTCTAGTCCTCATTACGCTGCCGTAAACTCGTTATTGTCAGTATTCGGTAATAAAGTCCTTTTCAAGTCATCCGCAACTTCGACCACCCACATCCAACAGCACTGAGGGCATTTTCATTAAGAGCCCCCTCCGTAATGACTTTATTGCATTCAAAAGGGGTTCTGTCCCAAAAGGGAGCCTATCACAACAGCACCATCTATGGATAAAGTTACAAACTCGAATTTGTCTTTATGCGTTTCCAATGCGAAAAGTCAAGAGCGCCGTCTGGTCTGCGACAACGATTTACCTTCAGTTAATCGATACATTGGTTCCGGTAAGTTACAAGGTGAATGTGAATATGTGTGTGTGTGTGTGTGTGTGGAAAAGGGAGGCAGTGAGGGTGCCAAGGTGGGGCAAAGCAAGAAGTCGAGAAATGGCTGATATTTGCAGTTGTAGTCTCCTCGAAGCTATAAAACTTTTTTTTTTATATGATTGAATCAACTTTCGCTCGGAAAATATGCCAGCTATGGAGAAATGCTTCTCTGACTGCCAGGACACCACCAGCCTTCCTGCGAGCGACTTAATGGAGTTCTGATATCAAAAAGCGCCGGCGATGCGGGCGTTTTGATGGCGCATTGTGTATCTTGTGAAAGGTGTACACGTATACGTCTGATGATGCCTCCTGCCCTTTCCAATTTTCCGGGGAACTGGAACATTAATATCCTGCGGTTTTATGGGTGTTCTTACGTACGCAGAGCAAGCAATAAACGTGACACTGATGAATGCTCCAAGGGGAGAGTGTTGATTGGAATCGATTGAATCTGTTATCCGTGTAAGTGACGTTATAGATGGAAGAAGGGAAGGAAAGTCGGGATCAAGCCCTATGCGTAGAACCCAATAATATCCAATTTCGAACGTCAATTAGAATTGTGGAAGGCTGAACTGTTATTCGAATCAAGAGGATTATCTTTGGTTGGGCCGTAAGTCAACATGAAATTTGTATTTAATGAAAATCACGTGTGCGTTTGGGGCAGAGCCGAAAGGAAATGAACGTGTTTACTGTTTATCGTGCACGGTTCACTGAACGACTTCGATTTCTCATAAGGATCCAAAAAAAAAGTTGATTTAAGGCGTATTTAATGGATAAAATTGCTATTCGATGAGTACGAATCAATCGACCAATAACTTGGATCTAATTACTCCATTTGTATCTATAGTAGCCCACAGTAGAGATAGTAGATTCCAGTGGCACATTATTATTTAGTGGAAGTGGAAAATACAAATACGATGCTGAGGTAGCTTCTTATGTCAAACAATGTCGATGGAAATTTTAGATTTTTTTTTTTCAATTACGACAAAGTCACAAAATTTATATGAAATGGTGAGCGCAGGGTTGACGCGAACATCTAGTTCGAGGTACGGAATGTCAGATCTGGGGGAGGAAGATTTAGTCCCCGAGGAACTGACGGGGTGACAGGAATAATGAAAGGAAGACGGAGGGGGCTCACGTCGAATACCTGCTACAGGAAAATCTTTGAAAGTACGTCATGTGAAGCAGGGTCTTCTGGTAATGAGACCTGATGGAACTAGGAACAGAACTTACCTTCCTCATCTTTCTGTGAAGTCTAAAGTCCATTACTTATTGGCGGCATGGAGTCCTTCATTTCGCTACAGTAGTATCGGTAGGTAATGTGAACTCCTATTGCCTTCCTTTTTCGCCCTTTTATTACGGCTTTTCAAGGATGGTGTGTTCCCCGGATCAAATTCCTTCCTCGTCGGTGTGACTTGTTGTGAGGTCCTGATGAAGCCCATTTTCTGTTGTTGGAATGGAGTACCACATTTCGTTACACAGGTTTCAACATTTCGGTCTTTTGATGCAACTATGCCGTCCGATGCAACTGCTCCATGTGCACTTTTGTAGGACTGGCCCTGGCCTCCCCGCCGTACGCCGTGCATATGTACTCGTGTCTTCGAGACCGTAAAAGGTAGAATGTTCATTTTTGGGTGAATTTTCAATTGGGTAAGTGAGCTCTATTATTTAAATTTTGCGGAGTGTCGGATGGAAGGGGGAGGCGGGAAGAGGGAAAGAGTCAAAAACTACAATTGCTAATATCTCCACTAAGAATGCAGATAGGAAGCATACATATACAACTATAGAGAGGGTTGTGGCTTTTCTTTAAAAATAATTTAATTTTTGTATTCATTGGCGTTCGCAAAAGGGAGATGGGGGGCTAATAACAAATTGTCGGTCGAATTTTTCTTCAAATGATTATATCTTCGGAACCACAAAAATTCTTATTTTGAGACCAATTACCTATGTTACTGTATGCCATAGTTCCTCTATAATCTACAGAAAGGGAGGCCAATAAATGTAAGGGAGGGAGACAGGTGGGGTGCAGATAAAAATACTTAATATCTTAATTATCTCTTAAGCTATTAATTGAAACTGAGAACATATATTAAGCTATAGGAATACAAAAAAATATATGTATAAAAATTTGGTCATTATTGGAAGAGGGGTGAAATGGGGAGCATTTAACATATGGAGCACTTTTCAAAATTTCAAACCATTATATATATTTCAAAATTCAACAGGTATTACATAGAAATTTTGTCTAATTGTATAGCTATATGATCTACAACTTTTGTAAAAATTATAAGAGGAGGTGGGGTGTAAGGAGAACAAGGTGGTGGGCCGAAATGTAAAAAATTTTCACTAATTTTTTTCGGGCTCTGCTAAAAGATACAAAATTAAAATTTTGCACGTGAATACACCCATTTGATGTACATAAAGGTGAAAGAAAAATATTAATTTGAACCAAAACTATTATCCACCAAAGGGCCGCACTAACCTGCATGAGGTGTTTCATGAGTATCGAAAAAAAACACAGAACTCCAAAATTTTCGACTGAAATTTTAAGCTACAAAATTGAAAATTTGTAAAATTGATTAAAAAAAAACACAAAAAAATTTAAGATATTAACTGGTCGAATACCTCCAAAACTTCTACACTCTCCCACACAAAAGTATTTTTCGATAACTTTTAAGAAATCAATTATCACCTTAACATTAAAGCTATCAACTTGAATATTTGTAGTTTTACAATCCCTCCTGGCCTTTATACGCAAAGAGTAAATTGGTTTAGAGTATTTCATGAAAAAGTGCAGTTTGTATGGGAGGTGGTGGAAGGAGGAGGAGAACATGCATAATTTTTATATGGTAGATTGAAATCGTCGCGAAAGTAATATATTCAAAATTTCAGACTAATGGCTTTAATACTTTTTGAGCAAATCCGCTTATTATCGAATTGTATTTGTGTCATTCTATATGGGAGGGGGTAGAAGGGGTGAAGCTAATCATCTAATTTTAATTGATCTTACTAATAATTCTAAAAAAATATTTTTTTCACAATTTCAGCTCGCTAAATTTTATACGCACTGAGTAAATTGGTTTAGAGCATTTCATGAAAAAGTGCAGTTTGTACGGGAGGTGGTGGAAGGAGAGGGAGGACACATATAAATTTTATACGGTAGATTAAAGTCATTATAAAAGTAATATGCTCCAAATTTTAGTTCAATAACTAACTTTTATACTTTTCGAGCAAATCCGTTTATTATCAAATTGCGTAATTGTGTCGTTTTGTATGGGAGGGGGTAGAAGGGGTGGAGCGATTTGGCCCGTTCATGAACTCGACCTTACTTTTTTGCTAAAAATTACACACAAAAATTTTTAGCACTATAGCTCAAAGCTTTCGAGAGTTATGCTGTAGACAGACGAACAGACAGACAGATGGACAGACGGTCACTCTGAATCGAGGTTTTTGAGCGACAACTAATAAAAAAAGTCGAAAACTACACTTGCTAATATCTCCACCACGAATGCTGATAGAAAGTTGAAAATCAGTAGAGATATAGAAAAGCTTGTGGGACAAACTCTAAAAATAATTTTATTTTTTATCCATTGGCGTCCGAAAAGGGGGGCTAAGAACAAATTGTCGGCCGAATTGTTTTTTCAAATGATTATATCTTCGAAATTACTTATCGTAAAAAATTCATATTTTTGGACCATCAAGGTGACATATAGTTCCATCGGAATCAGCTTACAGAGTGGCTAATTATTGTAAGGGGGATGGTCAGGGGGGGTACAAAGTAAAACACTTAAAAATGAATATCTCAACTATCTCTTAAGCTATGTAATTGAAACTTGAAGGTATATTAAGCTATACTAGGAAAATACAAAAAAAATATAAAATGTTGAAATAATAGTAGTGGGGGGAAATGGGGAGCATTTCAAAAATTGCGCACTTTTCAAAATTACAAATCCTTATATCTCAAAAATGAGTACAGATATCGAATCAAAAATTTGTCAGACTGTAGAACTACAAAATGGTTAATTTTGCTAAAAATTTTAATTTTGGAGGTGTAAGGGGAGGGAGGTGATAAGCAAAAATGTCGAAAATTTTGAGTGATTTTTTAGGGCTCTGGTGAAAGATACGAAGTTTTATTTTTGCATGTGGGTACGTCTATTTGATTTACATAGAAAAATAATAATAACTGGAACCATAATTGTTATAAACCGACCCCCTGCTCTAACGTGCACAAGGTGTTTCATGTGCATTGAAAAAAACACATAACCTGAAAATTTTTGAGTGAAACTTTAAGGTAGAAACTTGAAAATTTGCGAAATACATTGAAAAAAAATCTCTACATGCACGAAATATTAACTGGTCGAAAACCTTTAAAACTTCTACCCCCTCCCATACAAAATTATTTTTTCGAACATTTTTAAGAAATCAATTATCACCTAACTATTAAAAGCTATCAATTTGAAATTTTGCATAAAAACTTACAAGAATAATTGAAATGAAATTACGTTAAAAGTTTTGAAATCGCGCATGCCCTTCTACCCCCTCCCATACAAAAGTGTGATTTCGACCAATTTCATTAAATCAACTAATAACCAACAAATTAGAAGCTACGAGCTTGAAATTTCTTACGAGCACCCATACAAAATTATTTTTTCGAGCATTTTTATGAAATAAGTTGTCAGCTAACTCTTAAAAGTTATCAATTTCAAATTTTGCATAAAAACTTATAAAAATAATTCAAATGAAGTTGCTTTAAAAGTTTTGAAATCGCGCTTGCCCTTCTACCCCCTCCCATACAAAACTATGATTTCGACCAATTTCATTAAATCAACTAATAACCAACAAACTAAAAGCTACGAACTTGAAATTTTATACAAGCACCCTTCAAGAGAAGCGAAATAAAACTACATGTCAAATTTTACGATTCCCCTACCTTCTCTACCCCCTCCCATACCTCCCATACAAATGTTCGGTTTCGTGAATGTAAAATACACCGAATCCTATGAAAATTCTATGCAACTTCGTCTATGAAACACATTCTATTCAAAGAATATTGGACGTGATTCAAGAAATTAATTAAAAAGCTATTAACATCCCAGCCTTATTATTACCCCTCCTCCTCCCCTCATAAAAACCCAAACTTGCAGAAACGAATGAAATATTGTTAAATTGACAACAGCCCTGCCCAAGAACTCCCTTTCACTTAGCCTTCCCTAACCACTCTAACCTGCATATTGACTTTTCACTCATCCGGAACTTGTCCCAAGAATAATGAAGTTTTGCCCGACTTTTTGGCAGTTTATTATAATTGCAACTAATTTTGAAAATATTATCAACTTCACTTCACTTCTTCTACCAGACTTTCAGGTTTGTTAACATTTTATTTGTTAGTGTGGAAGGGTTATCTACGATTTTTTTTTCTTTTTGCAGATTGAGGTAGTCCAGATATGCCCAAGTAGGAAGTGTGCTGAAATTAGAAGTCGACTGGGATACGAAATAAACTGACAACAAGTCGGGCGCAACTTTATTATTTTTGGGACAAGTTAAAGATGCATGGAAAGTCAATATGCAAGTTAAAGTGGTTAGGGAGGACTAAGTGGAACCCCCTTTCACAAGTGAAACCCCCTTTCACAAGTGGAACTCCATTTAGTTCAGGGATGATATCAATTCAACACTTAGTTGCGAATACGATCAATAGCTCCAGTACATGTAATCAATATTTCATTCGTTTATGCAAGTTTGGGTTTTTATGAGGGAGGGGGAGCGGTGATATCAAGGGTGGGTGAAAGCCAATAATTTTTCTATTGATTGCTTCAATTACGTCAAATATTTTCTGCACAGAATTTCAGTTTCATAGACGAAGTTGCATAGAATTTTCATAAAATTTGGTGTATCTTACATTCACAAAACCAATCATTTCTATGGGAGGGGGTAGAGGAGTCAGGGAAATCATAAAATTTGTGACGCAATTTTATTTCCTTTCTCTTGTAAGGTGCTCGTACAAAATTTCAAGTTCGTAGCTTTTAATTTCTTGGTTAGCAGTTGATTTATTGAAACTGTTCGAAATCATACTTTTGTATGGAAGGGGGTAGAAGGGCAAATGCGCTCTCAAAACTTTTGACGCAGTTCCATTTCAACTATTTTTGAAAGCTTTTGTGCAAAATTTCAAATTTATTGCTTTTAATTTTTAAGTGATAATTGATTGATAAAATGGTCGAAAAAATAATTTTGTATGGGAGGGGGTAGAAGTTTCGTAGGTATTCGAGTTAATATTTCAAGCTAGGGTGTAGCCTAGTGGGTAGCGTGTTGGTTTTGTAATGCGAAGGTCGTAAGTTCAAATCGCGGTCGACGCAATATATAATTGCAGCACATTGCCTACTTGGATGTACCTTGGTCACCTCAATTTACGAAAATGAAAAATTTGTAGAAAGAGGGTTGTGCGAAGGGTTAACAACCCTTCCACAATAAGTAATAAAAAAAAGTTAAGGAACCTGAATGTCAGGAGGCCAAGGTCCGATTTGGGCTGTAGCGCCATTGTAGAAGAGAAGACGAATATTTCATTCTTTTAGAGATTTCTTTTAAATGCATTTTGCAAATTTTCAAGTTTCTACTTTAAAATTTCATTGAAAAATGTTCAGTTTATGTGTTTTTTCATTGCACATGAAACACCACGTTAGATCAGGGGCGTCGGTGCATAACAATTGCAGAACGTTTATTATTTTTTCTGTATGTATAATAAATAGATGTATCCACATGGAAAATTTAAACTTTGTATTTCTTAGCAGTGCCCTAAAAATATCACTCAAAATTTTCGACATTTTTGTTCACCACCTCCCTCCCCTTACACTTCCCAATGTAAAAGTTGTAGTTCAGTTTTGAGATATAATGGTTTGAAATTTTGGAAAGTGCAATGCTCCCCATTTTCCCCCACTACTATTTTGTCCAAATGTTATATTTTTCTCGTATTTCTATAGTATAGCTTAATATAAGTACCAAGTTTCAATTACATAGCTCAACAAATAGCCGAGATATTAATTTTTAAGTGTTTTCTTGCACTCCCCCCTCCCTCCTGACCCTCCCCTTACAATAATTAGCCTGTATGTAAGCTAATTCTAGTGGATCTATATGCCACCTTGATGTTCTAAAAATATAAATTTTTTATGCTAAGTAATTTCGGAGATATAATCATTTGAAAAAAAAAAAAATTGGGCCGACAATTGGTTTTTAGCCCCCCCTTTTTGCACCCCAATGGATAAAAAAATTAAATTAATTTTGAAAGTTGTCCCACAAACCCTTTTATATGTATATCGATTTTTAGCTTCCTAGCTCTAACCATGTTTGAGATATTTGAATTCTTAGTTTTCGACTTAAGTGCTCCCCCCGCCTCCCCCTGAACCCTTGCACCCCCCTGAGATCGGCAACTATCTACAATCCCTAAAAAAAATGAACTTTCTATCTTGAAGGGTTTGGGAGTTAATGTGAGCTGAGCGTACACACCGGCGTACGGCGTACAGACAGACGGATTTTTTTTTGCTTTTTTATGCTATTTTAGTCATGTAACGCGAAAAAACAAAATTTTAGGGTAGCAATTTTTTTTTTCAAGCCGATCACAATACTTTATTATTAAAATTCTAAAGTAATAGAGTGGGCTCAGGATAACGAAATATTCATCAAAAGATTTAACTCCTAGAAGTTCTCGGAGTGGCGTGTGCGATAGACCTTCATCGTCCCATAAATCTTTCGTTCTGGTCACCTAATGCAACTAATTCCCAGTAGGGAATGGAATCAATACCGCACCGATACTGTAATTCATACCTTGAAGCAACTGCAGCTACTTTCTGCCGTAAACCATAGGTTACTTTAACATTGCGATGTCATAGGTGAGCAATCATGCTAGATACTTAACCTTAATCAACCTTGCAATTTATTGAATCGATAATAAGTAGAATGGTCACGAAATAACCGATTGAAACGAATGCGCAATTTAATGGTTGCTGAAGAAATTGATTCTTTTGTTGAAGGAATGGTTGAAGTGTAATGATTTTGGAGAAGGTGGAGAAATTTTACTACACTTAGAACATTCTCACAGTATTACAAATTATTTTAGAGCTATGTAGAAATCTAGCAAATTTCATTGCTGTTATCGTTGGCTATTGAAAGAGATAAGTGATACTAATATTATGATAAATATAAGAAATCGAAATTGCAGAACGAATCGATTGAGGAAGGATACCATCTATGAAGCAATTCGATACTACAACTCTTTGCCAATATATATTCGACAGGCGAAGAATATCAAGTGTCTCAAGATTGCAGTAAAGAAGTTTATACAGCAATTGTAATTATATTATCTGTATTATTCACTATTTTTTTTTTTTTTATACGATTTCTTGATATTATGAAAATTTCCCTAATATCAGCTTGTAGCTATCTGGGAAATATCCATAGAATATAAACAAATCCATTGTAACTCTGTAACGCATTTATGAAAACCAATATTAATGGATAAATATATATATTAATCTTAAATCTTCATTTCATTTTTAAACAGTTAATAACTAGTTTTTCTTTTTAAAAATTCATTCATGAAATACGATTTTTTGACGCTTTGAAGCAATTCGTATATCAAATATTATCCACAAACTCATTTAAAAGTATATTATTCAGCTTAGTATATTGCTGGAATGCAATTTTCTCCCGCACTCCTGCATAATTGAGACCCGGCCATCTCGTCGCTTAATATCCGCCTAATATTTTTTACGATTCAAAGAAGTCGAATAATGTTCTTCAATGTTATCTAGTAGATAGTAGTAGTAGTAGTGTGTAATTATCGACCTATTGCTAATCTTTCTTACATCCTCAAGTTTTTCGAGGCTGTTGTTTGTGATATATTGAATTTATATTGTAAGTCAATCTTTAATCCAGTCCAACACGGGCCTACCAAAGTTGGGTCCACCACAACAAATCTAATGGACTTCAATGATCCTTATACCTATAATTAAGACTTTGTGCTGCGCTTTTGTTTGCTCTATTCTCGAGTATGCTTGTCAGATGTGGGCTCCGTGTTACGAGGAACATAAAAGTGGGATCGAGTCTGTACAGTGAAGGTTCTTGAGATTTGCCCTAAGAAACCTTACCATGATCCGATACGCTCCGTTCCTTACGAACAGCGCCTTAAACTTCTTTCTCTAGAGTCGCTTGAGAATAGACAGATTATCCTAAGGGCTGCTTTTGCATTTGAATTAATTTTAGAAGAAATTAATTTCCCATATTTGCTCGAAGCCAACTTTTAGTATTCTGCGTCGATCCTTGAAAAACTATGTGCCACTCCACATTCCTCATCATCGCACCAACTGTGGACAAAATGAACCAATCGCATTTCTTTCGCGTATTTTAAATAATAATTACTGCAGAATTGACTATAATTCATCTAGCATCTTTTATTAAAAAGTTTGGGAATTTTATAAAAAATATTTTTTTTTTATTTTATTAATTATGAAAGGATGGAATGAAGCTTCTATCATTAAAAGGGTACTGTGCCAGAGATGTGCACAAACCAAAAAATATGTTTTGAAGCGCTAAAGAGGTGAAAAGATCAAAAACATGAACATTTCTAGGAAGGAGATAGATCTGGATGGGATTTGCCCCCTTCAGGTAGGGAATATACAAGCGGGATCCCATTTCAGTACTACCATTGTTCTTTGTTTCTTGTCTTCAGTGAACGGACGTGAACCGGTGGGATCAACATGCCAGTTTCAGCTTGATAGTCCTTAACGGACAAAATGTGGAAGAGGTGCAAGATTTGTGCTATCTTGGAAGCATAGTCACAGTATAAATAAAACTTCGGTTTCTTTCCATTAACCTGCAGGTTAAGAGAGATCTCACTTCGCACTAAGCTGTGAGTGTTTGACGCATCCTCCAAATCCGTGTTGCCATAAGCATACCAACGTACATAGGAAAACGAAGCTGCAAATCTACAAAACCATAATAAGACCTGTACTTTGCTATGGCAGTGAAACGTGTACGTGAAGGGCTTGGGAGTTAATGTGCGTTGAGCGTTCACACCGGCGTACGTCGGACGGCGTACAGACAGGCGGATTTTTTGTTTTTTGCATTTTTAGGCTATTTTAGTCATGAAACGCGAAAAAAAAAAATTTCAGTGCAGCAAATTTTTTTTTTTTCAAGTCGATCACAATACTTTATTATTAAAATAATAAAGTAATTATGACCTTCACATTGCAGATCAACATACTAGATTACATCTTCGCGCTGAACTCATCTAATATTATCTTTATGTCGTTTGAGAGTAATAAGTTGATTTAAGGTGATTATAAACCTCATCCTTAATTCCGTTGTTTTTTTTTCTGTTAAAGCGCGAACAATATTGAGATGTTAAAAAATGTTTCACAGTCTTTAGGGTTTCAAATTGGTGACATGCTGTTTAAATACTTTGCTGACGCTAAATGCTACTTCAAATGCTCGCATCTCCATGGTTTTCTACTTTGGAAAATTATGTGCGACCTCATGTCCATTATCTCGCCGCCAAGCAGCTATTTAGTTTTCTGGAGCACAGCAATATTAATATTGAATTCCTCAACTTCTTCAAGGAGTGAGATCAGAGCTCTAGGTTTGACAAAAGATCACTTTCCGAAATATTTTTAAATTTTTCGTTTGCTGGTTCGTTTCATTGAGTTGGCCCAGTCCGAGGCGAAGCATAAGGTTCACTTACAAGTGCTTTTTGAGGGAAAGTTTATTAGCTCATCACTTAACTTTCAATCTGGTAAATCAGCTAGGGTGTAGCCGAGTGGGTAGCGTGTTGGTCTAAAATGCGAAGGTCGTGAGTTCAAATCCCACTCGACGCATAATTCCTGCACAATGCCTCCTTGGTATACCTTGGTCACCTCAATCTACGAAAATGAAAAATTCGTAGATAGAGGGTTGCGAAGGTCTAACAAACCTTTCACAATAAATAACGAAAAATTTTAAGGAACCTGAAGGTCAAGGAGCCAAGGACCGATTTGGGCTGTAGTGCCATTGTAGAAGTAGAAATCAGGTTTTTGTACTTAACTGCACATATACGACTGGATAGTTGCAGCAGAATAGAAATTACTCATACCGAATCGAATCTGAAACATCCGGCCCGCGGAAGTCGGCAGTAGGAAAAAGAGAGAGAGGATAAGGACTTGAGCTTCGATTGCTTGTTTCTGAGTTATGGTTGCCGTGTAGCTCGGGTGCGATTCCGTATGAAAATTGTGAAATTTCTAATCGGATTTTTTCCTCAGTTGGTTGTAATTTTTTTACCTAATACTCGGTTGAGATTATGGACGCTTGTTGGGTGGAGCTCATTTCGTGGGATTTTCACTTGTTTACTGTTCAGGCTGTGAGTTTTGAGTTGTTGCTGCTGGATTCTGCGGCGTCGAGATGTTCAACCGTGTAGCGAGAAGGCGAACAGTCGTGGGGCCATGCTGCTCAAGATCGCGCGCCTTTGATAAGATAGAGAGAGGAATGGGATGGTCTTAGCAGGGAATCGATTGATTGAAACAAGCAAGTCTTGGCACGGGGCTGTCCGCACTGGACATTGCAAAATTTCTCCATCGATTCCACCACTTTTCAAACTTTTTTTGACAAATATATATCTAAAGACTGGGGTCAACCAAAAATTTTGTGCTTCACGAAATTCGTTACTGCAAATCTATCTTTCTCTTGCGTGTGTATTTATATGTATGTATATATTGTCACGACGGTAATATTCAGCTGCGGTTCGGCTAGTTGAGTGCTATACAGAAATGAATATCTTAGTGGAAAAATATAAATGATATTTGTTTATTTCTGGTAATTTTTAGCTGTAAATGATGGTAATAGTCGATATACGTTGTCATTTCTATGCAATTAAGAAATTCGCAAAAATATTCGAAATTTTCAAGATCCAAAAGGGGTATAGAAAAGCCTTCTGCTTAGCTTATTCAGGAACCATAGTGTATACTACGATACCAACTCTAGTGGTAACTTTTCGGTGGTACTCAACGTATAGAGATTACGTTGCTTCAACATTAACAATCTTTGTGCTAAATTTCAAAGCCAAGTTGATCTTTTCCAAACGAAAATTTTTCTTTTAATTCTTTTCTTTCATTTTCAAACTAAGTTGTCTGTCCAAAACACGATACATGGGACCATCTTAGGCGGATTTTACTCGTCTTCAAAATAATTCAATGTGATTGAATAAATCTCTTATTGACGTCAGTGTCTTCATTTTTGCAAAATAGAATAATGTTGAAATATACTAGAAGTCGTTCTATTCACGCTGATTTGCTGCAGACTTGTATCTGTGTACGAATTCCTAGCAGTGTAATATCGTCTGTTACAAGTTGGATAGCCCATTATTATTATGGGTGGCCATAAATTACACTATTAACTTCTCTTGCGGCTTTCCATAGCTTAACCGGTCAATTAGCGCCTGATACAGATAGGTACCAATACGTGTTTATGTATACATATGTGCTGAGGTTTAATTGCGTTCCCTATTTATTGCCGGAACGCACAAAATCCTCATTCGGCTTATTTCTGCTCCGTTTATCTCGTCTTATCTGCAAAGATATGGCCGGGAAAACTTCGATAAGTCTAATCTTTTCTGGATTTTCTTTCTATTTTTTCTCCAGACCTATTGCGAATTGGGACGGTTTTCTTATACGAATCGTGTGTCTATAAAAGATATCTCAAGAGAATGACCTTTTCTTAGTATCTCGAAACGGAGGTGGGCTAGAACGATAACAGTGAGCTCATAATGTCCTTTTTGTACTGAGATAAGATTAATAACATGAAATCCTCAATTTCAAGATTCTGGGTCGGTTCTGATTAATAGATTCCATAGTTTAGTACATTTCGTATGTATGTAGTTCGGTTTATATTACGGATTTAGGCACATATGTTCAGAAATGTTTCATGGTCTCCTCGAAATAAACGCCTAAACGTAATTGATGATAGCATTAACAACTTTCTACTAGAGGACATTAAGGTGCATAAGGAGATATTGTGGACTAGGAATGCACAAACGTTAAATAATGGACTTGCGATATTTATTCATAACAGCTCTCCAACTGGTGTAAATGAATTATGTTCAACACTATGTATATTAACTCTAATCTGCTTAAATTATTATGCTCGAAATTTGACCGTTTCAAGTGTAATAAATTCGAGGCTCTTGAATGTTTGCGAGACACGCAACAATAACCATTGCATAAGATACTTCAAGCTGAGGCACTGTTTTGTTTTCCTCGCCAAGGCGAAGCATGTCCTGTTCCAATAAATTTCCCACAGCACATTTTCAATAGTCTTAGCGGGAGACTTTTATAGGACGCAGTCGACTATCTAATTTGCAAGTGTTAGCCTTAATGTCCTTCACTATCTCTGAGCAACATCAAGCCACAAATGGCACAGATATAGTAAAGAAGGACTTGGTACAAAAAAAAGGCAAAACTGAGCGCATAAAAAATCGATAACACTGCCATACTGGAACATAAAACACGAACATTGTGTGTAAGCTCTATCCTCGACGCTAACCATGGTGAAAGGATGTGCAAAATAAAAAATAAAAAAACATGTACGGCCATTCTAGATATATTAACCTCAATTTATGCACACCCTGCACAATATATTTATATAAACCATATCCATATATTTCTATGTGAATGTCATTGAGATAATATGTTAGCGAATTTGCATAGCCGGAGCCTGATGGATGAGATATTCCTATGCGGTACGTGTTCGAGAGTCCGGAAGCATTACTTCATCATCTATTCCGGGATAAGACAATCTTATCGAGACATTCGATAAGCAATTTAAGATTTTTCTTTTCCATCGAAACCTGATATGATTTTTAAAGAGATAAGGGGTCACAGAGATCTCTAAGTCATGTAATTTTGATACAATCTGCAGGCATTTTCAAAATCCCTTCACATATGATGGATTATGATTTTACAAAGCTTTTCTACATAAGTAGTTCTTCTCGTTATCATTCGGTACATGCTTAAACTAAGCCTACACTAGCTTAACATAAGCTTGCAAAATGATTGCAGGAGAGAGCTCTGTACGAGTATGTATGTCGTATAGGTTGATGGTTCGTAATTTATGTTAAATAAGATCGTATGGAACGATGTACATATATGCTGGATGAATTTCAAAAAAATTGAGATAAATCACAATTTTCAATGTTAGCTTAAGTTTTGGAAAATTCTTGACCATTAGGTTATTAATTAATTTTAAAGTAGTCTTGGCTACGTTGCAGGGACTTAATAGGCAGGTGTTTGCCAACCGAGGGCGAAGGAAAACTATTTTGCACGATTACTTCTATGACTTTCTTACTCAATTAAATGAAGGGATGGCATCATACAAGAACGAAGTCATAAGTAACAGTGATATGTGGTGAAAAACGTCGCAAGATCAAAGCTATAAATGGTGACACCATAGCACACTGTGAATGGAAGTGAAAAGGATGTCGGATTCATAATATTATACTTCCATATTACGAGTTTTTCTGAAAACATTCTTATCCGTATCGCTCCGAAAAATTATGGCATGCCTTCAAAATAAAATTTGGCATACTACCTGTAAAAGTCTCGAAGAATCGCCGCTAGGTGAAATCAGGACGACTATGAGGAATACACAGGAAGCATAACATAAGTTAGGTTAGGTTTGTGGAGGTGTTTGACACTGGGCAATGTACTTAGGCTACCAAAGGATCCATTGCACGCCTTCATATTTGTGCCATGTGGACCTTCACATCATTTAGCCAGACTGATCTACCGGTGAAATTAATGAGCTTCATCGGTTCAAAGGACCGTAGTTCATTCAGTTCGGTGAAGAAGTATTCTCCGAGAATATGTCTTTGAATTATTCAGAGTCATCGAATGTAAGGCGAAACTTTCGAGCGTGGTTTTTAAGACTATTTCTGACTATATCTGCTAGAGCTTGTAGGGAGTTTCTGTGGAGTCTTAATATTTATATGGATTTCGCTCTATCAAACTCACCCCATAGCATTCTTATGTGGTTACAAGAGTTGGTTTGAAAGTATTTGAGATTTTTCCTTCCCCACACTTGCTCCCTTTCGCAATAGCTATTAACTCCAATTGGAAGACCGTCCGTGGCATATATTGGTATTCAGATCAAGGCTTACAGAAACGATGCCATAACCTACTCTTCCATTTTCGAACAAACAGTAAATATCGCGATCTTGACATTCTGCTGTCTATTAAGGAGAGTGATTTCATAGTGCTTAACAAAGGGCATCTTTGATTGCTATTGTGACGAATAACCAGTTCTTCACTAGGAATAGACCCGAATTGCAAGCAACTTCACTTGAAGTGGTTCAACCGCGACCGGTTCTACGGATGAAAAACTGTTTTTTTTTTTTTTTGTGAACTATCACGCAATTTCAGACAGTCGGGAGACCAGTAGTCGCGACTAAGAAAAAATAAAAGTGTCCGCAAAACGTGGTTTTTTTCTACGGCTTCGGCAGCGGAAATTGTAAAAAAAATCGCATTAGTTTCCTTCGAAATTGTAAATAGTGGGCTTATTGAACAATGACTATCGACGAATCAAACGAAAAGTGTTGTGATAAATACTTGAGGTGGGCAAAATCGTTCGTTTTGGTGAACTAGTTCACTAGTTCTAGCTCATCAAAAAGGAATAGTTCTTCATCTTAGTTCGTTCGCCATCATGGCTCCATTAAAGATACTTGGATTAGCCAAAGCTATCGAGTTATGATAGGGTAACGGGACAATAAGCGCACAATAGGCCAAAAATGTCGCGGTGCTCTCACGTGTTCCCTAAATAAAATAAATAAATAAATTAGTTCGTTTAGTTCACCCTCGTGACACACGATCGATTATTTATTTAATGGTTTATGGTAGTGAAAATTATTCTTTTCAGTACCACACAACTATAGAAAACGATCGTGGATCGTTTGAACTTGCTTCTGCGGTTTTTTTAAATGGCGGTTTTTTAAATTGAGGATTTTTTTCCTTGTAAGAACTTCCTATGTTAAAAAAAAAAAAATTATTATTTTTTTTTTCCATTGGGGTGCGAAAAGGGGGGGCTAAGAACCAATTGTCGGACGAATTTTTTTTTCAAATGATTATATCTTCGAAATTACTTATCGTAAAAAAATCATATTTAGAGACCGTCAAGGTGGCATATAGTTCCATTGGAATCAGCTCAGAAAGCGGCTAATTATTGTAAGGGGGAGGGTCAGGGGGGGTGCAAAGAAAAACACTTAAAAATTAATATCTCAACTATCTTTTAAGCTATATAATTGAAACTTAAAACGTATATTAAGCTATACTAGGAAAATACAAAAAAAAATATAACATGTTGAAATAATAGTAGTGGAGGGAAATGGGGAACATTTCAAAAATGGCGCACTTTTCAAAATTACAAATCCTTATATCTCAAAAAATAGTACAGATATTAAATCAAAAATTTGTCAAATTGTAGAACTACATAATGGTTAATTGTGGTAAAAATTTTAAGCTGGGAGGTGTAAGGGGAGGGAGGTGATAAGCAAAAATGTCGAAAATTTTGAGTGATTTTTTTAGGGCTCTAGTGAAAGATAAAAAGTTAAAATTTTGCATGTGAATACCTATATTTAATGTACATAGAAAAATAATATTAACTTGATCCATATTTATTATAAACCGACTCCCCCGGTCTAACGTGCACAAGGTGTTTCATGTGCATTGAAAAAAACACATAAACTGAAAATTTTTGAGTGAAATTTTAAGGTAGAAACTTGAAAATTTGCGAAATGCATTTAAAAAAAATCGCTAAATATACAAAATATTAACTGGTCAAAAACCTTTAAAACTTCTAGCCCCTCCCATACAAAATTATTTTTTGGACCATTTTCAAGAAATCAATTATCACCTAACCATTAAAAGCTATCAAATTCAAATTTTGCAAAACAACTTACAAAAATAATTAAAATGAAATTGCGTTCAAAGTTTTAAAATCGCGCTTGCCCTTCTACCCCCTCCCATACAAAAGTATGATTTCGACTAAATTCATTAAATCAACTAATAACCAACAAATTAAAAGCTATGAACTTGAAATTTCGTACAAGCATCTAACAACAAAAATAAAAGAAAATTGCATCACAAGTTTGACGATTCCCTTACCTTCTCTACCCCCTCCCATACAAAATTATTTTTTCGAGCATTTTTAAGAAATCAGTTATCAGCTAACCCTTAAAAGCTATCAATTTCAAATTTGGCATAAAAACTTATAAAAATAATTGAAATGAAGTTGCTTTAAAAGTTTTGAAATCGCGCTTGCGCTTCTACCCCCTCCCATACAAAACTATAATTTCGACCAATTTTATTAAATCAACTAATAACCAACAAACTAAAAGCTACGAACTTGAAATTCTATACAAGCACCTTACAAAAGACGCGAAATAAAACTGCGTATCAAGTTTTACGATTCCCCTATATTCTCTACCCCCTCCCATACAAATGTTCGGTTTCATGAATGTAAAATACACCGAATTTTATGAAAACTCTATGCAACTTCGTCTATGAAACACATTCTATACAGAGAATATTGGACGTGATTCAAGCAATTAATTAAAAAGCTATTAACATCCACCCACCCTTACTATTACCCCTACTCCTCCCCTCATAAAAACCCAAACTTATAGACACGAATGAAATATTGTTAACAGTCCTGCCCAAGAACTCCCTTTCACTTAGTCTTCCCTAACCACTCTAACCTGCATATTGACTTTCCACTCATCCGCAACTTGTCCCAAGAATAATAAAGTTTCGCCCGACTTGTTGGCAGTTTATTTTTGTTTCAGAACTAACGTCCGTTGTTATGTCGTTAAATATTTCCAAAATATCTACCAACTTATTTCAAATTAACCATATGATTTTCACTAAATGAAAAGAAACCCAGTACAGCAGATCATAATTCAAAAGATTAATTTTCAATGAAATGAGCAGTAACTGCCACAAAACTTTCTTTGGAGGCTGACGTCATCCGTCTGCTGTCAAATAAACTCCTAGTGAATCGCTCAAATCAGCTTTTACAATATTTAACGATGATAGATAAAGCTGAGGTACAAGGCTTTTTGTAATCGTTTTTTTAGCTCGGCAGACTATAACCGGGACTTATCATTTCGGTCAATTTACGAGATTCTTTGTCCTCTGTAATGGAAAAAAAAACTTGATGTTGCTTCACTATCACTTTCACCAACTGCCTGTCATACTCCACAGACTCACATGTTTGCTCTTGCTTCCAAGTTAGTAGTTTTTTAGGAATTAGTACTTGAAGTTGGAGGCTCCTCTAATGTTTCCCGAAAATTTCCCTCCAAGGGAACTGTTGGATACTTGGACTTCATATGCCTCTTTAGATTCCCCAAGGAACCACCAGCACAGCTTCGCATATTTCGGCAATATCAGCATTTACAGAGTTTCCCTTTACTCTCAACTATTTCATCAAAATGATTCCAAATTCCTTGAAGCCATCACGCACAGATTCTTAACACTTAAATATTAAATAAAAATTAGTTTTTTTTAATGAAATTAAATTCACAAAACTAATGATTGTCCTTGCAACCTGTTATATACGAAAAACACTTCTAATAATAAAGGTTCTCACACTTTTAAGAAAAAAAAATTACTATTACAAATTCATTCTTAGCTACCACCACTAACAACTGTTGCTTGTCCCTTCACTCCATGAAACATAAAAAAATAAAAAAACCTACGAAGCACGCAGTAATTTTCATATTCAACTCACAGAATACAAAAACAAATTCGTCAGGCTGAAACTGCTAATTCGAGGAATCTTCGTTCAGTTCGTGAACTATGAGTAATTCCGTTCCTGAACTAAACACGTATGGAATTGAATTGTGAACCGCAGCTGCCTTCGGAAACTTTGCATTCGGTCAGTTCATTACGAGTTCAGTTCGAACTAAATGTAAAAATTTGAGTGAATAGTTCGTTTGATTCAATGAAGTGAATAGTTCGAATGTACTAGTTACTTCGTGAACTACAGATCTCTACTAAATACCAATTTCTAATAAAAAATAAATAAATAGGAAAATGTTATACATGAAGAGCAATTGTGGTGGGCCCGTGAAAAGTGATATAATAAATAATATAATAATAAAAAACCTTAAACCTAGCACTCCTTAGGCGACGGTAGCTATCGAGATAAATGGTCATTTAATACTTACATTTCTTATCCCCCTTGCTTTTTTTCAATTATATCACGCTACGAAACCGTCGTAGCTAATTGGAGCAGAGCTCCGTAAGGCGCTGTAGAAGTTTGCTATGCGCTTGACAGTTGTCGTTCCCACTGTGTCTTCGCCGATTGTTACAAGAAAGTCCTGAGAAGCATCTCTTTTGATTTGGGGTAAAGATGTACCGGTAGGTGCCGTGAATCCTCCGTCCTCTCTTTTTTCATTTATTTTTTATCGCACAGCTAAAGAAAGAAGGTGCCTTCCCCGAACCAAATCCTTTTCACATGTCCTCAGCTCTGACATGCCGGTAAACAATGCTTTGAGATCCGGAGAAAGCCAATTTTTTTAGAGTTCCATTCGTTACATTATCGCTTGTGAAAGAAGATTCCCTTTTGGTGTGCTGCAGGATGGTGGCATGAGATTTTTTTTAAAATGGTCCCAAGCCATGCTTCAAAAATTGTAAGTCTCACAGCCGTAATGCCTAACTTCTCCAGAATTACAAGACTCAGCGGAAGAAGACCTAAAATGGCTTCCAACTATGTGCATTGTACTCTGATTGCATATCTATGCAGGCAATCCTCTGAATGTGGCTCAATTGTTAATAGGTATATTTCAGTTCGATACTTTCACACCATAACACCGCATTGGTAGCATGATACTGATCGATCCACCTTCTCTCTCTTCTAGTAAAGAGTATGACCGTAATCTTATCAGCGTTAATTATCAATGCACACGAATTATACCAACATGCAACAAAGTTTAATGCACATTGCATCAGTTCACCTAAAGTTGAAGGGTATTTCCTAATTTGGATGACTAAGTCTTCCGCGTAGACGACAGTGCAACAACTAGCAGCGCTTAGCTGCGAAAGGATATCATTTACGACTAGCAGCAAAAGTAAAGGTGACAAAACCCCTCCTTTTGGTATTCCTCTATCCAATTGTTTTGTTTTGGAGTTGTTTTCCATTGTAGCAGTCATTTTCCTACCCACCATTATATTATCAGTAGCGTCTATAAACACATTTGTGTATACCTATACAGGGTGTTTGGTACTCCGTGCATAACCTTGTAAGGGGTTATTCCTGGATATATTTTGAGCGAAAAATTGTTCTACGGAGATGGTCAATTTTCAATATCAAATTACCTTTCATTTGGTGTAATAGTCCGTATTGTACCTGTACCCAATCCTGTGGTATTTGCTTCAGACCACAAATTTTTGATACTTTGACCCTCAAAATTCTGTGATCAATGTAGTTTTTCTCAAAAAAACGTATTATAAAAATGTCATTTTAATGTTGTTGTTTTATGTGCCATATTATTGCCTACAAAAGATGCATACATACTTATGACTTAGGTTTTCCCGTTTTCCAGGTAATAAGCGAAAATACATATGGCTTAAAAATAAAATATGCCATAAACCAACCCTCGTTCTAAAAAAACTACCTGAAATGTTGTTAAACTGAAATATTCTTTATGTCCTTTAATTACTATTTAAATTATTGATGAATGTCCTTTAAGTAGTATTTAAATTATCGAGGAAATGAATTAAATTAAAATGAGTTTCAACACAACGACGCTGTCCGACGCTTGGCATTGCAGTTAAACGTCTCTACGTGGAAAGTTTGGAGTGTCCTAAAGGCAGAGCGGTTGCATCCCTACCACCACACACCAGTGCAGGAGCTGGTACCCATTGATTTGCCCAAAAGGATGTTTTGCAATTGGCTCCTTGAACGACAACTAAGTGACGAGAATTTTATGAACAACATTCTTTGGACTGATGAGTCCCAATTCACCAGGGACGGTATCACAAACTTCCACAAATTACACACATGGGCTGAGAGCAATCCACATACAAGAAGAGAGGCATCATTTCAGCACAGATTCAGTGTCAATTTATGGGCAGGTGTGATTGGCAACGATTTTATTGGTCCTATTAGGCTTCCGCCTACCCTAAGTAGTTCCAATTACTTGCAGTTTTTGACAAATGATCTACAAGAGTTATTGGATGATGTGCCACTGCAATGATTGGCTTCCATGTTTTACCAACACGATGGTGCTCCAGCTCATTACGGCCGACAAATCAGAGATTGGTTAAATTCCAATTATAGCAATCGCTGGATCGGTAGAAATGCACCGATACACTGGCCTGCAATATCTCCTGATTTAACTATTATGGATTTCTTTGTATGGGGACGGATGAAGGACCTTGTCTACGCAACGAAAGTAGTAACGTTGCAGGATCTAAACACCAGAATCGATGCGGCAGCAACAGAAGTAAGGCAGCAGTTGAGGAGTATGAACACAAAGAGAACACTGGCAAAACGAGCTTTAGCGTGCATTCAAAATGAAGGTGGCCATTTTGAACATTTATTGTAATTAAGGAAATTTGAAATAAACCATAAAAACCATTCTTAAGTTCTTTTAGTCCAAGCGGAGAGTGTTGATCAACATATTCTTGTTTTTTGATAAAAGTGCTATACTATTGGAATGATATTTTTTTCTAAACTATGAAATTTATGCAATGAAGCGTATACATCGTTTGTAGGCAATAATATGGTACATAAAAAAATAACATTAAAATTACATTTTTATCATGCGATTTTTTGAGAAAAACTACATTGTTCCCAGAATTTTGAGGGTCAAAGTGTCAAAAATTTGTGTTTTGAAGTAAATATCTCAGGATTGGGTACAGGTACAATACGGACTATTACACTAAATGAAAGGTAATTTGATTCCCTAAAAAACAAGCTATAACACTTTGAAATGCGATTAATAGTTTTCAAGATATAGCGTTTTGAGTGAGTAAGGGTACAGGTCCAAAACACTTTTCTTGGTCACCCTTTATCTCCGCGGATATTGAAAATTGACCATCTCCGTAGAACAATTTTTCGCTCAAAATATATCCAGGAATAACCCCTTACAAGGTTATGCACGGAGTACCAAACACCCTGTATATTATTGAACGCGCCCTCTACATGCACAAAAGCAATCAAAGTCTACTCCTTGAGTTTCTTAGACTTTTTAGTTTTTAATTTGAGACTGCCATATGCGGTTCTGTTTCCACAGACTGTTCTTGCATGTAAGCATATTGGGAAGGACTGAGGCTGTTTTTGCTGGCTCTTATTTGAATATCTATTGAGACCTGACCTTTAGTTCTTCGACTATGTATGACTGCTATTATCTGCCTTCGGAATGAAACCCAACTTCACCTCTTTCTACTTCGAAGGAGAAGAATACAGGCCTTGGAAATGTTAACTAGCATTGGAACGATGCTGTCCAGTCTATTTAAACAGGAATTATTCCATCTAGCCCCACCGGCTTAAAAGGCTTTGAAGTTGCGTATAACCCATATTGTTTTTCCTTGGTTATAATTGCATTCGTAATGAGAGGAGCGGCTATCTGTACCCCGGTTATATTCAAAACAATTCCGCTGCTTCAAAGTTATGTCAACAGAGTCTTCATGGTTTGGTTAGACAAACCGAAAAGGCAAAAGACTATAAAGAAATTGCCCTTTGTGCATTCCTGGATATAGAAGGAGCATTTGACAATACTCCCCATGAAGCCATAATAGCGGCAGCTAGGAAAAAGGGTCTGGAAACGGCCACAATAAAATGGATACACACCATGCTGAAAAGCCGAATGACAACCACGGAACTAGGAGATAGCACAGTGACTGCACAGACGTATAGAGGATGTCCTCAATGTGGGGTACTATCCCCACTACTTTGGTCAATTGTAGTAGATGAGCTCCTGGACCGTCTAACAGACCAAGGATACGAGGTAACAGGATATGCAGATGACCTTGTCATTATCATGAGAGGCAAATATGATTCAATAATATCGGAAAGAATACAATCAGCCTTAGAGGAGATAATAAACTGGTGTCAGTCTAAAAACTTGAACATTAACCCAAGTAAGACTGAGATAGATAAACCACATTGTACCTCCTGTAATAAATGGAACAATAATACCCTTTTCAGATGAGGTAAAATATCTAGGTGTTATACTGGATAACAAACTCAACTGGAACAAACATATAGAATGGACTCAAGCCAAAGCACTCAAGGCATTTTGGGCCTGTAAAAGCTTATTTGATAGAAAATGGGGATTAAAGCCCAAAATGATTTACTGGTGTTACAGAACAATCATTCTCCCAATAGTCACATACGGTTCAACGATATGGTGGACTAAAATATTACAAAGGAAAGCTCAACTTACGCTACAAAAAATCCAAAGGCTAGCTTGCCTTGGTATCACAGGTGCAATGAAAACCTGTCCGACAGCGGCAATGGAAATGTTCCTTAACATCCCTCCGATACATATCCAAATAAAAAAGGAAGCTATCAAAGGAGTGTTACGCATACAGGAGAAAAACAATTATAAGTCAGGGGATTTTAGAGATCACCTTAAAATCCTAAAAGACACGAAAATGGAAGTTATAACTTCCACATTATCGGACGCGATGCCGACAAAATTCAACTTTGAAACCCCCTTCAAAGTTATAATCACGGAACGCAAGGACTGGCAATCCATGCTAACTGATATTGTAGAGGGATCAACCATCTGGTATACAGATGGCTCCCGCACATCTGAGGGGACAGGAGCCGGAGTCAAAGGTCCTAACTTCTCGGTTTCAAAACCATTCGGTAAAGAAGCCACAATCTTCCAGGCCGAACTAATTGCAATGGAGCTATGCATCCAAGAAAATATAAGGAGAGCTCATCGCAATAAATCCATTTATATCCTATCGGATAGTCAGGCGGTTCTCAAAGCTTTAGCATCCAACAAACATGGATCGAAGATAGTATGGGAATGCCTTCAAAACCTAATCATCCTGGGAAAAAGGAATGATGTAACCTTAATGTGGGTACCAGGACACATGGGAATTGAGGGTAATGAAGAGGCTGATCGCCTTGCAAAAAACGGCGCAGAAACAAATTTTATTGGTCCAGAGCCATTCTGCGGAAAACCAAAAGGGTACTTTAACCCCATACTCAAAATGTGGGTAGAAAACGAACATAAAATCTACTGGAATAGACTTCCAGGCTTGTCAATTTCAAAAAAACTGATCCTACCACAAAAAAACAAAGTGGAGGATATTTTAAAATTCAGCAAGAAGGATATTAGTATCCTAATCGGCCTAATGACGGGGCATAGTGGAGTAAACCACCACCTCAAAAATATGGGCTTAGCTGAAACCAACATTTGTCGCCTTTGTCTAGAGGACTCAGAAACGACAGTACACATCCTATGTCACTGTGAAGCAGTAGCTAGGAAAAGACACAGTCTTCTTGGAAAGGGCTTCCTTTCTACGGAGGAACTAGCCAATACGGCTCCCTTAACGATTCTCAAATTAGCAAAAGCTATTGAGTTAAAATAGGGTGAAGGGGCTATAAACGCACAATAGGCCAAGAAGGTCGCAGTGCTCTCGCGCGTTCCCCTAGTAATAATAATAATAATAAAAGTTATGTCTGAATTTTCATACACCGCGAAGTGACCATCCAGAAGCAACTCCAGTATTTCCTTCGGCGAGCCGTTGCAGGAACCATTCCATGGAAGGGTCATTCACTAAGTCAATAGTTGCACAGAACTGCCACCAAGATTGCCTCCTTGCCGCCCATACAGAGTGCTTGAATTCACTTAAAGCGGCTTTATAGGCTTCCCAGTCAGTTTCTTACTTCCTATTTCGTGTTTTATTTGGAAGTTTTCTAGCTTTATGCCGTAATGCATGGTGCTTATCGTTCCACCAGGAGTTGGTTTCATTTTTCATTTTAGATATTTTCATGGGCAAGCATTATCAAAACTCCTCATAACCGTTTAGAAGTTAACGACCCACTCAATGGCATCGGTCCCTTGTGTAGTAAGAGGGTGGATTCCAAAATCTTGCCAACTCGTGGCTCTAGGATTCCTTTACGAGACGATACTAGGAGCATCACGGTTTAGTGTGGAAGCTATTTATCTGTGGTTGGAAAGTGAGTTTCCTCGAGGAACCCTACAATCTCTGGAGGCTGGCGACAGGTATATCACAGTAATGTCGATAACCTCTGCCGCAACTTTGGTAACAAAGGTATACTCGTTACCTCTATTCGCTATCATCATTATTTGTCCCTGCTAGAAATTCAAAATATGACTCACCTCATTTATTTGCACCTGAGCTTGCCCATAATAAATCGTGCTCCGCGAAACCTAATAGCTGCCGGCACAGATCTGATGGTAGTGGTGTTGGTTAATCGTATGGCATGTAGGCCAGGAGAATGGCTTGCTTGGAATCGTATACTACCCTTTCCCAAAGTACAACTGTTTGGTCCTCGCTGTAAGACTGAGATAGCTTGGTTAATTTTAAATCTTCCTTTGCTACTATACATGAACGCGCCTAGCCCGCTGTAGTGCCGTGGAGAACATGAAACATACTGGCACTCCATCCAAGGATTTTGTGGTCACTACTCACCCAAGTCTTTTGAATGATTGCATAGTCGTACTTATCCTGACGCAGATGGGCATGCAAATACACAGTCGCCGCTGCTGTGTGGTGGAAGTTTTTCCACACCGCTCTGGCCATCGCAATGCCTTCTTCTTAGGGCAAAGTGGATGCGGCCCGAAGTGCACTAAGCCCTTCATTTTCCTAATGGCTAGTGGCGAAATTCGGTTTATACCAATTTCCATTTTGGTATCCTTCTCGGGCTACGTCATCTGATGAATCTTTCAACTTCTCGTATCGAGGTAGTTCTGATTTCTGATCCGCAGTAAGATTCGCGACGGCTTGATATGCCGATCTTTCAATGTAAAGCTGGCATAGATCAGACGGGGGGCATTGTCCTTATGGACTACTACTAGCCCTGCGTTGGCATAAGGTGGCTTAATTCCACTTACCGCTTCAGTGAGGTAGTCACTTGATCGCTGGTATGTACACCACATGCCAAAGATACCGTGCACCCATGCGGTCCAATCAAACTTGATTTTGGGAACAAACCTGGGTCCATGTGTTCGACCAGTAAATCTGTTACCTCCTCCTATGTAGAGGACTGATTCTCTTCTGCGATTTTTCCCTCGGGATCTGCCGAGCATATGAGCACCATGTTAAGACTGTCCGCAGCAACGACACTAAAAGGCCGAGTTACGGGCTTGGATTTCTTTGCAGTTGCAATCTCTGCACTGTCCTCCAGTCACCGCCATAGTAACCGCAAGAGTAACCGCCTTCAAGTTATACGGGTGCTTTGCGGTTAAAGTCGTTTTCGGTTTTCGCTTCGACTCGCTACCAATGTTCCTGATGCCCGGATGATCAAACAACGTTAGTGCAGAGTCAGCTCATACTACACTTGAAGAAGAAGGGGCACTAGCCGCAGCTTTGGCATCCTTTCTTCTGCGTAGTTTTGCTCTATCCCGTTGTCAGATGCGTGCTACAGTCCGTGACCTTTTTTCGTTGCGTGCCGGAGTGGGTCTTCTTTGCTTCAACGACGGTTGTTTACCGACAAAGACCAGGGGTTCGAAAGTCAAAGACGATTGACTCTGATGGTTCTCTTAGTCTCTTCGTAACGTAGAACGTCATACCCAGTTAGTGTGATGATGTCTTCCGACGATACATCGTTATCCAAGATGCCGTTAAGGAGCGTACTGTCGCGTAGGAGCGTACTGTCAGTAACGCGATCACTTCCACGACCTAGTCCAAATATCGGGGAGGCTTTTTTGCAACTAAGGAGGTGTCATTGGCTCCCGAGCCCTCGCCGGTAGGTGAATTTCCTACCGACAGTCTCTAGCCGTATTGTTCCTTTCACGTCCTTCATGGTGAGTTTCCCCGAGCTGAGGTTTTCTTTTCCATCGGTAACCTGCGAAAAAAACTCTTTGGAATTTGATGTCATGAATGATTACGGTAATGGATAAGGGTAATGAGCTACTAGGATTAGGGAATGGTTTTTGGGAAGACACGGCACTATTTGGATGAAAGACATTCTCTTTATCCGTAGCTCCTTATTCACGAAATAGCTTATTTGGTAGCTGGCCGGCGCCTGAGGACGCGCATGGTGGCAGGCAGCTTTGCAACCTTCAGGCGGGGAAAAACCTGTCGAGAATACTCGACATGACGAAATGAAAATTTTTCGCATATTGTCGAGTTAATTATTATTATTAATTATTTATTCATTAAGATGAATAAAACGATATTAAGCAAGCAGAAAAAGTTGTTCGGAAAAAAAAATTGAATAAGGGGTATCCCATTAAGACCGCCCATTTTGAATTATTTTGAATTTAATCTCATTTTTTTGTGTCAGTCGTATAGCGTTGGTCAGATATTCTATTCCGTACATAACCTCCATGTCTACACTCTTTATTGCAATTAAAACATCACAGCTTTTTAAATAAACACTGCGCTTTTTTCTAAATTTCAAAATAGGCGGCATAATTGGGATACTCCTTAGTTAACTTTATTTTCTTGGTTTTTGTCACGTTGTAATGATTTTGGTCGCGGGAACTTTTTGCTTAATTATTCATAGTTCCAATTTATGTGGGCAAAAATTTTCTGGATCTTATTGCGATGGTACTCAGTTCAGTAAAGCTATGTAGTGTGCAATCAAATGGTCATTACTAATGAAAAGCTCGGTTTTAATCATGAATTAACTTCGTATTTCCACACAAAGATTTTATCCACAGTTTTAATTTCCCATTAAAATCGATTCAAACTTCCAACAAGTCTATTCCAAATTAATTCCGGTCAAATTGCCAAACTCTTCGAAAACTATTTCGCTCTTCCAATTATTTCCCAAGCACTTCGATCCACTTCCGTAAGAGCAAAGGAAGAGCCCATCTTGAGATATCGACTTCAATATTCGCGAAGGTTCTTTAGCTTTTATTTAATCAGCGACGGGGGCAACAATTGTAAAACTTTTCAAATTCTCCGGACTCTTTACCATTCGGGAATTTCATCCCCGATTGCCGGAAGGCAAATAATAATTTCTGTGTACTTTTAACCAGGAACAGGATTCTCTCACTCCATCCATAGTTTCAATGAACTACTTCTGCTTTCCGAATAGTTCAAGTATTCCGTAGGGTCATAAGTTCGTTTACAGGTTGAAAAATCTACTCTAAAAATTCCGGGCGCAGAGCTCTAAAAAAATTTACAAAAGGATCATATCCCAAAGTTTTTCAAATACCATTGTTACCGAGATGAACAAAAGGAAAACTCTCGGAATTGTTGCTAACAATGACTACCTTTGAGTTTTCTGGTCATTCTAGCCAATTCACTACTAAGCAAAAGAGTCCAAGGTGAGTGGATGGGCGTATGAGTGTGTTGCTGTATGGAGCAGCATTGTCGAGTTGACTCTTGGTCAATGAATAAGGTTTCGGTAAATTTTGAAGGATAATTTAAATTTGTCGGACTAAATGGTGCACTAGGGAAAAGTTTCAATGCAACGATGGATAATTGGACTTCTGGCAAAATTACTAACGAGATTGCATTACTTCGGAAACGGACGAACGACTATTGTTGCTCAGTTGGGTAGTTCTTCTCGATGAGGACACAGTTGAATGCGTGTTGTCATACTGAAAATAGGGGTTGCCGACAAACTTGCATCACATTTCTTGTCTCGGTACAACTTTCTTAACTATATTTGCTCAAGCTTAAGAAGTTATCTTTTAAATGGGACAGATAGAAATTGTTCGGGAAGTTTGCTATTAGTTTTCTTAATTGCTACGAAAGATTTTGGTTAATTTTCCTATCTGTCATGTGGAAATTGCGGGCTGGTCATACGAATAGAGTAAAGTTTTTGATTGCAAGTAGTTTCTCATTGGAAATGGATGGTTTCGAGTTGTATTGACAAGGATAAGTAGTTGTTTTCTAGTCGGTCAAAAGTTTGAAATAAGGTACTCTACAGAGTGGTAATTTGAAGTTGCTGTATTGCCATGATTTGTTCGTCTCCGCGTGGTTGCACAACACTTTGAAGTTTAATGTTGCAAGGCATTTGCGATACAAAAGATTTCATTTAGAAGAAAAGAAGCTAGATCACTTTTATTTGAATAGGCCAACTTCATTTAATCAATTGCAATCGCATTGAAATTAAATGAGACTTGTTTCCATTGTTCGTTCAACGCACCACTGCCACTATGTTTATTTTTGCGAAGGAATATATTTTACAAAGTTTTTATAATTTTCAGTCTAACAATTTAAAGTTCAGTACAAATGATTAAACAGCTGTTGATGCGGAATTGAGAATTTAGAAGTGTTTAGAGAATATTTTCATTTCAATGTCGGCTGAGGAAAGTGGCGCTTAAAAACCTCGTGGATAACTTATTAATCTACCCTAGCTTCAAGTTTATAACTAATTTTATTGACTTTGGCTAATTCATGTACTGCTTCAGTGCAATGATATCTAGGCAAATGAAGTATCTATAATTTTTAAAATTTTATTCTGAGCTATTTGCAATTTCGTAATGTGAGATTTGTCACAATCTAGTAGTAGCGGGGCACCATAAACGATAACTGGTTGGAATATAATAGTGTATATTCTACAAAGGCGCTACAGCCCGATTCGGGCTTTCGCTTCCTGACATTCAGATTCCTTAACATTTTTCATTACTTATTGTGGAAGAGTTGTTAGCCCAGGTTCCTTAACATTTTTCATTACTTATTGTGGAAAAGTTCTTGGCCCTTCACACAACCGTCTTTCTATGAATTTTTCATTTTCGTAGATTGAGATGACCGAAGTATATCCAAGCAGGCAATGTGCTGGTATTATTTATTGCGTAAACCGGGATTCGAACTCACGACCTTCGCATTACAAGACCAACACGCTACTTGATAGGCTACACCTTAGCTTATTGTGTATATTAGCAATTTATTTTCTATATATAATATATATTTTCGGTTGATGAATGTATACATCATTTTGATTAGTAAACTAATTTTATTTATGGTTTGTGATATCTGGTCCTTAAAATTGAGAGACTAATCAAAAACAAGACCAAGATATTTTAAATTTGAGCTAAATTTCACTGAGATTCCATTAAATGCTAGGTTGGAAGTAGGCACATAAGATTCCACTCTGCGTTTTAAAAAGAAGATAGTTTGAGTTTTGGAACTGTTAATTTTGATTTTCCATTTGTTAAAATATACGTTAATAATTTTCATTGCTTTTTCTAAGGAACTGTGTATTGTAGAACATAGGGTGCTGGTTGTATAAGTTGCAGTATTGTACCGAATAAAGTTATCTCTCAATTTTTAGGACGAGGACAATCGTAAGTGAAAATAAGATTCTGTAGTGGTGCTAGAACTGAGCCTTGTGGGACCCCTTCTCCTATTTCATGAATCAATCAATCAGTGTAACTCCTAAGACCTCGTTGACGAAGATATTGATCTAGTTAATGAACTAGAAATTAGTTCTATTATTGACAAGATGAATGGTGGTTCCTGTCCAGGTTTCTGCGGAATTACCATTGAACGTTTTTAAAATCATAGAAAAGGTTGCCATAAACAAAATAATGCAGTTCATAAATCTTAATAGGTTAATTTCTGGTTGCCAATATGGCTTCAGAACTGGAGGTAGTACACATGATGCCATTGCCCTTCTTAAAAAAAATTATAACAGCGCTTGATTTCTAGATATTGCTAAGGCGTTTGATTCTATTCCACATAAAAACATAGAACAAAAACTGCACAACCTAAATTTTAAAAGTAAATGGATTAATTGGATTTCTAGCTATTTAAGAAATCGAAAACAAATGGTTAATATTAATGACATTTGTAGCGACGAGCTTATTTTTATTCACGGTGTGCCTCAAGAAACTGTTCTTGGACCATTGCTATTTCTGTTATATGTAAATGATTTGTATTCTCAGGTGAATTAATATTTTTTGCAGATGACACTATTTTAATAGTTGAAGACAGTGACTGGGAAAGTGTTACACTGAAAACGAATTATAGTTTATCCTCATTAAAAGAGTGGCTGAACTATAATATTAGCAAAAGTAACTATATCACTTTCTCTCTATCAGAACGTACTCAACCTATAGACTTGAGATTGAAAATACATTCGTCATCGTGTCTACTAAACTGCCATTGTTCATCTTTGAATGAAGTGTCTCAAACAAACTATTTAGGAATGATATTCGATCAACACCTAAAATGGAAAGATCATATAAATAGTGTTATAAATAGATTAAGAAAACTAATACCTGTATGCCTTGAAGTTAGAACTTATTTATCCAAAAAAAGTATAAGAATGTTTTATTTTGCAACTATTCATTCCATTCTACAATATGGTATTATTGCATGGGGAGTAGCCAAACAAACTCTGATAAATACGCTTTTCGTTGCCCAAAAAATGTTACTAAAAATTCCTTACTATCTTCTATTTCCACTGCTTAATGTTCTAAGCATTGATAAAGTTTTTAGCATCATTGCTAACATCCAAATATTTAAAGAGTTCAAAAATGGAATATTAGAAACTAACACTAATCTTACTCGCGGTGGTAACCAGCAGGAAATCAATCTGCCTTCCAGATTCACGAATATTGGGCAAGCCCATTATTTCTATATCGGCATTAAGTTCTTCAATTCTCTGCCCTATCATGTAAGACGAAGCGAAAATGTTGTCATTTTTAAGGAAAGAATTAAACATATTTTTTACAATTAATCCTAGAAGGCAGTCGATATTTGATATTAAGTTAAAAAATTTAATTAAACATGAATATAATGCATAATAAGTTTTTTTTAAAAAATTGTAATATGTAAGAATAATTTTTGAATTATTGATTGTTATCTAATAAATTTCAACACGACTTCTCACCCCTAACACAAGGTTTGCCTTAAAAAGTGGAGTAGTGCTTTTCTCCAAAAATATTAAAAAAATAAATAAGAAATAAAATACAAAAAAAAATAATTAAATCAAAATCCTGTTAAGACCCCCTAGAGGGCATAGGACAGAAACAACTCTCTTCCACAAGACACGATCCTGAGTATCGGCCTTTAGCTGTTGCCAGGACTTGTTTATTCCTCTGGCCTCCTGCTCAGCTGTTCGCTTCCATGGTCGATCAACTCGACGTCTTCCTTGAGGATTATAATCCAGAGCCTGTTTGACAATGTTTCGCTCTGGTTGGTGTGACCGATCCACTGCAACTTCCGCCTTTGAATTTCAATACCTATTTTAGTCTGGCCAGTTGTATGTACTTCAAAGTTCGTCATTGGAGATCACTTCTGGCCAGAATATTCCTAAAATGCGTCGGAGGTATTGGTTCACAAAAGTTTGCAGTTTCTTGGTAAGTCGAACGGTCACTTTCCACGTAGTACAACCATACAAAAACACGGATTTCACGCATGCGTCGCAGCTTAGTGCGAAGGAAGATCTCTCTTAACCTCCAGAAGGGGCCAAGGATACCGAAGGCCTGAAGAGGTTTATTTAGACAAGCCTGAATATCATTTTCGGCTTCGCGGTTCATGCTGACAGTGCTTCCGAGATAACAGAAATCGTGCACCTCTTCCACATCTTATCCGTTATGAAAAATCGGTGTGCTTGCGTTCGAATCCATGTGCATGTACTTGGTTTTACGCACATTTATTTTCAGTCCCGCATCTTTGCATTTAGAATGGAACGAGCAAACATTTGACCCTAAGTCCGAACGGCTATGTGTAAGCAAACACACGTCATCAGCATAATTAAGGTGACTTAAGATGTTAAATAGTCTCCATTGAAGACCTTTATCTTCCCCACCTTCCAGTGCAGCTTTGAAGATGACATTTATTACCACCAGAAACAGGGCTGTTGATAATATGCAGCATTGTCTAAGATCCGTTCGCACAGGAAAGCTCTCGGGCAGCTCTCCTTTATGTAAGACGCGACATCTTGCATCTTCGTAGGATTCTTTAATCATAACTATGACCTTATCTGGAATACCTCTACTACGCAAAGCAGTCCTACTACAAAGAAATTGCCCTTTGAAGGAGCTTTGGACAATACTCCATATGACCCCTTAATTGCGGCAGCTAGGAAAAAGGGACTTGAATCGGCCACGATAAGATGAATACAGGCCATGCCAAGGAGCTCATTGACAACTACGGATCTAGGTGATAGCACATTGACTGTACAAACCTATAGGGCTGTCTCCAGGGGGTCAATTGTAGTTGATGAGCTCCTGGACCATCTGGCGGAACAAGGCTACAAGGTAATATGACATGTCGATGACCTTGTTATTATCATTAGAGGAAACATGATGTAATTTTGCTGGAAATATTACAATCTGCCTTGGAAGTGATAGTCTAAGAACTTGAACATCAACTCAATTAAGACTGCGATAGTACTATTTACGAATAGAAGGAAAATCTACGTAGCACTTTCTCCTACAAATGGAACGCCAATACCCTTCTCAGATGAGGTCAAATATCTAGGTGTGATACTTGATAACAAACTCAACTGGAACAAATATATATAATAGACTCATGTCAAAGCATTAAAGGCGTTTTGGCTCTGCAAAAGCTTAAGTGGCAGAAGATGGGGATTATAACCCAAGATGATCTACTGGTGCTACAGAATAATCATTCTCCCAATAGTCACATAAGGATCAACAGTCTCGTGGACTGAAATATTACAGTAAAAGGTCCAGCTTATACAATGAAAAATTCAAAAACTAACTTGTCTTAGTAACACATGACCAATGAAAACCTGCCCTACTGTGGCAATGGAAATATTCCTAAACATCCAAAATGAAGGAAAATTAAAAGCACAGAAAACATTCTCAATTTTATTGAGATTTAAAGAACATTTGAGAGCAGCTTAGCTACGCACTCACGTTATGTCATTTTCGTGTGCTTAGCGCATGCAGGATTAAAACGCAAGCATTAATGTGAATGACAGAAGTAGTGGGTATATGGCGGTTCTGGCTCACTTTCTCTTTTACTTTCTCCTTGGCGCCACTTTCTCTTTTACTTTCTCCTTGGCGCCACTTTCTCCGGTTCTGGCTTACTTTCTCCGGTTCTGGGCCACTTTCTCCCCGGTTCTGGCTCACTTTCTCCGGTTTTGGTTCACTTTCTCCGCTTCTGGAGCACTTTCTCTTTTACTTTCTCCTTGGCGGTTCTGGCCCACTTTCTCTTTTACTTTCTCCTTGGCGCACTTTCTGTTCTCCTTTTCCTTGGCGCACTTTCTGTTCTACTTTACCCCTTTACCTTATTGGTTTTTTACCCCTTTACCTGCATATATTGGTTGGTAGAGATTATTGGTAATTGGGAAGGTGAGTTTGATAATTGGTGATTATCTGAAGAGTTTTTTGTTATGGACTATGTTTTCATTTCTTATGTTAGAGATAAGAATTTGTTTATATTGTGAAATAGGTTGTGCTCAGCATGTTTAGTTTTACAGATTAGGTTTCATATATGATGAAAATTGATAGATTGTGTGTATGGAGATTGTTATTGTTATTAATAGTGTTTAGTTTTACGAATTAGGTTTCATATATGATGAAAATTGATAGATTGTGTGTATGGAGATTGTTATTGTTATTAATAGCGTGATATTATTTGATGACGTCATCATCGATTAGGAATAATTCTTTCGAATTGTTTATGGGTTAGAGTATTCGTTTGATATATGTAGATAAGAGTTTTTTTTGTTATGAAAGGTTGTTTACATTTTTTTGTATGGAATTTTTTGGCTTACGAGTGAGATTGGTCTGAAAATTTCACCTCAATTCGCCAACATATATGATCATTTTTTTGATGAACGAGTTCAAGGTCTAAGATTTGTATGAAAATAACTTGTATTTGTGGTAGATGAAGCACTTGTATGGTTACATGGATATAACGCTGTTATGCAATAGGGGTAAGCTTTGTATGGGATGTTGGTTAGTGATGATGTACTGACGTTCCATGACGTCATCAATTAGGGTTGCCATAAGGTCATCGATTATAGTTTCATGACGTCATCATCAATTGGGGTTGCCATAATGTCAAAAAAAAAATAAAAAATTAAAAAAAAAAAATAAAAAAAAAAATAAAAAAAAAAAAAAAATAAAAAAAAAAAAAATCAATAAAAAAATAAAAAAAAAAAAATCATAAATTTACAGATTCGCATGACAATGTTCCTATGTCTAATACTGATAAATCCGATTAATGGGCTATTTAACGTACACGAACTGACAGGATTTACGGAAATACAACTTAACAAAGTAGAAATAGTGACCAAAGCAAATATTATCATACACATAATTGACATAAGAGAAATTTTAGACGTAATACAATTTAATGAATCTTTCAGACAGCTTAAAAATTGAAAAATAAATATATACAACCATATCAACTACAACAACAACAACAACAACTACAACACTAGAAAATACAACCAAACAACCATACAAACACCTGCTACCAACTTGTACCCATATGATACCAACTTACCTTATTAAATTTTACTATAAGTTAAGAAATAAAAAAGAGTCTTGTGTGTTGTTATACTTGTATAACAAATTCTGGTTAATATGCATATTTCAAGAAAAAAAACAAACTGAATGATGGTTTTAATCATATTTATTATCAAGATATTTTTTTTAAATAAATAAACATAAGAAAATTACGATATGTATCGGTTATATTATATATAGAATAGCTATTTCTTTAACAATGAAACAGTTTTCAGATCCTCTAAATTTAATATTTATATTATTACTTCAGCTTTTCTCAATGCTTCAATGATGGCAACAATCTCGTTGATATGATAAATATCTCCCGCCTGTAGCGCTGATACAAGCAATTGTAACCGGTCCACCAATTCATTGGGGTCATCCCAAGAAATATACTGTTTTGGTTCGATTGATGTTTGTATTAAATCTCCTCCTCTATGAGTTAAAAGTTTGTTAATAATTTTTGTATATTTACAGCTTCGGTTTCCATTTATTTGTCCGTTGCTGGGTTCGATTAATGTTTGTATTAAATCTCCTCCTCTATGAGTTAAAAGTTTGTTAATAATTTTTGTATATTTATAGCTACGGTTTCCATTTATTTGTCCTTTGCTGGTATAGTGACGTCTATAAGCATTAGTATCAAGCAAAATATTTCTATAATTCTGTAAATCATCTTCATTGTACAGAGTCTTATCTGGAACTTTCATAAATAGTAGCTCATATATGCCCTGAGTACCATCATAGGTTTTATCTTTTATTAATATTTGACTACCATCGATTGTAAAAATCGAGTTTCCAATTTTCCATTGTTCATTTTCATGATAAACACCATAAGTACTATCGATGAAATCCGGATTATTTGCAAATATATTTAAATATTTTGTAGGTATTTCATCAAATTCTCGCTCGTTCATATATTCAATGAGTTCTTGCCGACCTAAAGGAGTTGTCACATATTTACGTATGCTTCTTACATCCGGAGACTTTAATGGTGTTTCAAAAGTATCAGTTAGATCAAGCTTTCGTCTGAATTTGGGTGTTGGAGTTTCAAAGTCAACGTCACTTTCAATATCATATGTAGATTGAGTTTCCATGTTTTCTTCTTTTTCAGGTTCATATTTACTGTGATCATGAGTTTCTTCATCTTTTTCTCTTTTAGGTTCGTATTTACTGTGGTCATACAGTTTAACTAATTCTTTAAGAGGTCTTGTGATTGGTTTAAAAGTTTGTTCTTGTCGAGTCTCAGCATTAACTCTACCGATTTTTAATTGTTTATATTTTTTACGTATCGAGTTAGTAGACTTTATAACTTGTCTAAGAATATCTTTATCGGTCGACTTCTGCATTTTTCCTTCTTACACAACAACAACAGATTAACAGATATCGTACTGCTTTAATACTGCTTCTGTACTGAGGTGTACTGCTTTAATACTGCTTCTGTACTGAGGTGTACTGCTTTAATACTGCTTCTGTACTGCTTTGTACAGCTTTGATACTGCTTTGTACAGCTTTAATAATGCTTTAATACTGCTTCTGTACTGCTTTGTACAGCTTTGATACTGCTTTGTACAGCTTTAATACTGCTTTAATACTGCTTCTGTACTGCTTTGTACAGCTTTAATACTGCTTTGTACATCTTTAATACTGCTTCTGTACTGAGGTGTACTGCTTTAATACTGCTTCTGTACTGAGGTGTACAGCTTTAATACTGCTTTGGACAGCTTTAATACTGCTTCTGTACTGAGATGTACTGCTTTATACAGCTTTATTACTGCTTTCAGGTTTTTAAATATAGTTTTTCAAACTTTTTTCTCATGTTACTGGATCAAAGTCTTCATATTGATTATATATAGTTGTATTTATTTGATATTGGAATCAAGATAGGAAATAACTTCTCTTGGATGCTGAAAGTGAACAGAATTCAAAGCATATACACAGTATTCATATAAATCTAGAAACATGACTGCTGAGTGTTGAAGGGAAAAGTATAGATTTTTTTTTTTTGATTTTTTTTTTGTTATTCGAGCCTCAATGTGATTAAAATCAACCAAGTACAGCTGTCAGGTTGTATAGTTGGTTGTACAGCTGTGTGGTTGTATAGTTGGTTGTACAGCTGTGTGGCTGTATAGTTGGTTGTACAGCGTGTGGTTGTATAGTTGGTTGTACAGCTGTGTGGTTGTATAGTTGGTTGTACAGCTGTGTGGTTGTATAGTTGGTTGTACAGCTGTGAGGTTGTATAGTTGGTTGTACAGCTGTGTGGTTGTATAGCTGTATAGTTGGTTGTACAGCTGTGTGGTTGTATAGTTGGTTGTACAGCTGTGTGGTTGTATAGTTGGTTGTACAGCTGTGTGGTTGTATAGCTGTATAGTTGGTTGTACAGCTGTGTGGTTGTATAGTTGGTTGTACAGCTGTGTGGTTGTATAGTTGGTTGTACAGCTGTGTGGTTGTATAGTTGGTTGTACAGCTGTGTGGTTGTATAGTTGGTTGTACAGCTGTGAGGTTGTATAGTTGGTTGTAATCACATTGAGGCTCGAATAACAAAAAAATTCAAAAAAAAAAAATCTATACTTTTCCCTTCAACACTCAGCAGTCATGTTTCTAGATTTATATGAATACTGTATATATGCTTTGAATTCTGTTCACTTTCAGCATCCAAGAGAAGTTATTTCCTATCTTGATTCCAATATCAAATAAATACAACTATATATAATCAATATGATGACTTTGATCCAGTAATATGAGAAAAAAGTTTGAAAAACTATATTTAAAAACCTGAAAGCAGTAATAAAGCTGTATAAAGCAGTACATCTCAGTACAGAAGCAGTATTAAAGCTGTCCAAAGCAGTATTAAAGCTGAACACCTCAGTACAGAAGCAGTATTAAAGCAGTACACCTCAGTACAGAAGCAGTATTAAAGCTGTACAAAGCAGTATTAAAGCTGTACAAAGCAGTACAGAAGCAGTATTAAAGTAGTATTAAAGCTGTACAAAGCAGTATCAAAGCTGTACAAAGCAGTACAGAAGCAGTATTAAAGCAGTACACCTCAGTACAGAAGCAGTATTAAAGCAGTACACCTCAGTACAGAAGCAGTATTAAAGCAGTACGATATCTGTTAATCTGTTGTTGTTGTGTAAGAAGGAAAAATGCAGAAGTCGACCGATAAAGATATTCTTAGACAAGTTATAAAGTCTACTAACTCGATACGTAAAAAATATAAACAATTAAAAATCGGTAGAGTTAATGCTGAGACTCGACAAGAACAAACTTTTAAACCAATCACAAGACCTCTTAAAGAATTAGTTAAACTGTATGACCACAGTAAATACGAACCTTAAAGAGAAAAAGATGAAGAAACTCATGATCACAGTAAATATGAACCTGAAAAAGAAGAAAACATGGAAACTCAATCTACATATGATATTGAAAGTGACGTTGACTTTGAAACTCCAACACCCAAATTCAGACGAAAGCTTGATCTAACTGATACTTTTGAAACACCATTAAGGTCTCCGGATGTAAGAAGCATACGTAAATATGTGACAACTCCTTTAGGTCGGCAAGAACTCATTGAATATATGAACGAGCGAGAATTTGATGAAATACCTACAAAATATTTAAATATATTTGCAAATAATCCGGATTTCATCGATAGTACTTATGGTGTTTATCATGAAAATGAACAATGGAAAATTGGAAACTCGATTTTTACAATCGATGGTAGTCAAATATTAATAAAAGATAAAACCTATGATGGTACTCAGGGCATATATGAGCTACTATTTATGAAAGTTCCAGATAAGACTCTGTACAATGAAGATGATTTACAGAATTATAGAAATATTTTGCTTGATACTAATGCTTATAGACGTCACTATACCAGCAAAGGACAAATAAATGGAAACCGTAGCTATAAATATACAAAAATTATTAACAAACTTTTAACTCATAGAGGAGGAGATTTAATACAAACATTAATCGAACCCAGCAACGGACAAATAAATGGAAACCGAAGTTGTAAATATACAAAAATTATTAACAAACTTTTAACTCATAGAGGAGGAGATTTAATACAAACATCAATCGAACCAAAACAGTATATTTCTTGGGATGACCCCAATGAATTGGTGGACCGGTTACAATTGCTTGTATCAGCGCTAGAGGCGGGAGATATTTATCATATCAACGAGATTGTTGCCATCATTGAAGCATTGAGAAAAGCTGAAGTAATAATATAAATATTAAATTTAGAGGATCTGAAAACTGTTTCATTGTTAAAGAAATAGCTATTCTATATATAATATAACCGATACATATCGTAATTTTCTTATGTTTATTTATTTAAAAAAAATATCTTGATAATAAATATGATTAAAACCATCATTCAGTTTGTTTTTTTTCTTGAAATATGCATATTAACCAGAATTTGTTATACAAGTATAACAACACACAAGACTCTTTTTTATTTCTTAACTTATAGTAAAATTTAATAAGGTAAGTTGGTATCATATGGGTACAAGTTGGTAGCAGGTGTTTGTATGGTTGTTTGGTTGTATTTTCTAGTGTTGTAGTTGTTGTTGTTGTTGTTGTAGTTGATATGGTTGTATATATTTATTTTTCAATTTTTAAGCTGTCTGAAAGATTCATTAAATTGTATTACGTCTAAAATTTCTCTTATGTCAATTATGTGTATGATAATATTTGCTTTGGTCACTATTTCTACTTTGTTAAGTTGTATTTCCGTAAATCCTGTCAGTTCGTGTACGTTAAATAGCCCATTAATCGGATTTATCAGTATTAGACATAGGAACATTGTCATGCGAATCTGTAAATTTATGATTTTTTTTTTTTTATTTTTTTATTTATTTTTTTTTTTTTTTATTTTTTTTTTTTTTTTATTTTTTTTTTGATTTTTTTTTTTAATTTTTTATTTTTTGTTTGACATTATGGCAACCCCAATTGATGATGACGTCATGAAACTATAATCGATGACCTTATGGCAACCCTAATTGATGACGTCATGGAACGTCAGTACATTATCACTAACCAACATCCCATACAAAGCTTACCCCTATTGCATAACAGCGTTATATCCATGTAACCATACAAGTGCTTCATCTACCACAAATACAAGTTATTTTCATACAAATCTTAGACCTTGAACTCGTTCATCAAAAAAATGATCATATATGTTGGCGAATTGAGGTGAAATTTTCAGACCAATCTCACTCGTAAACCAAAAAATTCCATACAAAAAAATGTAAACAACCTTTCATAACAAAAAAACTCTTATCTACATATATCAAACGAATACTCTAACCCATAAACAATTCGAAAGAATTATTCCTAATCGATGATGACGTCATCAAATAATATCACGCTATTAATAACAATAACAATCTCCATACACACAATCTATCAATTTTCATCATATATGAAACCTAATTCGTAAAACTAAACACTATTAATAACAATAACAATCTCCATACACACAATCTATCAATTTTCATCATATATGAAACCTAATCTGTAAAACTAAACATGCTGAGCACAACCTATTTCACAATATAAACAAATTCTTATCTCTAACATAAGAAATGAAAACATAGTCCATAACAAAAAACTCTTCAGATAATCACCAATTATCAAACTCACCTTCCCAATTACCAATAATCTCTACCAACCAATATATGCAGGTAAAGGGGTAAAAAACCAATAAGGTAAAGGGGTAAAGTAGAACAGAAAGTGCGCCAAGGAAAAGGAGAACAGAAAGTGCGCCAAGGAGAAAGTAAAAGAGAAAGTGGGCCAGAACCGCCAAGGAGAAAGTAAAAGAGAAAGTGCTCCAGAAGCGGAGAAAGTGAACCAGAACCGGAGAAAGTGAGCCAGAACCGGGGAGAGAGTGCTCCAGAAGCGGAGAAAGTGAACCAAAACCGGAGAAAGTGAGCCAGAACCGGGGAGAAAGTGGTCCAGAACCGGAGAAAGTAAGCCAGAACCGGAGAAAGTGGCGCCAAGGAGAAAGTAAAAGAGAAAGTGGCGCCAAGGAGAAAGTAAAAGAGAAAGTGAGCCAGAACCGCCATATACCCACTACTGACAGAGATGCAACAACATAGCGCAAACGCGTCAATTATGTGCGCTAAGCGCATGCCTTCTGAAATAAAAGTGCAAGCATTAAGATGAACGACACACACGACAGATGATGTGTTACCGAGCACAAGCAAATCTTCCTCAATAGCGCACGTGATCTCCATAGCAGTCGGATAGCCTTGCGCTATTGCAAGCGTCACAAAATTTCAAGAAAAAGCGCATGCAGTTGAGGTTCCATTTCCTTGTGCTGCTGCATTCGCTTAACCCATGCGCAAAATGAAACGAAAAGCTAATTGTGTGGACGCATTTTTATATGCATTTACGCATATATTGCATATGTGTCATTCAACTTAAAGCATGCGCTTTTATTCTAGAAGGCATGCGCTTAGCGCACGAAAATAAGGCATTGTCTGGACGTACCTTTAAATCATCATTTAGACAAAAGTTTTCGGCATAGGAGTTTGCCAAATACTCAGCCTATTCTTCTTTGGTAATAAATATTTCATCCTTGGTTTTGAGCGATGAAATTAGTTTAGTTTGTTTTTTTCAAAACTTTCGCGGATTTCGTGTGGCCCGTTTGTTACCCCTAGCGCCCACACTAAGTTACTTCTAATTCTCAGGCTTCCATCTTATTATTAAAATAAACAAGGATTCAGTTTACTCTCATTCAAACATCAAAAGGAGGAATCATATAAGAGTATTGATAATTATTAAATCTTAATCATCCCTAAAATATCCTACCTCCCTTAACATCCATGACTAAAAAAAACCAAAGGTAGATTCGCAACTTTATCTCAAAACTTTCCCACACAATTCCATGTTATCGGGTATTAAATATTATAGTCTCATGTTTCTTATTGTTGTTTACTTCAGAAATATTTTATTTTATGATGTTATATAATAAAATTTCAACCGATTTCTTTAGCGATGTCAATAAAACAGAAAAATTCTAGGATCCTTGCTTTTAAGCTGATCGAATGTCCTTCGATAGGAAAAAATAAAAATAAATAAAAAATATGATAGAAACGTTTCCATCTTCGTACGTTTTTTGTCCATCATTGAAATTGTCTTCAATGGCGAGCAGATTCTTTCAATTTCACGCTCGAAACGTGACGATATCATGGCAGGGATTTAGTTATCGTATTCATGGACCGTTGGCACAAAGTCTATTTAGTCTAGCAAGAAAGACACGGCTGCTATAAGAAAGGACTCGGACCCTCTTCTTCTTCTTCAGTGGCACTACAGTCTAAATCGGAACGGGATTTCCTGACCCTCAGGTTCCCTAAGTCATCAAGTTTGATATTGCAGAAGGGTTGTTAGCCCTTCGCACAGCCCTCTGTCTACGAGTTTTCATTTTCGCAGATTGGAGTGGTTCAGATATACCCACGCAGGCAGTGTGAGTGAATTGAACCCACTAGGCTATATCCAGATTTCCTACCCTACTGACCTTTAAATTTCTTAGAATTTCCTCTACAGAAAATTCTGAGGAGATGTTTAATATGATGTTTGCGGCATTTTCAGAACATGACCTTAAATAAGATGTCTTTGACTGAAAACAAACCAAATGGATTGTCCGAAATAAAAGTCAGAAGTATTGTTCGAAAAAGAGACAAATTGTTGACAATAAAATGGGTCGTTTTGGCAGGGTGGATTCTTATTGCAATTTATGACCACTCTATTACAATCTAATGATATTGACTGACTGCTGCTGCAGTATACATTCCCGGTCTCTGGGTAATGCGAACGATACCACCCGGGTAATGTGAGAAGTGATAACAACAGATAATGGCGTAGATAGCGTAATCTTTAAGGCAGGAGTGTTGGAAATGAGAAAGCATAAGACAATTTTCGAGTTGTTTAGAGAATGGCGGCAAGTGTATCCATTATTTCCACGATTTAAATCTGATGAATTAAAGATGATACTAAAGAGAAAGCTGTGGCATTTATTGGGTCTTGCCGAAATTTAGATATCTATCTATTGCATTACTTTTAAGTTCTATTATTTTTTAAAATTTATTGCACGAATATTTCACACCTTTCATTTGATTACTATTCATTCATCAATGGCGCGACAGCTCAAATTGGGGCCTGCCCTCCTGAGGTCGTCGCTTCCAATTGTTTCGATCCAAAGACCGCGTCATCCAGCTGCTAATTTTTAAGATGGCTTCGTTTTATTCTTCAACCGAGTTTTCCCATTGCTTGCGTGGTTTGCTTACTGGCCGGTTACCACCTGCTTTGCCTTTAAGAGCACGTTTGAGGATTCTTCTTTCTTCAATTCGCTCTACATGCCCAGCCTACTGCAGTTTACGTAATTTGATGAATGTTGAAGCATCTAGCTCGTCCTAGAGTTGATACAAATCATGGTTGTATCTTTTTCGCAATTCCGTTCCTTCCTTCACAGGTCCCAACAATTTTCGGAGGACCTTCCTTTCGAATGCTTTAACTGCTTTTTCGGAAGTTCGCGTTAATGTCCACGTCTCGCTGCCATAAATGAGCACAGTTCATATATTAGCTTTATATGTATATTTGCAGCTTATAGTTCCTGTGCACTTTCTTGAAGTTCATTATTGGAATTATCGAATAAATACGTTTTATTTGCGTACTATCTGTCGTTTAATTTCGTCTGTTTCATTGCCGTCCTGTGTTAGATTAGCCCTAAAATATGTGAAGTTATCCACACTCTCGAAATTGTATTCCGCAATTTGCGTTCTCCTTCTTGTTTGCGTCGTTACTTTTGTTTTGCTTTCATTAATAAGCAGCATGACTTCTTTTGCGGCGGAGTCAAGATTGACAAAGAAAATACTAGTATCCACTGGTGTACCCCAAGGAAGTCACTTAGGACCTCTGTTATTTAATGTTTTCATCTCATATCTATCAGAAATATTGGAAAATGTTTCACATCTGATGTACGCCGATGATCTGAAAACGTATCATGCCATAATCTCACCCACAGGTGGCGAATTTCTGCAATCCAAGTTTATTGCGCTAGATCATTGGTGCAATCAAAATAAATTAGAGCTGAATGTCAGAAAATGTATCTACTTATTTATTATTTATTTATTTATACATTTGACCTCTTGAACAAAAAGATTACAATTTCAATTAAACAGAAGCGGAATAAATGAATAGTAAAGATAAACATTCAAACTTTAAATATGATAATTTGAACTCTATTTTTAAATAAAGGAAAGAAGAGGCTAAAGGTCCAATTAGAAGTCGATCATTAGCCTCGGAGATTGATGGTATACATCGAGAGAGGCTCGAGGAGGATTGAAGATGTCTGAATTCCTGATTGAGACTATTCCTGGTCTAAAATTGGGACTGATTTTTTTCATATATCCTTTTTTAGGTCTTTCACTATTACTTATGCGTTTCGCGATTTATTTTGTCTCATATCGTCGTCCATTTTTTTGTATATTGTCATTACGGTACTCCCTTTGTTTTCGCCTGCAGTTATTTTTTTTGAATATCGTCTCAGCTCGACATATCTTTTGTTTTTGGCTCGTGTTGGTCGTTCAGTGAACATTTTTTAACCACATTCCTTCTATCTATTGCATCGCAACATTCTTGGTTGAACCTGTCATTATTTTTTCGCCGCGGTTGGTATCCTAACATCTCTTCTGCAGAGGATTTGATGCCGTCTCTTATTTTCGTCCACATATTTTGCACTGGCATAATCTGGATGTTTTCAAATATTGGTGTCAAGTATTGATCAAGTGCGGACGCCTGTGTCACCGCTTTCTATTTGAGCTTGTCGATATTGAATTTGCGAGCTCTACTCGTTTTCGAATATCGACAACAAGTCATTCGGCATCGGTACTTAGCTCAAGTAGATAGTGAGATCGGAACCACAATTTGCTCCGCGGAGGGTTCTCACGTCAAGTATATTGGAAGCAGCCCTTTTCTCAATCCATCCACCTGGTAATGCCCGTTTCGTTTCAGAATATCACGATATGGGGAGCACGTAGAGCTTATTATTATATTTTTGCTGCTTGCGAAATCAATAAAACGTTGGCCATTGTCATTGGTTATGTCATGGACATTATACCCTCCTGTTATTCCTCTTTGAGCCACTTCCTTTTCGAGTTTTGCCTTAAAATTCCGTAAGACAATTTTTAGATCATTCGAGGGCAGTGAATCATAGGTTGTCTCTAGGGTGGCATAAAACTCGTCTTTAGTTATATCGTCCTTGTCTTCTGTTGGTGCGTGAACGTTGATCAACCAAGCGTTGAAAAATTAACTCCATGCTCACTCCTCCTTTCTCAACTGGGCTTGGGACCGGCTATGGCGGAGTTTATTTGATTACTATTTTGATTCAAAATATTTGTAGAAATTGAATTAAATTTTAACTTCAATTATTTTTTTCATATCACACCACTCATAAAACCAAAGTAGAAAGGTTCTTCGATACAGACTTACTGTCGAAGTGTGGTGAAAACTCGAAAAGTTTCTAGTTGCGAGGAATATTAAACTTGTTTCGAGTTTCTTTTGTTTTTTTTTTTCGTAGCCGAACACAACATAAGGGGCACCCTTTAATGCAATTTACATAATCATGTTGGTAAGGGAGAAATAAAAGTCTTCTTCTTCAATGGCGCTACAGCCCAAATCGGGCCTTGGCCTCCTGAACTTCAGGTTCCTTAACATTTTCATTATTCATTGCGGACGAGTTGTTAGCTCTTCGCACAACCCTCTATCTACGAATTTTTTATTTTCGTAGATTGAGGTAACCAAGGTATATTCAAGCAGGTAGTGTGCTGGAATTATGCGTCGACCGGGATTTGAACTCACGACCTTCGCATTGTAAACCAAACACGCTACCCACTAGACTACACCCTAGCTGAAATAAAAGTGGTTAGGGTTAAACGGGATTGAAAGGAGGGAAAAGCCTAAAATACCGGTGGACGTTGAGTTTGAAACGTCGAAGGTCACACAATAATGGGAATACAGCCTCTGTCAATGCATTCCAAATCTTTGAAGTTCGTGATATGAACGACTGCCCATATTTCTCTGTACGGGTAGATGGAAGCTTAACAGTAAACTTGTGTACACTTGAAGCTAGGTAAGTATTTCCAGGAAATGTGTAAAGAGTTTGAATAAGTTTAGAAAGTTCCTTACTGCATTTACCATGAAAGTATCGGTAGTAAATGCTTAGTACTCCAACATTTCCGCAACGCTCTAGGGTGTTTATTGAAACCGCGTTGACTTTATCTCCAATTAGTCGGAACGCCTGTCTATGGACACGATCGAGCATCGCAAGTTGCGTTTTGGGTGCCCCAGCCCAAAAATGCGAATTGTACTCGAGGCGTAGTCTAATGTAGGCCGTACAGATATTTGCTAGGTCAATGGAAGTAAAATATTTTTTACATCTTCGGAGAACTCCTAGGCTCTTGGAAGCGTCGAGTGCTACGTCGAGTATGTGCTGGTTCCAATTAAGATGGTTATTTAATTTGATGCCAAGAAGTGAGAAGTATTTGGAAGAGTCTAGTTGAACACCACCGAAGGTTACATTAGAGATCGACGCTAGAATATCACGTTTAAGGGAAATATGACAGGCCTGTGTATTTGGGGTGTTGAGCAACTCCATCCAACACGACTTGTATGGTGCGTTCGTTTAAGAATCTCTCAATCCGTTTCACGAGGCTTTTATTAAAGCCGGCTGCTTTGAGCCTTACTGCAAGATATTTATGCCAAACTCTATCAAATGCTTTAGCGATCTCAAGTGCCAGAACTTGACCTTCGCCAAATTTACGGAGGCAAGAGTTCCAACGATTAGTTAGATATACCAAGAGGTCACCGGACGTTCTACACCGGAATGGAATCTGTATTGGCGATAATTGGTAAGTTTGTTATCTTCAAGATTACGGATTATTTTGTGATAGGCAGCCGTCTCCATCACTTTCGACAGAACGGGAGTAATGGCGATGGGGCTATAGTAGGCGGGTAATGCTTTGTTTCCTTTCTTGGAAATCGGTTGAACATTTGCCACTTTCTACGTGCGCGGCAAGTGCCCAATTTCGATGAAGTTAAACGAGCAAAGTTCTGTTGAAAACAAATCCGCCCCTATTTACTACAATGATTAAAATTTAAGCCCATCATGCAGCTTACATATTCATCCTGCACACTACCTGCTTGGATATACCTTGATTACCTTAATCTACGAAAATGAAAAATTCGTATATAGAGATAAATAATGAAAAAAATGTTAAGTAACCTGAACGTCAGGAGGCCAAGGCTCAGGCGATTTCAGATAAGGAAATGAGATGGAGAGTCCAGTACTGTTGCAAAGAGGGACACTTGTGGGACGGCTTACGAACCATTGCAGCTTCTTGTGGTCTTAACTAGAAGAGAAAGAGAAAGAGAAAGAGACATAGATAACAGTTGGAAAAACAGAAAAAAAAATTAAAGCAAATTGTATCCATATAATAATTAAAACTCAACACAAACCCCATATACCTATAGTATACTTATTAAACACTCAAATTTTATGTACGATATATAAAATACTAATATACTCGAAAGAATAATTTTCATCAAATTGAATATTCTTGCCTACCTGATTTCCGTACGAATACGTCGCCGTATTTCACAGAATCTTCACGGTCCTCTATTCGATGGGGGAATACTGTGAAATTGGCGATTGCATGAAGCGGAAAAAGTATTTCAGATAACTGGAAAAACCCCATGCAAATAGGTGAACATCATTAGAATATCTTTAGATTGTGAAGCTCAATTTCTATCTCCACGTCGTATACGTATCTGGGAGGATGCTTGCCATTCAGTTTGCATAGATTGCTTCCCTAAGTATCTGGCTATGCTCCTCGAGATCAACACTGAATATGAAAAGACATCATCGTTGTGAGTGCTAGAAATGAAAATACATTCATATAACATATACGAGTTATGAGGGAAGCGCAAAAGGAATATGATTTTAAGATATATTTCGATATATATATATATACATATATATCTCAATTTCTAGCATATTTACTGATAACCACCCTCCATAACTAGAGCACAGGATTCAAGGGAGAACTGGAGGACCCAGAGTGCGGAGAACGGTATAACGTGGTTATATAAAAGAACTGGAACTGGAGTATCATTCAAAGAAATGTTCTAAGGTTTAGTCGTGGTGCATTCGTTCAATAGAAGCTAAAAAGAAAACTTTCTTCCAAGACACACACTGCATAACCTCTATATAGTGATGGGTATTGCAATTCTTAGGATGCAACAAGATGAAATTGAAAAGATGATAGAAGAAGGAGAGCGGAGCGAATGAAGAAAAAAATTGAAGAGAATATAGAAATATCTATCTTAAATTTCATATAAAATTTGAATAAGAATTGGAAAATGAATATTTCATGCCCATGCCTTTCTTGCAGTTTTCGCTTCGAATTCAATTTTTCTAACCAAAATGAGGTTGTTATTGAAGTCCTTCGGATCCTTGTGCGCTCAATCGAACGAACAAACAGACGACTATGACGATGAATTGAATGCTGAATTGAACATTTTTTCTTTTAGAAATGGTAATCCTTGATTTTGCTATTTGATTGCCACTTTTCGGTGGCAAAAAAAATTTTGACGCGTTTTAAAAAAAAAGTTTGAAATTTATGAATGTAAGTTTTGAGTTTTTTGATGTTATTGAGGAGCCAACATGGAAATTAATCAATTTTTTGTGAAGACACTCTATAGGAGCATGTGACAGATACAACTCTTCCCCACAAGGAACAATTCTGATTATTGTTGCCCGAAATTGTTAATCCTTTTGCGTTGATTACAAAAGAAAAAAAAAATATATATGTATATAAAATAGGTTTCGAATTGTTATTTATTCAAGTTTTATTCATGTTTTAGTTTAAATTAAGAAAGTTTTTTTTAACAATTATGAAATGTAAACAATTTTAGAATATTGCAACCGAGTTCAAATTACATCCTTATTTCACATCCTTTTGTTTTGCAAAATCCAAATTTTGATAAAATAAATACTGCAATGTGGTGCACAGTTGACCATTTTAGAGACTGAATATTCTTTCCCTCCCTCCCCGTCAGTTTGCGAATGGAGTTTAATTTTAAGATTGTTTCGCATCTCGGGGGTTTGAGGGTAACGCACAGGCTTTCGATGAAACGCTTCAAAATGCCTTCTTTCGTTTTCAACGACACGCAACATACCACCCGTTTCTGGATGTACTTGCGAGATGCGGCAAACGTGACGGCGAAATTCTATCGTCTTTCATGATTACGAGGTCTCCAACAGCCCAGTTCGGTTGAAGTTGATTCAATTTGGGTATTTGCTGCAAACGAATCAAGTATTCACTTGTCCACCTTTTCCAAAAGGTTTGGTACATATTCTGTGCCATTTCCCATCTTTCAAAGCCATGGGTGTTGGTCTTTAGCAGGAGGTAAAAGCGTACTAATTTCATCGAAGGTTAGAGTAGATATGCCCATTAATCGTTTCAAATGAATTTTGGTAGATTTGATTCCAGCCTCCCACAATCCACTAAAATTGGGTGAAGCTGGAGGAATGAAGTGCCAAGGGTACAGAAATATTCATTTTTGATAGTTGTCACAATTTCGTTATTTATTGCATCTGCCATAAATTTCCTTTGTCAAGTGAGGATCGCATTAGCTCCTATAAACTTAGATCCGCAGTTACTGCATAGATCGGTACACAATCTTATTCTCGCGATAAATCTTCGAAAAGTGGCGAGAAAATCCTCGGCACTAACAATCGATGTTGATAGCTTTCACAGGGAGACGAATGAAAATTGCGACATATGCCTTATAACATTGCCTCGTCCTTTGGACATTCTAAAAGCGAAAGGTCCACAAAAATTGACCTCAATGTGACTGAACGATCTAGACATATTGACTCTGGCTGAAGGAAGTTTTCATATTAACTGCTGTCAAATTTTGGTTTTATCACAGTAACATGTCGAACATTTATAGAATATATTGCGAGCATTCAGGATCCATTAATTTTTCTTTAAGAAAGCCGCCATTAATTGTGTACCACCATGAAAAGTTTTCTGGTGTGCAGAGTGAAGAATTACGAGGGGAGGTCAAAAAATTTCGCGGAATGGCAGGGAAGCGGGTTGAAAATAAACAAGTTATTAATTTTCCAAGCCTAATACATTTATAACATCCCTCGCAAAGTGTATTCTTCTTCTACTTCTACAATGGCACTATGGCCCAGGTTCCCTAACATTTTTTCATTATTTATTGTGGATGATTTGTTTGACCTTCGCACAATTCTCTATCTACGAATTTTTAATTTTCGTAGATTGAGGTAACTAAGGTATATCGAAGCAGATAATGCGCAGGAATTATATTACGTCGACCGAGATTTGAACTCACGACCTTCGCATTGTAAGACCAACACGCAACCCACTAGGCTACACAGAGGCCAAAGCTTATTAATTCCTTCTAAAAAAATGTTTTATCAAGGCATTCAAGATAGGCTGAAACTACCGACTTCACTTTTCATAGTTGGTAAGTTTTCTTCCCCGATGTGTTCTTTTTTCAGTTTTGGGAACAAATCGAAAGGGGGCAGATCAGGACTATAAGGGAGGTGGTTCAATATCGCATTTCTGTAGGGCAGCCACTGCAACGTGGCTCTTGCGAACAGGTGCGTTGTCGTTCAAAAGCAGCACACCTCGAGTCCACTTTCCCATTCTTTTTTCTTCGATGGCATAATTTTTGTAGCAGGTTAGCAGGTTTCTTTATATTCGATCATCAAAACCCCCTCTGAATTCCAAAAGAAATAGTGGCCATGATTTTTCCGGCTGATTGTGAGACCTTGAACCTTCTTGGGGGGCTAAGCGCCTTTACGGAGCCACTGTATTGACTCCTGCTTTGATTCAGGCTCATAATGATGAACCCAAGTTTCGTCTCTAGTAACAATCCAAGTCAAAATTTCATCTCTGTTCTCACTACAGAGATTCAAAAACTTGCGTGAACACTCGACACGCTGCATTTTTTGAACAGCTGAGAGTATTCTCCGTGCTCATCTTGCTCTCGCTTGATACATGCCGAGGTGATCGTGGAGGATATGCAAAATGGTTGTTTTGCGATTTGCTTATTCTTTAAACGAGCATCTTTGAGAACAAGTTCCTCCATTTTTTCCACGATTTTTGAGGAAGTGGCCTCAATTGGCTGGCCTGAATGTTTATCATCTTCAATTGACTCGCTGCTTTGCCTGAATAAACTATGCCACTTATATGAAAATCATCGTTTTTCCAGGGCAAGAGTTCCCGTAAACAGTTGACTTCTAAAATGATTTCTGGCGTTTTTCCTTGTTGGCGTTTTCTTTCCGATTGACTTGTTGATTTGGCGATAACTAAAATGTTAGTAATTCGATTTGACAGAAACTTTGTATTTATACCTGAATTGAGTGTTAAAATACCTCGAGATAAAAATATTTTCCCCTTCTTTGTCCATTCCTTTCATACCGCAAAATTTTTGACCTCCTCCCTTAGTTGCATTATATATGATTTCGTCGGAAGTTTGGAGGCTTTCTTGAAAAGTATTTCAGCATTCTGCAGTCCGCCACCCACTCACAGCATGCCATCCTTAGGCATAAACGGATAAAATTTTAGCATGGGGTTGGGTTTCGAAATTTGAATACCCTTTTCATGTCTTTTGTTTACCTCAGAAACGAAACAGGCTTGCGATTTTTGCATCCAAATTTCAAGTGCTTCGTTAATTTCGTTAGAAGTGAAATTATGCAGTTATCTTTCTTTAAAATGTTTTGTCATGATTCTTAAAAAACGACGAATATTAGCGGTGGCTCGACAGAGTTTTGTAAGTGAAGAAAATTTTGTGATCAAATCCCAATCAATATTAATTTCAGCATGACATGTTTTGATGTTTCGAATTTCATATTCAGTACAAAATGCTCTCAAAATCATCCGACAGTTTTATCTATCTAGGGTTATTCTACAAAAAGAAAGATTTTAATACTCTTGATGAAATCTAAGAATATGTTGCGTTTGCCTCATCGTTTGTAACGTGAAGAAATAATGCTCGCACAGAGTCGCCAAGGATACAAAAATATTTGTTTTCGCTCAAAAACCTCGATTCCGAGTGACCGCCTACCTATCTGTCTGTCCGTCTGTATACAACATAACGCCCAAACACATTGAATTATCTTGCTGAAATTTATCCTATATCATTTTTATCAACCCACATCCCCCATTTCTTCTACCCCACCCATACCGATTTCATGAAATTCGGAAAAGAAATTGAATTTTCTCTGAAGCTATTTCAGTTATGGACTTTGAAATTAGGTCATAGTATCATGATGTGATCATTATTACCGTCAAAAAATATTGATCCGACATTGGCGTAGCGTGACTTAATAGCTAAGAGAAGCAATTATTCTTTTAAACATATTGGTTTATTAGGATTAAGCAATATATAAAAAATATTACTAAAACCCCTCTCGTCAGCTGCTAAAAACATTACATAACGATGTTAAAACCAAAATACACTTGCACAAACAAATTATATATATAAGAAAAAAGATCCACATTCACCCCTACTACCGCACAGGAGCTAAAAGCACCTGAGTTCAGAAATTAGCGGAGAATTCATATTATTCAATCCCCTACATTATGTGGAATTTAATTTGCTAGGGTAACGGATCAAAATCTGAAGAAATCTTATCGTGACGTCTTGCTTTGATGTTGTGAAATGTTGTAATTAATTAAAAAGTCTTAGTTTAAACTTACTTTTCTGAAAAAAAAGTAAAGATGTCGCGCGATCTACAAAAGTTTAAACCGATTCTATACTGGCAGTACTTTGATCGATGGAATGCAATTACTGCGACGCATACCACTTTCCTATGGAAGTCGAACTTGCGCTCGTCGCGCGCGAAAATTTTGCTCGTATTGACCGGCGGTCTCGTATATGCGTTTTTCTAACCGCATCTCACAGATTTTTCCGTGTGGAAGACTTTGAACTTTCGTTGATCAGAAAAAGCGTAATTGAAAAGCTGTCCTGTGCACGTAAATGCTGTATATAGTGTTAGACGAAAATAATGCGCGCTTTCATTTAAAGAAATTTTCATATTCATGCTGATTTCAGTTTAGTTTTCCTAAACTGAATTAAGGGCAAAACGTGAGAGAAGCATTGCTTCCCTTGCATCAATGGACGCCACGCCACTGTGATCTGATCCCCTTCCTCCCATACAAATGCACAATTTTCAAAAATACATTTATACAGTTCTCATTGCGACTAGCGAATTTAAAAAGACGAGTTTTTGCCAGAATTAATTTTATTATAATTGCGAAAAAATTTGAAAAAACTATCAACTTCAATTTCGTCTACCCCGTCTCATACAAATTTCACAAAATTTCGATATTTCAATTAAATTGTTTTTCTCCAAGACCGTCGAAGCTATAAACTTTAAATTTTGAGAAAAGTATACTATTGCAAATATCATTGATTTCGAAAAATTTGGTATTACCACTTCCCATGGAAATGCAATTTTGGTAAATGTATTTAAATAATTTTCATTGAATCTAGAAAAGTAGAAACTTAAATGTAGAATTTGTCCCTTGGTATTTGCAATCAATGCTAAAAAAAAATATTAACTTCGCTTCACTCCTTATACCTCCTCCCATACAAGTTTTTGCATTAGAAATTCAAGAAAATTATTTCTCTTTCGAAAATATGAGAGCTATCGAATTTAATATTGAAACAAAGCGATGTGATTAGGATGTTGATAAGCAATTTGAAAATCATCCAAAACTTTCCACTGCCACCTCCCATACAAATGCCATAAATTCTGACAAAAATCTCGAAATTTATGAAAGCTACAAACATTAAATTCAGCATGAAACACTTTACATACCACGTTCGGTGCCATATACAAAAGTGAGAAACTTTCCCCCTGTGCATCTAAACACCTCCCATACAAAAGTCTTTATTCACTCTTCTTTGTTGCAAAATCCTCAGAATGACAGGATTTTAGGGCCATATTAAAACACATTTAATAAACAAGTGAAACAATCGCATTTACTCTGCCTGTACCTTTGCGCGAAGAACAAAATGGATGCAAGAAGTGATGCGATTTTAGGGTATGTCTATTGATGGAACATAAACAAGTCCTGGCAACATGCCGATGCTCAGTATCGCGCCTTGTGGAAGAGAGTTGTTTCTGTCCTATGCCCCTATAGGGGGTCTTAAAAGGAATTTGATTTGATTTGCTATTGATGGAAGAGTGTGATCGCCTTTTTTAAGACCCCAAGCTAGGCTTAGGGGTCAGCTTTTAATACTGTAGCTTACAGTCCAGTCAGTTTGGAGACGGAAAAACCAAAACGAAAATTAACAATATTCTAATTAATTGAGAAAGGACTCACAGGATGAAAAAAAAATCGGTGAATGTTTGTTTTGAATTTTTGGATACTATAAACTCTAGGAAAAGCGGCCGCGCATTCGACATTTTGCTTACTCGAGGTAGAAACGACTGACTATTTTTCGTTGTACGTGATTTGGGTGGCTGAGCCTTATACGTATACAGTATATAACTGACCGCGATCAACATCAGGTCTAGTATGTTTGAGACAGAATTACCGCGATGCTCATATACAGCTTAAAAAGGCTGTTAGACGCGACAAGAGAAAGGCCATTGAAGACCTGGTTAATAAGGCACTATTATAAATTATGAAACAGTTGACGAACAGGAATTTCCCCGCCAACCACCTGATGAGAGATCTCTCCTTAATATGAGTGAACACCAGTTGTGGGGATGGAAGGAATACTTCTATGGCATTTTAAACATCTTGCCAGAGGAAGATATTCCCGAAACAGAACAACTATCAAACATTCGACCGCAACAATCATCTATGACAGACGATCCCCAGATAAGGAAGAGATAGTTTCCGCCAATTCGGTCAATGGCGGGAAGGATAGCTCCAGGTATAGACGGACTACCAAACGAACAAAGTGGACCCGGAAATAACAGCCGATATAATCCTCCTGAAGTGTAGAATGAAGGAAGATATCCGACTGGATTGCGAAAATTCCGAAGAAGGGCGACCTTCGCGATTGTGGCAATTGGCGTGGTGTATGTCTACTTACTGCCGTATCGAAAATCATGGCTAAGGTAATTCTTAATATTAATTATGTTCTAGAGCGTACTGTCGAAGTTTATCAGGCCGGAATCCGTAAAGTGTCGTCTAGTACAGACCATACAAATACCATACGGATAATATTGGAGCAGTCCACTGAAATTGGTTCGCCACTACATTTCATGTTTGTGGACTTCGAGAAGGCTTTCGACAGCTTTAAGTTAGATTACATATGGAATGCTTTGCGTTGTAAAGGTATTCCAGATAAGATCATAGATATGATTAAAGAATCCTGCGAAGATGCAAGATGTCGCATCTTACATAGAGGTGAACTGTCCGGGAGCTTTCCTGTGCGAACGGGTGTCAAACAAGGCTGTATATTATCATCAGCCCTGTTTCTGGTGATAATAAATGACATCTTGAAAGTTGCACTGGAAGATGGAGAAGATAAATGTCTTCAAGGGAGACTATTTAACATCATCTTGATTATGCTGATAATGCATACAGATAATGCATTCTAAATGCAAAGAGGCGGGACTAAAATAAATGTGCGTAAAACTAAGTAGATGCGCATGGGTTCGAACACAAGCCTTCGGTATTCCTTCCCATTTCTTTCCCGTTAAAAAAGATCTCCCTTCGCACGAAGTTGCGAGTATTTGACGCATGCTTCAAATCTGTGTTATTATATGGTTGTACCACATGGAAAGTATATGATGATGGGAATATGATATTAATGTGCACCAACTGTTCGTCGATTCTTGTCAAGCATACGATAGTGTCGACCGTAATGCTCTGTACAGAATAACGATTGAGCTAGGTGTCCCACCGAAACTAGTTCGGTTAACAAAAGCCACGATGGATAACAATGAGTCCCAAATAAAAATCCAAAACGAGTTGACTCAAAGCTTTCCAATGGAGTCAGGTCTTAAACAAGGAGTTGGTCTCACCCCCATTCTCTTTAACTTGGTGCTCGAGTATGTCGTCAGGAAGGCAACTTCAGTAACCTCTGTGGACACCAGAGCCACGCTACTCGTAAAATGCGTAGATAACGTGGATATTCTGGCCCGACCAATACTGTGCGTTAAGGAGGTATTCCAGGAGTTAGAGTCGGCAGCGGGTAAAGTAGGGCTCAGGGTCAATGAAGCGAAAACTAAATATGTACATGACCCAGACACGAAGGACTGTCCCAGAGAGGCAGAACATTACTATAGGCGAATACAACTTCGAGCAGGTTGATGAATTCGTATACCTGGGAGCCCATCTCCCAAAGGACTGCAATGAGCATTATGAAATTCAAAGAAGAATCACGGCAGCTAAAAAAGCATTTTATGCGGTCCCTCCCATAATGAAATCAAGGAAGGTGCAGCGAAACACTAAGCTACACATATACAAGATATTAATTCGTCCTGTGCTGCTTATGGATGCGAAACATGAACCTTGACGCGGGTGTCGGAGAAGTCAATCGACACGTTTGAGCGAAAAATTCTTCGGAAGGTGTTGAAGGAGATGATTGGCGAATTCAATACAACCATGAGCTGTATCAACTATATGACGACCCACCAGCATCTATTGTGATAAAACTGCGCAAGCTACAATGGGCTGGCCACGTGGAACGAATACACGAGGAACGAATCCCAAAACGAGTGCTCAAGGGCAAAGGTCAAGCAAACCGACTGCAAGAGAAGCCACGAAAGCAATAGGAGGATTGAGTCGACGCAGATTGCAGATCGCTTATCGATTTTTCAAACTGGAGGACGCGGTCGTAGGACCGAGACAACTGGAGGAGGTGCATCCGGGAAACTAAGGCTCGATAGGGGCTGTAGCGCCATTGCATCATCATCACCACGAGGAAAGTGACCATTCGACTAACAAAAAAAACTGCAAACTTTCGTCAACCAATACCTCCGATTTTAGGGATATTCTGGCCAGAAGTGATCTCTAATGACGAACCTTGGAGTACAAAGGCGGAAGTGGCAGTGAATCAGTCACACTTTGAGAACACCAGAGCAAAACATTGCCAAACAGACTCTGGATGACGTCGGGTTGGTCGACCATGTAACACATGGAAGCGAGCAATTGAGTAGGAGACCAGAGGAATAAACAAGTCCTGGCAACAGTTAAATGCCGATGCTCAGGATCGTGCCTTGTGAAGAGAGTTGTTTTTGTTCTATGTCCCTGTAGCTGGTCTTAGGATGAATTTAATTGATTGGCTGATCTATTTGTCATTTCTTACCACCTGGGCTGGTGATTATATACAGCCTCGTTAGCACAGGAAAGCTCTCGGATAGCTTAATGTTAGAATCGTAGCAATCTTCAATCTATCTATGACCTAATCTAGAATAATGCTCCTTGGCAAATCCGCATAACGCGTTCGAAAGCCATTTCGAAGTCCTTAACATCCTCTATTATGCCCTAGCTTAATGAAAAGGCTATTGATTATTTTTCGTACATTATTCAGTCTTATGCAAGTTGTCGATTTTTATGAAACTTTCCTTTTTCTTATTTAAAAAAAACACTCACATTATTTTCGTTTATAGCAAGGACACTTACTTCAGTGAGCAAAGTTTCTCCAACAAACTTTCATTTAATCATAACGAAGCGACTCTATGAAAATTGTAATGATACAATTCGAATATAATTATATCGTTCCTTTTTCGCTATATATTTAAATTACCTAAAGCGACAGAAGACAGGAGTAAAACTTTGCATCCTGCTGGCCATACCTTGAACCGGTTTATTTAAGTTAAAGTGTTGTCTCTAATGGCATTGTTTTTTTTATCTCTCTTTCTCCTGTCTTTCGCTTTTGGAAGGATGCTGAAAACTTTTGCAATTAGCGAGTGAAGTTATGTTATCCAATGCGAATCCATTTCTTTCTTTTTTTCCACGCTCTCCATAGATGAGTTCCACTAAACTGGCAGTTAAGAAAACTCCATGGACCGTAGCATATAGCGATATTATCGCACATATACTTTTGTACCGGTGTGCTATCCTGGACGGACTGCAAATGACTTCCCGTTTAGCTTAAAAGGAACATTCATTTGAATTTCAGTTCCTGACTGCACTCGTAAATGTCGTTTTCAAGAGTGTATATACCGAGAAAGTAGTGAAAAGTTTGAGGTGCTCTATCGTTGAACTTGTTCAATGCTAATGCCTTACCTTGATGATGATTTTTCAGGTGATGGTGAATTTTATGGTAATATTAGATAAATAGTAGGTTTATATGTCTTAAATGACGACGTAGTTGAGGTTAATTAACTAAAAATGGTTTTGAATGAAGAAGAAATAGATTTCAGGCAATCCGATTATTGAAATGAAATGATGAGCTCTTGAAGTTTTCGTCAGACATGTTGAATATAGAGCAAAATTGTACATAAAATAAAAATTCTTCTTTGGCACTACAGCCCAAATCGGGCTTTGGCATCCTAACATTCAGGTTCTTTAAAATTTATTTGTTATTGTGGAATGGTTGATAGGCCTTCGCACAACACTCTCTCTGCGAATCTTTCATTCTTGCATATTGAGGTGGCCCAGATATACCCAAGCAAGCGTTGTCCTAGAAATATACGTCGACCGGGATTTGAACTCACGGCTGCACTAGGCTGCACACAGGTTTAAATAAAAATTCTATTACGAAATAGAAAATATATTCAAGTAATCAAAATCATTGAAATGGGTAAGGCAAGCTATCGTGCTCTATCCACTACCTGAGGAAGTGCCTCAGGTGGTGGATAGAGGACGCCGCGGTGTTTCGCAAGACCCTTATCCGCGGTTAGTATGGCAATAGCAAGAATTAAGTTTGAAAGTTCTTTCCTCAACGTGCTCATCGTACACACTTCGGCAACCGCCTCGTTGTTAGCCTAAATTGATGAACACGTTGAGCAGCAAACATTCTTTCTGAAAAAACGATGCCACAAACTAGCTCAAAAAACTATGAGATGGAGTCCCCTCCGTATTGGCCCTCAGTCCCTGGCAAAAGAGGGTGCTAAAATCACCGGGTCCGAATGCAGTTCGGGAGCTACTAGTGCGGTGCAACCAGGTGCGAGTAGTGCTGTGCTACTGGCAAACACCCAGCTTACTGAGTCTTCTGTCGCAGAGCTCAGGAATCTCGCCTTTTTGTTACTCGGGGATGCAGCCTCAAAACCAAGTAAGCCAATGGAGGTGGGTACAAATGTTGATCGCGCTTCGATTTCGACAATATCCTGCACACCTCTCTATCTCGGCTGGCCTTGGTGTTGAGACCATCCTAAATCCTTTAGTTGGTCTTGGCAATCGTGCTCGTCGTCGAGCTAAGACCGAGCTAAAAAAAGCTGCTAAAGCAAGGTTTGACGATGCGTCAGAGGCTAATGTGCTGCAGTTCTGAGTCAACTGTCCTCCGGGACGGGCAAATCACGGGCTGTAGAAGTTTTACTCCCAACCAGCGTTCCGGCCGAAGTAATCAGAATTGAGGCGAAAGGTCCCAGTACCCCAGCCACTTCTCTGACTAATAATGCTAGCACTTCCAAAGCGAATGTGGTCAAGGTAATACAGCCTCCTGGTAAAAGATTCTTCGCTTGCCCCGACAACTGGAAGTAGCGTTAAACAGTGCTGTGGTTTCGAAACTGTCGGCAGCGAAATGGAGACTCATAGCTTGAGACCGGTTCCCCAATCAGCCGCTAGTTCAAGTTCGCAGCCGTCAGTGGAAAATGTCGAAGTGATTCAAACACTTTTATCCCCACTTGGGTCGGGGCGATCGGTTCATGGCACTGATTCTGGCGATGCCAATGAACCCTCTTCATCCGCGTGCACAATCACCGGTAATAAGCTTCAACCACTGAAGCAGAAAGACAAGTGCATTCCATCGGATGATAGTAATACGCTGATACCCGCAGCGAAAAAGAAACAGCCGAGATCAGCTAACTATAGCAACTTCGCTAGGATTACTCTCCAGGCAGATGTCATTAACACCAAGGACTTGCTTGGCATCATTCCAAAGTCGAATAAGCCTCAGATCTATTCTTTATTGAGGAGCATTCTGAGGGGACACCTCTTAAATAATACAACAGCTAAACCAAGCTTTATAAAGTACGAATTCGAGTCAGGTTATCTTAGGATAATTTGTGCTGACCAAATACTCTGATCTTCCTTCAGGAGGCGGTTCCCAAAATAAACGAACTCTTGAAGGACATCAAGCTACAGGTAGTGGAAGGTACCGAGGCTCCCAGATTAATGAATGTGCTTGTATGGATCCCACGTATCATTGAAGACCCCGAGTTCCTATTAGAGGACTTTAATTTGCAAAACTATCCTTACACGAATGTATGTAAGCATTTCCATAGAGATCAAAAATACAGGGGCCAACTTCGTGGTTCTCGGAATTGACCAAAGCTCCATGGAAAGATTATCTGTAGTAAAAGGTTTCGCAGCTTATGAACTCATTTCAAGCTCTCGAAACCAAATGCAGCCAATCTTTGAAGCCGAAAAACTCAGTGTGGTTATTCCACAATTTAGCAGTCCAGACCAAACAACGACGCTCAGGAAGAAGTCCTTTATCAGAACACCGCAGCTTGTTAAGCTGGTTTCATCATACTAGTCATACGAACCAAGGTATATTCTAACACTGACCTATGCCAGCTAGTCGAATCTAACACAGGGAACTTGGTAATAGGTTGTAATGCCAACCTACTGGTCTAGCACAGACTATACCGATCGCGGTAATTCAATTCTAAAATTTCTTAGAATGAAAAATTAAAATGTTTGTAATCTTTGTATATAATAGTAATAGTCCCACCTTCATAAATAAAGTAAGAAGCGAAATCATCAACCTGACTCTTGAAACTAATTCAAAATCACTAGCGCAACTGGAGAGTCTTGTCAGACTACATCTGGATAAGATTTGAAATAGTGGGATCAGCAAAAAATAGCCGGTTTCACCGGAATCCAACAAGAACGAATTGGGTTAAATATCAGAAGCCAATAAGATATAAACTTCCGGCAATAGTTTCTCACCCAATAAAAACACCAGATTCCTTAGATAGAAGAGTTGATATGCTAACAAATATACTAACAACCTCTTCAAGAGCTCCTGCCCTCAGAAATCCGCCAAAAATAGTAAGAACGCTGTTTTGTGGAATAACGATTTTGATATTCTGAAAAAAGAAACGTGGCGGGAAGTTTTTTAATACAGCTAATTTCACTATACGTTGTACATACTGGGATAAATACTAGGCATCACTTACACTGTATGAAAAACAGTTAAGATCCGTCAAACCAAATTCATGGAAGAGATTCTGTGAAAAAATAGATAACGTCAACGATACCGCTAGGATAAAGAGGATCCTATCCAAAGACTCACACATGCCTGAATTACTGGATAAAGGTGATGGTTCATGGACGGAGTCTATCGGCGAGTCACTTGAACTTTTAATGCAAACGCATTTCCCCGGATGCTTTGAGCCCTTGCCACAAAGTTCATGTATCGATCGTTTTCTAGCGAGCTCGGAACTAGTAGATACAGTCGTGACACCAGAAAACATAGGAATTGCGTTTATTTCCTTCAAACCTAATTCACTAGGACTGGACGAAGTCTGTTCCGCAATGATTCAGAATGCGGATGGAACCATAACTCAGCACCAAGTTGGCCCAGTACAAAGCATGCATCAGTCTTTGCTAAATACCGAAGACTTGGCAAGAGGTTAAGGTGGTTCTTCTACCTATTAATCCAGGCAGAGCCTCCTATAGCACACTGAAGGCTTTCCGACTCTTCAGCCTTACTTCGTTCCTTCTTTTAACACATCAATACGCCTATCTTAAAGGTATGTTTTTATTTTTGTCACTGTCCCGTAAATCTCAAACAATCGTCTCCTTTGTGTAGGCTCTAGATTCTTCTCAGAAATAGACGACCTCAGAGGAGTCCAACATTCGAGTCTGCTACGGTTCGCAAAGCGAGCCAAGTGGCTAGAACAAGAGGAGTGACTTCCATCTTATAATCAATGGGGGAGTACAATGGGCCTAACTGGATGGTCCCAGTGTATTGTGGTTCTTCGTAACAGTTGGATAAAGGGCCTACCATCAGCCCTAAAAAAACAGATCTGGTCCTCTTCTCCAGAAGAAGGAGACCATATGTTTTCAATACACCAAACATTCGGAGTATCACTATGGTCCTCTTGAATCAAGTTAAATATTTAGGGCTTATTCTTAATAGTAAATTATCCTGTAAGGACAACATTCAAGAACGAGCAAAAAAGGCCTGCTTTGTCTAAGCCACACTTGATGAGGTGGATGTATACCTGTACTGTCAGGACAATTATTTGTTATGGCGCGCTGGTCTGGGGGCCAGCGGTGTTACTAAAAACCAATCTTGCACCTTTACAGCTAATCCAACGGATGGCATGTTTGTGTATAATCCGCGGTCTTAGAAACACACCAACTGCAGCCCTGGAGGTAATTCTCTCACTAATTCCCTTTGATCTTTTTATATTTCGGACTGGATGATTCCATGAACCAACCATAGGAGGAGAAATAGAAGTTCCACATTAAGTTTCCTGAACGAAACGAATGGGTAGTAAACACGATACTCAGTGAAGTTCAGGTCCTCATCACTATACGAACGGATTTAGAACTAACCGAGGGACAGGTGCAGGGATTTATTCCCACGACCTCGATATCCACACTTCTGTCCATCTTCCAGAACACGCGATTGTGTTCCAAGCGGAAGTAATAGCCATTAACGAGTGCCCAAAATATATTTGTGATATGCTGAACAGTTTCGGAAATTGTTACATTTTCTTGGATAGTAGGGCTGCGCTTCTGGCACTCCAATCCTGCAGGACCACGTTCAAACTAGTGTCCATTTGTAGACACAACTTGAATCACCCAGCCACTATAATCGAAATACTTTTAATTAGAATTCCGGGTCATTGCGAGCTGTTAGGAGATGATGCAGCAGACACGCGGGGAAAGGATCTGCAAATATTAGGAAGTCAATCGATGTTGTATCAACAATGCTAAAGACTAGCTTCAAGCAAACTATTTCGGATTCTTTCTTGACGAGATGCCGGCAGCTAGATAGCTGCAGAGCGAACAAATCCTTTTGGAAAGAACCGACTGAAAAGATCACAGCTCAGCTGTTACAACGTAGTCGCTATAGCGTATGTACTATTGTCGGTCTAACCGCTGGTCAAAAACTACTTAAGCTACACGTATTCAGACTGTGGATCGTGAGCGACAGCCTTTGCAGAGGTTGCGACGCACTATCTTTATCACTGTTCAAAAATATCAATAGTCGTCTCCTTTTGTTAGGCTCTAGATTCTTCTCAGAACTGGGCAACATCAGTGACGTCAAACATTCGAGCCTATTTTGGTTCGCAAATCAAACCTAGTGGCTGCAACAAGAGAAGTGATATCTATCTCATAATCGTTCTTATTATTTATTATTTTTTTTTTTATTATTCTCTTTTTTTCCATTTATTTTCCAAAAACAGAAAAAATAGGCATCAGTTTTTAAATCGATTTGATCATGGCTAACTTTACGATCGATCAGATTAACGTTCGGGGTGCCTATTTGTCGCTGTACATCCATACCCAAACTGCTAGACTGGATATTCTAGCACTTGGCGAATGTAAGGTGTTACTGGGAAGTGAACAGTTTTATTCTGTTCCCGGATATCACCTTGTCCCAGTTTTTTTTCGCCAGCGGGGTGTCGCACTCTACATCCGCGATGATGTGTCTTTCCAGTTAGTTTCCCATTTGGGAAATTACTCCAACCCAGAGTTTAATTACATCTGGATAAAATTACTGATCCAAAGACATATCATGTACTTTTGTTATGTGTATAGAAGCCCAGCAATGACAGCAGTGAACACTTTATCAGAAATGGATCAATCAATCAAATTCCTGTTAAGGCCCCCTATAGGGGCATAGGACGGAAACAACTCTCTTCCACAAGGCGCGATCCTGAGCATCGGCTTTAAGCTGTTGCCAGGACTTGTTTATTCCTCTGGCCTCCTACTCAACTGCTCGCTTCCATGTGTTACATGGTCGACCAACCCGACGTCTTCCTTGAGGGTTGTAATCCAGAGCCTGTTTTGCGATATTTCGCTCTGGTTTCCTCAAAGTATGACCGATCCACTGCCACTTTCGCCGTTGAATCTCAATACCTATTTTAGTCTGGCGAGTTGTACTCCAAAGTTCGTCGTTGGAGATTACTTCTGGCCAGAATATTCCTAAAATGCGTCGGAGGCATTGGGTTACGAAAGTCTGTAGTTTCTTGGTAAGTCGAACGGTCACTTTCCACGTAGTACAACCATATAACAACACAGATTTGACGCATGCGTCAAAAACTCGCAGCTTCGTGCGAAGGGAGATCTCTCTTAACCTCCAGAAAGGGGAAAGGATACCGAAGGCCTGACTAGCTTTATTTAGCCGAGCCTCAACATCCTTTTCGGCTCCGCCGTCCATGCTGACAATGCTTCCGAGATAGCAAAAATCTTGCACCTCTTCCACATCCTGTCCATTAAGAACAATCGGTGTGCTTGCGTTCGAACCCATGTGCATGTACTTGGTTTTACGCACATTTATTTTCAGTCCCGCCTCTTTGCATTTAGAATGCAACGAGCGAACATTTGACTCTAAGTCCGAACGGGTATGTGCAAGCAAACACACGTCATCAGCATAATCAAGGTGACTTAAGATGTTAAATAGTCTCCATTGAAGACCTTTACCTTCCCCACCTTCCAGTGCAGCTTTCAAGATGTCATTTATTACCACCAGAAACAGGGCTGGTGATAATATACAGCCTCGTCTGACACCCGTTCGCACAGGAAAGCTCTCGGACAGCTCTCCTCTATGCAAGACGCGACACCTTACATCTTCGTAGGATTCTTTAATCATAGCTATGACCTTATCTGGAATACCTCTCCTACGCAAAGCATTCCATATGTAATCTCGCTTAACGCTGTCGAAAGCCGTCTCGAAGTCCACAAACATGAGATGTAGTGGCGAACCCATTTCGGCTGACTGCTCTAATATTATCCGTAGGGTATTTGTGTGGTCGGTACAAGACGACCCTTTACGGAATCCAGCCTGATAAACTTCGAGAGTGCTCTCGACGACATCACTAATCCTATTGAGAATTACCTTAGCCATAATTTTTGATACGGCAGTAAGTAGACATATACCACGCCAATTGCCACAATCCCGAAGGTCGCCCTTCTTCGGAATTTTCACAATGACGCCCTCCTTCCATTCAGTCGGATATCTTCCATCATTCCACACCTTAGTGAAGAGTGGGAGGAGTATATCGGCTGTTATTTCCGGGTCCGCTTTGAGGAGTCCGGTTGGTAGTCCATCTATACCTGGAGCTTTCCTTCCCGCCATTGACCGAATGGCGGAAACTATCTCTTCCTTATCTGGGGGATCGTCCCTAATAGAGGATTGTTGCGGTTGGATGTTTGGAAGTTGTTCTGTTTCCGGAATATCTTCATCTGACAAGATGTTTAAAATATCAGAGAAGTATTCCTTCCATCGTCGCAACTGGTGTTCACTCATATTAAGGAGAGTTCCGTTGACATCTCTCACTAGGTGGTTGGCGGTGAAATTCCTGTTCGTCAACTGTTTCATGATTTTAAATAGTGAACCCATATCCCCAAGGTAAGCCGCAGATTCTGCCTTGTTTGCCAGATCTTCAATGGCCTTTCTCTTGTCGCGTCTAACAGCCCTCTTAAGCTGTATATGAGCATCGCGGTAGTTCTGCCTCAAGTCGGGCGTTCGTTGGTTGGCATCGGGTTGAGAGATGATTGCCAATTTGGCTTTTTTTCCGATTGCCAACCTTGTCCCATGTGTCTTGCGACATCCAGGGTTTCTCACCGCTTTGCACATATCCCACAGATTCTTCAGCACTAGTTAGAAAAGTGTTTCTGGTTGCCTCCCAATTGGCGTCCAGTGTGCGCATTTCATGTTCACCCAATGTGGATGACTTTTCGCGTAGAATGGTGGTGTATTCGAGTTTTTTGTTGGGATCTCTGAGTTTATCCACATTAAGCTTGCGCTTCATTTGAAGAATTTGTGGTCGTCGGATAGCTGCTGTACACAATCTCAAGCAGGCAACCATCAAGTGGTGATCGCTCCCCACGTCAGCTCCACGTTTCGCTCGCACATCGAGGAGACATCTTCTCCATCGGCGACTTATAGCCAAATGGTCGATCTGGTTCTGAGTAACACCATCAGGGGAAACCCAAGATGTTTTATGATGACTCTTGTGTGGAAAAAGGGTCCCTCCGATGACCATTTGCCGAGTACTACAGAACTCCACAAATAATTCGCCGTTTTCGGGTCTCTTAATCCAAGGTCGTGAAGGGTCGACCCAAGGGTCACCATGCCTCCCCATGACGTGTTCTAGTCCAGTGTTGTCTGATCCAACCTGGGCGTTCATATCTCCCGAGATGATAATAATATCACCTCTTGGAACACGCTCGAAGGTGGCACTCAGTTGGCTATAAAACTCTTCTTTGTCACCAGATGTTGCGGTATTAGTTGGTGCGTAGCACTGCAGAATTGTGACGTTTCTGACACTGGTCCTGAGCCTGACGACGATAATCCTATCCGAGATTGGTTCCCAGCTAATGAGACTGTTTCTCGCTCTCGGCGTAAGGACGAACGCCACGCCATTTCTGGCTTCACTTTCAGGGCCAATGTACAGAATAGTGTTTCCGCTAGGGGTTCGTTCTTCTCCTGCTCCTGTCCACCTGGCCTCGCTCAAGCCCAAGATTTGGATGTTATAGTGCTTCATTTCACGGTCGATCACTGATTGGCGATGCAAGGACCGAGTAACTCCAGCTCTTCCCCCGTCATTCAATGTTCGAACGTTCCATAGTCCGTTTGGATGGGCTATCTAAATCTATTCAATCTATATTTACTGCAAACCATGACGTTAAAATCGTTATCGCGGGCGATTTCAATATTCATAACATTGCTTGGCTTAAACATTCCTCACTATGGACCAAGGGGGACGTGATACTGAGCTTTTTGCCTCTTTAAACGGATTAACACAACTGGTGGATGAGCCTGCTCGTTTACCAGACATCGCAGGTCATTTTCCTAACCTTCTTGACTTATTTCTCACCAACCAACCTGTGAAATATTCTGTCTCTGTCATATCCCCATCGCCAATTGGAAATACTGATCACTTCTTGATTCGTGCTCAATTCCCAGTTGCAGCAACTAAACCGCTGACAGTCAAGGCACCTCGAAGAAATATTTGGCATTTCAAAATAAATAAATAGCTCCTCCAATGCCTTTAATTGGAAGTTGTGCTTCGATTCAAATGACTGCGATGAAGCTTGTAGAATTGTCACTGAGATTATCCTGAAGGGTATGAAGCTCTTTATACCTTCCAATCATAAAAAAGTCAAGCTGTCGAAGGACTCTTGGTTCAACAAGGAATGTCTCGATGCAATTCAGACCAACAAACAAGAATTTCAAACATTTAGTGGCAATAAAACACTTGCCAACAGAGAACTTTTCAATGCGTCAAGAAATGCCTGCAAGTCCATACTCAATCGTGTTAAATTTGAGCATGACCAAAAATTTCGACGGAAGATCTTCCAGTGCCCTAGAGGCTCGAGGTCTTACTGGTCATTTGTCAAAACAGTCAACAACAATTTCATTTCTTCTTCTATACCACCTCTAGTTGTTGACGACAGTACCGTGGTTGATCCTAGCGAAAAAGCTACTTTACTAGCAGCAAGTTTCGCAAAAAACTCTCAAAAGCTTTCGACAGAGTTTGGCACGAATGTCTCTTAGTTAAGCTTAGGGCCATCGGCCTTAATGATACCCTTGTTCAATGGATTGAGAGCTATCTCTCTGAACGCACTATACGAGTAGTATTAGATGGCGTTACTCCTTCCTCGTACCCAATTGATTCCGGCGTCCCACAAGGTTCTGTTATCTCCAACTCTTTTCTTAGTTTTCATAAACGACCTTCTGTCGTCCACTCTCAATCCAATCCATAGTTTTGCAGAATTTCACACTATTAGGCGTCAAAATTAGTGACCACCTGAATTGGGCCCAGCATATCTTTGATATTGCCCTTGACGCCTGTAAACGTTTAGGTGTTCTCCGAAAATGCAAAAAATATTTCATACCCATCGACAAAGCAACCATCTATAAGGCCTACATTAGACCACGTTTAGAGTATAACTCGCATGTTTGGGCTGGGGTACCCAAAACACACCTCGCGTTGCTCGATCGTATTCAAAAATATGCGTTCCGACTGATTGGAGACGAAACCATCACGTCTTCTATAGATTCTCTCGAGCATCGCAAAAATGTCGGAGTACTCAGTATTTACTATCGATATTTCCACGGTAAATGCAGTACGGAACTAAGCGCACTCATTCCTCCACTGCATACTTTTCCCCGGAATACTCGCCAAGCTGAACGCGCACACGAGTACACGGTGAAACCCTTGCCTTCTCGTACAGTGAAATATAGGCAGTCATTCATTGCCCGAGCGTCAAGACTTTGGAACGATTTGCCAGCTAGTTTGTTTCCCAACGAGTACAGCCTGCGGTGTTTCAAGAACAATGTCCACCATCATTTTCGTCTCTTTCCACCTTTCACTTCCTATACCGACATAACTGTGCATTGCATTAAAGGGTGACCCCCAAAGTTATACTCGGTGCCGTAAAAAAAAAAAACTGCATAGTTAGTAGCTACCCACATTGTATTTAGTTTGGTTTAAATTTTGTAGACATAACAGCGTTGTTTGATCTCTCCTATCCAAAAGACTTTTAATAGAGTATCTTTGACAGTTGATATCGGCCATGTTTGAAAGATACATCTGTCAAATTTGACAGTAATGTATGTTAAGGTTAGCTAAGTCGCCGTACTTGGTGCCGTACATTCAATGACTATACGTTGGAGCAGTTGGTGGTCGACGCTGATTTCGATCGAAAAATGATTTTTAGTGATGAGGCTTAGTCTTGGATGAGTGGGCTTGCGAGCAAGAAAATTTTCAAATTTGGGGAGACTCCAATCAGCATAACATTCAAAAAAGATTAATGCATTCGCCAATAGTTACTGCTTGGTGTGCGACATCATTGACCCATATTTTCTTGAAAATGAAGAAGGTCTTCCTGTTACTGTAAATGCCAATCGATATGGAGTGATGGAAACTGGTTAATTTTAGGCCGAATTGTATGATATTGGTCTGTCCGGCATATAGCACTACTTGGACGAAACTTTATGCCACACAGCGCAACAACATTCTGCTCGAGGAGTCTTAGAGCTCACTAAATTTACAATGCGGCGATGGTGAAATAACTTGACACTATTAGAATTTTTCTTGTAAGGCAGCATTAAGTCCCTAATTTACATGATCAAGCCGCAAACTACTGTTAAAGGCCATTATTAGCCAGGCCACCAATAAAATCGAGCCCAATCTATAATATGTGCTCGCGCCATCAATAATTCAAACTCCAGAGTGCGCTTCCAAGTGGAGCGGTAATATGTTCATATTGTTTTTCGTACATCGGACTTCAAAACGAAACATAAATTTCGTTTCGTCCTCTTTCAAAATCCCTTTAGTAAAAATCTTCTTAATTTTTAGTGTGTATTGAATGTTACTGAAAAATTTAGAAATGCCCCGGATGGCAGAAAATGAAGTTACGCCACTGCTTCAGCTTAAAATACCCCGATTTCCTTTCAAATTCAGAAATTACAACCTCCGATTAAATAGCACCCGCACCCGCATATATTCCAACGTATCTACAATATTTTAAATTTACAACAATTTTTCATGAACGCTTCGTAAACCCTTTCGGAAAAGCCAATTCATATTAAGGGATGAAAGCTATAAGTCAGAAATTCAAATAGCCCTATCGCATCGTCACTAATTTCACAAGCCATTGAGTAATTGCTTTGAACAATCTTTGTTATTTGCGGTTCCCCTTTTCCTGAAACTTAAATTCATTATTGGATGTGTCTATCTATATAGCGTGCCTTTTAGACGTTTACGTTTTTAGAAAATGAATAGGTTAGCAGCGAAGCGAAAGAATTTAGCCAACAACATTATTCACCATAATATCTAGGCCATCAGCCTGTTCTGTTCTTCACGGAAAAGGAAGATAGGCACTCATCGGTATATTTAAAAGCAACTTGAGAATTAAATTTAAAGAAGCTCGGACGGCAAATTTCCATTAATTTTCCCTGTTCTTCAAACAGGAAGTTGGAAAAGCATCCCTCTAGAAACTAACCTTTTGTACTTTTTGTAATAAATGAGAAAAAAAATGATTTAAAAGGACTTACTTCGCATCTCTATTAAGAATTAATAGAAGTCGCGACTTAAAATCTTAATTTTGTTAGTTGATTCAGTTTATGGTGTAGATAAAATGCGATTTTTTAGGCGAACAATCAGGAAATGAATGCTTTTCTGCTTGATATCGTTAAATAGATTGGTACTTTGATTTTTACTTTAGGGTATATTGCACCCACAGCAGTTCAGCTTGCCCTAAAAGTGGCAAATGAATACTCATTGGATCATGGCTTATCAACAGTGTTCTTAAATCACTAACTGATACGAGAAACGGATACCGTGTCTTGGATACGGATAAATTCTACTGCTACATTTTGTGTCTTTGTTACGTTTATAGAAGCTCGGCAATGAATGCAGCCGAAAAAAACTATATACTGCATAAATCTTTGTCGCGTGCGATTTCAATGTTAAAAACATGGCGGACATTGCACATTCCTCCAGCTCGGACCAATAGGGATGTAATACCGAGCTCGTTGGTTCGATAAACGAATTAACGTAACTTGTGAATGAGCCGACCCGTTTACCAGAAATCGCAGGACAGTTCTATAAACTCCTTGATTTATATCTCACCAAGCAACCAGAGAAACATTCCCTTTCTGTGATATCTCCTCCGTCTATTGGTAATACGGACTACTTCCTGATTCGTGCATAATTTTCAGTGGCAGCACTAAGACGGCTTCCAGTTAATGCACCTATGAAACTGTTTGGTATTTGAGAAGATCTAATTGCAGTACGCTAAAAGAGTTCTGCAACGGTTTTAATTGGAAACAGTGCTTCCGTTCCAATAACTGCGATGAAACTATCCTAAAAGGCTTGCTTTACATACCTTCCAGACTCAAGAGAGTCCAACCGTCGAAGAACTCTTGGCTTTCAAACAAATATCTTGATGCAATTCAGGTGAAGAAACAGTCGTTTCAAAATTTTAAAAATCATCAAACTTTAGTTAACAGAGAGCTTTACGTAAAATCATGAATTCCCAAACATGTTAAATTTGATCACGATCATAAACTTCGACGGAATATCCTTCAAGGTCCAAGAGGCTCAAGTTCTTTGTGGTTATTTATCAAAACGGTCAACAATAATTTTATCTCTTCATCAACACCACCACTCGTACATGTTGACCGTACAATAATTGATCCTTTTGAGAAAGCTAACCTATTGGCAGCAAGTTTCGCGGGAAACTCCACACAACCACTTTTAACCTAAACCTCTATTATCGCAATACCATCTGGTTTTTCGCACTCGTCCCATAACCAGGATTCTGTAAAAGCTCAATATTCACAAGTCTGTTATCCACGATCACCAATACGGTTTCCGCTCTGGAAGACCGACTGGAGATATCTTGGTCTAACTGACGGAACGCTGTAACTCTTGCTTGCATAAATACATCGAAGGCCAAGTTCTTGCGCTTGACATTGCAAAAGCTTTTGACAGAGTTCGGCATGAATGTCTTCTTGTTAAACTCACGGTCATTGGCCTTGATGCTACTCTCATTCAATGCATTGAGAGTTTCTTGTCCAAATGCGTATAGTGCCATTGGAGGAGTATTAGATGCCGTTACTTCTTCCTCCTTTCCAATCAATTCCACTGTCCCTCAGTGTTCCGTCTTATTGTTCACTCTGTTCTTAGTATTCATTAATGACCTCTTGTCTTCTACTCTCAATCCAACCCATAGTCTTGCGAAAGACAGTACTTTAGATAAAACCTATGAATTCGACTCTACTCAAACACTCATTCTATTGCTTCCAATCGCAAAGAGTTATTCCGTTCGCTGAACTCAGATATTAATTTAATCCCAGAATGGGCAAGAAAATCATAGAGTTTAACGCCACTAAAACACAGACCTGTCATATTTCACGCGCCAGCGGAGCGCTATTGAGAACAAGAAAATCGCGGGATCGGAGTGCCGCCTGGAGAACCGTCACAGTGAAAATCATCGACACTTTTGCAACCAGGAAATACTATACAAGCATGTTGACCAGTACTCGTAGTGAGGCATGTTAATTATTTTGAATATTTTTTATGACGAGAAAAATATTTGCACGATTAGAAACTGAGGTAAAAATTTTGAGATGTCCTAAGTAAAAGTTCCTGGTCTCTCGTTCGTTTCATCAGAAGTAGTTCTTTTTAATCTACAACAATGATGTTATTACAGCTAGAGTATAGCCTAGTAAGTAGTGTGTTGGTCTTGTAATGCAAAGGTCGTGAGTTCAAATCCCGGTCGGCGCAATATATAATTCCGGCACATTGCCTGCTTGGATATACCTTGGTCACCTCAATCTAAGAAAATGAAAAATTCGTAGAAAGAAGGTTGTGCGAAGGGCTAACAACCCTTCCACAATAAGTAATAAAAAATGTTAAGGAACCTGAATATCAGGAGGCTAGGGTCCGATTTGGGCTGTAACGCCATTGTAGTAGAATGATGTTATTACGGATCTTAACATGAAGGCAAACATCTTTGCGGATGATTTTGCTGCCAACTCATCTTTACCACCAACGAACTCTAGCCTTCCAACGTATACTGCGCTAAGTTCCTCCTTAGGACAAATTAACATTCGTCCGCGTAACGTATACTGAGTTCTTAAGAATCTAGATGCTAACAAATCATTTGGTCCAGATGGAATTCCTGCCCTTGTCCTTAAAAATTGCTGCGCTTCTCTTGCTAAACCTATATGCAAACTTTACCGTCTCTCCTTATCGTCGTCCACTGTCCCATCTTCATGGAACCATGCAAATGTTCAGACAGTCCCAAAAAAAGGAGAACGCATCAATCACGCTAATTATCGCCCAAAAGCAATAACCTCACTTCTGTCGTAGGTCATGCAAAAAATCATCAATAATAAATAATAGAATATCTTAACATCAATGATATTATTGACGATAAATAGTATGAATCACGCAAAAAACATTCCACAGGAGGCATTTTAACCACCCTAACTGAACGCTGGAATAAGAGCATTCACCAGTTTGGTAAATCTTGTATTATCGCTCTCGATATTGTCAAGGCTTTTGCCTAGCTTAGTAAAACAACGTAGTTAAATGGTTCAATCATTGAATGACAAATTGGCTAAAATTCTAAGTTGGGGCAATAAAAATCAAGTCGAAAACCCAGTGCCGTCTTGTGTCCTACAAACGTGACTCTAACCTTGATCCAATCACGTTTGGAGGCCAGCCATTAACCAACTCTTCAAGTGTTAAGGTGTTAGGTAGTCAAATCACAGACAACTTATCTTTGAATGATCATATTTTTCATTCGGTGAAGTTTACGTCATTTATTTCCCGAACATCCAGACTTTAAAGTGTATTGCCAGCTGAGCGAGTATAACCTCCAATTTTTGAAGAATAATGTTCATTGCCATTTCCTCATCCCTCCACCCAAATTTCCATAGTACACCCAATTTTAATCCACTTCCTTTACCGACTTAATTATGCAATGCATTAAAATTTCAACAACTAAGTTATTCTCTTCTACTTCTACAATGACACTACAGCCCAAATCGGGCCTTGGCCTCCTGACCTTCAGGTTACTTAACATTTTTCATTATTTATTGTGGAAGGGTTGTTAGACCTTCGCACAGCCCTCTATCTTCGAATTTTTCATTTTCGTAGATTGAAGTGACCAAGGTATACCCAAACAAGCAGTGTGCTGGAATTATGCGTCAACCGGGATTTGAACTCACGACCTTTGAATTGTAGACCAACACGATGCCCACTAGGCTACACCTTAGCTTTTAAGTTATTCTTGGAGCCTTAAAAAACGAGCTTTGGCAATCGAAAACGAACTGATTGGCTTCAACATTGGCGGTGGACGGAGTGGCGTAACTCTGTTCACACGCTGTGAATCAGTGATCGACCGAAAAATTAAGCATTATAACATTCATGATCATGTCAGGCAGACAGGATTAGGAGAAGAGCGAACCCCGAGCAGAAATACCATACTGTACACTGATCCTGATTGTAAAGCCGAAAATGTTGTGTTGATCGTCGAGGCACAGTCTCATTAACTGGTAACCAATGTCGGATACAATTACCTATCGCTGCCTATCTCACAACTCTGCACTGCTACGCATCATCTAGTACCACAAAACCTGGCGACAAAGAGGAGCTCTATGGCCACCTCAGCACTACCATCGCGGGGTGCTATTATTATTAGTTCAGGAGAAATGAACGTCCAGGTTGGGCCCTGCAATAATGGCCGTGTGGACAAATATGGTGCTCTACGAGACGACGTGCCACGAACTTGGATAAGAACCAAAAACGGCGAATAGTCATCGGAGCGATATCTTCTACACACAAGACTCATTATAAAATATCTCTGGTTTCCCGTGTTAGTTAGAAACAAATCGGACCATTTGGCTATAAATTGGTGATGGAGAATACGCCTCCGCGAAGTACGAGGGTACCATGGAGCGATCACCAATTGATGGTTCTCCGACGGCTACAAACTCCTGAGACAAATCGCAAACTTAAAGTGGAAGAACTTGAAGATCCCCTAAAAGCCGATGCCCAGGATTATGCCTTGTAGAAGAGAACTGTTTCTGACTTAGTGAGTACATATTAAAAGGAAATTAATTTATTGATGGGAGGTGATAGAAGTAGTGGAGGTATTAGATCATTTAATATCTTAAAATTAATCAAATTTTATTGTTATTTATAAATTTTGAACCTCCTAGCTCGAAACCATTCTTACTCAATCGAATTTCAGTTCTCCTTTTTGGTCGCATCACTTAAATATATCGGTCTATATTTTGTTTTCAGCTCTCTCCTTTTTCGATCGCCACGGCATAAAAAACTGAAGATCTTTGCATTTTGCCCCCTCAATCAAATTTATACGTACACCGAGTTTCAGCGATCTATCTACATCCATAGTTGAAAAATTTTCGGTTCTAGGCCGCCTCCGTTCTTCTCTTTGCCATCAAAGTACATGAAAATTTCCCATCTAACCTAATCTAAGCCCAATTCACTTAAAAATAAAATTTCCAAATTTTTGAGTGTTTCAGAGTTATGAGTCGTTGAGATTTAAAAACATACAGACAGATGGAGTTTATACTTAAAATGAAATCTGAGATTATTATAATTTTGCCACAAAGTTTGTAACGCTATGTAATAAGGATCGGACTAAAAACTGAATGATGCGGAAGTTCATATGTCCGTCCTTCTGTACGTCCATTAGTGTTCTCTCTAGCTCGAGAACGCGTCGAGTTAGAATGTTCAAATTTTGTTCACGCCTTTCTTGACAAAAAAGTAAGGCCCAGTTGTGAACGGGCCAAATTCCTCCACCCTTTCTTTTCCCTCCTATACAAAATAACTCAAATTCGAAATTTTACATTAAACGGATTTTCTCGAAAGGCATGAAAGCCATAGATCTGATATTTAGAATAAATTATTTTTACAATGGCATCGATCCACAGTATAAAACTTATTTTAATTGCCTCACTCCTTCTACCACCTCCCATATAAACTGTACTTATTGTTGAAATACCACCAGTACGTATACAACTTTTCGAGCTAAAATTTTGCACTAAATATTCATTTAGAATTATTAATTAGAAAAAAAAATAACTGATTAGCTGCACTCCTTCTACCCCCTCCCATACAAAGTAACACTTTTCAGAACTTTACATAAAATCCATTTTCTTGCAAATTAACATTCATAATTGGCCTGAAATATGAGAAATGTCAATTGCATAGCCTTCATAGTTATTACTGAAAAGAACCCTGAAAACCACCAACTCATTTTACTACCTCCCATACAAACTGCAAAATTTCAAATTTATACACTAATGTTCTCAAAACCTATCAAATTTTTGAAGCTTAAATTTCGTGTAAAACATTCTGATAGCAACTCTATCATGATGTAAAAAAATAGTTATATGCCGTCACTCCTTCCTCCACTCCCCATACAAAATTTCTAAAAATCAATAAATTTTTTTTTATTTAGATTATTGCACGATTGGGTTTTACGCCCAATCGTAGTCCTGTTATGTTTATACTCTAGATGAAATCTGAGAGTATTATAAGTTTGCCACGCCAAGAAATAAGGCTCGGAGAAAAAAATGAATGATACAGAAGTTCATATAATCACTCAAAAATCTCAAAACTGGATGTCCGTCCGTCCGTCCGTCCGTCTGTCTGTCTGTCTGTCTGTCTGTCTGTCCGTCCGTCCGTCCGTGTCCTCTCTAGCTTGAGAACGCGTTGAGCTAGAAAGTTCAAATTTTTTATACGTCGTTTTTAACAAAAAAGTAAGGTCAAGTTCGTGAACGAGCCAAACCGCTCCACCCCTTCTACCCCCTCCCATACAAAATGACACAATTTCGCAATCTGACAATAAACGGATTTCCTTGAAAAGTACAAATGACATTGATCTGAAATTTGGAATATAATACTTTTATGATGATTCCAATCTACTCTATAGAAACAATTTGTGTCTTCCCCCTCCTTCCACCACCTCCCATACAAACTGCACTTTTTCATGAAATGCTCTATACCAATTTACTCAGTGCGTATAACAGTTATCAAGCTGAAATTGTGTAAAAAATATTTATTTAAAATTATTATTAAGACCAAAAAAAATGAGACGATTAGCTGTACCCCTTCTACCCCCTCCCATACAAAATGACACAATTTCGTAATTTCACAATAAACAGATTTGCTCGAAAAATATAAATGCTATTGATCTGAAATTTGGAATATATTACTTTTATGATGATATAAATCTACTGTACAAAAGTTATTTGAGTCCTCCCCTTCCTTCCACCACCTCCCATACAAAATGCACTTTTTCATGAAATGCTCTAAGCCAATTTACTCAGTGTGTATAAAATTGACCGAGCTGAAATTGTGCACTAAATATTTATTTAGAATTATTAGTAAAATCAAAAAAAAATTAGGCGATTAGCTTTACCCCTTCTACCCCTCCCATACAAAATGACACAATTTCACAACTTTATAAAAAGTAGATTTTCATGAAAAGGATGAATACTACTGATCTGCAATTTAAGACATGTAAAAAGCATGATTTTATAGTTATTTCTGAAAAGTCATTAAAAACTCGCCCCTCCTTCTATCACCTCCCATACAAACTGTACTACTTCACTACATCCAATACACTAATTTTCTCAGTACCTATTAAATTTTTGAATCCTAAATTTTGTACAAAACATTTTGATAGCAACCTTACCGTCATGTGAAAAAATTAGTTCAATGCCGTCACCCCCTCTACCACTTCCCCTACAAAATTTCTTAAGATACAAAAATTTCTCTTTCATCTAGAGTATCGCACGATTGGGCTTTATGCCCAATCGTACCCTGTTATGTTTTTTTTATATTTTTGGGGTTAAGTAGTTAAGAAGCGGGGAAATTTCAGCACACTGTTTGCGCTTGTACGCGCACATCTACGCCACCACAATCTGCAAAAAAAAACCTGAGTAGAGGGTTGTGCAAACGGCTAACAACATTTGATTTTAAGGGTCGTGGAGATCAGGTCCCGATTTTAGAAGAGAGAATGAAAAAGAATATTACTATTCAAGTAGTTCAGAATACTTTATTATTTTAAAAATAAAGTGAAACTCTTCATGCAGATAATACAAAATAAGAATTTATTTAAACTGAACCGAAAAGTCAGTCAAACTATGAATCTGGATTCATAAACACAACGTGAACAAGTAAAAATCAAATCCATTTCACTGGAAAAAAAAAACTGAATTAAACTAAGCTTCATCTTTTTTTTTTCGCTTAACAGATTAAACAAATTTATCCTTAACCCCATAAAAAGTTTGTTTGATATTTCCATGGGGTTGAATTTTTTGCAGGAAATTTAAACATGGGTATAGTGTATTGCAGATATATACGCACGTATATCCACATAAATACTGCTGGGTTCACCGAATTTAATTAAACAGGACAATCGAATTGAAATTGATGTTGATATAGATTTGTGCGTGTGGTCTAGCGGCAAGCCGTGACCTCAATATACAACTTAATCAAAATTCCGACAACGTTTTAATTAATTCTATTCGATTATTTTGTATCATTTTATTTATCACTTCCGCTCAGTTCACTATACATTTAATTAGCTCTCTGAACGAAAATATTTAAATAGTACAAAAAATTCGGTTATTAAGCTTATGGAATTATGCCAGTTGATAGGATATCATCGGTTCAGTCATGAAAAATATAGGACTGTGATATTTTAGATTAATTTTATGAATTCGGGAAATAATTTTTTGCTATATGAAAGGAAATGAATTAATTTAAATGATTTTGATTTAAAAAAAAACATTCTTATTAGAATTTTTCGGAAATTCTACAAATAGTGGACTCACTATCAAACTAAGGAGGTTGTGACTGAAGCTCATACTAAACCTGCTGTATAAGCGCTATGAGCTAAAAATTGGTTCAACGGTATCAACAAAGATTAGAATAGAGTCTTTGAAATGTGTGCCACCAGTGCAGCACGCCGATCCACTGCGTAATATTGTTATTTATTACTGACTCACTATACTTAACTTTAGCTTGCCACCGACCTGTGAGTCTTCTCTTACAATGGCACTCTAGCCCAAATTTGTCCTTGGCTTTCTGATCTGCAGGTTCCTTAAAATTTTATTTATAATTGTGTTAGCCCTTCGCATAACCCTCTTTCTACGCATTTTCATTTTATTTGAGTGCGGTAACTAAGGTATACCCAATCAGGCAGAGTGCTAGACCGGTTTTTGAACTCAAGACCTTCGCACTGTAGACCAACACGCTACCCACTAGGCTACACCTTAGCTGACCTGTGAGTCACAACCAGTTAAATTACAATTAATATCAATAACAAATATTGGGTCTGTTATGTACGTACTACCCAAATGGTGACCATTATAAAGTACGACGCTTGAGGCAATAAAAATCGGCAAATCTACGGTGAGACAGCATATGCCAAAGATGTATGGTTAGTGGGCAACTAACACCACTAATATGCGAACTCTGGATACCATGCGCCCTCCAGTGGAGCTCTACCAGGGGTAACTCTCTAACTAATTTCTCGCGCTACTTGCAAATCAAATGGAAAATCCAAGTGTAACCAAAAGGGCAGATGCGATCCCTAAAGTATTACAAACAGCGGATAATGCCGTAAACACACGATAGAAATAAAATCGTATTAAAATGAAAGCTTCAACTACAGATTTTACTTTATTATTCTAATAATAAAGTATTGTGATCGACACAGAAAAAAAAAATTTGCTACCCTGAAATTTTGTTTTTTCGCCTTTCATGACTAAATTAGCCTAAACATGCAAAAAAAAAATCCGTCCCGCCGTACGCCGTACATATGGGCTCATATCTCCGAGACCATTAAGGGTAAAATGTTCGTTCTTGGGTGGATTGTTGAACGGGTGAGTGAACTCCATTATCTAAATTTTGTGGAGTGTCAGGTAGAAGGGGGAGGCGGGGGAGGGAAAGAGTCAAAAACTTCATTTGCTAATATCTCCACCACGAATGCAGATAGGAAGTTGAAAATCAGTAGAGATATAGAGAGGGTTGTGAGACAAACATAAAAAATAATTTCATTTTTTTATCCATTGGCGTCCGAAAAGGAGGGGCTAAGAACAAATTGTCGGCCAAATTGTTTTTTAAAATGACTATATCTTCGAAATTACTTATCGTAAAAAATTCATATTTTGGGACCATTAAGGCGGTATATAGGTCCTTCGGAATCAACTAAGAGAGCAGCTATTTACTGTAAGGGGGAAGGTCAGGGGGGGTGCAAATAAAAACGCTTAAAAATTAATATCTCACCTATCTCTTAAGCTATGTAATTGAAACTTGAAACGTATATTAAGCTATACTAGAAAAATTCAAAAAAAATATAACATTTTGAAATAGTAGTGGGGGGAAATGGGGAGCATTTCAAAAATGGCGCACTTTTCAAAATTACAAATCCTTATATCTCAAAAAAGAGTGCAGATATCAAATCGAAAATTTGTCAGATTATACAACTATATAATGGTTAATTTTGGTAAAAATTTTAAGTTGGGAGGTGTAAGGGGAGGGAGATGGTAAGCAAAAATCTCTAAAATTTTGAGTGATTTTTTTAGGGCTCTGATGAAAGATACAAAGTTTAAATTTTGCATGTTGATACATCTATTTGCTATAAACAGAAAAATAATAATAACTTGATCCATAATTGTTATAAACCGATCCCCCGGTCTAACGTGCACAAGGTGTTTCATGTGCATTGAAAAAAACACATAAACTGAAAATTTTTGAGTGAAATTTTAAGGTAGAAACTTGAAAATTCTCGAAATGCATTTAAAAAAAATCCCTAAGTAAACGAAATATAACTGGTCGAAAATCTTTAAAACTTCTACCTCCTACCATACAAAATAATTTTTTCGACCATTTTCAAAAAATCAATTATCACCTAACTATTAAAATCTATCGAATTGAAATTTTGCACAAAAACTTTTAAAAATAGTTGAGATAAAACAGCGTCAAAAGTTTTGAGATCACGCCTGTCCTTCTACCACCTCCCATACAAAAGTATGATTTCGACCATTATTAAGAAATCAATTATCACCTAACTATTTAAAGCTATTAATTTAAAATTTTCCTTAAGAACTTTTAAAAATAATTGAAACAAAATTGCGTCAAAAGTCTTGAAATCACTTTTGCTCTTCTACCCCCTCCCATACAAAAGTATGATTTCTATTAATTTCATTAAATCAACTAATAACCAACAAATTAAAAGCTACGAACTTGGAATTTTGTACAAGCACCTTACAAGAGGAATGAAATAAAACTGCGTCACAAATTTTATGATTCCCTTACTCGCTCTACCACCTCCCATACAAATGTTCGGTTTCGTGAATAAAAAATTAAATACACCGAATTTTATGAAAATTTTATGCAACTTCGTCTATGAAACACATTCTATACAGAGAATATTGGACGTGATTCAAGCAGTCAATTAAAAAACTATTGACATTCACCCACCCCTCACTCATCCCCTCATAAAAACTCAAACTTGCATAAATAAACGAACGAAATATTGATTATATGTACTGGAGCTTTTGAACGTTTCCGCAAAGTGTTAAATTGACAACTGCCCAAGAACCCCCTTTCACTTATCTTCCCTATCCACTCTAACCTGCATATTGACTTTCAACGCTTCCGCAACTTGTCCCAAGAATAATAAAGTTTCGCCCGACTTGTTGGCAGTGTATTGTATGTGACATACGACAGTTTTTTTTAAATACCGTAATAAAAGAGAGGCAGTAGGGGTTCAAGAGGTGGTACTTGTCTTGGGCTATTTCTCTAGTGGGGAGCTAAATGCTCCAGCTCAAGGTATCATGACGCTTGTGGAATATAGCAAAATCCACAAAATACCAGTCATCCTGGGCTGCGACGCTAACGCGCACCATACTATTTGGGAAAGTTGTCATATCAATAAAACAGTTGAGTCACTTTTAGAGTGCCTTACTACTAGCATCCTAGATATAATAAATAAAGGCAACACTTGCCTGAAAATTGGCACGTATCAAAAGAAGCTTCACTATCAGATCATATCTGAAGAAGAATCAATAAATCCAAATCCAAACTGCATTGATCAAATAACTACCAAACTCGTAAATAAACATAATAAATTCTTACGAACAAAGTTGACCAGTTCTAGCCAAGAAAAGGGCGAAACAAACACCTTGGCGGCAAAACGCAAAGAAACTAGGAAATTGTTCAATACAGCAAAAACCTTTGGTAACATGGACGAATACAGAGAGTCCATTACTGAATATAACAAACTTCTAAAGAAGTTAAGAAAAAGAGTCACGCTGCCTTTTCGAAGTTCACAAACATGAGATGTAGTGGGGAACCAATTTTGGCGAACTGCTCCAATATTATCCGTAGGGTATTTGTGTGGTCGGTACAAGACGACCCTTTACGGAATTCGGCCTGATAAACTTCGAGTGTGCTCTCCACTACATCACTAATCCTATAGAGAATTACCTTAGCCATGATTTTCGATACGGCAGTAACCAGACATATACCACGCCAATTGTTACAATCCCGAAGGTTACCCTTCTTCGGAATTTTCACAATGATGCTCTCCTTCCATTCAGTCGGATACCTTCCTTCATTCCACACTTCAGTAAAGAGTGTGAGGAGTATATCGGCTGCTATTTCCGGGTCCGCTTTGCGGAGATCGGTTGTTAGTCCGTCTCTACCTGGAGCTTTCCTTCCCACCATTAACCGAATGACGAAAACTATCTCTTCCTTATCTGGGAAATCGCCCCTAATAAAGGATTGTGGTGGTTGGATGTATGGTAGTTGTTCTGTTTCTGGAATAGGTTCCTCTGATAAGATGTTTAAGATATCAGAGAAGTATTCCTTCCATCACCACAACTAGTGTTCACTCATATTAAGGAGAGTTCCGTTGGCATCTCTCAACAGGTGGTTGGCGGTGAAATTCCTGTTCGTCAACTGTTTCATAATTTTAAATAGTGAACCCATATCCCCAACGTAAGTTGCAGATTCTGCCTTATTGGCCAGATCTTCAGTGGACTTTCTCTTGTTGCGTCTATTAGCCTTTTTAAGCTGTGTACGAGCATCGCGGTAGTTCTGTCTGAAGTAAGATGAAGATGCATGGAAAGTCAATATGCAGGTTAGAGTAGTGAGGGAAGACTAAGTGAAAGGGGGTTCTTGGGCAGGGCTGTTGTCAATTTAACACTTAATTGAGGATTCGATCATAAGCTCCAGTTCATTGGATGAATATTTCATTCGTTTATTTATACAAGTTTGGGTTTTTATGAGGTGAGGGGTTAGGGGTGATAGTAAGGGTAGGTGGATATTAATAATTTTTTAATTGACTGCTTGAATCACGTCCAATATTCTCTGTAAAGAATGTCAGCTTCATAGGCGAAGTTGCATAGAATTTTCATAAAATTCGGTATATTTTACGTTTGGGTAGAGGAGGGAAATGAGAAGGAAATGGAGGAAAATGTAAAATTTGTAATTCAGCTTTATTTCATTTCTCTTGAAAGGTGCTCGTACAAAATTTCAATTTCGTAGCTTTTAATTTGTTGGCTAGTAGTTGGTTTATTGAAATTGGTCGAAATTATACTTTTATATGGGTGGGGGTAGAAGAGCAACCACGATCTCAAATCTTTTGACGCAGTTTCCTTTCAACTAGATTTAAAAGTTTTTGTGGAAAATTTCAAATTGACAGCTTTTAATGATTAGGTGATAATTGATTTCTTAAAAATGGTCGAAAAAATAATTTTGTATTGTAAATTTTAAAGCTATTCGACCACTATAATATTTCATACATTTAGGGATATTTTTTATATGAATTTCGCAAATTTTCAAATTTCTATCTTTAAAATTTTTTTCAGAAATTTTCAGTTTTTGTGTTTTTTTCATTGCACGTTAGACCGGGAGGATCAGTGCACAACAATTGTGAAATTTTTATTATTTTTTCTGTTTGTATATCAAACAGATTTATTCAAATGGAAAATTTTAACTTTGTTTCTTTCACCAGAACCTTAAAATAGTCACTCAAAATTTTCGATATTTTTGCTTACCACCTTCTTCCCCTAACGTAAAATTTTTGCCAAAATTAAAGACTACATAGTTCTACAAACTTACGAAATTTCATTTTGATATATTTACTCAGTTTTGAGATATAAAGGTTTTTAATTTTGAGAAGTGTACCATTTTTGAAATGCTCCACATTTCCCCCACTGCTGTTATAACCAGATTTTACATTTGTCTCGTCTTTTGCTAGTATAGCTCTATATATGTTCTATGTTTGAATCACATAGCGTAAGAGATAGTTGAGATATTCCTTTTTAAGTGTTTTTATTTGCAGCTCCCTGACCCTCCTTCTTACAATAATTAGCCTCCCTCGGACCGGTAATGGTCCCAAAATATGGATTTTCTATGGTAAATAATTTTGAAGATATATCATTTAAAAAAGGAATCCGGCCGACAATTTGTTCTTGCCTCCTCCTTTTCGGACGTCAATGAAAATTTAATCATTTTTAGAGTTTGTCTCACAACCCTATGCTGATTGTCAGCTTCCTATTCTAGTATTCGTAGTGGAGATATTAGCAAGTGTAAGTTTTGACTCTCCCGCTCCCCCGCCTCCCCATTCCACCTGATATTTCCCAAAATTTAGATAATGGAGCTCACTCACCCAATTGACAATCCACCCAAAAACGAACATTCTACCTTTAACGACCTCATAGATATGAGTCCAGATGTACGGCGGACGGCGTACAGCGCGACAGATTATTTTTTTGCATTTTTAGGCTAATTTAGTCATGAAACGCGAAAAAAACAAAATGCCAGGGTACCAAATTTGTTTTTCCTTGTCTATCAGAATACTATTTTATTAGAATAATAAAGGAAAATGTCATCAATTAACCAAATCTATTCAAATTAAAAATTTTCTAAACACGGTCCATTTACCTAGCAATCCCTTGTTCTAAAGCTGCCAAATAGGGAAGTCTTCACAGCATCTTTCAAAGTAAGGCTTCACATTACGGACTGCGCGCTGTCACCAAAGAAGCATCACCATCATTTCATCGTTCCCATTCATTAATTTTCATTGTACCGGGGACGATACCGAGCTACGAACAAAGGATTTTTTTTTTCGAAATTATTAAAAGGATTTTCATGGAAACCTCTTTGCCTATTCATGAAATTCTCTAAGACATTGCCCGGCTTCATGCGGAAAGGCTCATGATAGTGTGCGCTCCGAAAAGCCACAAGTACAATGAAATAAATCACAACGCTACACCATCGTAGATAATTAAAGGATTGTACGGCATTGTCGATGGTGCCTGTGACCGTGATATCAAAACTTGACAACGGAGGCGGCACTACCACCCAGTATTTAGTTGGCTTAGACTTCGTCTACATGTATGGCAAGAAGAATTTTTTTGCACTTTACTAAAGTGTATCAAACCAGAGCGATGTACGAGTATTGTGCACGGACCGGGAACGGAAACCCTGCTTGAATCTTAATTAGTATTCCACCTTTGTTGAACTATGACCACATCCGAAACTTGCGTTTCCTTTTGTGGGGAGGGGGAGGAGGAAGGCTTTAAGCCTAGACCTCAAACGCTTGAGTTTCCTTAAATTTCAGGCCAATAAGGGCTTGTATTCGTCTGCGGTTTTAAGAAAATCCAATTATGATATAAAAGGGGACGGACTCGCTTGTCGCTTTTATGTCTGTCAACGTTTCTGAGCATCAACGTTTCGCCTGTCTTATGGCCCTTTTGTTTGTGGCGTCTTTTTGGCTGTGGTGCGAAACGGGGGGTTAATTTGTCGTGTCTTTTATGAAACGTGAGGAACAATCGAAGTTGACAATGACAAGGCAGTTGGTGAAAGATTACTTTAGTTTGATGGTAATTGCTGAATTGGATTAAATCTTAAAAGGATCGAAATAGTAGGTGTAGTAGGTAGTATTGAACCTTTTTCGTATCCTTAGATCTTTATAAATGAGTTTCGTATTCCAGCAGAAGCCCGTATGAATATGTTCCTTAATACGTTAAAGCCATCGGTGGAACAGAGTTGGAAACGAACTATTGTGGTATCAATGGTGAAATTTGTGAGTAATGGAGAAGATGGCAACGATCCATCCAGGTTGCCAACTAGCTAAGCTGTACCAATCAACGAGTGTGCAGCAGCCAGACTCCAGCTACCATTAAAACAGTGCAAACATTTTCCAAAGTATGAGTTAGTAAATTGTTGAAGCTTATTTACGGATTTCTTTGCTTTGAAACTCAGTACAAATGAGTGTTTTCTCCTTTCATTTCCTACGCACACCTAGCTCTCATCTAAACTTCAATTGTTCTTCTCAAACCGGAAAAAAACCCTTAAGTGTGTAACAACAGCAACAACAACATTACATCGTTTTCGCCAATTCAAACTAAAATTTTCCCTGCTCTTAAAACGTAATTACTACAACTGCAACTAGGAGTGAAAAGGTATACAAATACATTCTGGAAATGCATTGAATTTTCCGAGGATTTCCATTGCACCTCATTTTACCGCACATTCACGTCTTTTTCTATTCCAACTTCTTGAATTTCATCGGGCTTACTATCACTCCATTCCTTACGAGCTACCGCAACATCATGCCCCGATGTACATTTGCCGTTTCTATCGTACAATTCTCGAATAAATGTTTCACGAAACGGAGCTCCTTGATAGCTAGGTATTACCCATCTAGAGGAAAATAAGAGATCAAAATCAGCTGATTTCACTACGTTTGGCTTTCGAAGCTACAGCAGGATATAGCTATCAGTTTGACGTGTAGTGAGTGCACAAAAACTATCACACGGCATGCTTCTATTTCGGGGCTAACTTCTGCACCTTAAGACTTTATTAAGGGTGGCAGGGTGGAACAAAAGTGCTTCCTTGGGTGTCGTTTTCAATTTTCCGGTCGCCATAAAATCTGATGTGCCTGAACAATGCCATTTTACATGCAAGGCCGTCATTACTTTTCCGAAAAAACAGGGGAAATTACATTAGAGAGCAATTTGCATATCGCTAGTACTACTTGCTGCACACGCTGCAGCAACTATATATTTTTGCAAAAGTAAGGTGCGATGCGGTTGGAAAAAGAGTACAGGTGGAGTTGCAGCGAACTTTCCGATAGAAGGATACCACCAGCCATGCCGTGCAAGGTTAGATTATGTTAACGTGCTTGTAATATTACTCGTATCCAAAGAGCATAAAACGAAAATAATGTGTAAACTAGAAACATGCTAACTGGTTACGGGCAACTGGGAAGTTAAGCTTAAGGTGATGGACCTTAAGATATTATAATAGTTCTGTTTCCGGAAACTTGTAAACATGATACAGCCATAAGATGGTAATGTGCGGTTTAATGAACTTTTGACGAGTATTAGATAAGTTCAAAACGATCTGAAAGATTATAACGCACAATTTTGCAATCAATTTTAGTACTTTAGACTTCTTATCTCCGGCTAAGTTTGCATGTGTTGTTCTGGAATTTTATTTTAAATTGTTTGCATCGAAAGATTATGATACCTGCATATGTATGTTTATTAAGCATAGCAAGGCTACACCTAGTGGGTAGCGTGTTGGTTCGAAGGTCGTGAGTTCAATTCTTGGTCGATGCATAAATCCAGCACACAGCCTGCTTGGTCCTTATCTTTAATATGCCTTGGTCACCTCAATTTACGGAAATGAAAGATTCGTAGATAGAGGATTGTGCGAAGATCTAACAACTCTTTCACAATAAATAATGAAACATGTTAAGGAACCTGAAGATCAGGAGGACAACGCCTGATTTGGGCTGTAGTGCCATTGTAGAAGAAGTATTAAACATTGTTGTCTGTTGCTTTTGTAAAATGTTTTTATTGCAGTAATTATTTTTAAAGTGTTTGTTGACATTGCAAAAATAATGATTGAAATTTACCACTTTGTTTCATGTCAGCCCTAATCATTCGTGGAGTGTTCGCGATCTTCAGCTGTTCTAAACACGCCCGCGCCCACGTATTTCTTATCGAATAGGCTTCGCGGAAGCGGCGAAAAGCAGCGGATGAATAGCAGGCGAATAGTGGCCGAATGGGGAAAATTCCTTGAAACAGCAAAGACGCTGAAAAGCGACCGAATAGAACGATATGAAAAGGGTCAGCGCTTGTGATTAAGAGTCAGTTACCAGTTGATATTTGAGTTGAAGCGTCAGCGGGCAAGTGCGATCAAGGGCCAGAATTAGTGAGCGAGTGCGTCGTGCGGTCGGGCTGAATGAGCGAGTAGGACCTGTGATCGACAGGCGGGAGTAAGTCCTGTGATCGACAGCTGGAGTTAAGTTAGCGAGTAAGTCCTACGACCGACAGGCGGGGTTCAGTAAGTGACAGTAAGCGAATTAGTCCTATGGCCGACAGACTGAGTTCAGTAAGCGACAATAAGCGAGTAAGTCCTGTGACCGACAGGCTGAGTTCAGTAAGCGACAATAAGCGAGTAAGTCCTGTGACAGACATCCGGAGTTCAGTAAGCGAGTAAGTCCTGTAACCGACAGGCTGAGTTCAATAAGCGACATTAAGCGAGTTAGTCCTGCGATCGGCCGTCGGAGTTTAGTAAGCGACAGTATGCGAGTGAATCCTGTGATCGATAGGCGGAGCTCAGTATGCGAGTAAGTCCTGTGATCAACGGGCAGAGTTTAGTAAGCGATTACGACGTGTGATAAACGGTGGAGATTGGACAGACATTAGCAGTCGATTCAAAATTAGAAAAGCAACAATTGGTGAATGGAAAGGTTTTGTAAGAGTTATTATAAAGCGTTAAATAACGTTTTGCGGTTATTTGAAATGCCTGGGTGGAGCCTAGTGAGTAGCGTGTTAGTCTACAATACGAAGGTCAGGAGTTCAATTCCCAGTCGAAGTATAGTTCCTGCACACTGCTTACGTGGGTATATTCGGGTCGCCTCAGTTTGCGAATATGAAATTCCGTAGATAGAGGGTTGTGCGAAGGGCTAACAGTCTTTTCACAATAACAATTAAAAATGTTAAGGAACCTGAAGATCAGGAGGCCAAGGCCCGATTTGAGTTGTGGTCACATTAAAAAGAAAAGGTTATTTGAAATCAAAAGCTACTTAGCGTCTTTTTTACTTGCAATCCAGCTGTTCAGGACGAACAGGAGCTAATGTTGCATGTCAACCCTTCGTTGAGTGTTCGCGATCTCCGCTGCGAAAAGCGGCCGAATAGCGGACGAATAGCGGATAAATAGTGGCTAAATATGAAATGATTCCTAGAAACAGCCTAGAGGCGAGAGGATGAACAGCGACCTATTAGAATTATATGAAAAGGGCGAATGCTTCTGAGAAACAGTCAGCTGTCGGTTGATATTTGAGTAAGAGGTAGGCGAGTGGTACCGACGGCTGGGATGAGTGAGTGAGGGTGTCGTGCAGTTGGTGGTCGGAGTGAGTAACCGACTAGGTCCTGTGATTAACAGGAGCAGTTTAGTAAGAGATTAAGTTCTGTGATCGACTGGCGGGAGTACGTTCTGTGACTGACAAGAGAAATTCAGTAAGCGAGTAAGTTCTGTAACCGCAGCAGACACGCTTGCACGGCGGGGTGGCGGCTGCTGGACAACTGCAGCTCGGCCAAATCCTTTTGAGGAGAACTGAATAAAAATATTGCAGTTCAGCTGTTAGTACTTAGTAGCTATAGCGTCCGAACTATTGTTGGTCTGACCACAGGTCATTGCTTGCAAAACGACAGCCTTTGCAGAGGTTGCGAGGAAGATGAAGAATCTATCAAACATTGTCCGCAAATCTCCAACAGTCGTCTCCTTTGCTTAGGCTCTAGATTCTTCTCAGAACTAGATGACGTCAGAGGCGTCAAACATTCGCACCTAATTTGGTTCGCAAATTCAACCAAGTGGCCAGCACAGGAGGATTAGAAACCATCTCATAATGAATAGCGGGAGTACATTGGGTCCAACTGTCAAAGTGCACTGTAGCTTTTGGTCTGTTGCGTAGATCGCCTCCTCGTGGTGCAGACTGGGTAACGCTAAAAGATCTACGGATAGGGGGGAGAAAGTCGAACAGCTTGCTGTCGGCTCCGTATCCTATCAAGATAGGGGGGATCAAGCTGAAAGCTAGCTTTCAGCTCCGTAACCTATCTATGGTCTAAGGCGGATGTGGTAGGGGGGAACAAATCGCTCAGCTAGCTGTCGATTCCGTATCCTACCGCAGCATCGATAAAATTGGGATCTGGTCTGGTCATGTTTCAGGCAGATTTAAATTAAATTGATGGTTGCTAGGGGATTCATCCCTATAGTGATTCGCAAGTGTACGTACTACCTATATGGTGACCTTTATAAAGTATGACGCTAGAGGAGTTAACCTCATATATAAAAATCCCCTAATCTACGGTGGAACAGCATATGCCAATGGATGAATGGTTAGTGGGCAACTAACCAATAATATGCGAACTCTGGATACCAGGCGCCCTCCAGTTTAAACAAGCCTTCCCCTGGTAATGCGGAGCTCTGCCGGGGGTGACTCTACTTTCTCGCGCTACTCGTGGGAACCATATGGAAAAACCTAAAGTAACTGAAAGGGCAGATGCATCCCCTAAAGCATCAAAAACAACGGCCGAAGTCGTAAATGAGGATGAAAAAACAAAAACCACCCCTCAACAAGAAATGTGTGAAAAGACAGAAGAGACAATTCCTCCAAGCACACAAAAGATTAAAAGACCACCACTTAAGGCGGAAAGGAAAACTCCTAGCAAGCCTCTAGTGGACGAGCATATGTTATCAGCCGAACTGAAACAATTAACTCTAGCCAAAAAGAAAAAAAGGCTAAGCGGAGCAGCCCGGAAACGATACTCATACCATCGTAATCAAGGGAAAACTGTGAGTGAAGCGTACGATCTTGCGTGCCAGCCGCTCGAAAAGACGCTATCACCAGCTCAAATACAGGCGAGAAAGAGAGGCAGAACCTCTTCAACAACACCGCCATCTGTGGGAAGTGGGTTCAAAAGACCCAAAACCACAATAAAAAGCGTAGTGCATGAACCTGCAGCAGAGAGGCTCAGCCCTCCACGTCAAGAACAAGCTATAGAGACGCAGTTAAAGGGATAAGGATCGGTGTTATACATACCGAACATCCACATAAAATCCTAACAGCAGAGCAACTTGCTACGACTCAGGAACTCATTCTGAACGAGATTCCCAAAGCGACAACCGAAGGGATAATTCCACAATTTGGTGGACTCAGCCTTAAGCCGGGTTGGATGCTGATCATATGCCTTGACGAGCAGACAGCATCATGGTTAGAAAAGACAGCTGCAAGCATCAAGCCGGACGAGTCAACGAACATACGGGCAGTCCGAGAGGAGAATATCCCGCGATTAGAAATAATCACGGGGTATTTTCCTCACGAAAAGAAAACACCAGAGGAGATAACCACCCTCATTATGCTCAAAACGCTGGTTTGTGCGCCTCCAACTGGAGAGTGTTAAGTAGAAAGGTAGAGGGCACAAACACCATTGTAACCTTTTCCATCGACGGCCAATCGATGGAAAAGCTTAAACAAAGGGGGCATAGAGTATGCTATAAATTTTCCAGTATCACTCTTCGCCCTAAGGCCAAGGAGTTCAAAAGCGGCGAGCCGCGGATGAACAAAGATGGCCCAAACTCTAAAGAAAATTAGAGTAATTCAAGCGAATCTCCATCGCGCAGCGGCGGCCATGGATATTCTAACATGGAGATTCGCAAAAGAGGAATATCACATAGCCCTAATACAAGAACCAAGAGCCGCTATGGGGAAAATATTTGATATTCCTAAAAAAATGGGTAAGTTGATCTTTGATAGAAGAAGTGACAGGCCTAGAGCTGCAATTCTGATATCATCAGAAATAAATTACCTAAATATACCTATGTTCATTCGTACAGATTTAGTAGCGGTATTGGTGAATATACCAAATGTAGGAGGAAGCCAAAAGGTTATAATCGCCTCGGCCTACTTTCCAGGGGAGGAGCTAGAGGCTCCACCACAAGGAGTCATGGAGCTGGTAAGTTACAGCAAGGCAAACAACATACCAGTTATTCTTGGTTGCGACGTGAACGCCCATCACACGATCTGGGGTAGCAGCGATATAAACAAACGAGGTGAGTCACTCTTAGAATATATAACTATTAACAACCTAGACGTAATTAATAAAGGTAATTCACCAACCTTTATAAACTCAATTAGGCAGGAAGTACTAGATCTAACCATTACTAGCCCCTGCCTGGTAGACAAGTGCGTGAATTGGCACGTATCAAAGGAAGCCTCACTATCAGATCATAGGCATATCTGTTTTGATGTTGAGACTTCAATTGAATATATCAGGGAATACAGAAATCCGAAACGCACCAATTGGAATCTGTACCAATCAGTCCTAGAATATGAACTAGGAATCGCAGAAGAATCAATAAGTAGCCCAGACTGCATTGATCAAATGGCGAACAAAATCGTAAACAATATTATTAATGCTTACGAACAAAGCTGTCCTGTTCTACATAAAAAAAGGGCCAAACAAACACCTTGGTGGAACGAGGAACTTGCGAAAAAACGCAAGGAAACTAGGAAATTGTTCAACAGAGCAAAAACCTTCGGGAATTGGGACGAATATAGAGTGTCCCTAACCGAATACAACAAACTTCTCAAAAAATTGAAGAAAGAGTCGTGGAGTAGATTCTGTGAAGAAATAGACGATCTCCCAGCGGCCTCAAGACTTCAAAAGGTGTTATCAAAAGACATCCCGATATATATCGGACTTCTAGAGAGACCTGACGGGTCCTCTACCAAAAGCAGTATGAAAACCCTTGAGGTGTTATTGGCAACACACTTCCCAGGCTGCAGAATAATAAACAGAAATGAAGATTTAGAAGCGGAGCAAAGGACATATTGTCAAACTCCGTCCAGCAAAAGTGCTGCTGGAAAAATCTTCACTCCGGAAAAGATAAGATGGGCGATTAACACCTTTAAGCCTTACAAATCAGCCGGAGTAGACAAAATATTCCCCGCTTTATTGCAAAAGGGGTTAGAGATCTTATTGCCAATAATGATAAGGATCTTTAAAGCCAGTTATAGTTGGGGATACATCCCCAAAATATGGAGGAAAGCAAGGGTGGTATTTATACCGAAGGCAGGCAATCGCCCTATTGATCAGCCCAAGTCATATCGTCCTATAAGCCTAACCTCCTTCTTCGTCAAAACGATGGAGAAATTAGTGGATGCACACTTAAGAACAGGTCCTAACAAGGTTCGTCTTAACAAAAATCAACATGCCTACCAAAAGGGCAAATCAACAGAGTCAGCTCTTCACGATTTGGTAAGACAAATCGAAAAGGCGAAAGACTATAAAGAAATTGCGCTTTGCGCATTCCTAGATATAGAGGGAGCTTTTGATAATACTCCCCATGAAGCCATTATAGCGGCAGCTAGGAAAAAAGGGCTGGAAACGGCCACAATTAAATGGATACATGCCATGCTAAGAAGTCGAATGACTATCACGGAATTGGGTGATAGCTCACTGACTGCACAGACCTATAGAGGATGTCCCCAAGGTGGGGTACTATCTCCACTTCTATGGTCTATTGTAGTGGATGAACTCCTGGACCATCTAGCGGAACAGGGTTACGAGGTGATAGGATATGCTGACGACCTCGTCATTATTATTAGAGATAGGTATGGTTCTATTATATCGGAAAGAACACAATCTGCCTTAGATATGATAATGAACTGGTGTCGGGCTAAAAACTTGAACATCAACCCAAGTAAGACTGAGTTGGTACCATTTACAAATAGAAGGAATATCCACATCACACCCCCTTCAATAAATGGAACAATTATACCCCTTTCAGAAGAGGTAAAATATCTAGGAGTTATACTGGATAGAAAACTCAACTGGAACAAACATATAGAATGGACTCATGCCAAACCTCTAAAGGCATTTTGGGCCTGTAGAAGCTTATTTGGTAGGAAATGGGGACTTAAGCCCAAAATGATTTACTGGTGTTACAGAACAATCATTCTTCCAATAGTCACATACGGATCAACGGTATGGTGGACTAAAACGTTGCAAAGAAAAGCACAGCTCACGCTACAAAAAATCCAAAGGCTAGCTTGTCTTGGCATCACAGGTGCGATGAAAACCTGTCCCACAGCGGCAATGGAAATGTTCCTTAACATTCCTCCGATACATCTCCAAATAAAAAGGGAAGCTATCAAAGGGGTGTTACGCTTACAAAGGGAAAACAACTATAAACCAGGGGATTTTAGAGGCCACCTCAAAATCCTAAATAACCCAAAATGGGAGGCTCTAGCCTCCACTTTGTCGGACGAAATGCCGACAAAATATAACTTTGAAACCCCATTCAAGGTTATTATTGGTGAACGCACGGACTGGCAATCCACATCACCTGAAATGACAGAGGGTTCAACCATCTGGTACACAGACGGTTCGTGCACCTCTGAGGGGACGGGAGCTGGAGTTAAGGGACCTAACTTCTCGGTTTCAAAATCACTTGGCAAAGAAGCCACAATCTTCCAGGCTGAACTAGTGGCAATCGAGCTATGCATCCAAGAAAATATAAGGAGAGCTCATCGCAACAAACCAATTTATATCCTCTCGGATAGTCAGGCAGCTCTAAAAGCCCTATCATCCAACAAACATGGATCGAAGCTAGTTTGGGACTGCCTTCAAGACCTAATAATCCTGGGAAAAAGGAATGACGTAACCTTAATGTGGGTGCCAGGACACGTAGGAATTGAGGGAAATGAGGAGGCAGATCGCTTAGCTAAAAACGGTGCGGAAGAAAACTTAATTGGCCCAGAACCTTTCTGCGGAAAACCAAAAGGATTTCTTAACTCCTCAATTAAAAAGTGGGTCCAAGAAGAACATATAATCCACTGGAATAGACTTCCTGGTTTATCAACCTCGAAAAAATTAATCCTACCACATAAAAACAAAGTGGAGGATATCCTGAGATTCAGCAAAAGGGACATCAATACTCTAATCGGGCTAATGACGGGGCATAGTGGAGTAAACCATCACCTCAAAAAAATGGGCTTAGCTGAAACCGACATATGTCGTCTCTGTCTCGAAGACTCGGAAACGACAATACATATCCTATGCCAGTGCGAAGCAATGGCAAGGAGTAGACTCAAGATTCTTGGGAAGGGCATCCTTTCCACCGAGGAACTAGCCAACATGGCTCCCTCACTAATACTCAAATTAGCTAAAGCTACTGGGATATGGTAGGGAATTGGGGCAATCATCGTACAATAGGTCGGAAAGACCGCAGTGCACTCACGTAGTCCCCATACTATAAAAAAAAAAAAAAAAAGCTTTACAAAACCACTCTCCTACAACCTAAACCTAAACCTAAGTTCCGTAACCGATAGGCGAAGCTCAGTAGGCGACAGTAAGCGAGTAAAGCGCCGAATACACGACGCTACATGTGTGACATACTTTTCATGTCGCCATACATGTATGCCGGTATATAGAGCAGTTTGCAGTATCACACTTGTGTAGAGGTTTTAAAAAACTTTTGAAAACTTGGGGGCGAAGCTTAATGTGCGATGACATGTAGTGCAGTTTGTGTGGCGGCATGTCATACTTTCATACATTTGCTCAGTATCAAAACAACATTCGACGTGATAGCATCGTGCTTGTTGTTGTTTTTTGCTTGACCGTCATTCCAGTGGGAAATCTATGAATACGTGACAATAGCAATGCGTGGTCATATCGATAATGGGTGAGATGGGGTTTTGGGGATTGGAGTAGTGAGAGAGGGGAAAAAATGTGGGGAAAAACTTTATTTGTTCAAATGATGACGCCAATTGATGCGTCCGGAAACATAGTGAAACTTGTACCTCAATTATGTGTTATGCGGTGGCTATTACCGTTCCTATTGGGATTTTTACCTTCAATGTCGTCACATGTGTGACATACAATTATGTTGTGTATGGTGTACACTGCGATGAGTGTAGGTACAAGTAATTCACATAAGTAGTATCTTCTATCTTTGACTGACAGACGGAGCTCAGTAAGTGGCAGTAAGCGAGTAAGTCCTGTAACCGATAGGCGGAGTTCAGTAAGCGACAGTAAGCAAGTAAGTCCTGTGCGAGTACGTCGTGTGATCGACGGTAGAGATTGGTAAGCGAATACTTCGTGTGATCGACGGTGGAGATTAGCCGTCGTGCCGATATTAAAAAAGCGACAATTAGTGAATGGGAAAAAAGTATTTCTGAGAGCTATTTAAAAGCGCTAAATAAAGATTTGCGGTTATTTTAAATCCAAATCAACTTAGTTTCAGTTTGACTTGAAACCCAGCGACCCATAGTACACTTAAGTAAGTGGGCATGCAGGTCTGATCTCAAATCGAGAGATAATTTGAAAAGCATGGAGACTCAACGTTTTGTGATCTTCAACTGTTTATGAACTTCATTTGTTGGCCACTCACAATCATACTTACTAGAAAGCTCATCGACTGTTTGCAATCTTCAACTGTTGACGACTCACTCTTCCCCATATACACGTTATGTGGAATAGTGGAAAAGCTTCTGGAAGGAAAACATGGTGTACAAAAAGGACCAGTGTAAGCGAAAGAAGACAGTCGTAATTCGGAAATGATTAACTATTTGAAGATATTCGTTTGGTGTTTTATTGGATCGCTGAAAGTATGGTCGACTTCGAGTAAAAAGCATAATTGAATCGAACCACTGTAATAGAACAAACCATTAGGCAGAAAAACAATAATTATTACATATTTGCCTTCTTAAGCTGCTTATGAGCATCGCGGTAGTCCCGTCTCAACTCGATAGTTCCTTGGTTGATATCGAGTTGAGAGATGATTGCCAATTTGGCTTTTTTCTCATCGCCAACCTTGTTCCATGCGTCTTAAGACATTCAGGGTTTCTCACAACTTTGCACATATCGCACAGATTCTTCAGCATTTGTTAGAATTGTGTTTCTGGTTGCCTCTAACTTGGCGTCTAGTGTGAGCATTTTATAAGCGCCTAATATCAATGACTTTTCGCGTAGAATAATGTTATACTTGCGTTTTATGGTGAGGTCTGCAAGTTTATCTACACTAAGCTTACGCTTCATTTGAAGAATTTGTGGACTTCGGGCAGCAGCTGTGTACAATCTCAAGCAAGCAATTATCAAGTGGTGATTGCTTCTCACGTCAGCTCCACGCTTCGCTCGCTCATTGAGGATATGTCTTCTCCTTCGGCGACTTATGGCCAAATTTGGTTCTGAAATTTACTATCAGAGGAAACTGCAGATGTTTTTGGTGATTCTAGTGTGAAAAAGAATCCCTCCAATGATCATTTGCCGAGTACTACAGAAGTCCTCAAGGAATTCTCGTCTTCGGGTATCTTAATCCAAGCTCATAACTCGTCGATTCAAGCGTCACCATGCTTTTCCATGACGTATTCAAATCCAATATTGTCAGGGCGTGAGATGATTATTGGCGCTCAGCTGGTCACAAAACGCCTCCTTGTTATCAGGTGTTACGGCTTTAGTTTGAGCGTAGCAGAATTATTGTTGTAGCTCATGAGACTGTTTCTCGCTCTCGGAATAAGAGCGGCCGCTACTCTCATAAATAGCGTACAGAATGGTATTTCCGCTAGAGGTTCGCTATTTTCCTGATCCTGTCCACTTCACCTCGCTCAAGCCTAAGATTTGTTAGTTGTAGTCCTCCATTTCACGGTTAATTGCTGATTGGCGGTGTATGGACCGAGTGACTCCAACCCTTCCACCATCATTCAATGTTCCAGAAACCAAGCATAGTCCATTTCGAATGCCGAAAGTTTTATAGTTATCGTAGAATCCATCCGTATCCGAGACGCTACATCCGTTTTTCGTATCAGTTCAATTTTAAGATCACGAGTGATAAGGTCATGAACCAGTAAGTGTCCATTCGCCATTTTTAGGGAAAGCTAGACTGTGGCTGTATTCTACTGCCACCATCCCGCAGGGGGAGGAGGGGGAGGCTGGTCGTAGGTATCATATACAATTTTTTGATCAGATAAAAATTTCAAAAATTTGTTTGTGGTTAAATGTTTACAACATCCACTTACGGTTGACGATCATTTCTGAAAAGAATTCAGATCTGTTCGGCCATGTAGCAGATCGTTTGCAATCGCTGACACCCTTTTCTATTGAGGCTTATTCGAGTTATCGTCTAGACACACAGACGTCTCTATGAAACCTACTTCATTAGGTTCCTGAGAAAACTGAGTGTCGAACTTTTTCACGAAATAAATTTTCAATATCGGAAACTAGGAAGCATTGAAATTATCTTCCGCAAATTGAAATTCCACTAACGAAATACACTTGAAATTAATCGAAGAAAACTTTCGGCTCGACAAAAGTGATAAAAGGTTAGTCGATAGCTCTTTCATGGGCGATTACTCTCATGCAATCATCAGTCATCCTGTTCACACTCTTCTATTCGACAAAAACTGGCAAGCTGGTGCCACGATTAAGTACTTTGTGCTTGTTTCTGACCGTAGGTCATTGAAGGTTTAATTTATTGATTCAGCTGGCACGTAAAATATCCGTGAAAATACCTGTAGATATTTTATGCTTGCATATATAGCAAAGTCCAGACTGAACTATTATTTAAGCTTAGCAACTGAACTTTCGCTGAATAAACTGCGATATACAGGCACAAGTGTTATATTGTATTTTATGTTTCAAATTTACGTGCTAAACTTTCGTACTAGAAAACAAGCTCTACGAAGAGAAAACAATTAATTATCACTTCGCACAACATTATTTAGGATTAGTTCACCTTGCTATACATAAAATATAAACTAGTTTGATTCTGCTTGCGCTCTGATATGGAAAACGATGATAGCTATGCTCCATTTAAGGAATCTCATTCATAAATTTTCGAGCACCTTTCGATTGATGTTGCTTTCGGTACTTTAATAAAGTTTTAACTAAATCTATAAATCTTTAGCTAACACTAATTTTACTTTACTATTTATTATAAAGTATTGTGATCGACTTGGAAAAAAATTTGATTCCCTCAAATTTTGTTTTTTCGCGTTTCATGACTAAAATAGCCTAAAAATGCAAATGCGTTTTCGGGGGGATTGTAGATAGTTACAGATCTCAGGCGGACACCCATTTTGGGAGGTGTAAGGGTTCAGGAGGAGGCGGGGGGTCGCTAAAACCGAAAACTAAGAATTCAAATATCTCAACCATGATTCCAGCTAGGAAGCTAAAAATCAAAATAAATATAGAGGGGTTTGTGGGACAAACTTTAAAAATAATTTAATATTTTTATCCATTGGGGTGCAAGAAGAAGGGGCTAAAATCCAACTGTCAGCTGAATTTTTTTTTTCAAATGATTATATCTTTGAAATTGTCTACCATAAAAAAAATCATATTTAAGACTATTAAGGTGGCATGTATGTAGATCCACTAGAATCAGCTTAGAGAGAGGCTAATTATTGTAAGGCGGAGGGTCAGGGGGTGGAAAAAAATCACTTAAAAATCAATATCTCGGTTATTTATTAAGCTATGAATGTATGTAATTGAAACTTGGAACGTTTATTAAGCTATACTAGCGAAATACGAGAAAAATATAACATTTAGACATAATAGTAGTGGGGGAAAATATGGAGCATTTCAATAATGGTGCACTTTCCAAAATTTCAAACCATTATATTTCAAAATCGAGTTCAGAATCAAATTTAAATTTTGTCAAATTGTAGAACTACCTAGTCTTTAATTTTGGTAAAATTTTTACGTTGGGAGGTGTAACGGGAGGGAGGTGGTAAGCAAAAATGTCGAAAATTTTGTGTTATCTATCTTTCAAAAGCTATCAATTTGAAATTTTTCACAAAAACTTTTAAAAATAATTGAAACGTAACTGCGTCAAAAGTTTTGAGATCACGCTTACCTTTCTACCTCCTCTCATACAAAAGTATGATTTAGACCAATTTCAATAAATCAACTACTAAACAACAAATTAAAAGCTACGACCTTGAAATTTTGTACAGCTGCTCGTAGAATTGCTGTACTATTTTTTGGTTTTACTAAGTAAAAGCCAAATTTTTCTCTGGAATGTATCTATTATATTTTATTCCAGAAAGTTAATAGAGGTCCACCATCATTATTACTGGCTCGGGCCTCGTTACAACTCTATCAGGGCCTGTACATATGCATCTGGGCAGGGCTGTCATCCTAGGGTATACGTGGAATACGCCGTATACCCTCTGCTCATTTCTTAGAAACAACTTCTGATACCAGGACTGTATACGGTGATACCCGCCGTTATATACGTCGTATACCCTGTGTTTTTTCATAGAATTATCTAGTAACGCATATTTTTTTACATGGAGGACATGTGGATGAGTATGTGTATGTAGCAGTAAATTACTACTACTACAATGGCGCTACAGTCCAAATTGGACCTTGGCCTCCTGATATTCAGGTTCCTTAACATTTTTCATTACTTATTGTGGAAGGGTTGTTAGCCCTTCGCACAACCCTTGATACGAAATGAGCCTCTGGGGGCCCATTCCATATACAGAATTTAATAGGGTCCTCCCAGGTCTGGACAGCACTTCCTGCCGGCTGCTCAGGAGCGTGGGGTGGAGAAATTTGACCTGGGAGTCCCTCATCCTTGAGGGTGCTGTCGCAAGTTCGATGTGTGCTCTAATCGCAGATCGTCGCTGATCATTTCAGCCCGGGCTACATATATGGCCACCTAGGCTATACGGGGCTCAGGACGAAATGACGCGAGCAGAGGAGAGAAGATAACATATGGGGAGCATCCCAGACATGGGGAGCGCCGAGGCCACTACTGTGTGACTTAGCACTTCATATTTTCTTTCTTACTTTGAAATATTATAGAGGGAAAGAAGAAGAAAAAAAAACGTACGTACTTATCCGTGCCTGTAAAGCCTACAAAATTATTTACACAGAAAATGGAGAACAAAAGAATTAAAATTACGGAGTTACTTATTTTTTTTATATTTTCAAAGAAAATCCTAATATAAAAAAAACTAGATGACGTTGGGTACCTTGCTGATTCTTTCTCCTTTGGTTTCCCTCGTAGCTCGGCTCCGTGTACGATTTATCATTCGGTTGATTTCACTTCACTTATTGTATTTTTTTTTTTTATTTTTTTTTACAACAAAAAAAATTTTATTTAAAATTTAACCTTTGGGGCCAATACACTGCCCACTTTATTGTTATTATTAGAAAAAAAATAATCCACAATCAAAATTGTTGTTTTTCAAAAAAAAATTAAATTTCAAGTTTTATATTTGGGCCAACTCACTGCCCACTTTGTCGTTATTCTTAGTGAAACTATTTCCAAAATCGAACTTTGCTTTTTTTTCACTTCCGCTCCTAGGTCACTTAATTTCAACTTCCTCCGAACTCCCCAAAAACCAAAAAGCAAAAAGCCTCGATTTTTCTCCGCGCCGCGTTTTTACTCGCACTAAACGGTCTTTTTCCATTAATCTTCGCGCCAAATGACTGGTAGTAAGCACAAATTGGTTTTTATTTTTTTCTTGTTCAAACACTAGATGTCGTTGTTGTTTGTTTTACGTTGCGTGATATTTAGTAGTAATTTATTATTATTATTGTTATTATTGTTATAAGGATTTTATGAAAAAAAAATTACATAAAAAAAGAAGAAAGAGTCATGGCAAAAATACAGGTACGGATCGAGAATTCATGGAGATCCGCTCCATGAAGTGAAAAATAAAATTAAAAAAAATATTTAAGAAAAAAAAAAGGAATGGACGCTCATTTCGTATCACCCTCTTTCTGCGAATTTTTTCATTTTTCGTAGATTGATGTGACCAAGATATATCCAAGCAGGTAATATGCTGGAATTATATATTGCGCCGACGGGGTTTTGAACTCACGATCTTCGCATTACAAGACCAACACGCCACCTACTAGGCTACACCCTAGCTGTATAGCAGTATATTACTTGCATCTAAAAAAACAAAAGAGTATCGAAGAAACGTCCCAAGTTCCCATGGCCACCTACTCATCACTCTTTCTACTTCTACAATGGCACTACAGCCAAAATTAGGCCTTGGCCTCCTGACTTTCAGATTCCTTAACATTTTTCATTATTTATTGTGGAAGAGTTGTTAGACCTTCGCACAACCCTCTATTTTCGAATTTTTTTATATTCGTAGATTGAGGTGGCCAAGATATTTCCAAAGCAGGCAGTCTGCTGGAATTATGCATCGACCAGTATTTGAACTCACGATCTTCGCATTGTATACCAACACGCTACCCACTAGGCTACACAATGGCGATACAGCCCAAATCGGACCTTGGCCTCCCGATATTCAGGTTCCTTATTTTTTTTTATTACTTATTGTGGAAGGGTTGTTAGCCCTTCGCACAACCCTCTTTCTACGAATTTTTCATTTTCTTAGATTGAGGTGACCAAGGTATATCCAAGCAGGCAATGTGCCGGAATTATATATTGCGCCGGCCGGGATTTGAACTCACGATCTTCGCATTACAAGACCAACACACTACCTACTAGGCTACACCCTAGCTTCTCTTATCACTTTTAGCCATGCATATCGCATTCCCATTCCGTTCTCTTTTTTTTATATTTTTATTACTGCACCGAGAGTAGCTTAGGGGGTCATCCTTTAATGAAATGCTCAGTTATGTCGGTATTGGAAGTGGAATGAGACTTATTATGGTGGAGAGACGAAAATGACGATGAACATTGTTCTTAAAGCACCGCAAGTTGTACTTGTTCGGAAAGAAACTAGCTCGCAAATTGTTCCAAAGTCTTGACATTCGAGAAATGAATGACTGCCTGTATCTCACAGTACGAGAAGGCAGATTTAAATTCATAGGTGTTGTCTAAAGTACTGTCATCTGCGAAGCTATGGATTGTATTGAAGGTAGATGACAGAAAGTCGTTTATGAAAACTAAGATAAGTGTTAGAGATAAAACAGAGCCATAAGGGACGCCGGAATCAATTGGGTAGGAGGAAGAATTAACGCTATCAAATACTACTTGTATAGTGCGTTCAGAGAGATAACTTTTAATCCTTTGAACAAGAGCATCATTAAGGCCTATTGTCCTAAGCTTAACTAAGAGACATTCGTGCCAAACTCTGTCAAAAGATTTCACAATGTCAAGTCTTCTTACGTGGAAAGCTCCCAGATGAGTAAGAAAGATAAAAAAGTTTGTGAAGAGGTTTAGCTAAAGAAGAGGCGCAATTTTTGAGGATAATGAGGGGAATACCGTCTGGACCAGAGGATTTATGGATATTGAGCTCTTGAAGGATCTGAGAAATGAGTCTCGTGCAAAAATGCAGTGTAAGCAGTGAGAAACCAGAAGGATTTGTATCGCGAGGCGATAGATTTGATGGTCGAAGACGAGAGTTTCTTGGGAATCTTGTTGCTAGTAAGTTAGCTTTATCGCTGCGATCAATCACGGTACGGTCGTCATCAACTAAACGTGGTATTGAAGAAGAGATGAAATTATTGTTGCCCGTTTTGAGAAATGATCAGTAAGACTTCGAGCCCTTAGGGCCCTGAAGGATCTTCCATTGAAATTTTTGGCTATGCTCAAATTATGTGCTATTGTTTATTCTTTTAGATCCTTCGTTATTAGTTACGTTTATTGAAAATTCGATCAAGTTTGCGGTTTTCATCTGTTCAATTTATCTTACATCGACTTGGTTATGAAACGAGACAAAACGGTTCCCCCAAAATTTTGAAAACCGTCCCCGGTGAAAAAACCACGCTGGCTATAAAGGCCAGCAAAGATTTGAAATTTAAGAATATCCTTTTGGTGCATAATCTAAGAATCGTGCCATAATAACAAACAATAAAATAATAAATTGTTGCGTAGGATAATTAAATAATGACTTCATGATTTTATAAATTTGGCAACATCGGTCACCGGTGACCACTTCTGCCTTGCAACAGCGTATACCCTCTGCAGGACTTACGACCAGAGCCCAGTATCTGGGACAGCCTACGTGGTCAATTTCAGAGTCATTCGATAAACTTCATCAATTTATTACATCATATTTCATTAAAGTTTATAATTTTTGAAATTTCGACTTAACATTGTATTACAGCGATTCCAAATTTTCTTAGCTGTGCAACTGTCGGCACTTTTATTTAGAATTTTGCGATTTGGCATTCGAATTCGACCCCAAAATCTTCTACAGAGTCAACTTTTACGATTATCTTAACATTTTACGGTAAGTACGATGCAATGAAGGGAAGATTGAGGATTGAGATTTGGGAAATTACGTCAACAAATGATAATCAATCTTCATTAAGACTTCTTACAGTTTTTTTTTTCTTCATCCTATTAACCTACTACGAAAAGGACTCTTTCTAGAAAATAATTCCAAAAATATATTTTTTTCATTTCAGAAAAAAGTTCGTTTTCAATCTTAAAATGAAATTTTATTTTGAAACTTAATTTATGCTGATGATGACAGTAAATACAGACAACCCATGCCTTAATAAGGCCCAGTAAAGTGTTGTACATAATCCGAACTTGCTCCGACAGCAGACATAATCCTGACCTATTATTCAGGCATCGTAGCAGAAATAGCAGCTACTCTTAGTCGTTATACTGCAGTAATTCTTCTGCTGATTTATTAGTTCTTACATCATTTCGGAATTTTAATTAAATTTCGTAAGACGTCAAATATAGTAAATTTGCTGTGATGTCCTTGTCGTGATGGAAATATTAAATTTTCCGTGAAAGCACTTGGATGATAGCTCGATGACTTGTTGAACGAAACTTGGTCGAATAATAGTAGTTAAAAAATTTGATATTTTAATAATTTAATAGTGTGTATTCTTACGTGTGGAAGAATAAAAAAAGTGTTATTCAATGAAGAAAAATTAATGCGAGTAATACGGCTTTATTAGTTTAGATTCCTTTTCTTCTTTTTCAATGGAACTATTATCCGACTCGGGCTTTGGCCTCTTGACCATGAGGTTCCATAACATTCATTTGTTTTTGTGAAAGGATTGTTAGTCCTTTGCATAATCCCTCAGATATAGCACGAGAGATAACAGAGTTTAGTAGACAATTAGATTCTGAGCTCTGGATTGTTCTTCGTGGAACATCCTTTTGACATTATGCTGGCATCGGCGGTATTTCCAGAACTACTAATTTTTCATTAATACCGAAATATTTTTCACTGAATTCATAACCTTTTCAAATATTCTCCTCCATTATTCGCTAAATACCCAGCAAAGAACAACTGCATCGACTTTAATGCCAGAATTTGCCTGATTTACAAACATCATAATATAATTTGATGAATAGACTGCAGAGCAGCACAAACAAAGAGCCTTTTTAACCATTTATTGTTGGGCTTCCTGTTTCATGTATATTCTATCGTCCGGAAAGTGCACATTACGATGAATGTCGCAATTGTAAATGGATTACATTCAGGTCGTATTATAATTATAATTTAAACACAAAGGCGATCCCCATATAATTATTATTACTATCAGTCATGTACAAAATCCATATTGTTAGCGTTTAACTGGCAAAATGAAAATGGAAGGAGTCCAACTAGTTAGGCAGTTCAATGCTTCCATTATCGGTTGAAAAGGGAGCTTACTGGAAAGCACTCTTAATCGGCTTAGGGTTAAATAAACAGGAGACTAGAAAATTGAAATGGTTCAAGTAAAAGTCACGTGTTCTTGAACTGAATCAATGCCGACATGAAGGTTTTTTCCCAAGCAATTATGTTCCAATTAGATTTTATCGGAAAAATTACAAAATTTATAATTTTAGTAATAAAGTAAAGTGGAAAAAAAAATTTGCTACTCTGAAATTTTGTTTTTTCGCGTTTCATGACTAAAAATGCAAAAAAAAAATAACTACGATTGAGCGTAAAGCCCAATCATATGATACTGTAGACGAAATGGGAAAGAGTTTATTGTACCGGAAAATATGTCATCTCAAATTCTTTCGAATAGTGAATAGTTACTTTTGTATAGGAGGTGATAGAAACAAATCAATTAATCAAATTCCTGTTAAGACCCCCTGTAGGGGCATAGGACAGAGACAACTTTCTTCCATAAGGCGCGATCCTGAGCATCGGGCTTTAGCTGTTGCCAGGACTTCTTTATGATAGAAGCAAACGGGTAGGTATATAATTTTTGTATATGACACCGAACGTGGTGTGTAAAATGTTTCGTGCTGAATTTAAAGGTTGTAGCTTTCATTATTTTCAAAGAAATTGGATATAGTTTTCCCGAAATTAGGGCATTTGTGTGGGAGGTGGCAGAGGAAGTGAAAGGTCATAGATGATTTTGAAACTGTTTGTCATCATCCATATCTCTATGCTTTGTTTCGATTTCAAAGTCGATAGCTCTCATATGTTCGGAGGAGAAATGCTTTTCTTGAATTTATAATATTTCGTGGATATTTATATGGGGTAGAAGGAGTATTAAAATTATGCATTTGTATCGGAGGTGGTGGAAGGAGTATACGGATCAAAACAAAATTGTTCGTCGTCAATGATATTTCTATTATTATACCTTCGACAAAACTGCGAGCCGATAGTTTTGACAGTTTCGAACGTTATACACAACGTTACGTTCGAACGTTACACTCAACAAAGTGCTAAAGCCGAAAACTCAGAATTTGAATATCTCAATGATGGTTCAACCTAGGAGGCTGAAAATTAACACATATATAGAGCAGTTTATGGGACAAACTTCAAAAATAACTTAATTATTTTAGAAATTGTGGTCCGAAAGGGGGGGGGGGGGCTAAGAAAAAATTGTCGGCCGAATTTTTGTTTTTTAAATGATTATATCTAAAAATTTAAAATTTTGAGTGACTTTTTTGTAGCTCTAGTGAAAGATACAAAGTTTAAATTTTCCATGTGAATACATCTATTCGATATACATTGAGAAAAAATAATTTGTTTTACAATTGTTACGTACCGAAGGGGGAAGGGGAGGGGGGAGGGGTCTAACGCGCACAAGGTGATTCATGTGCATGTGAAAAACACTCGAACACTGAAAATATTTGAATGAAATTTTATGATAGAAATTTGAAAATTTGCGTAATGCATTTAACAAGATTCCTAAAATTATGAAATATTAACTGGTCGAATACCTTCAAAAGTTCTACCCCATCCCATACATTATTATTTTTCGACCGTTTTTAAGAAATCAATTATCACTTATCTATTAAAAGTTATCATATTAAAATTGTGTACAAAAACTTTTACAAATAGTTGAAATGAAAGAGCGTCAAAAGTTTCGACATCGCGCTTGCTCATCTACCACCTCCCATAAAAAAGTAAGATTTTGACCAATTTCAATAAATCAACTAATAACCAACAAAGTAAAAGATACGAACTTGAAATTTTAGAAGAGTACCATACAAAAAAAACGAAATAAAGCTACATCACAAATTTTACGACTCCCTTACCTCCCCATAAAATTTTTTGTTTTCGTGACTGTAACATACACCGAATTTTATGAAAATTCGTCTATTGAAAATTAATATTGAACGCGTTTCAAGCAATCATTTGAAAAAACACTCTAGATGAAAGAGAAATTTTCTGATTTTAAGAAATCTTGTAGGGGAAGTGGTACAGGGGGTGACGGCATGCTATCAAAATGTTTTATATAAAATGTAGTTTAATAGGTACTGAGAAAATTGGTGTATTGGATTTAGTGAAATTGTGCAGTTTGTATGGGAGTTGGTAGAGGGGGGAGGAGGTAAAGAGGGAGAGGCGAGAGTTCTTAATGACTTTTTCAGAAATAACTACAAACATCGTGATCAAAAGCACGATGTTTGTAGTGTACATAATTTTAAGGTAGATCGGATTTCTTAAAATTGTTAAATTGTGTCAGATTATATGGGAGGGGGTAGAAGGAGTGAAGCTAACCGTCTAATTTTTTTTGTCTTACTAACAATTTAAATAAATATTTAGTATACGATTTCAGTTCGATCAATTTTATACGTACTGAGTAAATTTGCTCATAATATATCATGAAGAAATGCAGTTTGATTGGGAGGTGGTGGAAGAATAATTTCGAATAATTTTTATGTAGTAAATTAATATCATCATGAAAGTAATGTATTCAAAATTTCAAATCAATAGCTTTAGTGCTTTTCGAGTAAATCCATTTGTTGTCGAATTGCGAAATTGGGTAATTTTGTATGGGAGGTGATGGAAGGGGTAAGGCTATTCGTTTAATATTTTTGATCTTACTAATAATTCTAAATTAATATTTGGTGCACAATTTCAGCTCGATAAATTTTATATGCATTGAGCAAATTGTTTTAGAGCATTTCATGAAAAAGTGCAGTTTGCAGTTGTGCACGGGAGGTGGTGGAAGGAGGAGAGGGAGACAAATAACTTGTCCACCATCATCATCAATGGCGCGACAGACCAAATTGGGCCCCGACCTCCTGAAGTCATCGCCTCCAATCGTCTGGATCCAAAAACCGCGTCCTCCAGCTGCTAATTTTACTTTATTATCTTAATAATAAAGTCTTAGTCTTCCTTAACCACTCTAACTTGCATATTGACTTCTCACGTATCTTTAACTTGTCCCAAAAATAATAAAGTTGCGCCCGACTTGTTGGCAGTTTATTTAAAATGGCTTTGCTGTCGTCACCAACCGAGTCTCCCCATCGCTTGAGTGGTTTGCCTACTTGCCGGTTACCACTCGCTTTGCCTTTAAGAGCGCGTTTGGAGATTCTTCTTTCTTCCATTCGCTCTACATGGCCATCCCACTGCAGTTTACGTAGCTTGGCGAACGTTGAAGCTTCTGGCTCGTCGTAGAGTTACAGAGCATTGGTCGTACATTAGTTTTATATATCCGCAGCTTATTATTGTTCCTGTACAGTTTCTTGGATTTCATTATTGGAAGTACCGATTAATACGTCTCATTTGCTAGTATTACCCGTCGTTTGATTTCGTCTGTTTCTTTACTGTTCTTTGCTAAATTAGCCCCAAGAAATATGAAGTTGTCCACACTGTCCAAATTATATTTCGCAATTTTTATGTCTTGTACGATAGGCGTTCTCCTTCTTGTTTGTGTCATTACTTTTGTTTTGCTTTCATGAATTCGACTTTTTTGCAGCAGAGTTAAGATTGACAAATACCTCCTCAGCACTAGAGAAGGATCTTGCTAGAATGTTAATGTCGTCAGTGTATGCTATTAGTTGGGTGGACTTGAATAGTAGTGTCCCATTGGTGGCCACTGGAATTTTTCGGACGACATATTCTAATGCCAAGTAAAAAAGCATAGGGGATGGATCTCCTTGCTTTAAACTGCATTCCGTTCGAAAGCTGGTTGTGGAATAGGTTTGTATTCTCACTTGAGATTTAGTGTTCGTCACTGTGAGTCTTGTTAGTCGGACTAGTTTTGGGGGAATTCCAAAGTCGAGCATGATTTGGTACAGTACGCTCCTGTCGAAACTGTCGTATGCTTGTTTAAAATCTACGAAGATTTGGTGCACGTCTGTGTTATATTCCCAGCATTTTTCAAGCACCTGTTTCACCGAGAATATCTGGTTTGATGTAGATTCTTCGGCTCTGAATTCACCTTGGTATTCGCCAATTATTTGATTAGTATAGAGCTTAAGACGACGTTCAATTATTTTTGTCATTATTTTATAGGACGTACACCACAATGATATACCTCTGTAATTCTCGCAGCAGAGTTTGTCTCCTTGTCTCCTCTTGAAGATTGGACATATGATGCTTTTTCGCCAATCGTCGGGTATAATTTCCTCTGTCCAAATTTTGCACATCATGTTGTTATTTTCTCTCATATCGTCGTCCATTTTCTGTATCTTGTCATTATGGTACTTCCTTTGTTTTTGCCTGCAGGTCTTTTTAGCATATCGCCTAAGCTCGTCATATCTTTCTTTTTTGGCTCGTGTTCGTCGTTCAGTAAACATTTTGTAAGCCTCGTTCTTTCTTTTTATTGCATCGCGGCATTGTTGGTAAGCCAGTCATTATTTTTTCGCCGCGCTTGGTATCCTAGCATCTCTTCTGCGGAGGATTTGATGCCGTATCGTATGTTAATCCAAATATTCTCCATTGGCATATTTGAGATGTTTTCATAAATTGGTGTCAGGTGTTTATTACATGCTAACATGTAATCCTGCGCCACCGTTTCGTCTTTAAGCTTGTCGACATTGAATTTGGGCTCTCTACTCTTTTTCGAATATCCACTACAAGCTATTCGGCATCGAGACTTAGCTCTGACTAGATAGTGATCGGGGTCACAATTCGCGCTGCGTAGGGTTCGTACATCAAGTATGCTGGAAGCAGCCCTTTTTTCAATAAGAACGTGTTCCATTTGGTTGAAGGTATGACAACCTAGTGTTGCCCACGTTCGTTTGTGAATATCACGATGTGGGAAGAACGTAGAGCTTACTATGATATTTTTGCTGCTTGGGAAATCAATAAGACGTTGGCCATTGTCGTTGGTTATGTGATGGAGACTGTGCTCTCCTGTTGTTCATGTATGAGCCTCCTCCTTTCCGACTTTTGCATTAAAATTCCCCAAAACAATTTTTAGGTTTGGTGAATGTTTTCACAGTGCATTTTGAATTAAAAGAAAAGATTTCCGGATTCTACACTGTTACGATTTATTATTCGTGACGTTTCGGTCTCCGCTGAGACCTTTATCAAACAGTTTGATAAAGGTCTCAGCAGAGACCGAAACGTCACGAATAATAAAGCGTAACAGTGTAGAATCCGGAAATCTTTTCTTTTAATTTTTAGGTTATTCGAGGGCAGCAAATCATATGTTGTCTCTAGGGTAGCATAAAATTCGTCTTTAGTTATATCTTCCTTGTCTTCTGTTGGTGGGTGAACGTTGATCAACCAAGTGTTGAAAAATTTAGTCCTTATTCAGATTGCACACAATCTTTCACTTACTGGTTTGAAGCTCGTGACCTGCTGTTTCAATTTTTTGTCAACAACACAAGCGACTCCAAGTTCTCTGCTTCCCGAGACAATTTTCACTTGTAGAGATTCTGTGTGATCTCAGGTCCATGATTTCGTTACCGAGACATTTCGTTTCTTGGATGGCAGTTATGTTGATGTTTTGTTTTGCCACTTCTTCGAGGAACTGTTTCAGAGCTCCTGTCCTAATTAATGATCGAACATTCCAAGATCCAATAGAGTAGTCCATTTTCCGTTTGCGGGGTCGTTGCCGTTGAGTCCATCCGTGCCGAGGCTGTTCTTCAGGTTTCTGGACAGTGTTTTTTTTCCGGTGATACGTTGTCGGCGCGTCGCCCAAACACCAACCTGGAGGACCGGTCTTACTTATTTATTACTTCTTCTTCTACAATGGCGCTACAGCCCAAATCGGACCTTGGCCTCCTGACATTCGGGTTCCTTAACATTTTTCATTCCTTATTGTGGAAGGGTTGTTAGCCCTTCGCACAACCCTCTTTCTACGAATTTTTCGTTTTCGTAGATTGAGGTGACCAAGGTATGTCCAAGTAGGCAATGTGCTGGAATTATATATTGCGTCGAACGGAATTTGAACTCACGACCTTCGCATTACAAGACCAACACACTACCCACTAGGCTATACCCTAGGGTACACCCTGGTAGAAAAAGAGTGGGAGTTTTCAGCTAAATATGACATGCTGGAGTTCTCACAGCTATGCTGCGAGTCCAACTATGTTATACTTTTTGCCTACCTCCCGAGACGCACTGGTATTACTGGCCATTCAGGTTAACTCCATACTCCCTACTCCTTTTCCAACCGGGCTCGGAACCGTCTATGGTGGAGTATCTTGTATACGGTATTATATTCCAAATTTTAAATCAATAGCTTTTATACTTTTTGAGCAAATCCGTTTATTATCAAAAAAAATGTGTCAAAAATGTGTCAAAAATGTGTCATTTTGCATTTGAAGGGGTACAAGGGGTGCAACGATTTGGCCCGTTCATGAACTTGACTTTACTTTTTCGTCAAAAACGAAGTGTACGAAATTTGAACTTTCTAGCTCAACGCGTGCTCAAGCTAGAGAGCACACAGACGGATGGACGGACTGACGAACATCCGGTTTTGAGATTTTTGAGCGACAACAAATATTTCTGTACTCTTGACGCCTCTGTGCGAGCATTTTTTCTTGTCTTTACAAACTTTAGAGCAAACATATAATACTCTCAGATTCCGTCTAGAGTATAATTATTAACATCCCTCTACCTTTATTATCACCCCTCCTCCCTCCTCTCATGGAAACCCAAACTTGCATAAACGAATGAAATATTAATTGTATGTACTGGAGCTATTGATCGTATCCGCAATTAAATGTTAAATTGACAACATCCCTGCCCTAGAACCACCTTTCACTAAGTCCTCCCTAACCACTCTAACCTGCATATTGACTTTCCATGCATCCTCAACTTGTCCCAAGAATAATAAAGTTGCACCCGACATGTTGGCAGTTCGTCTATTAGTAAAGCTTTAACATTTATGATAAGCATTGACAATATCGCTTTCTTCAAACGCATTGCATTGATTCTTATGATCAGTTGCGCGAAACGCGATGGGGCGGGAATCGTAGTTGTATACTTTTCTGTTTAAGTTTAAGTCAAGTACGTGCGATGCATGCAGTGATTGCGATATGGATGTTTACCATCACAGAAATTTTATTTAAAAACACAAAACTTAATGGTTTTTTATTTTTGGAAAATTTCCCGAATCACATTAAGCATTTTAGAAAAATTCATCACTGTCACTTTTCATCAAAATCTGGATAAGAACTCATTCATTCGAATTAGCAAATTTGTAAATAGGTAGAACTATACACCCAGTGTGATTGATTGAGTTTAGGTTCAGGTTCTTTTAAGCCATATCTCACAAAACAAAGGAGTATAAAAGTTCTATCAATCAGAAGAACTCGTAATTATATTGAGTCCGTAAACAATTTGTTTAAAAAAATTCCTAAAAAATTTAGTTTTTTAAGTAACTAATTCAAACATTCTTGTAGTTAGGGTTAAAAAAATGTTAAATTCCATAAACTAAAAGAAAACTCAAGGACCAGCCATAAACCACATTAGGTTTTCAACAACCTGAATCCCCAGCATTTTCACAGAAAACTGATGGTGCTTTGAACATTACATAAACTTCAATTAGGACAAAGTTAGACTTTTCTATTCCACAGAAAGTCCTTAAAACTAAAGCAAATGAAATTTTTTTTCCCAAAAACTTTTCTCTAATAGAGCAAAAGTGTAAATATGCGCAGCTTTCCTGAATAGGATTTACACCGGAATACCATCCCTTATAATGGGCTTAAAATGTGTGGCCATCAACGCAATAAGTTCAAGTCGTTCTCCATTTAAGAAAAAATGTACTAACATTTCAGAAACATTCAGAAAATTTGATCCCATTCCGAGAACATTCAAAATCAATTTTCGCTGAAAAAGTTGCCAACTCAAATAGAAAACTTCCGAACGAAAGAGTTCGATTTCAACATAACGAGTGTATTCTAACTTTCATTATTTGTATTCGACTATATACAGGAATTGCTGTCAGTAGGACTTTCGGATCGGTCTCTTCTCGTCTAGGATAAAATCGAGGCCAGTGTTGTTGGAACGAAGAGCTGTTTTCCTTTTTAACCGATGCTGAAAAAGAAAACCAACAACGCTTAAATGCAGCCATTTTTCGCTGAAAACCCTATGCAAAAGCAATAAAATCAAAAGTTTTCGGCGGTCCTTCTGGAACAGGATCAGAGCATTAGTTAGATAGTGATTCGTTCGAATTTGATAGCGATTCCATTTCAAAAGGTTTCCAACTACTGCAATTGACTAGCGAGCAGAGCAAATATCATCGGCGAAATGGAAGGCATTCAACAATTTTACTTTGATGATATGCTAAATTGCCAATACTTACTTTAGAAATAAAAAAACAAACAAAAAAAAATCACTGGAAGCGTACAGCGTTTTAAAGATGCTCCTGTACCTGAAAAACGTGAGCTTAGTAAAACAAACTCCATAGAAGAATCTTTGCAACGTGTACAGAAAATAAGGACGATATTTTTCTAACCTAATTTTTTGCTTTTCATACTCAAGGTGTATACGTCACTTAAAAGTAATGGGAAGACATCAAAGTGATGGCAGTAATTTGATAGAATTCTTTATGGGATGGATAAAAAAAGGCTTGCCTGGTGAATAAACGAGGACAAATATGTTTCGCTTCTTGGGCCATAGTAGAAGTTCCTATACGGCAGTATAGTGCGGCAGTTTTGTGTTGTTTCCATGATAGGAAACATGTTCAGTTTTTTTTCTTTTATTTTTCTCTTAAAAGGAAACCGATTTTAATTATTTACAAGTTTAAGGCGATGAAAAAGATTTCTTATTTAGTAGAGTGTGTAGTTAAATTTAATTAAATAGTTAAGGACGTCTCTAATAAACTTATGGCTTATGCGAGTACCTTAAAACCAGTAATTCACGAAGTATAATTGGTTCTAAACGAAATGGTATTGTGATAGCTGAAAATGCACTTTAGCATTAGTTATGAATAAACAAATTAAGTAGGGGAACCCGGGGCACAACGGGATACCGGGGCGGAATGAAGTTAAGCGTTTTTCGGTCTTAAGGAGGTGCTGCCTGTGAGTGGCAAGATAGAACTAGGCCAACCTGCTACTGCTCAACTACAGCGGCCATGTTAGTTTAGTATTCTTGAGCGTTGGGGCGTGAACTTTTCGCTCCGAGTTTTTGATCCTTTATTCAAACTTTTGATGATTTTGCAGCCACGGCAAGGTAAACATACTTGTGTACATTAGGAATATAGTTAGAACATGCTTGAAGTAACTTTAATTGTCTTTAGTTTCGTGCAATTAAACGTTAGCTTACTTATTTTTCTCGGTTCGCCTTACCTCCCTAACCTGAATTGTATACCTGGGGCGAAACGGTTGGGACGGAATGGGGGAGAACTCCATTCTGACTGGAAATGTCTATATTGCGGAGAATTTTACTCAAAACGAGTTGAAGGTTGAATCACTCGTTCCATGTGAAAAAAAGAAAAATTAGCACATAATTCCTGTGCGTGAATTGAGAGCGAAAATGATGAGGCTGTCCTAAAGTATGAATTCTGTAGATAGGTTTAAGAAAAGGACACAATCAATGAAATGTGTAGTTAAACTTGACTATAAAAGCTAAAACTAAATAAATACAGAGCAAACTTTTTTTTCTGCATTTCCGCTAGTATTATATGTCTTGTAAATAAATGTTCTTACCTCGCCGTTCTGCCGGGTAAATGACATATTTTTCTATTTTGAAAAAAAAAAAAAAAAAAAAAAAATGAATAAAGACTGTTCTTTTGTTTTCTGACAATATTATTATTATTTTGTGATTGTTATATTACAATGTAATTATGGAAAAATTTGTAGCTTTCTTAATTAATGTGTTTTTAAAACATAGTTTAAACTTAGTACACCGTTCTGCCCCGGGTTCCCCTATATTGTTTGTAAGGTCATTTTCCGTTATCATCTATAATGCTGTGTAAAATTCTTTCATTTTTAATGAAGTAAGATATAATGCTAGCGTATAGCCTAGTAGGTAGTGTGTTGGTCTTGTAATGCGAAGGTCGTGCGTTCAAATCCCGGTCGGCGAAATATATAATTTCGGCACATTACCTGCTTGGATATACCTCGGTCAACTCAATCTAAGAAAATGAAAAATTCGTAGAAAGAGGGTTGTGCGAAGGGCTAACAACCCGTCTACAATAAGTAATGAAAAATGTTAAGGAACCTGAATATCAGGAGGCCAAGGTCCGACTTGGGCTGTAGCGCCATTGTAGCAGAAGTAGAAGATATAATGTAATTTATGGCACTACTACTACTAATAGTATAAGATATCCCAATCCAATGAATGAAAATTTACCCATAGAGATACGTTGAGATTGATGGAAAATGTTTTAAACACCCAATCTCATGATCCCCGCTCATTGGCTACTGGCCACGTGCAAATATTCAACAGCCAAGCGATTCAATCGGTGCAAATAAGCGAGATATCTCGAGAGGCATCTAGCAAACATTCGAATGAATATACTCATAATGAAATCTGAGAGTATTATAAGTTTTCTAAAGTTTGTAACGTACAGAGGCGCTAAGGGTACAGAAATATTGGTTGTCGCTCAAAAATCTCAAAACCGGATGTCCGTACGTCCGTCTGTCTGTGCGCTCTCTAGCTTGTGAACGCTATGAACTAGAAAGCTCAAATTTCGTACACGTCGTTTTTGATAAAAAAAAAGTAAGGTAAAGTTCGTGAACGTGCCAAATCGCTCTACCCCTTCTAGCCCCTCCCATATAAAATGAACACAATTTCGCAATTTGACAATAAACGGATTTGCTCGAGAAGTATAAAATCTATTGATCTGAAATTTGGAATATATTAATAACCTTATTATTTTAATAATAAAGTATTGTGATCGACTTGGAAAAAAAAAAATTGCTACCCTGAAATTTTGTTACGTGTTGTGTATTACGTACGCCGTCTGCCGTACGCCGGTGTGTACGCTCAGCGCACATTAACTCCCAAACCCTTCAAGATAGAAAGTTCATTTTTAAAGAGATTGTGGATAGTTGCGGATCTCAGGCTGACACCTATTTTCAGGGGTGTACGGGTTCAGGGGGAGGCGGGGGGAGCGCTTAAACCGAAAAATACGAATTCAAATATCTCAACCATGGTTACACCTAGGAAGGTTAAAATCAACATACATATAGAGGAGATTGTGGGACAACTTTTAAAAATAACTTAATTTTTTTATCCATTGGGGTGCAAAAAGGAGGGGCTAAGAACCAATTGTCGGCCGAATTTTTTTTCAAATGATTATATCTTCGAAATTACTTACCATAAAAAATTGATATTTTGAGACCATTAAGCTGGCACATAGATCTACTAGAATCAGTTTAGATAAAAGCTAATTATTGTAAGGGGGAGGGTCAGGGGGGTGCAAGGAAAAACACTTAAAACCCAATATCTCGGCTATTTGTTAAGATCTGTAATTGAGTCTTAGAACCTATATTAAGCTATACTAGAGAAATACGAAAAAAATATAATATAATTTTTGGACAAAATAGTAGTGGAGGGAAATGGGGAGCATTTAAAAAATGGCGCACTTTTCAAAATTACAAATCCTTATATCTCAAAAAATAGTACAGATATCAAATCGAAAATTTGTCAGATTGTAGAACTATATAATAATTAATTTTTTTAAAAATTTTAATTTGGGAGGTGTAAGAGGAGGGAGGTGATAAGCAAAAATGTCGAAAATTTTGAATGATTTTTTTAAGGCTCTGGTAAAAGATACAAAGTTTAAATTTTGCATGTGAATACGTCTATTTGATGTTCATAGAAAAATAATAATAACTTGATGCATAATTGTTATAAACCGACTCCCCCCGTGCACAAGGTGTTTCATTTGCATTGAAAAAAACACATAAGCTGAAAATTTTTGAGTGAAATTTTAAGGTTGAAACTTGAAAATTTGCGAAATGCATTTAAAAAAAATCTACAAATACACAAAATATTAACTGGTCGACTCCCATACAAAATTATTTTTTCGACTATTTTTAAGAAATCAATTATCACCTAACTATTAAAACCTATCAATTTGAAATTTTATACAAAAACTTACAAAAATAATTGAAATGAAATTACGTTAAAAGTTTTGAAATCGTGCTTGCCCTTCTACCTCCTCCCATACAAAACTACTATTTCGACCAATTTCATTAAATCAACTAATAACCACCAAACTAAAAGCTACGAACTTGAAATTTTATACAAGCACCTTAAAAGAGAAGCGAAATAAGACTACATATCAAATTTTACGATTCCCCTACCTTCTCTACCCCCTCCCATACAAATGTTCGGCTTCGCGAATGTAAAATATATCGAATTTTATGAAAATTCTATGCAACTTCGTCTATGAAACACATTCTATACAGAGAATATAGGACGTGATTCAAGCAATTAATTAAAAAGCTATTAACATCCACCCACCCTTACTATTACCCCTCCTCCTCCCCTCATAAAAAACCCAAACTTGCAGAAGCGAATGAAATATTGTTAAATTGACAACAGCCTTGCCCAAGAACTCCCTTTCACCTAGCCTTCCCTAACTACTCTAACCTGCATATTGACTTTCCACTCATCCGCAACTTGTCCCAAGAATAATAAAGTTTCGCCCGACTTGTTGGCAGTTTATTTTATGATGATTTCAATTTCCGCGTACAAATTATTCTCTCCACCACCTCCCATACAAATTGCACTTTTTCATGAAATGCTCTAAATCAATTTACTCAGTGCGTACAAAATTTATCGAGCTGAAATTTTGCAATAAATATTCATTAAGAATTGTTAGTAAGACCAAAAAAAATTAGACGTACCCCTTCTACCCTCTCCCATACAAAATGACACAATTTCGTAATTCGACAACAATCGGATTTGGTCGAAAAGCATTAAAGCTATTGATCTGAAATTTGGAAAGCATTACTTTTATGATGATTTTAATCTACTGAATAAAAATTATTTGAGTCCTCCCCTTCCTTCAACCACCAAATACTCTAAATGTGCACTAAATATTTATTTAGAATTATTAATAAGACTATAAAAATTAGACGATTAGCTTTATCCCATACAAATTTACACATTTTTACAATTGAAAAACAAATGCATTTACTCGAAAAGCAGAAAATCCATTAATATGAAATTTGGAATATATTTCTTTTATGATGATTTCAATCTACTGTATAAAAAATATTTGTGTTCTCCTCCTTCCACCACCTCCCATACAAACTGCACAGCTGCACCTTTTAATGAAATGCTCTAAACCAATTTAATCAGTGCGTATAAAATTTATCGTGCTAAAATTTTGCACTTAATATTTATTTAGAATTATTAGTAGAGCCAGAAAAAAATAGACTATTAGCTTTACTCTTTCTATTCCCTCCCATACACTGAAAAATTGCCAGAGAAGTCGGTACTAGGGACTCGACGAGAGAGGTCCACGAACAAAGAACAAAAAATTGTGTTTGGAAAAAAAGTTCTTTTTAAAATAATAACAAAGAAGTTCCTGTAAAAGAAAAAGAAAATAGAAAAAATGAATCAAGATATGGTACTGAACAACTACAGTTAAGAATTAATTAAAATAAAAAAAAAATTAATAGAACAATAAAATAAAAAGTGTGCGAGGCAGAAGGCTCTAGATGAAATCAGAGAATATTATAAGTTTGCCACAAAGTTTGTAACGCTAAGAAATAAGGGTCGGAAAAAATGATTGATACAGAAGTTAATATTATCACTCAAAAATCTCAAAACCGGATGTCCGAATGGCTGTCCGTCCGTCAGTTCGCTCTCGAGTGCGAGAACACGTTGAGCTAGAACGTTCAAATTTTGTATACGTTGTTTTTGACAAAAAAGTAAGGTCAAAATCGTGAACGAGCCAAATCGCTCCACCCCTTCTACCCCTCCCCTACAAAATGCCGCATTTTCGAGATTTGACAGTTGACCGATTTTCTCCAAAAGTATAAAAGCTATTGATCTCAAATTTGAAATATTTTATTTTTATACTAATCTAAATCTACGGTATAAAAATTATTTGAATCCCTCTACTCCTTCTACCACCTCTCATATAAATTGCACTTTTTCATGAAATACTATAAACCAATTTACAATTTTGAACAAAATATTTATTTAGAATTATTATTTTTTTTTTTTACTATTTCATTTTTCTGGTTTTTTCCAGCATTTGGACAATGATGAGGATTAAAGCTCCATATGGCATCCCTGGAATGGCCGCCCCTGGGACGCTCTTCTCCTCCAGCTTCTCAGACTTAAATTTTTTGATGTTCACATACGTGTAGATACAGTACGAACAAGGAAGGGCGATCCTCCAAAAACCTTCTCCTACCCCATTGCTCCATCTACAAGAGAATGGAAACATTTCAGAAAATCAATATGGATTCCGCAAAGGGCGTTCTACAGTCGACGCAATAAAAAAAGTGATAGACATTGCTGAAAAGGCCATTGAAGGCAGTAGATGGAAGAATGGTTCTAAAGAATACTGCGCTATAATAACACTAAACGTCAAAAATGCATTCAATTCGGTGACGTGGCCTCACATAATTAATGCTCTATTAACATTGGAAACTCCACCATTCCTCCTACGAATGGTCAGGAGCTATCTTGCAGATAGAGTATTACTATATGACACCGAAGAAGGAGTGAAGAAGTATAGCATAACATGTGGAGTCTCACAGGGCTCTGTACTAGGACCCGTGTTATGAAATATACAATATGATGGCATCTTACGACTTCCAGTACCAAGAGGTGTACAAATAATTGGCTACGCGGATGATATAGCAATCACTGTGGTAGCAAAAGACTTACAGAGCATCAAGAACGTAAGCACCAACGTGATTTCTGACATTAAGAACTGGCTTAGAGCATCTAATCTAGAGATAGCTGCACAAAAAACAGAAGTAGTTCTTATTACAAGCAGAAAACAAAGAGAGCATGTAACGTTAAATATATATGGACTTGAAATCGTATCTCAACCCTCCATTAAATACTTGGGTTTTATGATTGACGCAAGATTATCCTTCAAGACGAACATCGAGAAAGTCTGCGCAAAAGCAGGACGAGTGAACTCCGCTCTATGCAGAACAATGGCGAACATTGGAGGACCAAGCCAAAACAAGAGGATACTTCTTTCAAGAGTGACGCGAAGTATCATAATGTATGCTGCACCGATATGGAGGGAAGCACTACGATACAAATCTTACGCAAATATTTTAATAAAACCTCATAGAGTAAGTGCGTTAAGGGTATGCAGTGGATTTCGCACAATTTCATATGACGCCGTGAATGTCATAGCTGGTTTACTGCCGCCAGACATACTATCTGCTGAAGCACAACGATTATATCACAAAAAGAATACGATAAATCGATGCTTAACAGTGGAAGAGAAAAAAGAACGGATAAGTACCAATGCCTGGCAACTGCAATGAAACACGGTAAATAAAGGCCGCTGGACGTATAGACTCATAAGAGACGTAGATAAGTGGGTCGGACGGAAGCATGGTGGAGTAGATTACTACATGACCCAATTTCTGCCAGGGCATGGCTGTTATAGAAGCTATTTGCACAAATATGGCCATGATTCTTCTGCGTCATGTCCAAGTTGTACAGATGCAATAGAAAATGCAGAGCAGAAGGTGAGTCGAGGACATCGTTGGAGAAAATATTAACCCCGATAACATAGTTCCATATATGCTGAGCAGCAGCGAAACCTGGAAGGCGGTGACTCAGATGTGCGTGAAAGTTCTCACCGAGCTGCGGACACTCGAAAGACTACGTAGAGAATCATCTGAGATAGAAGTGCCTATAACAGCTAGAACAGTTGGTAGTTGAATAAGATAGGCAGTGACATTTACAGGGTGACATAAGACACTTTGAAGTAGAAGAAGTAGATAAAACACTTTGACAGTAAATTGACGTTTGAGCTTTATGCTCCTCCCTCCTCCTGACGAAATACTTGACGGTTGTCCCGGGGAGTAGTGGGTTAGGCGAGGGGTTTTTAGCGTGTTCCCGCACTTTAAGGCTTTCGATGCTTTTCCCCGCGTTAAAAAAAAAAACCCCATTGCTCCTGATCTAGCCGGCAGGAAGTGCTGACCCAACCTGGAAGACACCCCTTAAAAACCTGTAGCAGGGTGAGATCGCCCAAATTTCAATCATTTTGCTAGCAACTTTAGCGTGATGAGAAAAATTAGCACATTACGAAGAAACGAGAAGAGAACGTTTAAAGAATCAATTATTCAAAATTTCGATTATTTACTCAGTTTTCATACAAAATATCGCTATTACAGATCTTGTTCTCGTTTATTGTATTTCATTCGAATGATCATTTAAAATTTCGATGGATTTCGCATTACTTTCGATGCAAATGTACTGAAAGAAAGTCGAAAGTAAGATGATTTTTCATACAACAACGAAAGTGACTAGTTTCCGTGTATTGCAAGACAACCCTGATCAACCAAATTTATTCATCGTTTTCTCTCAATAGTTGGCCATATATTTGTTTGATTTTGATAAGTTGCATGAAAATGAATTTTCGCAAAATCAAAATCCGAAGCTGGCTGCAGTGATGAAACTATTGTAAATAATTCGTACGGCTTATTTGAAAGGATATGGCCAGCTACTGCATTTTTTTTAAATACTCGTAACATAGGTTTATGTGAATTTCGAAGTGGTATTCGATAAATTCAGAAAATTTCGAAAGACGGTTGTGAAAATACTATAAGTCACCGCATATTTTAACAGTAAGCCAGAAAATCTAGACCTAAAAGCGGTCAGTACATTGTGTTTGCTCTAACGTTTGTAATGCTAAGAAACAACACTCGCACAGAATCGGCAAGGTTGCAGAAAATTGTTTTCGCTCCGAGTTAACGTCTGTTCGTCTGTTTACAAAAATAATCTCGAATGTTTTGATACATCGATCTGAAATATCTGTTAATATTGGGAGTATAAATTGAAATTTCTAAGATTTGAGCCTTCATTGCGCAAAAATAGTTAAATATCTATTGTTCAAAGAATTGTCCATCGCTAGCCACAACTTTATTCCCATCTACTGGCAGAATACTCTCTCTCATCACTATCTTCTTCAAATTCGTTGAGCATTCTCTTGTTTTGACTCCTCAAAACACAAAATGATCGAAGTGCGAAGTGCGCATGCGGCATGGCATATCGTAAGGGAAAATACCAAATGTCGTAGCGACACTATGGTTACGACATTTGGCCTTTCCACTCACGATATTGTTTTCGTTCCGTTTCACAGCACACTACAGCAGGACAGAGCTATCGAATGATAGATTAACTATAGCCAAAAACAAATACGAGAAACAAGATGCGCATGCGCATTTCGCACTACGGTACGCTGAAACGAAATACGATATAAAAACCGAGATAATCGAGATTTCGATGATGATTCGATTATTGAATTCATTCGCCTAAGCATCATCTCTCTTTGAAACCTTTTCGATCAATCTAAACGTATCTCAACGCCTAGAGCTTACACTACCCCCTCCTTAGCTCCTATTCGTCCCGCACAGAGTTTTGACTGTCATTAATGTGAGCATGGTATTTCGCCACTCTGTCTACTGCCTTAATCTTTGCAATAGGTTTCCGGTACTCCGCGTCATATACTCCGGTGATAAATTATCATGGTTCTTCCCAATTTCGCTGAGGGCTCGGCGATCTTTCTTCGTGGTATCGATGACTAAACAGCTGCTCTAAATTGCCCTCTCGGAAACCTGCAGAGTTGCTTCGTAAATGTTGTGCGTGATGTGCTCTTCAGCCAGGCAAATTCTATTTCTAGTCAGGTCACTTTTCGGCTGCAGTCCTTCCAGACTGCTCGTGCTGTTCATGCTCCGTGAAGTATCTTTCAACTTGCAATCATTTTCCCCAGCAGTTGTGATCGTCGCTATTCGCCGCAAACTACTCTCTGGATGATAGCCGCGTCTCCGAAACACTTCGAGTAATTCTTCGGCGACGTTCTCGGATTGCGGCAGTCACATCTTAAATGTCCTGTACGTCTGCAGTCCCAACATCGTGGAGCTCCAGGTCCTATACTATGCCTTGCCAGCTCCACTCTAGAGTTTTCATCTGTCCTTGCCAAGTCCCTTTTGTTTGGCTTTTACTCGCTTCCCGGGCAGATGGAGCACACTTCTAACGCCTCTTGTATCTCTCTGCTTGGCGTATTCAGGGCAAGAATTTGGCATTCGCCGAATATGCGACATTCGTGTTTTAGTGTCCTCCCTGTCCGCAGTTCCAATATCGTAGAACTCCACGATCTTCGCTCACAAACTCCGTATTCCTCGGTCTCTACGTTAATTTTTTGGACACAATTGGTGTTTTTTTTTTTTTTTTATGGCACCGAGTATAACTTAGGGGGTCACCCTTTAATGCATTGCACAGTTAAGTCGGTAGAGGAAGTGGATTAAAATTTGAATTGAATTATGGAAATGTTGCGTGAAATGCGCTTGGCAGCTCTAAAAGTACACTAAAGCCTCATTCGGTGTTTTCTTCCCCGCCAATCGTAATGCCTGTTGTAATTTTCTATCCATAATTGATAAATCCATTGCCGATTCATTTTGGTTTACTGGATCCGTAGGGAAGGATAATTGCGCCATTCTTTCAATATCCTGTTCAAGCTGTTGGAGGGTTTTGCCAGTTTGCTGCACACGGTTACGAATTTTAGTTTTTTGAATTTCCCGCATATGATCTCCACCGCATCGAAGGTCCAAAGTCTGCACCAGGAACGTCGCTCGAAGAATGGCGTCTTTATGTTTTTGTCAGTCGTTTCCACCACTTTGAAGTGCCTTTTCAATCGCACTACCTCACAAGTGATACCATAAATTTTTCCAAAGGATCCGCAGATCTTTTCGGTTTTGTTGTAGATTTTTATTTCAAGAGAGCTGGTCGTTTCGTTAAGCTTCTCTTCTAGTACGGTAAGTTGTTGGAGAAGCTTAACTTCCAACTGCTCCTGAAAAAGAAAGATTTCCAGATTTCACAGTGTTGTGCTTTATTATTTGCGACGTTTCAGTTTCTGCTGAGACCTTTATCAAACAGTTTGATAAACGTCTCAGCAGAGACCGAAACGTCACAAATAGTGAAGCGTAGCTGTGTGAAATCCAGAAAACTTTCTTTTCAAATAGAAATATTTACTCGAGTAGATACTGTTCATATGAAGCTAAAAGGGTCAAATTTAGCAGAAAGAAGACATATGTATGTATATAATGCCCTTAACAAGCGATTGAACTTCCCCTCGTGCTTCTCCTCTGGTCATGATACATTTGCCATCGATTTTGCTCAGGAAGTTTCGGGGCTTAGAAAATTATTGGCGTTCAGAAAATTCAATGAACCCACATCAGATCTCCTGTTTTCTTTGTAAAACAAAATCGTGTTAAATATCCTAAGTAACAAGAATAATTTTTTTCTTTTTCAAGATTGTATAATAACCCGCAAACATAATTCTAATTATAAAAGTACTCGAAAGCAGCTACAATAAAGGATCCTTTCGTATCATTGAAATGCGGTTTAATATCATTGTTTCTTGTTTTTGTTATCATAGTGAAACTTAGTGGATATGTTCTTTGTCAGTAGGTGTATGTAAATGTATAGTTCAGAAACCTTAGACAGAGGGTGAATAGAAAACCTTCACATTTCGTATACAATGCATTCAAGTACAAGTGCTCTCTGACGCTATGTAGCTATAAAACCCCTTGACCACGAGAATGAAAACTTACGTTTAGTGCAATTTGTATTTGGTTTTGCCTTTTCCCATTCGGAGCGAATAAACTACGTTTATCCTTTCATACAAGACCGTAACCACATATTGTGTGGACTTGTCGTATAGATACATTTTCATATGCAGAAAAATAAAGACTATCGTGTGTTTTCCGGGGGCTGAATTTTTTTTTATTAAAGTAATTTAAAGTGTGTTTATTAGTTAGCGAAAGGATAAAGTTGAGTATAAGTACGATTGTAGAATTAACGCCAATGCCGTATTCTAATCTATAAGTTATATACCCTCATATAACATCACAAGAACTAGCCGATGCTAACATAGCGATATTCATTTCATTTATTGAAGGATATCGCCGACACATAAAGATATAACCCAGAATCTTGTAACGTAAGCCGCATCCTCGGTGTAATAAACAAACCCTAAGCCGAGATTGACTGTTTCGTAAACAAAATGCACTTACCACACAACAAAATAAGACGAGATCAAGCGAGCCGACATTTCCAAAGGATATCGCCGACACATAAACATACCACCCGGAATGTGTCTTAAACGCATATAAAAAGGAAAGCAACCGAAGCAAAAAGTTAGTTCTAAGTTACACCTAAGACCGAGCACTATAATAAAAAATTAATAAATATTTAAAACCGAGTTTTTTATTAAAAATTGCAAAGTGTTATTAAAGGTGAAAGGAGCGACTAAGTTCCAGAGAACTCAAAGTACCGCAATAAAAGACTTATTGAAGTCGAATGCGAAGAGTTTTACTCGATAGAACTGTAAAGATATTTTTATATATCTTTACTTAAGTTCGAATAACTTAATTGGCGCAGTCGGTAGGATTCTCAAACAGAGAATCCTTGCAAAAGTGATCGTATCTAAAAAGGTTGCAAAGAGTCGACAAAGACTCGATAATTGACGGCATTGCAAAGCCGAGAGCAGAACTTTCAAAGAATTCGCTCGTTCCCCTGCAAGTGAAAATTGCTGAGGGAATCTAACAAAGTTACTAGATCTTAAACTAGAACAGTGGAGACAAAGATCTCAATTACAAAAGAGGATACTATCCCAATTAATAAAAAAAAAAAAAAACACCAGTACAACATTCAACATGGCAGCCTGGGAAATTAATCCAGAAAAATTCCTGAAGCAAATTGCCCCATTTGACGGAAACAGAGATGACCTGAAGAGATTCGTAAAAAGCATCGACCTCATCATCCCGAGAATATGGGACCTTCACGTATCAGCACATCCATACTTCCTGCAATTAATTTGCAATAAATTACAAGGTAAAGCAAGACAAGTTTTAGAAATTAACGATGATGTAACCACTTGGGATCAGCTCAAAACTATACTTACAAATAACTTTAGTGAAAAAAGAAGTGCTTTTTCATTACTTGATTCACTTAGAAGTACAGTTTATAAAAATAATATACCTGATTTCCTCCAAGATATTAAAATTAGGCTTAAGAATTTAAATGCAAGAATAAAATTAGATATTGTAGATCATCGAGAAAGAAGTCGTGAAATAATTTTCAATAATAAACTCGCATTAAGAATTTTTATAAATGGTTTACCTAACGCGGAAAATATTATATTGAGTTCCATAAGTCCTGATTCATTAGAACAAGCTGAACTTATATTAATAGAGAAAAATCATTTTTATAACAAACAGACACAAGTAAGAAATAACCGGGACATACCAAACAATAGTAACTCAACGTACAACCAGAATACAAATAACCCACCCCAACAACAAAAAACATTCTTTAATAAAAACGAGAACCAACAATATAATAACCAACGTCATACAAATCAGAATAGACCTAATAACAATCACCATAATGGAAATACTCAGAACCAACAACGAAATAATTATTATAACAACCAAAATAGTAATTCCTTTGGCACTAAAAGCCACCAAATAAGAAATCAAAACACAGAGAGACCCGTACCCATGGATACCAATATCAATACCACCGTAGAGGATAATTTAGCAAACGAAAATTTTCAAATACCAGCCTTGGAAAGCCTCGAACCGGATTCGGATTACCTTTTATCTTAATAGATACCCCAAAGCGCAAATTACGAATGCTTATAGACACAGGAGCATCAATGAGTTTAATAAATAAAAACATTGTACATCCTAAATACCAAACAAAACTTTCAACACCCATAAAAATTAAATTTAGAGACGTAGAAGAAATAATACACTCAGTGGTAACATATAAAGCATTTGCTGAGTTGAATTTCGACGGAAAACCCATACAATTCGCCGAGATGAATTTTCATGATTATTTTGACGGATTGATTGGTAATAATATATTGAAACCTACTAAACCAGTAATCAATTACGAGAAAAATATTATGACTATTAAAGGGAAAAGCATTCAATTACACTGGTATCTCAGCTCAGAGAAAACCATAAATAGTGAACGACATTCACAATCCAACTCAGATACAAATGTAAATAAATTGGAAGCGTACGAAATAATAAATTACAATAACAATTTATATTCAAACCCCTACCCTAATATCGAAAATGATATTAGAATAAGCCATATGAATAATGAAGAAGCAACCAAACTTATAAAACTCGTAAAAAGTTATCAAAATATATTCTACAGAAAGAATTCAGATTTATCCTTTACACATATTATAAAACATAAGATTGACACAATAGACGATAAACCAGTGTTTACTAAAACATACAATTACCCTCACATCCATAAAGGAGAGGTAAAAAAGCAAATAGACGAAATGTTGTCACAAAATATTATCCAACCATCAAAATCTCCTTATAGTTCTCCTATATGGGTTGTTTCTAAAAAAGAGGACGTCTCCGGAGAGAAAAAATGGAGAATCGTCATTGATTATCGAAAATTGAACGAAAAAACGACGGGCGACAAATTTCCAATACCCCGTATTGACGACATCCTCGATAAATTGGGCAGATGCATGTACTTCACTACTCTTGATCTCGCTAAAGGTTTCCACCAGATCGAGATAGATGAGAATGATATCGAAAAAACTGCATTCAATACTAACTTAGGACACTATGAATTTCTAAGAATGCCATTTGGGCTAAAGAACGCACCTGCAACGTTCCAACGCCTTATGAACAACGTTCTACACGAACATATAGGCAAAATTTGTTTGGTCTACTTAGACGACATAATAATATTTTCTACTTCACTAGATGAACACTTAAATTCTATAGAGAAAGTCTTTAAGACTTTAGAATCGGCAAATTTGAAAATTCAACTTGAGAAAAGTGAATTTCTGAAAAGAGAGACTGAATTTTTGGACCACATTGTCACTACACAAGGTATAAGAGCAAACCCAAATAAAATTCAAGCAATTAATGACTATCAAGTATCCAAAACCACGAAGCAAATAAAGGGCTTCCTCGGATTAGTCGGATATTACCGAAAATTTATAAAAGACTTTGCTCAAGTAGCTAAACCCATGACATTACGTCTTAAAAAGAATTGCAAAATTAACCCCCAAGACCCGGATTTTGTAAAATCCTTTGAGACACTAAAAACATTAATAACAACCGACCCAATCCTGAAATACCCAGATTTCAACAAAAAGTTTTGTGTAACTACAGACGCATCTCAGTACGCAATAGGAGGAGTCCTCTCACAAGACGGCCATCCTATCTGCTACGCTAGTCGTACATTAAACGAACACGAAACTAATTATTCCACAATCGAAAAGGAATTACTCGCTATAGTATGGACAATAAAATACTTCCGCCCATACTTATATGGCATAAAATTCGAAATCTTAACAGACCATAGACCATTGAAATGGCTCCACAATCTCAAAGAACCCAACTCTAAGTTAATAAGGTGGAGGCTAGCCCTCAAAGAGTTCGATTACTCCATAGATTATATTGAAGGCAAATCGAATTATGTAGCCGACGCATTAAGCAGACCAAATATAAACATGAATGAAGATAATAATACTGACTCAGATAATGAAAGTAATGACTCCTCGAACCTAGCTACCGTACATAGCAGTACCGAAGACAATTCATTACATATTTCTATATCTGAATCCCCCATCAATATATATAAATATCAAATCATTATCAAACAGGGAAAGCAAAATAAAACAACTATCAAAAAACTATTAAAAAATAAAATTAGGAAAACTTTTATAGTACACCAACCAGATGAAAAAACTTTCAAATACATAATACAGAGCCATTTACCAGGAAAAGGTATAGTAGGCTTATATATAGAAAATATCTCATTGTTTATTAAATTCCAAGACGAATATATTAAAACCATTAACCCAAGATCTAAAATGAAAATATTAAAATGCAACAAAATTTTATATGACTTGAACAACGACGAAATAAATGAAAGTATTTCCACTGAACATGAAAAAAATAATCACAGAGGCATAGAGGAGGTGTATAACCAAATGAAAAATAAATTCTATTACCCTGCCCTAAAAACAGAAATCAACAAATACATTAATAACTGTGAAATATGTAATTTAGCCAAATATGATAGACAACCAACAAAAATAAAACAAGAACGAAAACCCATACCTACGAAAGCACATGAATCTATCAGTATAGATATATGGTTTTTAGATAAAACACACCCGTATCTCACTATATTAGACAGATTTTCGAAACACTCACAAATATATCAGTTATCTGGAAGAAACTGGCCTGATATAAAAATAGCATTAGAAACCTACATCAGTAATTCAGGAACTCCTAAAGAAATAACTTCCGACAATGAAATGACACTAACCAAAAACCTTAAGGATTTCATGGATTCACTGAACATCACAACCCATTTCACATCCCCTAACTCACATACAGGTAATAGTGAGGTAGAACGATTCCATAACACTCTAAACGAACATATGCGAATTTTAATCACAAAACACCCAAATATTCCACACAAATCACTATTAGTCTCAGAAGCTATCAGACATTACAACAATAGCATCCATTCCACAACTGGTCATAAGCCCATTGACTTGCATCTAAATCACCTAAGTGAAGAAGAATTAGAAAAAGTAAAAACAAAAATGATTACGGAAAGAAATACCAGAATACAAAAATATAATGAGAAAATAATTGAAAAAAGCCCAGACGAAAGATATGTAAGAAACTTTCCCATACATAAACACAGAGCTAGATATAAAAAAGAAAGTATTACTAAAACAGGAGGACAATACTACGGCACGACCAGAAAGAATAAAATCCATAAAATTAATCTAAAAAATAAAAAGAAATATACTTAATAAGAATCCTTTGCACTCTTTTCTCCATATGTTTTTTTATACCTAATTATCGTTATTTTACTATTACTACTATCAACAAATATGAATACACAGCAAACTAAATTTACTGACTAAAGACATACTAACTTCACACGAGATGCACATATATGAAATAAATATAGATAAACTTAAAAACATTAAAACAGCGGTAGTACAACAAAGCTAAATTATATTCATAGTTCCTACCCTCTCACATAGACATTTTTCTAAAACCAAAATAGTCCCAATACCCAACCAGAATGAATTAGACCTTGTAACAGAAAACAGTAAAATAATTATCGAAAATAATACAATTTACGAAAGTTCATACCAAAATTTAGAGAAATATTTAAAAATAATAAAAGATGAATGCATTTCTAATTTATAATATATGTAAAATGATCGAAAATTAGAAAGAAAGTATCACAAAAATAACAGATGATATAATTGTTCAAAAAAAAAAAAAAAAAATCCAAAGAAACTAGAATTAAGACAAAACTGTAACGATCATTTAGTAGTAATCAAGAACAATAATATAATAAAATTTAAAAAATGTACAATAACAATAAACAATACGAAATATACCAACTATAGATTGTCAGAAACTATTATATTAGCAAACAACATAAAAGAAATTATTTATAAAAAAATTAATAATATCAGAATTAAGTAAAATACACATAATAAAGAAATAAAGATACAAAAGTACGAGAATTCTCGGACAAACTGGATGCCAAGATGATAATAATTATAATCATAATAATAAAAATAATGTACTTCTACAAGAAATATAAGCTGAATTTAACAAGGATACCATTTTGTCAGGAGCCAAAATCTGAGGATGGGCGAGTTATATACCCTCATATAACATCACAAGAACTAGCCGATGCTAACATAGCGATATTCATTTCATTTATTGAAGGATATCGCCGACACATAAAGATATAACCCAGAATCTTGTAACGTAAGCCGCATCCTCGGTGTAATAAACAAACCCTAAGCCGAGATTGACTGTTTCGTAAACAAAATGCACTTACCACACAACAAAATAAGACGAGATCAAGCGAGCCGACATTTCCAAAGGATATCGCCGACACATAAACATACCACCCGGAATGTGTCTTAAACGCATATAAAAAGGAAAGCAACCGAAGCAAAAAGTTAGTTCTAAGTTACACCTAAGACCGAGCACTATAATAAAAAATTAATAAATATTTAAAACCGAGTTTTTTATTAAAAATTGCAAAGTGTTATTAAAGGTGAAAGGAGCGACTAAGTTCCAGAGAACTCAAAGTACCGCAATAAAAGACTTATTGAAGTCGAATGCGAAGAGTTTTACTCGATAGAACTGTAAAGATATTTTTATATATCTTTACTTAAGTTCGAATAACTTAATTATACATATAAATATAATTGTAGTAGTTTGGTGAATGTTTTCACAGTGCATTTCGAATTGAACGTTACGATTTATTATTCGTGACGTTTCGGTCTCTGTTGAGACCCTTATCAAACTTACTAACTGTCAGATATAAGTTAGTTTTTTGCTTTAGTTTACCAATTTTTCTGTCTGCTGTCCGGCTTTCACGCAAAAACGGCTGTGTAACGAAACTTTCGCAATTTATTAGGTATGCTTCGAGATGTAATATGCGTTTGGTCTTACTCTAATACCCCCGCACCTTTTCTCCCACACAAAATAACTCATTTTCAAAAATATATAATAATCAAATTTTCTTGAAAACCATGGGAGCGAATACTTTAAATATTAGAATATATTATTTTTACCATAAATCTGATTGATGGTATACAAATTATTTGAGTCCCCCCACTCCTTCCACCACCTCCCATACAAACTGCACTTTTTCATGAAATACTATAAATCAAAATACTCAGTACGTTTAAAGTTTATCGAGCTCAAATTTTGTACATAATTCTTAATTAGTATTATAATTAATATCGGGGATAAGTAAACCAATTAACTTCTCCCCTTTTACCTCCTCTCATACAATGTGACACAATATCACATCTTGAAAAGTATGAAAGTTACTGACCTGAAATTAAAAATATATCAGTTGCATGATGATCATAGTTATTTCTCAAAAAATCAATTATTTTTCATTCTCGTAGATTGAGGTGACCAAAGTATACCCAAACAGGTATTGCGCTGGATCGGGATTTGAACTCTCAACCTTTGCATTGTAGACCAACACGCAACCCACTAGGCTAAATCCAAGCCGATGTTTTCCTTGAGAATTATAATCCAGAGCTCGTCTTGTGATGTTTTGCTATGACTTTCTCAAAGTGTGATCGATCCACTGCCATTTCTTCCTTTGAATCTCAGTGCCTATTTTAGTCTGTCTACTTGTGCTCCAAAGTTCGTTCAAGATCACATCTGGCAAGAATATCCTCAAAATACTTCGGAGGCATTGATTCACGAAAATTTACAGTTTCTTGGCTAGCCGAACGGTCACTTTCCAACCATATAACCTTAATATTATCTTCGCTCTAAGTATTATACTTCAGTGAAACGTTAAATGGCTGTTCATTGATTTTCTTCCTTTTACATCCCAGCCCGTGCTTGGCCTGCTGACCTAAATAAATTTCGAATAAGACGTTCAAAACTCATAGGACAAAATATTGAATCTAATAGAACGGATATTTGTGGGTTTTTTTTTAAATTTAATCATAATATTGTCGCTCGTGGACAGGTCGCTGAAATTTAATTTGACGTCAATAAATTAAAATGTTAAATTCGATAGGTCAATTGCACCATAGCAGAAAAATTAAATTAAATTTAACGAATGCTTTGAGATACCGATCCCGAATAGTCATACCAATTATACATAGCACAGCTAAATTATTCATTAGTACCAAATTATTTATAATAAACCGGCTGTGTGTCACACACTAATTTAGCCTAATGAGCAAAATATTTATCATAATGACTTCATTTGTTACACAATTATGGCTATAGTGATGAAGAATATACTAGAACTTTTCCTTGTTTCCACGCTACAAAGAACAAATTGAGTCATTTTCTATCAGCTCTGACTTATATAAAATCTTTGAAGCGAAATTTAACGACCTAGCTGTGAAACATGGCCTGCAAACGATTCCAATAGACGGCTAGGGATTCCTTTTGGGGCATTCTTTGCAAAAGTTTATTGCTCAATTTAACTTCTTCATAATTAGGAAAGTGCTATGTAACTTCTTTCTAATAACGATAAAAACGTGTTTAATTACTAATTAGTGAATTAATAATTATGACCGCTGAGTGTCACTGGTACTAAAAAGTTTAAAATAAATGAGACTTAAATGACCAATGTAATTATCTCGATTGCCGGCATAAATTAGCTAATAGTCAAAGTCCAAAATCATTGTCCTTAAAGCAATTGCCTGTATTTGATTTTCACTCAAACATAATAAACATTCCGTGCAAACATTAACAAAACGATTATACTCAAATAACGAAAACTTTTCTCTTACACATACACACTTAAACTAGTACACAACTTTAAGAACTAACTTCTCTATTTGTCTCAGCCTGTTTATGTTGGAAACAGTTGAATTAATTCCACGCCTTTGGAATTCAGCTTTGACATTGATTGATGTTTCCGATGGTGGCTTCCTTATAAAATTAAGAAAGTGTCCACAGGCATAATTGCAATTTTCCTGTCAGGTAATGGTATTGGTCGTGACATTTTCTATTTTGTTTATGTCACTCTTCTTTAATCCTTTTTTTTTCCGACCCAAGAAACTTTTTTTTAAAAAAATTTCTTATAGAACGTTTTTCTGTCACCTATTTAATGTGGGCTTGACAGATATCAGTAATTTTTTTGTGCATTTAGTATTTAGATAAGATGAAGAATAGCATTTATTTTTGTGGAGACATGATAGTTTGGAATCAATTTATTTGAATTTAATATTACTTTTAATTTGCCTGTTTCTGGTGGTAATAGGTGACATCTTTAAGGCAGGGGAGATGAAGGTCTTCAGTGGGCTTAATATCTTAAGTTTTGGTTTGGTGAATGTTTTCACAGTGCATATCGGATTAAAATAAAAGATTTCCGGACTCAACACCGTTACGTTTCGGTCTCTGCTGAGACCTTTATCAAACAGCAGTTTGATGAAGGTCTCAGCAGAGACCGAAACGTTACGAATAATAAACCGTAACAGTGTAAAATCCGGAAATCTTTTCCTTTAAATCTTAAGTTTTCTTGATTGTCTGTGTTGACTTGAGCATAACCGTTCGGTCTAAAGTGGCGGTCACACGACGCTGGCTTAACAGCCGCTCGTGGCTAGAGATACTCGATACACACTAACACTACTCTCCTAATAGACTTTGGACTATGCAGGTCCAGCGATTGCGCGGGAAATTTGAATTTTCTCAATTCTTTTTCTTTTACAAAGTAAACACAATCATAAGAAATTGTTATTTACGAAAGTCGTATTTATTTTCGATTACGAGTATAATGAGTGAATCTATACAAAAACTTGCAATTTAATGCAAGTTTGTGCTCATGTCCATATATTTGAAATACGTTGAACTCAAGCAAACTACAAGTTTGCCTATTTTTCACATTCTCATGTTGCCTTCTTGTACTTCTAAACTCACGCTGAGCTGTTGGTATTATCGCATTGCCCAAACTCTATTAGGAGAGTAGAGTTAGTGTGTATAGAGTATCTCTACTGGTGGCTAGCAAAGTAGAATGGTATCTGTTTACCAGCCGCTGGTAGGTCAATCGTCTGTATTCGTCAATCATTTTCCTCACAGCAGTAATGTTTTCCTCCGTAACAATGACTAACGGCTGGTAAGCCAGCGTCGTGTAACCGCCGCTTCAGTTTAAAAGTTTCGCATTTTCGGTCTATTAAACAAATGCATATGGGATCGAACAAAAGCATATCGATTGTCCTGAATGGACAAGATGTGGATGGTTTATCTTGGAAGCATTAATAGCATGCGTCTCCGACGCTTTTTCGCGATATTCTGGCCAGAAAACATCACCAACGACGGACTTTCGAGTATTACAGGACTACTGAGACTTAGAGGCGAAAGTAGGTGGTAGAGGTGGCTGCCCAGACACACGTCCGGTCACACGTAGATCATTGGCTGATCGGTTGTGATGCTACAGAATTTCAGAAGAGACTCCTACTCGGTGAAAAAACGGAGCTTTCTATGAAGTGTTGAAGGCTCCGCACTTGCCAGATTACCGAGACTGTCGAAAAGTGTGCGCTTAGGAGGCGTCTCCTTTTTCTAGAAAGTGCAAGGCAAGTGCATAGCAGATGGAGAATCATCTTTTTCTCTTCCTTATCTTTGCAGCTCCCGAAAAAATCATTAAACGTGAGGCCAAGCCCCTGAGCATGTCTCTATATCAGGCAGTATCCTGTATCAACTCCCACCACAGAGGTGATAATCTGCCTGCTAAGCAAGATCAGGTATTACATGTAACACCATTTGGTCATGTGTCGTTGGCTTTACTAATCGCATCCAACTTAAGTTACGAGAGTCATGCACAGCTTCTCTTTCACAGACTGAATCTGCAAGGTGATTCCATGCCGGCCGAGTTCGTTGGCCCTGCAGTTCCCCGGAATGGCCCTATGCCCAGGTACTCAGCACAGGCGAATGTTGAGCTTTTCAGCCATCTCCCTCAGAGAACCACGACAATCAAGAATTGTCTTGGATGTAGACATGCCTTATTCCAGGGATTTAATAGAGACCTGGCTATCAGATGCCAATATCCTTAGTCGATACTACATTTCACTTCTGCTCGGAACACACTTAAGCATTGCGGAGAAATACCTCCTCACTCTCCACTTCTGGTTTTGGAGCCATCAATATAGAAGGATATGGACTCTTTCTCCAATATTTCAACTGCTTCCCACTACCGTCTCGAGAGGATGACGGTGAGGAAATTATTATCAAAATCAAAACTTGGTAGAGTGTAGTCTGTTTTTTCGGTTAAAGTCTAGAAATCTTCCAGAATTAAGGAGTGACCAGTTTGAATGCAGGTCTACTGGCGAGTTTCTTGGAGGCGGGCGGCTGCACATCTGTTTGCCAATAATATCGAGAAGTAACAGATGAAACAGTGCTTCTACTGCTGTAGAGGGGGTTGTTTTCAGAGCCCCACTCATGCATACACATGCTGTTCTCTGCACCTTACCGAGGAGATTACGGTTTGTCTCTGTCTTTAAGGCAGTCCATCACCCAATCACGTTATAAAGCAAGATGGGTCTGATGATGGCAACGTGGAGCCAGTACATTACTTTGGGCTGCATTCCCCATTTCCTACCTAGTTTCCAGCTCAGTTTCCTATCCAAAATAAGACCCAGATATTTTGCCCTATTCGCGAAAACAAGGCTGGTACCATCCAGGTCAATATAGGAAATCTTGTATTCCCTTGTGAGAAGGAATAGCTCGGTCTTATGTGGGTTTACTTCACATTCACGAGTCCATTTAGAGAGTATTGAGAGGGCGTTTTGCATAACCTCGCTCAGAGTGCTCAGGTGCTTACCAGACATGGCTATAGCAAGGTCGCCTGCATAAGCAATCACTTCATAGCCTGCCTCTTCCAGTTTTAGTATGTAGTAGTCCCTTGACCACCACGTTTCAAAGAAGTAGAGAGGGGACCTCGCCTTATGGAGTACCGCTTTTAACAAATCTTCTAGCGAAGAAGCGTCAACCGAAGCGTTCACCTTAAGGATTGAAAGTGCGTCCGTAATTGCTTCTGGTCTTACGTTGTTGAAACCTCAATATCGATAAAAGCTACCATGGTGTACTAGGCGAAAATGGCAGTGGATCGGTCAAGCAAGTCAGAGCAAAAGAAAATCTGGATTATAACTCCAAAAAAGGTCGTCCCCGTAGCACGTAGCAGTGGAGAGGCAGGTCAGAAAAATAAACATGTCCTGGGAACAACTTTCATGATCGCCTCTTGTGGAAGTCTTAACTGGAAATTGTTCGATATCTGTTGATTGTCTTCTTGTATTTATAAAGTTTTAATTATTCAACGAATAACAAAACTTAGATTACCATAGTACATGCAACTAAATAATTTGTTTAGAACTTTAGGACTTTGGGAAAGACTCACGAGAAAAACCCCACTAGCAAAAAATGCCAAACCAAAAATCAGCATCATACATACTGTTGCGAGCTAGGGGTTCGCCAGATTCCAAAGAAAACTCAATTCGTTTTTAAAATATAACGATAATTTATTTATTGCACTTTATACACAATTTCCCGATCACTTCACTAAATTCGCTCTAAAAACTTAATTCGCACAATCCAGAACACCGGCGATCTATCACTTTCGCTTATTTACACCGATAGGTGTTTTCCATGAAACTGTCACTCAGGTAACTGGATTTCTTGTCGTGAGCTCTGGCTATTTATAATGGATTTATCCGAGTCTCGAACCTTCTCTGGTGTATGTTTTTCTGCTGCGTCTGGACTATTCTGGAAGTTACTAGATGGCGTCGGGTGTCATTGTCTGTGTCTTTGAGAAATTACTAGAAGCCCTCTACATGTTGGAAGAATATTCTAAATAGCTCTGGCAGATTTGAGAGAGATCATTGCCAGATCTATAACATTACCCTCTCCTTAGTCCCTGTTCGTCCCGAACAGAGTCGTTCACTTCCGCAATGACACCGTGGTACTTTGTTAGTCGGTCGAGATGTACCACTTTCATTTTAGTGCGGGGTTTTCGCTGATTCCATCCATCCTCTGGTTCGATCGTTAACCTCCGAATGGTTTTTCCGGCTTCTTTTTCCTTCTCACGTTCGCGTTCTTTCTCCGTTTCCTTTTCGCGCTCATTCCCCTCCTTAGCGGCACGTTTACTTCCCTTTTCTCGTTCCGCATTCTTCCTTTCGCAATCTTCTCGATCATATCGCTTCCCATGTTTGGTCTTGTCACGATTATTCGCATGAAGTACTTGGCCGTCACGACTTCTACCCGTTCGCTCGTGATCCCTATTCAAATGCCTAACTCTGCTTCCATGATCTTTCCCGATGTATTGTTCTTGTTGCCGACTCGGGGTTTTCGATCTACTCTGGCGTCTTTCGTCACAACCGTGTGTAAGATTTGAACTCTGACGACTAGTTCTTAACCAAGATCTACATTCACGATCTCTACCTTCGCGTTGTTTAGCCGCGCAGCCGGAACAATGGTTGGTCGCTTTTCTGAGTTTACGGCAGTCGAGTCTCAAGTGTCCTGCCTGTCCACAATTCCAGCATCGGGGGGCACCAAACCTTTCGCTCCGCTTGGTGTGCTCTGCTTTCCGACACACACACTCTTCTACTATTTCTCGAACTCGATAGTTACTCCGCGAGCTTTGCTTGGCAGCTTCGAACGTCAGCCCATATACTAAGGCTTCGCCAATCGTTTTCTTACCTACCAATTTCAACGCCTGTTGCAGCTCTCTGTCCTGTACAGCATTGTTAAATGCGAAAACAGCTGTATCGTTGCGTTGCTCTGTTTGCGCATTGGGCAGCGATAATAATGTGAGTCGTTCAATATCGCGTGCCAGCTCTTGAAGTGTTTCGCCATTCTTTTGAGTTCGGTTGTACAGCTCTATTTTGTAGATCTCTTTCATGCGGTCACTGCCGTAATGAAGATCCAATGTCTGGACTAACGTTGAAAAATCTTGTTGTTGCTCGTGCGGAATCGTTTGAAGGACCTCCGCTGGTGGACCTCTTAACGCCAATATAAGAGCCGTTCCTCGTTCGAGATCATTCCAATGGTTGTTTCTGGCGGCAGCCTCAAATTGGATCTTATAAATAGCCCACGGTGTCTGTCCATCGAAGATTGGAGCTTTGAAACCCTTATGCGTAACGTGCTCTGCTTTCATGACTCCGACCGCTTTCACGTTATCCAAGTCTCTTTTTGGGCGTTCGACTTCTTCTTCGAAGACTCGAAGTTTCTTCTCTACGTTTTCTTCTATTGCTTTACCCATGGTGTCTATTTTATTATTTTGTAGTTCCAATTTATGGTTGAGGTCCCTTGAGGTCTCATCTAATTTCTGGTTAATGTCCGCAGATTGTTGCTCTAGTTTCTGGTTAATGTCCGCAGATTGTTGCTCTAATTTCTGATTAATGTCCGCTGATTGTTGTTTAATGTCCGCAGATTGTTGTTTAATGTCCACCGATTGTTGTTCAAATTTCTGATGCATGTCCGCTGATTGTTGTTCTAATTTCCGATTCATGTCCGTTGTCACAGCTGATTGTTGTTTAATGTCCACTGATTGTTGCTCTAATTTGTGCATCATCTGTTGCATTAATTGTGTTAGAGCATCCGATGTACCAGAACACTCCTCTTTACGAGTTTCTTCAATTTGGAACTCAAAACTATCTGCATTCTCACCCTCAGCCTGCAGTGTCTCGATCATACGGCTGACAAGTTCAGACTTGCTCCCTGTCGTAGATAACCCGCGTCTACCGAGCTCTTCTTTCAGCTCCGCTAATTTTAAGTCTTTTAAATAACGCGGCATTCTCACTACCGATTATTTTCCGCGATCGAATTCGCTTAAATTTACGTCACTAATTAAAGTCACTGCTCACTCGAGAATATTCGTTTTCACAAAATTCTCACTGTCCGTTCGAGAATTTTAGTTCCGCGATTTTACTTCGCTAATTTACGTCACTGCTCACTAAATTACCCGAGAATATTCGATTTCACAAAATTCTCACTGTCCGTTCGAGAATTTTAGTTCAGCGATTTTACTTCGCTAATTTACGTCACTGCTCACTAAATTACCCGAGAATATTCGATTTCACAAAATTCTCACTGTCCGTTCGAGAATTTTAGTTCCGCGATTTTACTTCGCTAATTAAAGTCACTGTTCACTAGAGCACTCGAGAATATTCGGTTTCACCAAATTCTCACTGTCCGTTCGAGAATTTTAGTTTCACTTTTCCGCTCTCACAAAATTATCCGTTCCGAGAATTTTTAATTTCACTCGCGATTTTTAACCCGAATTTTTCCTTGGAATCCCACTCTTCTGACACCAATTGTTGCGAGCTAGGGGTTCGCCAGATTCCAAAGAAAACTCAATTCGTTTTTAAAATATAACGATAATTTATTTATTGCACTTTATACACAATTTCCCGATCACTTCACTAAATTCGCTCTAAAAACTTAATTCGCACAATCCAGAACACCGGCGATCTATCACTTTCGCTTATTTACACCGATAGGTGTTTTCCATGAAACTGTCACTCAGGTAACTGGATTTCTTGTCGTGAGCTCTGGCTATTTATAATGGATTTATCCGAGTCTCGAACCTTCTCTGGTGTATGTTTTTCTGCTGCGTCTGGACTATTCTGGAAGTTACTAGATGGCGTCGGGTGTCATTGTCTGTGTCTTTGAGAAATTACTAGAAGCCCTCTACATGTTGGAAGAATATTCTAAATAGCTCTGGCAGATTTGAGAGAGATCATTGCCAGATCTATAACAATACCATTCGTCATCCTTTTATACGCAGGCTTCGCTATATCTTTAATTTAATTTTTTATTCGTCTGGCAACATTTCCGCCCCAGTGGGGCCAAACTATTACTAATACAAATAAATTTGTCAGAATGCAGGATTAGGTCATCTGGCTGATCGAATGACCCACTAAAAATCGCATTTTGGCAATGTGAATAAAAGATAAAAAAAATTTCTGCTTGATTCCAGTAGCGCAGTTTTCATTCAAATCTTTACAGAATGGCCTCCTGATATTCAGGTTTCTTAACATTTTTATATTACTTATTGTGGAAGGGTTGTTAGCTCTTCGCACAATCCTCTTTCTACGAATTTTTCATTTTCGTAGATTGAGGTGACCAAGGTATATCTGAGCAGGCAATGGAATTATATATTGCGTCGACCGGGATTTGAACTCATCACCTTCGCATTACAAGACCAACACGCTACCTACTAGGCTACACCATAGCTGAGAGTATTATAAATTTAATTTGGCGCAAAGTTCGTTTTTGTAAAAACCACTAGCTCCACTTATTCTATCACCTCCCATACAAACTGCACGATTTCACTAAATCCAATTCACTAATCTTTTCAGTTCCTACCAAATTCTTGAAGTTCAAATTTTGTATAAAACATTTCGAAAGCAAGCGTGATGTGAAAAATTAGTTCAATGGCGTTATCCATTCTACCACCTCTCGTACAAAATATCTTAAAATCAGTCATTGGGCTTTAATTAATCATTGATTTGTTCTGTTTTTTTTTTTTTTTTGTTAAATTTCATACAAAAATTTCAATTAGTCTGCGCTACGAGCATAACATTCTTGAAATAATTAAAAATAATTTAAAGTGTGCGATGAGTGCAACATAGTCGATACCTTACATATATCTAATTACAGTGTGTTCAAGAAGAACGTATATCTAAGAAAATATTATAAATAAATAATAAATTCAATATTTTCATATTTATTTCTTAAACTTACTAATATGTTAATTTCGCAACTATGTTAATATGACGTCCAGTCACTGCTGCTATCTGTAATTGCTTGGCATCTTATTTGACAACTTTGGCTCAATTTTTTAGCGTAATCCACACTTAGATAGTGGATATATTTTTTTCCTTTTAGTTTAGTTTTCATGGGCGACCACAAAATTTTCAGTGGGACTTGCATCGGGACTCTGCGATGGCCAGTTCAAAGTCGTTATCCTATTTTCTGCCTTTCACAATGTGCAGAGGCGACCTCGATGTTTGGGGTCGTTATCTTTTTGAAGAGTCCAGTCATCGTTTTGGGGTCCATGCAACAACTCAGCAGACTTCAACAATCCGAAAATCATAATAAAATTTTCCAAAGCAATAAATCGAACTCCCAAGTAGACTTTTATATCCATACTCCGGCAGAAAAGAAAATGAATTCTGTTCTTCTCAAAGGAATTGATAGTGTGATTCACCCGAAGAGGTCTTGGTAAAATCCTGTAGTACTCCTCGTTCTAAAAAAGTAGGTGAATGTTTAGATATCTTCTTAGTGCAAATGCCGCCTGAGCTTAAAATCGAGTTGTTGACTCAGATCAAACGCCTTTTCCATTTACGGGTCTAATGGGAAAAAATTGCGAAATAGGAACATCAATGTTACAGATGTCAACGTTTTGGTCATGTCACCACTAATTGTAGAATCAAATATAGGTGCGTGAAATGCCCTAACACATGGCCCAAGTGAGTGCCTCAAACGACAAGAAGATAGTACCCCTGTCTTCTGCGTAAATTGCAAAGCTGCGGGACACTCCGCAAACTACAAAATATAAAGAAATGTCTACCCAAAGACAGAAACGCATATTAGATGCTAGATCCAAAAGAGAGGAAAGTCGTTCATTTGTTAATACGGCAATCAAAACTAAACTTGCACCTAATAAGAATATACGAGTAGATCTTCCCGAAAATTCCGCCTGGAATAAGCCACTTCCGAGATCAAATATAGAAAGTCTAGAATTTGTCAATCAATCTAAAGAATTATTTGGAATAAGCTTAGGCGAGATACTACACATAATAAATGAGTTCCTTCACTACAATTGCTAGATGAAAAACAAGCTTAGTGTTTCCAATGTCCGTCCGTCCGTACGTGAGAACGCGTTGATCTAAAAAGTTCAAATTTTGTACACGTCGTTTTTGACAAAAAAGTAAGGATAAGTTCGTGAACGAACCAAATCGCTCTACCTCTTCTACCCCCTCACATACAAAATGACACTATTACGCAATTTGACAATAAACGGATTTGCTCGAAAACTATAAAAGCCATTAGTCTGAAATTTCGAATATATTACTTTTATGATGATTTCAGTCTATCGTATAAAAATTATACATATCGTCCTTCTCCTTCCACCACCTCCCATACAAACTGCACTTTTTCATGAAATACTCTAAGCAAATTTACTCAGTACGTGCAAAATTGTGCACTAAACATTTATTTAGAAATATTCTTAACACCAAAAAAAATTAGGCGATTAGCTTCACTCCTTCTACCCCCTCCCATACAATTTGACATAATTCAATAATTTTACGAAAAGTCGATTTGCCTGAAAAGTATGAATGCTACTGATCTGCTATGCCAAATAAATGATGTTTACAGTTATTTCTAAGAAAGTTATTAATAACTCCACCCTCCTTCTAGCACCTCCCATACAAACTGCACAATTTCACTAAATTCAATACAATAAGTTTCTCAGTACCTATTACATTTTTGAATGCTAAATTTTGTATAAAACATTTTAATACCAACCTTATCAGTGGCGGATCCACGGGGGGGGGGGGGGGGAATTAGGGAAATTTCCCCCCCTTGGGGTGATAACCGCAGAACCTGAAAATTTCACTTGTTTGCTAGAAAAATATTCTCTGCAATAAAAAAATGAAAATACAACAGTGACACAGTGATTGGTTATAATGTAAATTAGGATGGCGCTATACAGCGCTGTAACACCGCGCCAACTTGAAAGAAAAAATATCGAAATATCGAGCCCAAGTATCGTTGACGACGTGTGTATATGTCTCATACTGTACAATTGGTACTATTGAGTATGAAAACACTCAACGCATGGTGACGTTTCATTTAAATCCGTTTATATCTAAAATGGTAAGTATCGATGTTGTTTCGATGTTCATTTTTGTGCGTGGTGAAATTTCACTGACATTATTCAAACGAGTGTTTACATAAAAATTGAGGTTAGGTTTGCTTATTTAACAATAGTAGTAGCCAATTTTGCATATAGAGCCCGTGTTTTAACTTGATGTTCCGTAACAAACTTCAGGAATCTCAATATAGAATGAAAATTTTGAAAAAAAAGTCGAATAAGGTGCAAAATTTCAGAAAACTTTTTTTTCGAATGCTGTGCAGTTTTTCTTAGCAGCTTCACTTTAAAAAAATGTGAATGTCATTTCATATTAAATTTACTACCAAGGATTCGAATATTTGGAGAATATGATTAGTGAAAGTTTTTTCTGGCATTTTTGGGAGCATAAAAAGCGACAAGTATATTATTATTTTCAGTACGATACAATATTGGTATTTTTTTTCTTTATTCAATTGGTAACTTGATTTTATATTTATAATTCCTATCTTACAGTCATCTCGACAAAAGTCCATCTCGGCCTACTTCGAACCTGCGAAAACAAGAAAACTAGATGAAGATGTTGCGACAGTACATCGAGAAGAAAACGAGGTTCCTCGTGCAGTGACGCACAGTCCACCTAAACATGATGAAGGCATTGACAATTCGGGCAGCGAAACACCGTCTTCGTCCAAAAACTCCGACATTGCGGAAGTTTCTACCATTGCTGTAAACATTTCCAATGATGTTGGTAATTTCGTGGGACAAAAAATTGACGATCACGTGAAGCAAATTTTGCTTGAAAATCCTTGGACTCCTCCAAAAAATTATACTTTCCCATTTTCGTCGAGAGTTGTTTCTGGCAAAGAAATAAAACACTACGTCTCTTCCAAACACTTGGATTCTCATGCAGAGTGGCTCGTACTATCTGACGTGGGGAAAGGGCTATTCTGCAAATATTGTCCATGGTTTACGCCTCGAAATCAAGGAGGTTATCGGGGGAATACTCCGCTTGGGGTACTTGTCACGCAGCCGTTGACTGATTTAAAAAATTTGGTTGGGATCAAGAGTGTGTTAGAAATTCATTCTCTAAATATGTACCATAAGAATGCAATGGCAACTGGGAAGGACTTCGTGAGAGACTATCACAATCCACAACGAAGCGTCCGTAATCTTCTCGACGAAAACCATCTTTCGCAAACGCAAGAGAACAGAAAACGACTCATCCCCATTGTGAAAACGGTCATTTTTTGCGGAAAGCAGAACATTCCACTTCGTGGGCATAGAGATGACGGAGATATTCGAAAAAATAAAACGCCCGTGCAAAACGAAGGGAATTTCAGGGCTTTGCTGAGATTCAGAATCGATTCAGGTGACACAACTCTGGAGCATCACCTTGGGAGCACATCTTCAAGAGCGACCTATACCAGTAAAACGATTCAGAACCAACTAATTGAATGCTGCAGGGCAGAGATACTGGACAAAATTTTGCAACGAGTGGCTCGTGCTGAGTTTTACACGATTGTTTTCGATGAATCTCCAGATCTGTCGGGAAAAGCTCAGGTAATACTTTAATCCTGCCAATTATTACGTAGAAGTAGAATTTCCATAAAAATATAATAATTGATGCCTATTGTCTGAACTATCGGATAGTGGTTGTTCCCAAGAAAATAAACAGAAATTTACAGAAGAATAATGTTTCTCGTTACAGATTAGCGTTGTACTCAGATACGTCGATTTTTCTCCTGGCGAAGCATGCATACGAGAAGACTTTGTATCTTTTTTGGACGCATTCGGTCAACTTTCGAAGAATACTCTCGCGGAGGGCACAGAATCAGAAGAAGGCGAAGATGAAGATGGATTAATGGCTTACAGGACTGCTGGATAAAATGACCGAACCGATGAAGAATTGTCTCTAACTGGATCTGCCATCGGGGGGATTGTTCTTGGAGACATGAAGAAAATGAATCTCCGAATGGAGAAATGCGCTTCGATAGGGACTGATGGATGTGCGGTCATGCTGTCATATATCGGAGCAGTCAACGAAATTCGGAAAGAAGCAAAAAATGCTGTCATGACTCCGTGTTTCTCGCACAAACTCAACAACAGTATTTCAAAGTCAGTGAAAATACGATTAATCGAAAACGTTGCCAGTGCCATACGAGAAGTCAACAAATTCTTCAAGAACTCATTTCCAAAACGTGTGACTGTATTAGCGAAGATACTTGGTGAAAAAATTGTCCAGTTGTGTGAAACAAGATGGGTAGAGAGACACGATGCTGTCCTTCAATTTGTTGCGAAGTTACCGTTGATCATCGAAGCTCTGTCAAAAATCAGTAAGTGGAAGAACAGAGAAACAGCAGGCAAAGCAACAATTCTCATATCGGCTTTGTGCAAGTTCGAATTTATCGTCGGGCTCTTCTGTCTCAGCGACATTCTATCGCTCACCCATTCGCTCAGCGTAGTTCTTCAGAAGGAAGCAATTGATTTGGCGAAGGCATCAAAAATGATTGGGACGTTGCTTGCCACGTTGGAAAAAAAGAGGGAAAAAGTTGATGAAATATTCCGACTGATTTATTCAGATGCCAAGAAAATGGCGGAAAAACTCGATGTTGACGAAGCGAAACCGAGAACATGTGGTCGACAAACGAAACGCGAAAATTACGACGTGAAAACTTGCGAAGATTACTACAGGGTCTCTGTCTACATACCTCTGCTGGATACCATCAAAGAAGATTTGGAAGCTCGTTTTTCACAAGAAGTTTTGGATGGTTACCAATTGAGTGTGTTGCTCCCAGAAAAAGCAAGTCTTTTAAAAGAAAACGAAATCGATGATCTAATCGGATGCTTGATAGAAAGATTCGGGAATCTTCTGGATGATGACAAAAGTGTACAAAAATTGAAATTCAAAGGTGAATTGAGCTACTGGCAATGTCACTGGCAGCAGCAACAAAAAATTGAAGGCAGCGAAATTCCAACTTCTGCACTGGAAACATTAAGACAATGTGATGTCGACATATTCCCAACAATCCACACCTATCTCCGAGTATTCTGTACACTTCCCGTAACAAACGCGAGCTCTGAACGTTCTTTCTCTTATCTTCGCCGCATCAAAACATGGCTTAGGACGACCATGCTTCAAGAAAGACTAGTTGGATTAGCGTTGCTTTATACGCATCATGACATCGAAATCACCGCCGAAGAAGTCATCGAAAGATTCGCAAAACTTGGCAGCCATCGTTTTGCGTTATGAAACATGCAATGTAAAAGCATTTTTCTGTTTGAATTTCTAATAAAATGAGCCACTCTGTAATGCATGCATATGGTTGACTTTTCGAATATAACCACTTTGTTTACCTAAAAATTGGAATTAATAATTTTTGTTTCATAATTTGTACTGTATTTCTCTCGCAATAATAAGTTTGAACCCCAAATCGAAGGATAAATTCAATTTCCCCCCCCCCAAGAATCGTCTCTGGATCCGCCACTGACCTTATCGTGATGTGAAAAAATTAGTTCGATGTTGGTTTGGTGAATGTTTTCACAGTGCATTTCGAATTGAAAGAAAAGATTTCCGGATTCTACACTGTTACGCTTTATTATTCGTGACGTTTCGGTCTCTGCACGATCAAACATTATCAAACCGATCGACAATTACAAAATACAATTAATATATAGAAGGAAGGGTAATTAAGGTTAAATTAGTTAATTAAGGTTAATTAATTAGTATCAGGTAGTTAAATTAGTTAAGGATTTCTGGGTACGGATTTTGTTCTTACCAAATTTTAAGGCTGGTAGCCAAACTGCTGATAACTTGTATCCGGTGTCTCGGTTGAAGTTCTGTGGATGTTTAGAAATTTCTATTGCTTCTCGTACTATGCGTTGATAATATTGATTTGTTCTGGCCAGAATTTGCACATTGTCGAAATCGATTGTATGGTTCTCTGTCGTTGCATGTTCCGCGATCGCTGATGACTGTATCTGGTTTTTCCGTGTGCATCGTTGGTGTTCGTTGATCCTTGTTTGGACTATGCGTCCCGTTTCTCCTATGTATACTTTATCGCATGAGCCGTACGATACTTTGTATACTCCTTCAGTCTCCAATGGTTTTTTGTCCTTCTGGTTTCCTAAAATTCCTCGGATAGTAGTTGGGGTAGTGAATGTTGTCTTGATGTTGGATTTTCGAAGGATTTTTCCTATCTTATCCGTTGTGCCCTGGATGTAAGGTAGTCTTACCCATCGTTTGTCTGCATTTCCTTCTTCAGTGTCTTCTCGTTCTGTTGTCCTTGGATGCTTCGGTTTCCACGCCTTGTTAATTTCGCTCGCTTTGTATCCATTTGCTGTGAATGTCCGATTCAACTGTTCCTTTTCCTTTCGTAGACTGCCCGGATTTCCTTCAGTTATACGTCGAATCCACAATCCCTCGAGCATTCAGATCATTCCAACATACGAATTGGGTCAATTTTAAATCTGACCTCGAACACCTTATAGACTTATGACGACTCTTGTGCAAGACAACAACCGCAATCTTATTAACGTAGAGATAGATACAAAGGTACTGGAATTCTCCAGAAACGTTAACAACTAACAAGCACTCAAAAACGGTTACAAAAAATCACATCTATTCAAAGCTGCCACAAAATACAAAAATCTTATTTGATATCAGAAAACGATAGAGAAGAGACCTCAAAAAAATTTTGAAAAGAAATCTTTTTATTATTAACCAAGAATAGAACTTTCAGAATTTCTAAAATAATAGAACACCAAGTTAATTCATATTTGAACAAAGAATTTCAAAATAATCTTCTACAATTAAAACCTGGAGCGACAGTTTTTAAGAAAATAAACAACCTGATAGGAAGAACAAAATTCAATGCAGTCGAAAAAGTCTCAGTTGGAAATAATACTTTTGACTTAACTTCTAATAAATTAAACGCACTCGAAATGTTCTATCGGGAGCTCTACACAGAGAAAAATCCCATTCATAATGAGACAATTGCTTAATTAGTTAATACAAAAGTATGTATCTGAATTTGAAAACCAATACCTAGTGGACAACACATTTCAACCAATACGGTATTTTGATTGCTGTAATAAATCGACTAGTGGCGAGATTGAGAAGCCATTTCTTACGCTAAGTGATATTATAGCTCTAATATCTGCTACAAATACAAAAAAGTCCTTAGGACCCGACGGTATATCAAACTTCATCATCAAGAAACTCCCAGAACAATACCTTCGAGCCCTACAGTTAATTATGAAAAATTGCATCAATAACGGTTATTTCCCAGATTCTTGGAAACTTGCTAAATTAATTCCTATTCCATAAATGAAAAACGTACATACTATTGATACTTTCCGACCGATTTCAATGCTGTCTAACGTAGGTAAACTCCTAGAAAGAGCTATCGCCATTGATATTGAAGACTTTTGTGATGAATTTAACATAATACCTGACGAACATTTCGGATTCAAAAGGCAACACTCTAGTGAAGATGCACTTCTTAAGATTCAACACGACATTATGAAGAACTTAAAGGATAGACAAACAACTGTGGCATGATCCTTAGATGTGAAAAAAGCTTTTGACCTAGTGTAGATTAAAGGCCTTCTCTGCAAACTTATTTTGAAAACGTCCCAATACATACTCTGGAGTTGTACAGTTTTTTAACTAATAGGAAACTTACGTTGAATTAGCTGAAGAAAAATCGAACATCGTCAACGTCAACTCTGGTGTAGCTCAGGGTTCAGTAAATGGACCAAAGCTTTACAATTTCTTTTTGCACGACTTTCCTCACTATAATTTCGCGACAGAATCTGCAAATGTTGTATCTCAGGCAATATTATATACCGACGACACTATAATTTATTCACATTCACATGATCCTATAATAGCCTTAACAGAGGTCAATAAACATCTAAATCTAATAAATGAATTCTATTCGTCATGGGGAGTAAGTATAAATGCAGAAAAATCGGCGGTTATCTGCTTTCGAAATCCCAGCGGGAAAGGCTACAGAAACACAGTAAACAAAAAGGGATCCATTTCAATAACTTATTTCGTTTTAACACTTACGCTAAAATTGTCCTTAAAAAAGCTAATCGAGTGTTTCACATGTTTGCACCCCTTTTACACTACAAGTCTAAACTGCTTCTATATAAGCAAATAATAAGACCAATTTACTCCTACGGTTATCCAATATGGTTCACTGCATCACCAACGATTGCAAAGAAATTACTCTCTAACTCCTTTATCTACAAACAATCTGATACCATTCCCTTCCTTACATATGCATCAACGTTATGGCAAAAACGAACTGGGAAGTTACTACAGTTAAAAAATAATCTAATTAAAGAATTAGCTACTGATAGCACTGCGGATATGTGAATTTAATTTTTAAATTCCAAGGAAAAAACATAACAGGAGTACGATTGGGCATAAAGCCCAATCGTGCGATACTCTAGATGAAAGAGAAATTTTTGTATCTTAAGAAATTTTGTAGGGGAAGTGGTACGACATTGAACTAATTTTTTCACATGACGCTAAGGTTGCTATCAAAATGTTTTATGCAAAATTTAGGATTTAAAAATTTAATAGGTACTGAGAAAATTAGTGTATTGGATGTAGTGAAGTAGGGCAGTTTGTATGGGAGGTGATAGAAGGAGGGGCGATTTTTTAATGACTTTTCAGAAATAACTATAAACATCATGCTTTTGACATGTTTTAAATTGCAAATCAGTAGCATTCATACTTTTCAGGAAAATCGACTTTTTGTAAAGTTGTGAAATTGTGTCATTTTGTATGGGAGGGGGTAGAAGGGGTACAGCTAATCGTCTCATGTTTTTTGGTCTTACTAATAATTTTTAAGAAATATTTTGTGCACAATTTCAGCTCGACAACTATTATACGCACTGAGTAAATTGGTTTAGAGCATTTCATGAAAAAGTGCAGTTTGTATGGGAGGTGGTGGAAGGAGAGGGAAGACACAAATTATTTTTATAGAGTAGATTGGAGTCATTATAAAAGTATTACATTTCAAATTTCAGATCAATGTCGTTTGTAGTTTTCGAGCAAATCCATTTATTGTCAGATTGCGAAATTGTGTCATTTTGTATGGGAGGGGGTAGAAGGGGTGGAGCGATTTGGCCCGTTCACGAACTTGACCTTACTTTTTTGTTAAAAGCGACGTATACAAAATTTGAACTTTCTAGCTCAACGCGTTCTCAAGCTAGAGAGGATACGGACGGACAGACAAGCAGACAGACAGACAGACGGACGGACGGACGGACAGACATCCGCCTTTGAGATTTTTGAGTGATTATAAGAATTTCTGTATCATTCATTTTTTCTCCGAGCATAATTTCTTGGTGTTACAAACTTTGTGGCAAACTTATAATACTCTCAGATTTCATCTAGAGTATAATAAAACCATTAAATTCTATCAACACCGAGATTTGAGCCACTGCCGTGGCTAAAAAGTTTAAAAGTAAAATACTCATATATTTTATATTATGAATTATAAATTTCCATTTAACAATTTTCAACAATTTTCGATTTTATTCGTATTTTAAAACTTTACTCTCTAAATACATAATACATAAATGTAACAACACACTGTTGTTTTTTTTAATGTAAATCCACCGAATTAACGAATTTCTCTTTCGAGCAAAGTGCAATACAAACAAAAAAAAATACTCAATTAAAACACTTATTGCCGGTGTTCTAAAATATCTATATTTATAATTTTTAAGCTAATAATAATAGTATAATACTTCTGAGAAATGTCATTCATTTGTCAAAAAAGAACAAACCATGGAATTAGTCAATGCACTTCTTAGTGTCAAACTACTTTAAAAGTAAACTAGATTATAAGTTATTTTAAGAATTAAACATTGTACATTTATTCAAGGCAATAAACTTAAACTTAACTAAACTTTAACAATCCCTTCTTCAGCATGAATTCAGCATTCAGATTTCTGGTGAAAGCAATTAACTTTCCGAATCCTTTTTCAGAGAAGCACAAAGAAACATGCACCTTTGCTGGATGTTTGACGGTACGTAATCTCTCACCGCTTTTTGTCCAAGCTTTCTTCCAGTGATTGAAGATAACAAAAGATTGTTCCAATCACGTTCCAAATTCTCCCGTGCCCAACTCATTATTTTTGGTTCTTGTTTTTCTGCTACTTGCGGTTTGGGGTTTGTGCTCCCATTTTTGATGACAGATTTTTAGCCTGCTTCTAATTGTATTTATGGACACTTGAACTCATTTTTTAATTAGTTTTTCCTTCGCCTGTCGCAGAGCTAATGTCGGGCTTTTCCTGAATAGCTGAGCGATCAATTTATCGTCCCTTTTTTGTGTACCTCTTTTAAGGCCTCTACGTGGCTCATCATCGACGTCACAATGCTATTTATACCTCGTAATCCACTTCTTTACATATGAAGCACTGGTTTTGGTATTTTGCGGCCTGCCTCACACTCATTGTGGGTCATTTACTATGGGTTACCAGAAAAACAATTTCAAAACTTTTTTTATGAAGACCACCCATTTCTTAACTTGTTATCTTTACGAAAGATCAAACTGTACTGACCAAATGCATCTAACGCGTCATCGGCAGTGGTATGTCATACATAATTTTCCATAGCACATAAACGTTTGATCAGGTAGGAAGGAATTACTTGCGACACGTTCTTCTTGAACACACTGTACTTACAATATTCCCCGAACAACAATGATGATTCGACAATTCCTTCTTCTTCTAAATTTATTTTGCTGAATCTCTTCCGACCATTTATAATTTATTATTGTCATTCATAGCACAAATACTTTAGTTGTAATAACAACTTGTTCAGAATTTCTACAACTAAAATATTCTCATAGCTCATAAATAAATTAATAAAATTAGCATTTTTACTCACAAAAGCGTTTCGAAATAATCGCAGAATTAAACGACCATCTTACCCAACTAAATATACACTTGCAACGACACACCTCACCTGATATATGAGATTCTAAAAGTTTTCCTCATTTGCCCCTGCGAGTTATACACAAAAGCAATTTATTTCGGTTTTCGCGAGCTGGATTCTATTTCTTAATTGCTTCGTAAATATTCTGCACCAGGAATTATTTATTTTTGCGTGTAAATCGCTCGAAACGAAAGTTAATACCCAGGCATTAAGTTTTCTCCGCGAAAACTGATTCGGAATGTGTTTTACAAGAGTAACAAAGCTCTGCTCTGGGTATTCGAAAGCACTTTCGGCTGTTTAACCGGAATACGCCATTAGTTAATGTTGCAGTTTAACATTTTAACGTAACGATAAACACAGTGCGAGAATACTGTGTTCCTGAAGGCATACATAACATGTACTATGTTTGTTGAGAATTAAGTATAAAGAAAAATTTTAGCATTCGAGTCGAAATTACGTGTGCGGTTATACCATTAGAGTTTCAGTTGAAACCATTTTGTAATGTTTGGAAAATACAAGTTAATAGATTTTTGCGCTCAAACGAATTTAATTTCCTTTTAAGTTAATGGGTTTTATTTATTTATATATTATTAGATAGATTTTAGATAAAAAAAATCTTAAAAAATAACACTAAAGAAATAATTAAATTAATAATGGAATGTAAGTTATAGCTAGTGTGTAGCCTAGTGGGTAGCATGTTGGTCTTCTATTACAAAGGTCGTGAGTTCAATCTACGAAAATGAAAAATTCGTAGATAGAGGGTTGTGCGAAGGGCTAACAACCCTTCCACAATAAATAATAAAAAATGCTAAGGAACCTGAATGTCAGGAGGCCACGGTCCGATTTGGGCTGTAGCGCCATTGTGGAAGAAGTTATAGCAAAATTAATTCTCTCATGTCTCTGTACTCAGTGACAAGTCAATTTTGTCACACATAGAATTGCACATCGACACACATCTCGAAATTGGTTCATTCCGGTCATAATTAGTTCTGTGCTTCCTGAAAAAGGAGACATCTATGCCTTAAGCCTAGTTCGCACTTCGAGTGGTGAGTAATTTAATTACTAAACGACTACCAACTGACCAAAAATCGTTCGCACTACAGTCGTGTACAGTACATTAGTGAGTGCATTGCAAGATGAACAACAGGCAACGCAATAAAGTAAATAAGCTAATTACAATGACTATTTTGGAAGATGCGGGAAAAAGAAATTAGTATGATAAAGAAAAACATAACAGAATTATGATTGGGCGTAAAGCCCAATCATATGATACTCTAGATGAAATACTTACTTAATTTTTGCTTGGGAGGTGGTAAAAGCAGAGCGGGAGGTTTGTAATTTTTGTATGTAACACTGAAGTAGTATATAAAATATTTCATGAATTTAAAGTTTGTAGCTTTTTGAACAAATTTGTCTGAATTTATGGCATTTGTATGGGAGGTGGCAAGGAAAGTGGGAGATTTTGGATGATTTTGAATCTGCTTATCAACATCCTAATCACATTGCTTTGTTACAATTTTAATGTTAATAGCACTCATACGTTCGAAAGAGAAAAACTTTTATTGAATTTCCAATACAAAAATTTGTATTGGAGGTGGTAGAAGGAGTGAGGTGAAGGTGATATTTTCTTAGCATTTATTACAATTATTAAGGGACAAATTCTGGCAAAATTTCAAGTTTCTACTTCTTCTAGTTTCTATGAAAATCGGTTAAGTGCATTTACAAAAATTCTGCATTTGTATGGGAGGGGGTAGAAGGAATGTCCGAATCAAAACCAAATTTTTGACATCAATCATATTTAAAATAGTATACGTTTTTCAAATTCTAAAGTTGATAAATCAATTTCTTTAAATTTCGAAATTTCATTAAATTTGTATGGGAGGGGGTAGAAGGAGTGGAGGGATATGGCCCGTTCACGAACTCAAAGTTACTTTTTTGCTAAAAATGACACACAAAGATTTTTAGCACTATAATTCAAAGCTTTCGAGAGTTATGCTGTAGACAGACGGACAGACAGCAACTCGGAATCGAGGTATTTGTGAGACAACAAATAGTTCTGTACCCTTGACGGCTCTTAGCGTTACAAACGGTAAGGCAAACACAATATACTCTCAGAATTCATCTAAAGTATAAAAAAACAATTATGGGTACGAAATTGGATTCAGAGAAGGGGTGAACTAGGAGGTACTAATTCGCTTCTCAATGAGATAGCATTAAAATATACTAAGGAACACTTCGGAACTCTGAGAATGACTAAAAATTGTTTTGATTTTCTGTTCATGAAAATGCAGTCACAAATTCAACGTAAGGATATTCATTTAAAAAGTGCACTTCCCGCAAAAACAAAATTACAGGCACTGCTCTACTTTCTTGCTATTGGTTGTAGTTTAAGAACACTGACGCATACATTTCGACTTGGAAAATCAACTGTATATCAGAATTCATTACTGAAGTTTGTGAAGTTATCTACGAATCATTAAAGGATGTTATCAAGGTAAGATTAAATAAATTATAAATATAATTTGAGATTCATTTATTGATTAAAGAAAAGAAAATTGACATGTAAGTGGTTTAATTATCATGGTTAGCATTATTCATTTCTGCAATAATAATATTTTTCGATGAAATTGGATAATTTCTTGCTTTTCCTGATGGTAGCATTATCGAAGATGAGGGGATACCCATTTAATCCTGACCGCTATTGGTATAGTGGCCTGTGATGTATGTTGACTTCCTTGTATGCTCTCTAACATAATTATTTTCATCGTAATATGTTGAGATATTACTATATAAGGAGTCTTGCGATTCATATGATGACAATGGTGTAACAACTGTCCTAGTAAATCTATTTGGTTCAGATGCGTTTTGTAGGTGCTGTCGTCGAATTATTTTAACGTAAAGTTGAATGTGTTCTTGTGCGAATAGTAACAGCAACGATTTCAGTTGAAGACCGACGTGCTTACCGAAGACCTCAAACTCATTGTCTTCTGCTGTAGAGTATGCAGTTTTAGATATCTCTTTTAACTGAGTAACCATACTAGAAAGCGACGCAACACTAGCGGCTCGTCAGGTGAAAAACATGAGGCGGCGCCTCACTTGCCACTGCATTATCGTTCATTTGAATATAACATTCCTAATACGATTAAATTTTACATATTCAATTATCATTTTAGATCATTCTCATATCAGCGATACTCCTCTGTCGAGTCATAAAAAATGAAATATCTGAGGCGCAAATTCAATCGCCTAGCCATTGTATTGTTGTTTTTGTTTGTAATTTTCAGTTGTAGAGTAGTGTGGGGGCCGATGGGACATCTTTGAGTCATTTCGGTTATAGAGTAGTGTATGGCTCGATGAGACGAGACAGAACAGTGGCCGTTCTTAATTTTGAGAGTTTGCTAAACTGAGCAAAAAAGTGACGAGAAGTTTATATTTTTATTTATTTTTCGATTCAGTTTTTTAATTTATCAAGCTAGCGTTTTCATAAATTGAAAGTATTGCTAGTACATACACGAAAACAAATTATTAACTAACAACGCAATAAATATAAAGTGTTTATGCTAAATCTAGTATTCTAAATGGTTAAATCACCACAATGAAACTTAATTTGATTGATTGATAAATCAGCCCGTAAAGCTGCTTTATAAGATCAACAGTTCAACCGCTGCTATTTTTATTGCAAGAGCATTTATCTGAAGTTATTTCAATGAAATATATATATTTTTTAAATGACACATAAGCTAATTTGAAGACATATTATTATATTACCGATACTCTTACCCTCCCTCCACCCTCTCCCTCACCAAATTTTCTGAGAGCCTCACCTATCAGACAAATCACGAGCCACCACTACTGCGCGATTTTGCTAATTTTTGTAGGAAATGTAGATTTAGGTTTAGGTTCACGAAAATGATCCACTGCAGTGTTGTTTTCCTCACAATCTGTACTCGTGTGTAAGCTATCTTCGCCAGGCTGAAAATAAAAAAAATATTGTTAAAATCAAAAGTGTGAATTATTATAATTCTTTTTTTTCAGGCTCTTGCCACTGCAGATTGGAAAATAATCGAGAATGGATTCCGAGAATAATGCAACTTTCCAGGATTGCTCCACATCATCCGGGAAAGTTACATTCCATGTCATTATTAAAGCACCTCATGATTCAGGAAGTTCATACTATAATTACAAACAATCAAACAGCATTGTCTTGATGGCAGTTGTGGATCACAAATATTGCTTCAGTTATATAGACATAGGATGCTATGGTCGGGTTTCTGATGGAGGGGTATCTCTGTAAAACAGTTTCGTTTTTGTTTTTACTAAATAAATCAATTTAATTAACTTTCATTCCATAAATAAATATAATAAGTTTATATAATTTGAAAAACGTCCATGTTCTACGCCTGCTGCTTGTAAAAAAGGAAAAGCTCGGTCCAAACTTTGTGATGCTGGAACACTTGCTTCCGGTATTCATTTGATGTGAAGTTTGTTGTTTTTTAATTGGCTACGTTCGATTCCCACATTTTTTCATTGTAGTTTGTATCAAGCATTTGAGTGTGGTATGCTACCCGAAGGGCACATCCTAGCTGGCTATAATGCATTTCCCTTGAAAGAATATCTTATGAAACCTTCCCCAGGATATCAACTATCATTAATGCAAAAAAATTTCAATTATCGTTTGTCACGGGCTAGGAGAATAGTTGAAAGCGCTTTCAGTATACCAGCTGCTAGATTTTTTTTTTTTTACAGAATGACCTGTGTTATAGGCAATTTCGGTCTTTATGTGCAATGCACAAACACAGTCATGGAGGGAAGGAATGGGATCGGGAAGGTTGGGGAAGGGGAGTGAGAACGACCGTAGCGAGTGGAGAAGCTGGTACATTGCTCAGTTGTACTGGCTGCTTACTGACAAATATTTGCAGATGTTATGGGGGACTGAATGATAGAAAGCGAACAGAAACCATCTACTGAGTATCTAGGCCTTCTTGAAGTGGAACTGTTTCACTTTTACACCGTTTCCCCATTTTATTGCGAATAATTTTTTATCACCAGTAGCAACTGAAAAATTTGCGCTTAAAAAAATCCCGTCTGGAGTGGGAATCGAACCCACGACCTATTGACTGAGAAGCGAGCACGCTGCCCACTACGCCACGGAAGCCTCAAAAAGAAAATTTTGATACAGGAATTGTTATCCCTGGTAATTGAAGGGAGGAGCCCGAGCCTCATGGACTGGAACGATTACCAAGTTGTTTAAGCAACCGTTCATCTCGACAGTCTACAGATCCACGGGAAAGATATGCAGATTACTTTGTGGAAGATGGATCAGTCACTAGGCAGTTAAAAATAATATTCATACATTAAAGACTGACGAATATATTGTGGACTGTGTATGCTATAACCTGCATGAATAGAAATGAAATTTACTTACCAAATTGTTTTCACTTTCAGTCAATATTGAATTATTTTTTCGTGCAGGGTAGTTGTAGGGTGCGATTTTACCAAGTCATCTTTGGAGAATAGCAATTCCACGAACATGAGCTAACCATCCCTCTATGGGATGGGGCAGTAGAATTCACCCACTGCCAGATCTGCTTGTCCCGAAAATGGGAAATGGACACTAACTGGATCATGGGCTTATCAGCCGTGACCTTAAAACCTAACTGATACGATAAATAGATACAGTGTCTCGGATACGGATTGATTCTACGACAACGACCTTAGGCATTCGAAAACGGACTTTGATTAGCTTCTGGAACGTTCGAACATTGAATGACGGTGGAAGGGCTGAGGTCACTCGGTCCTTGCACCCCCAGTCAGTGTTCGACCGTGAAATGGAGCACTATAACATTCAAATTTTGGGATTAAGCGAGATCAGGTGGACAGGATCAGGAGAAGAACGAATCCCAACCAGAAATACCATTCTGTACGTTGGTCCTGAGAGTGAAGCAAACAATGGCGTAGCGGTCGTCCTTACACCGAGAGCAAGAGAGAGTCTCATCAGGTGGGAACCAATCTCAGATAGGATTATCATCGTCAGGCGTAGGACCAGTGTCAGAAATGTCACAACTTTGCAGTGCTACGCACCAACTAATACCGCAACACCTGGTAACTGAGTGCCACCTTCGGCCTTGTTCCAAGAGGTGATATTATTGATATTATTATCATCTCAGGAGATATGAACGCCCAGGTTGGCTCTGACATCACTAGACTAGAACACGTCATGAAGAACCCTGGTGACCCTTGGGTCGACACGTCACGACCTTGAATTCAGACACCCGAAAACGGCGAATTATTTATGGAGTTTTGTAGTACTTGGCAAATGGGCTTCGAAGGGTCCCTTTTTCTAGACAAGAGTCATCATAAAACATCGTGGGTTTCCCCCTGATGGTGTTACTTAGAATCAGATCGACCATTTGGCTATAAGTAGCCGATGGAGAAGATGTCTCCTCAATGTGCGAGCGAAGCATGGAGCTGACATGGGGAGCGATCACAACTTGATGGTTGCCTGCTTGAAATTGTGCACAGCAGCTATCCGACGATCACAAATTCTTCAAATGAAGCGCAAGCTTAATATGGATAGACTAAGCGCCAGTACATCACCACTCTACGCGAAAAGTCGTTCACATTGGGAGGCAACCAGAAACACGTTTCTAACTAAACTGAAGAATCTGTGGGATATATGCGAAACGGTGAGAAACCCTGGATGTCGCAAGATACATGGTACAAGGTTGGGAATTTGAAAGAAGCCAATTGGAAATCATCTCTCAACCGGATATCAACCAACGAACACCCGGCTGAGACAGGCCTTCCGCGATGATCATATACTACTTAAAAAGGCTGCTAGACGCGACAAGAAAAAGGCCATTGAAGATCTGGCCAATAAGGCAGAATCTGCGGCTTACCTTGGGGATATGGGCTCACTATTTAAAAGCATGAAACAGTTGATGAACAGGAATTTCATCGCCAAGCACCTGGTGAGAGATGTCAACGGAACTCTCCTTAATATCAGTGAACACCAGTTGCGGCGACGGAAGTAATACTTTTCTGATATTTTAAACTTCTTTTCAGAGGAAGATATTCCAGAAACAGAAAAACTACCAAACATACAACCGCAACAATCCTCTATTAGGGACGATCCCCCGGATCGATAGTTTCTGCCATTGGGTCAAAGGAGGGAAGGGAAGCCCCAGGCATAGATGGACTACCAACCGAACTTCTCAAAGCGGACGCAGAAAAAACAGCCGATATACACCTCCCACTCTTTACTGAGGTGTGGAATGAAGGAAGATATCCGACTGAATGGAAGAAGGGCGTCATTGTGAAAATTCCGAAGAAGGGCGACCTTCGGGATTGTGCCAATTAGTGTGGTATATGTCTACTTACTGCCGTATGGAAAATCATTGCTAAAGTAATTTTCAATAAAATTAGAGATGTCGTCGGGAGCATTCTCGAAGTTTATCATGGTGGATTCCGTAAAGGGACGTCTTGTACTGACCACAAAAATACCCTACGGATATTAAAATCCGCCGAATTGACTTCGTCACTACATTTCATATTTGTGGACTTCGAGAAGGCTTTTAACAGCGAGATTTCATATGGAATGCTTTGTGTAGGAGAAGTTGTTTCTGGTGGTAATAACTGACATCTTGAAAGCTGCACTGGAATGTGGGGAAGATAAATGTGTACAATCGAGTCTATTTAACATCTTAAGTCACTTTGATTATGCTGAAGACGTGTGGTTGCTTGCACATAACCGTTCAGACTTAGAGCCAAATGTTCGCTCATTGCATTCTAAATGCAAAGAGGCGGGACTGAAAATAAATGTGCATAAAACCAATTACATGCACAAGAGTTCGAACACAAGTACACCGATTGTTCTTAACAGACAAGATGTGGAAGAAGAGCAACATTTTTTTTATCTCGAAAGCATTGTCAGCATGGACGGCGGAGCCGAAAAGGATATTGAGGCTCGGCTGAATAAAGCTCGTCAGGCCTTCGGTATCCTTTACCTTTCTGGAGATTAAGAGAGATCTCCCTCCGCACGAAGCTGTGACTTTTTGACGCATGCGTCAAATTCGTGTTGTTCTCTGGTTGTACTACGTGGAAACTGACCGTTCGACTTACCAATAAGCTGCAAACTTTCGTGAACCAACCGACGCATTTTAGGAATATTCTGGCCAGAAGTGATCTCTAACGACGAACTTTGGAGTACAACTGGACAAACTAAAATATGCATTGAGACTCAAAGGCGGAAGTGGCAGTGGATCGGTCAAACCTTGAGGAAACCAGATTTCGTCAAACAAGCTCTGGATAATAATCCTCAAGGAAGATATCGGATTGGTCGACCATGTAGCGAACAGTTGAGCAGGAGGCTAGAGGAATAAACAAGTCCTGGCAACAGCTAAATGCCGATGCTCAGGATCGCGTCTTGAGGAAGTGAGTTATTTCTGTCCTACGCCCCTATAGGGGGTCTTAACAGGGATTTGATTTGATTGAGGTGGCTTAATAATTGCAAGAGGGTAAGTCAAGTGTGGGGGCGGGGGATGCAAAGAAAACACTTAAAAACTAATATCTCAACTATCCCTTAAGCTATGATATTGAAATTTAAAACATATATTAAGCTAAACTAGCGAAATACAAGAAAATATACAGTTTTGTCGTAATAGTAGTGGGTAGAAATTGGGAGCATTCCAAAAATGGTGCACTTTCCAAAATTTCAAACCATCATATCTCAAAATTCAAAACGGGAATTAAATTGAAATTTTGTCAAATTGTAAAGGTATATGATTTATAATTTGCATAAAAATTTTAAGATGGGGTGTGTAATTCGTCCCGTTACACCCTCCAAAATGTCGAAAATGTTCAGTAATTTTTTTAGGACTTTGGCAAAAGATACAGAGAGAAAATTTTGCACATGCATACATTCATTTGATATACATAGAGAAAAAATATTAATTTGAACCAAATCCACCAAAGGAGCCCTTAACTTGCACGATGTGTTTCACTTGTATTGAAATTGACACAAAAACTTGAAATTTTTGAGTGAAATTTCAAGCTAGAAACTTGAAAATTTGTAAAATTCATTAAAAAAATGCTTTTTAGTTTAAAATATTAACTAGTTGAATACCTTCAAAACTTCTACTACCTCCTATCCAAAAGTATTTTTTCGAGCATTTTTAAGAAATCAATTATCACCAAACCAGTAAAAGGATTCAACTTGAAATTTTGTACAAACACTTTTAAAAATATTTCAAATAAAACTGCATCAAAAGTTTTGGAATCCCGTCTGCTCCTCCACCCCTTCCACAAGCAAAAATATGATTTCGACCAATTTCAATAAATCAACTAATTAACAACAAATTAAAAGCTACGAACTTGAAATTTTGTAGGAATACCTTTCAAAAGAAACTTAACAAAATTGCATCACAAATTTTGCTATTCCGTTTCCTTCTCTATCACCTCCCATACAAATTTATTGTTTTTAGGACTGTAAAATGTACCGAGAATTTCAAGGAATTTACTTCGTCTATGAAACTACCAGTATATAAAGCGAATTTTGAGCGCGATTCGAGCAATATTAAAAGATTATTAAATATTAACATATAACTATCACTTCTATAGCGAAATCCCCCCACCCCTCTCACCCATATAAACCCAAACTTGCATATCTAAGCGAATGAAATATTGATTCTATATACCAGTGGCTTGGCGTGACTTTATAGCTAGGGGAAGCAATTTTTTTTTAAATATATTGGTTTATTACGCTTCAGCAATACATTATAAATATTACTAAAACCTCTCGCGTCAACTGCTTGAAACATTATGTAATGTTGAGAGCTCCCAGGAATCACGAACGTGATTCAAAAAAAATGATTCTCATTCACACATAGGAGCTTAAAGCGCCAGAATTAATGAATTAACAGAAAATCCACATTTTCAATCCCTTCAATAGTATTTTATTTGCTAGGGTGGTAGCGGACCGAAATTCGAAGAAATATTTAGTGACGTCTTGCTTTGATGCACCCTTCGGTTTTTTTTTATTAAAAAAAGCCTTACAAATATTGAATAATTAATTAATTTAAGCCTGAGTTTAAGGTTCCAGTTTTTATTTTCTTAATAAAACAAAAGTAAAGACGTCCAAAAAAATATGTCGCGCGATCTGCCGAAGTTTAAACCGATTCGTTTCCACTCAAAGCACGACAAATATATGTGCAATATTGCCAGATTTACCTCTTCACATTTTTCGGCTAGAACAGAAATTTCAATACTGGCAATACTTTGGTCGAGATCCAGAGCTTGCGACTGAAAGCACTGGCTGGAAGCAATTGCATTAACGCATCTCTCCTTTCTTTCGAAATTGCGCTCACCGCGAGCGAAAATTTTACTCACATTGGTCGGCGGTCTCGTTCTCTTGTATATGCGACTAAAAGCAATGAGAGGAAAGGTGGAAGCATTTTAATGCGACGCAGCTCCCTTTCCTATTGAAGTCGAACTTGCGCTCGTCGCGCGAGAAAATTTTACTCGTATTGGCCTGCGGTCTTGTATATGCGTTCTTAAAATCGCATCCTTTTCCCTGTCGATGGCTTTCAGCTTTCGTTGGTAAGAAAAAGCGTGAAAAGAAGAGCTGTCCTAAGCACGTAAATGCTGTAAACAGTGGTAGGCGAAAATAAGAAATTTTCATATTCGTGCTGATTTCAGTTTAGCTTTTCTAAACTGAGTAAAGGACACAACGTAAGGGAAGCATTGCTTCCCTTGCATCAATGGACGCCACGCCATTGCTATGTACTGAAGCTATTGATCGTAATCGCAATTAAGTGTTAAATAATTGACAACTGCCCTGTCCTAGAAGTTCCATTCACGTAGTCTTCGCTATCCACCTTAACCTGCATATTTATTTCCCACGCATCCTCAACTTGTCCCAAGAATAAAAAAATTGGGCCCGACTTGTTGGCAGATATTTGCATTAAAAAATACTAAGTTAGTTAAATTGGGTCCGCGGAAATCGTAAAATAGAAATGGGATCTGCAACATGAAAATGGTTGAGCAGCACTATCCGCCATACCCTATTCACCGCGCTATTGCATCTACGAACTCTGATCACGTACGTCAGTGCATTTAAAATCTAATCTACGATATTGATTATGCGAATATCCTCAAAATATTATTAATGCTTTATAATATTATCTACTTTATCCTGGCACGGATAGAGTGCAATCGAGAAAGGATAGAAGAGAAATACGCACACATAGCTACATTGTTTACGTAGTAAATTTTCCCCCATCAGATGCCGCCATATTTGAAACGATGGAAAATTTATGGCAGAATGCGATTAAAGTGTCCATCAGGACCAAAAGCACGTATCTGGCATTTATCCGATATCCTCTATGAAAAGAAATTCTTGTTCATACGCGATTGTATTGGAGATATGAATAATAATAATGCATGTATCTGCATGTGTATGTGTTTTATGCATTGTACCGATGATGCTTTGTGAGCTTATCAGGGACCAGTTTTTCCGCCGATACGATTGAAACAAATTACGAATTATGCTCTGTAGGGTTTTCCGTTTTCTGTTTATGACAGTTCTATCACTTTTCATATAAATTTTAGAGCAAAGCGAAAGGCTATATTTATGAAATTTTATGATATTGCAGCAGGAAAAGCGACCATTGCTGCTGCATTCAGAGATGTCGGCTTTCAAGCGTGAATTTATGGTAAAGCATGGTCCTGATGTCTCGCAAACAAGTAAACAAAAAAAAAATCCATTTATGCACAGCAAACAGCCATGGCGAGAAATATGAAAATTCACGAATAGAAGAAAATAAGCTTCGGGACACTGTAGTCATAGGGAATTAGTTGCGCTCTGAGTTCAAGGCATTGCCGACAAGAATCTATGACCAGCCAGTTATTAATCCGAAATATCCCTCTGCCGCGATGCTTCATAAAAATTTGAAGTCATATAAAATGAGTCACTTTCTCGCCACCATTCCAACACTTCCTGCAAAATCAGAAAATACCAGTCTGTGGATAAGATATTCAAGGACTCATTTATTTATAGAGCGCGCGTCCTTTTCGGCGCTTCTGCCATACCCCACGCAAATAGCTAGTGGAGAAGGACATGTCCTGATTATTACATCATGCGACGATCGGGGCAATATAAAACTTATCATCGTGCACTTGATATAGGGAAGGCAAAAGACTCTCGTTCGGAAAAATTGACGGAAACTTTTCCAATCAAAGTTTGAAAAGAAATGCTTTCATCGAGGATTATGAGCTTGGCTCTAATTGAAAACGGGAAGTTTCTAACTCTGAGCGCTTCGAAAATGAAAATCTATATCCGATACGTACACATGGGCAAATTTAATAGCATTAAATTAGTATCGGATAGTTGGTTCAGCCAGCTGAAATCGATGCTGTAGTTCAGCTGGACTAAGCGCTAATTACGATCCCATACTGTGACGCCATATAACTTCGTTCGGCTAAACGACTGATTCAAGTTACACGAGAACATAAGGAAACTATTAACCGCCCAAGCAGTATGCCATTTACAGGAGCAATAAAATGAGTTAATGCCTTGAGGTGATTAATGACACGCTGCTGCCCTTTATCGCGTTCGGACAACAACCACTATCGCACTATGTATATCGTTGATTTTCTCCGGGAATGTTGGACGCTATCAAAGGTTTCGCTAAGGGCTTGTTGCAGTTCGTTTTTCAGCTTTGTAATGCAAATTTGCGAAGCACCTGGTCGCACGTGGCAGCACTGGTTCTGCTCGAAAAGGGAAACAGAGTAAAAAGCAAGATTACGAATCTCCTAAAGCGATTTGCATATTATTATTCGCTTGCGATGTGCTTTTTGCTTTGACCTAACGCTTACTTAGATTGGGTCGCTCGCAAGCCGTTCCTTACGAGGGAAATATCGCTTATCCTAATGCGATAAAGTAGTACCAACGGAAACTGCATTTGTCATGTTTATGGAACGCCAACACGAACGATTCGAAAACGAACAGGAAGAAAGGATTTAACTGAGGTGCTGCTTTATGTGAAGCGACAGATGAAGCAGCATTTGGACAATTTGCAGAAAATGTTATGATTGCTTTTGTATTCTTAATTTATTCTCATATTCTTCTCTGTAGTTGTTGTTTTTGAATTTTTCTGTTTATTCGCTGGTTGTAATTGTTTCCAGTCATAATAATAATCATTGCAGTGGTGGAGAAATGAACATACCCGTATATGATGATGTTTATTTCATTCAGCTAGATCTTTGAGTTATTAATCTTTTTCGGTTCCTACCAGCTTCAAGTTGATTGGTGGACCAGAATGTAAATTTGATTAGATTAGATTAGATTTGCCCGATTATGTTTGCCAGACAAAATGTGTCAGACTTTCAATTGCTAGGTTTTCATTTCACATACTGTCATAAGTCATTTGGATGCCTCATTTGCCACATAAACATTTGTCAGATTAATTAAGAACATTGGATTCCTCCAATAAATCATGTTATCTGAAAATTGCAGCATAACTAAAAATATATGTCCCCACAAAGTGCTGCCAAGACATTTTTTTTTAAATCTTCTTTTCTACAAAAACAAAGACATGTGCAGTGCAGTAGAATAATTTAAATTTGGAAAATCTAACCATCTTGTGGGACTTCCAAGCAATTTATTTCAAAATTGGGAGTTCCAGCGGAACTTTTCATGATTTATTGCGCAAATTTTTAGAAGATAAGACTCGAACGGTTTGGATACGATACACCTTAAATTACTGCCTTGAAAATTTAATTCCATTTTTCGTAAGTTTTAAGGCGAATTCTTAATTATTTTTATAGAACAAGCATTCTACTGAAAGACCCTATTATTTATTATTTATTACTATTAGGGAAACGCGTGAGAGCATTGCGACCTTCTTGGCCTATTGTGCGTTTATAGCCCCTTCACCCTATTATAACTCAATAGCTTTAGCTAATTTGAGAATCTTTAAGGGAGCCGTATTGGCTAGTTCCTCCGTAGAAAGGAAACGCTTTCCAAGAAGGCTGTGTCTTTTCCTAGCTACTGCTTCACAGTGACATAGGATGTGTAATGTCGTTTCTGAGTCCTCGAGACAAAGGCGACAAATGTCGGTTTCAGCTAAGTCCATATTTTTGAGGTGGTGGTTTACTCCACTGTGCCCGGTCATTGTATACCAGATGATTGATCCCTCTACAATTTCTGGTAGCATAGATTGCCAGTCCTTGCGTTCTCTGATTAAAACTTTGAAGAGGGTTTCAAAGTTGAATTTGTCGGCATCCCGTCCGATAGTGTGGAAGTTATCACCTCTATTTTTGGGTCTTTTAGAATTTTGAGGGGACCTCTGAAATCCCCTGATTTATAATTGTTTTTCTCCTGTATGCGTAACACTCCTGTGATAGCTTCTTTTTTTATTTGGATATGTATCGGAGGGATGTTAAGGAACATTTCCATTGCCGCTGTCGGACAGGTTTTCATTGCTCCTGTGATACCAAGGCATGCTTTGGCATGAGTTCAATCAATGTATATGTTTGTTCCAGTTCAGTTTACTATCCAGTATAACACCTAGATATTTTACCTCATCTGAAAAGGGTATTGATGTTCCATTTATTGAAGGTACGATGTGGTTTTTCTTTCTATTTGTAAAAGGTACTATCTCAGTCTTACTTCGATTAATGTTTAAGTTTTTAGACTGACACCATTTCATTATCACCTCTAAGGATGATTGTATTCTTCCCATATTATTAAATCATATTTGCCTCTAATGATAATGACGAGGTCATCAGCATATCCTATTGCCTCGTATCCTTGGTCTGTTAGACGGTCCAGAAGCTCATCTACTACAATTGACCAAAGAAGTGGGGACAGTACTCCACCTTGGGGACATCCTCTATATGTCTGTGCAGTCAATGTGCTATCACCTAGATCCGTGGTTGTCATTCAGCTCTTCAGCATGGCGTGTAGCCATTTTATCGTGGCCGTTTCCAACCCCTTTTCCTAGCTGCCGCTATTATGGCTTCATGGGGAGTATTGTCAAATGCTTCTTCTATATCTAGGAATGCACAAAGGGCAATTTCTTTATAGTCTTTTGTCACTCGTTCCAATCTCAAGCGTTGCGGTGTATTGTGGTCAGTTCAATAAATTCAATGTGTCGCAAAGTTTGTCCATTTCGTTCCTGCATGTTCCACACCATCGGCAGTTCGCTGCTGCGTGAGATCGAAGAAGAATACGGGTCTGGAGTAGTGTTGTCCTTGCGGATTTACCGTCGCTTTTTAAATTTCTCTCCCACCGTGCATTTTGAAACCCGCAGTGGATATTGAATTGCATGGGTGTGAACCACATGCCACTACTTTCAATGCATTTCCCACGAGTCCCCGTCTCAAATTTCTCGACATGCAAAAGATCTACCCGTCCATGGCCTTCTATCATCACCGTTTGGTTGTCCGCCATCACGCGAGTTACATGCGCATAACACATGCTACATACAATGTTGCAGCCTAATCATATTGGGCATACAATGTTGCAACATAAAATTCAGTCCATGCATAAGCAGTTTTTAATCGAAGCATAAGCAGTCATATCAAATTTCATTATTGTTATCGTTCTTTCTTTTCGTGAGGTATAGCGTATGTAAAAATTGTAGACGCTGCCTCAGCATTTAATATCGATAAAAATTATCGTTACAGATCGCAAACTAAAGTTAATTAGTTCAGCCCGGTCATTCTTAAGCTGCGGACTCAAATTTTCAATCAAAATTTATAATCCAACTTTAAAATAAAAATCAAAAATTAAAAAATGTTTCAATTCTTTTATTAAATTATTTGTAAGCCTGACAGTGGCAGCACCGTCGGTGGCTGTCACTCGATCGCCCATGTACCGATCGTTGCGCCGCGATTGGAGAATTAAAAGAAGCTGTTAGGAGAACATTCGATGAGAAGACGTCAATAAAGAGAGTTGTATTGCGTGGTGCGCCATTGTGAAAAATAAATAAGTTTTAAGAAATAGTTCTGGTGTTTAAATTACATATTATTTTTTTTAAAATCAAAATAAAGTATAACTATAACTCGCGCCGACGAGATGGAATCCTTCGTGCAGCCATCATCATCATACGTGCTACAGTTTTTTTCTTAAAGTTTTTACTGCATTCGGAGGAGGATTCGAATCATTTTTTTCCTTACATCACATTATTATCAAATTAATACCTTCTAAATTTGATAGCGAACTTCAACACTCGCGAAAATTCTTAGCGATCGATTTGAGGTGAAATGAATGACAAATGATGATGAATAGATTTTTGGTCATACGTTCAAGTTCTTCATTATTTATGGGGATATATATAACGTTGTTTACAATTAACTAATACAATTAAATATAACAGTAACAATTAACGAACTAACGGTCATTTGCTGTAAAATTTGAATTGAATTTTTTGCAACAAATAACAATTAACGAACTAACGGTCATTTGCTGTCAAATTTGAATTGAATTTACGCCTATCTTGGTGCAAAAGCACCTGCAAGCATCGAAAAGCTCCAGGAAAAGCTCCTGAAGCATCGAAAAGCTCCTGAATGCATATAGGAATGAAGTGTACACTTTATTTTGACGCTCACTGTATATATACATATATTAAGTAGTTTCTAATTCCGTCTTTTTATATTTTATTTAGTTATAAGATAGGTTTAGTAGTTAAAGCTTATATAAGCAATGTTTTTTGCTTTTTTAAATTTTCCTTGGGTAGACAAATACCAACTAATGAATTAAAATAAAATTAGCTGCCAAGTGTTAAATATAAAGATAACCATAGCTGCAAAAATAATTCTAATCTCTAAAATAAGTTTCATTGTATCCATTTAAGAAATTCTATTTCTATAAATAAAGATCCTTTTATTGAATACTTGGACACAATTTATTCAAAATACCCGAAAATTCTATCAGTGGCAGACATCAATATCGACATACTAAAAGTGAACCAGACTTCACAGAACTACTATGAAATGTTGAAAACCAACAACGTGGAGATTCTAAATCGTGACTCCTCGACGAGATGCACTACACAAACACGCTCATTACTAGACCATGTTTCCACAAACATTCCACAAAATACTAATTCTTTCAAAATAGAACATGATGACTGGCCGGAACTTGAACATAAAATACTGACGCTGAGTTTAAAGCGCACCATAATTGAGAAGGTTAAGATGGAGAGAAAAACCATTAAAATACTAGACTTGAAAACCTTTAAGAGTGAGGCGAATATGATTTTTAACAAAGTAGATAATATATCAATAAAAACAATTATCGACACCATATCAGCAGCGAAGAGAAAAGCAACCAGAGTTAAAACCATGAGAACGCGCAGCTCTATATGGATAACGAATGATGTTCTAACCCAAATTGATAAAAAGCGTAAATCATACAAAAAAATGCTGAAAGAACCCACTAATCAGATGTTAGGATCAGAATACATTCGAATTAAGAATGAAACGACCAGACTGATACGGTTAACCAAAGAGAAATATTATAATACCCGGTACGCAACGACAGCGGGTAATCTTCGGAAACTTTGGACTCTTATCAAGGAGACTCTCGGTCAAAAAGGTAGCGGCCAAAATAAATCGGGAATCCATGAATTAAATACGCAAGCAAGAACAACGACAGATCATGCAGTAATTGGGAATCTGCTTAACGATCACTTCGTCTCAATAAGAGAAAACCTTGCGAAAGATCTAAAAAACCTAAACGGAGAGCATTATCGCAAATACGTCTCTCCTGAGTCAAAAAAGACCATGTTTCTGTACCCTACATGTAGTAAGGAAATAAGTAGATTAATTGCTGAACTAAAAAGCAGCGTAGCACCAGGGATTGATGGAATTACAACAAACGACTTGAAAACACTATCAACGATTATATCCTCATCACTATCCAAAGCGATTAACGCACATATGGCGGATGGCACATTCCCTTCCTGCTTAAAAACATCATTGATTACTCCAGTATTCAAAAGTGGATCTATCTCAGACCCAAACAATTACAGACCGATTGCCTTGATAAGCTCCATTAGCAAAATCTTTGAAAAAGTCATCAACAAAAGAATCTCAAACTTTATAAACAAAAATATGGGATTTGACCGCAATCAGTATGGCTTTCAAGAAAAGAGAAACACTACATTGGTTGATGCGATGCAATTTATAAATGATGGTCTGGACACAGGCTGCTACGTAACATCAGTATTCATAGATTTAAAAAAGCCATTTGACACTGTAGATCACGAAATACTACTCCAAGGTCTAAATGAAATTGGCTTAAGAGGAAAAATTAATGAATTAAAACTATCTCCTAGGGCGCACTTACATTACAAGAAACCTAGATAAACTCAGCGATTCAAAACCAATTAATATCGGAATTCCTCAGGGTTCAATCCTGGGCCCTACTCTCTATCTACTTTATATACATAATTTGCAGCATATAGGCCTTCGAGCTAAATATATAGTATACGCGGATGATACACTGCTGCTTTATAGAGGAAGAAGTCAGCAGGAATTGGAAACGTTGATCAACACTGACCTCAAGTTATTTAAGAATTGGCTGTTGGGCAACAGGTTAACATTAAATGCAGGGAAGACCAGCTTCATGATATTCAAACAAAGAAATAAAGCTTATATTGATGCAAAAATTAAGATAGATGGAATTGAATTGTGTAGAACAAAACAAGTCAAATATTTAGGACTAACGATCGATGAAAATCTATCATGGTCACAACACATTAATAACATCCGCAAGAAAATAGCACCCATCACAGGACTATTACGACGGAATTACTTTCTACCTACACCAATAAAAGAAATTTTGTATAACGCGTTTATACTTTCAAACATAACATATGGACTTATAATATGGAGCCAAACATCTATGTATAACCAAGAGAGAATATCAAGACTCATGAACAAAAGCATTAAAGCTGTATATAATTTACCACATCTTACACCATCGGCTGACCTTTATGAAAACTACAGCAATCTAAACCTAAAACAAACCTTAAATCTTGAGCGGTCTAAATTAATGTACAATATAATAAACCAAGGATTAAAATCATCAATACTGTTGCGAGCTAGGGGTTCGCCAGATTCCAAAGAAAACTCAATTCGTTTTAAAATATAAGGATAATTTATTTATTGCACTTTATACACAATTTCCCGATCACTTCACTAAATTCGCTCTAAAAACTTAATTCGTACAACCCAGGAACACTGCCGATCTATCACTTTCGCTTACTTACACCGATAGGTGTTTTCCATGAAACTGTCACTGAGTAACTGGATTCCTTGTCGTGAGCTCTGGCTATTTATAATGGATTTATCCGAGTCTCGAACCTTCTCTGGTGTATGTTTTTCTGCTGGGTCTGGACTATTCTGGAAGTTACTAGATGGCGTCGGGTGTCATTGTTTGTGTCTTTGAGAAATTACTAGAAGCCCTCTACATGTTGGAAGAATATTCTAAATAGTTCTGGCAGATTTGAGAGAGATCATTGCCAGATCTATAACATTACCCTCTCCTTAGTCCCTGTTCGTCCCGAACAGAGTCGTTCACTTCCGCAATGGCACCGTGGTACTTTGTTAGTCGGTCGAGATGTACCACTTTCATTTTTGTACGGGGTTTTTGATGTAATTGAATCCGATAGACTACATCGTTTAACCGGTTGATGATCTGGTAAGGGCCTTCCCAGTTGCGCTGTAGTTTCGGCGATCTGCCCTTCTGTCGTTTGGGATTGTATAGCCAAACTAAATCACCCTCTTGGAATCCTGATGAATTCGCCCGTTGATCATACCTCGTCTTCATGCGGTCGGTCGCCAAATCAATTTTATCTCTGACCAGGTTATAAATTGTGCTTAGTCGACATCGAAGATCCGAGACGTAGTCTTTGGCATTCGTTGGTTGGTCTGGTGGCACTCCAAACATTAATTCCGCAGGGACTCGAATATTCCTTCCGAAAATGACTCGGGACGGGGTTTCTCCTGTTGTTGAATGCACCGATGTTCTGTAGGCCATTAAAAATAGAGGGATGTGCTGATCCCAGTTCTGTTGCCTCTCGCTGACGAGTTTGGATAGGTTTGAGTTCAATGTCCTATTGAAACGTTCCACCATTCCATCGGACTGTGGATGTAATGGAGTTGTCCTGGTTTTGTTTATTCCCAGCATTTGGCACACGTGTTTGAATATTTGAGATTCAAATTTGCGCCCTTGATCGGAGTGTAGTTCACGTGGAGCTCCAAATCTGCTCACCCAGTTGGTAACAATTTGTTCGGCGACGGTTACTGCTTCTTGGTTTGGAATTACGTAGGCTTCAGGCCACTTGCTGAAATAATCAATGACCACTAGAATGTAGCGATTACCATTTTCTGATTCCGGAAATGGTCCAGCAATATCCACAGCAATTCTCTCAAATGGGACTCCCACGTTGTATTGTTGCATTTCTCCCCTGGATCTGCGATGTGGGCCCTGACTTGATGCACACGTAGTACATTTACGGCACCAATTTTCGACATCATCTCGGAGATGGATCCAATAGAACCTTTCTCGTATCTTTGCCAAGGTTCTATTTACACCCAAATGCCCACCGGAGGTACCTCCATGATATTCCTTCAAAACCTCCTCGACTTTACAATGCGGGACGATGGTTTGCATGTGATACGACTTTCCGTCAGCGTTTTCCCATTTCCGTTTTAATAATCCGCCGTCTAGGTGAAGGGAGTTCCATTGTGCCCAATAACACTTCAGGGTTTCGCTGAATTGTGAGATGTCTTTCCACTCAGGCCGTTTCATTTCGTCCTTCCATGCCATGATCGGTGAAATATCTGGATCTTTACGTTGGGCATCTTCCAGTTCTTGCTGTTTCCATCCATCCTTTGGTTCGGTCGTTATCCTCTGAATGGTTTCTCCGGCTTCTTTTCCTTCTACACGGTGACAATGCTTGCAGTTCGGTGGACAAGGACGACGTGAAAGCGCATCGGCATTACCGTGGATTCTTCCTCTTCGATTAACAATTTCAAAATCGTAGGGTTCGAGCCTTTCAATCCATCTGGCTACTTGGCCTTCGGGGTTCTTAAACTGAAGTAGCCATTTAAGCGATGCGTGATCCGTTCGAAGAAGGAACTTTTGACCATAGAGATATTTGTGAAAATGTTTCGTTGCTTCTACAATGGCTAATAGCTCTCGGCGAGTTACGCAATAGTTCCTTTCTGCTTTTGAGAGTACTCGGCTGTAGTATGATAGCACTCTCTCCTGCCCGTCGATCTCCTGTGATAGCACTGCTCCGATACCAACATTGCTGGCGTCAGTATCTATGATGAAACCGTAACCTGGTTTTGGGTACGCCAGAACTGGGGAGTCGCAGAGTTGGTCTTTTATTTTCTCAAATGCTTCCTGGCACTGTTGACTCCATGTAAATGACTTTCCTTTTTCCGTTAACTGATGCAGACATTTCGCCGTGTTGGCAAAGTCTTTTACGAATCGACGGTAATATGTCGCTAAGCCTAGGAAGCTGCGCAACTGGTGTTTATCACTCGGAGTAGGCCAGTTTTTCACCACCAGTATCTTCTCCGGATCCGTCTTTACGCCATCAGCTGAAACGATGTGACCTAAGTACTTGACTTCTGCACTAAATAAAGTGCACTTTTTCGGACTCAGTTTTAATTTTGCCACTCGTAGTCGCTGGAAGACTTCCTGCAGATTTTTTAGGTGTTCCTTGAATGTTCTGCCGATAACGATCACATCATCCAGGTAAACGAGACAAGTTTTCCAACTCAGGCCACGCAAAACGAATTCCATTAGTCTTTCAAACGTAGCTGGAGCATTGCACAAGCCAAATGGCATTACGATGAATTGCCACAGTCCACTGCCGACAGAGAATGCTGTTTTCTCTCTATCTTTTTCATCTATCTCCACTTGCCAGTAACCACTTTCCAGATCCAACGTCGAGAACCATTTAGCATCAGTCAGGGTGTCCATGATATCGTCGATTCTTGGTAGTGAATAGCTATCCTTTTTCGTAACATCATTCAGTCGCCTGTAGTCCACACAAAAACGGGTACTGCCGTCCTTCTTCTTTACCAGCACTACTGGCGATATCCACGGGCTCTTTGATTCTTCGATGATTCCCTGATGCTCCATAGTTTTGACCATTGAATTGACTTCTCCTTGTTTTGCTAATGGTACTCTTCTTGGAGGTTGACGTATCGGTGTAGCACTTCCGGTATCTATACGATGTTTCACTAAGTTTGTTCTGCCATAGTCGTCATCACCGGTGGAAAAGACGTCGCTAAATCCTTCGATTAGATCTACTGCTTGCTTGTGTTGTTCTCCTCTAAGGTTGCTTGACTGAAGAAGTGTTGATGTTACATTGTCCTTCCTTCTTGGCTTATTTTTAGTGGGTACGTCATGTGGTTCTGCCTTGTCGATACTCGTCACCGCCGATATTGGTTCACAGCTGCCAATTACATCTCCTTTCTTTACGCTGGTAGTGCTGTCCGCAACGTTCAGGACTCTTATTGGTACCATCATTTTCTCATTCCTTTTTACGAGCGTTTTTCCTAGTATCAGACTTCGTAATGCAGGTGTCGTTTCCGGTTCTATGAGGTAGAATCGGTGGTTCCCGGGATCACCATCGAGCTCTGCCCAAATAACATTCTCAGATGACTTTGGTATGTCCGCATCTTCGCATAATACAACTCGCAGCTTTGTTGTTTTGGAGGATGTTATTTCCATCGGGATTTCAATATTCCGCCACTTCATTATTCGTTGTCCTAAGTCCAGCTGGATACCGTGTGGTTTCAGAAAATCCATTCCAAGGATACACTCATCGGTAATATCAGCTACCACGAATACATGCGAGAAGGTCAAATCCCCAAGCTGTATGTCACGAGCTATTTCTCCATGGACCGTTGTAGTTTCTCCTGTAGCAGTGCGAAGTGCGTACTTCTTGGTGTTGTGAAGCCAAGTACGATCTACGAGGTCAGATCTTAGCACTGACCGTGTTGCGCCTGTGTCGACTGTTATGATGCAGTTTAATTTGCCGACTCGACCACTCATACATAAGTCGTTTTCACAACGATGTAGTCGAGAAACTGCGATGATGGTTCCGGGGGCGTCGATTCTACCAGCCAACTTCTGCCCCATGAAGTTGGCCTTTACTCGTTTCCCGGACTGTCATTAGGCAAAGCGTGCTCTCGTGACGGTTCGCCTCTTCCTCCTCTTTGTTTAGCAGCGCAGCCGGAACAGTAGTTGATCGCTTTTCTGGGTTTGCGGCAGTCGCGTCTTAAGTGTCCTGCCTGTCCACAATTCCAGCATCAGGGAGCACCAGATCCTTCGCTCCGCTTGGTGTACTCGGCTTTCTGGCACACACATTCTTCTACTATTTCTCGAACTCGATAGTTACTCCGCGAGCTTTGCTTGGCAGCTTCGAACGTCAGCCCATATACTAAGGCTTCGCCAATCGTTTTCTTACCTGCCAGTTTTAACGCCTGTTGCAGCTCTCTGTCCTGTACAGCATTGTTAAATGCGAAAACAGCTGTATCGTTGCGTTGCTCTGTTTGCGCATTGGGCAGCGATAATAGTGTGAGTCGTTCAATATCGCGTGCCAGCACTTGAAGTGTTTTACCGTTCTTTTGAGTTCGGTTGTAAAGTTGCCTTTTGTAGATCTCTCGAATGTGGTCACTGCCATAATGAAGATCCAATGTCTGGACTAACGTTGAAAAATCTTGTTGTTGCTCCTGCGGAATCGTTTGAAGAACTTCTGCTGGTGGACCTCTTAGCGCCAATATAAGAGCTGTTCCCCGTTCTAGATCATTCCAATGGTTGTTTCTTGCGGCGGCCTCAAATTGGGTCTTATAAATAGCCCACGGTGTTTGTCCACCATCGAAGATTGGAGCCTTGAGACCCTTGTGCGCAACATGTTCTGTCTTGATGACGCCAGTCGCCTTCACGTTATCGAAGTCTCTTTTTAGGCGTTCGACTTCTTCTGCAATTCCGGATGTCTTTTCCGTAATTTGTTCTTCGAAGATTCGAAGTTTCTTCTCAACGTTTTCTTCTATGGCCTTACCCATGTCTATTTTATCATTTTGCAGCTCCAATTTTTGGTTAAGGTCCTTTAAAGTCTGGTCTAATTTCTCTAGTTTCTGATTAATGTCCGTTGATTGTTGTTTAATGTCCGCAGATTGTTGTTTAATGTCTACTGATTGTTGTTCTAATTTCCGATTCATGTCCGTTGTCACAGCTGATTGTTGATCTAATTTGTTCATCATTTGCTGCATTAACTGTGTTAGAGCATCCGTTGCACCAGAACACTCATCTCCACGAGCTTCTTTGATTTGGAACTCGAAACTATCTGCATCCTCACCCTCAGCCTGGAGTGTCTCGATCATACGGCTGACAAGTTCAGACTTGCTCCCTGTCGTAGGTAACTCGCGTCTACTGAGCTCTTCCTTCAGCTCCGCTAATTTTAAGTCCTTTAAATAACGCGGCATTTTCACTACCGATTATTTTAAGTTTTTCCGCGATCCGAATTCACTTAAATTTTCTCCACTAATTAAAGTCACTGCTCACTAAAGCACTCGAGAATATTCGATTTCACAAAACTCTCACTGTCCGTTCGAGAATTTTAGTTCCGCGATTTTACTTCGCTAATTAAAGTCACTGTTCACTAGAGCACTCGAGAATATTCGATTTCACAAAATTCTCACTGTCCGTTCGAGAATTTTAGTTTCACTTTTCCGCTCTCACAAAATTATCCGTTCCGAGAATTTTTAATTTCACTCGCGATTTTTAACCCGAATTTATCCTTGAAATCCCACTCTTCTGACACCAATTGTTGCGAGCTAGGGGTTCGCCAGATTCCAAAGAAAACTCAATTCGTTTTAAAATATAAGGATAATTTATTTATTGCACTTTATACACAATTTCCCGATCACTTCACTAAATTCGCTCTAAAAACTTAATTCGTACAACCCAGGAACACTGCCGATCTATCACTTTCGCTTACTTACACCGATAGGTGTTTTCCATGAAACTGTCACTGAGTAACTGGATTCCTTGTCGTGAGCTCTGGCTATTTATAATGGATTTATCCGAGTCTCGAACCTTCTCTGGTGTATGTTTTTCTGCTGGGTCTGGACTATTCTGGAAGTTACTAGATGGCGTCGGGTGTCATTGTTTGTGTCTTTGAGAAATTACTAGAAGCCCTCTACATGTTGGAAGAATATTCTAAATAGTTCTGGCAGATTTGAGAGAGATCATTGCCAGATCTATAACAATACTAATAACGTATAGTACGGATATTCACAATTATAATACAAGAAATGCTAGTGCGATAAGAAACAGAAACTGTAGGATAAATAGAATAAGAAAGGATCCTATTTCTGAATCAATACTCTACTACAACTCCTTGCCAAACGAAATTCGATAAGCGAAGGATATCAGATGCTTCAAGATTGCAGCAAAAAAATACATAAAAAATACATAGAACTACTAAACAAACAAATATCAGCTATTAAAACCCGTTAATGGTCTAAAAAAGAAACCACGATCCGTTTCCCTTATACCAGCACGCGGCTGTCTGGGGAACAATCACTATTATCGCTATTTTTTTTATTTGATTTTTTTATTGTTTAATTTTTATTTTTTTTATTTATTTCATTAACTATTTATTATTTTATTAATTATTCTTTGTTTATTATTATTATTTATTTATTTAATTTCAATTAATACTCTATTTTTATTTTTTTTTGTAAGATTTTTACCTTATTCAGTACTCTCTCATTCCGGATCGGCGTACTTTCATCGACTCATCTGAACCAAGGAGGATATATACTAAGGAGTGACTATGAGCATGCTTTTCCGTGTATGAGCATAGGAATGAAAGTATTTCCCTCCCTTACTAGCGAAATGCTCGAAATTTTTCGAAAAAATCGTTGCGCTATCTTTGTCTGGCACACTTATAAGTATTGCAACTAACTCTTTCCCACGTTAGACAATTGTCAAATTTTCGAAATTATTATTTCGCTATCCTTGCTTGGCATACTTAAACCCAATTCAACTATCTCTGTCCCGCGTTATATTGTCCGTTGCTAAAGTGCTTAGCTTAAACACGAACCAAAAACTATTAAAAATTGAAAAAATAAAGATTTCTGAAATAAAACAGCAAACTTCATTGTACTGAAAATTACTTTATTGCTGACTGAATATTAGCAACCACGAGATAATACGAGTTATGATATTTTTTTTTGTAAAAGTTTGAAGCCAAGTTAAGCTTCGACGCAATTTTCGAAAATTCCCGAATCAAAAAGTATTCCCACATGAGACAGCCTATCAGATACTCCTCTTTATATATCCTCCTTGATCTGAACCTAAATAGTACTAATACCTGGCTTAGGTAAAATCTGGCGCAATGCCAAGTTTGTATGAACTCTTTATTATAAATTATTATAAATTATTATGAATTATGAATTTATAATTTGTTAGTGCTTATTATCGTATTGTTTTTTGAATAACAGTTTCTCGTAACGAAGCCTTTTCAAAATGCTGTCAAGGTGCTGCTTAAACAATTTTTTCGAATATTAATGCTGCTTCCGAATTTTTCCGGTTTGTTTTATCTCCATAAACATTTTTGATTTCATTACTGACATTAAAATATCGCCTCTTATTTTAAGTTGTTTTGCTGATCAAATCGCTTTAGTTAAGGAAAAAAACGAGACAAAAAGTTTAAAAGTTTTTCACTCAGTTTCGAATTTTCGAACTTCAATTGTAGTCTGGTAATACGAAAATATTATCCCGCGCTGTCAAAAATACTACAAACTGTCGGGGCAGCTGAGTTCTCTAACAGCAAATGTACGCATAGTTTTCTTATCATTCGACCTGAAGAAAATTCCATAAAAAGTGCTTGTGTTATCATTCATCTTGGTATTTGTTTTTATTTTACAAACGTAAGTGCTCGAGAGACGAGAGTTAGCGCGATATGAAGTGGTTGTTCACTTATCAAGTTTGAAATCGCGCCAAGATCACTCTTGAGATCTTTGTTGGTAATTTTCGTTCTACCCATTTGGTTATCGCGTCGGAATGAGAAGCGGCCGAGGGCGCCGGAAGGTCTTGCAGTCATCGAGTGTCGACAGTACATCATTGGAGACGGTGGTGAACGATGAACGCTTAACGCGGTCAAGAATTGCTCGCTCCTGTATTCTAACGGATTCGACTAATGTGAGCGGCCCGAACGAAACGGAAACAAATCGCTCGTCGTACCAACCATATAATTCGGGCCAAATGAAACGACGACGAGTGAGTTATTCGGAACAAGGAAAAACGAGCGGGGACGACGAAAGTCGGAATCGCTCGTTCAGCTCTAGTGTGAAACGAAAGGAACCAACGGCTGGTCCGAGCACGGCGAACGATGATGTTGAGGTCAAGGAAATCGTGCAGCAGCTCGGCAAGATCAGGACAGTGCTGGGCATGGCCTATGTCGATGTTGCGGATCGATTGAAATTAGACACGGTGCCGTATTGCGTACAGGACCGATGGTACTGCAAGAATCACCATCACCGGAAGTGCCCGCGGCCAAGGTTCATAGAGCGAGTGCAAAGCGACATTGTCGGAACGTTTTCGAAGCAGAATCGGCGCCTGCACTACTTAAAATCCGTTCAGCTCATGTGCATGCGAATGGAGTTTCCCGGCGAGGATGTCCTGGCGAAAATTCTCGAAATGATTTTGGTAGGTGGCTATGAAGAGCTTTTTTTTATTATTTAATCTCATTTTTGAATTTAATTCACATTTTTGTCTAAAATGTAATTTTGAATTTATGGGCCTTCTCCGGCGTTGACACTCGTAGGATTTTGTAGAGCGGGCACGTGAGTGCTAAGCAACAACTTACAAAAATGTGGGCGCCAGTATGGTATTCATTTTTAATGGTGCTATCGCAAAAATCGAGCCATAGCTCCTATAGGACCTGCCACTGCTACAATGGCACTACAGTCCAAATCGGGTCTTGGCCTTCTAACCTTTAGGTTCTTTAACATTAGCATTACTTTTTTATTGTGGAAGGGTTGTTAGCCCTTGCACAACCCTCTATATACGAATTTTTCATTTTCGTAGATTAAGGCAGTTAAGGTTATCCAAGCAGGCAGTGTGCTGGAATTATACGTCGACCGATTGATTTTATGACCTTCGCATTGTAGACTAACGTGCTGCCCACTAGGCCACACCCTAGCTGTCCTACAGGACCTGTGATCTTCCAATTCAATTTTCTGTTAAGATCCCCTATACGAACATAGGTTAGAAATAGTTTTTCTCCACAAGATATAATCCTGAGCATCGGCCTTTAGTTGTCACCGGAATATGTTTGTCCGTCTAGTCTCCTTGTCAATTGCTAGTTTCTCTGTGCTACATTTTCGACTAACCCGAAGACTTTCTTGATGTCTATATAATTCAAAGCTTGTTTGAAGATGTTTCCTCAAAAAGTGTAACTCCAGTTGTACTCCAAAGTGTCGTTGATGATGACATCTGGTCAGGATATCAATAAAATGTGTCAGAAGAATAGATCAAATGAACGATTTTGATTGGTTCGCTCAAGGTTATATATACGTTCCAAAAATTTAAACAGCTGATTAGTAAGGCATATTTTATACGTAGATTGTTCGCATGTGTGCGTGAAGATTGTACGCACACTGGTAAGCTCATTTCGAGAAGGAGTCTCTACTTTGTAAACTGTTTTACGTATAATTAAACTGTGAGAAGAATATTACTTTTACATCTACAGTGTTGAGTCTGAGATTTATAAAATAACACAAAACCGTTTTGTTTTTTTTTTAGTTCACATAGATATGCTAGCACTTGCCCTTCAACCTCACGCACCTCAGTTCATTTTGAAACATCAATCGAAATGGCTGTCTCTTCACCATCATCCCTTTGACCGCGATGTGCTTTATGGCACTCCACATTTCAGCTCCAGTAGCAGAATCAATAGACCTATGTATTGATTCTGGTACTGCAGCACCTGCAAGGAACCTTCAAATCCCAGTTATGGCAGCGATGACATTATTGCTAATAGTGATTTCTATTCGGCAAAAAAATGTGACCCGTTTTTGCCCTTAACATTTTTTCTAGCAGTTCCTATGTTCTATTGTAAAAAAAAATTCTGCCCTGCTAGAAAAATGGTTTGCGCACTAGGTAAAACTTGACCTGAAAATGCACATTTCTTGCCCCGAATTTTTCGGCGGTGCAACTCAATTGACCTGTAATGTACAGCAACATGAAAAAAATAAATCCTTTGACAACATCGGCAACAAATTCTTACATATAGATCTTCCTTAAAAGGACTTAATACTTTTCATGAAGCATGCAATATGAGTGCATACGTAACTTTTCTTAATTTTTCCAAAATCTTCACAGGATCGTTTAGAGCGAACAAGACAAATTAAACCGGTTTGTTTTGACAGTTTCGAAAGGCAATTAGATGTTCAGTATGCTTCAGCCAACATGATAAAAAAATGCAAAAAACTTGCACTTAAAGTTTTCTATTGTAAATTGACCTGACCGACGGAACTGAGAAAAATGAGTGCAAAACTGCAATAATTTTGCATTTTAAAGGGCAAAAACGGGTCACATTTTTTCGCCGAATAGAAATCACTATAAGATCTCGCAACTAGAAAAAAAAATTTATTACACGTATGGATTTACAAAAAATGATGACAAACAATTCAACGACCGTGGTGTGTTGAATTCTGCTCCAGAAAAATTGATGACTTCACCAATTTGTAATATCGGATAAAACTATTGCGAATATAAATTGAAAACCAAAATTCTAGCCTTTATTGTGTAAAACTGGTTAAAAATCTATTATTTAAAAAAATGCCCATTGCTAGCCACAACCTTTCTCTCATCTTTTTGACAGTATACGAATGCGCCGCGTCTAAAAAAAACTACTCCTCTTTTGAGCCGATCCATGAATCGACCCGATTTTTGGCATCTTCGTAAGAATGGAAGTGCTGCTCAGTCAGGCCATGCGTTATCGAACGGAATTGGTGGTAGTCGGAAGGGGCGATGTCTGGCGAATACGGCGGGTGGAGTAGGACGTCGCATTTTAGAGTTTTCAGGCAGATTTTCACGTGAGCAACATGTGGTCGAGCGTTGTCGTGCAGCAAAATCACTTTGTCGTAGCTCTCCTCGTATTGCAGTCGTTTCTCTTTCAATGTTCGACTCAAACGCATTAGTTGTTTTTTTTTTGTAGCGATCTCCCGTGATGGTTTCACCCGGTTGCAGTAGCTCATAATACACCGCGCCGAGGTGGTCCCACTAAATACACAGAATGATTTTCGAGCCATGGATGTTGGGCTTGGCCGTCGATGTTGATGCATGGCAGCGGTCTTGCCACGATTTTTGTCGCTTTGGATTATCGTAATGGTTCCACTTTTCATCGCCAGTGACGATGCGATGCAGAAACCCGTTCTTTTTTGCCGTTTGATCAGCTGTTTGCATGTGAAAAAACGCTTTTCGGCGTTTCTTGGCTTCAACTCGTATGACACCTTGCTTTTACATAATTCCCAAGCTTTTCAAACAATGTGAAATGTCTTGTTGAGTCGCAAATTTTGGGGAGTGTCAGGTAGAAGAGGGAGGCGGGGGAGGGAAAGAGTCAAAAACTACACTTGCTAATATCTCCACCACGAATGAAGGTAGGAAGCTGAAAATCAACATACATAGAGAAGGTTATGGGATAAAATTTAAAAAAAATCTTATTTTTTTATCCATTGGCGCCCGAAAAGGGGGGGGGGGGGGTAAAAACGAATTGTCTGCCGAATTTTTTTTTCAAATGAAATGGGAAATGGGGAGCATTTCAAAAATGGTGCAGTTTTTAAAATTTGAACCTTAACATCTTAAAACTGATTACAGATATCAAATCAAAAATTCGTCAGATTATAGAACTACATAGATTTTAATTTTGGTAAAAATTTTACGTTGGTAGGGGGAGGGGTCAAAGGGAAGGAGGTGCAAAAATGTCGAAAATGTTGAGTGATTTTCTTAGGGCTCTGGTGAAAGATCAATCAATCGAATTCCTGTTAAGACCCTCTATAGGGGCATAGTACAGAAACAACTCTTTTCCACAAGGTACGATCCTGAGCATCGGTCTTAAGCTGTTGCCAGGACTTGTCTATTCCTCTGGTCTCCTGCTCAACTGCTCGCTTCCATGTGTTACATGGTCGACCAACCCGACGTCTACCTTGAGAATTATAATCCAGAGCCTGTTTGGCGATGTTTCGCTCTGGTTTCTTCAAAGTATGACCGAACCACTGCCACTTCCGCCTTTTAATCTCAATACCTATTTTAGTTTGTCCAGTTGTACTCCAAAGTTCGTCGTTGGAGATCACTTCTGGCCAGAGTATTACTAAAATGCGTCGGAGGTATTGGTTCACGAAAGTCTGTAGTTTCTTGGTAAGTCAAACGGTCACTTTTCACCTGGTACAACCATATAATAACACGGATTTTACGCATGCGTCAGAAACTCGCAGCTTCATGCGAAGGGAGATCTCTTTTAACCTCCAGAAAGGGGGAAGGATACTGAAGGCCTGACGAACTTTATTTAGACGAGCCTCAATCTCCTTTTCGGCTCCGCCGTCCATGCTGACAATGCTTCCGAGATAGAAAAAATCTTGCACCTCTTCCAAATCCTGTCCATTAACAACAATCGGTGTGCTTGCGTTCGAACTCATGTGCATGTACTTGGTTTTACGGACATTTATTTTCAGTTCCGCATCTTTGCATTTAGAATGTAATGAGCGAACATTTGACTCTAAGTCCGAACGGTTTTGTGCAAGCAAACACACGTCATCAGCATAATTCAAGGTGACTTAAGATGTTAAATAGTCTGCATTGAAGATCTTTATCCCACCTTCCAGAGCAGCTTTCGATATGACATGTATTACCACCAGAAACAGGGCTGGTGATAATATGCAGCCTTGTCTGACACCCGTTCGCACAGGGAAGCTCTCGGACAGTTCTCCTCTATGCAAGACGCGACATCTTTCATCTTCGTAGGATTCTTTAATCATAGCTATGACCTTATCTGGAATACCTCTCCTAACATTGTCAGCATGGACGGCGGAACCGAAAAGGATGTCGAGGTTCGTCTAAATAATGATTGTCAGGTCTTCGGTATCCTTTCCCCTTTCTGGAGGTTAAGAGAGATCTCTCTTCGCATTTGACGCATGCGTCAAATCCGTGTTGTTATATGGTTGTACTACGTGGAAAGCGACCGTTCGACTTACCAAGAAATTGTAAACTTTCGTGAAGCAATGCTCCGACGCATTTTAGGAATATTCTGGCCAGAAGTGATCTCCAACGACGAACTTTGGAGTGCAACTGGACAAACTAAAATGTGCATTGAGTTTCAAAGGCGGAAGTGGCAGTGGATTGGTCACACTTTGAGGAAATCAGAGCGAAACATCGCCAAACAGGCTCTGGATTATAATCCTCAAGGAAGACGTCGGGTTGGTCGACCATGTAGTACATGGAAGCGAACAGTTGAGCAGGAGGCCAGAGGAATAAACAAGGCCGATTCTCAAGATTGCGTCTTGTAACAGAGAGTTGTTTCTCCTCTATGCCCCTGTAGGGGGTCGTAACAGGAATTTGATTGATTTGATTGATTAACCTTAAAAGAGACACAAAATAAAACTGCATCACGAAATTTACGCTTCCCTTACCTTCTCTACCCCCTCCCGTACAAATGTTTGGTTTCGTGAATTTAAGATACACCGAATTTTATGAAAATTCTAAACAACTTCGTCTATGAAACTGACATTCTATACGAAAGAATATTGGACGTGATTCAATCAAGCAATTAAAAAATTAATTATTATTATACACCCCTCCCCTCATAAAAACTCAAACCTGCATAAATAAACGAATGAAATATTGATTATATGTACTGAAGCTAGTGATCGTATCCGCAAATAAGTGTTAAATTGACAACAGCCCTGCCCAGGAACCCCCTTTCACTTAGTCTTCCCTAACCACTCTAACTAATATGCAGGTTAGAGACTTTTCACGCATCCTCAACTTGTCCGTAGATTAATAAAGTTTCGCCCGACTTGTAATTTTTCAATAATTCTTTTTCTCTATTTTAATTTCAGATATCAAAAGAGACTGATGACGATCATTATTCATCCGATTATATTCTTCAATATTGCGTCATTGTTGCTGAAACGATCGTAATGAAATTTCCGCCATGCTGGCCCGATATTAACGGAGCCTATCAAAAAGTCCTGATGGGCAACGTCGATGTTAAGAAATATTTTCCAAAGGCCATCGATACCGAACCCGCACAGTTTCTTGTTTTTGTTTTGAACATTCTTTCGGAAACGATAAGTTCGAAAGATGTTGTACGGAAATTGCAATCGGATGATAGCGATTCGGATAACGAACCGTTCGCCTATAACAATTGGCTACAGAAAAATACGGCCGAAGAGAGCTTTACGCAGCACTCACGAGATGAAAAACTTGATCGAATCTTTTTGGTTTTACATATCATAATGAAAATACTTGAACACGATTTTAGTATTTGGATGTTACGATATCCATCTAAACCGGATAAAGCCATGTACTCGGATTCTGCGCCGCTAATTGCTCGAATTTTTTTCGATAAAACTTACTGGCAAATTACCAGTCCTGTAAAGAATTTTCTTGAGATTTTCGTGATTTGTGTTTGTATACCGTTTCCGCAAGAAAAAGTGAAAATCTTATCGGTAAGCTTGAATTGAATTAAGTGAAAAATGTTATGATAACTAATCGATTTTTTTCTTTAACAGCGCTTGATTTCACTATTATCAGTCGCTATCAATCTTTATCAAAAGCAACATGTCGACGAAATTCGATATCCCTTCATTGATACCAAAGCACAGAGCTTTGCGAAAGAGATTTTCAAAACGATCGATAGTACGTACGATTAGGCTAAGAAATACGAAAAATTAACACCTTTCTTCATTTGTCTTTCGCAGATAAATTCGGTCGTGATGTATCGCAATTTTTGACTGTGATCAAAGCTATAAAAATTCCGTTTATCAAATATTTAGTAATCGATCAGCTTCTCTACAAAATGAATCCGGATCCTGGAAATATGTCCGTAAAAAAGATCTATGAAAATTTTAATAAGAAACGATGGGAGGAATGCGAAGAGGGTACACGATCGTTAGATGACTACGCCCATTGTAATTCAACGTCGGATCGATATCCGATGTCGCCGAGTAAATTCCAGAAACGTCCGAAACAGACTGTAATCTATCGCGTCGAATATTTAGATATCCTCTTAGATGCTCTACGATCGTATTGTGATACCTATCGAATACTAAGTATTATTAAGTATGTTTTTGCAAATCAGACATTTGAAACGAGCCAGACGTCAGAACCGCGTCCGAGTTCAGAAACACCGCTCAATTTAAAGCGAATGGAAGCAGATATTGGCAATTTAGAAAAGAAATTGAATCGAAAACGATCTATAATAAGACATAAAGTCGAAGATTTACCGTACTCTCATATACTCGTTGATAGCGAAACGATGAATATGTATCGTGAAAATGTCAAGTACATGGGACTTTTGTTGAAATTGTTAAAGACAAAGCGTAATCCGATTTTTAACAATATAACGAATTTTTTAGATAGCGTTCTTAATGTTGACTAATTTATTGATTTGAATGCTAAATGTCTGTGAAAAGTCGAATAAAATTTAATTTTGTACATTTTTTTAAGATTAGAAGCTGTTTGCTTAATTCATTTTTTTTATTATATTTTATTAAAGAGAATTTCTAGTATTTAAGAAGAAGACGCTCACTTATTTAACACAACACCGATAGCTATGCTACATCTTAATCTCCAAGAACATCAACCGTTTGGATATCTCTAGGGACCACGAATGCCCAGCGCTTTAACTGAGTTGTTTAGCCACTACGCAGTGGCTCAACTGCGACTGAATTACTTTCTCATCCTGGTCAGATTGTTATAGCTAAATCCTTTGACAGAATTTGGTACAAATGTCTCTTAACCAAGCTTAAGGCTTTCAGCTAATCTAGTAGCGCTGATTGTCCGATAACGATGAGATCTAGGGATTAGCCTCAAATAAGGGCGTTCTGTAGTTGTACACTACAGAATGGCGGAGTCTTAGAGAGACGATCATTGCCGAACCATATTTGAACCAACTGATTACACTTACTGTTGAAAGATCTTCTAGTCAACATTCAAATAATTCATTGTATAAAGAGCGATTGAAAGAGGCAACTAAAGAAGATTCAATCACCGTGTGAAAATAACGGGCTTATCGAATAAGGTATAGACGGTCATTAAATGAGAAAATTTAAAATCTAAATGACCTCAGATTAAGAAAAATAATAATACAAAAGTACAAGGCCGCTCACATTGCTCATTAACACGAAAATTGGACAAGGGATGTCGAAGTTCGTTACTTGTGGTTCCAGATCCAAGGCCTGTGACGTCGAGTAAAGTTGCTTACAATTCGGGTATCGGGGCCAGTGACGTACTGAATCATCAGTACGTACTCGAAGAGGGGCTAAACTGCGGCTGGTGCTACCAGTCAATAACCGTTTTTTTTTCATAGATGATTGCGCAATTCTTGTAGAGGCAGAGTCGACATCGGTCGAGAATACAGTTTAAATGTACACACACAGTTTACAAACTGAAAAGAACCACTCGAAATAATCACACCAATATGCGCACAATCTACACGCACACATGCGAACAATATACGTGAAAAATATGTCTCAGTCATTAGCTGTTTAAATTTTTGGGAGATATAAACATGGAGCGAGCCAATTAAAATCGTTCATTTTTTATGCGAAAAATGTTTGAGTCTTTTGGCAAGCCAGAAAGCTTGTGGACTCTGTGAAATATTTTGATTCTGGTCGAAGGTGAGTCGTGGATCGGAATTGAGAATATTTTCGATCTCGCTATTAAAAGGTAAAATTTTTGAGTTCGATGGGAAATAATTTAATGGATTGTGATTATAAAATTAAAATTCAGTAAAAATTGCTCAAGAGTTTGGAGTTTGGCTCATCGCATCGTCGTCGGGTGCGGATGTGTCTCTTTTTCACTCCGGATTTCGGTCGCGCCGTCATCAATCTGTTTATGTTCTCGTGATCGGAAGTGCTTTTTCTCTTAGATTTTGGATTCCGGTCGTGTCCAAATTGTTTCTTTGTAGATGATTTCGGAGTTTGCGAGTTGTGTTGTGGAGTTGTTCCTCTGATTTATAATATATAATAATAATTTTTATTTATTCAGTTTATTTAGTTATTTGTTTTTGCGGTTGAAATGTGAAACAAAGCTGATCAAAGCCGCGACCAGTGCGAAAAACACAAAACGTAAAATTTTGGACGTGTTTTGGTCTGCACTGGGGTTTCCGCCTTGGCAAAGTGGAGTTCCTTCCGTCAGATTCTGTTACATATACCTAGTCTAGCCATAAATATTGTTACAAGGTTTGGCAACCCTGCAGAAAGGAACCGTTATATTGCATTTCTTAAAAATTGAGCTAATCGCTATAGTACGCTTGTGCTTGATGCATTTGTCATCATTTGAGTTTAATTTTTAGTGTAGTGAACATGGATTGGGGTGACAAAGAAAATAGAATTGCTGTGATTGCACTTCATAAAGTAGGAATGCAACCAAGTGATATTTTTAAGACTCTGCATACCCTTGGTAAGCCGAATGTTTGTATATCGGGCTATTGAAAGATTTAATGATACGTCTGGAGTAAGTGACCGTGAAAGAAGTGGCCGTCCGCGAACTACTCGAACACCTCAAGCGGTTAAAGCCGTGCGCGAGAGAATTCGCCGTAATCCTCTTCGGAAACAATTTTATCGCGTGAGATGGAAATACCCCAAAGAACAATTTCACGTATCATCAAAAGTGACTTGGGGTTGGGTGCTTATCGTAGATCTACCGGGCATTTACTAACAGATTCGTTAAAAAAAATAGAGTGGAAAAATCAAAACGATTACTTTGCCGATACGCAAACCAAGAACACCGTAAAATTTTGTTTACGGACGAAAAAATTTTTACTGTCGAAGAAACATTTAATAAACAAAACGATAGGGTTTATGCTCGCAGTGCCAGAGAAGCTTCTCAAGTTGCCCAAAAGGTTCAAAGAGGTCATCATCCAGCCTCAGTAATGGTTTGGTGGGGTGTTAGCTACAACGGGGTGACAAAGTTGCATTTTTGTGAGAAGGGCGTCAAAACGTCTGCCAAAATTTATCAAGAAAGTGTAGTGAAACCTCTCAACACGTCATTATTCAAAAATCAGCCTTGGAGTTTCCAGCAAGATTCTGCACCAGGTCATAAGGCGAAGTCAACCCAAAAATGGCTTGAAGAAAATGTTACAGATTTTATTAAAGCTGAAGATTGGCCTTCCTCTAGCCCAGACCTGAATCCGCTGGATTACGAATTATGGTCTGTCTTAGAGCAAAAGACGTGCTCTAAAAGACATCCTCATATCGAATCCTTAAAGAAGTCTCTTATACATGCAGTCGCCAACTTTCCGATTGAAGTCGTGCGTGCTTCCATAGATAAGTGGCCAGCTCGATTAAAGGCTTGTGTAAAGGCAAAAGGCAATCACTTCGAATAACTTGTTGCAATTTCCGTTGTTAACAATGCATTTAATAAATAAACAATGATTTCTTAACATATAACACCTCTTTTATTGAACAGTGCTTCAAAAAGTTTGTAACAGTATTTATGGCTAGACTAGGTATTTCCACTGCCCTTATCTTTAGCGTTTGCTTATTTTTGGCTTGTTCCCTCCAACCTCTCCTCTCAGAGTTCAATAGTACCCTCATAAACAATACTTCAGGATAGTTTCAAGGCCTTAGAAGTATAGTACCATAGATTTTTTGATGAACTGAGTGTGAAGCATAATAAGCGGTTTAGCAGGTATAATGATCACTGCGGTGCATTCATTCTAAAATTAATTTTATGACCTCGGAACTATAATACCAACAACAGCGAAGCGACCTAAACTAGCCGCTAATATGTCCGTAAATGGCGTACAGATTTCAGCTTCTGCAGTTATTGTTACTAGGTGTAAAATTTAACAATCGCCTTGATTGGAGCCAACACATCTACGAAGTAGGTCTTGAAGCTTCGAAACGTCTAGCTATTCCGCGGAAGTGTAAGAAATACTTTTCTGCTTCCGAACTAGCTACCAATTATAAGGCTCCTATCCGACCACGTCTTGAGTACAACTCGTATGTTTGAGCTGGGGCCCCCAAAATCACATCTGGCTCTACTTAACCGTATTCAGAAACATGCATTCCGATTAATTGGAGATAAGGCTATATCGGTCTCAATTGACTCCCTCGAGCATCGTCGAAATATCGGATTACTCTGCATTTACCATAGATACATTATGCACCATTCGTATTCGTACAGGGCAGTTTTTTTCTAGAAAACATGAAATTTTATAAATATTTCACAATTTAAGCAAAAATTTACCGTACTGTTCTCTTTAAGCATTCCTAGCGTTGCATTTTATGAAGAAAAAAATGCTAGGGAAGTGCGTGAAAGACAAACAAGCAAAAATATTCCTTTCCTTTGTTTACACATGCGTCATTCGTATTCGTACACCCTTAGGAGGTAGACCTAATTGCCCGATTCAAAGCATTACTTAAGATTTGTTTTACTTGTTGCACATAAGAGTAAGTAATATTCTACAATTTATATGAAAAAAATATTGTAGATTTCAATTTTAGCTATTATTTTATAAATGGCAAGGAAAGGCAACAAAATGAGTTTGGACGTCCGAAAATTAGTTAAGGATTTGCACAATAAAGGCAAATCGTTAAAAGAGATTAGTGATATTGTTGGTAGGCTACGATCTACAGTGCAATACATCATTAGGAGACATCGCAGAAGTGGTTGCTTAGAAAATACTAATCGAAGCTAGTTAAGCGAACGTGATAAACGGTTTATTATAGCTTTAATTCATCGAAATCAAAAGGAAAGTGCTCCTAAAATCGCGAATAGCCTTCAACATCACTTGAAGAAATCAGTTTCGGCAAGTACAATTCGTCGAATCATTAACAACTATGGTTACATTAACTGTGTTGCAAGAAAAAAAATATATACCAATAAAGTGAATCGAATGAAACGACTAAAATTCGCGAAACAATAAGCAGACCAGGACCATGACTATTGGAAACGTGTAATTTTCACCGATGAGAGCAAATTTAATGTTGTAATGTGGGACGGAGTCACGAAGATCTGGCGAAAACGGAGTTCAAGTTTGATGGTGAGAAATATTGTGCCCACGGTAAAACACGGTGGAGGATCGGTGATGGTGGGGGGGTGTTTTTCAGCTGCTGGAACTGGAAAATTACACTTTATTGATGACATCATGAATGCTGATAAATATATTAGTATTATAAAAACAAATTTACATTTTAGCGCTGAACAGTTAGGAATAAGGAATAACTTCGTTTTCTACCAAGACAATGGTCCGAAGCACACGGCTATAAATTCCAGACTCTGGCTACTATATAACTGCCCAAAAGTTTTTATTTATTTATTTCATTCTACAGTTAAAAAAAAAACTCCAACAGACTACTAACAATTATACAACATTACAAACTATGCGTAAAATAAGAAAACAAAAAATAAAGTTACTATTAACATAAAAAAAGAAAAAAAAAGAAAAGATAAAAACTATGTGATACTACAAATCGATTGTGTAAGATAATCGTAATAGTTTACATCTGAAAGCAACTCTATCAGAAGTCAATTCCACAAGATGATAAACTTTATTGTAACAAGTACAACAATATGTAATTGGTTCATATTGGCATACATCCTTCACGAACATAACACTAATAATAAACCGTCTAGATTCTAGAGTTTGGAGACCAAGAAGAAGACACCTTGAATTATAAGAAGGCATTTCATTTTGTCAGTGAAACCTACGAACCGCAAAGCGAGTAAATGATTTCTGCACGGCCTCTATGCGCGCTCGGTGAAGTCAGGTATGAGGATTCCATACAACAACTGCATACTCGAGATGAGAGCGAACTAGCGACATATACAATGTCTTCAATGTGAAAGGATCATGAAAATCAGTGGAATTCTTTTTAATAAAGCCTAACATTTTGAATGATTTAGAACATATATGGTTAATGTGAGGAGAAGGATCGAATTTGTGATCAAACATAACTCCAAGATCACAAATGACATCCGGAGTGTCAATTATTACTCCATCAATATTATATGCGAAAGAGAATGGTGTGAGAAGGCGGTGAAAAGAATATTTTTTACATTTAGAAGGATTTAAATCAAGATTATTATTTCTACACCATAAAACCAATGCATCAATTTCCGCTTGAAGAAGTAAGCAGTCAGAAAGACGTGAAATTGAGGCATAAATTTTCAAATCGTCAGCAAACATCAAGAATGACGCATGAGAGAATACTTGATCGATATTATTTATAAATATAAGGAATAGAAGAGGTCCTAAATGACTTCCTTGGGGCACTCCCGACCTCGACTTTATAATTCTAGACTTGAATGAGTCAATTAATACTTGCTGCTTACGATCGCTCAAATACGAACACAACTATTTAAGAAGTGATGAATGAATTCCGAAAGCACTAAGTTTTTCCACTAAAAGATCAATATCAACACGATCAAATGCTTTCGTAAAGTCAGTATAAATGACATCGACCTGAGCACCCTGTTCAATCGCATTAAGTGCAAAGTTCTTAAAAATTACTAGATTTGTAGTAGTAGATTTTTCCGACATGAAACCATGTTGCTCATCGCATATACCATTATTAATGGCTGATAATAAAGTGTGTTGCACCAAACTTTCAAAAAATTTAGGTAAGGGAAGTAATTTCGCAATGTCCCTGTATTTCGTGACTTGATCACGACGACCAGATTTCAATAGAGGCTTAATAAATGAAAATTTCCAAGTACCTAGAAATAGTTTTAATGAAAGATTAGAAATTATTGTAAGATCAGAAGATAAAGTAGATCTACACATCTTCAACATTAAATTACAAAATAAATCAGGCCCATAGAATGTGTCATCATTCAACTTACCTAAATTAAGTTCAATTTCATCACAATCAAACTGAATAAGCCCCAAATCGGCATTAAAATAAGCATTACCAAAATTAAGCGAGCGAGAGTAACGAGCTCGTTTATATACCGACTCAAAATAATCAGCGAATAGATCACAACTTTCGTGCAAATTGTGAGAGGTCACACCATTATATTCCAAACATCTAGGTATCGCAGAACTAGAACGCCTCAATTTAATGAAACTCCAAAAAGCTTTAGAATCATTCTTGATATTATTCTCAACCGACAAAATATAATTTCGAAACAAAAATTGATGAAAATAGCGATACTCTTTATGAAGTAGTTTATAGTTACACCGATTATATTCACTAGGAAATAACTTATAAGCTTTATATGCCTTATTTTTGATATTTTTCAGTCTCAGTAGCCCTCTATTAAACCATGGAGGATGATTAGATGGTGAAAAATGGGTGTGAGGAATAAAACTATTAATTCCCACTTGAACCAAATCTAGCGACTTTGCATAACAATAATCAAGATCTGAAGAGTTGCTTTCAAATTCTGAGTTCCAATCGATTTGCGCCAAATAGTTATTAAACGTGACATAATCACCCTTACGAAAATCATACTTAGAATTGACAACATTAATGTGATCAAACTTATAGAAACTAATATTAAGAATAAATAGTAAATGATATAGGTCAATTAGCGATAAAGGATAAATTACCTTTTCACTATTGCAAATTAATTCTGGACTTATAAATGCTAAATCTAGAGTTCTACCTTTATAATTTTTAAAGTGATTGACCTGATTCAAATTAAACCTAAAGGCAGTGTCAATTACTAGGCTTTCAGATCGTGATGCAAGATCAACCGGAAGAAGATAATCAGCGTCGTGCGAAAAAGTTCAGTTGACATCCGGAAGATTAAAATCACCAATAAGACATAAATATTCGTTCTGCGATGCATCGGAGAATAACGAGTTAATGTTTATGGCATGCTTTTCGTAAAGATCCGTTGGGCTATTAGGCGGAATGTAGCTAGCGCAGAGTCGCAGTTTGCCCAGTCCTGGTATGAGAACGTAAACTGCAATCTGATCCATTTCAGCACAGTTGACTCTTAAAGATAACAATCCAGGTTTAAGTTTACAATTCACTGCAACTAGTACTCCACCTCCACGAAAATGTCCTGTTGCTATGGGGCACTGATCCTTTCTAAAGACATTGAAATATTCAGAAGTAAGATGCTACGAAGTAAGCCACGTCTCAGTGAGCACGATGATATCATACTCATTTTCCATAACCTTTAAATATATTTCACGTGACTTCAAACAGATGCTCCGGCTATTCTGGTAATATATTGATAAAAAATCAGTTGAATTTGAATTTACTGCATCAAAACGTTGTTCTACAGAGGCTGAAGTCGGGCAGAATTCGCCCGCCGTGAGAAATTCTTCTAAGTTGAGATGCTCTTCATCCCGGGTGGCTCGTTTTTTGACAAATACTTGAACTGTCTTACAACAAGCCCAGCAGGCCAAAACTCTGGTGTAATTCATTTGCTAATCGCATCCGGAGGAATTCCAACTTTGAAGTTTACAAATCGTCGGGCAAGTGATGATGATGATTTTCAGGTACCGGTTTTTTTCACGTTTGAGCGAAGAAGTCTAGCTGGATCAGAAGCGGAGCAATCAGGCACACTATTCGGTGTGTGCGGCTCAGAAGCACTAGTCTGTGGGAAGTGTATATCATTAGCTTCAGTGCACGCCAGGATTTTATTTACTTCATCACGAGCTAATTGAAGCTTTTTTTGCTGCTCAAGCGATGCAGCCTCCAACGCCGATACCGTCGCTTTTACCATTTTCAGCTTTGCAATACATGAAGACATTGACGAAGAACGGCACGATGGGCAAAACCAGTAAACACCGTTATCGGCTTTTAACACTGCATCGCCGATTGTACCTGACAGGCCAACACATTTGGAATGAAATGACTTCTCACAAAAACCAGCACAGCACACAAAGGGCGATTTATTAGATTTGTCAATACATAATACTGCGGCGCAATCAGCCATAATAATAATTGCACAATTCGCAATCTCAATGGCAGCACCAATATCACAGCCTCAAACCAATGAGCTGACAGCTGATTTAAAAAATTGTCAACCGAACAGCTGATTATTTTTGATAAAAACAATAATAAAACTAAACCAAATCGCAAAACAATGCACAAGATTTATGAGAATTACGGATCTAAGAACTAAATAACAATATCGAACACTAATTCAAACAACGCGCAATCGGAGAGTGCCAGGTCAACCCTTCGGAGCACCCACAGATTGGAGATTATACATGTAAGTAACAAGCAAATAAGCAATTCGAGCCAAAACTTGACACTTCACCAAAATCAGACCAAAAATTATAAATTTAGGTCAAGAAAACACATTTTTCGGTGAATTTTACATTTCAATGATTTTCTAGACCGTTTTAAAACAATTTCGCAGAAAACATTTACAAAATTTCACAAATTTCCGCCAAAAATATTAGCACAATCACTAGCAAAAAACACACTCGAAATACACGTCCTAATCCGTTGACGTTTTGATGTGACTGAGTTGAAAAAACCTCCCCAATCAACAGATATTAATCCTATAGAAAACTTATGGGCAAAAGTTAAGCGGGCGTTGAAGGCACATCAGATCAGAAACATTACAGATCTTAAAACTGCACTTCAGGAGGAATGGCGAAAAATTCCTAGTTCTTATACAGAAAACCTAGTGGAATTCATGCCAAATCGTTTAAAAGAGGTTATTAAGCAGAAGGGGTATCCAACAAAATACTAGCTTCACATTTTTTTTTTATATTTTTATACAAAATGCTTCATATGTATGTCTAGTGTACGAATACGAATGACATTTAATTTCAGCTAATTTTCATTTTTTTATTTTTTTGTGATTTCAAATTGTGATAAATGGATTTGTTTAAGTTGTTATAATATTCATATGTATATATATGAAATGTTATTATACTTTTATTTTAAGAAAATATGAAAATTAAGACCTTTTTTAATGTCTTATCAAGAACATGCAGGTGTACGAATACGAATGGTGCTTAGTGTACTTCCATTGTAAATGCAGCAAGGAGCTAAAAGCCCTAATACAACCTATATTCAGTGCCCCCCGAAATACTGCACGCTTACACGAGTATACTATGAAGTCCTTGCCGTGAAGAACAGTGAAGTTTTGGCAGTCACTTGTTTTGTGGAATTCATTACCAGATAATCTTTTTCCCACTGAATACAACCTCCAGCAGTTTAAGAACAACTTTCACCGCCACTTCAAACTCTTCCCTCCTGTGTTTCCCTGGTAATTTCCATATTTCCACTTGTTCCCCTTACCCATGTCGAATTAACTGTCTCGCATTAAAGGGTGACCCCCAAAATTTATTTCGATAACCATACAAAAAAACATCTGCGTAGCAGGAAAAGGGAAATACAATGTGTTTGCGAGACATTCCACGGCCCGACCCGACGAATCAACTGCCAAGCTTCAATCAATTAACCAACTGCCCTCGATATCACAAGCCTCTGCCCTCCCACCCGCGCGAGCAATCGCTCCATGACCATTTAACTACTAAGGGACTCATAAATGGTCATTTTTGCAACCTCTGACCAAACAAATGGAATTTCACCCCAACTTACCACAGAATTCAAATTAATAAACGAATAGATACACCTCATGCTTAAGAAGCATCCGGAATCTGCAATTCAGATAAAATGCACCCAACATGCCTACTCTAATGAAAATCCGGCTGCGAAGTCGGATTCTCGTCGCAGATTTTATAATGGGGCTTCTCCGAGTCGGGCAGCACCTCCTGCCGGCTGCTCAGGAGCGTTGGGGAGTCAAAATTACCCGGAGAAGCATCCATCCTGGTTCGTGCTGCCAATAAATAATCGAGAGGGAGAGGAAAAGTAAGGATAATAACCTTACATGATGATGGGCAGCCCCAGGGCACCCATACGGCGACCCTCTACTCCTCAATCATTACTCCCAAATTCCACGGAGCAACAGTAACGAACGGGTAGATGATATATTCGTGATAAAAAAGGAAAAAAACTATGACACGGTTCCTAAAGAAAAAACGTCACATAAGATAAGCATGCATTTAATGAAATAAGAAAAAAAAAATTAAAGTTAACAATATTCAGTCACAAATACAATAATTCAGATAAAAATAAAAAAAAAACAAAACCTCGATGGGGCCCTTGCTGCATCCAATGTCTGCCTTCGCCGTCTCCCGCCTCGAACAAATTTTTTTTCTTTTTTTATATTGCTATTGTTAATTTCTTTTTTTTTTATTATTTAGTTATTTCACTTTTTCGTTCTTTTGTAGCCACTTTCAGTTTCACTTTATTCTTCGTCCTTTAGCTCGAACAGTTTTTTTTTATATTACTATTGTTAATTTTTTTTTTTTTTATTTAGTTGTGCTGTAGCTTGTTGTTCCGAAATCGTCCCCCAAGCAACCCACTGGATACGGCTCCACGCGACCTCCCAAGGCTCAAAACACCGCTTCGTGGTAAGCGTTTTAAGACGATTGAGATAACAAAAGTGAATTTGCAAAGGAGCCGAACGCCTCACCGAATTCAGCCCACGAAAAATGTTCTGAAGATTGGAAGAAGCACTGGCATTCGTGCTCAGCATCCAATGGGAACCACTTTGAAGGGGAAATACAAACATTGATAAATAATCGAGCCACCGTTGCCCTATCAAAACTTTCGGGCACCTTACGAGCTTGTGCCATAAAAGTTCTCTTAGGGTGCTTTGGTGCTGGTAGAATGTTGAGGGGAGAGGGTTCAAGATTGAAGGATGGCTGCTCCTCGTATATGGAAGATGCAGCGGAGATGAGAGGGGAGCGTAAAATTCCCAAACAAGGCCGTAGAGTGCACATGGGCACTGGGTTGGGCAGTCGTAATGTCTAAAAACTTCAATTATAGGTCAACTTTGGCCTCGATTATCTCAAAATTACCCTTTTTGTACTTGAAAATTCGAGATTTTTGCCCGATTCGTTTTCTTCAGAATTTTGATCCTTTATTCAACGCTGTCAGGAACTCAATTTTGACCTCTGGCGGAATGGGGTAAATTTTGTCAGCTTGCATCACATATGGAATAGATGAGACAGTGATATTGAGTGATATCACCGTTATATCTAAATTGATGTTTAGTATTTTGGTAAGTTATCGTTATGATTCTGGTAAGTACCATAGTCACTAATAACGCATGATTTCACTTATTTATATGTTTGTTTTATGTTGTGTCGTCTTCCCTAAACCTATACTGCCGACTGCAGCGTTTATCGCCGGGTCTGTTCTCATTCTCATCCATTTTCCCCAATATCCTTAAATCGATATCCAAGAGTTTTCCTTATTACGGGATAAAAGGGGATATTATCGTATGTGTAAAATAACAATTGTCCTGCTTCTTAGGACTTTCTTGCAATGATCTCCTCTGAATTGAACTAAAGATGTACCGATATGAAGCGTGAACCCTCTGTCTACTGTCACCCCCTCTTCACAGCTAAGCAAAGATGGTGTGTTTCCCGGACCATATTCCTCCCCCACGCCCTCAGCCCTGACTCGCCGGCAACCATGCTTTGAGGTTCGCAGGAAGCTCATTATCTGTTTGCTCCATTTCGTTACACCATATTACAATGCGTGCCATTGCAGATTGATGCAGCATGAATTGACGCGATGTTTTAATGAAAAGGAGTTCAATCAATTTTTCAATCTACTCGTAACTCATTAATTGACAACATTTAAATAAAATTGCCTCCATCAATAATCATTGCTGTTCAAAATCTATGATTCTAGCGATTGTAATTTCAAGAAACATCGCTCCTTCGGTCTGATTGGCATCCAACTGCTTCGCAACATTAGACGCTACGAAATAATTGAAAGGTATAATTTACGAGCATTTATTACTAACATCGCCTCTTATACTTAATGAAGATAGGAGCGATGGCTAAGTCTTCTCGAATAGATTTCATCCAGATCGGCACACTGAAGGCAGGTTACCAAAGTAGACCACTAACAGCATTTCAATGCTTGGCTAACTCCTAATTTTAGGCGAAAGACGTCTTGAATGTGCCGATGGGGATTCCATTGCGCAATCGAAAAATTCCTCAATATCGAGGAAAATTCGTCTCGCCGACGCGTCGTGCTGGTCGTCGTCGCGTTAATCTTTCTACGCTTTCGTTTCCGCATTGAAATTGCCCGCAAAAAAACCGAAACGAAAGCTTCGAAATAGGAATGCATCGAATTCGATATAAAACTGAACGCTTTTATAAATTGAGTGTTTAACTTCTACTCTGGAAATTATTATTATCTTGCGAAATTTCGAAAAGAATTTCAATCGATTTTTTTTTTTTTGCGGATTGAACTGAGCTCAATCAGTCACAGAATGAATTATACACATGCCATGGCAAATAACCTGATACAATTATTATTTATAGGAATATTTGAAAAGTTATGGACTCCAAAATACTTACATGAATATAAGAAATGGCATGGAGTGAACAGACCGGATTGTATTGCATACGAAGTTGTACAAGTTAAACTCTACTTTTAGTACAATAATTCGTAAATCTCAGAGATTATAAGAAGCAGAGTATTATCGATTAAGAAGAATTGTAAATAGTTTTTGCTATTCGGTCAATGGCGGGTAAGATAGCTTCAGGTATAGACTAGTAGTAATTTCAAGTTTCGTTCGGTAGCAGTAACTATTCGTTACTTTAAGGAAAATAATCGTTACATTTTATTCGTTACTAAATACTCGTTTATTTGAAATGACAGCCAAATCATGTTGCAGGGATGGGTAAGCCAGTTTTGCAAATCAAAAATTCAATTAGAAGAAATCGCCTCTAGTCCTCATACAGTAACTATAATATATGCAACAAGAAATCGCTTGTGAATCGCTCTTGATTTCGTTGGCCTAGTACGTGTATCAACACAATGATGCCAAATTCGATTTTTTAATTCTCTTCTAAGTAAAATTCTGCATTTGTATGGGAAGGGGTTGAAGGAATATTTTTTTTTTACAGAATGACCTGTGTTATAGGCAATTTAGGCCTTTATGTGCAATGCACAAACACAGCCATGGAGGGAAGGAATGGGATTGGGAAGGTTGGGGAAGGGGAGTGAGAACGACCGTAGCGAGTGGAGAAGCTGGTATATTGCTCACTTGTACTGGCTGCTTACTGACAAATATTTGCAGATGTTATGGGGGACTGAATGATAGAAAGCGAACAGAAACCATCTACTGAGTATCTAGGCCTTCTTGAAGTGGAACTGTTTCACTTTTACACCGTTTCCCCATTTTATTGCGAATAATTTTTTCAGTAGCAACTGAAAAATTTGCGCTTAAAAAAATCCCGTCTGGAGTGGGAATCGAACCCACGACCTAGTGACTGAGAAGCAAGCACGCTGCCCACTACGCCACGGAAGCCTCATATCCGAATCAAAACCAAATTTTTTGACATCAATCATATTTAAAATAGTATACTTTTCTCAAATTTTAAAGTTGATAGCTTTGACGGTTTTGATGAAAACTAATTTAATTGAAATTCCGAAATTTCGTAAAATTTGTATGGGAGAGGGTAGAAGGAGTGAGGTAAAGTTGATAGTTTTTCCAAAGTTAGTTGTAATTATAAAAAAACTAAAATTAATTATGACAAAAATTGGTTCATTTAGCTTTGCTAGTTGTAATGCAAACCGAATAAGTGCATTTTTGAAAATTGTGCATTTGTATGGGAGGTGGTAGAAGGAGTAAGGAGATCAGATCAATATTTCTTGAGGTTAATGATATTTATATCATTATACTATGACCTTATTTTCAAGTCAATAGATGAAATGGTTTCGGATAAAATTAAATTTCTTTAAATTTCGAAATTTCATGAACTTTGTATGGGAGGGGGTAGAAGGAGTGGGGGGATGTGGCCCGTTCACGAGTTCGGTCAAGGCGATAACCAGCTTTTCCGTTAAATTTGAAAAAGCGCCCACCTATTTTCCAGCATGCGATAAATAAGCAAATGTGATTGCAAACCGTTCACTTAAAAGCTCTGCAAATAAAAGATATTTGTAAAATAAAACCACTAAAAAGTTACACGTTGCACGCATACATATGAAAATAAAAAGGACCAATCTGACAGGTTAGCCTGACTCTTTCAGGTGGTTTGTTCTTTCATCTTCCTAGAGTAACTCTAGTATAGACGGGCTACTAGCTGAACTCCTTAAAGCTAACCAGGAATAAACAGCTGTTATTGTCTTCCCATTCTTTATTGAGGTATGCGATGAAGGAAGATATTCGGCTAAATAGAACGGCGATTGACGCGGTATTTGTCTACGTACTGCCGTATCGAAAATCATGGATAAGGAAATTCTCAATAGGGTTGGTGATGCTCTAGATAGCACTCTCCAAGCTTATCTGGTTGAATTCTGCCTTGTATACTCTAAGGGTAATATAAGAGCAGTCCGGCGAAACGGGTTCGTCACTACATCTCATATTTGTGGACTTGGAGAAGGTTTTCGACAGCGTTAAGAAAGATCAAATGGAATGATTTGTATACGCTTGGTATTCCAGATAAGATCATAGCTATTATTAAGCAGTCCTACGAAGATGCAAGATGTCCCATATTACATAAAGACGAACTGTCAGAAAACGCTGCCTTTTATTGTTGAAATAGGCAATACACATTCCAAATTATTTGTTTCACAATTTATCTCTTAAATGACATTATGAAGTAAAGCAAACAAATTAAATAAACATTTCTGATTTTGACAGTGTTTTTTTGCGGACGAGAGTAGAGCAGGTTAAGATAGTCCCCAAAAAAACGATCCAGAGTAGAAGTTTAGTACTAAAGTATGGAACTGGTAAGTTGTTGCACCTGGAAACAATTTGACAGTTCTACTTCGAATTGTCAGTTGTCAACAACAGGTAATTTCTGTAAAATATTGCGAATTTCCCGCGATAATTGAAGACTTTTCCGTACAGATCCAATAATAAGTGCAAATAGGAAAGTTTTTTATTGGAACTATTAGAATCAAGTGATTCGGATGACTCCAATCGTAAGCGCATTGTGTTTCAGGCAGCTGCAGCACTTTTCGACAAATTCAAATTTCATTGCTGCCAACGGCTGGGAGATGAAAGTCCCAAGTTCTAAAAACTTCTGAGCCCTCTATCAATGAGCACAGGAACTATTTATCCAGAGCTAGCTACACCAGTGGTCTAACCGGGGTAGCTAACCTACTCTGGATAGATGATTTGTTGTTGCTTTCAATGTATTTACGCTAACCTGCTCTGGATAGAGCCGCAAAAAAACATGGCTATTGTCGCTCATTTTTTTCTATATTGTACTCATTCTTTTTGAAGCGGTCAAGCAATTCCGTTCACATTAAATTTCATTCACTTACATTCGCTCTGTTTTATTTCACAACTTCTCGCTTTCTTAGTTCTAACTAACGCGTTAAGTGTACTCCAACATAAGCTCGACAGGCCTTCGGTATCCCTTCCCCTTTCAGAAAGTTAAAAGAGATCTCCTTTCGCACGAAGCTGCGCAAAATTGACGCATGCGTCAAATCCATGTTATTATGTGGGTGCACAACATGGAAAATTTTTATCACGATCAGAATTTCTTAATGCAAGGAATTGCCATAAATCGGTTCCAAGTTAAGATATGGAAATCGAATTATCCTCTGGCTCATCATTTAGTGAAGGGACGAAACAAACAACAACATCCCTACAGCAAATACATAAATAAAAATAAAAAAAAACAAAAAATTGGTATCAACTAGCATTAAGTCTACGCTTTAAACACAGCTTATCAATAGAGAAGTTCAATACATCAGCATTCTTATTAACTTCTCCCGCGAGATGCGAAATCATCTCATTCATACCACAGTTCGTCCGGTGAAAGTAAATCTGTAGCAATCTAGGCTGCCTTGGTAAAAACATAACATGACATTTATCCACATTCAAGCGAAGATCATTATGGCGACACCAACTACTAAAATTAATCAAATCTTCCTGAAGAAAATTGTCAGAGTTGGAACTAAGAAACCTAAAGATCCTAATGTCGTCTGCATAAGTAAGTGCTTCCGAGTATTTAAGAACATAGGCAACATTATTAATGGCCAGAACAAACAAAAGTGGCCCCAAATGACTTCCTTGCGGAACACCAGAATGCGCAGTAAATGGCTTAGAAGTACAATCACGAAAGAGAACTTGATAAGTTCCCTGAAATATATATTCTTGACAGATGTGATCTGCAACGATGCACTTTGTAGTACAACTGGACAGAATATTCAATTCAAAGGCGGAAATGGATCAGTTAAGCTTTGAGGAAACCAGAATAATGCAGCGCCAAACAAACTCCCGATTATAATCCTCACGGGAGACGTCGGGTTTGTCGACTATGGAAGCGAGTAGTTGAAGAGAACAGTTTGAAGATAAATGATTCCAGCATATGCCCCTATAGGAGGTCTTAACAGGTACTACTACTACTACAATGGCACTACATCCCAAATCGGTCCTGGGCCTCTTGACCTTAAGGTTTCTTAACATTTTTCATTATATATTGTGGAAGGGTTGCTAGACCTTCGCACAACCCTCTATCTTTTTCATTTTCGTAGATTGAGGTGACCAAAGTACACCCAAGCAGGCAGTGTGCTGGAATTATGCATTGACCGGGATTTGAACTTACGACTTTCGCATTACAAGACCAACACGCTACCTACTAGGCTACACCCTAGCTCACTAGGTAACAGGAAATTAATTTATTGAGCTGACACATGTGAGCCTAAACTAACTCTGCAGAGAGTTATTATTCAATATTGATAGGGTACATAAATTTAACAAATAAAAATAAAAAGCTGCATCAGTACTTAAAAAAACTCGCCTAACGTTTTCAAACAGTTTTGAAACTCGTCTGTGCTGCCAATCAGAACAAAAATTCATTGAACATTCATGTAATTTTATCATGAGTAATTACGGTGAGGCTTTATACTCGTAGAACTACATGCATGACTCTTAGCTTAGGTAAAGTGCCAATCTGAATTTTATAATATTAAATGCATTTAATCGTATCAGTTGATTAAACACGTTTATAAAGCCCAGCAAACCGGCAAAATGAAAACAAACGTGAATATATGATTTAAGTCAATAGTTATAGCAGCGATTTTAACTAAAATTGTAACGCATGGTTTTGTGCGTTCATTTATTATAGCTGGTATTTCTTTTAATGAGTAGAAAAAGGAAAAAACCTTTATCGAAAACTACTACGATATTTAAAAATTAGTGGATCCAGAAAAAAAACGTTATTATTGGTTGAAAAAACTATTTAAAAAATGAAAATTTGAACAAAATCTTTTATCTCTCGAACAGGCTAAGTGGCTAAGACCTTCAAAAATAGTAGCACCGTGAAAAATATCGGGAGTACAATTTGCGTTTCCCAATAGATGACGCCAGCAGTAAATGCTGATCAACAATGGCGGATCTCAAAATTCACATGGTAAACTTAGGCATTTGTCAACAACTCGTCATCATTAGATTTGTGAAGTTTCATCGGCGTCCTATACTTTTTTGTGCGCGAATTAGTCGAAGTTTGACCCAAGTAAGCGTCATTTACGGGAAGTTTTGCTTTTTGCCTTCAATTAAAAAAAATCTACTGCTGAGGCACGTCGAATGATTGCTGAAACTTATGGTGAGGGTGCTATTGGTGAAAGCATGTATCGGAATGGTTTTAACGCTATAAAATAGGTGATTTCGGCGTGGAAGACAAGGAGCGTCCCGGGGCGGTTAAAAAGTTTGAAGACGCAGAATCGGAGGCATTATTGGCCGAAGATTTATGCCAAACGCAACAACAACTTACAGATTCATTGGGCGTGACTCAACAAGCCATTTCACATCATTTGAAAGGCTTGGTAATGATGCAAAAGCAAGGAAATTGGGTGCCATACGAGTTGAAGCCAAAAAATGTCAAACGGCGTATTTTCACATACGAACAGCTGCTTCAACGGAAAAACAGGAATGGTTTTTTCGGTTTTTTTTCGGTACTGGCGATGAAACGTGAATCCATTTCAATAATTCGAAGCGAATAATCACATCAACATCGACAGCCAAGCATAACATTCCTGGCTCGAAAATCATGTTGTGTGTTTGGTGGGGCTAGAGTACCTCCATGCAAGAGGTAGAGTATGGCATAAATGTCACAACCGACACCTGCGAATTCACCGTTCCCATTTCGCCATTCGTGGAGTGGTGAGCTTAGTGGTTTTATTTTGCCAATTTCATGCACTCTAAGATAAATTGTTAGCTAGGGGGTATAGTGTTGGTTTTATAATGCGAAGGTCGTGAGTTCAAATCCTGTTCGGTGCAATATATTATTCCAGCCTGCTTGGATATTCCTTGGTCACCTCGATCTACGAAAATGAAAGAGGGTTGTGCGAAGGGCTAACATCATCATCAATGGCGCGACAGCCCAAATCGGGCCTTGGCCTCCTGAAGTCGTCGCCTCCAATCGTCTCGATCCAAAGATCGCGTCCTCCAGCTGATAATTTTTAAGATGGCTTTACTATCTTCATCAACCGAGTCTTCCCATCGCTTTCGTGGCTTGCCTACTGGCCGGTTACCACTCGCTTTACCTTTCACGCTTGGGGATTTTTCTATCTTCAATTCGCTCTACATGGCCAGCCCACTGCAGTTTACGTAGCTTGATGAACGTTGAAGCTTCTGGCTCGTCGTAGAGTTGATACAACTCATGGTTGTATCTTATTCGCCATTCCGTTCCTTCCTTCACAGGTCCCAAAATTCTTCGGAGGACCTTTCTTTCAAATGCGTTAACTGCTTTTTCGGAAGTTCGTGTTAATGTCCATGTCTCGCTGCCATAACAGAGCACAGGTCGTATAATAGTTTTATATATCCGCAGCTTATTGTTCCTGTGCACTTTCTTGGATTTCATTATTGGAAGTACAGAATAATACGTCTTATTTGCTAGTATTATCCGTCGTTTGATATCGTCTGTTTCATTACCGTCCTTTGTTAGATTAGCCCCAAGATATATGAAATTGTCCACACTCTCCAAATTATATTCCGCAATTGTTATGTTTTGTCTGATAGGCGCTCTCCTTCTTGTTTGCGTCATTACTTTTGTTTGTTTTCGTTAATGCGCAACCCAACTTCTTTTGCGGCGGAGTCAAGATTGACAAATACCTCCTTAGCACTAGGAAAGGATCTTGCTAGGATGTTAATGTCGTCAGCGTATGCTACTAGTTTTATTTATTTATATTAGGGGAACACGTGAGAGCAGTGCGGCCTTTCCGGCCTATTGTGCGATTATTGCCCCTATACCATACCATAACTCACTAGCTTTAGCTAATCTGAGTATCTGTAAGGGAGCCATGTTGGCTAGTTCCTCGGTGGAAAGGAAACCTTTCCCAAGAAGATTATGCCTTTTCCTTGCCACTGCTTCACAGTGGCATAGGATATGTATTGTCGTTTTTGAGTCTTCGAAACAGAGGTGGCAGATGTCGGTTTCAGCTAAGCTCATATTACTGAGGTGATGGTTTACTCCACTGTGCCTCGTCATTAGGCCTATTAGAGTACTAATATCGCTCTTTCTAAATTTCAGGATATCCTCCACTTTGTTTTTTTGTGGTATGATTAGTTTTTTTGAGGTTGATAAGCCTGGAAGTCTATTCCAGTAGATTTTGATTTTGTGTTTTGTTGTTCAACCCACTTCTTAAGTATTGAGCTATGATGCCCTTTTGATTTTCCGCAGAATGGCTCTGGACCTATAAAGTTTTTTTCCGCGCCATTTTTTGCAAGGCGATCAGCCTCTTCGTTTCCCTCAATTCCTATATGGTACCCACATTAAGGTTACTTCGTTCCTTTTCCCCAGGATGATTAGGTCTTGAAGACAGTCCCAAACTAACCTCGATCCGTGTTTATTGGATGCTAGGGCTTTGAGAACCGCCTGACTATCCGATAGGATATAAATTGATTTGTTGCGATGAGCTCTCCTTATATTCTCTTGGATACATAGCTCCATTGCAATTAGTTCAGCCTGGAAGATTGTGGCTTCTTTGCCGAGTGGTTTTGAAACTGAGAAGTTAGGTCCTTTGACTCCGGCTCCTGTCCCCTCAGAGGTGCGCGATCCATCTGTATACCATATGATTGATCCCTCTTCCATTTCAGGCAGCGTGGATTGCCAGTCCTCGCGTTCTCTGATTATAGCTTTGAAAGGGGTTTCAAAGTTAAATTTTGTCAGCATAGCGTCCGATAATGTGTAGGTTTGAACCTCTAATTTTGGGTTTCTTAGGATTTTGAGGTGACCTCTAAAATCCCCTGATTTGTAATTGTTTTTCTCCTGTATGCGTAACACTCCTTTGATAGCTTCTTTTTTTATTTGAATATGTATCGGAGGGATGCTAAGGAACATTTCCATTGCCGCTGTCGGACAGGTTTTCATTGCTCCTGTGATACCAAGACATGCCAGCCTTTGAATTTTTTGTAGCTACTAGTGCTACTAGTTGGGTGGACTTGGGACTTGAATAGTAGTGTCCCGTTGGTGTCGACTGGGATTTTTCGGACGACATACTCTAGTGCCAAGTTGAAAAGCATGGCGGCTACACCATCTCCCTGCTTTAAACCAAATTCCGTTCGAAAGCTGGTTGTGGAATCGGTTTGTATTCTAACTTGGGATTCAGTGTTCGTCATTGTGAGTCTTGTTAGTCGGACTAGTTAGGAGGAATTCCAAAGTCAAGCATGATTTGGTACAGTACGCTCCTGTCGATACTGTCGTATGCTTGTTTAATATCTACGAAGATTTGGTGCACGTCTGTGTTATATTCCCAGCATTTCTCAAGCACCTGTTTCACCGAGAATATCTGGTCTGTTGTAGATCGTCCGGTCCTGAATCCGCCTTGGTATTTGCCAATTATTTGATTAGTATAGGGCTTAAGACGACGTTCAATTATTTTTGTCAGTATTTTATAGGACGTACACAACAATGATATTCCTCTGTAATTCTCACAGCAAAGTTTGTATCTTTTCTTGTAAATTGGACATATAATACTTTTTCGCCAATCGTCGGGCATGATTTTCTCTGCCCAAATTTTGCATATCATGTTGTGCAGTATTTCAGCGACACAATTTCCACCGTTTTTCAGAAGTTCAACTGGTATTTCATCAATTCCCGGCGCTTTGTTAAGTTTTTGGTCACATAGGGCTGCTTTTATTTCAGCAAGCGTGGGTGGTATCGATGATGGTTCATCATTGTCAGTTGAGGCTTCAATTGAAATGTTGTCTGTCGTTATCGGTGCTACTGGGATGGGATTCAAAAGATGTTTAAAGTAGGAAGCCCATCTCCTTTTGATTTCTTGTGCGTCGCTGATGATGTTGCCCTCCACGTCTTTGCAGAGACTGGTTTTTGGCTTATATCCTTTTTTTAGATCTTTTACTATTGCGTATGCGTCCCGCGGTTATTTTTTCTCATGTCGTCGTCCATTTTTTGTATCTTGTCATTATGGTACTTCCTTTGTTTTCATCTGCAGGTCTTTTTTGCATATCGGCTAAGCTCGTCATATCTTTCTTTTTTGGCTCGTGTTGGTCGTTCAGTAAAAATTTTGTAAGCCTCGTTCTTTCTATCTATTGCATCGCGACATTCTTGGTCGAACCAATCATTATTTTTTCTCCGTGCTTAATATCCTAATACCTCTTCTGCGGAAGATTTGATGCCGTCTCGTATTTTCAGCCATACATTCTCCACCGGCATATTTTGGATATTTTCGTATATTGGTGTCAGGTGTTTATTACATGCTAACATGTAAGCCTGCGCCACCGTTTCGTCGTTAAGCTTGTCGACATTGAATTTGCGAGCTCTACTCGTTTTCGAATATCCACGACAAGCTATTTTGCATCGATACTTAGCTCTGACTAGATAGTGATCAGAGTCACAATTCGCACCGCGGAGAGTTCGTACGTCAAGAATGCTGGAAGCAGCCCTTTTCTCAATTAGAACGTGGTCTATTTGGTTGAAGGTGTGACCATCTGGTGATGCCCATATTCGTTTGTGAATATCGTGATGTGGGAAGCACGTAGAGCTTACTATGATATTTTTGCTGCTTGCGAAACCAATAAGACGTTGGCCATTGTCGTTGGTTATGTCATGTAGACTGTGCCCTTCTGTTGTTCATGTATGAGCCTCCTCCTTTCCGACTTTTGCATTAAAACCCCCTAAGACAATTTTTAGGTCATTCGAGGGCAGTGAGTCATAGGTTGTTTCTAGGGTGGCATAAAATTCGTCTTTAGTTATATCGTCCTTGACTTCTGTTGGTGCGTGAACGTTGATCAACCAAGTGTTGAAAAATTTAGTCTTTATTCGGATTGCACACAATCTTTCACTTACTGGTCTGAAGCTCGTGACCTGCTGTTTAAATTTTTTGTCAACGACAAAAGCGACTCCAAACTCTCTGCTTCCCGACAATTTTCCACTTGTATAGATTGTGTGTGATCTCATGTCCATGATTTCGCTACCGAGCCATTTCGTTTCTTGGATGGCAGTTATGTTGATGTTGTGTTTTGCCACTTCTTTGAGAAACTCTTTCAGAGCTCCTGTCCTAAATAAGGATCGAACATTCCAAGATCCAATAGAGTAGTCCATTTTTCGTTTGCGGGGTCGTTGCCGTTGAGTCCATCCTTTCCGAGGCTGTTCTTCAGGTTTCGGGACAGTGTTTTTTTCCGGTGATGTGTTATCAGCGCCTCGCCCAACCCCTGACCTGGAGGACCGGTCCTACTTATTTATTACACCCTAGTAGAAAAAGGGTGGGAGTTTTGAGCTAAATATGATATGCTGGAGTTCTCACAGCTATGTTGCATGTCCAACTATGTCATACTTTTTGCCTACTTCCTGAGACGCACTGGTGTTAGTGGCCATTCAGGTTAACTCCATGTTCCCTCCTCCTTTCTCAAACCGGGCTTGGGACCGTCTATGGCGAAGGGCTAACAACCCTTCCACAATAAGTAATGAAAAATGTTAAGGAACCTGAATGTCAGAAGGCCAAGGTCCGATTTGGGCTTTAACGCCATTGTAGTAGTAGTAGTCGTAAGATAAATAGTTGCTTCAAAATTTTTGTTTGTGACTTTTTAGTTAAGCAATACAAACTGCGCACAGTTCTTGATGTTCAGAACGTACCAAAAAAAAATCGACACTCTTTTTAAATTTCGCTCCAAAAACAGGGCTTCAGCTTCGCCAAACTATGTAAAAGCGCCTCTAGTGTCCCATGGAGTAACTATAGGTGGAGCTAGTTCGGCGCTATGTATTATAAGCTGCTGTAACTAGGTGAAACCATCACGGGAGATCGCTGCAATTGATGCATTTGAGCCGAGCATTAAAAGAGGAACGGCCGCAATGCGAGGAGGGATACGACAAAGTGATTTTTCTGCACGACAACGCTCCGCCACATGCTGCTCACGTTGTGAAAACCTGAAAACAATGAAATGGGACATTCTACCTCACCCGCCGTATTCTCAAGACATCGCCCCCTCCAACTACTATCTATTCCGATCGATGACGCATGGCCTGACTGAGCAGCACTTCCATTCTTACGAAGAAGCCAAAAGTTGGGTTTATTCGTGGATCGGCTCAAGCAGTTTTATCGACGCTGAATCCGTATGCTGCCAGAAAGATGGAAAAAAAGTTGCGGCTAGCAATTCTTTGAATAATAAATATTTAACCATGTTTGCACAATATGGGCTCGAATTTTGAAAAAAAGTTGGTTTTCAATTTGTACTGCCTATATAAAAAAAATATTTTTACACGATTCTAAGGATTTTTATCAAATTGATCAGATTTATGTCTGCCGTACGCGTTTTTTAGGTCTGCATTTCTCAAATTAACTTTAAAGAAAATTTCTAAGATTGCTTTGGCTCATACCACTCGGACAACAAATCAAATCATCAAATTCCTGTTAAGAACCCCTATAGGGGCATAGGACGGAAACAACTCTCTTCTACAAGGCGCGATCCTGAGCATCGGCCTTAAGCTGTTGCCAGGACTTGTTTATTCCTCTGGTCTCCTGCTCAACTGCTCGCTTCCATGTGTTACATGGTCGACCAACCCGACGTCTTCCTTGAGGATTATAATCCAGAGCCTGTTTGGCGATGTTTCGCTCTGGTTTCCTTGAAAAACAACTGCCCATTAATTCTCGATTCGAATCGAGTCGTTCGTTATAATTTGTTTCGAGTTTTTTTTCGAAATTCATTTCAAGATAATTTGGTATCATCATACGTTCTAGACGCTTCTGCAATACACTGCTATTCGTACTTATTAATGACCCAGTAGAAAAGTTGGTAAGTCCCTCTACTCGAAGGCCTTATAGCACAGGTTCTAGAAACTTTCTGTGGGCATGTCGACACATAGTTAGTATTCATTGCTTCCAGTACTTCTTGACAAAAATGGAGAAGGTAATGAGTTGATCAATTTTCGTTCTTTATCGAACGTTTGAAAAATCGGAATCATAGTACAGTGCGTGCGACATTGAAAAGAAGTTGTGATAAAAATTAATTCTGTTAAAATAAATGTTAGTACGTTAAGGTATTTTCACTAAAATGCCTAATTTATTGTCTCTCTGTATGTTTATCTGCTAAAATATTTCCTACGGGTAATTAGATCATTGTGAAAGTCTTGCATGCATCAAGCCTCTATTTGCAGTGAAGATCGTATCCTGTCAATTCCTTATTGATGGAAGTAGTGATGCAGAATACCTGAAAACATCAACCCAAAGCTCATGGGAAAGAACTGCTTATGAAGATTGTCTATCTCTTCGATTTAATTGCAGTTCTTACAGAATCGTTTAATAGAAGCAATTACTGCACAGCGGTTATGCGTGCGATTTTTCAGATGTTCTATCATCATTTCTTCTATCATAAGTTCCTAGGAAGCAAGGGAGTTACCGATCGATTACCTAAGGTCCCGTCGCTGGGAAAGAGTAAGAAAATTTCGAATCAAGTCGGAAAGGTCTGATGCTTCCTACATAATCACTGCTTCTTAAATGTTACTTTTTCCCACAGAGGAGTTTTTCTTGCATACGTTAAGGACTAAGCCTAGTTAGGTATCGTGTTGGTCTACAATATGAAGGTAAGGTAAGTACAAATCCCGTTCGACGTTTAATTCCATCATACTGCTCGCTTGTTGTGCGAAGGACTAACTACATTTCCACAATAATTAATGCAAAAATGTTAGGGAACCTGAAGGTCAGAAGAACAAGGATCGATTTGGGCTGTACTGCCATTGTAGAAGTAGAAGAAGATAGAATATGAATGAACAATGAACAATCGCGTTAGAACAGTTACAAATATATGTCGGAGAAAAAGCAAAAACTCGAAAGTAAGACGTTTTTCTACATCGAGTGAAATGCGATTTCAAAATGATGTCAGATTCAAGTTATTAGAACTTTATAACTTGAATCGGACATCTTCTTGGATATTCAATCTTGTAAAGGTAAACGTCGACTTTAAGTTAAAATTTAGAATATGCGATATTTCCTATAATTTTTGCTTAAAAATAGATCAGTTTCATCGCATAGAATTGCGACTGCACAACTTGAACCAATAGGGTAAAAACTAATGTCCATCAACAACGATTCCTTAATTTTATTAACCTTGGAAATTAGACTCGAAAATTCTTATTTCATAGGCAGCCATAAATCAATATTTTGGTTCTAATTTCTAAGGGATTCGAATTTCTGCAGATTCGATTTTTAAAGGGGTTCCTCTACTAACTAAGTTGGTGATTGCATCAAAAGATAAGCCTGATTTAATTCGGTGCGTTCAACAAAAATAGCTTTCAATTATGATAGAAAATCTCAAAAATTTCATTTTATTTGAATCACAGAGAGACTGTACATCACGACACAGAATCTTCAACAGTCTTAAAGAATACTCAACTAATACAAAAGGAAATTAAAACATTACATATAAACAAAATCCAGGAACTGTTCGGAATTAATAGCTGCTATCATCGATCTCGTGACTACCGACGTCATCATCTTCCTTGATCTCTTGATATTCGCCACCGTATCCTTCGTGTTCGGTAGAATGTTCGATTGCGTACGATGATTCATTATGGTCTTCATGGATAGGAATCTCTTCGTGATGAGCTGGATGCTCTTCGTGATGCTCTGGAATCTCTTGGTGATGAACCGGATGCTCTTCTTCGTGACCACCGTACGATATCGATTTGCCGTTCGTGATAACTTCAGCCTGGAATCCATTGATATCGTCCGCTGTATATTTCACAACTCTTATACTGCCATCCGGTTCGACCAAGCTGAAATAATCGCGATCAATGACGCGTATAACTCTTTAAGGATTCTCCAGCTTACCTGTATTCTCCGTGAACAGTATCCCCGTGACGTATTTCCTTGCGATTTTGCTGCACCTTACTCTTGGGATCGTCGACGCCATACGAGAATTGATAGTCCGGCTTAGCAATGTAATCCACATGATTGTGATCGTGATGATGTTCATCAGCTACGATGATCTTCTGCACGGGTCCACTGACTGGTCCGCTGAATTTTGCGTATGAAAATCCATACGGTGATGCTTTACTTTTCGCCAAAATTACAATTAAAATCACATACAGATTTGAAATCGTATAAACTTTAGCCATTTCTGAAGCCTGTATTTTGATCCTGCCGACAAATATTGATCGAATTAATCCGCTTTGATAGCAAAACTCAACTGGTGATTTATGATTAGCAGATCATGAATTTATAGAAGATCGAAAAAATTGTTGTAAATCGAAGTGTTTACAGTGGGCACTTTGTGCAAATTTTATTGAATTGTTCATAGAGCTTTATAGTTGCAATGCAATTAGTGGCTAATACTTTTCCAATTTCTTTGAAATTATAACTCTGATATAATTTAAAGCGTCATCGAAGCGAACAATTGTTTGTGCGCGCTTACAGCATTCAACAAATATGTAGATTTAGTAGTTGCGGTCCGTAGTCCCATTGATTGCTGAAGCGGAAGACAATATTCCAGTTTCATTTTCATTCGTCAATTTTTCTTTTTCTAATAGGCGAAGAGTTTTTTTTTAAGTAGCCACATACATTTTTAAAAGTATTGTAAATATTTTCAAATTTGCGAAATATTGATTTGTGAGTCGGTACATATGAATATATAATTGCAGTGTCTGTCTGTTATTTGTTATAAATTACGATAAGCTAGTGTTTTGCTTTATTTGCACGATAACTAAGCAGAAACACACGTTTTGAGAATTCTTCTTTGTCTGTCTGTCCTGCTTTCACGTTAAAACGGCTTACCCGATTTTAATGAAACTTTTACAGTTTATTAGGTATACATACTTCGAGATGTAATCTGTGTTTGGTCATATTTCAATAGCCCCACACCTTTTACTTCGCCTCTCCCACATAAAATTGCTCATTTTCCAAAATATATAATAATCAAATTTTCTGGAAAACCATACGAGCGAATAATTTGAAATTTGGAATATATTATAATATCATAAATTTGATCTATCGTTTAAAAATTATTTGAATTCCATTACTTCCTCCCCCACCTCCCATACAAACTGCAGTTTTGCATGAAATACTATAAACCACTTTGCTCAGTACGTATAACATTAATCGAGCTCAAATTTTTTACTAAATCCTTAATTATTAATATAATTAATATCGGGGATAAGTAAACTGATAAGCTTCTCTAAGTAAACTGATAAGCTTCTCTTCTACCCCCTCACATACAATGTGACACAATATCACATCATTTCCAAAATTCGATTTTCTTGAAAAGTATGAAAGTTACTGATCTGAAATTTAAAATATATCTAAAAAAAATCACTAAAAATCCCCCACTCCATCTACCATCTCCCGTACAGACTGCACAATTTCACTAAAATCAATGCACTAATTTTCCCAGTATCTATTCAATTTTTGAAGCTTAAATTTTGTAAAAAACATTTTTATAGCTACTCTAGCATGATATGAACAAATTAGTTTAATGCTGTCACCCCTTATACCACTCTCCATACAAAATTTCTTAAGATCACAAAAATTTCGATTTCATCGATAGTGTTATAGAATGATTGGGCCTTACGCAGAATCGTAGTCTTGTTGTGTTTGTAAGCTTAATGTTATTTTATTTGCGCTTTATTTTAATTAAAAATTTAATAAATTTCGTGGAATGAAGAGGGCGGGCAAGGGAGCGGGGAAATATTTTTACCTGGAGATATTCTAACACTCAATGCAAGTATAAATACAAAGTTTCTGTCGAATCGAATTACTAACATTTTAGTTATCGACAAATCAACAAGTCAATCGGAAGGAAAACGCAAAATATGGACTAAATTGAGTTTCGTACTATTATAAAGTTCCTTACTAAGCAAAGAAAAATGCGCAAATAATTTTAGAAAAAATGTCATTTGTTTACGGGGACTCTTGCCCTGAAAAAAATGATGATTTATAAGTGGCGTAGTTTATTCAGGCAAGGCAGATAGGCAATTGAAGATGATAAGTACTCGGGCCGGCCAATTGAGGCCACTTTCTCAAAAATCGTCGAAAAATTGAAGAAACTTGTTCTCGAAGATGCTCGTTAAAAGAAGAAACATATCTGAAAAATGATTGGAGTATCACATACAACCATTTTGAGTATCCTCCACGATCATCTTGACATGTCTAAAGTCAGCACGAGATGGGTACCGAGAATACTCTCAGCGGTTCAGAAAAGGCAGCGCGGAGTGTGTTCACGCGAAAATTTTTGATCTCTGTAGCGAGAGAAGGAATGAAATTTTGACCCGGATTGTTACTGGAGACGAAACTTGGGATTATCATTATGAGCCTGAATCAAAGCAGTCAATGCAGTGGGTCCGTAAAGGTGCTTCACCCCCCAAGAAGTTCAAGGTCTCACAATCCGCCGGAAAAATAATGGCTACTATTTTCTGGGATTCTGATGGGGGGGAGGGGCAGGGGGGATTTGATGATCGACTATAAAGAAAAACGACAAAATATCACAGGGGGATACTATGCCAACTTGCTAGAACAGCTAAAGGATGCCATCAAAGAAAAAAGAAGAAGAAAGTGGATTCGAGGTGTGCTGCTTTTGCTCAACAACGCACCTGTTTACAAGAGCCACGTCGCAATGGCCGCCCCACAGAAATCGGCTACGAAATATTAAACCAGTCCAGATCTGGCCCCTTCCGATAATTACTTGTTCCCAAAACTGAAGAAAGAACTTCGGAAAAGAAAATTTACCAACGATGAAGACCTGAAGTCGGCAATTCAAACATATTTTGATGGCCTTGATAAAACATTTTTTTAGAAGGAATTAATAAGCTTTGTGAGAGATTAGTATTAGGCTTAAGGGAGAATGTATTGAAAAGAAAAAATAATAAATAGTTTAATATTACTCCCTTTTCCTGTTATTCCCCGAAATTTTTGACCTCCCCTCGTATAAATATATACGAGTATCTGATTTGTTCCCTTTCAAAACTCAGTTATTGCCATTGAAAAAAATTAAGTTGCTTGCACAGTGGTTTTTAAAGCCCATGTACTCTTTGTTCCAAGTAATAACCTTACTTGAAATTCCTCGCCATTTCCTTGAAAATCCTGTTCTGCATTTCTTGTTGTTACTGTATCTGTATCTTCTGTATCGTAAGTCTCTCATATCTATAAGGTGGACAAAAAGGCGATGAGCCAATAGAGCACGAAATAGATAAAAACCAATATGAAAAAAAAAATTGCGCTTCTTTCACACTTTCACAGTTTTCCACTAGTTTTTTCACGAAAAATCTACATATTTATACTTTTCAAGAAAATCGCCTATTTGTGGAGTTGTGAAATTGTGTTGTATTCTATGGAGGATATAATCTAGTGAATAGCGTTTTGGTCTACAATATAATTCCAGCACACTGTCTGTTTGGATTTACTCGTATCCTGGTTACCTCAATCTATGAAAATAAAAAAATTCGTAGATAGAGAGTTGTGCGAAGGGCTAACAACCCTTCTACAATTAGTTGTAATGAAAATGTTGAGGAACCTGAAGTGTCAAGGCTCGATTTTGGCTTAAGTGTAGAATTAGAATTATGGGAGGGGGTAGATGGAGTGCAGCTAATCATCTAAATTTTTTTTTGGTCTAGCTTTTAATTCTAAATAAATATTTAGCACTCAGTTCGATAAATTTTATACGTACTGAGTAAATTGGATTACAGTATTTCAGGAGGCAGGTGGTAGAATGAGTGGGGTGGGCCAAATTATTTTTGTACCGTACATTACAATTATCATAAAAAACATCACAGGACTACGATTGGGCGTAAGGCCCAATCATGCGATACTCGAGATGAAGAGAATTTTTTTGATTTTAAGAAATTTTGTCAGGGGAGTGGTAGAAGGGGTAACGGCATTGAACCAATTTTTTCACATCATGCTGGAGTTGCTATCAGAATGTTTTATTGAAAATTTAAGCTTCTACTGAGGAAATTAGTGTTGTGGATTTAGGTAAATTGTGCAGTTTATATGGGAGGTGGTAGAAGGAGAGGGGAGTTCTTAGTTTTACAGAAATAACTATTATCTATTTGACATGAAAACATGTCAAATGCATCGCAGATCAGTAGGATTCGAACTTTTCAGGAAAGTCGACTTCTTCAAAAGTTGTGTAATTGTGTCATATTGTATGGGAGGGGTACAAGGAGTGAAGCTAATCATCAAAATTTTTTTGGTCTTACTAATAATTCTAACTAAATATTTTGTTCAAAATTTCAGCTCGATAAATTTTATACGTGCTGAGTAAATTTGTTTATAGTGTTTCATGAAAAAACGAACTTTATTTGAGAGGTGGTAGAAGGAGTAGGGGGATTCAAATAATTTTTATACCATAGATTGAAATTGGTATAAAAATATTGTATTCCAAATTTCGGTTCAATAGCTTTTATACTTTTCGAAAAAATCTGTTTACTGTCGAATCTCGAAAATGTGTTATTTTGTATGGGAGGGGGTAAAAGGAATGGAGCGATTTGGCCCGTTCTCGAGCTTGACCTTAATTTTTTGTCAAAAACAATGTGTACAAAATTTGAACGTTCTAGCTTAACGTGTTCTCAAGCTAGAGAGCAAACAGACGGACAGACAGACGGACATCTGGTTTTGAGGTTTTTGAGTAATTATATGAACTTCTATATCATTCATTTTTTCTCCGAGTCTTAATTGTTAGCGTTAAAAACTAATACTCTCAGACTTCATCTAGAGTATAATAATATTTGTTTGTTTGGGTGGAGCAATTATGTCCGTTCACAAACTTGATCTTATTTTTTTGTCAAAAACGGCGTGTACTTAAAATTTTGTATTTATAATTTTTTGTTAAAAACAATGTGTACGAAATTTGAACGTTCTAGCTTAACGCATTCCCGAGCTAGAGAGCGCACGGACGGACATCCAGTTTAGAGATTTTAAAGTGATAACATGAACTTCTGTACCATATTTTGTTTTTGCCAAGTCTTATTTTTTTGGCGTCAGAAACTTTGCAGCACACTTATAATACTCTCAGATTTCTTTTGGAATATAATTACTTCGTTTTTATGCGTGAAGAATATTTATTTATTTATTTAATTAAGGGAACACTTGAGAGCACCGCGACCTGTTTGGTCTATTATGCGTTTATTGCCCCTTTACCCTAATATAGCTCCATAGCTTTGGCTAATTTAAGTATATTTAAGGGAGCCATGTTGGCTAGTTTATCAGTTGTGAAGAATCTTATTCCTAGAATATTGAATCTTTTCCTTGCTACTGCCTCGCAGTGACATAAGATATGCTCTGTCGTTCTTGTGTCTCTGAGACAGAGGCGGCAGATGTTGGTTTCACCAAGACCCACATTTTTGAGGTGGCGGTTTACTCCACTATGCCCCGTTAATCGGTCGATTAGAGAACTAATGTTACTCTTGCTGAATTTTAGAAAATCTTTTTTTTTGTTTTTTTTTTTTTTTGTGGCAGGATGAATTTCTTTGAGATTGATGAGCCTGAAAGTCTATTCCAGTAGATTCTATGCTCTTGTTCAATACACTCTCTAAGTATGAGGTTGAAGTGTTCTTTTGGTTTTCCCTAGAATGGCTCTGGTCCAGCCATTTTTTGCGAGGCGGTCTGCCTCTTCATTTTCCTCAATCCCCGTATGTCCTGGGACCCACATTATTGTTACTTTGTTTCTACTTTCCAGGATGATTAGGTTGTTGGAGGCAGTCCCACACAAGCCTCGATCCGTGTTTGTAGGATTCAAAAGCTTTGAGAACTGCCTATCTATCCGATTTTATATAGATAGATTTTTTACAATGAGTTCTCCTAATATTCTCTTGGATACATAGCTCCATTGCAATAAGTTTAGCTTGGAAGATTGTGACTTCCTTACAAAGAGGTTTTGAAACCAAAAAGTTAGGATCTGTGTCCCCTCCGAGGTGCGCGAGCTATCTGTGTACCAGATGGTTGCTCCCTATTCCATTTCAGGTACCATGGATTGCCATTCCTTGCGTGATTATTACTTTGAATGGGGTTTCAAAGCTGTATTTTGTCGGTATAGTGTCCAACAGTCTTGAGGTTAGAACCTTTATTCTCGGATTTTTTAGAATTTGCAGGTGACCTCTAAAATCTCCCGATTTGTAATTTTTATCCCTTTGCATGCGTAACACCAATTTAATTGCCTCCTTTTTTATTTGGTGTATCGAAGGAATGTTTAGGAATATTTCCATTGCCGCTGTATGGCAGGTTTTCATTGCACCTGTGATACTGAGACACGCTAGTCTTTGAATTTTTTGTAAAATAAGCTGTGTTTTTGTTGTAACATTTTAGTCCACCAGACTGTTGGTCCACATATGACTTTTGGGAAGATGATTGTTCTGTAGCACCAATAGATCATCTTGGGTTGTAATCCCCATCTTCTACCAAATTGGCTTTTGCAGACCCAAAACGCCTTTAATGCTTTGGCGTGAGTCCATACATGTTTGTTCCAGTTGAGTTTGCTATCAAGTATCACACCTAAATATTTTACATCATGTGAAAAGGGTATTGACGTTCTATTTATAGAAGGAGGTGTTATGCAGATTTTCCTTCTATTAGTAAATGGCACTGTCTCAGTTTAACTTGGGTTGATGGTCAAGCTCTTAGACTGACACCAGTTCATTATCACTTCCAAGGCAAATTGCAGCCTTTCTGACAAAGTTGCATCATATTTGCCTCTAAGGATAATAACAAGGTCATCGGCATATCCTATTGCCTCGTAGCATTGTTCTGTTAGATGGTCTAGGTGCTCATCTACCACGATTGACCAAAGAAGTGGAGATAATACTCCTCCCAGGGGACAGCCCTTATAGGTCTGTGCAGTCAATTTGCTATCACCTATATCCATGGTTGTCAATCAGCTCCTTAGCATGGCCTGTATCAATTTTATCGTGGTCTATTCAAGTTTGTTTTTCCTAGGTGCCGCTATTATGGCGTCATGTGGAGTATTGTTTAAAGCTTCTTCAATATCTAGGAATGCGCTAAGGGCAATTTCTTTGTAGTCTTTAGCCTTTTATATTTGTCTAACTAGATCTCGGAGCTCGACGTGGAGTTAGGTTTTTCAACCTGGTGCCTTGACCAACAGACTGGCAGAGATTTAGATAGGTCCCGCATCCAGCAGTATGAGTGCCAAACTAGCATTTGGTATAGACTGCTTTCTTCGGGGGCGTTAATGATTGTCGTCACAAAAACAATCCGCGTTACTAAAGATAACCATGAACTTGCGGCTAAATGTCGTGTGTGCACGTAAAGCGTTCAAGATATGGTTCTATGTTTAAGCAAAGACTATCAATAGTAGTATTGTAGTAGTAGTAGTAGTTGTAGTATTGTAGTAGTAGTATTGTGTATAGTATATATATATATATATATAGTATTGATAGTCTTTGGTTTAAGTAGACCGTGAGGGTTGATTTGCCTTTCTGGTAGGCATGTTGATTCTTACTAAGACATTCTTTGCTAGGTCCTGTTCTTATGTGAAGGTCCACTAGTTTTTGCATCGTCTTGACGAAGATGGAGGTGAGACTTATAGTGCGATATGACTTGGACTGATCAATGGGACGATTCCCTGCCTTCGGTACAAATATCATCCTTGCTTTCCTCCAAATAATTCGGATATATCCCTATGTGAAACTTGTTTTAAAGATCTTTATCATTGTTGGCATTAGAATCTCTAACCCTTTCTGTAGTAAGGCAGGGAAAATTTCATCTGATCATCCATCTTATCTTTTCTGATGAAAGGGAATCTTGGATTTTTACAGTAGAAATTCCGGAAATTTGTATTTCGGGATTTTTGTGCGCCGGAACTGTGTTTACCAGGATTTTTAATTCCGGGTTTTTGTATTCTGGGATTCTATTCCGATCCCTTTTATCGCATCTCCAAATTGACTGTACGAATAAAATAAAAATTGCTTGCAGACATGTTTTTTTTCAGCTGTAGCTTGAAAAATCCATTTTTCAATAAAAAACTTAACAGAATTATGATTGGGCGTAAAGCCGAACCGAACATATTATACAAAATGTTTCATGCTGAATTTAAAGTGTGTAGCTTTCAGAATTTTCAAAAAAATTAAACAATTTTTGCCTCAATTTATGGCGTTTGTATTGGAGGTGGCAGAGAAAGTTTGAGGTTTTCGATGATTTTGAATCTGCTTATCAACATCCTTATCACATTGCTTTGTTACTCAGAGAAATTCTTTTCTTGACTTTTCAATTCAAAAATTTTGTATGGAAGGTGGTAGAAGGAGTGAAGCGAAGCTCACATCTTTTTAATATTTATTGCAATTATTTAGAGACAAATCGTGGCAAAATTTGAAGTTTGCACTTTTTCTAGTTTCAATGAAAATCGATTAAATGCATTTACTAAAATTGTGTGTTTGTATGGGAGAGGGTAGAAGGAGTATTCGAATCAAACTAAATTTTTCGACATCAATGATATTTGCAATAGTATATTTTCATAAAAATTTAAATTTAATAGTTTTGAGAGTTTTGGAGAAAAATAATTTAATTGAAATTCTGAAATTTCGTGGAATTTGTATGGGAGGGGGTGGAAAGAGCGAGGTGAAGTTGATAGATTTTACGAAATGGGTGCAATTGTAATAAAAATAATTATGACAAAAATTGGTTCTTTTAGCTTTGTTAGTTACAATGCAAACCGAATAAATTCATTTTTGAAAATTGTGCATTTGTATGGGAGAGGGTAGAAGGAGTAAAGAGATTTGACGTCGATGATATTTACATCATTACACTATGACCTCATTTTCAAGTCAATAGCTGAGATTGAGTCGGAGAAAAATCAATTTCTTTAAATTTTGAAATTCCATGAAAATTGTATAGGAGGTTTTAGATGGAGTGGGGGATGTGGTCCGTTCACGAATTTTAAGTTACTTTTTTGCTAAAAATGATATATGAAAAATTTCAGCACGATAGGGCAAAGCTTTTGAGAGTTATCTTGTAGACAGACGGACAGGCAGAGGTTTTTGAGCGACAACAAATATTTCTGTACCCTTGGCGAACTTGTGCGATAATTATTTCTTACCGTTACGAATGGTAAGGCAAACACAATATACTCTCAGATTTCATCTAGAGAATAAAAACCAAACACAAAATTTCAATCTAATACATTTTTGTTACTTAGTAAGTGTTCTTATTTCACTTGGAATGCAATGAACCACTTAAACTTGAACGCCATTATCGTCGCAGTGTAAAAATGTGTTATGCAATCGCGTAAATATGCTTGACTAACATAATTCCCAGCATAAACCATATCGAGAGTCGTCAAAGAGCATTAAACTGTGCTGGCAAAGTTGCAGAAACAATAACAAATCACCAGACCATATCTGTATAAATAAAAATTCAAGAAGAAAAAATATTCCCGTACCGGTATGTGCACATATTATAAGACTCACGTGAACGGAGCGATATAAGAGATTCGTATAGGTTAATAGGCCACTTAATTAACAATACCGTCTACGTCTTGATCATTAGCCTCAGATCTGGAATTTTCTATTTTCCTTATTGACTCGAGTTGAATTTTCACAACATTTAATATGCGACATGGAGCGGTATGATTGCGCGCTTAGGTGAACTGCCACATAATTATATTTACACCAAATATCGATCCTTGATTTGATCGTAAATCAGACTTTAGTAGGTTACTTCGCGATCGTTAAAGACGCCGTCGTACATTTGAAATTCTATTCAAAAGTTTTCGATTTACAAGATATTAGTTAAGCTTATCGAACAGATTGATTGCAATACTTATTGAAATTATTACGATCAGATTTCAATTATCTTGAACTTGTACGACTTATGAGTAAAACGAATGATGCAACGCCCTTGACTGTCAAGCGATCGTCTTTCGTGGAGTGTAAGCCCAGCCTAGTACATAGGTAAGATGCAATGCTTTTCACTTGTCTCATCTTAGCTGCTGGTGGACCAAGCCGCCTCAGATCGAAGGTGCCGATATGTTAATTGAGAAAAGTCGCTTCGTTGGCATTGGCCCGACATGATCGTGACTTCACTTTGCCAGGTTCATTGATCAGTTTGGCAGCAGGAAATCAACCAAAATGATTTCAGTTTTATTACAAATTACAAAATATTATTATCCAATATAGGTTCACTTTTTTTTTCATCGTAATTATTTTCGAGAGCACTCGGTAACTTGATCTCATTCACATGTTATGCAATACCTCTATCATGACTTTTTCAGCGAAATGAGTTCCAGAGCGCAGAGCAGTTCGCTATCGTACTAATGAATTGTCGTGAATTCGAATAAAGTTCCCGACAACGTTCGAGATAAATCAGAAAATTTGTAGCCCATGTTTGCTGGAAAATAGTGGACACGGAGTTATGAAGGCGCAAAGAGCGAAGCTTGTGAAAAAGGAAAAATGTTAAATATATATAAAAAGAAAAAATTGTATACAGCGCGTCGAAATAAAAGGTGACGCGAAACGAAAGACTTGGACGCCGCCGCCGTACAAAAGCAACGAAATCGATATTTGACTCTGGCGATTTGCGAGACATTTTTCACTGTCCGGCATAAATTTTCTGTCACAGCCACCTACCGAGCATTTTCAATTTTCACGTTACGAAACGCGAACTAAATGGTATCGTGTTTTATTTACCTGGCAGAATTACATACTTGCAGAAAAACCAAATCGACTTGTGCAGCACAAGTCATGATTTTCAAGATTGTCGATTTCATGCTGACATTTTTCGTTTGTTGTTGATTTATGCTTGTTCTCACAGTTTTTTCCGAGTGCTTGAAGGTGGAGTTTTTTCTTATTTAGATTGGAGCATGAGAAAATCTAGATAGCAGCGTACCATACTTATGGAATTAAATACGCTTGCCACTGCGATCTTTGAACACTTTCATCAATAGCACTTACTTTGAATCTTTTATTCGTTTATTTAAAAAAAATCAATTCTTAGGGAGGTGGTGAATAAATGATAGTAATTGCTTTATTATTCTTAATAATGAAATATTGTTTTCCGTTGCAGGAAAATTTTATGAAAATTTGGTATGTGTATGCATTTGCACTAGATGCACATGGGAAAAAATTATGAAAAATTTGAAAAATTTCAAAACGTTCTGTTTTAGAAATAGCTAAAGATATTTCTTTAAAAAATTCTGTATCCTTATTAAGGTCTACTAGTTAGTAAATTTTTAAGGACAAGAGAATGGGGTTTAATTGGAATTTAAATTAAAAAAAAAAATCGTTTTCATTTTTAGAATATATGAATTTGGACACCAATATATCAGACTCCGTCTGGATATATCAGTTCTCCATATATGCTATCCCATTTAAATCAAAGCCATTCAATGTTCGAAGTAATCCCAGCAAGAATAATATCAAACAAAGTATTACTTTCCTCCAGTTGGAAAAATTGAAAATTTAAGGAACTATGCAAATGTAAATAACAAGGAAAGTTTTTATTTTTAAAAGCTGTACACCTGTATCTCGGAATGTTTTTTTTTACCTGACTGAAAATACGACGAATTGAGGGTCAATATTATCCCCTGCGGGACGGGGGCAGTAGAATACACCCACAGCCAGTTCTGATCGCCCTAAAAATGGCAAATGGACACTCACTGGATCATGGGCTTATCGCCCGTGATCTTAAAATCTAGCTGAAATGAAAATAGATGCAGCGCCTCGAATACGAATGGATTCTATGGTAGCGAATTTTGGCGTTGAAGAACGCACTATGATTGGCTTTTGGAACGTTCGAGCACTGAGCTGGGGTCATTCGGTCCATATACAGCCAATCTGTGATCGAACGTGAAATGGAGCACTGTAACATCCAAATCTCAGGGTTGAACGAGGTCAGGTTGACAGGATCAGGAGAAAAATGAACCCCGAGCGGAAAAATCATTCTATACGTTAGTCTTGAGTGTGGAGTCAAAAATTACGTGACGGTCGACCTTAGACCGAAAGCGAAAAACAATTGTATCAGCTGGGAACCAATTTCGGATAGGACTATCATCGTCAGACTCAGTACCAAGATCTGAAACGTTGGAATTCTACAGTGCTACGCACCAACTAATATCGGAATACCTGGTATCAAAGAGGAGTTGTATGGCCAACTTAATGGAACCTTCGAGCGTGTTCCAATAGGTGATATTATTATCTTCTCAGGAGAAAAGATCGTCTGGGTTGGCTTTGACAATATTGGTCTAGATCATATGATGGGGCAGCATGATTACCCTTTGATCGACGCGTTACGGCTTTAGATTATGAGACGAGAAATCGTCGAATTATTAATGAAGTTTTGTAGTACTCGATAAATGGTCATCGAAAAGGTTCTTTTTCCACACTAGAGTCATCATAAAATATCTTACGTTTCTCCTGTTGGTGTTACTCAAGACCGAATCGAAGCGTGGGCTTAATGTGGATAAGCTTGGTGATCCAAACAAAAAACCCGAGTATACGACCACTCTACGCGACACGATCCACATTGGGCGGATGAGAAATGAACACAGCGGACGCCTATTGGGAAGCAACCAGAAACACATTTGTAACAATTGCTGAAGAATCTGTGGGATATGTGCAAAGCGGTGAGAAACTCTGAATGTCGAAAGATACTTGAAACAAGGTTGGTGTTAAAAGAAAAGATTTCCGGATTCTTCACTGTTACGCTTTATTATTCGTGACGTTTCGGTCTCTGCTGAGACCTTTATCAAACGTCTCAGCAGAGACCGAAACGTCACGAATAATAAAGCGTAACAGTGTAGAATCCGGAAATCTTTTCTTTTAATTCAAAATGCATTGTGAAAACATTCACCAAACCACAAGGTTGGTGATTGGAAAAAAGCCAAAATGGCAATCATCTCTCGACCCAATGTCAATCGAAGAACTCCCTACGAAGGTGCAAGATGTCATAGAGGAGAGCTGTCCGATAGCTTTCCTGTGTGAACGGGTGTCAGACAAGGCTACATATTATCACCAGTCCTGCTTCTGTAATGGCAATTCGTCATGTTTGAGGACCCTTCGGGGCACACGTGGTGGCTGATAGTTATGCCCACATCGCGGGCGGAGGACTAAGCTGGTTTGCCTCGGTATCCTGGATTCTCAACGAGGAGTTGAGTGAGTACAACCGGATGTCTTTATCCATCGAAAGTCAGAGTTTTAGATAGAATTCGCACCAATCTGTGCATTTTGTTCCTGATGAAATGTTGTAGACTGATACCAACTCAGTATTTAGAATATATGCTCGTGCTTGCGGATTGCAGTTCTATTTGTCTGTTTAGGTAATTAGAATATATGCTCCTGCTTAAGGGTTGTTCTTCTACTTGCCTCGGGCGTTGTTGATTGTCGTCACAGAAACAATAAAGTAAGAGGAATCAACCATCTGGTATACAGATGGCTCGTGTATTTCTATAGGGACAGGAGCCGGAATCAAATGTCCTAACTTCTCGGCTTCAAAACCACTCGGCAAAAAAGCCCAATCTTCCAGGCTGAACTAATTGCAATGGAGCTATGCACCCAGAAGAATATAAGGAAAGCTCATCACAACAAATCGATTTATATCCTATCGGATAGTCAGGTGGTTCTCAAATTCCTAGCAGCCAATAAACATGGATCGAGGATAGTTTGGTACTGCCTTCAAAACCTGTGGATATCAGGACATATGGGAATTAAGGGAAATGAAGAGGCTCCCCTTGCAAAAAAACGGCGCAGAAACAAATTTTATTGATCCAGAGCCATTGTGTGGAAAACGAAAATGGCACTTAGAAAGTGGGTTGAACAAGAACATAAAATCTACTGGAAAAAAAACTAATCCTACCACAAAAAACAAAGTAGACGATATTCTAAAATTCAGCAATAGTGATGTCAGTACTCTAATCGGCCTAATGACGGGACACAGTGGAGTAAACCACCACCTCAAAAATATGGGCTTAGCTGAAACCGACATCTGTCGCCTCTGTCTCGAAGACTCAGAAAAAAGCTTGTGCTTTGAAATTTGTAAATTAACACTTCTCCAACGATATTATTTAATTTTTAATAAAAAATTTTAAATATTGCCACTCCTCCCATTCAAACTGCACCATTTCAAGAATTACAATGTACCAATATTTTCAGTACTTATCAAAGTTATGAAGTTCAAATTTTATAAAAAAGTATTTTTGAAGTGATTATATTGAGATGTGTAAAATAAGTTTGATCCTGCCACACCTTCAATCACCTCCTACACAAATCGGAACAATTTCACAATTACTTTATTATTCTAGTAATAAAGTACTGTGATCGACACAAGAAAAAAAAATTTGGTACCCTGAAATTTTTTTTTTCGCGTTTTATGACTAAATTAGCCTAAAAATGCAAAAAAAAAATCCGTCCCGCCGTACGCCGTCCGCCGTACATATGGGCTCATATCTCCGAGACCGTTAAAGGTAGAATGTTCGTTTTTGGGTGGATTGTTGATTGGGTAAGTGAGCTCTATTTTCTAAATTTTGGAAGGTGTTAGCTGGAAGGGGGAGGCGGGGGAGGGAAAAAGTCGAAAACTACCCTTGCTAATATCTCCACCACGAATGCAGATAAAAAGTTGAAAATGAGTAGAGATATAGAGAGGGTTATGGGACAAACTTTAAAAATAATTTAATTTTTTTATCCATTGGCGTCCGAAAAGGGGAGCTAAAAACAAATTGTCGGCCGAATTGTTTTTTCAAATGATTGTATCTTCGAAATTACTTATCGTAAAAAATTCATATTTTGGGACCATTAAGGTGGCGTATAGTTCCATCGAAATCAGTTTAGAGAGTGGCTAATTAAGAGGAGAGTCAAAGGGGTGCAAAGAAAAACACTTAATAATGGATATCTCAACTATCTCTTAAGCTATGTAATTGAAACTTGAAACGTATATTAAACTATACTAGGAAAATACAAAAAAAAATATAACATGTTGAAATAATAGAAGTGGGGGGAAATGGGGAGCATTTCAAAAATGGCGCACTTTTCAAAAATTCAAATCCCTATATCTCAAAAAACAATACAGATATCAAATCGAAAATTTGTCAGATTGTAGAACTACATAGTGGTTAATTTTGGTAACAGTTTCAGTTGGGAGGTGATAAGCAAAAATGTCGAAAATTTTGAGTGATTTTTTTAGGGCTCTGGTGAAACAAAGTTTAAATTTTGCATGTGGATACGTCTATTTGATGTACATAGAAAAATAATAATAACTTGATCCATAATTGTTATTAACCGACCCCCCGGTCTAACGTGCACAAGGTGTTTCATGTGCATTGAAAAAAAATAAACTGAAAATTTTGAGTGAAATTTTAAGGTAGAAACTAGAAAATTTGCGAAATGCATTTAAAAAAAATTCCTAAATATACGAAATATTAACTGGTCGAAAACCTTGAAAACTTCTACTCCCTCTCATACAAATTTAGTTTTTCAACCATTTTCAAGAAATTAATTATCACCTAACTATTAAAAGTTATCAATTAGAAATTTTGCACAAAAACTTCTAAAAATAATTGAAATAAAATTGTGTCAAAAGTTTTGAGATCGCGCCTGTCCTTCTACCCCTCCCATACAAAAGTATGATTTCGACCATTATTAAGAAATCAATTATCACCTAACTATTTAAAGCTATCAATTTGAAATTTTGCATAAAAACGTACAAAAATAATTGAAATGAAATTACGTTAAAAGTTTTGAAATCGCGCTTGCCCTTTTACCCCCTCCCGTACAAAACTATGATTTCGACCAATTTCATTAAATCAACTAATAACCAACAAACTAAAAGCTACGAACTTGAAATTTTGAACAAGCACCTTACCAGAGAAGCGAAATAAAACTACATATCAAATTTTACGATTCCCTTACCTTCTCTACCCCTTCCCATGCAAATGTTCGGTTTCGTGAATGTAAAATACACCGAATTTTATGAAAATTCTATGCAACTTCGTCTATGAAACTGACATTCTATACAAAGAATATTGGACGTGATTCAAGCAATTAATTAAAAAGCTATTAACATCCACCCACCCTTACTGTCACCCCTCACAACTCCCCTCATAAGAACTCAAATTTGCATAAATAAACGAACGACTACTGCCCTGCCAAAGAACCCCCTTTCACTTAGTCTTCCCTAACCACTTTAACCTGCATATTGACTCTCCACGCATCTGCAACTTGTCCCAAGAATAATAAAGTTTCGCCCGACTTGTTGGCAGTTTATTTTATAATGTCTCGATTTTCTTGGAAAGTATAAAGATTTCCAATCTGAAAATTAAATCCATTTCTATATCTAAACTTCTGTAAAAATCGTTGAAATTTTTCCACACCTTCTGCCTGCTCCCATACAAACGTCGCAATTTTGCGAGACGCGTTGAAACAATTTTCATTGAATACTACACTTTCATAAGTAGGTTCCTTATACATCAAAAAATTTTTTTTTTGTTTCGGTAGAACATTCTTACGCTCCTTCCCTCCATGACTGTGTTTGTGCATTGCACATAAAGGCCGAAGTTGCCTATAACACAGGTCATTGATCGCATTCAGAAAGTACACTTTCGTGGTGCCTTACCCTCTGAAATATTTAATACTTCAGGCGTTCCGTAAGGTAGCCATCTGTGTCCACTTCTATTCGTTCTCTTTATTAATGACGTGAGTTCGTTTATCTCTAACTCGAACATTCTTCTCTATGCCGATAATGCGAAAATCTTTAAGATTATCTCCAGCAGCAATGGTTGTCTATTATTGCAAAGTGATATCTCACGTTTTCATGACTGGTGCTTATTTAACAATTTACATCTCAACATTAATAAGTGCACTGCTGTTTCGTATTCTAAGAAGAGAATATCAATGAATTTTGACTATGTTGTAGATGGATGCTCTTTACTTCGTTCTGACAAAGTACGTGATTTGGGCGTACTATTCAACTGTAATTTTACCTTTGATGATCACGTGAATCACATTGCTGGTAAAGCGAACGCTATCCTCGGTTTTGTTAGGAGACAATCGAAAGAATTCAATGATTTCTTTACTTTTTTCTGTTTCTGTTTTATTCTTTTTTTATTGTTTCCAACTGTGCATAATCAATTTTTTGATGAAATAAATTATTATTATTATTACTCTGTAAAAAAAATGAGAAGCTCCGATCTCAAACTTCGAGTGTAACTTGCTTTCAACTTCCTTTAGGCACAACCTCCCCTTGGCGCCCTATTAAAATAGCGCCCCCTCCCGTAACGCTAGGTCAGCGGGGGTGCTATTTACGCCACTGGTCGAATGCATGAATTCAATACTGTTAAATAAAATTTTCGTTTTTCGTGGTATTGTTGTTTCAAAGCTTCAGCTCTCTTATATGCATAAGGAACTTGACCGATTTTCTTTTCATTTCAATTTTATCCACTGGAAATAAAGTGATCAATACTTGTAGGATAATATTTGGAGTTCTTTCAAATTGGGAGTATCAACAAAAGTTGTAGGATTTATTTCCAAAACCCAATCAGAGAACGTACGGCGATGCTGGTGGTCCGCCAGATGCAGTTCTTGAGTTAATTGGACCTTGTACGCATGCAGAGCCAAATCTTTCGTCAATATTCGCTGAAGTGTGGACGTGGAGAGGTCGAGTTCTTGGGCACGTCGACGAATGGAGATGTCGTGGGTCGTTGTCAACACTGTTTTTCACTACGGCGATATTTTTTGTCGAATGTCCGGAGCGAAGTCGTTTCGGTGTCTTAGCATCTTGCCTGAGCCAGTCTTTTGGAATCTGTTACTTAGGTTGCGCACACACTTCTCAGAAGGCATATGATTACGACCAAAATTTGCTCGAATTTTGCGCATCGTATCTGAAATTGAACGCGATCTAATAAAATTCAACGACTGTGTAGCGTTGTATGATAAATTTCTCGCATTTTTAGATGACAAATGACAACATATGACCATTGTCAACCGACCAGCTGTCATATAATAGGCCTTTCCAACCCTACATACCTCTTCTTCAAACACCCTTATAGTTTTTATTAGGAATTTCCTAAATATAAGATTATGTTGATTAGGGTATGTTTAACGGCCAATTTCTCTAATTTTAGTTGCATGTCTCTACTGAAAACCATAATTATATTCAAGTTGTTTTTCGCTAAATACTAAAAACATTTTCCGTAATTACTTAATCGCGGTACGATACTGATTTATTGCTCAATTCAAAACAGAAGCAATTCTTAAACCTAATTAACACAAATTACGCTGGGAAAGAAATTCTTTATAAAATAAGTAATAGGGTACACCAAGAGTTTTCGAACTCGTATTGAAGTTCATGCAATTCCAATATACTCGTATATGATATAAAATAAACTCGGTCTTTTATTTTCTAACCTATTGGTCTAGTCTGGTCCGGTTTACATGCATAAAATCTCAGACTGTATAGTTGCCTTTTTTTAGAATGTGGCAACAATAATAATTAAACCTGCTGCAAACAATAATAGTAAAAAATGAACTCAACATAAAATCGAATTTAACACACATGACAATATTGGACCACACCGTTCGGTTTGAAACGATTTTATTGCGAACTATGGTACACAAAACACGGCTAAAATAAAGTCTACCATTATTTCGTGAAAAGTTACTTACACATATCGAAATTAAGTAATAAATTTTGCAATGAAAATAGGCTTAGCCATGGCGGCGACGGCGCCGCACAACTCTAAATGTGTTCATTAAGTGATTTATGCACTTGCCAAAGAGGCTTAAATCGCACAGACTCGCACCTATTTCGGATCAGCAAATAATGTGTCCGTTCATTGCAATTCTTGCGATTTGTGGATTAACTAGATCAAAGCTAAAGTGCTTAGGAGTATATAGAAGATATTGGGTAGGGTTTTTTTTATTCACCACTTCTCATTGCGATTTCATTAAGATAATATTCATGTACATGTACGCTTTTTAAGATGTTATATTCTTATTTTCTTACGTTTTTATAATCGACCTCAATTCTAACTTTACTTTTACTTTTTTCATGAATACTCATATCGCAATTATTGATAACTCTTGGTTATTTATTGCATCAGATTTTTGAAAATTTTGAAAATAATAACAATTAGCGTACAATGATTGACTCTCTTAAGGAAATTTCTCTTTTGAATTGCTATGAATTTACCAGGAATTTTAATAATTTTCTTTATTAAATATTGTGAATGATTCTCTTAGTGAGTAGTAGTCTTAACAGTTATCATAAATCATTAAAAAAAAAATTAATAAAACTACAACTGTTGACACCTTAATGCAATCGTTGACACCTTTTCAAACTACAAATGTTGACACCCTAGCATAGTCATTCACAACCTTTTAGACAACAATTTTTGACACCCTAGCACGAGCGAGCCATCTGCTGCTCGACGGGAAGGGGTGATAAATAGATAGACATCACATACGATCACTATGAAATCGCTGCTGGAAGTGTTTTTTGATGCCGCAGTGTGAAAAGTGAATGAGGTGTTGCAGGATTAAGTAAAACTAATTTAAAATTTGCGGTTCGTTTCGTTTAGCTAAGAGTCCGAAAGGTTTAGGTATTCTGCTTTAATTTTGCCGCTCGCAGTCGCTGGAAGACTTCCTGTAGATTTTTTAGATGTTCCTTGAATGTTTTGCCGATAACGATCACATCATCCAGGTAAACGAGACAAGTTTTCCAGCTCAGGCCACGCAAAACGAATTCCATTAGTCTTTCAAAAGTAGCTGAAGCATTGCACAGGCCAAATGGCATTACGATGAACTGCCACAGTCCACTGCCGACAGAGAATGCTGTTTTCTCTCTGTCTTTTTCATCTATCTCCACCTGCCAGTAACCACTTTTCAGATCCAACGTTGAGAACCATTTAGCATCAGTCAGGGTGTCCATGATATGGTCGATTCTTGGTAGTGGATAGCTATCCTTTTTCGTAACATCATTCAGTCGCCTGTAGTCCACACAAAAACGGGTACTGCCGTCCTTCTTCTTTACCAGCACCACTGGCGATATCCACGGGCTCTTTGATTCTTCGATGATTCCCTGTTGCTCCATAGTTTTGACCATTGAATTGACTTCTCCTTGTTTTGCTAACGGTACTCTTCTTTGAGGTTGACGTATCGGTGTAGCACTTCCGGTATCTATGCGATGTTTCACTAAGTTTGTTCTGCCATAGTCGTCATCACCGGTGGAAAAGCCGTCGCTGAATCCTTCGATTAGATCTACTGCTTGCTTGAGTTGTCCTCTAAGATTGCTTGACTGAAGAAGTGTTGATGTTACATTGTCCTTCCTTCTTGGCTTATTTTTAGAGGGTACGTCATGTGGTTCTGCCTTGTCGATACTCGTCACTGCCGATATTGGTTCACAGCTGTCAATTACATCTCCTTTCTTTACGCTGGTAATGCTGTCCGAAACGTTGAGGACTCTTATTGGTACCATCATCTTCTCATTCATTCAAGTGCGTACTTCTTGGTGTTGTGAAGCCAAGTACGATCTTCGAGGTCAGATCTTAGCACTGACCGTGTTGCGCCTGTGTCGACTGGTATGATGCAGTTTAATTTGCCAACTCGACCACTCATACATAAGTCGTTTTCACAACGATGTAGTCGAGAAACTGCGATGATGGTTCCGGGGGCGTCAATTCTACCAGCCAACTTCTGCCCCATGAAGTTGGCCTTTACTCGTTTCCCGGACTGTCATTAGGCGAAGCGTGCTCTCGTGACGGTTCGCCCCTCCCTCCTCTTTGTTTAGCAGCGCAGCCGGAACAATAGTTGATCGCTTTTCTGGGTTTGCGGCAGTCGCGTCTTAAGTGTCCTGCCTGTCCACAATTCCAGCATCGGGGAGCACCAGATCCTTCGCTCCGCTTGGTGTACTCGGCTTTCTGACACACACATTCTTCTACCATTTCTCGAACTCGATAGTTACTCCGCGAGCTTTGCTTGGCAGCTTCGAACGTCAGCCCATATACTAAGGCTTCGCCAATCGTTTTCTTACCTGCCAGTTTTAACGCCTGTTGCAGCTCTCTGTCCTGTGCAGCAAATGCGAAAACAGCTGTATCGTTTCGTTGCTCTGTTTGCGCATTAGGCAGCGATAATAGTGTGAGTCGTTCAATATCGCGTGCCAGCTCTTGAAGTGTTTCACCATTCTTTTGAGCTCGGTTGTACAGTTGAGTTTTTTAGATCTCTCGCATGTGGTCACTGCCGTAATGAAGATCCAATGTCCGGACTAACGTTGAAAAATCTTGTTGTTGCTCCTGCGGAATCGTTTGAAGAACTTCTGCTGGTGGGCCTCTTAACGCCAATATAAGAGCCGTTCCTCGTTCCAGATCATTCCAATGGTTGTTTCTTGCGGCGGCCTCAAATTGGGACTTATAAATAGCCCACGGTGTTTGTCCATCGAAGATTGGAGCCTTGTGACCCTTGTGCGCAACGTGTTCTGCCTTGATGACTCCAGTCGCTTTGACGTTGTCGAAGTCTCTTTTTAGGCGTTCGACTTCTTCTGCAATCCCGGATGTCTTTTCCGTAATTTGCTCTTCGAAGATTCGAAGTTTCTTCTCTACGTTTTCTTCTATTGCCTTACCCATGGTGTCTATTTTATTATTCTGCAGCTCCAATTTTTGGTTGAGTTCCTTTGAGGTCTGGTCTAATTGTTGTTTAATGTCCGCAGATTGTTGTTTAATGTCCACTGATTGTTGCTCTAATTTCTGATTCATGTCCGCAGATTGTTGCTCCAACTTCTGATTAATGTCCGCAGATTGTTGATCCAATTTGTGCATCATTTATTGCATTAACTGTGTTAAGGCATCCGATGTACCAGAGCACTTCTCTTTACAAGCTTCTTCGATTTGGAACTCAAAACTATCTGCATCCTCACCCTCAGCCTGCAGTGTCTCGATCATACGGCTGACAAGTTCAGACTTGCTCCCTGTCGTAGATAACTCGCGTCTACTGAGCTCTTTCTTCAGCTCCGTTACTTTTAAGTCCTTTAAATAACGCGGCATTTTCACTACCGATTATTTCAAGTTTTTCCACGATTCGAATTCACAAAATTCTCACTGTCCGTTCGAGAATTTTAGTTCCGCGATTTTACTTCGCTAATTAAAGTCACTGTTCACTAGAGCACTCGAGAATATTCGATTTCACAAAATTCTCACTGTCCGTTCGAGAATTTTAGTTTCACTTTTCCGCTCTCACAAAATTATCCGTTCGAAAATTTTAATTTCACTCGCGATTTTTAACCCGCATTTATCCTTGAAATCCCACTTCTGACACCAATTGTTGCGAGCTAGAGGTTCGCCGATTTCAAGTAAAACACAATTCGTTTAAAAACAATGGACAATTTATTTATTCGCACTTTTATATAATTTCCCGATCACTTTGCGCTTTACGACAACACTGTCGCGTGTTTGCTATCGCTTTTCTTGCACCGGTTCGCGTCTCGATCATTAAAAATGACTGGCGCTGGTCTGAGAGCTTCGTGTTTATATACAATTTTTGCCCAGTTCTGGAAGCTTCCGTCAGGTGTCGTTGTGTGTGTGTGTGTGTGTGTCTAGACTATTCTAAGAACTTACTGGAAGTTGCTAGAAACATGTTTATGGCGTTTTACATGTTGAGGGACTTTTCTGGATGTTGCTGGGGACGTCGAGGTTGTCAGATTTATAACAATATTATGCTCTTGTTCAACCCACTTTCTAAGTATAGGATTGAAGTGCCCTTTGGTTTTCCGCAGAATGGCTCTTGTCCAATTAAATTTGTTTCTGCGCCGTTTTTTGCTAGGTGATAATCCTCTTCATTTCCTTCAATTCCGATATGTCCTGGTGCTTTTTTCCCAGGATGATAAGGTTTTCAATGTACATACTCCCAAACTATCCTCGATCCGTGTTTATTGGATGCTGGGGCTTTAAGAACCGCCTGACTATCCGATAGGATACAAATAGATTTGTTGCGATAAGCCCTAGTTATATTCTCTTGGATGCATAGCTCCATTGCAATTAATTCAACTTAGCAGTTTATGGCTTCTTTGCCGAGAAGTTCTTCTTCTTCAATGGCGCTACAGCCCAAATCGGACCTTGGCCTCCTGATATTCAGGTTCCTTAATCTTTTTTTTTTTTTTTCATTACTTATTGTGGAAAGATTGTTAGCCTTTCGCACAACCCTCTTTCTACGAATTTTTCATTTTCGTAGATTGAGGTGACCAAGGTATATCCAAGCACGCAATCTGTTGGAATTATATATTGCGCCGACCGGGATTTGAGCTCACAACCTTCGCATTAGAAGACCAACACGCTACCTACTAGGCTACACCCTAGCTTGCCGAGAAGTTAGGGCCTTTAACTCCGGCTCCAGTCATTTCAGAGATGTGCGAGCCATCTGTATACCAAATGGTGGATTCCTCTTCTCTTTCAGGTAGCATGGATTGCCAGTCCTTTCGTTTTTAATTATAATTTTGAAGAGGATTTCAATGTTGAATTTTGTTGGCATACTGTCCGATGGTGTGAAGGTTAGAATCTCTATTTTTGGGTCTTTTAGGATCTTGAGGTGACCTCTAAAAAATTAATATAAAGTTTCTTGTGGACGAAATTTATATTCTTATGCAATTATTATTATGTTTGAAACATGTGACAGTTTAATTTCAATCGTCAGATCATTGAAATTTGTAGACATTTTAAATTAGGGGGAATAGTCGAATTCGAAAAACCCTTATACCATTGACACATAGCGGTCCTAATTATAATGTAGTTAATTCGTAATTTAGCTCATCTTCATCGTTAGTAGGTTGGTGACACAGAGCACTTTGCTAATTAAGAAGAGCTAAATTACGAATTAGCTAAATTATAATTAGGACCGCTATGTGTCAATGGTATTAGCTGATAGCATGATGAGATGATTTATGATAAATGATTATTATTTTGGTAATTTAGCTAAATTAGCGTATGACACACAGCCGTTTAATGATAATATAGGCCTTAATTATAATTGGGCTGCGCTATGTATCAATGGCATTACGCGATATAATCAAATTGAGAAGTACTGAGCTCCGTTAACTCCAAACTTTTTGTTATAAATATATATATGTACCTAGAAGAACTCCAAACCAAGCATTCAAAAGCCTTAATAGTTTGTAAGAATTTTATAATTGAAAATTTCAAGCAACATCAAATAGTTCAAATTAGTTTCTAATTATCTAAAGTCGAGCGGAAGATGCTAAAACAAATTGTATAAATAGAAACAAGTTAGTGATGTTTATTAAAAAAAAGAAATGAAAATAAAATTGCATAACAATCTTGCATACCGGTCGGCCATTCATGCAACTTCCATATAAACATGCCGTACCGTCGTCAATTGATTCCATTTGCGCACTGGGCAACCTTTGCGTTACATCTGCGAAGGCTTTGTTACTATTTTGAGCTCGTTATAATGCTTCGATAAACCAGAAAATTAAGTGTAAAGGTTTTGGAAGTGTAACACGCTCTGTCTAGGTAACGTCTGGTAATCAAGTGTTCAATGCAATTTTGGTTCAGATCATTTACATTACTTAACACGGCTGAGCTGCAATATGCAGCTAACTAAGATGGTTTACTAAGCTTCAAGGCATCTAACTATTTATCAATTGCGCTTGTTTTACTATGTATACTTCTGAGCAGCTATTGTGTTATATAACGCACCATTTTTGTACATTATTCAAGCAATTTTATTTTAACTTATTTAGATTGTTATGGCATATAAGTTAGCGTGATCGATACAATTTCAGTCCACTCAAGCAATCATAAATTACTTCTTAGGATGTTAAATAAGTATAGCGTACATTTTTTTTGAATCTTTATGCTTAACGAATTTCTTAGATGTTTGAAATTTTCTTTTCACAAATTACAATTTTGTGGAAATAGTAACTATCTTTTGCTAAGTAATCGTAACAATGAATTTTGACATCATCGTTACGTCTTCTATTATGCGTAGTATTTTATATCATGTAAAGACTTAAACAATAATAAATTGCAATCCCCTAATTGCTATCTCACTTGTATTTTATATATAAATCTAAGCTTATAAAAATGCGATGTAACCTATACGCAAAATGAATATCAAGATTTTCCTTATTTTTTTATTTATTCCATCGTTATTGCATAAAAACATTGAACAATAAAATGTTATGATAATTTTCTTAGATCATATAGAAACGTCGATTACCAATGTTGCAATAAAACAACACACGAAAAACATTAAATTGTAGTTTTTTTTTTTCCTTAAAGCGTAGAAAATTATAATGTGTCCCTGAATGTCGTAAATTATGTTTATTGCTACCGGTTTCATTATGTTTTTTTTTTCGCTTTTTTACAACTTCCGAATTGCATGATAGCATTTTAAATTACATGTATGATGCGAAGGTACATGCAGTTCTTTGGTCTATATTGTCAGCAGCATATTTCAAGCCATTATGAATGATACTTGATTTCGTTTTTTGACTATGCCAGTTTCTTGGACATCTTTACACTATTTGAAGTAGGTATGATATGTCTCATTATGCAATAGTTAAGATATATCTAATTGTCGTAGGTACTTTAAGTAACAATTAAGTCGTACGGAGCAAAAAGTCATTGAAGTAATATTTAAAAAAATATATATATATTATAACGACTATTTTGCTGTTCAATTAGCCAAAATTTATATTTTGGTTTTTGAACTACTGAACAGATTTGGATGCAGTTTTTACTATTATACAGTTTAAGAGTATATTCTTAAACTAGTTATATGTGTCATATCATTATCAAATAGTGTTATAGCCCAAACAAGATTCTTTTCTCGCCAGGATTTACGAGCTCATTTGTTGAGTTAAATGGTCTTTTGAGTATTTTTTTTTTGTTTAAAGTCGGATTGGAGTTGGCAGGCAATTATAAATTACACTTTTCAGGTTAGGGTCCCCTTTGGTGGATAACAGTTTGGTTCAAATTAATATTTTTTCATTATGCATATTAAATGGATGTATGCACAAAATTTTAACTTTGTATCTTTTACCAGAGCCCTGAAGAAATTAGTGAAAATTTTTGACATTTTTGCCCACCACCTCGTTCCCATTACACTCCTCTCTTTTAAAAACTTACGAAAATTATAGATCACATAGCTCTACAATTTGACAAAATTTCAACTTAATACCTGTTTTGAATATGGAAGTATAACGGTTTGAAATTTCAAAAAGTTTTACTTTATTATTTTAATGATAAAGTATGATCGACTTAGAAAAAAAAAATTTGCTAACCTGAAATTTTGTTTTTTTTGTGTTATATGACTAAAATAGCCTAAAAATGAAAAAAAAAAAATAAAAAAAAATCTTTCTGTCTGTACGCCGTCTGCCGGCCGTCGATTTGTACGCACATTAACTCCCAAGCCCTTCAAGATAGAACGTTCATTTTTGGGTGAATTGTAGATAGTTGCGGATCTCACACGAACACCCGCGGGGTGTACGGGTTACGTGGGAGGCGGGTCGAGCGCTAAAGCCGAAAATTAAGAATTCAAATATCTCAATCATGGTCATAGCTAGAAAGCTGAAAATCCACGGATACATGTGGCACAAACTTTAAAAATAATTAAACTTTTTTATTTTTTATTTATTTTATGGGGTCCGGAAAGCGGGGGGGTGGCCTAAAAACAAATTGTCAGCCGATTTTCTTTAAATGATGGAGCTCACCTACCCGAAAACGAACACTTTACCTTTAACGGCCTCGGAGATAGGAGTCCATATGTACTCCTTGACTCCTTTTTTTGCATTTTTAAGATAATTTAGTGCTGGAACGCGAAAAAAAAACAAAATTTCAGGGTAGCAAATTGTTTTTTCTGTTTGTGGGTTTGTCTGTCTGTGTTGTTTGCGTTCCTATACCATTCACCCAACTGCGATGAAACTTTGGTGAGATGTTGTATGCACTCTCGCGAAGTTTTCTACAGGCGATTGGTTAATCTAGAGTTACTTTATGAAGAAGAAAGACCAAGGCACATGAAAGAGTTAGGTCAACCTGTCAGATTGGGCGCTTTTTATTTTCATGTGTATGCGTGCAACAAGCCCGTGTAACTTTTTAGTGGTTTTCTTTTGAAAATAACTTTTATTTGCAGAGCTTTTAAGAGTTGAAAATTTAATTTGGTAGATTTCACGTACTAATGAACGTTTTTCAATCATTTGGTTATTTATTATATGTTGGAAAATAGGTGGTCGCTTTTTCAAATTTAACGAAAAAGCTGGTTATCACCTTTACTGAACTCTATTATCAGGTGGGTTGCTCTTTCTTCTCTATAGAGTAATTTTGGGTCGATCTAAACCTCAAGGTAGACCGAAAAAGCCATCACGAGCTTCTATGTAGCGATGTCGTCACTTAGTTTTAACTAATTATATCCAAAATATCTTACTGAAGAAAATCAAATGTATAAAAATTATCGCTCAATTCAATTAAATTTATTATATTAGATCAGATCAAAAATACACGGATTGATTTTTAACTCCCACACGGCCCAGGGGTCTTTTTGACACAATTTGCCTAAATGGCTAATCAAGTGCTCTTGATAGATGGGAAGTTAACTTTTTTGCAACCAGAGTGCATTTGTGGCCTTCAAAAAGCGTAATTTTGGCCCATAAGCATAAAAAGGGAAAGAGTGAAAAGGATAATGAGAAAAATAAGGCTGTCGATTTCTCGATGGAGAGTGGATTCTCGCAGTTAGAGTACATTGGCGTGGAGGAGGGAGTTTCGACAGAGCCCCTAAGTAGGATATCAAAGTAGCCACATGGTCTGAATACAATCATAGCAAATCAGGTTGACAAGGCGTAGTTCTTCCGAGACAGAATGACTTCAGCGTCGGTAGACTCTCTCTTGAAGCTGTCGTACCAGGTTACCAACCTATTACATATGGAGCGATGTTAGCGGAAAGAAAGTAAAGAACATGCAGAACTCCTATCGACACACGGGGAATGTATCGATTGGATTGTAGGTGGGCAAAGTGGATGGGCAGAATGGATCGTGGCGGATGGTAGCACGTATTCGATTTTACTTCCACTTAACTCATAGGTTACCATAGGTCACTGGTTGGTCCCTAATATCTTGGGGGTGCCTAGGGTGGGAGTTTATCCGCCTGTTGAACAGAAGTGGATGCTTTAATCCTTTCACGACCAGATGATCCTTTTGGGATCCAGTGCGTCTTTACGTGTTTCCGACCGTTTTGGGGTATTTCTGACCCACAGCGTTATAGGTACATCGAAAGAGCCACTTCCAACACATATTTTGGCCAAATGGCTTAGTGTCCTTGATACTTGATATGGAATGGATCGAGATGGATGGTAGTATTCAGTCGATTTCCCTGCTTCGTTTCACGACGTCAAGCAGTTCACGGATTACATTCGTAGCGATGGTATCGGAAATGTCGTTTGACCACTAGCGGCTCGTGGCAAGAACTTGGTAACCCGAAATTCTGGACGCTTCGTTGCAGCCAGAAGACGATGGTATCGATGGTCTAATTATTGTTTGAACGGTTGCAGTAAACGACGATGTACTGCTCCAACGCGGTCTATCAATCAAATCCTATCGGATATTCTTGTTAGATATGATGGTGCCTATAACTTGCTCATCGGGCAATAAAGTTTGGGCTATCGGAAAAATGGGTCGGGCTATTTTTTAATTCGGAATCAGCCACGCGTGCGTTCAATCAAAAATTTAAATTTCTCTCGTTTTTTTTTTAAACACGGGACCGAGTGTGCCCGTGCGAAGCCCAGGTGCATGCGTTAGTTAATACATAATTTGAATGGTAGATAGCCAGGTTCTTGGGAACAAAAACATGACTTAGTACCAACGCTTTTCCCATATTCTATCGTTTAAAGTTTGTTTGTTGTAAATAACTCCAGTAAATTTTCTAATACTACAAGTCCTCCTTCTCTTAACAAGCTTGAACTCAACAATAATAAAGTTTCTTCAAGATTATTGGCAGGTTTTTATATTCGCTTCTAACTAGGTCAATAATCCTATAATCCTCCACAATCATCGCAAACTATGTGTGTCATCATTTTATTTAACTGAAAGCATAGTGCGTTGCAAATGCATTTTAAGTCTTAACTTAAGCCGCCTTAAACATTTAAACAGTTACACGTATTTCTATACAATTTCTTCTCGTCTTACAAGACCTTGTACTGTTTAATAAATCTAATGGAAATTAAATGCAACTCATAATTCGATTGTACATGTCTAATAGGCCTTACCCGTAAAATATGCATTACGCACTAACTCATGCACATTAGTCATCGTCACTAAGTCTGACTTCAGTACTAAATCTGTCAGTCATAACGCCTTCTGAAAAAAAAAATACTTACTCAAGAAAGTCTAGCAATATTTCAAGAGTATTTTCAAACTAAACAGTTTTCCTTACTACCAACAACATTGGTAACATTATCCACATCAGAAAGGTGCTTTAGCAATGCCCTTCTATGACCCATAGCCCACCCATATAATTCACTTGCAATAGCACTCGTGTATCATAATACTCGTATCTATCGATTATGTTGTCTTACGGATTAAATTTATTTACCAATCAAATGTTTATAAATTATAAGAACGTAAAGTATTTGAAAATAAATAATAAAGGTTAAAAATTGCCGTAAAATTCAATGTGGATAAGGTGCAAAATAAAAATATGATTTGATTTATGAGTTATTATCAATATTAAATCCTTTTTTTGCGATGACATATGACTCGCCCAATAAGGTGTATAATACGCAATTATTTGCAGCAGTCGCAAACCTCATACTACCGTGAACTATTTAGATGCTGCGAATAGAGTTGCTATGGGTGTAAAAATTAAATTTAGTGGACACCGACTTTGATTTTACGCAGGAGTGGATTTACGCAAAGGCTGAATCTAATTGTCAACAATAGAGAAGCACTTGCATCCTGATTTCTAGTCAAAGTAAATTTAGAATGAGTAGTGGTGTCGGGGCTAGTTCCACGCCTCTAATCGATTCAGCCGTGGAGTCTAGTTAGCTTAGTGGTCAATGCGATTACTTTACGACTTTAAATCCCAAGATCCAATTCTACACTGATGTACGATATTCACTACCCTGGCAGACGAGATGGAGGCATCCTGAAATTATTGGAGTACATGGAATGAACATTCTATGGGCAGCACAATTTAGTGTTTTGTCGCTACATAATGATCGATGACTTCTTCGGTTCGTTGATGAATGACTTACATATTTTGTGGAGATTTTTTTGCATCATATTAGAATTTGAGCTGTATGCGAAAAATTACTTACGGCTAGGTGTAGTATTCAATTTCGGTTAACGTGGGCCTTAATTGTGTTGCTTCAAAGCATCGTTGGTATAATAACGAAAAATTATAATTTCCGTAAAAAATTATATCTTGTTTTCATTTGCACTAGGAAATCTAAGCCCGACTGAAATAACGAATTGTTTGAAACTTTAATGTTGCGACTAACAAAAAAATAAACTGCCAACAAGTCGGGCGCAACTTTATTATGTTTGGGACAAGTTAAAGATGCATGGATAGTCAATATGCAAGTTAAAGTGGTTAGGGAAGACTAAGTGGAACCCCCTTTCACAAGTGGAACCCCCTTTCACAAGTGAAACCCCCTTTCCCAAGTGGAACTCCCTTTCAGAAGTGAAACCCCCTTTCACAAGTGGAACCGCCTTTAGGGCAGGGATGCTGCCAATTCAACACTTAGTTGCGAATACGATCAATAGCTCCAGTACATGTAATCAATATTTCATTCGTTTATGCAAGTTTGGGTTTTTATGAGGGAGGGGCAGGGGTGATATTAAGGGTGGGTGAATGTCAATAATTTTTCAATTGATTGCTTCAATTACGTCCTATATTTTTTGCATAGAATGTCAGTTTCATAGACGAAGTTGCATAGAATTTTCATAAAATTTTGTGTATTTTATATTCACGAAACCAATCATTTGTATGCGAGGGGGTAGAGGAGGTAAGGGAAATGTAAAATTTTTGATGCAGTTTTATTTCATTTCTTTTGTGAGGTGCTCGTACAAAATATCAAGTTCGTAGCTTTTAGCTTGTTGGTTAGCAGTTGATTTATTGAAATTGGCCGAAATCATACTTTTGTATGGTAGAGAGTAGAAGGGCAAGTGCGATTTCAAAAGTTTTTTGAGTTCCGTTTCAAATATTTTCGAAGAAATCATACTTTTGTCTGGGAGGGGTTAGAAGGGCAAGTGCGATCGCAAAACTTTTGACGCAGTTCCGTTTCAACTATTTTCGAAAGTTTGTATGCAAAATTTCAAGTTGATAGCTTTTAATTTTTAGGTGATAATTGATTTTTTAAAAATGGTCGAAAAAATAATTTTGTATGGGAGGGGGTAGAAGTTTGGAAGGTATTCAACCAGTTAATATTTCATTTTCTTAGAGATGTTCTTAAAATGCATTTCGCAAATTTTTAAGTTTCTACCTTAAAATTTCATTCAAAAATTTTCAGTTTATGTGTTTTTTCATTGCACATGAAACACCTTATGCACGTTAGACCAGGGGGGTCGGTGCATAACAATTGCAGAATTTTTGTTATTTTTTGTGTACGTATAATAAATAGATGTATCTACGTGAAAAATTTAAACTTTGTATCTCTTACCAGAGCCCTAAAAAAATCACTCAAAATTTCCGACATTTTTTCTTACCACCTCCCTCCCCTTACACTTCCCAATGTAAAAGTTGTAGTTCAGTTTTGAGATGTAATGGTTTGAAATTTTGGAAAGTGCAATGCTCCCCATTTTCCCCCACTACTATTTTGTCCAAATGTTATATTTTTCTCGTATTTCTATAGTATAGCTTAATATAAGTACCAAGTTTCAATTACATAGCTCAACAAATAGCCGAGATATTAATTTTTAAGTGTTTTCTTGCACTCCCCCCTCCCTCCTGACCCTCCCCTTACAATAATTAGCCTGTATGTAAGCTAATTCTAGTGGATCTATATGCCACCTTGATGTTCTAAAAATATAAATTTTTTATGCTAAGTAATTTCGGAGATATAATCATTTGAAAAAAAAAAAAATTGGGCCGACAATTGGTTTTTAGCCCCCCCTTTTTGCACCCCAATGGATAAAAAAATTAAATTAATTTTGAAAGTTGTCCCACAAACCCTTTTATATGTATATCGATTTTTAGCTTCCTAGCTCTAACCATGTTTGAGATATTTGAATTCTTAGTTTTCGACTTAAGTGCTCCCCCCGCCTCCCCCTGAACCCTTGCACCCCCCTGAGATCGGCAACTATCTACAATCCCTAAAAAAAATGAACTTTCTATCTTGAAGGGTTTGGGAGTTAATGTGAGCTGAGCGTACACACCGGCGTACGGCGTACAGACAGACGGATTTTTTTTTGCTTTTTTATGCTATTTTAGTCATGTAACGCGAAAAAACAAAATTTTAGGGTAGCAATTTTTTTTTTCAAGCCGATCACAATACTTTATTATTAAAATTCTAAAGTAATAGAGTGGGCTCAGGATAACGAAATATTCATCAAAAGATTTAACTCCTAGAAGTTCTCGGAGTGGCGTGTGCGATAGACCTTCATCGTCCCATAAATCTTTCGTTCTGGTCACCTAATGCAACTAATTCCCAGTAGGGAATGGAATCAATACCGCACCGATACTGTAATTCATACCTTGAAGCAACTGCAGCTACTTTCTGCCGTAAACCATAGGTTACTTTAACATTGCGATGTCATAGGTGAGCAATCATGCTAGATACTTAACCTTAATCAACCTTGCAATTTATTGAATCGATAATAAGTAGAATGGTCACGAAATAACCGATTGAAACGAATGCGCAATTTAATGGTTGCTGAAGAAATTGATTCTTTTGTTGAAGGAATGGTTGAAGTGTAATGATTTTGGAGAAGGTGGAGAAATTTTACTACACTTAGAACATTCTCACAGTATTACAAATTATTTTAGAGCTATGTAGAAATCTAGCAAATTTCATTGCTGTTATCGTTGGCTATTGAAAGAGATAAGTGATACTAATATTATGATAAATATAAGAAATCGAAATTGCAGAACGAATCGATTGAGGAAGGATACCATCTATGAAGCAATTCGATACTACAACTCTTTGCCAATATATATTCGACAGGCGAAGAATATCAAGTGTCTCAAGATTGCAGTAAAGAAGTTTATACAGCAATTGTAATTATATTATCTGTATTATTCACTATTTTTTTTTTTTTTATACGATTTCTTGATATTATGAAAATTTCCCTAATATCAGCTTGTAGCTATCTGGGAAATATCCATAGAATATAAACAAATCCATTGTAACTCTGTAACGCATTTATGAAAACCAATATTAATGGATAAATATATATATTAATCTTAAATCTTCATTTCATTTTTAAACAGTTAATAACTAGTTTTTCTTTTTAAAAATTCATTCATGAAATACGATTTTTTGACGCTTTGAAGCAATTCGTATATCAAATATTATCCACAAACTCATTTAAAAGTATATTATTCAGCTTAGTATATTGCTGGAATGCAATTTTCTCCCGCACTCCTGCATAATTGAGACCCGGCCATCTCGTCGCTTAATATCCGCCTAATATTTTTTACGATTCAAAGAAGTCGAATAATGTTCTTCAATGTTATCTAGTAGGTAGTAGTAGTAGTAGTGTGTAATTATCGACCTATTGCTAATCTTTCTTACATCCTCAAGTTTTTCGAGGCTGTTGTTTGTGATATATTGAATTTATATTGTAAGTCAATCTTTAATCCAGTCCAACACGGGCCTACCAAAGTTGGGTCCACCACAACAAATCTAATGGACTTCAATGATCCTTATACCTATAATTAAGACTTTGTGCTGCGCTTTTGTTTGCTCTATTCTCGAGTATGCTTGTCAGATGTGGGCTCCGTATTACGAGGAACATAAAAGTGGGATCGAGTCTGTACAGTGAAGGTTCTTGAGATTTGCCCTAAGAAACCTTACCATGATCCGATACGCTCCGTTCCTTACGAACAGCGCCTTAAACTTCTTTCTCTAGAGTCGCTTGAGAATAGACAGATTATCCTAAGGGCTGCTTTTGCATTTGAATTAATTTTAGAAGAAATTAATTTCCCATATTTGCTCGAAGCCAACTTTTAGTATTCTGCGTCGATCCTTGAAAAACTATGTGCCACTCCACATTCCTCATCATCGCACCAACTGTGGACAAAATGAACCAATCGCATTTCTTTCGCGTATTTTAAATAATAATTACTGCAGAATTGACTATAATTCATCTAGCATCTTTTATTAAAAAGTTTGGGAATTTTATAAAAAATATTTTTTTTTTATTTTATTAATTATGAAAGGATGGAATGAAGCTTCTATCATTAAAAGGGTACTGTGCCATAGATGTGCACAAACCAAAAAATATGTTTTGAAGGGCTAAAGAGGTGAAAAGATCAAAAACATGAACATTTCTAGGAAGGAGATAGATCTGGATGGGATTTGCCCCCTTCAGGTAGGGAATATACAAGCGGGATCCCATTTTAGTACTACCATTGTTCTTTGTTTCTTGTCTTCAGTGAACGGACGTGAACCGGTGGGATCAACATGCCAGTTTCAGCTTGATAGTCCTTAACGGACAAAATGTGGAAGAGGTGCAAGATTTGTGCTATCTTGGAAGCATAGTCACAGTATAAATAAAACTTCGGTTTCTTTCCATTAACCTGCAGGTTAAGAGAGATCTCACTTCGCACTAAGCTGTGAGTGTTTGACGCATCCTCCAAATCCGTGTTGCCATAAGCATACCAACGTACATAGGAAAACGAAGCTGCAAATCTACAAAACCATAATAAGACCTGTACTTTGCTATGGCAGTGAAACGTGTACGTTAATACAGGCATCAGATAAAATGATTAATGCCTTCGAGAGGAAGGTATTACGACGAATCCTCGGGCCGGTAAGAGAACAAGGTGAATGAGAAATACGATACAATCAGGAATTGTATACCATTTTTGAGGACTCCACTCTCATCAAACTTCGATACCTACAGTATGCTGGTCACGTACAGGTGATAGAAGACAGACCCAGGCGTGTACAAGAAGGAAAGGCGGAAGGAAAAAGGCCAGTTGGAAACGCTGGGAGGATGCAAATCACTTGTGAAATTTTCAACATGGACTCGAGAAAATTGGAGATGAACATACAGGAGGCCTAGGCCCGAATTGGACTGTAGCGCCACTGGTGATGATGATGATGATGAAGCTTACCAAGAAACTACATCCACTGCATTATAGGAATAATTTGGCCAGATGTCATCACGGACAGCAGGACAGACTGATATAGGCATTGTGGAAGCGATCAGTTGAAGTGAAATGCTCGGGATTACGCTATCTGGCAGGGAAATGTTTTGTTCTACGCCTATTGGGCGAATCTTAAGAGGAAATTGATGGATTAATGGAACTGAAGCTTGTGATTTAAAACTATGATCTCTAGGAAAATGTTCATAATAGAGCAAATTTTGTACCAGATTCACATCCATCGCCATACTGATCATATCAATACCTATATATCTTGGTTTTTATAAAAAAACTCAATCGTTTTTTTTTTCAAACTACTACTACTGCTTTCTCTAATGATTCTCCATATGAGTTGCCCAGACGCAAACCCTTCTAGGTCAATGTTAAGAAAATGTTGACTAAGTGCAAAAAACTGGTAAAATCAAGCGGTTAGAGATACAAACTTGGAATTTTTTTTAAGTCGTCAGAAATAAACTCAACTTTCTTTATATCTGTGTTTAATCGCAGAACTATTAATAATTAGTTATTTTGATATTTAAATTCTACTTAGGAGATTTTGCAACAACGCGCCAAAGTTATCAGGTTTTGAAACCTTTCTGGCATCCATCTTTGAAATCATTTAGGTTGTGAATTTTGATGCCACTGCAAAAGTTGCTTATTATTAGAACATTTCTCATACATTTTACCATTGGTTTTGAAATAAAACTCAATCGCAAAGTAATGAAAGTAGTATGTTTAATTTCATAATATTTTGTTGATTTTTAAACAAATCTACTGATTTGTTGTATTGCTGCATGTCAGCCCTAGTCGTTCGTCGAGTGTTCGTGATCTTACATACACGCGCGCACAGGTTGTTCATCGTTTGGGCTTCGCAAAAGTAGGCGAAAAGCAGGTTAAAAGTGGGCGAATAACAGGCAGGCCGAAGGCGAGCTGAAATCAAGTGAAAACAGGTAGACGAAAGGCAGTTGAAAATCAGGCAGGCGAAAGGCGAGCGAAAAGCTGTTAGGCAAAAGGCAGGAGAGAAACAGGCGACAAGAACCATGTAAAAATGCGATCGTTTGCAACAAGAGTCACAGTCTGAATTTGGAAGCGAAAGAATCAAGATCGGGTCGTTGCATGGTAAAATTGCAATAGAGGAGTTAAGATTGTAAAACGACAGAGTCGGAGATAGGAAAGCGACAGTTGGTAAACGGTGCTGGTGTTTAGCGTTTGTGAGTGAATGAAAAGCGATAAATAAAGTTGAAGTTATTTTTAATTAAAGTGAACTTGGTTAATTTTTACTTGAAACCCTTGCACACTTCAAAAAAATAATATCATACAAGAAAATAAAATTGTAGCGAGTGAGCGGCTACTTCGCTCTGTTGCGTTTCGTCCCAATCCAGCTTACGATGGACTCGTCAGTAAGGCTTGTGTAAGCAGGCTCTGTCGTAGACGTTAAGGGTATTGGGATTAGAACCCGGGGATTTCGAGTTGCAAAGCGGTCGTGCTGACCACTGAGCTAGCTAGACCCTACGGCTTAGTCGGCTAATAGCGTTGTGGTATAAGCTGCCACAAAATAACTGCCTACATTAAACGCATTAGTTAGCAGCAATGAAATAAAATTGTAATACAAAGAGCAGCTTTTAAAAATAAATTTTACTTTTTCTCCATAATTTGGTTTATTTGTTTCTTCCTCTTCGTTATTCATTAGCTCGAAGTACTCTTCCATTGGAATTGAAATTTTGTTGTAATGAAGACGTCCTTGTTCTTCAAAAACACTTCTATAAAATGATAAATTTTCAATGCATAATGTTAATAGCTATTTCTGTAAAACTCATTAAGAACTCCCCACTTCTTTTACCACCTATCATAAAATCTGTACAATTTCACTAAATCCAATTCACTAATTTTCTCACAGGGTAGCGTGTTGGTTTACAATGCGAAGGTCGTGAACTCGAATCCCGGTTAACGCATAATTCCAGCATATTGCCTACATAGATATACCTTAGTTACCTCAATGTATGAAAATAAAAAGCTTGTAGATAAAGGGTTGTGCAAAGTTAACAATCCTTCCGCAATAATTAATGAACATGCTAAGGAACCTGATAATCAGGAGGCCAAGTCTCGCTTTAGGCTGCAGTGCCATTGAAGAAGGAATTTTCTCAGTATCTATTAAATTTGGTATATAACATTTTGATAGCAACTCTAGCATGATGTGAAAAAATTTGTTCAATACCGTCACTCCCCATATACATTTTTTTTAAATCAAAAAACTTCTCTTTCATCTAGAGTATCGCATGATTGGATCTTACGCGCAATCGTCCAGTTATGTTCTTTTTTTTAATTTTAGCAGGGCTTCCATCTGGTCGACTCATATGTAGTACAATTTAATTTATATCCTTTTTTTTAATTCTTGAATTTCTGCATTCTGCACATTTTTGAACTGGAATTTCCACTTTACTTACATCCGTATTAATTGCTAATTTTCAATGTCTCGTCAAGTTTTCGTTTCATCTTAAACCTGAAATAATTACTCGAATTTCAAGTATATTTCTATAAATTTTGGAATTTATAAGTTCAATATCTCGTCCCCGAATATGAAAAGTCATAAATAAATTGCACATGTTGTTGCTAAGCCGAAACCAACTTTGCCAATATTCATCTATGTAAAAAAAAGCATCTAGGATTTCAAAAACGATAAAAAAAACTGTTGAAATGAACCTCAGGTTAATCAACAGTTCACCTGCATTGAGGTCATAATGGCATTTCAACTAATTACCTTCAGAGATACATGCAAATTAGAATTGCCTCACTTTTCAATTCGCTAAAAAAAAATGTAGAAAAAAGACAAAACCAACCAACATCGAGTCTTTGCTAGCTAGCTACTGACTTAGATACACATGCAACGTTTTAGATACTAGCTATCGCGTCGTACTGATGTTTTTCACATAACTTAGTCGCTCTATGCACCCAGGTGATTGTAGAATGCCCTGTGCAAAAGCTTGTAATTTAATGAAAAGCGAAAGTGCATTAAAAGCCTCTGCAGTAAAATAGATTAAGAAGGCGTCCATTTGATCTAGATACAAGTCTCTTATCTTGCTAGTAAGTATCATGTGTTCGCCAGACCTTTTGTGGTCGTAAAGGCAAACGTAAGTGTTTTCTTGGATTAAACCAACTTTCCGAGCAGCGAAATGCAGATAGGTATAGTATCTCTGACTTTAAGAAAATGGATCAAGTGATGTCTTTTGCTCGATTGGGAAAATGGACGATTAGATTTATTGATCGTTTGATCAGTTCGAATGAGACGAAGGGCAAGAAAATTGCAATTATCGGAGTGCATTTCTGAGATGTCGGTGGTGCGTGGGAAATCGGGAAATACTTTTGAATATTTCGATTTATTTGGTCAATTAAGCATCTAAAGAGGGGTCCGTTGCAATCTGGGGATCGAACGCTTGTAATTTTATTTCTTCTGAATTACATGTGACATAATCCGTTACCAATTGGTAAAAAAAATTCAATTTATTTAATTGAATTAAGCGGCTTGTAACCTTGCCGATGGCGAAAATGCATCTTAAACTCTTGTAATATGGTTAGAAAAATTGTCGAAGCGCGTCAACTGACTTTAACATTTAACATTAAACCGCAAAGTCTTCTCACCTTGATTATTGGCTTTTCCTAACGGCACGATTGCAATGCTCAAGGGCTTGAAAACAAGATACTTTAAACATTCTTTTTAGTGTACCAATGTTTCGCTTTGTTTCCATGTGAACACGGCAAATTGCATCACACACAGAGCATTTTATTCTCTGGTGACACAGTGAACGACATGATTTTGCGGTGTTTCTTATTATTTAATTTTTTTGCGTCCATCTTACCTGTGTAAGATACGTATCTGATTTATGTACAATATCTAGCATTATGCCGTAGTGGTCTGCTTCATGTTGCGATCAATTAGTTTCCGATACACTGGTGTACGAGTATTATTCGTAGATTTTCATCATTATCTTAATTGCATATTCAAATGATTGTAATTTTGGTCGGTGTTCTTGTTTTTTTTTCATAATTGCAGAAGTAGTATTATGTGGTGCATAAAGTTTCTTTAAATAATTATCCAGAAATTTTCAAAGTTCGCGGTACCAAATCGGGATCGCGACAGCGCAGTAATGCTGTCTAATTAACGCTAGCATTTTAATTGGCACTTCAAAATACCAAATTTGTGATAAGTGAATTCATTGGCCGTAGATGGATGTCTAGAAAACGCTTTCGGCTCGATTTAATGTTATAATTAACGATATCCGATTTTGTTCTTTGCCCGATTGGCTAGATCCAATATTGCACTGCGCACGCAGAATTAACGATAGCATAGTGCACCTGTTCTCAATTTTTCTACCTTTCCGGTAAGACACACAACTTTTAGTTAGAGCCATAATGTCGACGGCACTGATGTATGATATAATGGTAATCGGTTTTGAGACAGTCGGCTCAACCGAAGCGATGAAGAAACACTCTTTTAAGATCAGTTGGATTCGATTTCTTTTCAGTCAGATTTCCTGTATTGAGAAATTACTTTTACTTATGTGTTGATTTTGTTTCATTCTTTTGAATGAGTGTCTCGTTCATGGCTAGATTACCTGATGGTTTGTGCGATTTTATAGACAATCGAATTGAAATGATTGGAAATAGTCGAGCTGACCCCTGTGTGTGGATCAGGTGCGGCCTTTAGGCTATTAATTGCTGTAATCCAGCAGTCTTACACATTTTGAATTCGTAATTACGCCCACTATCGATTAAGAAGTGGACGATCACCTCTACTCTGCACTCAAACTCCCTTTCACTGATGCAAAGTTAGGATATTGAATATTGTAATTAAAATAGAACAACTTTTAACAGGATTCCATGGGCGCAAATTGTGCTTGCGGGCACAATTATTTTTAATATAGCTGGATAAGACTGTCGCTAGTTGTTTGCGCCAGAAAATGTCAACAGCGAATTTATTAATATTCACTCAACATATTTTTTCATACAAATAAATAATAAATTGTTAAACGGCAATAACTCATTTCATCGATTAAAATTAATAGTCGTATGCTCTCTAAATTTTAGAACGAATGACACTTCGTCTAGCACAAAATAATCCGCAACAATTTTTGTCACACTATTTTTTTTTAAAGAGAGAACTTGCATTCATCCTTATCGTAACAGCTTTGTCGAAAATGACAGATATACCTCAGTGGAACGCTTAACTATACAATTATTCTTGAAACCATCTTCTCGAAGAAATAGCATCTCAGTGCACATATTATATTTATCAAAAAACAGCAGAAATATAGAGAAAATCGTACGGGATGCGGCAGTACTACCACTGCCGACAATATACTATCAAAAATTACAATAACTAAAAGTTATGGTCTACTACCAACATCATCACAGCAATTTTGTCAAAAATCAAAAATCAGAAGAGAGATCGCCCTTCACATAGCCCAGAAATTGCCCCTCACTCAAAAATATGCTTCTAAGCATTTTCTAAAAGCCTAAAATTTATAAATTACCCTATTTTAAACTTCCAGCTTGGTTCCCGTAAATTCAATAAGTAACCCAGCGACTACTCTTCACTATTATCCCCTCATCATCCTTTCCAAAAAATGCAAATCTTCCCATAAAATATGCCGTGTTTCATCACCATCAATCTCGCAAACCCATCACAAAAATGCGAAAATCTATCAACATTTTCAAGAAGTTTTAAACAACAACACCGCCTCAGCAACGGTTACCTCAAAAAAATTACGAATCTTCGAATATTCTGCTAACATAGTCCTCGCAACTACTACTAAAAAAATTAATAATATAAAATAACGAAGTAAACTTCTTTTCCATATTAGAAAATTCCAAATTAACAACATAATATTCTCGAGACTTCGCTAACACCAACGTTCTCGTAAGCTCATTATAAAATTTAATACTTTAAACACTCTACACCGACCTTGCTTTCACAAACGCGTAACATTTCCACAACATCATTACACGGCGATCTAAAAACAGAAAATTGAAAAAAATTGTTACAGAGACATCCGCCATTGTAATAATCACCGACACCCTCAACGCAATAACTTTCCTATTAATAAACTATAACAGAATTATTATAATTGCCTAATCATCAATCATTCAAATTCCTGTTAAGACCCCCTATAGGGGCATAGGACAGAAACAACTCTCTTCCACAAGGCGCGATCCTGAGCATCGGCTTTAAGCTGTTGCCAGGACTTGTTTATTCCTCTGGCCTCCTGTTCAACTGCTCGGTTCCATGTGTTACATGGTCGACCAACCCGACGTCTTCCTTGAGGATTATAATCCAGAGCCTGTTTTGCGATATTTTGCTCTGGTTTTCTCAAAGTATGACCGATCCACTGCCACTTCCGCCGTTGAATCTCAATACCTATTTTAGTCTGGCGAGTTGTACTCCAAAGTCACGGTCACTTTCCACGTAGTACAACCATACAACAACACAGATTTGACGCATGCGTCAAAAACTCGCAGCTTCGTGCGAAGGGAGATCTCTCTCAACCTCCAGAAAGGGGAAAGGATACCGAAGGCCTGACGATCTTTATTTATCCGAGCCTCAACATCCTTTTCGGCTCCGCCGTCCATGCTGACAATGCTTCCAAGATAGCAAAAATCTTGCACCTCTTCCACATCCTGTCCGTTAAGAACAATCGGTCTGCTTGCGCTCGAACCCATGTGCATGTACTTGCTTTTACGCACATTTATTTTCAGTCCCGCCTCTTTGCATTTAAAATGCAACGAGCGAACATTTGACTCTAAGTCCGAACGGTTATGTGCAAGCAAACACACGTCATCAGCATAATCAAGGTGACTTAAGATGTTAAATAGTCTCCATTGAAGACCTTTACCTTCCTCCCCTTCCGCCTAATCATGCGTTACTATAAATGAAACGAGAAAGAGTTTTATGCACCGGAAAATATCTCTTATCAAATTCTTTAGAATAGTGAATAGGGATTTTTGTGTTGGAACGAGTGGAAGGTTTTGGACGATTTTGAAACTTATTATCAACATTCTCATCACAATGCGATCTCACATAAAATGTCTTTCTTAAATTTAAAATACAGAATTTTGAATGGCAGGTGTTTGAAGGAGTAGGATAAAGTTGATAATATTTTCATCATTTACTAGCAACCAGCAGTCCCTACGAGACGGAATGAGTCTATACAATACCTTATTATACATTAATCACCAATGATCTGTAAATGCTGATCTGATCCTCACTTTTGCTAACACCAGGACACGGGCTTTAAGATCGCTTCTAAAGATAATACAAAAAATTTGCTTTAAAATGGCTTTCAAAATACGCTTTAAAATCGCTTCTGTTAAAACTGAAGTGGAGCGTTTACTTCAGCAGACATCTAATGTTAAAATGTATATGAAATGTGAGCAAGTTCGATACACTTCATCGCGCCGAATTAATGCTCTCTAAATAATTCGCAAGCGTTCTTTTTTTCATGCTTACTTTACTTAGTAAGACCCGTCCGCAGGTAGGGTGTAGCCTAGTAGGTAGCGCGTTGGTCTTGTAATGAGAAGGTCGTGAGTTCTAATCCTGGTCGGCGCAATATATAATTCCAGCACATTGCCTGCTTGGATATAACTTGGTCACCTCAATCTACGAAAATGAAAAAATTCGTAGAAAGAGGGTTGTGCGAAGGGCTAACCACCCTTCCACAATAAGTAATGAAAAATGTTAAGGAACCTGAATATCAGGAGGCCAAGGTCCGATCTGGGCTGTAGCGCCATTGTAGTAGTAGAAGACCCTCCCGCATATACTTTGACATTGTGTTGTATTCTATATGTATCTCATCCACCGAGAAAAATTAGAAGACTCTGCAAGTGAGGAAAATGCTTCAGCATTGCTAAATTAAAAATCTTATGAGCACTATGAAATTCAAAGTACAGATGCTCTTATTAGTTGGAGAAAAGCAACTGATGCAATTTTAAAATGGCGTCTACAAAAAATTAAAGCAGATGAATAAAACGATTAGGATCATGCAAAAGAAAGCAAAAATGCAACAACAACCGTATATAATTGATGATTTTGAAGCACTTAATTCTCAGTTGGGTTTGCAATTTTTCTTTCAAGCTTTCATACATCTTTAAATATATAATAAAAACATAACAGGACTACGATTGAGCGGAAAGCCCAATACTCTAAATGAAAAAGATTTTTTTTTGATTTTAAGAAATTTTGTAGGGGAAGTGGTAGAGGGAGTGACGACATTGAACTAAATTTCACACATCACATTAGAGTTGTTATCAAAATGTTTTTTTCGAAATTTAGGACTCAAAAATTTACTTAACAAATTAGTGTATTGGATTTTTTCCTTTTGAAATGTTTTAATTGCAGATTAGTTGCATTCATATTTTTCAGGACAATCGAATTTTTGTAAGGCTGTGAAATTATGTCAGATTATATGGTAGGGAGTAGAAAGGGTGAATACAATTTTGTAATTTCACTAAATAAATATTTAGTGTACAATTTCAGCTTGATAAATTTTACATGTACTGAGTAAATTCGTTTAGAGTATTCCATGAAAAAGTGCAGTTTGTATGGGGAGTATTGGAAAAATGGGGAGGATTCAAATAATTTGCATGCAGTAGGTTGAAATCATCATAAAAGTAACATATTCCAAATTTCAGATCAACAGATTTTACGCTACTTGAACAAATCCCGTACCTGTAAAATTTATCGATCTAAAATTTTTGCACTATTTATTTATAATTATTAATAACATCAAAAAAATAGACGATTAGCTTCACTCCTTCTACTCCCACCCATACAATATGTCATTCCTTCTCTCTATAACTGTGTTTGTGCATTGCACATAAAGGCCGAAATAGTCTATAACACAGGTCACAAGTTTCTTCCTTAAAATTTCATTCAAAAATTTTCAATTTATGAGTTTTTTTCAATGCAATACCTTGTGCACATTGAACGTTTTGGAAGAAATTATTATTATTTTTTCTTTGCATATCAAATAGATGTTTCCACGTGCAAAATTTAAACTTTGTATCTTTCACCAGAGCCCTAATAAATCATTCAAAATTTCGGACTTTTTTGCTTACCACTGTGGTGCGCTAGTCTCATTTTATACAGATTTTGATAATGAACAGGATTTAAAATCAGCTACTGTAATCCTACTTACAATAGCAGGCGATCTTGAATCCTGATTCTGAAAAAATAGGAAATCAGTTGAAGAAAAGTTTCTGATTAGAAAGGTTTAAAATATAACACGTGTTTAAATTTTCTATTTAATTTTATTTAAATTAACTCAGCGTGTTTAAAACACGTCTTTTTAGTCTAACCTCTAAAGTACCTCTGTCCTAAAATTCGCCAAAAGCCCTCTAGCGCGCCATGCGGCTCTTTTCTGTACTAAAACGAGTGCGCTCAATGACCGGGCTGTCCAACATGGGTGCGCGAGGTGGCCTTAGGCGGTTACAATTTGAATTTAAATATTACTCTATGTTACAACTCGGCCAGCCTGACTATCGATATCGTCCTCGATATTCAGAACTGACTCGTTACAAGCTCCGTTTCGCATGCTGCCATCATTTTTATTACGGGTCCACGGCTTAAGGCGATTCGCCTCCAAAATTCGATCATAGGGCAACTGTGTTAATTGACAGTTCTCAATATCGCGAATGACATATCGGTCGTTGGGGAGAACCTTGTGAATCACGTACGGCCCGCGGTACTTTGGTATCAATTTCTTATTTACACCAACCGTAGTGTCAACGTTTTTTATAACTACAAAATCGCCTAGGAGATAAACACGGGGAGTGTGGCTCTTTTTTAAGTACTGACGTTCGTTCCGGGATTGTGACTGTACGATGGCTCTCGATGCTTCTTTCCGAATTTCTTCTAAATTAATGGGCAAGACGTGGTTTAGTTTATCATCCAAATATTCGGTAAACTCATCAATATCGGGGCCTCGTTGAACAATACCGAATAAAAGTTCACTTGGCGGCTTACCGGTACTACTATGACGGGAGTTATTGATAGCATGTTTGGCTTTCCCCAGCAACAAAGACCAATTGGCATGGTTTATGGGCTCAGCTAACTTTCCCAGTATACCGGTTAGAACACGATTAACTCGCTCTACTTGCCCATTGGCTTGCGGGGATGCTACTGCATTTTTCGTATGAACAATATTACGGTCTAAAAGGAATTTTGAAAATTCTAACGACGTAAAACAAGTTCCTTGGTCGGAAATAATACGAGTAGGGCGACTATAATACTCAAAATATCGTTGCAGTGCGGCACAAACTTCTTTGGTGCTGGTACTGTTTACGGGATACAGCTTGACAAACTTAGTAAATGCGTCAATGACTACTAGAATATATTTTCGTTTGGAAATAATATTAGGTAGCGGTCCATAATGGTCAATGTGAATAGTATGAAAAGGTTCTGGTTTCTTCGGGATACTATGGAGAGTACGCTCATTTACATTGCGCGGGGCAGTATGCATTATACACCGGAGGCAATTATTTATAAAGGAAGTAATTTTCTTATTCATAGACGGGAACCAATAGTGACGCCGGATATAGTAATAGCATTTTTCGGTACCCAAGTGTCCTAATTTCTCATGGGCCTGGCGAATTACATTTTCTTCCATTTCACCAGGCACATAGAAAAGATTCTGATCGTGAGCAATTTGTCGGTATACAATTCCGTCTAACAAAACGAATTGATTAACGGGGCCAGCTTCGAGACGGGTTTTTATGTCGGAAATATGTTTATCTCTCTGCTGAGTAGCTTGCAGTTGAACGTCGATTTCATCTGAAGAAATAGCACACACGGGAGGGTGACGGCTAAGCGCATCAACGTGGTTCATTTTCACTCCATGGCGGTGGACCATGGTATAGTTGTAATATTCCAGTTCCAAAGCCCATCGGGCTATACGCGGGTTAAGACTTTTCTTTGCTAAGGTAAGGGTTAACGAATTACAGTCGGTGATAATTTTGAAGGGTCGTCCTTCAAGATAAACACGGAAACGGCGCAACGCGTAAATAACGGCCAGGGTTTCGAGTTCGAAACTATGATACTTTGACTCCGGAGCGGTCGAACGTCGGGAATAATAAGACACGGGGTGTAAACGACCATCGGGTTGTCGCTGAAGTAATACTGCACCAAAGCCATGCGAACTAGCATCTGTATGAAGTTCGGTTTCGCGGTTAGGGTTATAAACGGACAAGACGGGGGAGAGAACCAAAAGGTCACGGAGTGTCTGAAAAGCCCTTTCGCATTCGGGAGTGAACGTAAATGTTTTTTCCTTCCGGAGTTGATCGGACATAGGGGCGGCAATTCGGGCGAAATTCGGTACGAACCTACGGAAATAAGAGAAAAGTCCTAAGCAAGATTGAACATCTTTCTGGGTTTTCGGCATAGGATAGTCACGGATAGCTTTTATATGTGAATCATTCGGACGAATACCTTGGTTGTTCACGGAATATCCTAAATATTCGACATCAGACTGTAGAAACCTACATTTACTCAATTTTAGTTCTAGACTGAATTCGGTTAGTCTTTTGAAAACACGGGATAAAACTTCGAGATGGTGCTCGGGCTTTTCGGTGGCTATTAAGATATCGTCGATGTAAATAATGATTTCTCCGGACTTAATAAGGTCTTCAAATATAGTAGCAATGAACCTTTGAAAAACAGCCGGTCCATTTTTTAATCCGAAAGGCATTTTCAAATATTCAAATTGTCCATGCGGGGTAACAAACGAGGTATACGGTACGGATTCAGGGTCCATTTCCACCTGATGGAATCCGGTCTTCAAATCTAGAATAGAAAAACAGTTTTTTCCGTCCAAATACTCCAGGCAATCTTCAATTAATGGTAAAGGGTAATTATCACGGGCAGTAACTTTGTTCAGAGCTCTATAATCCACGCACATTCTTTTCTCTCCCGATTTCTTAGTAACCATTACTATTGGTGACGCGTACTCAGAGCTACTGTTTCGGACTATTTTTCTACGAATCAATTCGTCAACAATTTTGACTACTTCATTTCGTTCAAAATATGATAATCGACGTGGAGGGCAACGGAAAGGAGCATCGGATGTTAATCTTATCTTCATTTTCAATTTCGGAATTTCACAATTATTTCGTACAGTCGGGGAATACTGCGAGGTTATGAGCGTTTTGCATTCTTCATAAAGATGCGAACCAAATTCAAAACCTATGTTTAACACTTCGGGTGAACAGATATCGGGTTTAACGGCCAATACATGATTCACGAAAGTTCTGGTTAATTTCTCAAACTGTCTGTTAGGCGAGACATGCGGAACGGTTACACATAATGGCTTGTCGGTGGAATCAAACTTCTTTATCCATGATCGGTAAATAAAATTAATACGGCTCGAATTAGTTAATTCAATATCGAAAATATTTTTTATTTTAGGTAATTCTTTCAAATGATTATTATTATTGTTAACAGTCTTAAAGTACAGGCCTAATCCGAAGTTAGATAAAAAATCTCGACCCAATAATACCGGTGTGGGAATAACTGCATCTGGAACGATAGAAAATAATAGTTCGCGTTCTATATTACGAAAACGGATGGTTAATTTGATATTACCGTAAGTTGAAATAAACACGTTTCCTACTCCACGGAAATTCGAACGAGTTAACGGACGGAACGGACGGATGTTTCTCGGGACGCACGATTTTTTAACGAAATTAATCGGACTGCCGGTGTCGAATAAAGCGATTAGTTTTTTATGGATTCGTTTGATTCCCCCAATTGTAACAAAGAGACTTACCATTTGCAATGCAGCTACTTCATCGGTTAGGTTTTCATCGTTATCGGGTTCAGATGGGCTGGCGCTGGTTGTGGATCTTTCGGTGGTGACGGCGGCGATGGAGCGTCTTTTAGGGCAATCTTGATGGTAGTGGCCCACCTCATGGCACGTAAAACAAGAATTTGCAGGTCTTCTCGGTCGTGGACATTGCGGTGCCATATGGCCAAACTGGCGGCAATTAAAGCATCGGATTTGTGCCCAATCGGTACCAACGGATGCAGTCGGTGTATGACTAACGGGGATGACTGGTCGGTATCGGCTAGTTGTCGGAACGGTGGCCTCCGCTCGGCTGGCGGATGATGAAACGGTGCGGCTGACGGGTGTGGTATATGTACGACTAACGGACATAGAATTCCGGGCACGGCGACGTTCGTAAGAGCCTAGCAAATCCTTAAGCTGCCCCAGCGTACGGGCTCCATAAAGCATAGCGGCATTCGGCGATCGGTCGTCCATCCCATCGATAATGCACTGAACTAAGTCGGCTTCATCAATTTCGGCTTGCTGGGCGATTTCCTGCATGCATAAAACGTAATGATGCGCGGTCTCATCGCGCCGCATACGGCGCTTCGTTAATTGGCTATAAACTTCTTGGCGGGAGACGGTACGGCCAAATTCGTCAACTAAAGCTAGTTTCAGCTCGATCCATGAATGGACGGAAATACTCCTCAAGAATATTCTAGCGGTACCTCCTAGCAGCCTGCGGGCGCACGATAGTTTAAAAGAATCCGGTGCCTTTACGGTTTGCATTGCATCTTCGAAGTCGCGAATCCACTTTCTAATTGTGTACGCGTTCTCGCCGGTAAATTGCGGAACAGCGCTCTCGATTTCGCCAAAGTCTGGTCTCCGGTACACGGCCGCCATGTTGTCCTCTCGCCTCTCCAGTAATTGAATTTCCTGTCGTAACATGATCAGCTCTCGTCGCTTGCGAAGCAGTATCAACTCCTGGTCGATCTCGGCGGCTTCGCCCCTTGCGGGCTCTCCAGTCGGGTCGCTCTCTACACGGCCAGCATCTTTTGCGTTTCGCGGTGCTGCGTCATCGCTTTCGGCATTTCGGGTTTCGATATTATCTCTAGTTTCTCGGACGGGGTATGACATTTCGGTATTACTTACGGCACTTCGGGTAGCGGGATTCGATACGGTTTCAATAACGGGGCACGGCACTACGGTATGGCTAGCGGTGTCCCGGTTTTCTTCATCGGACTCTCGGTTAGAATCGGCATCGGTGTTCCTGGCTATTTCCTCGCTGTATAATCTCCGGAGTGAAATCACGGACGCGCCTGCTGTCACGGCGATGCCGGCCGCCTCCAATGCGGCCACCAGTTCTGTTCTAGTCAATCGGCCTGACATTTCCGGTGAATCTATGCACTGTTCGGTTTTTTTTTTTTTTGAGTTTTAGGCTAACCCCACACCTGAGTTATAACACGTGTTTAAATTTTCTATTTAATTTTATTTAAATTAACTCAGCGTGTTTAAAACACGTCTTTTTAGTCTAACCTCTAAAGTACCTCTGTCCTAAAATTCGCCAAAAGCCCTCTAGCGCGCCATGCGGCTCTTTTCTGTACTAAAACGAGTGCGCTCAATGACCGGGCTGTCCAACATGGGTGCGCGAGGTGGCCTTAGGCGGTTACAATTTGAATTTAAATATTACTCTATGTTACAAAAAAAATATTATTTTGTTTAAAGAGAAATAGTTATTGTAAAAATACTAAAAAATTTTTTATTTAGAAAAGTACTAAATAATTGTAATTAATAGTTGTTAAAAAATGAATATTAAATAAAACGATAAATAACTAATTGTATAAAGTGCAAAATACTTTTAAAAAATAACTAAATAAATTAGGAGCAAAAATTTCATAACGCCAATATCCCCTAAGCCACCTCACTCCCCTTACACCTCCCAACTTAACATTTTTACCAAAATTGAAGCTATGTAGTTCTATAATCTGACGAATTTTCGATGTGATATCTGTACTCAATTTTGAGATATAACGGTTTAAAATTTTGAAAAGTGCACCACTTTTTGAAATTCTTCCCATTCCCTCCCACTACTATTATGATCAAATTTTATATTTTTTTGTATTTCGCTAGTATAGCTTAATATATGTTTTAAGTTTCAATTACATAGCACCCCACCCACCCTTACTATCTTTCCTCCTTCATTCCCTCATAGCAACCCAAACTTGCATAAACGAATGAAATATTGATTATATGTATTGGGGATATTAATCGATTCCGTAATTAAGTGTTAAATTGATAACAGCCCTGCCCAAGATCTCCCTTTTACTTAGTCTTAGAGTGGTTAGTCTAACCTGCATATTGACTTTCCATGCATCCACAAATTGTCCCAAGATTAATAAATTTGTTGACAGTTTATTTATACTCTAGATGAAATTTGAGAGTATATTGTGTTTACCGTTTGTAACGCTAAGAAATAATGCTCGCACAGAGTCGCCAAGGGTACACAACTATTTTGTGTCGCTCAAAAACCTCGATTCCGAGTGACCGTCTGTCCGTCTGCCGAATGTTTTGAGCTATTGTGCTAAAATTTGTTGTGTATCATTTTTAGCAGAGAAGTAACTTTGAGTTCGTGAACGGGCTACATCACCCCCCCACTGCGTCTACCCCCTCCCATACAAATTTCATGAAATTTTGAAATTTTAAGAAATTGATTTTTCGTTGAAACTATTTAAGTTATCGACTTGAAATTTGGGCCACAATATTATGAGGTAGATGTCATTACTATAACGAAATATTGATCCGATCCTCACACGTCTTCTACCCCCCATACAGATGCACAATTTTGAAAAAATACATATATCCGATTTTCATTGAAACTAGTAAAGCTGAAAAGATGACATTTTACCAGAATTAATTTTAATTTAATTGCAATTATAATAGTTTTAAAAAAATTACCTGCTTCACATAACTCCTTCTACCCCCTCCTCCCTTACAAATTTCACAAAATATTGAAATTTTAATTGAATTATTTTTCTTCGAAACTATCAAAGCTATCGACTTGAAATTTTTTGCAAAGTATATCAATAGAAATATAATTAATGCAAAAAAAATGTTTTTTTTATGCCGTATACTGCTTCTATGCCCACCCATACAATTGCATAATTTTTGTTAAATATCGATTTCCATTAAAACCAGAAAAAGTACAAACTTAAAATTTTGCCAGAATTTGTTTCTTAATAATTGGAATAAATGGTAATGGAAATGGAAAGAATTTGAGATGACATATTTTCCGGTACTCTTTCCTATTTCATCTAGAGTATCATATGATTGGACTTCACGCTCAATCATAATTCTGTTATGTTTATGATTTTATTATTATTTATTGCAAAGGATCCATTATAATTAATAAATAAATTATCTATACATATAAATATGATTGTAGTGTCTGTCTGTTATTTGTTTAGAAATGGTTATAAGTTAGTTTTTTGCTTTATTTTTAGCAATAACTAAGCAGAAACTCGAGTTTTGAAAATTCTTCTCTATCTGTTCGTTTGTCTGTCGGTCTGTCCGGCTTTCACGCAAAAACGGCTGAACCGATTGTAATGAAACTTTCAGACTTTATTAGGTATGCTTCGAGATCTAATCTGCTTTTGGTTTTATTTCCCTCCTCTCACGACTTCTACTCCCTCCCATACAAAGTGACTCATTTTTAATAATATGTCTTAATCAAGTTTTCTTGGAAACTATAAGAGCTATTAATTTAAAATTCAGAATATATTATTTCTATTACGAAAGCAATCTTTTAGTATACAAATTATTTAAGCCCCCAACTCCTTCCATCACCTCCCATACAAACTAAACTTTTTCATTATATACTTTACACCAATTTTCTCAGTACTTATAAATTCCATCGAGCTAAAATTTTGTACCAAATCGTTAATTAGCATTATTATTAATATTGGGAAAAAAACTATAAATTATATTCACTATTTCTACCCTCTCCCGTATAATGTGCCACGATTCCACGACCTTACAAAAACATAACAGAATTATGATTGGGCTTAAAGCCCAATCATATGATACTCTAAATGAGATGGAAATAACTTTAATATCCCGGAAAATATATCATCTCAAATTCTTTCGAATAGTGAATAGGGACTTTTGCATAGGAGGTGGTAGAAGTAGAGGGGGAGGTTTGTGTTTTTCATATATGACACCGAACATGGCATGCATAATGTTTTTTGCTGAATTTAAAGTTTTTAGTTTTCATTATATTTAAAGAAATTGGTCATAGTCTTCCCGAAATTGGGGCATTTGTATGGGAGGTGGCAGCGGAAGTGGAACGTTTTAGATGATTTTCAAACTGCTTATCATCACCCTTATCACCATGCTTTGATTCGATTTCAAAGTCGATAGCTCTCATATACTTGAAGGAGAAATGCTTTTCTTGACTTTATAATACAGATATTTGTATGGGAGGTGGTAAAAGGAGTGAAGCGGAGCTGATAATTTTTCTTTAAACTTATTTCAATTATTAAGAAACAAATTCTGGCAAAATTTGAAGTTTGTACTTTTTCTAGTTTGAATGGAAATCGATAAAATGCATTAACAAAAATTATACGTTTGTATGGGAGGGAGTAGAAGGAGTGTACGGATCAAAACAAATTTTTCTCGTATTATTAATATTTCTATTTGTATACTTTATACAAAATATGAAGTTGATAGCTTTAACAGTTTTGAAGAAAAATAATTTAATTTAAATTTCAAAATTTCGTGAAATTTGTATGGGAGGGGGTAGAAGGAGTGAGGTGAAGTTGATAACAATTTTTAAAATAAATTGCAATTATAGTAAAATTAATTTTGAGAAAATTTCGTTTTTTCAGCTTTAGTAGTTTCAATGAAAATCGAAAATATGTATTTTTCAAAATTGTCCATTTGTATGGGAGGGCGTAGAAGGAGTAAAGGGATCGGATCAATATTCAGTCGTATTAATGATATCTATATCATAATACTTTAACCCAAATTTCAAGTTGATAGCTTAAATGGTTTCAAAGAAAAATCAATTTCTGAAAATTTCGGAATTTCGTGAAATTTGTATGGGAGGGGGTAGAAGGAGTGGGGGGATGTGACCCGTTCACAAACTTAAAGTTACTTTTTTGCTAAAAATGGCACACAACAAATTTCAGCACGATAGCTCAAAGCGTTCGAAAGTTATGCTGTAGACAGACGCACAGACGGACAGACGGACAGGCAGCAACTCGGATTCGAAGTTTTTGAGCGACAACAAATTTTTCTGTACCCTTGGCGGCTCTGTGCGAGCATTATTTCTTAGCGTTACAAACGGTAAGGCAAACACAATATACTCTCAGATTTCATCTAGAGTATAAACAGTACCTACTCAATTTTTGAAGCTTAAATTTGGTACAAAACATTTTTATAGCTACTCTAGCATGATGTGAAACAAATTAGTTCAGTACTATCACCCCTTCTACCTCTCCTCATACAAAATTTTTAACATCACAAAAATTTCATCTGTAGTATCGTATGATTGGGCTTTACGCAGAGTCGTAGTCCTGTTATGGTTTTAAGCTCAATGTTATTTTATTTTGGCTTTTTTATACTCTAGATGAAATCTGAGAGTATTATAAGTTTGCCACAAAGCTTGTAACGCTAATAAAAAAAGGGTCGGAGAAAAAAATGAATGATAAAGAAGTTCATATAATCACTGAAAAATCTCAAAACCGGATGTCCGTCCGTCTGTCTGTCCGTTCGTGTCCTCTCTAGCTTGAGAACGGGTTGATATAAAAAGTTCAAATTTTGTACACGTCGTTTTTAACAAAAAAGTAAGGACAAGTTCGTGAACGGGCCAAATCGCTCCACCCCTGCTACCCACTCCCATACAAAATGACACAATTGCGCAATTTGACAATAAACGGATTTGCTCGAAATTTGTAAAAGCTATTGCTCTCAAATTTGGAACATATTTCGCAATTCGACAATAAACGGAATTTTTCAAAAAGCATGAAAGTTATTGATCTGAAATTTGTAAAATATCACTTTTATAATAATTTCAATCTGTTGTATAAAAATTTAGTTGAGTCCTCCCCTTCCTTTCACCACCTCCCATACAAACTGCCCTTTTCTATGAAATAATCTAAATAAATTTACTTAGTACGTATGAAATTTATCGAGCTGAAATTATGCACTAAACAATTATTTAGAATTATTAGTAGGGCCAAAAAAAATTAGGCGGTTAGCTTCACTCCTTCTACCCCCTTCCATACAATTTGACACAATTCAACAACTTTGCAAAAAGTCTATTTTCCTGGAAAGTATGAATGCTACTGATCTGCAATTTGAAATATTATTTTATTTCTAAAAACGCCATTAATAAATTCACACTCCTTCTACCACCTCCCATTCAAACTGCACAATTTCACTAAATCCAATACACTAATTTTCTGAGTAGCTATTAAATTTTTGAATCCTAAATTTTCTATAAAACATGTTGATAGTAACCTTAGCGTGATGTGAAAAAATTAGTTCAATGTCGTCACTCTCTCTACCACTTCCCCTAAAAATTTCTTAAAGTAAAAAAAATTCTCTTTCATTTAGAGTACCACACGATTGGGCTTTACGCCCAGTCGTAGTCCTGTGTTGTTTTTTAAATTAACATAAGCAAAAACTATTCACAAGTGCTAAATGCTCTTCAATACGAATATGGTCTTAGATTATGGGATTGATTTGACCTCGAGCCTGTGCTTTCAAATGCGAGTATCGTAGTTTCATTCTTTATAATTTATTGTTCTGATTCCAGCAAAATACAAACCATTATCTTCAAAGAGCCATTAAACTAATTAGATTATATATCCCGGATAATATATTACTAAGTATATTCTCAAAAATTACTTATTTTGCGATTCTTACGCGGATAAAGTCGCGAGCGATCGCTAGTAATTAATAAATAAATTATGATTCGAGCGTTAATAAAGATTTTATGACATTGTCAACTTTTTGATTGAATTTTGAATATCTTTTAAATTAAACACTAGCTACTCTTTAATACTCAATCGAACTTACATGCATAATAATCATATCTAATCGCTATGAATTTAACGCAAACCAAATAAAAGTGAAAGCTGATGCAGAAGTACAAAAAAATGCTAATTTTTTAATTTTATTAAAAAAAATTTTTAACGACAATTAATCACATTACTAATGTAATTAATTAACCACTTTAATTTGCCACTGCATTACGATAATTACGAATATTGAAGAATAAATTTGAATCTTAATTAGAAAATACGTTAAACATGTTAACATATGGTACATAGGTTTAATTTTTCATTTTAAAATTTTAGAATTATGTAAAAAATTATTATTTGAGTGAAACCGTTGAAATTAGAATGCGTGCACACTAAGTCGTCATGTAAAATTTTTCTTAATTTAAATTAAAATCCGAAACAAATCTGAATCATATTGGTAAATTAATAATAATTGCAAGAAAAATATAAAAAAAAAAAATCCACTGAAATTGACCTAATTTATTTTAAACTATAGCACTTATACGTACATAAAATCTTCTAAGCATTTCGCAATTTTCGAATACGAATATAAAAAAGATATAAAATTCTTTTTGATATTTTGCACTATAGATATCTAAAAGGTACTTTCAACCTATAAGATTATTGTAGGTATCACTAAGGTATATTTCTTCACGTGTACAAGAAGCTGGGCTTACGGGTTTGAATCATAAGACCACAACTGTGCGACAGCCGGCAATGTGGATGAATTTTGCGCGCGCAGTTTTACTAACTTTAAACAGATATGTACGTTTGTCTGCGCGCGCAAAAATTGGTACAATATACGCCATCGGGACAGGTGAGATACATGTGCAAACGATATAGGTACTAGAAGATTATGCCAGGTAACTTTAAATAAACCCGAATCGAGGAGGGGTTCGTATTTGGCATTTCATTAAGGCCGCAATATGGTTATATTTCGTCTAAATAATAAATACTAACTATGATTTTTGTAATTTTTTTACACTAACTTACATAGAGCTATTTTTTTCAAAATTTGTTTCTACTTAGTTTTCGGCTGCAAATCGTTTTATTTTTCTCAATGAATAAATGATTATTGCACTAGAAATTCAAAGTAAATAATATCAATACTAAGATTTTTCCTCTCGTAGTTGTGTAGTAAATGCATGCACCGGGGAGATGAAAAAATTTTTGGTGAACATGTGGTCGATGTCGAGTGAAAATCGTATAAAAGAGGTTTTGGCCATTCAAACAGCATCAGTTCAAGATTTTTGTGTTAACGGATTAAAACGTTGAACGTTTTTGGTTGACAATTATTACAAAACGGTGCAGTGTTGTGGAAAAAAAAAATTAAAATAAAATAGATAAATATCATTAATTGTTCGGAAATTTATCGAATTAATAGCGAATAAAATTATTAATAACACAATGAAGGTGTGTTTTTGAGTGATTTACTTTTATTAATTATAACTAATTTTCATTGTGCTTTATAATGGATTTATGAAAATATTGTTGCAATTTTTGTCAAATTCAAAATCAAGTGATTCAAATCAAATTTCATTTCACAGTGCGTTGTTGCTGTTTTATTGATTGCCGTTACGGCCCAAGCTTTACCTGTTGATTTTGGCCACTATGCTGCACCAGCATTAGTTCATGCCGCACCCGCCTATGTACATGCTCCCATTCATAAGACTATTGTAGCTGAACCAGTTGTAAGTAGATTAAAAAAAAAAAAATTATTATAATATTTTTACGAAATTTATAAAAAGTTCTAATCAAAATTTTATTTATTTAAAAAAACAAAAAATCAATTTAGGCCTACCCAAAATACTCATTCAACTATGGCATTAAGGATCCACACACAGGTGATATTAAGTCACAGGCCGAAGAACGTGACGGTGATGTTGTTAAGGGACAATACTCCTTAGTTGAACCTGATGGTTCCGTACGTACCGTTGATTATACCGCCGATGATCACAATGGTTTCAATGCGATCGTACATAAATCAGCACCAGCTGTACAAAAAGTCATTGCTGCACCAGTTGCACACTACGCTCATGCACCGCTCATTAGTGCCTACCATTAAAGAAAAAAAAACCTAATAAGTATTTTGTTAACCGATTTTTAATGTTTGATGCTCAAACGCATAAATCACAAAGCTATTAAAGAAAAAGAAGCCACAAAAACGAGAAAAAAAAAGAACAAAAATCATATCAAGTTAAAGAAATATACTACAAAATAGTGCTTTAACATTTATATATATCTCTTTGTACTATCTGACAAATCCAAGTTACCTATGCCTATGTACCACCATCAATCATATTTCTATCTTATCTTTTTGCTTTAATCCACTCATAATTTCCATTTCTCTACAATATTTTTGTTATAGTTTTCATAATATATTTTCGCCGCTTTGTTTACCCGTTTCGCGATCGCTTTATGCCATTATTACATCTCTAGCCTGGATTGCTTCATCGATATCTACCTTTATAATTTATTTATAAATGACATCAATTTCTTGTTGATTTTCCACTTTCTACCTAATTCTTATTGCATAATAGTGCAATGTGCAATTAAATTTAATACCCACGCGGGAATTTAAGAAAAACGCGCAAATTTTAAAGCATTTTTCCCCCGTTAAGATTTCAATAAGCTCACATCGACAGTTTGGTGCGCGCCATCTGTTTTCTAGTAGATCTAGTACACGATTAGTTATTTTATGCAGATTTAAACAGGTATTTGCGGTTCGGATAACTTTTTCTTTGAGAGTAATAAAATTCGTTATTTTACAATGTAAATAAACTTAGGATCTCTTTATCTTTAGATGAAATTACACAAAAACCACAAGTATTTATTTATTGTGATAAAGCTGTAATGCTGCTACTTGAGGTGATGTGAAATAGAAAACAAAGAAATCATAACGACGAAATAATATTATTCTCAAGAATAAGAAGAAGAGCAAGAAATTTAAATATATTACTTATTAATATTATGGAAATTATTACCAAAACATTTTTCTTTCTTCTTTTCGAATTCTATTTTCATTTTTTTTTTTTTTCGATTATCGCATAGTATAATAAATTAGTTATATATAAATGAAAAAATCATTTTATTTTATTCCTTCGTTTATTATATTATGTATATGTATTATTATATATTTTTTTGTATTTTTGTTAATACTATGAAAATACTTGACGCAATGTGTTATAAAAAGCAAAATGTAAATATAAAAAAAAAATAAAAAAATAATTTAAAATAAACTTATTTGATTTGAGTTGAAATTAAAAAGCTTTTTTTTTTAATTTAAATATTTCGAAAAATTCGCATTTTGGGAAGAGTCTGGGATTTAAACCGTTCACGAACTAAAGCTTAAAGAATCTCAGACAGACAGACGTTCGAAGCGTTCGAAATTTTTGTATAATTGAGCAGACGGTTATTTGAAATCGATATAGTTCTGTCGATGTCATTCAGGCCATAAAACAAGCCTTTGAAACCATTGAAGACAATAAAACACCTTCCAACAGAGAACTCTTCAATACGCCAATAAATGCCTGCGAATCTATACTTTATCGTATTAAATTTGAGCAGGAGCAAAAACTTCGGCGGAAGATCCTTCAGTGCTCCAAATGCTTCAGATCTTATTGGTCATTTGTCGAAATGGACAGCAACAATTTCATATCTTGATGACAACCATACCATTATTATTAAGCTAAGTTCCTAGCAGTAAGATTCGCTAGAAACTCACGCCTTCCAAGTTCAAACCAATCCCCTCTCACTCTGAATAATTATGGTTTCTCACCGCTAACACTACATTTTCTCACGAGACATATTTCTACGATACTCCAAGAGCTCAATATCCACAAATCTACTGGTCTGGATGGTATTCCCCCATTACCCTTTAAAAGTGCTCCTCTTTTTTAGCTAAACTTTTTTGCAATCTCTTCTATCCTTCCTGTTCTTCTGAATGCTTTCCACGTACGTATGTAGAAAGTGGCGAATGTTGAGGTAATTCCCAACAAAGGAAGCAGAGGAAATCCCGCCAACTACCGCTCGATAGCCATTACTTCAGTTCACAAAATCGTTGAATATCTCGAAGATAACCAGTGGTGGGATTATGTATCTCTGATCCGAATGTTAAATTCAAGTTTCAAGACCGAATGGCATCAGGTATATCGTTACGAAAAGCTGATGTGTATAAAGTGAAAAAAGTACGAGTTTCATGTTTTTGTGGCATCACATATCTCGATATCAAATAGTTTGACAGACTGAAACAAACGATTTTCAGTTGTGTACTAATTATCGTTCGAGTTGAAAGGACTCAGTAAAAACATTTAAATATTTTTTTTTTATTTATCAGTCGCGAATTTGATCCACTTTCTTTATAGAAAAGAAAGTGGATCAAATTCGCGCATTTTTTTTTTCTTTATAAAGCTCAACGATTTCGGTTTTGCATATTTTGAAATAACTCAGTAATTCTTGTTTTTTTCAAGGGCTTGCGAAGAAATAAGAATAGGTCAGGCAATCAATTGTCCATAGGCTTTTGGCAGATTTTATGTCGGAACATAAAGATTCAGCCACGGGGCAGTTAAAAACCTTGAATCGTCGAACTGCATCAAACAAGTTGTGGAGTTCATTGACAAGCTCCCTCAATCCAAGTGAGCCACCTATCAAAACGTCTGGCGAATGGAAAAAAGTAAAGTAATTGTGCATTATGACAAACGTGAAGATAATTATTTTTCATACTAGGTCTGGGCTGACTATAAATACAAGGTGAAATCTAAACAAAGATTTAATAAAGAAAACAGGAAACGGACTGGCGGAGGTTAATTCAATCGAAAGCCGCTCGATGTTTTCGAAGAAGGCGTTGTAGAATCAGCATGGTTGGAAGCGGCAGTGGAAGGGATTCGATCAGTTCAAACCTCTGGATGCGCGTTGAGTAGCGAGCTCAAACGTACCAGATAACGAGGTTGAGATCAGTGATGCTGAAAATCTTCCACGCGATGAAAGTACCGTCTCAAGTACATTAAATCCAGCCCTCAAGCCGAACAGAACTACAAGAGACAAAAATTCGATCTTTTCGAAAACTACGTTAATGAAATTCGAATTGGAGATGGAATCCTAAAGGTTATATTAGAAGTTAAAAAAGTGAATTCTTCCAGCAAAAGAAAGGCGTGTGAACTGCAAGAGAGGCAATACAGATTGGCGAAGAAGAAAGCGGAGGAAGATAAGCAACATAAAACTAAATCCCAAAGACTGAGAGTTATGGTCATAGAGGTGAAGAGAAAAGAATTTAAACTGCCAACAAGTCGGGCGAAACTTTATTATTCTTGGGACAAGTTGCGGATGAGTGGAAAGTCAATATGCAGGTTAGAGAGGTTAGGGAAGGCTAAGTGAAAGGGAGTTCTTGGGCAGGGCTGTTATCAGTTTAACAATATTTCATTCGTTTTTGCAAGTTTGGGTTCTTATGAGGGGAGGAGGAGGGGTAATAGTAGGGGTGGGTGGATGTTAATAATAAGCTTTTTAATTAATTGCTTGAATCACGTCCAATATTCTCTGTATAGAATGAGTTTCATAGACGAAGTTGCATAAAATTTTCATAAAATTCGGTGTATTTTACATTCACGAAACCGAACATTTCTATGGGAGGTGGTAGAGAAGGTAGGGGAATCGTAAAATTGTATTGTAAATGCAGTTTTATTTCTCTTCTCTTGTAAGGTGCTTGTATAAAATTTCAAGTTCGTAGCTTTTAGTTTGTTGGTTATTAGTTGATTTAATGAAATTGGTCGAAATCATGGTTTTGTATGGGAGGGGGTAGAAGGGCAAGCGCGATTTCAAAACTTTTAACGTAATTTCATTTCAATTATTTTTGTAAGTTGTTATGCAAAATTTCAAATTGATAGCTTTAAACAGTTAGGTGATAATTGATTTCTTGAAAATGGTCGAAAAAATAATTTTGTATGGGGGGTACAAGTTTTAAAGGTTTTCGACCGGTTAATATTTCGTATATTAAGGGATTTTTTTTAAATGCATTTTGCACATTTTCAAGTTTCTACCTTAAAATTTCACTCAAAAATTTTCAGTTTATGTGTTTTTTTCGATGTACATGAAACACCTTGTGCACGTTAGACCGGGGGTCGGTTTATAACAATTTGGACCAAGTTATTATTATTTTTCTATGAACATTAAATAGACGTATCCACGTGCATAATTTAAACCTTGTATCTTTCACCAGAGCCCTAAAAAAATCACTCAAAATTTTCGACATTTTTGCTTATCACCTCCCTCCCCTTACACCTCTCAACGTAAAATTTTTACCAAAATTAACGACTACGTAGTTCTACAATCTGATAAATTTTTGATTTGATATCTGTACTTTTTCTTGAGATATAAGGATTTGTAATTTTGAAAAGTGCGCCATTTTTTAAGTGCTCCCTATTTCCTCCCACTACTATTATTTCAACAAGTTATATTTTTTTTGTGTTTTAGTATAGCTTAATATATGTTTTAAGTTTCAATTACATAGCTTAAGAGATAGTTGAGATATTAATTTTTAAGTGTTTTTCTTTCCACCCCCCCTGACTCTCCCCCTTACAATAATTAGCCACTCTCTAAGTTGATTCCAATGGAACTATATGCCACCTTATTGGTCATAAAATATGAATTTCTTACAATAAGTAATTTCGAAGATATAATCATTTGAATAAACAATTCGGCCGACAATTGGTTTTTAGCCCCCCTTTTTGGACGCCAATGGATAAGAAAATTAAACTATTTTTAAAGTTTGTCCCACAACCCTTTCTATATCTCTAGTGATTTTCAACTTTCTGTCTGCATTCGTGGTGGAGATATTAGCAAGTGTAGTTTTCGACTTTTTCCCTCCCCCGCCTCCCCCTTCCACTCAATACCCCCCTAAATTTAGAAAATTGAGCTCACTTACCCAATCAACAATCCACCCAAAAACGAACATTCTACCTTAACCGGTCTCGGAGATATGACCATATGTGCGGAGTACGGCGGGACGGATTTTTTTTTTGCATTTTTAGGCTAATTTAGTCATGAAACGCGAAAATAAAAAATTTCATGGTAGCAAATTTTTTTTTCTTGTGTCGATCACAATACTTTATTATTAGAATAATAAAGTAATAGATTGAAGCAGATAAAATGAAATAGTGATATTCGATAATCGTATTGATTTTCAATGAAATCGAAAGGGTTAGTTTATAAAAGTTATAGGATCTCCGTTACCATTATGTGCCTTAATAGTTTTACAACATTTATTTTTAGTTATATACCAATTATCTTTCTAAAGCATATTTTTACTTATTCAATAGTATTCATTATTTTATACTTCTGAAATGTATTTATTTTTTAATTAATTAAAAAACTTTTTGTTTGAGATTGTTTGATTCCTTGATAGTTTTCAAGGAATTAAATAATAAAACCAAAAGCGATTTAAAATTAGCACTTTATTGATAACAAGATAGCGAAAGTCCAATGCGATTTATTTTTGTAAATAATAAAAACGAAAATTATGATAAGCGGTAAGCGACTAAACGAGAGTAGTTTTGAATGACAATTGAAGTTATGCAAAAATGACTGGATCTTATCATGTAATTTACATCGAGATTTTATATAAACGAAAATATCCAGTGTCGGATCTGAGAAATTTAGGGTTTTTACTTTTGTGAATTTATTAATCGAATTTATTTAATGAGCTTGAAATGTGTTGAGACTAAATGTGTTGAACAGAGATCTTTATCTTTGTCCTATTTTGGTAAAACTGTTGTCGTCTATGTTTTCTACGGGAGAATGAAGTTTAGTGTCGTTTGGCGATAAATACAACTCCGTGGAACTCAACTCTACATTGTAGTGTACGCAAATATTATGAAGCGCCGCAGTTACATTGATAATTGAAGCTGCAATTTTCGGAGAATACCGCATTTTCCTTTCATCTTGCAGACGTCTCTATCTACCTTTCCAGATGCCCAAAGTTCTTTCCACGATGCTCCTTGCCTTGGATTGGACAGTATTGTAATTCTCTTTACCATTAGCTGTATTCGCCGTTCGAAATGGAGTTAGCAACCAGGACGCTATGGCATAACCACTATCGCCTAAAAATAAAGTTTCATTAATAATTTTCAATAAGTCTCTTTGTAGTTTCATAATTTCCGTCTCCGCTTTCAAAACGATTTTGAAAGAAATCTGTTTCACCTCTTAATCTCCATACGAACGAATCGTGTGCTGCTCCTCCATAAGCTGCATTCATTTATCACTACTATTTTGTTAGTATGATCACATATCTATGAAAAATATGAGTATTATTTTTCTTCTTCAATGGAGCTACAACCCAAATTAGCCTCCTGACGTGAAGGTTCCTTAACATTTTCATTATTTATTGCGGAGGGGCTGTTAGATCTTCGCACAACCCTCTATTTACGAATTTCTCATTTTCGTAGATTGAGGTAACCAAGGTATACCCAAGCAGGCAGCGTGCTGGCATTATGCGTCGACCGGAATTTGAACTCACGACCTTGGCATTGTAGACCAACACGCTACCCACTAGGCTACATCCTAGCTTTTTGTTTTTTGAGTAATATTATCGCATTTAAATAATATGTTTGAAAAATTAAGAACTTACTATCATTACATTGATGTTGTGAGTTCCTTTCCTATTAAAAAACTTGTGCACCAAAATGAAAACATGGGATCCACTTATACATCCCACCACACCCGGAATTTTGTATTTTCTAAAAAAAGGCCCTTGATTGGCTAAAATTCTGAGGGCTCAGTTGAATCCATTTCTCGCATAAATTGGCTTCCATTCGCCTAGTAACTTCGTAGAAAACTTTGGAAATGGTTGACTGTTTGTTCCCAATAAGAAGTTAGAGCCAACACCAACTTGATATGAGTCTGTGGCTAATAAATTTAAAGTGGATGCCAATTTTAAAACAGTAGGTACAAATGTTGCTTTTATGCCTTCAGGTAAATTAATAGCATCCAGAATGGACTTAAATATCTACTTACTAGCCCAAAACTGAGATCGAAATCTAAAAAAAATTAAACATGAAGCAACTAGAAACAACGAAAAATGATTGTGTACTGCCACTAAATTAATTTTTACTTATTCTTTTTCTGGAAGATGTGAAGTATTGCTTTTATCTCTTAGCTGCCGTCGCAACAGCCTTATTTTGTAAAAGTCTTCTTCATCGCTAATTTCCACAAAAAATAAAATTTTTCTAATTTTGTTGCATTCGAAGTAATCCCAGACTAGACATTTGTGATACAATTGCCGAGAAGTATCTAGTAAGTTTTTGCGTTTACTCTATTCACCAAATATTTCCACTCGATCGCGATTGACAATGCCAAATTAATTTTGTAACGAGCTCAGTTCAATGCTAGAGAAGTAATTCGAATCGAGATACATAATACAACCCCAGTTAATCCATGATCGTTATGGGTTCTCTTCTGAAAGGTCGAAGGGAGATCTTTTGGTCTACTTGATAGAACGTCAGAACTGATGCATACATGAATGAGGTGGTGGTGAAGTTTTTGCACTTGACATTGCAAAAGCTTTTGACAGAGTTTGGTATGATTGCCTCATACTTCGTTAAGGCTAGGGCCATAGGTCTTAAGGGAAACATTTGGTTGTTTCGGTAAAAAACTTCATATTTATTGTTTATACATTATTATTGTAGACTCAATTCTGAGTCTGTGCAAACCGCATGTCTCTACGAGGTCAGAAACTGCCATAAATATGAGTCTGACATGAGGAGGATCAAGTGAAAAGTACACCAGGAGCCGTCGAGTACTTTTAAAATTTCTTCCATTGGCTTGGGAAATCTTATATTTATTATTCATGGTAAAACTAATGCTATTTATATTAAAAACATCATATTTTTATAAAAACTTTTGTAAACCAAGCGTACTTATGAGACAGTCACAATATTGCTATAAATTATGTAGGATAACCGGAAAACTCTACATATGTGTGAAGTTGATTAGCAATTTTGCGTTTGGGCAACGCTGGGTAGACTTTTGAAAAGAGGGAATGGTGTAAAAAAAATTTTCTGCATATTTTTTATTTGACAAAACAAATCACATTTATGACTGTGAGAACAAATTTTGTATAGAATAAACTGTTCTGCACACTCTTTATTTTGGCATATCATTTTAAAATTATCTGAGATTCAATAGTCCGCGAAAGTTATTTATATACACATTTTTGGCGCGCTTTTATTTTTACATGTCAAAACGAACACAACATGTAGTATGCAGTGCAGTAACTAAAATATTAAGACAGTAGGATTTGAAGTAAAATAAAAAGTAATGAAATTATTTTATAAATTTGAAAAATGCTAACCTTTGCATAATATCGTGTAATAATGTAAACAGTTGTATAATATCGTTAATAAAAGTTGCTTACAGATTAATTTTATGCTGGAACCCTCTATCCTCTACCCGCAAGACCTACAATTAATGTATTTTTAAGATTTTGTATAATATCATAAACTAATGCAACACATAATATATTTAAAGGAGCTCGTTATACATTACTCGAGTACGCAAAAAAAATATTATTTATTCTTCAGGCCTATAATGTCTGTGAGGTTTCCAGAAAGTTCTTCAAAAACCCTACAAAATCGATGAGTAGATTATTCATTATCTCGATACAGTGAAAAAACTCCAAGGTAATGTTTATACTCTAGATGAAATCTGAGAGTATATTGTGTTTGTCTTACCGTTTGTAACGCTGAGAAATAACGCTCGCACAGAGCCGCCAAGGGTACAGAAATATTTGTTGTCGCTCAAAAATCTCGATTCCGAGTGACCGTCTGTCCGCCTGTCTACAGCCTAACTCTTGAAAGCTTTTACCTATAGTGCTAAAAATTTTTGTGTGTCATTTTTAGCAAAAAGGTATAAGTTCGTGAATGGTCTACATCCCCCCACTCCTTCTACCCCCTCCCATACAAATATCACGAAATTCCGAAATTTTCAGAAACTGATTTTTCTTTGAAACTATTTAAGCTATCGACTTGAAATTTGTGTTAAAGTATTATGATATCGTTGTCATTAATATCACGGAATATTGACCCGATCCCCTTACTCCTTCTACTCCCCCCATACAAATGGGCAATTTTGAAAAATACATATTTTCGATTTTCATTGAAACTAGTAAAGCTGAAAAGACGAAATTTTGTCAGAATTAATTTTACTATATTTGCAATTTATTTTAAAAATAAATATCAACTTTACCGCACTCCTTCTACTCCCTCCCATACAAATTTTACGAAATTTTGAAATTTAAATTAAATTATTTTTCTCCGAAACTTTCAAAGCTATCAACTTGGTATTTTGTATAAAGTATACAAATGGAAATATTAATAAAACGAAAAAAATTTGTTTTGATCCGCACACTCCTTCCACCCCATCCCATACAAATGCATAATTTTTGTTAAATGCATTTTATCGATTTCCATTCAAACTAGAAAAAGTACAAATTTAAAATTTGTGTCAGAATTTGTTGCTTACTAATTAAAATAAGTGTTATCAAAAATTATCAGCTCCGCTTCACTCCTTCTACCACCTCCCATACAAATATCTGTATTATAAAGTCAAGAAAAGCTATTCTCCTTCAAGTTTATGTGAGCTATCGACTTTGAAATTGAATCAAAGCATGGTGATAAGGATGATAAGCAGTTTCAATATCATCTTAAACGCTCCACTTCCTCTGGTGGTGGTCCCATACAAATGCCCCAATTTCAAGAAAATTATGACCAATTTCTTTAAAAATAATGAAAACTAAATTCAGCAAAAAACTTTAAATTCAGCAAAAAACTTTTTGCATGCCATGTTCGGTGTCATATACGAAAAATACAAACCTCTCCCTCTACTTCTGCCACCTCCCGTGCAAAATTCTCTATTCACTATTCGAAAGAATTTGAGTTGACATATTTCCCGGTATATTAAAGTCATTTCCATCTCATCTAGAGTATCATATGATTGGGCTTTAAGCCCAATCATAATTCTGTTATGTTTTTTGTTTAATGATTGAACCTTGGAGTTCCTGGCAGTTCAACGTAACATGCTTTTTTTTAAGAAACTGCGCTCGTTTTAAAATTAAATTTTTACCAAGTTTGGACCAAAAAATATTAATTCAACGAAGAGTTTTGAATTGATCGCCAAAAGCTATTTCTATAGATTTCAATGATCTAAATACCCTTCCAATGTGAGTGATGCAGTGTTTCATGAGATCCTGTCTACGCCAGACTTGAAAATGCCATTTCGAGAAAAACGTCTTCAAAGTTTGGTTTATTGCCTGAATTCGCTTTGTTTAATTAAGTACGACCTGAAGTTTGAAACTACATCTCGCATGTTTGGACTGGGGCAAAAACACACCTCTCGTTGCTCGATCGTTAAAAAACATAACAGGACTACGATTACGCGTAAAGCAAAATCATACGATACTCTAGATGAAATAGGAAATGTTGTGATCTCAACCAATTTTTTATGGGGTAGAAGGGGTCAAAGTAGCTATAAAATTGTTTTATACAAAATTTAGAATTCAGAAACTGAATAGATATTGAGAAAATCAGTATATTAGATTTAGTGAAATTGCGGAGATTATATGGGAGGTGGTGGAAGGAGTGACGGGTTTTTGGTAATTTTTTCAGAAATAACTCTAAATATCATAAATTTTCAAAAATATCGATGGGAGGGGGTAGAAACAGTGAAGGTAATCAGTTAATTTTTTAATTGGCCTTTCTTTTTCGTCAAAAATGTCGTGTACAAAATTTGAACTTCCTAGCTCATCGAATGGTCAAGCTAGAGGGCACATGGACCGACGGACATCCGGTTTTGAGATTTTTCAGCGACAACAAATATTTCTGTACCCTCGACGACTATGTGCAAGCATTATTTCTTGGTTTTACAAACTTTAGAGCAAACTTATAATACTATCAGATTTCATCTAGAGTATACACATGCGTTCCGACTGATTGGTGACATCTTCCATCGATTCTATCGCGCATTGCAGAAATGTCGGAGTACTTAGCATTTATTATCGCTTCTTTCGTGGTAAATGCTGTGCGAAACTAAGCGCACTCATTCCTCTACCCTATAATTTTCTCCGAGATACTCGCCAAGCTGTACGCTCGGATGAGTATACCGTCAAACACATGCCTTCACGGATAATGAAATATTTGCAGTCATTCAATTTCTGAGCGTCATGACTATGGAACGAATTACCAGCCAAAAGTATTTCACAACGAGTACATCTTCCAGTGCTTCAAAGCCAATGTCCACCGTCACTTTCATCTGTTTCAGCATTATAGGGTGACCCCTAAGCTTATTCGGTATCTTTTAAAAAAATACCAACTGAGAAAATTGGCTTAGAGTGTTTCATGAAAAAGTGCAGTTTGTATGGGAGGTTTTGGAAGGAGAGGATTCGAATAATGTGTATACCACAGATCGCATTTATGATAAAAATAAAATATTCTTAATTTCAAATTTGTAGCTCTTAGTGAATTTGATTACAGTAAACATTTTTGAAAATGAGTCGCTCTTGAGGTAGGGAGTAAACGAATGGACCGATGGACATCCAGCTTTGAAAGTTTCGAGTGATAATGAACTTCTGTATCATTCGTTTCTTTCTCCGAGCCTTATTTCTTAGCGATACAAACTTTGTGGTAGACTTATAATACTCTCAGATTTTATCTAGAGTATGAATTTTCAGCCCGATATTTCAAAGCGTTCGAGATTTATGTTGTACAGACGGACAGGCAGACAGACGATCGAAATCGAGGTTTCTGAACGGCAACACATAATACTGCAACCTAGGCGACTAAGGGCGAGAATAATTTCTTCTTCAAACGGTAAGACAAACGCAATATATTGTCAGTTTTCATCTAGAGTATAAACAGTCACGTTTGTGCATTTGGCATTTCAAAAGCTTTTGACAAAGTTTGGCAGGAATGTCTTCAAGATAAAATAATGGCAATCGGTCTTGATGATTTGTTAAGAATAGTTTTTTTTTTAATTTTTTTTTCAGGATTCAGGATTGACGCAAACTGTAGGATATGAGAAAAGTTCACACATACTAGACGATAGTGTTTTTCGATATCGAATGAATTCGACCTTGCAATGTTCATCGCCAGGATCGTGAGTCCGATATCGAATAATTGCGACGTCGGATTGTGCAGATCTTTCCCTTGATTTTTTCGATATACCAATGTATACGTTCATAAACATCCATTTCTTAAGCTCACCTGAGGGGATCTTCTTCTTCTTCTACAATGGCGCTACAGCCCAAATTGGACCTTGGCCTCCTGACATTCAGGTTCCTTAACATTTTTTTATTACTTATGGTGGAAGGGTTGTTAGCCCTTCGCACAACCCTCTTTCTACGAATTTTTTCATTTTCGTAAATTGAGGTGACCAAGATATATCCAAGCAGGTAATGTGCTGGAATTAAATATTGCGTCGACCGGGATTTGAACTCACGACCTTCGCATTACAAGACCAGCACGCTATCCACTGGGCTACACCCAAGCTTCACCTGAGGGGATATTACACGTTTATTTTCACAATTACAAATGTCCGCAAAAAATATTCGCTTTCGTTGATGTCTGCAGAAATGTTTGCTGAAACAGAACCACGTGAACGAGGTGCATACACACATTCGAGAGTAGTAGTCCTAGTAATAAATGCGAAAAATAGCACATTTTCTTACGCATATCCTGCGGTCCATGGAATTATCATCCAAGCAAACTATTTAATTTTATAAAAATTATTTAAAATTTTTTCACAAACTATTGATTCTTATAGCTTAAAGTGAAAACTGAATTTCCCGGTACTCGATATTCTTTCACAAACACTCGCTATAGACTGAACGGCTTGAGCATGTATCATGGCAGCCTCTGCGCTTTTTTTCCGTGCCTCTGCATTTATCTTTTGTACTTCAACGTATTCCTTAAACATCTCTCGTAGAGAATCCTTCTTTTTCGTTTTTCTCTTAGAACGTGGCGTTGGTGGTTCATCTTGTGCCGAATTGTTCGTGAATGTTGGCAATTCGAAATTTGCGTCGTTTGTTAATGATGCCTCCGGAACAGAACTTTGATCGTTAAGCTCTAATATGGGTAAAAGCTGCGGATCCGAATTTATTTCAGTCGTTTCAGTAGTAGGACTCTGGTCTAAATATGTGTCAAATGTTTCGTTTACACGTGACGGTAATTCTTTTTCTAATATCGGAGATTCAAGTTTAACCTCAATATCTGGTATGGAACTGTTGGATATATTCGGTACTGAGCTATTGGATATATCCGGTACTGAAGTGATGGATGTATCCGGTATCGAATTGTTAATCATCTCCGGAATTAGTATATCTTCCTGAAAAGTTGCATTTACATTAAAAAGATCCACAGTAATAGATTTCGAAATAAATGTACATACCGCCTTGTTTTGTAGTGCTTTCGGAATGTGCCTTTTATACGAATTAAAACTTGAAACAGCTAAAATTTTTTCCTCAGTTGCACTCAAAGTTTTCTCATAAATGCCGCGACGTTCCAACTTTTTAATGCACAGTTGTTTCTTAAGCGTTGCCAATTTTATGTCTTGCCAGTATTTAAGCCATTTATCAGGACATTTAGAAGTGCCATCCATGTGATTTAATTTATCCGCCAATTTTTTCCATTGCTTTTTTTTCATTTCATTTTTCTTATATGGTAATCGACTACTAACCAAATCATGATTGGCTGCAAGTGTTTGTATTAGGTAAAGTTTCTGAGCTGGTGACGCACGTGCTTGACGTTGAGATCTCTTAAATAAAAAAGAGACATTACATTCATGATTATTATTTCTCGAATTACTACCATCATTGTAAAATTGTAAACTGTAAAAGTGCCATTAGAATATTTTCAGCAGTTTTTGAGTTTAATCGGGACATACAGACAGACATACAAAAATCTCAAAAACGTTAGTTATTCGAGTTTTATTTGTTTTACCTGCCTTTTAAAGGAAAAATTAAAAACACACAGAAAAGAACGTGAGTAAAAATAAAATTTTCAGTTATTAGTAGTTGGAATTAAGCCAGATTGTTGTTATTTATAATGAAGCAGTGCAATTTTTTGGTTGAGGAAATGGTCAAATATCCGGATGTTGCAAATGGTTTTGGAAAGTTTAGTCCATCCAAACAGGACAGCTGGATAATTTGGAAGGAAAGTGGTAAAAAAAACAGCCCAGGCCCATCATTAAAAATGGCAAAGAATGGCGAAAATCAATCACAAATGCACATTTTTCAACGTTTTCAAAATTTGCTTTTATTATTTCTTCTTTTGTAGATATGGATTGATTAGAAAAGCATTGGGGAAAGAAAGTTAATCGAAAGTAAGAGGAGAACTACAGCAACTGGAGGTAGTGCTGCGTATTATGAGTTAGTTTTAATGCATTAAAAAAATCTTGTGAGCACTGTAAAGACGGTAACTTCTTCAGGCAGGATGTCTGAGGAAACATTTGATTTGCAAGGCTGTCAAAAACGACCTTCGCCTTTTCTTGGACTTTCGGATCGCAAAGAGACTTCAAATTTAAGTTCGTCTCAAGGAGCTGGAAATAAGAAAATAACTTGAGCTTGCATCGAAACAGCTCGAATAGAGACATAAAAATTAATTCCAGAAACACTAGAAACAGGGATATGCAATGTACAAATTTTTTTATTTTATTTTTAAATTTAGTCTTAAAATAGTATGTTTTACGAATTTTCGGTTATTACTGTCACAAAAATTTATCGTTGAATAGTAGTTCTACGAAACGAGGAACTAGCGGCAAAACGCAAAAAAACTGGGAAATTGTTCAATAGAGCAAAAACCTTTGGGAACTGGGACGAATAAAGAGAGTCCCTTACTGAATATAACAAACTTCTAAAAAAGTTAAAAAACAGTCTTGGAGAAGATTTTGTGAAGAGATATATGATTTTCCAACGGCCTCAAGACTACAAAAGGTGTTATCAAAAGACACTCCGATAGATATTGGACTATTAGAGAGCCCGGATGGGTCCTCAACTAAAGATTTTTATTATCTCGGAAGCATTGTCAGCATCGACGCCGGAGCCGAAAAGGATATTGAGGCTCATCTAAATAAAGCTCGTCAGGCCTTAGGTATCCTTTCCCCTTTCTGGAAATGGCCCCGCAAGGGGGTAGTTGTAGTATGAGGTTTTACCAATTCCTGCAACTATCTTTGGAGTTAGCGACTCCACGGACCTGAGCTAACTATCCCCCTCTGGGATGGGGGCTGTAGAATTCACCCACAGCCAGTCCTGCTTGCCCTAAAAATGGCAAATGGACACTCACTGGATCATGGGCTTATCACCCGTGATCTTAAGACCTAAATGATACGAGAAACGGATACATCGCCTCGGATACGGACTGATTCTACGGTAACGACTTTTGGCATTCGAAAACGGACTATGATTGGCTTCTGGAACGTTCGAACATTGAATGACGGGGGAAGAGCTGGGGTTACTCGGTCCTTGCACCGCCAATCAGTGATCGACCGTGAAATGGAGCACTATAACATCCAAATCTTGGGCTTGAGCGAGGTCAGGTGGACAGGATCAGGAGAAGAACGAACCCCTAGCGGAAACACTATTCTGTACATTGGCCCTGAAAGTGAAGCCAGAAATGGCGTGGCGCTCGTCCTTACGCCGAGAGCGAGAAACAGTCTCATTAGCTGGGAACCAATCTCGGATAGGATTATCGTCGTCAGGCTCAGGACCAGTGTCAGAAACGTCACAATTCTGCAGTGCTACGCACCAACTAATACCGCAACATCTGGTGACAAAGAGGAGTTTTATAGTCAACTGAGTGCCACCTTCGAACGTGTTCCAAGAGGTGATATTATTATCATCTCGGGAGATATGAACGCCCAGGTTGGATCAGACAACACTGGACTAGAACACGTCATGGGGAGGCATGGTGACCCTAGGGTCGACCCTTCACGACCTTGGATTAAGAGACCCGAAAACGGCGAATTATTTGTGGAGTTCTGTAGTACTCGGCAAATGGTCATCGGAGGGACCCTTTTTCCACACAAGAGTCATCATAAAACATCTTGGGTTTCCCCTGATGGTGTTACTCAGAACCAGATCGACCATTTGGCTATAAGTCGCCGATGGAGAAGATGTCTCCTCGATGTGCGAGCGAAACGTGGAGCTGACGTGGGGAGCGATCACCACTTGATGGTTGCCTGCTTGAGATTGTGTACAGCAGCTATCCGACGACCACAAATTCTTCAAATGAAGCGCAAGCTTAATGTGGATAAACTCAGAGATCCCAACGAAAAACTCGAATACACCACCATTCTACGCGAAAAGTCATCCACATTGGGTGAACATGAAATGCGCACACTGGACGCCAATTGGGAGGCAACCAGAAACACTTTTCTAACTAGTGCTGAAGAATCTGTGGGATATGCGCAAAGCGGTGAGAAACCCTGGATGTCGCAAGACACATGGGACAAGGTTGGCAATCGGAAAAAAGCCAAATTGGCAATCATCTCTCAACCCGATGTCAACCAACGAACGCCCGACTTGAGGCAGAACTACCGCAATGCTCATATACAGCTTAAAAAGGCTGTTAGACGCGACAAGAGAAAGGCCATTGAAGATCTGGCAAACAAGGCAGAATCTGCGGCTTACCTTGGGGATATGGGTTCACTATTTAAAATCATGAAACAGTTGACGAACAGGAATTTCACCGCCAACCACCTGGTGAGAGATGTCAACGGAACTCTCCTTAATATGAGTGAACACCAGTTGCGACGATGGAAGGAATACTTCTCTGATATTTTAAACATCTTGTCAGATGAAGATATTCCGGAAACAGAACAACTTCCAAACATCCAACCGCAACAATCCTCTATTAGGGACGGTCCCCCAGATAAGGAAGAGATAGTTTCCGCCATTCGGTCAATGGCGGGAAGGAAAGCTCCAGGTATAGACGGACTACCAACCGAACTCCTCAAAGCGGACCCGGAAATAACAGCCGATATACTCCTCCCACTCTTCACTAAGGTGTGGAATGATGGAAGATATCCGACTGAATGGAAGGAGGGCGTCATTGTGAAAATTCCGAAGAAGGGCGACCTTCGGGATTGTGGCAATTGGCGTGGTATATGTCTACTTACTGCCGTATCAAAAATTTTGGCTAAGGTAATTCTCAATAGGATTAGTGATGTCGTCGAGAGCACTCTCGAAGTTTATCAGGCTGGATTCCGTAAAGGGTCGTCTTGTACCGACCACACAAATACCCTACGGATAATATTAGAGCAGTCAGCCGAAATGGGTTCGCCACTACATCTCATGTTTGTGGACTTCGAGAAGGCTTTCGACAGCGTTAAGCGAGATTACATATGGAATGCTTTGCGTAGGAGAGGTATTCCAAATAAGGTCATAGCTATGATTAAAGAATCCTACGAAGATGCAAGGTGTCACGTCTTGCATAGAGGAGAGCTGTCCGAGAGCTTTCCTGTGCGAACGGGTGTCAGACAAGGCTGCATATTATCACCAGCCCTATTTCTGGTGGTAATAAATGACATCTTGAAAGCTGCACTGGAAGGTGGGGAAGGTAAAGGTCTTCAATGGAGACTATTTAACATCTTAAGTCACCTTGATTATGCTGATGACGTGTGTTTGCTTGCACATACCCGTTCGGACTTAGAGTCAAATGTTCGCTCGTTGCATTCTAAATGCAAAGAGGCGGGACTGAAAATAAATGTGCGTAAAACCAAGTACATGCACATGGGTTCGAACGCAAGCACACCGATTGTTCTTAATGGACAGGATGTAGAAGAGGTGCAAGATTTTTGCTATCTCGGAAGCATTGTCAGCATGGACGGCGGAGCCGAAAAGGATGTTGAGGCTCGGCTAAATAAAGCTCGTCAGGCCTTCGGTATCCTTTCCCCTTTCTGGAGGTTAAGAGAGATCTCCCTTCGCACGAAGCTGCGAGTTTTTGACGCATGCGTCAAATCCGTGTTGTTATATGGTTGTACTACGTGGAAAGTGACCGTTCGACTTACCAAGAAACTACAGACTTTCGTAAACCAATGCCTCCGACGCATTTTAGGAATATTCTGGCCAGAAGTGATCTCCAACGACGAACTTTGGAGTACAACTCGCCAAACTAAAATAGGTATTGAGATTCAACGGCGAAAGTGGCAGTGGATCGGTCATACTTTGAGGAAACCAGAGCAAAACATCGCAAAACAGGCTCTGGATTATAACCCTCAAGGAAGACGTCGGGTTGGTCGACCATGTAACACATGGAAGCGAGCAGTTGAGCAGGAGGCCAGAGGAATAAACAAGTCCTGGCAACAGCTTAAAGCCGATGCTCAGGTTCGCGCCTTGTGGAAGAGAGTTGTTTCTGTCCTATGCCCCTATAGGGGGTCTTAACAGGAATTTGATTTCTGGAAGTGAAGAGAGATTTCACTTCGCACGAAGCTATGAGTTTTTGACGCATGTGTTAAATCCGTTGTTATATGGTTGTACTATATGGGAAATGACCGTTTGACTTACCAAGAAACTGCAAATATTTTAGGAATATCTTGGCCAGAAGTGAAATACAACGACGAACTTTAAACTTTTGAGAACAACTGAATAAACTAAAATAGGCATTGAGATTCAAAGGCGGAAGTGACAGTGGATCGGATACACTTTGAGGAAACCAGAGCAAAACATCGCCAAACAGGCTGTGGATTATAATCCTCAAGGAAGACGTCGGGCTGGTCAACCATGTAGCACATGGAAGCGATTAGTTGAGCAGGAGGCCAGAGGAATAAACAAGTCCTGTCAACAGCTAAACGTCGATGTACAGGATCACGCCTTGTGGAAGAGAGCTGATTCTGTCCTGTGCACCAATAAGGTGTATTAAGGGGGTTAGGCCCAAAACAATTGTTTTTTTTTATTCCTTCATCTACCCACACACCTCTATGACAACTAGAAGTGCTTCTAATATTCGTTCAAAGTGAACTAAAAACACACTTTGTCTTGTTTTTAAAAACTCTTTTTGGTTTTGTTATTTTAAAATAAAATAATATAAAAAACAAAAACTTATTCACAAACACAATAATCAATGAATGCTATTTAGAAAGGTTTTCCATTGTTTAGTGTTGTTCATTCATACGAGGAGATTCGAAGAATAATATTATAGCTAAAAGTGAAGAAAAACTTTTTGAAAAATTTCTTTTTTGTTTTTTGCGTCTCCTGAAAAGTTACCTTTTTTTCACAAAAGATCTATTTATTCCAAAAGTACAAGACATATTGTCACAATTCTTTTTTTTTTATTTGAAGATGGTTACACTGGCTAACAAAACAGCTGTGGAAATGTGTGTGTGTGTGCAAAATTTGATTTAGCTATGATAAGCTGTTTCTGAGAAAACGAGTCATTTGTCTCCCATAAGATACTATGTAAAAGAGCCTTGTTGCCTTACCCCCTCAACAGGAATTTGATTAACCTGTAAAATTTAATTAATATGATTAACTTTGTAAATAAGAAAAATTTAAATATTTACAATCATTACGTTTAATCTGAAATATCCTTTTTGGTTGTGATACAGATGCTGCTCGTCTTTTTTTCTTTTTTTTTTGTGAAGTTTGCGATCTGTCGTCATCGGGTGCGGACCCAGCAAACAAAATAATTCGTTAAAGAATCGTTAGTTAATTATATTAACGAGCGATTTGATCGTTAACCGGCATCTTTAGCGTTACATTAATGGTTCATCAAGCGGACTAAATGGACATTCGTTAATGAATTACTTTTAACGATTCATTATTGTATTGTAAAATGTTTACAAGAAACGAGTATATAAACAAGCATATAATCGTTATCAATGAATCATTAATCTTTCATTAATGATCTTTATTCCAATTCATTAACGAACATCGTTTAAGATTTATAAACGATATTATTTATGAAAAATTAACGATTTATGAACGAAGTGGAATTTTAAAGTCAAACAAGAGAAGATTTTAACTGGCAACAACCACTTTTTTGAAGTTGGTTTCAATTAGTCAGAAATGACAGCAACTCTCTTCGCATAAGATGATCACAAATAATCGAGAATCGACACAAATAAGCCTGTAAATGTATAAATTTGACATGAATTCCAGCCAGGCGATACTTTGCGTGATATGGAAATGATTTTAATGCACTGAAAAATTTGCTACTTCATGTTCTTCTAAATATTGAATAATACCATTCATTTAGGAGGTAGTAGAAAGAGTGGGGAAAAGTTTATAGGTTTCCAATACAATAAATACAAAAATTATTTTTAAATTTGGCATTTGTATGGAAGGCGGTAAAAACAGTGAAACTGCCTATCAAAGTTTAGCAACGCTCCGTCACAATTTTTAAGTGGATAGCTCTCATATTTTGTTCGAAATGAAAATGCTTTCCTCGAATTTCAGAAAAATTTGTATGAGAGGAGAGGAGTGAAGCCACTAATTTTCTCAAAATTTACTGCAATTATTAAAAGAAAAGTTCTGGCACAATTTGAAACTTCTACCTTTTCTAATGGTGCTCATATCATTATATTGGTTCGGAATTTATTGGTTTCTTTTTAAATCATAGGTTATTTTGACACTGAAAGCTGTTTCTCGCTCGAAACTTTGACTGAAAGTCAGTATCATTCCTCCGCGGAATGAAATGAGTCGCTTTACACTTGAACAACGTTGGGAAATATTGAAAACTTATTTCCCAAGTGAGTGAGGTGTAGCCGAAACAGTGCGTTTTTTGGCGTTTGGCGATATCAATTGGCCGACTCGGAGCTGCGATTTGACCCCTTGGGACTTTTTTTTCTGGAAAACCGTGAAAGATCGATGTTATGCCAACAATCCAGAAACGATTCAAGCACTTAAGGCCAATATCATCCAAGCAATCCGTGAGCTACAGCCCGAAACCATCGACATGGTCTTGGAAAATTGGAGTCACAGAATGCGCTACTGCTAAGCCAACCAAGGCAGCCACTTGAACGAAATTGTGTTCCATCATTAATGGGAGTGTTTGTTCTTACTAATGAAGCTATATTACATGGAAAAAAAAAATAATTTTGTTCATTTTATTGCATTTTTAAAAAGAAACCAATAAATTGCCCACCCTATACAATACTTCGGCTCTGATAGTTTTGGAGAAAAATTAATTTCCTAAAATGTCGAAATTTGGATAGAAGGTGGTAGAATGAGTGTGAGAAGGGCGAAACCCGTCCTCGAACTCAACGTTTATTTTCACTAAAAAAATTAAAATTTTCAGCTTGTTAGCTTAATGCGCTGAAGAGTTTTCATACAGACAGGTGGAGACTTTTGAGCGAATATAAACATTTCAGTTCCTACCCATGGCGATTCCGAACGAGCTTAGCGTTACAAACGTTAGAGCAAACACAATATAAGCACAGACATCACCTAAATTACTCTTAAAATCTTATCATCATATCAAGTTCTTTGCACTAACTCTCTTTTAACTGAACATGTTCTGTCTAAAATCAGATTGAAATTTTTATCACATATGAATTCACTTACCTTACTCGAGCTCATCACTTTTGATTTTATTTTTCACTTAAAATGGAAAATCAACAACAGCCCCACGCTGATAAACTTCTTACGTTCGAAGACGATTTTCTACTGATACTGTCGTAAAATGTAAAATGAAAACGTGAAAAACGACATACATAAATATTTCGATAATGGTGACATGTGTGAAATTCACGCTTGCTAGTGGTTCACACAAACCGGTTTGCCTTTTCTTCATATACGAAGTGCACTATATCGAAGGTATGTGTACTTCCCCAAGCGAACGAATGAATTTTTCTACATATGAAAATGTTTCATCATATTTTGTTTCACTGAGTTTTACGTGATAAAATGAGACAACAGGAGGTTATTTTTGTGCTCGGTATATGAAAATTGTTCAGCTAGTATGATGCTGGGATTAGATTCTTCTAGCAACATGTTCTTAGGTAATATGTTGCTAGGCAATTTAATTCCAGCGCTTCTAAGTTTTGTTTAGCCATGGCGCTTCGGTTATGCGCGGGAAATTTTGTCAATTTAAATAAATTATGTTTCATACACCCATAGGCTGTCGACACACGATAGAGAAAAAATCGTTTTAAAATGAAAGCTTCCACTACAGCTTTTGTATGTGACATACGACAGTTTTTTTTAAATACCGTATTATATCAATCTAAGAAGGCTCTAGGCTTTACGTCAGTATGAAGCTTTAAATTTAAACGTCAAACTTAAATTTTGGAATTGTTTTGTATTACGCCTTGTGAAATCCTGAAAAATTCTGAATCGCAAATAAATTATGGACGCACCGTTAAATTCGTTTAAATTGTCTTTCTGTGAAGTTTTTTGTCTCTTTTTTGTAATGTCAACGAAATAAGACGTCATTGTAACGTAAATTCCTCGAAATTTCCTCGAAATTTCCTTCTATTTCGTATTGTAAATTTCTCACTTGAAAGTTTCTTTTGGATCGAGTATTTGCTAGCCGAGGTAATATAGATTACAGAACGATATTATCTCGGGACTTAATATCGAAATTAATATATATTAACGCGAGTTAATATCGAAAAGTAATACGATTTTATCTCCATCGTGTGTCGGCAATTTGATATCTTTTTAATATTATCTAGGGCTAATTACCAGTCTTTTACTGCAAAGGACTGGCATTTATTTTTCGAAGATGTTCTTTGATGTTTATCATTTACTCAAAGGATGATTTTTGTCCTTTGTTTTTCTCAGATCGATAATTGATGCCATTTTTGAATTTACTATTCAGTTAACTTCAACATTCTTTTTAAACTTTCAAGCACCTCAATCCATCAGACGGTTTACAATGTTACTATAGTGAGCATACATACGTTACAATTTCTTAACTCTGTTTTAATTTATCTTATGTCGTGGCGCATTTCTCAATTTTTTTTTGAAAGACAGGAAACGTTAAAATATTTTTGTGAATTCGTTCATACCCAGATTAAATAAATTCTTAGAAACGTTACAACTCGTATCTATCCATCCATCATTCAAATAAACGGTTATTGTAGACTTCAAAACAGGGTATGAAGTTTCAAAGAAAATTACCTAGAATGTCAAATCGTACAGAAGTGGAAGAAAATAGCATAAGAAACGATTTTACAGAGATTTTCGAGTGTTCAGTTTCATGACCTAGTTTTCAAGTCAATAGATGAACTAGTTTCGGAGAAATATCAATTTCTTTAAATTTCGAAATTCCATGAAATTTGTATGGAAGGGGGTAGAAGGAGTGGGGGGATATGGCCCGTTCACGAAATTAAAGTTACTTTTTTGCTAAAAATGACAAAGGACAAATTTGAGCACGGTAGGTCAAAGCTTTCGAGAGTTATGTTGTAGACAGACAGCATTTACCAAAATTGTGCATTTGCATGGGATGGGGGGTAGAAGGAGTATTCGAATCAAAACAAAATTTTTCGACATCAATGATATTTATATTATTATACTTTCCACAAAACTTCAAGTCGATAGCTTTCACAGTTTTGAAATAACAAAATATAATAATTTAATTGAAATTTCAAAACTATAGTTACTCTATGGGACAGAAGAGGCGCTTTACCATAGTTTAGCAAAGGTGAAGCCCGATATTTGGAGCGAAATTTAAAAGGTGTCGACCTTTTTTTCGGTACGTTCTGAACACCAAGAACTTTGCGCAGTTCTTAATACTTAACTAAAAAGACACAAGCAAACATTTTGAAGCAACAATTTATCTTAGGGTGGATGAAATTGGCAGCTAGGGTATAGCCTAGTAGGTAGTGTGTTGGTCTTGTAATGCGAAGGTCGAGAGTTCAAATCCCGGTCGGTGCAATATATAATTCCGGCACATTGCCTGCTTGGATATACCTTGGTCACCTTAATCTAGGAAAATGAAAAATTCGTAGAAAAAGGGTTGTGCGAAGGGCTAACAACTCTTCCACAATATGTAATGAAAAATGTTAAGGAACCTGAATATCAGGAGGCCAAGGTCCATTTTGGGCTGTAGCGCCATTGTAGAAGAAGTATAGGATGAAATTGGCAAAAGAGAACCACTAAACTCACCACTCCACGAATGGTGAATTAGTGCAAATTCGCAGGTGTCGATTGGGAAATTTCTGCCAGACTCTGATACAGTGTGTCCTCTTCTTGAATGGTGTGATTCTATTCAAGACAACATTTCGTGAAATTTATATGGGAGGGGGTAGTAAGAGTGGGGTAAAATTGACAATTTTCCCAAAACTGATTGCAATTATAATAGCATTAAAATTGGCAAAAAATTTTGCTAGTTTCAGTGAAAATCGTACCGTATTTTTCCAAATTGTGAATTCGTATGAGAGAAGGAGTGTGGGGGTCTGGTTAATATTTTGTGATTTTAATGACATATATATCAGTCGATAGCTTAAATAATTTCCAAGAAAAATCAATTTCTTAAAAAAAATTTGAAATTTGTATGGAAGGGGGCAGAAGGAGTGAAGGTATGCCACCTGTTCGCGAGCTTGGTGTTTCCTTTTTACTAAAAATGGCACAACACAAATTTCAGCACGATAACTCAAAGCGTTCTTTAGTTTCTGCGGCAGCTTTTCTTAATATTTTGTACAATAAGAAAATTACTTAAATAAATAATTGTAAAATTTTCTCCGATAGAAGGATATAAGTCTTAGATCGGAAGCCAATTCCTTTGGGATCGGTATGAGCTTTGCGGTTTTCTACTTACGTTACTACTTAATACTTTTGAGTGAATTTCTGTATAGTAGTAATCGATACAACAAATTCGTCTATCTCCGAGTTAGATAAGTTTCGAACCATAGGGGCGAGAGCACATGATTCCGAAAAACCCTTTCGGAATTTATCCCAATTGATCTCTTTAAAAAGAGTGTAAGATTTCGGAGCTTCTTTAAATGAGTCGAATTAATGAAGTTTAATTTTCAGCCATTGTGCAAAGTGATCAGATAGGACAGGTGTCGTATTAAAAGAGAAGTTATGACAGAAACGGGCATCGATTCAATTCGTTTGATATAAATTAAATGACCTGCCAACAAGTCAGGCGCTACTTTATTATTCTTGGGATAAGTTAAGGATATACAGGTTAGGGTGGAAAGGAAAGTCAATGGGGGTTCTAGGGCAGGGCTATTATAAATTATTTAACAATTAAATGCAATTATGATGATGATTAATTAATTATTTAAGCAAGTTTGGGTTTGAATAGAGGGGAGGGAAGGGGGTTAGAAAGTATGAGTGAATGTTGATAAGCTATTAATCGATAGCTCGAATTACGTTCATGTTTGTATAGAATGTTGGTTTTACCTATCCGTTTATAGGTAAAACTACTAGTTTTGAATTTCTATGAAATCATATGTATTTTATATGCATGAAAACTGACATTTGTACGGAAGGTAGAGGAGAGAGGAATCGACAAATTTGTGATGTTCCTTCATTAACTTTCTCTCAAAAAGGGTTTCAACAAAATTTCAAGTTCGTAGCTTTTAATTTGTTGGTTAGATTTATTGAAGTTGATCGAAATTATGCTTTTGTATGGGAGGGGTAGCAGGGCAAAGGGAATTCCAAAACTTTTCAAACAACTTTAACATTTTTTTTAAGTGTTTATACAAAATTTCAAGTTGATAACTTTCAGTGGTTTGGTGATAAATGATTCCTTAAAAATGGTCGAGAAAATACTTTTGTATGAGGGGGACTAGAAGTCTTGAAGGTATTTGACCAGTTAATAATTAAAAATCGTATGCCTGTAGATGAAATCTGAAAAAATTATTAGTTTGCTGTAAAGTTTGTAACGCAAAGAAATAAGGCTCGGAGAAAAAAACAGAAGTTCATATAATCACTCAGACATCTCAAAACCGGATGTCCACCCGTCCGTCTGTCAGTGTGCTCTCTAGATTGAGAACGCGTTGAGCTAGATAGTTCAAATTTTGTACACGTCATTTTGACTAAAAAGTAAGGTCAATTTCGTGAGCGGGCCAAATCGCTCCACCCCTTCTACTCCCACCCATACAAAATGACACAATTTCGCAATTTGACAATAAACGGATTCGTTCGAAAAGTATGAAAGCTATTGGTCTCAAAATTTTGAATATATTACTGTTGTAATGATTTAGATCTACCCTATAAAAATTTTGCGTGTCCTTTCCCTCCGTTTACCACCTCCGATACAAACTGTACTGTTTCATGAAATACTCTAAAACATTTTACTCAGTGCGTATAAAAATTAGCGAGCTTAGAATTATGAGTAAGACCGAAAAAAATTAGACGATTAACTTCACCTCTTCTACCGCCTCCCATGCAAAATGACACTATTTTGCGATTCGACATTAAACGAATTTGCTCGAAAAGTATAAAAGCTATTGATCTGAAACATGGATCTTTGAATCTACTGCATAAAAACAATTATTTGTGTACTCCCATACGAACTGAAATTTTTCATGAAATGCTCTAAACCAATTCACTCAGTGTGTATAAAATCTATCTAGCTGAAATTGTGCACTTGGCACTATTAGAATTATTAGTAAGGCCAAAAAAATTAGACTATTAGCTTTACCACTTCTACCCCCTCCAATACAATCTGAAACAAATTCATAACTTTACAAAAAGTGGGTTTTCCTGAAAAGTATGACTGCAATTTAAAACTTGTCAAAAACATGATGATTATAGTTATTTCTAAAAAAATATTTAAGAACTCGCACCTTCATCTATCACCTCTCATTCAAACTACACAATTTCACTAAATCCAATTTACTAATTTTCTCAGTACCTATTTGCATTTTTGAATCCTAAATTTTGTATAAAATATTTTGATTGCAACTTTAGCGTGATGAGAAACAATTAGTTCAATATCGATAACCCCTGTACCACATCCCCTACAAAATTTCATGAAATCAAAAAATTTTTCTTTCATCTAGAGTATCGCACGATTGGGCTTTACGCCCAATATAAAAAATTGTAACAAAACAAAAAAAAAGAACAGGATTACTACTACGATCATCATCATCATCAATGGCGCGACAGCCCAAATCGGGCCCTGGCCTCCTGAAGTCGTCGCCTCCAATCGTCTCGATCCAAAGACCGCGTCCTCCAGCTGCTAATTTTTAAAATGGCTTTGCTGTCTTCATCAACCGAGTCTTCCCATCGCTTGCGTGGTTTGCCTACTGGCCGGTTACCACTCGCTTTTCCTTTAAGAGCACGTTTGGGGATTCTTCTGTCTTCCATTCGCTCTACATGGCCAGCCCACTGCAGTTTACGTAGCTTGATGAACGTTGAAGCTTCTGGCTCGTCGTAGAGTTGATACAACTCATGGTTGTATCTTATTCGCCATTCCGTTCCTTCCTTCACAGGTCCCAAAATTCTTCGGAGGACCTTTCTTTCGAATGCGTTAACTGCTTTTTCGGAAGTTCGCGTTAATGTCCACGTCTCGCTGCCATAACAGAGCACAGGTCGTATAACAGTTTTATAAATCCGCAGCTTATTGTTCCTGTGCACTTTCTTGGATTTCATTATTGGAAGTACTGAATAATACGTCTTATTTGCAAGTATTATCCGTCTGTTTCATTACCGTCCTTTGCTAGATTAGCCCCAAGATATAGGAAGTTGTCCACACTCTCCAAATTATATTCCGCAATTGTTATGTTTTGTCTGAATGGCGTTCTCCTTCTTGTTTGCGTCATTACTTTTGTTTTGCTTTCATTAATGCGCAACCCGACTTCTTTTGCGGCGGAGTCAAGATTGACAAATACCTCCTTAGCACTAGGGAAGGATCTTGCTAGAATGTTAATGTCGTCAGCGTATGCTACTAGTTGGGTGGACTTGAATAGTAGTGTCCCGTTGGTGTCGACTGGGATTTTTCGGACGACATACTCTAGTGCCAAGTTGAAAAGCATAGGAGCTAGACCATCTCCCTGCTTTAAACCACATTCCGTTCGAAAGCTGGTTGTGGAATCGGTTTGTATTCTCACTTGGGATTCAGTGTTCGTCATTGTGAGTCTTGTTAGTCGGACTAGTTTTGGAGGAATTCCAAAGTCAAGCATGATTTGGTACAGTACGCTCCTGTCGATACTGTCGTATGCTTGTTTAAAATCTACGAATATTTGGTGCACGTCTGTGTTATATTCCCAGCATTTCTCAAGCACCTGTTTCACCGAGAATATCTGGTCTGTTGTAGATCGTCCGGTTCTGAATCCGCCTTGGTATTCGCCAATTATTTGATTAGTATAGGGCTTGATACGACGTTCAATTATTTTTGTCAGTATTTTATAGGACGTACACAACAATGATATACCTCTGTAGTTCTCACAGCAGAGTTTTTCTCCTTTCTTGTAAATTGGACATATAATGCTTTTTCGCCAGTCGTCGGGTATGATTTCCTCTGTCCAAATTTTGCATATCATGTTGTATAGTATTCAGCGACACAGTTTCCACCGTTTTTCAGAAGTTCAACTGGTATTTCGTCAATTCCCGGCGCTTTGTTTCGTTTTTGGTCGCATAGGGCTGCTTTGATTTCAGCAAGCGTGGGTGGTGTCGATGATGGTTCATGTTCGTCAGTTGAGGCTTCAATTGAAATGTTGTTTGTCGTTATCGGTGCTACTGGGATGGGGATTCAAAAGATGTTCGAAGTATGAAGCCCATCTCCTTTTGATTTCTTCTGTGTCGCTGATGATATTGCCCTCTGCGTCTTTGCAGAGACTGGTTTTTGGTTTATATCCCTTTTTTAAATCTTTTACTATGGCGTATGCGTCCCGCGTTTTATTTTTTCTCATGTCGTCGTCCATTTTTTGTGTCTTGTCATTATGGTACTTCCTTTGTTTTCGTCTGCAGGTCTTTTTCGCATATCGCCTAAGCTCGTCATATCTTTCTTTTTTGGCTCGTGTTGGTCGTTCAGTAAAAATTTTGTAAGCTTCGTTCTTTCTATCTATTGCGTCGCGACATTCTTGGTCGAACCAATCATTATTTTTTCGCCGTGCTTGATACCCTAATACCTCTTCCGCGGGGGATTTGATGCCGTCTCGTATTTTTATCCACGCATTCTCCACTGGCATATTTTTGATATCTTCATATATTGGTGTCAGGTGTTTATTACATGCTAACATGTAAGCCTGCGCCACCGTTTCGTCGTTAAGCTTGTCGACATTGAATTTGCGAGCTCTACTCGTTTTCGAATATCCACGACAAGCTATTTTGCATCGATACTTAGCTCTGACTAGATAGTGATCAGAGTCACAATTCGCACCGCGGAGAGTTCGTACATCAAGTATGCTGGAAGCAGCCCTTTTCTCAATTAGAACGTGGTCTATTTGGTTGAAGGTGTGACCATCTGGTGATGCCCACGTTCGTTTATGAATATCGCGATGTGGGAAGCACGTAGAGCTTACTATGATATTTTTGCTGCTTGCGAAATCAATAAGACGTTGGCCATTGTCGTTGGTTATGTCATGGAGACTGTGCCCTCCTGTTGTTCCTCTATGAGCCTCCTCCTTTCCGACTTTTGCATTAAAATCCCCTAAGACAATTTTTAGGTCATTCGAGGGCAGTGAGTCATAGGTTGTCTCTAGGGTGGCATAAAATTCGTCTTTAGTTATATCGTCCTTGTCTTCTGTTGGTGCGTGAACGTTGATCAACCAAGTGTTGAAAAATTTAGTCTTTATTCGGATTGCACACAATCTTTCACTTACTGGTCTGAAGCTCGTGACCTGCTGTTTAAATTTTTTGTCAACGACAAAAGCGACTCCAAACTCTCTGCTTCCCGACAATTTTCCACTTGGATAGATTGTGTGTGATCTCATGTCCATGATTTCGTTACCGAGCCATTTCGTTTCTTGGATGGCAGTTATGTTGATGTTGTGTTTTGCCACTTCTTCGAGAAACTCTTTCAGAGCTCCTGTCCTAAATAAGGATCGAACATTCCAAGATCCAATAGAGTAGTCCATTTTTCGTTTGCGGGGTCGTTGCCGTTGAGTCCATCCTTTCCGAGGCTGTTCTTCAGGTTTCTGGACAGTGTTCTTTTTTCCGGTGATGCGTTGTCGGCGCCTCGCCCAACCCCCGACCTGGAGGACCGGTCCTACTTATTTATTACACCCTAGTAGGAAAAGGGTAGGAGTTTTGAGCTAAATATGACATGCTGGAGTTCTCACAGCTATGCTGCAAGTCCAACTATGTCATACTTTTTGCCTACTTCCTGAGACGCACTGGTGTTACTGGCCATTCAGGTTAACTCCATGTTCCCTCCTCCTTTCTCAACTCGGGCTTGGGACCGTCTATGGCGGATGCTCTAAATGAAATAAAGATTTTTGTAATTCTTAGTGTTTTCGTAGTGATAGTATTAAATTACTTTTTTCACATCGTACTAGTAGCTACTAAAGTGTTTTGGACAAATTTACAGCTTCAAAATCTAAATAGGTACTGCGAAAATTAGTGAATAGAGAGAAATTAAGGTAAGATAATTAATTACAAAATTTAAATTTCAGGAGACCGAAGTCCGATTAGGGCTGTAGTGCCATCGTAAGTAAGTAAGCAAATTAAATTCAATATTCATATTACTAATTAATACTAATATACTAATTAATGAAATTAGATTCATCGTGAAAGAAAAGATTTCCGGATTCTACACTGTTACGCTTTATTATTCGTGACGTTTCGGTCTCTGCTGAGACCTTTATCAAACTGTTTTACGCTTTATTATTCGTGACGTTTCGGTCTCTGCTGAGACCTTTATCAAACTGTTTTACGCTTTATTATTCGTGTCGTTTCGGTCTCTGCTGAGACCTTTATCAGCAGAGACCGAAACGTCACGAATAATAAAGCGTAACAGTTTAGAATCCGGAAATCTTTTCTTTCATTTCGAAATGCACTGTGAAAACATTCAGCAAACCATTAGATTCATCGCTTTGGATTGTCATTTTCCAATTATAACAATTTTTATCGCTCCTAATCTCAAAACTTAGGTGTATTAAATAGATCAAAAGAATTACAGTACATGTGCAGTTCGTATGGGAGGTGGGGGATGGAGTGGGGGTTCTTAAGTAAGTTTTTCAGAAAAAGAATTGAACATTATTTCTCAAATTTCAGATTAGTGTCATTCATACTTTCCAAGAATATCGATATATTGTGAAGTTATGAAATTGTGTCACATCATATGGAAGCGGGTAGAAGGACCAGGAGGATTCGAATAAGTTTTATACCATAAATAACATTTGTGATAAAAATAGTATAGTTTATTTTGATTTTCTATTATATACTTTTTCTAGTTACCATGAAAATTTTGTTATTGTGAATTTTTGAAAATGGGTCATTTTGTATGGGAGGGAGTGGAAGGGCTGAAGCGATTTGGACCGTTCACTATTTTGAAATCTAGCACACTCCTGTATAATTGGGCTTTACGCGCAATCGTAGTTTTGTTATGTTTCTTCTCTAGTGTTAAATATTCATGATCACATTCCAAGCTGAATTTATGTTTCAAACTCCTCTTTCAAAATATTCCCTTGCCCCTCGCGATTGAGTTACTGCATAGTAACGGAACCTCTCTTATTAGCGTTTTGACACCAGGTTCCATCACAGAACGAGAAATTTTCAAATCGAAGATTTTGGGCCAAATATTTTACATTATTCTCTCTCATTAATCGATTTTATTTTTCGTTGAAATTTTAGGCCATGTATAAATATAAACTTCCGAGAAACACGTTTCAAGTCATTTCTAGTGAAAACGCAATCTTTTATTAACTTTTCAGTACATCAACGAATTTTTGAATAACGACGTGTGACAGCTCGATTAGCGGCTCCAAAGCCAAACTCGATGCCAGCAGAAGAGGGCGCGTCCTTATAAGTTAACTCTATTCTCGTCTAGCCCTACGTTGTCATTGTTTTTCCTATATTCTTTACGCCAAATACTTCAACACATAACCGTATAAGTGCATAAATTTTTATACTATTACAAATTGATGTCGAAAAATTTGGTTTTGATTTGAATACTCCTTCTACTCCCTCCCATACAAGTGCACAATTTTGGTAAATGCATTTAATCGATTTTCATTGAAACTAGAAAAAGTAGAGGCTTAAAATTTTGTCAGAATTTGTCCCTTAATAATTGCAATAAATGATACAAAATATGAACTTCGTTTCACTCCTTCTACCACCTCCCTTACAAATTTTTGTATTGGAAATTCAAGAAAAGTATTTCTCGTTCGAACGTATGAGAGCTATCGACTTTAAAATTGTATCAAAGCAATGTGATAAGCATGTTGATAAGCAAATTTAATGTCATCAAAAACCCCCCTCTCTGGGCTTTACGCCCAATCATAATTCTGTTATGTTTTATTTTAGATTTATGATTTCCTCGAGACATTTTAGCATTTTGCAACTGCAAATTGTGGTGGCGCTGAACCCCACTAGCCCCTACGGTAGAGCCACCTCTGCCATAGTAAGTTAATAAACTAAATTTCAATCTTTTCAATCTTAAGAATAGTTTTTAGATGCTGAACGAGAACATTTTCGGCAGTACAATTAGTAACTAGGTTTAAAAAATTTTATGGGGCATATCTGCAAAAAGATCATTACAGTAAATTGCTTTGCAGTATACCTTTTCGGCGACATCAAAATCGCTTTAACTCTATACTATTTATTCATTTTAATCACTACGGTTTTGTCTAAATGTATTTCAACACCAGCGCTAGTGGTTGGGAATATAAATATTACTCTTATTCTCATAATAGTGGCCCGTACAATTTTATTTTCTGAAATTTATGTTTACGTTATAAAATATTCCGTGAATCTTGTTCTATATTAAATCAACTAAATTTCGGGATGTGCCGACAAATTTTGTTCATTCTTAATTCAATATCCTTCACTTGACGTTGTCTAAAAGATCTAAGAAAGTTATTTTTAAAATATATTTTATGAATCTTGATAAGTGTAAGTAAAATGGTTTATTTTAAATGAAACTACAAAAACGGAACTGTGTGAATTCAAGATTAATTAGTATTGTTATCTTAACCTCGTATAGAAAAGCCCAAATAAATTAGCTAAATATCATTAGCATCAGCATCGCACCCGATCTAAGATATTATTGTTTTTTCGTTAATTTCAGATTAATTTGCACCTTCGTTCTTTGCGGTCACATGGCGTTGTTCGTTCTATTTTTTAACAGACAGCAATTTTGCTGAATTAGCTCTTAAAATTTTATGCAATATCTTAAGTTGATCATTTCTCCAGTCAATGTCTATATAGGTAATTGAACTTTAATTGCTTTCAAGATTTTTGTATTTTGCATGTAGGGGTTATTTTTATCGGTTTTTTTTGGCGCTCTAATATTAATTACAACATGGCTCTTAATAACGATAATTCTTTTAAATACCACCCAAATACTTTTGAGGTGTTAACTACGTATAATTACAATAAAAATTTCGGTATAAAGGCCACACTTTAAAGGAATATTTCTTAAAGACTTACTGTTTTTCGGTTCGAATGTCCGTTGAGAAATGCCACATCAGATCGGTAACGCGATCCGAAACACCTGCAATAAAAACTGACTTAAAATAATTTTGGGTTTCAGGTAACGCCTTCATCATTCTTTCCGCGCTAAGAAGAATGAAGATTTTATTGCGAAATTTTTCGTAATAAAATGTTAAGCGATTTTTTTCAGATAAACTGTGCGGGAATAAGTACAAATTGCCAAAAGATACATTTTTATGGTTCACTAGAACATCGTACGGATAGTGCGAGAAAATTCAGCTGCAATAGTTACGGGTTGATGACACTTTTTCTTCTCGGTTAACAATGCGATATATTTTAAAGTTTTAAAGAGTTTTTTTTATCCAATTTTGTAGATAAATTAAAAGCTGCTTTCACACACTCAATTTTTTTTTTTGCAAGATTTCCTTTTATAGAGAACGTTTTTATTTTTGATTAATTGCGTATTCAGTAGTAGTTCAGGAATTTTGGGATTTTATCTAGAAGCCCATAGAAGGAAAAAGTTTGAGTAATAAAATTGTTTCAGTTGTTCCAGCGTGACCCAAAATACGATAAGATAAAAACTGGTTCGTGAAGAATTAAATACGTCGAAGAAAATAACAAAAATCAAACTAGCATATCTAGAACAGTGTACAAAGTTTATAAATTATGGAGATACCAACAGAGAGCATGACATAAATTGTTAAGCATCGCTGTTTCCGAAGCTGATGTCCAAAATGAAAGGAAATTCGATGTCGAATATTTGATATGACCCGCACTGGTGAGTGAATTTTATTGTGGAATTCAGTACTGCCTGTAGAATAGAAGATAAATAAACTGCCAACAAGTCGGGCGAAACTTTATTATTCTTGGGACAAGTTGCGGATGAGTGGAAAGTCAATATTCAGGTTAGAGTGGTTAGGGAAGGCTAAGTGAAAGGAAGTTCTTGGGCAGGGCTGTTGTCAATTTAACAATATTTCATTCGTTTCTGCAAGTTTGGGTTTTTATGAGGGGAGGAGGAGGGGTAATAGTAAGGTTGGTTTGATGTTCACAGTTTTTTAATTAATTGCTTGAGTCACGTCCAATATTCTCTGTATAGAATGTCAGTTTCATAGACAAAGTTGCATAGAATTTTCATAAAATTCGGTGTATTTTACATTCACGAAACCGAACATTTGTATGGGAGGGGGTAGAGAATGTAGGGGAATTGTAAAATTTGATATGTAGTTTCATTTTGCTTCTCTTGTAAGGTGCTTGTATAAAATTTCAAGTTCGTAGCTTTTAATTTGTTGGTTATTAGTTGATTTAATGAAATTGGTCAAAATCATACTTTTGTATGAGAGGGGGTAGAAGGGCAAGCGCGATTTCAAAACTTTTGACGTACCTTCATTTCAATTATTTGTATAAGTTCTCGTGCAAAATTTCATATTGATAGCTTTTAATAGTTAGGTGATAATTGATTTCTTAAAAATGGTCGAAAAAATAATTTTGTATGGGAGGGGGTTGAAGTTTTAAAGGTTTTGGACCAGTTAATATTTCGTATATTTAGGAGTTTTTTTTAAATGTATTTCGCAAATTTTCAAGTTTCTACCTTAAAATTTCACTCAAAAATTTTCAGTTTATGTGTTTTTTTTGAATGCACATGAAACACCTTGTGCACGTTAGACCGAGGGGGGTCAGGTTATAACAATTATGAATCAAGTTATTATTATTTTCTGTGTACATCAAATAGATGTATTCACGTGCAAAATGTGAACTTTGTATCTTTCACCAGAGCCCTAAAAAAATCACTCAAAATTTTCGACATTTTTGCTTATCACCTCCTTCCCCTTACACCTTTCAACTTAAATTTTTTACCAAAATTAACCATTATGTAGTTCTACAATCTAACAAATTTTCGATTTGATATCTGTACTCTTTTTTGAGATATAAGGATTTGAGATTAAATGATTTGTATTTTTGAAAAGTGCGCCATTTTTGAAATGCTCCCCATTTCCCCGACTACTATTATTTCAATATTTATTTATATATGTATTATATTTTTTTTGTATTTACCGAGTATAGCTTAATATATGTTTTAAGTTTCAATTACATAGCTTTGGAGATAGTTGAGATATTATTTTTTAAGTGTTTTTCTCCCCTCCCCCTTATAATAATAAGCCACTCTCTAAGCTGATTCCAATGGAACTATATGCAACCTTGACGGTCTCAAAATATGAATTTTTTACGATAAGTAATTTCGAAGATATAATCATTTGAAAAAACAATTCGGCCTATAATTTGTTTTTAGCCCCCCCATTTCGGACGCCAATGGATAAAAAAATTTAATTATTTTTAAAGTTTGTCTCACAACCTTCTCTATATCTTTACTGATTTTCAACTTTCTATCTGCATTCGTGGTGGAGATATTAGCAAGTGTAGTTTTCGACTTTTCCCCTCCCCGGCCTCCCCCTTCCACCTAACACCCCCCAAAATTTAGAAAAAAGAGCTCACTTACTCAATCAACAATCCACCCAAAAACGAACATTCTACCTTTAACAGTCTCGGAGATATGAGTCCATATGTAGGGCGTACGGCGGGACGGATTTTTTTGTTGATTTTTAGTCTAAAAATTAAAAAAAAACCAAAATCAAAATGCGTCTGTCCGTACGTCGTGCATATGGACTCATATCTCCGAGATCGTTTGAGATATGAACTTTATGTTTTGGGTGGATAGTAACGGGAAGAGGCGAAAAATTTTATATTGAAATAAAATACAGAAATTTGTTTTTAATATCCATAAAATTAACTTTTTTTGAAAGAAAGTTTTAAGGCGTTAGATGATTTTGGGTATATAACCGTCACAGCTGGCGCGTACATGGCGTAATCTGGAAGACCAATTTTCACACATTCTTTGCAGTAAATCAGGCCGAATTTCCAAGATTCAAGATTTAAACTTTTATTGAGACTTACTTCGAATTTCCAAGTGCTCAATAGTTTCTGATTTATCGGCGTAGACATGGGACTTTACATATCTCCAGAAAAAAACTAATGGCGTTAAATCGTACGAACGAGGTGGCCAGTTAACAGATCCATTTCGTGAAATTAATCGACCCCCAAATATTTCTTTCAGTAAATTATTAGCTCGATTAGCTGCTAAGCGATGTAATTGAACTTTGGAATACATATTGAGCTATATTAGTGGAATATAAGAAAATATTATATTCAGTCATTATATTTATGATGTAAATTGGGGAGTATTTAAAAATGGTGTACTTTTCAAAATTCAAACTGAAAAAATGTTGATCGATAGTTCTGGTAAATTTTCAAGTTTGGGGAAGGGAGAGGAGTTAGGTGGTGAGCAAATATGTCGAAAACTTTTAGTGATTTTTTATAGAGGTCTGGTAAAAGATACAAAGTTCAAAATTTGCATGTGCATACATCAAGTTTATATACATTAAAAAAATATTAATTTGAAACAAAACTGTTTTGTAATGAAGCGGAGTCCTAACCTGCACGTATGTGTATGGAAAAAAACAACAACATAAAAACTGAAAATTTTTGATTGAGATTTTAAGCTACATAGAAATTTGAAAATTAATTTACTTAACGAAAATGCATAAATTTTTCATATATTAACTGCAACAAGACTTTTACCCTTTAAGTAACGAAAATAATTCTGGATGGCGCGTTCTCAGCGTATGAAGCCGTTGGTAATCCGTACGTAGTATTTTTTTCAAAAACAGATTTAAGCGGTATTTTCCTCGGCAAGGAGCAGAATTTTTGTAGGTTAGCTAGGAAGACTAATTAAGAATTTCTCAAAATTTCATAAGGATGGTATTTTATTGTCCCCTTGACAAAAATCATGTAAAGCTCAAAGTTGCAAGTCATGTCCATTCCTTAACGATATATTTTGATTCGATTGAGAATATGATGAATTTGGGTATCTATTTCTTTCCATTAGAGCCCGCTGAGAAGCCTGATTTTTTGATACTATTATCACTCACTATAACTCTTCCGTAAAGCCTTACCCGACTTATTGTCTAAATACGCAATCAGACGTAGTCGGGAAATAGCAGCTTAGGCTTCGACTTTGGGGATATAGATTTGTTATATGTCATAAAAATTGGATGGTGATGATGGTGCATTTGTTAAATTGCAAATTAATTCTTTAAAGTCGAAACTTATATGTTTTTATTTTAACATTTTATTTTGGTATTTATTAAGCATTTTATTAAAATCCATCTAAAATGAGTTAAATTAATTTTCCATAAAATGATGTCCATATTTCGAAAAACTTATTTTACAGTTTTTAGAAATATGGTAGAAATTATATCTCTGAAAATATTAAAACCAACCATGGAATAGGAAGAACTTTACAAAGCAAACCACATTTTATTTTTTCGTGCCATTTCAGATCAAGATTAAAAAAAAACGTGTCGGAACGACGATTCGTCACACTTCCTAAAAGTTTCATCGCTATATTCACTGAAAAATTATCATCATATTCTGCGAAAGGTTCACATAACGATAATTATCGCGAAATTCTTTCTTGGGGTTTTTGGTAATGAACGAAAATTCATTTATTGTTTCAAAATGTGCATTTACTTTTATTTGAAAAAAAAAGGAAATGTTAATTGTTTTATTCATTTTAATATTATTTTTTAATTTCTATGGAGTTTAATCTTTTTTATCGTGCAGTGGCGGCTTGTTTAATCGGAGGCTTGCTAATTCGGAAACCATTATAATTATATTGAGTACTAGCGATCGCCCGCGAGAGGTGGTAGAACGAGTAGGGGTTTTTGGTAATTTTTCGAGAAGCAACTATAAGCATAATGAAATTGATATCTTTTAAATTTCAAATCAGTAACATTCACATTTTTCAAGAAAGCCTAATTTTTTAAAAGTTTTGATATTGCGTTATATTGTATGGGAGGGGATAGAAGGAGTGAAGCTAATCGGTTAATTTTTTTCCCGATATTAATAAAAATGCTAATTAAGGATTTAGTACAACATTTTAGCTCGATGAAAGTTACACGCACTAAGAAAATTGGTGTATAGTATTTCATGAAAAGTGTAATTTGTATGGGAAGTGGTAGATGTTTTTGTTCACATAATCGTATATTAATTGAAAGCAATATTGGAACAAATAAAAAAAAATCAAGTTTCTCAAATATTGGAACTTGAGAAACTTGATTTTATTTATTTATTTTTAAATCAAATTAAATATTGCCTGATAGAGATAAAATAGATGGAGATTAAAATGAAATAAATGCAAAAGATAGATGCAAATATTTCTTGGGTCTCTTCTCAAAATATATAACTGTATCTGTTCGAAATAGATGCTGAAGTATAAAAAAAGTTATCTGTCCGACGAACAGTGCAGTCAGCGTACCTTATTCATGAATAAAGCAACACAACGTTAGGCTAACCAAGAAAAAATTAATTTTGTAGATGTCAGAGAAATTCAAATTCTAATTTATTCAGAAATGCGCAAGACTTACGAGTATACTCATTTTCTACGCATATATAAACAAAAAATAGTATATATTAAGGATTAATTATAGAATAGTAAAAGTTATAACTAGGAAACAACGAGAAAAAAGTAATGAAGGTTAAATTCATGCGGTTTTGAAATACTAATATTGTTTAAATTACATTCATACATATAAAACAAGGCTAGTGTGTAGCCTGGTGGGTAGCGTATTAGTCTACAATGCGAAGGTTGTGAGCTCAAATCCCGATCGGCGTATAACTCCAGCACGCTATCTGCCTGGCTCGACTGTTACTGTCAAACACTTGAGAAAGATATGTTTAAAAATATAAAAATGAAAGCCCATGAATAGCTGATTGGGTCAAAATGCATGCTTTTCCAAATTCATTAATATTGCGTGCTTATTAATAAATAATAATAAAATCTAAACATAAGAATATAATTGTATTGTCTGTCTGTTTTGTGTTTATAAATGGCTATAAGTTAGTGTTTTGCTTTATTTAGACATTAACCAAGCATGAAAACAGGTTTTAAAAAATTTCTCTTTCATCTAGAGTATCGCACGATTGGGCTTGTTGAAGGATCAGCACAAGGGATTTTCAATCATAATTGTTATTTTTCATTACATTTAAAAATTCATGGTATGCTGTGTTTTTGTATTACAGTTTGTATATCTTTACTATACTTTTAATTTTAAATGGTATATTAGCGCGTATTCCATGATGTACAATTCGCGATAAAAATTTCTAATAAATTCACTACAGTACCCCCCTCTCTAGCGGAGCGATTAAATTACAATATGGTGATAATTGATATTATTATTATTTTTATACTCTTTAGAAAATATTTGAACTTAAATTGTCGTCAAAACTGACTCTTTTTGGAACTTCGTTTTTATTTCGTTCTGTGCTTAGTACACCGAAAGCTGGTTTCAAACGATCATTTGAAATAGATTTGGGTCGTCCTTTCATCTCTACTACAAAATGTTTTCTGAATCGCCTGAAAATGGTCCATCATATGGAGGATTGAGCGGAGGTTTCACTTTATCAATTCTGACGAATACGTGGGTGTAGTTGTCTAAAGACTTCGGAACAAATTGATTTGAACCTTTTAAACAACGTGGCTCGGTGGGTCTAATGGTTCTCATATGGTTTCTCAACCTCTCAATGAAATTATTAGATGTTGATTCATTGGATAGTGTGCTATTGCACAAAAATTCACCAGGAATTTTGAGTGTTTCGCCATATACCATTTCGGCTGGCGAGCATTGCAGATCTTCTTTAACCGATACTCGAAGTCCTAACATGACAAAAGCTAACTCTTCGCTCCAATGAATGGTGTTGCACCTGGCCATTAAAGATGCTTTTATTTGTCTGTGTAATCGCTCTACCATTCCATTGGATTGTGGATGGTAGGAATTTGTTCTTATTCTATTCGTTCCAAGGAGACTTTGAAGTTCGGTGAAAAGCTTTGATTCGAATTGTGAACCTTGATCAGTTGTAATTGTGGTGGGAACTCCAAATCTTGGAATATACTGGCATACGAAAGTCTTTGCGACAGTTACAGCTGTCATGTCTTTTATTGCGTAAGCCTCTGGCCAACGTGTGAATCGGTCGATAATCGTTAAAATGTATGAGTAGCCATCTGACGGTGGAAGGGCTCCGGCTAAGTCTAGGTGAATGTGCTCGAATCTGCCCGCAGGTAGCGCGAAACGGCCTGGAGCAGATTTGGTGTGCCTATGCACTTTTGCTTTCTGGCAGGAAATGCATGATTTTACCCAATTATTTATGTCCTTAGCCATGTTTGGCCAAAAATAACGGGAAGTAATGAGTTTTCTTGTAGCTCTAATTCCTGGATGCGAAAGTGAATGTAATTTCTTGTAGACTTCGTGCCGTAGAGGTTGTGGAACATATGGTCGATTTTCTCCTGTTCCAGTTTCACACCAGACTTTATCATTGTAAAAGGGGATTTTTAATAGTGTCATTTCTACTTTAGAGTTAGGGAGTTTATTGCCGGATATAAGAGTCTGTAATTCTGTGTCAGATTGTTGATGCTTTACGAAAGACGAATGGTTGAAATTTTGGTTCGTCATAGAAATTTCGGGATGAGATCTTGAAAGGCAATCGGCTACAATGTTGTCTTTACCTTTAATATGCTGAATGTCCATCGAAAATTGAGCTATATATTCTAAATGTCGAGTCTGCCTTGGACTCCTCTCGGTTTTTGAATTAATAGCGTATGTTAATGGTTTGTGGTCTGTAAATATCACAAACATTTTTCCCTCAACGAAATACCTAAAGTGCTTGATAGCTAGGTATATTGCGAGGAGCTCACGATCAAAAGTAGAATATTTAATTTCTGCTGTCGATAGCTTTCGTGAGAAAAAGGCTAACGGCTCCCATTGCTGGTTGTGATATTGCTGAAGAACAGCACCTACTGCTTTATCGGATGCATCTGTTGTTATGCTTAGTGTGGTTGTATTGTCAGTATAGACTAGAAGTAGTGCATCACTAAAAGAGTGTTTGATTTTTTGAAATGCATCATTACAGCATTCGGGCCATGGAAATGTTAGCTTTGACTTTGTTTTCTTTTCATTTTGAATCGATGTAAGATGTAAATGTATAGGTGCTAAAAGCTCAGCTAAGTGTGGTATGAACCTGTGATAATAGTTTACCATACCTATGAAGCGTTGCATTTGCTGAATAGATCCAGGAGCCGGATAGTTAGCTATGGCTTCTATTCTATTCTTTGATGGAGTTATGCCATCTTTAGAAATAAGGTGACTTAGGAAGTCAAGAGTTGAAACTTCGAAAATGCATTTACTGAGTTTTATGCTTAAGCCGTATTTAGCTAGCCTTTCAAAAACAAGATCTAAATGCATTTTGTGTGCTGATTCGTCCTTGCTGGCTATTAATTTATCGTCGAATACAAAATCTAGATAGATTAGGACTTCGTTCATGAAACGCTGAAATGTTTGTCCAGCATTTCGAAATCCAAAATTCATTACGGGGAACTCAAAGAGACCGAACGGAGTTGCGATAGCTGTTTTGTACACGTCTTCCGCTGCCACTGGGATTTGATGATACGCACGGAATAAGTAGATTTTTGAGAATATAGTGCAGCCAGCCAATTTCATTGTAAAGTACTGTATATGAGGAATAGGATAACGATCTGGTATGGTGACAGCGTTTAATCTACGGTAGTCACCGCATGGCCGAAATTCTCCAGTGTCTTTTTTCGTTACCAAATGAAGAGGTGAAGACACCGAAGATGATGAAGGACGACAAATTCCCAATTCGGTCATGAGCTTGAATTCTAGCTTGGCTGCTTCATATTTCGTCGGATCCAACCTACGTGGCTTGGAGAATGGCAATGAGCCTTTAGTTAGGATATGGTGCACAACGCTGTGTTTGGTTGAGTTTTTAAAATTTGGTGCTGCGGTAAGCGAAGGGTATTTCCGTAATATATCTCCATAGACGTTATCTATTGTGTAGTTGACTGGAGTAGGTGTATTTGTATTAATAGATTTAGCATGCGTGAAAAATGTTGTTTTGCTGTCAATTAAGCGCTTGTTTTTCATATCAACGATTAATGCATTTTTTTCTAAAAAATCTGCGCCTATAATGGGCTTGTTCACTGAAGCTATGATAAATTCATGTAAGAAAGTGTGATTTAAACCAAAATCTACTTCAAGTAGTTTTGTACCTAAAGTATTTATAATTGTGCCATTTGCGGCTGAAAGACAAAATTCAGAGTTTGTACGAGAATGTTTAAAGAAATCTCTATGTGGTAATACTGAGCGATCTGCGCCAGTGTCTATCAGAAAATTCAATTTATTTCATCTGTCTTTGATGAAAAGACGGCGGCTTTTTGTAAGCATCCCACCGTCTGGCGCAATGACGATGGGATGAATTAGTTTGACGAAAAGGAACTGGACGGGGTTGAATCCTTATCGAATTTGCAAGGTTCTGTACATTTTCGAGCTTGATTCCCGTACTTGAAATGATACCAGCATAATGGTCCTTGGCTGTCGAATCCTCTTCTTCTAGAATTAGATCGATTGCCAGAAGGATTTCTTCCTCTAGAAGTGGACCGTGAGTTTCTGCTAAAATTCTGTTGCTTGGTAATCATTCTCTTCAATTCTTTGATCTCTTGTTCCAAAATTTCGAATTGAGAATTTTGTGATGAAAGAGAGTTTTGATTCTTCTGTTTTGGCATTTCGACTACAGCTGACACGTTATGGCTATTTTGCATGGCCTCCCATATCTTATCTGCTGTGTCCAGTATGCTATGGATATCTTTGTCCATCTGGGAAATAAGGGCAATGTTTATTAAGTGTGGTAATCTGCTTAACCATAATTGTTTAATAAGATCTTCCCCAACAGTTCCAGATGTACCTACAAGTGATCTCATCTTTCTGTAGAACTCGGAGGGTTTTTTATCCCCGATTTCCTCATCAGACACGAGTTTTTTTATTCGCGTTTCGATGCTTAACGAATTGCGATCGATTAAAGCTTTTTTTAAGTAACTATATCGATTATTCGCTGGAAGATTCTCCAATATGTCGATCAGGGATTCAGGCACATCCTGTGGCAAGGATGAAACGACGTAATTATACTTCGATGCGTTTTTAAATGGTATATTAGCGCGTATTCCATGATGTACAATTCGCGATAAAAATTTTTAATAAATTCACTGCAGGCTTTACTCCCAATCGTACTACTGTTATGGTTTTTTTTATTAAAACGAACCTATGAAATATAAAGACATACTTGGATTAACTTGTCTTTTTTTTTTCTAAATTTGTCCGAGTTTTAACATGTTTTTAGACTTAAAACTATTTCGATTTTATGTGCAATTGTTTTCCAATAAACGTTATGAAAGTCTATTTGTGGTTAAATTCTGATATTTATCAATTTAATTTACAACAGCTGCACCGAACGGATTGAAATTGATGGTATTTACAGGAAGAGGTTATAGTGTTTTATCCATTAACTATTCGTACACTCAGTTCTGGGACTAGTTCAAGGAAAACATTCAACTTCTGATATCTGGGTTGCGGGTCAATGTAGTGACTTAATTTGAAAAAGAAAATGGTTTAAGAAAATTTGTACAAGCTGAGATCTCCCCCAGAAATCTTAGCTACCCCGCTGGTCTTAGCGTCCAATTCCTATAGTTGTATTTTGAAAAATTAAGAAATTAATTTACAACTTAAAGATTTTGACAAAATTGAAAATTAATTGCGATGTTTGATCAAATTTTAAAGTTACTAGGTCAAATCGTGGTGGAAGATCAGTTATCAGTAAATTGAAGGAAAATTCCCAAATCACTTCCAGAGAATCCGATATGCTAAATTTCACGTTTGTTATGCTTAAGCGGTCCGAATATATGGTGTTTTTTCAAAAAGAGATTTTCAACCTAACTAGCCCCTTTGGAGAAAAAATCTGGAAAATTTAAATTCAAGTAGTGCGTTGAAATTATAACTCGACTGAGATTTGAACTCCCGACCTTCACATTGTGGACTAACACGCTACCTACTAGGTTGCACCCTTTTTGAGTACAAAAGATTCAAAAATTGCCTATTCTATTATTAATGTATCGTAGATTATGGCTGAAATATAACAAATCCACTCTTGTATCGTTAACTCTTTCCGTATATGGAAACTTTGAGAGTTACGAGGCAGGTCAAAAATTAGGCGAAATGACATGGAAGGAAAATTACACAAGTTATTATTTTTCCTTTTCAACATATTCTCCCTTAAGCCTAATACATGTATCACATATCTCACAAAGCTTATTAATTCCTCATAAAAAAATATTTTATCAAGGCCTTCAAAATAGGCTCAAATTTCCGACTTCACCTCTTCATCGCTGGTAAATTTTCTTCCCCGTAGTTCTGTCTTCAGTTTTAGGAACAAATAGTTACCGGAAGGGGTCAGATCTGGACTATAAGTGGATCAATATTCCGTAGCGGCATTTCAGTAGGGCAGCCATTGCGACGTGGCACTTATGAACAGGTGCGTTGGCATGCAAAAGCAATACACCTCGAGTCCACTTTCCTCTTCTTTTTTATGACATTCCTTAATTTTTATAGCAAGTTGGCATAGTGTCCCCTTTGATATTTTGTCCTTTTTCTTTATTGTCATCAAAACCCACTCTGAATCCCAAAAAATAGTGCCCATGATTTTTCCGGCGGGTTTTGAGACCTTGAACTTCTTGGGTGGTGAAGCGCCTTTACGGAGCCACTGCATTGACTCCTACTTTAATTCAGGCTCATAATGAGGAACCCAAATTTCGTCTCCAGTAACAATCCAGGTCAAAATTTCATCCCTGTTCTCGCTACAGAGATCCAAAAACTCGCCTGAACACTAGACGCACTGCGTTTTGTGAACTGCTGAGAGCATTCTCGGTATCCATCTTGCGCTGACTTTGGACATGCCGAGATGATCGTGGAGAATATTCAAAGTGGTTGTATCTGATACACCAATCATTTTTGTGATCTGTTTCTCCTTTAAACGAGCACCTTCGAGAACAACTTTCTATACTTTTTTGACGATTTTTGAGGAAGTGGCCTAAATCGGTCGGTCCAAGTGTTTATCATCTTCAGTTGATTATCTGCCTTCCTTTTACAAATTATGCCACTTTTTTCCAGGGCAAGAGTCCCCGTAAGCAGATGACATTTTTTCGAAAATTATTTGTGCGTTTTTCTTTGTTTAGTAAGGAACTTTATGACAGCATGAAACTCAATTTTGTCGATAGTTAGCGTTTTCTTTCCGGTTAGCTTGTTGCTTTGGTGATAACTAAAATGTTAGTGATTCGATTTGACAGAAACTTTGTACTTATACTTATATTGAGTGTTAGAATACATCTAGGTAAAAATATTTCCCCTCTCTCTTGACCATCCCCTTCATTCCGTCAGATTTTTACCTCCCCTCGTACTGTGTTGTGTGTCGTCTTCTCTTCAATGGCACCACAGCCCAAATCGGACCTTGGCCTCCTGACCTTCAGGTACCTTAACATTTTATTTATTATTGCGAAAGGGTTGTTAGCTTGTTGAGTTTGGGAATTTTTATTTTTGCAGACTGCTGTGGCCAAGATATACACACGTAAGTAATGCTTTTAAATTATAAGTCGACCGGGATTTGAACTCACGACCTTCACATTGTGGACTATTACGCTACCTACTAGGCTACACCCTTTTTGAGTATAAAAGTATCAAAAATTGCTTATTCCATTATTAATATTTCATAGGTTATAGCTGAAATATGAGAAACCCACTGTTATGTGGTATCATTAACTCAGTCTGTATATGCAAAATTTTGAGAGTTGGTTCAATTTTTTCTTACTGTCTCATATGCGTAAATTAAAAAAATATATTTTCTCTCAATTGCTTCTTCCAAACAATTTTCTTCCTCTTTAACCTTAAGAGAATTACTGTCTTCTGAAGAAATTTCAAATCATCATCACTACACTAATTCCATCAGCTAAAATTTATGTTCTTTTGTATTACATTCCAAATCGAAAAATGATTAAGATAAAACAATCTCTCTATATTTCATTTATGGATTTATAATATAGTTTTTTCACACTTCTAAGTGTATGCAAATGATTATTTACGAAAACGAGATGTTCGCAAAGTTGAGCGGAATCGAACGGTTAAGGCATGCACTAATGTTGTTAGGTAATTTTTCATAGTACCAAATAGGGAATAAAATATTGTAGAAGCCCTGGTAATGACCTTATCTCACCACACCTCCGCAACTTAAGATATCCATGTCCATTGTCAGTATGATCATCATTTTATGATCTTTTAGCTTTTAGTGGTCAGTTTATTGAACCTACAAGACAGCTTGCTTCGGCAGGTGCTGAGCAGTATACATTTTCATACATAGGAATGAAGTTAATCTATTTTGTTGCATTCACATTTTTGGACTTTATGATAGATTTTTTTTTTATCTCGAAGTAACGTAAGCAATGCAGTCAGACCTTTTCAGTGATTAAAATCTTTCACAGTGACACCTTTTTTAGTAATACAATAAAGATGATGGTAGATTTTTATGCGACGATGAGCTTTACCATAATTTTCTATAAAATTCAAAATTCAAAATCCAAGTCATAAATCACTTTGGGTCATTAAAAAACCAAACTTTTAATTCCGCCCCAGTATAACGACTCCGATGAGACATCTTTTGATCTTTAGCGGAGAAATTTTCGAAAAATCTTCTGCCTGGCTTGTATAGTAAATACGATGACCAGCCCAGAATCTTACCATGTATTTGTGATTTGAATGACCTATCTCTGCATAGAATAAATTACCGAGGAAGAATCTTTTTAGGATCAGTGTTCAAGAATCAGTTGGTCAATGCGTAAGGTCTTCCGGCAGTGCCTTGACATCGCGAAAAATTTATTTTAAAGTAGCAAGTGTTTTTATTATATCGCAATGGCTAAAATATTCATTAAATATTTTGTAAGTTGAAGATATTCTTGTTATTGTTCCTGGTAGTATATAGTTTAGTAATGTTTATCGGTCGTGAGTTATTTTGATTATTCTAGTGTTGCAACTGTGATAAAATCACACCTGCGTTTCTCTTTCTGGAAAGATATTGTTTCTTTTTTTAATGGTTTTAATGGACTGCTAGTAGTGAATTTATGTTTCGACCAATCGTTTTAGATACGAAAATTTTCAGTAGATGAGTGGCGAATTAATTTTTGTCTGAAAAGATCAGTGTGATTTGAATACATAATTAATAAGAAAAAAATTAATTTTGTGTTGTTTAGTGCTGCTGTTAAATAATACTTTCGATTTTATCGAATTAAGTGTATTTCAAGTTATTTGATTCTTTTGTTGAACAATAATATTGTGCCCTTAAAGAGAGTTAAGATATGATTAACCAAAATATTTTGTGCATTTACCACCTTTGATATTTTAAAATAAACCAAAAGCATAATTCTAAAATTTCATTATCTTACACGAATCGCGGTAGGAGTTGTAAATTATCTTCTAGTCAAGTAGTAAAACAAATTGTTTAATACTAACAACTAAAAGTGCAGAAAATTGCGTTATCAATTAAATAAGGTTCAAATCAATTTTTTTCTCCAACATTTTGAAAAGCATGAACAAAATTTATCACTTACTTTGAAAATGTTGCCTGTTTATAGTAATAGAATTCTGTAAATTTTTTTTACATAATTTTAAAAAAGGTTTGATTGTTAAACATGTAACAGTTTGATTAACATTTTTTAGACAATTTCGTGACAAAAAGTTAAGCAATATTAATTGATGGCAATGGTACAATATTTTAACAAGAATCCGTCAGTTTTTCAACATACTTCTGTCGTGACATTGTTGCAATTTGAAAGAAAAGATTTCCGGATTCTACACTGTTACGCTTTATTATTCGTGACGTTGCGGTTTGTGCTGAGACCTTTATCAAAGAGTTTGATAAAGGTCTCAGCAGGAACCGAAACGTCACGAATAATAAAGCGTAAGTGTAGAATCCGGAAATCTTTTCTTTAAATTCGAAATGCACTGTGAAAACATTCACCAATTTTTTTGCAATAAATTTACCAACATTATTATGACCAAATCAAATATTAATTTTTTGCTCTGCCTTTTACTTCTTAGTTTTGAAATTTGGAAATAATACCTTGTTCTTTTACAATGGCACTACAGCCCATCGGGCCTTGACCTCCTGACCTTCAGGTTCCTTAAAATTTTTTATTATTTATTGTGGAAGGGTTATTCAACCTTCGCACAACTCTATCTTCGAATTTTTCATTTTCATAGATTGAGGTGGCCAAATTGTACCCAAGCAGGCAGTGTGATGGAATTATGCGTCGATCGGGATTTGAACTCACGACCTTCGCATTGTAGACCAACACGCTACCCTCTAGGCTACACCCTAGCTCTGGAAATAATTCCGTCCTATCGAAATATGCCCTATTGAATTAAGCCTGTTGGGATATTGATTAAACTTAATAATAATAATAAATTCAGAAATTTAGTTAAAACAATTTAAATAAATGTATAGAATCAAAATTTAAAAAAATTATTTAGCAAAACGATGAGCAAAAAGAAGTGACGTACTAATTACTACCTATGATAGAAACAATGTCTTCTTAACCCCATAAAAATTCAAAAATTCCATTAAAGAACCAAGCATGCAGGAGCTAAGCAAGCTAATGCCAAATCGCAGGTGATGAAGAAGTAAAGTAAAATTTGCTGTCATCAATTGAAAGTTCATCTTCAATTCCCATTAAACATCTAAGGTTTAATACCTAGAATTTTCTTCTCCTCAAATTTCAATGCCTGTCAGACCTTTTTTAATATTTTTAAAGTGGTAACCTGCTGCGAATTTTTAAAGTTCTATTAACTTATCAAGATTTCTGGCACGATATTAAGTTCTATAGATTTTGATCGGGATCTATGGCTTAATTTGCCCGAAGAAGAAATTTCAAAAATACCCTTCAATCATCTTATCAAGATTTAGTTGTATCATCTACAGAATACATAGAATCGGACGCTCTTCTTTTAATAATGTGATGATGATGACGGTTCTTGTTTTTTTTAGTTCCTATGATATCAATCTTCCACTTTGCTGACATAAGGAATCAGTAGTGGTATATTTGTTTATTATTAGTTAAAATCATAATTCGATAAAAAGGTGCAATTTGAACCGGTATAATTGACATGGAGAGCCTCGAGCAAATTTGTAAAATGTAATCATGTATGGATTTGCGATAGGGGTATTTTAATTTCAAACAAATCAAATTAGTCAGGTTAGTTGTTTACATACATGTATGTCCAGTGAAATTAAATATGATTGATTTAATAAAAGTTTCATCAAACTAGACGTCTCAAAATTGGGTATATCGTTAGTGGATAGCGTGTTAGTCTGCATTTTTAAGATTGTGGGCTTAAATATCAAGACACGAAAAATGAAATGCTTACGAGGTTGTATTCAATCCACTTTAATCAGAGATTTCGCATGGGTCGTCAATTAAGCTCAGCAGGCAGGCATCCGATTTATATATGGTAGCATCTATTGCAAATATTGCAAATAATGATAATTCAATCTGTAAATTAGTGCAACTTAACGAAAAGGTAATTTCTGGCCTTGCTTGGTGTTATTCATAAGGCATTGTTGAGAAGCATGCATATATATATTTCTTTCGCCGCTATAACTACAAAAAAGTCAAACTATTGTTATGAATTTAAGAAATTAGTGTGCAAAATTAAAAAAAAAAAAATAGGACCAAGATTGAGCGTAAAGTCCAATCGTGCGATACTCTATTTGAAAGAGAAATTTTTTGATTTCAAGAAATTTTGTAGGGGAAGCGGTATAGGGGTTGACGACAGTAAACTATTTTTTTTTGCATCCCGCTAAAGTTGATATCAAAATGTTTTATACAAAATTTGGGATTCAAAAATTTAATAGATTCTGAGAAAATTTGTGTATTGTATTTAGTGAAATTGTGCAATTTGTATGGGAGGTGGTAGAAGGAGGAGTCAGATGTTTTAAATTGTGGATCAATTTCATGAAAAAGTACAGTTTGCATGGGAAGGGGTGGAAGGAGAAAGAGGATGCAAACAATTTTTATTGTCGAATTGCGAAATTGTGTCATTTTGTATTGGAGAAGGTGAAGCTAATCATCTTATTTTTTTCGGTCTTACTAGTAATTCTTAATAAATATTTAGTACGCAATTTCAGCTCGCTAAATTTTATACGCACTGAGTAAATTGGTTTAGAGTATTTCACGAAAAAGTGCAGTTTGTATGGGAGGTGGTGGAAGGAGGAGGATACGTTTAATTTTTCTATCGTCGATTAAAATTATCATAAAAGTAATGTATTTCAAATTTCAGACCAATAGCTTTTAAACTTTTGAAGCAAATCCGTTTATTGTCAAATTGCGAAATTGTGTCATTTTGTATGGGAGGAGGTAGAAGAGGTGGAGCGATTTAGCCCGTTCACGAACGTCAAAAATGACGTTTAGGAAATTTGAACAATCTAGTGACCCCAGCTCTTGCACCGTCATTCAATATTCGAACGTTCTAGAAGCCAATAGCCCATGATCCATGTATTATATAGTCCTCTGGAAATTCATCATACTTTTAAGAAGGTATACACAATTTCTATAGAAAACAGGGTTTACGACTTATACGCAGGATTTCAGCCGAGGAGCTTGATCGAATTTTAAATTTTCCTGAATTTTTTTGGCCTTATTATAATTTCCATGAGCAGTGCATTCAGATTTTTTTAGTGCGGGTCAAAGCTTGAATTGACTTTTGGTTAATTTTAATGCCCCATGAAATCTGAGCGTTGTAAGTTTGTTCCTGACGAAGCCGGTAAAATCACGGAATACGACTCTCATCAAAAAGCCAATTGAGTGGAAGTCTCAATTGTCGATTGGAAATCTGAAATCTATCTATTCGTCCGTTTATTCGCCCGTGCACTATTCAGCTTGGGTACGAAAATGTTGGAAAATTTTACGCGTTATTTTTATCGATCAAGTTCGTGAATGAGTCAAATCCCTTCATCTCTACCCCTTCTATACAGAATGGTGTTATTTCGGGAACTTCACTATAAGTAGATTTTCTTGTATTTTCTGTATAGAACTTATTATAGCTCCCCTTCTTCTGCAACTACAATTTGACGAAATGCAAAATCAAAAAAACAAATTTCTCAGTACTTGCGACGTTTTGCGAATTCAAACTGAGTACAAAACATTATATCAAAAAAAAAACAAAATAAATTTAACCAAATACTTTCACTTGCTCTGCGGTCTCCCATACAAAAAGAAATCAATTTCACAACTTTTTTATAAAATCGATTTTCTTGAAAAATATAAAAACAAATGATGTGAAATCTGACTATTCGTCATTCTTGCTACGATTGCAGTTAAATCAATAAAATCATCTAATCCATCTATCCTTCCCCCATAAAAACTGCATAATTTCATGAAATATATCGTAATATACCAATTTACTCGCTGTAAGTCTGCTACGCATACCGAAACTGAAAGCGTCACTATTTCTACTACCTTCCCAAAAAATGTCACTATTCAGTATTCTGAAGACTGTGAGATGACATTTGTCTAGTGTATTTAATTCAATCTAATTTCATCTAACGTATTGTACAATAGGGGTCATAATTATTTAATGTAAACAGCTGTGTTTCTCAGTGGCGTGACGTCACTTTATAGCTAGGGGAAGCAATTATTTTTTAAATATATTGATTTATCACGCTAAAGCAATATATTATAAATATTACTAAAATCTCTCAGCTGATAGCTTGAAACATTATTAATGTTGAAAACACCCAGATATAATGAACGCGATAAAAAAAAAACGATTTACATTCACCCCTACTACTAAACAGGAGTTTAAAGCGCCTGAATTAATCAATTAACGGATAATCCATGTTGTTCAGTGCCTTCAATAGATGGCATTTTATTTGCTAGGGTCGAATGGTCCGAAATTCGAAGAAATATTTTAGTGATGTCTTCCTTTGACAGACCCTTCAACCTTTTTTTTATTAAATATAAGCTCTAATGAATTGAATAATTAATTAATTCAGGCCTTAGTTTAAGCTTCTAGTTTTTATTTTCTTAATAAGCAATTGCGTCAACGCATGTCTCTTTCCTATTGAAGTCGAACTTGCGCTCGACGCGAGCGAAAATTTTACTCGTATTAGCCGGGGGTCTTGTATATGCGTTTTTAAAATCGCATCTCTTTCCCTGTGGAAGGCTTTCAATTTTCGTTGGTCAGAAAAAGCGTGAGAGAAAAAGCTGTCCTGACGTAAATGCTGTAAACAGTGCTAGACGCTTTCTTTTCAAGAAATTTTTTAATAAATTTTCATATACGTGGTGATTTCAGTTTAGTTTTTTTAAACTCAATAAAGGGCAAAAGGTAAGGAAAGCATTGCTTTCCTTGCATCAATGGACGCCACGCTACTGATGTTTCCATTTAACTTTTATATAAAATCAAACAATCACCCCACATCAAATCATGATCAAATTTGTTGAATGGACATCGAATTTTTCAATTTTAGCATTGAATAAATAATAAAATTTATTTCATATTTTCTTCTTACAAAAGGAGTTATGCATTATTTTCAACTAAATCATTAAATTACTTTATTATTCTATTTTAATTCATTTATAATTTGTAGATACATTTAACAATAAGCTTGGCAACATTAATAAACGCCCAGCAATCTGCCTCCCAATTTCGTCAACTTCCGACTGCACCGTTGAGTGTTGCTGACTTGAGATCTTATAATTTACGAGAGCCGAATGGTATGCTTTCATTCCGCACAGAAAAATAATAAAAATTGTTATACAATTTTTCTTAGGCCCCGGTACATATGCTTTTGGCTATGAACTAGACGATCCGGCTAGTGGCAATGTGCAATTTCGAGATGAGGAACGCTTAGCAAATGGAACGGTGCAAGGTTCGTTCGGACATGTTCGACCTGATGGAATTGTATCAATTACGAAATACGTAGCGGATGATCGAGGCTATAGGTAAGTTTTTTATATGTATAATATTTATCGAGTTGAAATTATGCACTAAATATTTATTTAAAAGTATTAGTAAAATGAAAAAAAAAAAAAAAATAGACGATTAGTTGAACTCCTTCTACTCCCACCAATACGACGCAATTTCACAACATAGGAATTAGTAGTAGTAGGATAGTAGTAGGAAAAAGTAGATTTTCATGAAAAGTATGAATGCAACTGATCTGTAATTTAAAACACATTAATTGAAGGATGTTATTAAATATTTCTGAAAAAGTTGTTCAAAACTCCCCACTTTCCATCTCCCATACAAACTGTGCAATTTCACTAAATCCCATACACTAATTTTCTCAGTACTATTAAATTTTTAAAGCTTTAATATCGTATATAACATTTTCATCGCAACTCAAGCGTGATGTAGAAATATTAGTTCAATGCTATCACCTCTTTTACCACTTCCCACACAAAAAGTGTTAAGTTAAAAAAAAAAAAAACATAACAGAATTATTATTGGGCGTAAAGCTAAATCATATGATACTCTAGATAAAATGGGAATGACTTTAATATACCGGAAAATATGTCATCTCAAACTCTTTCGAATTGAAAATAGAGATTTTTGTATGGGAGGTGGTAGAAGTAGAGCGGGAGGTTTGTATTTTTCGTATATGACACCGAACATGTTTTTTGCTGAATTTAAAGTTTTTATTTTCATTACATTTAAAGAAATTGGACATAGTTTCCTCAAATTGGGATATTTGTATGGGAGGTCGCAGAGGAAGTGGAGCGTTTAAGATGATTTTGAAACTGCTTATCATCATCCTTATCACCATGCTTTGGTTCAAGAGGAGAAATGCCTTTCTTGAATTTATAATACATATATTTATATGGGAGGGGGTAGAAGGAATGAAGCGGAGCTGATAATTTTTTCTAAAATTTATTGCAATTATTAAAAAACAAATTCTGGCAAAATTTTAAGTTTGCACTTTTTCCAGTTTTAATGGAAATCGATATAATGCATTTAAAGAAAATTATACATTTATATGGGAGGGAGTAGAAGGAGTGTACGGATCAAAACAATTTTTTTTGCCTTATTGCTATTTATATTTTTATACTTTATACAAAATATCAAGTTGGTAGCTTTAACAGTTTCGAAGAAAAATAATTTAATTCATATTTAAAATTTTCGTGACATTTGTATGGGAGGGGGTAGAAGGAGTGAGGGGAAGTTTTAAAACTAATTGAAATTATAGTAGAATTAATTCTGGCAAAATTTTGTTTTTTCAGCTTTACTAGTTTCAATGAAAATCGAAAATATGTATTTTTCAAAATTGTCCATTTCTATGGGAGGGGGTAGAAGGAGTAAGAGGATCGGATCAATATTCCGTCATATTAATGACATATATATCATAATACATTGACACAAATTTCAAGTTGTCGATAGCTTAAGTACTTTCAAAGAAAAATCAATTTCTTAATATTTCGAAAGTTCATGAAATTTGTAGTAGTGGGTAGAAGGAAAGGGGGGGATGCAGCCCATTCACGAACTTACAGTTATTTTTTTGCTAGAAATTACAAATAAAATTTTTTAGCACTATAGTTCAAAGCCTTCGAGAGTTGTGCTGTAGACAGACGCACAGACGGCTAGACGGTCACTCGGAATCGAGGTTTTTGAGCGACAACAAATATTTCTGTACCCTTGTCGGCTCTGTGCGAGCGTTATTTCTTAGCATTACAAACGGTAAGGCAAACACATTATACACTTAGATTTCATCTAGAGTATAAAAAACTCTTTCATACAGAGTACGGCATGATTGGGCTTTACGCCTAATCGTGGTCCTGTTATGCTTATGCCCCAGATGAAATCTGAGAGTTCTGTAAGTATGCTATCGAGTTCTTGACGCTAACAAGTAAGGCTCGGAGAAGTAAATGAATGATACAGAAGTTCATATTATTTCTCAAAAATTTTAAAAACGAATGTCCGTCTATGCGTCCGATCGCTCTCTAGCTTGAGAGCGAGTTGATCTGGAAAGTTCGAATTTTGTACATGTCCTTTTTGACGGAAAAGTAAGGTCGAGCTCGTGAATGGGCAAAATCGTTCGACTCCTTCCAAACAAAATGACCAATTTCGGAATTCGACAATAAGTGCATTTTCTCAAAAAGTATAACAGCTATTGATGTGGAATATATTGTTTTTAAAAAGATATCAATGAACGATCTAAAAAATGTTCGAATCCCTCTACTCCTTCCACGACCCCCAATACAAACAATACTTTTTCATTAAATATTTTAAACCAATTTACTCAATACAGATAAAATTGATCGAGCTGAAATTGTGCATTAAATATTGATTTAGAATTGTTAGTAAGGCCGAAAAAATTAGACGATTAGGTTTACTCTTTCTACCCTCTCTATTACAATTGCCACACATGTAGATTTTCTTTAAAACCATGCCACTGATCTGTAATTCAAAACATGGCAATTGAATAATGTTTAAAGTTATTTCTGAAAACATCAATAAGAACTCCTCACTCTTTGTACCACTTCCCATACAAATTACAAAATTTCAATAAATCTAATACCCTAATTTTGCAGCACCTATTAAATTTTGGAAGTTTGAAGTTTGTATGAAACATTTTCATAACTACTCTAGCATAATATGAAAAAAATTAGTTCAATGCCGTCACCCCTTCTACCACTCCCCATACAAAATTTCTTGAAATCAAAAAAATTTCTCTTTCATCTAGAGTATCCCATGATTGGGCTTTACACCCAATTGTAGTCCTATTATGTTTGTATTTTGATTTTTTCAACTTATAGTGATAAAATTTAACGAATTTCAGATCAGAGATCCAAACATACAATCAAATGCAAGCACCAAGTTCGCGACCAGAACATCGACCAATACAATCGCCAACACAACATATCAACGATGATGAAAATCAGCCATCGCTATCGCCCGAACTGGTTGATGATATTCTTCATCAACATCAAATCGACGTTTATCCGTCGAATGATGCAGCCAACGATCCCGAAATTACCTCAATTATTAACGGTCACGCACCGGTCCTTCTTCATACAAAGGAAGGCAGAGATCAAATCTCTTTGCATCTAGTTAATAATTTCATCCCGGCAAATTTCCCAATAATCACGTTCCAGCCCCCCACTCAATTCGCGCCACCACCACCACCTCCCCTACAACCAGTCGAAGAAATCGAAGATCAATACGAATCCGATACGGTTCCGTTCGTAAACGATAAATTTCACGATCCTACATTCGATATTAGAAAGAAAATCGCGAATCGTAATCGAGTTATGAAGAAAAAAGCGCCAAAACAACAGCCGGATTATCCGAGCTCTAATACGAGGGAAGCGCTTTGGTTTAAGGAATTGATTCGAAACCGAAGAAAGGAGTATCTAAGGAAATATGCCAGTAATTATGATTTGCATACGATTCCAGCCAATTATGTTACAAATTAGATGTACGAGTAAATCTTAAGATTGATATTGATAGTATTTAGGGGTGGTTGAAGAAATTTGATCGTTTCAAGGGCTTTAAATTATTATTTGTGAAATTGGTTTAAAATAAAACTTAAATTAATTGAAATTGTGTTTTGTTTTAAATTTTTGTTTAAATTTTCTTTTTATTTAAATTATAGTATGTTTACACCGGATATCGAAAGAGTCCCAATTTAATGAAAGCCACCTCAAAGATTTAGTTCATAATCCTAGTCCAAGACAATTTCGTCGGCAACTATTTGACGGTACGTATTGGGGAATCACGTCTTCACGGACCCGAACAGATTGATTAGTATCAAAGTTTTGTTAGACTGAAATAGGGCGACTCACGAAAGCCGGACGAAAGACTTAAAACCTGGTACTACTGGGGTTGTGTTGGAGATCCTCAATGGGTTTATATACAAGGTATACGGGCTTGTGTAGTCCCAAGCTGAGGAGAGATTAGGGTTGTTCGTTTTGACAATAAAGGTATATGAAGCTGTGAAAGCACGGTACAACTGATGGTACCGTGTTAGTAGCGGAAGGGGAAGAAAGCAGGAATCGCCGGTAGATTAAATTCCCAATGCGGCCGAAATCTGGATGGGAGATGTATGAGAGGTGGATCTATGAAGATAAGTATCAAGGGAGCAAAAGTCGGAGGCGGCGTCGGATCCAGGACACGTGAACGGACGGTAGGTGCATGATTGTGGTTCTCGAAAGAAAGTAGTGAACTGAAGCGAGTGATATATTAGGTAGTAGCGAAGAGAAGGGAACGAAATTGGATTTTAACGGATATTATGTAGGATCGTTGGAGTTAAAGGATTTGATGAAAGGCTTGTTTGTCCAGAAAAAAGTAGTGACCGGATGTAGTGGAAACTTACGCAAAGTACCGAAAACCTGAAGGGATCGAAATCAGAGGTAAACGCTGCATGATAGAATTGACGGAAGGCTATTATTGAATTACTAGAATTTGGTATGGACGGATGCATCAATTGATGTGATGGGGACGATTCAACACAGCCATGGTTGTAGTCTCTTCAGGGTACTCGTAGTGGCTGATGGTTGACGTCTATATTGCGGGCAGAGTATCTTCCGTTAGGCTTTATTAAGTTACGTGCAGTATACTTTGCTACCTTATATGAGGCTATGGCAAACCTTGCGCTCAACGTGGAGTTGCGTATCAACCGGACGCCAAGACCAAAAGATTGCACTTATCGCTGTGAATAATGAACCTACAAGTCAGTATATACCGGGACTGACTAAGGATTAGTACGTATATCTCTTGCAGGTATGTTCATACATGCGCAAGATTCTATTCTATTACCTGGGCGAATAAATACGAATTAAGGAAGACATAGAACAATTTTTCCATCATCATTAATGGTGCTACAGCCCAAGTCGGGCTTGTCTCTAATTTTCGCGGTTCAATGACCGCGTCCTCCATGTCCTCCTTTTCCTTCTGCCTGTTCTTTTTCTACACGTTGGAGTATTCTTCTGTCCTCCATTTGCTGCACGTAACCAGGCCACTGTAGCTTTCGAAGTTTAATGAGAGTAGAGACTGGGTCCTCAAAAGTGATATGCAATTACTGATTGTATCAAATTTTCCATTCGCCTTGTTCTCTCACCGGTTCGAAGATTCGTCGTAATACCTTCCTCTTGAAGGCATAAGCAATTTTTCTGATGTCTGTATTAACGTCGTACGTTAACATATTAATGAAAACAAAACAAAAATTGTGACGCAAACTAGGAAAGACGCCAATCAGACAAAATATTAGAAAACGTAGACAACTTTATATACCTAAGAGCAAACCTATCGAAGGATGGAAGTGAACCCATCGAAATCAAAAGAAGGATAATGATGGGAAACAAGACGTATTATTCGGTACTTCCAATAATCAAAAACAAGAACATGCACAGGAAAACAAAGCTTAAGCTACATAAAACTATCATAAGACCTGTGCTATGCTATGACAGCGAAACGTGGACTTTAACTCAGGTGTCCGAAAAACTACTTAACGCCTTTGAAAGAAAGGTCCTCAGAAGAATCCTCGGACCTGTGAGGGAAGATTCGATCTAGAGAATACGATACAATAGAGAATTGTATGACATCTTCGGCAATCCAGAAGTGTTAACCCTCATAAAATTTAAGAAGTTACAATGGGGTGGTCATGTGGAGCGTATAGATGACGGAAGAATTCCCAACCGCACACTAAAAGGGAAAGTTAACGGACAAAGACCGCTCGAAAAACCACGGAAGCGCTGGGAGGATTCGATTCACGCAGACAGCAAATCACTGTTAAGATTTTCTAACTGGAGGACGCGGTCACTGAACCGAGATGGATGAAGGCAAAGTATTCAGGAGGCCAAAATCCGATTTAGACCTTGACCTTCTTATCTTCAGGTTCCTAAGCATTTTCCATTACTCATTATAGAAGGGTTGTTAGCCCTTCGCACAACCCTCTATCTATAAATTTTAATTTTCGTAGATTGAGGTAACTAAGGACCCATACAGGTAGTGTGCTACAATTATGCGTCGACCGGGATTTGAACTCACGACCTTTGCATTGTAGACCAACACGCTACCCACTAGGCCACACCCTAGCCTTGGGCTGTAGCATCATCGTAAATAAGGAAATAAGTATTAACGTCCACGTTCCACTGCCACATTAGATTTCAGGTCTTGTTATGGTTTTGTAGATTCGCAGCTTCGTTTTTCTTCACGTCTTTATCGATTAATATGTCTTGTTTGAAGAAGCAGTTTGATAAAGGTCTCAGCAGAGATCGAAACGTCACGAATAATAAAGCAGTGTAGAATCTGGTAATCTTTTCTATCAATTCAAAATGCACTGTGAAAACATTCAGCAAACCATGTCTTGTTTACTTCCATTATGAGTCTTTTAATTTCTCTCCCGTCTTTGGAGAGATTGCCTACTAAATGTTTGAAGTTGTCCACGTTCTCTACGTTATAGTTGGCTATCGTTAGATTTTGTCTAATTGGCGCGTTTCTTAGTGATTGCAACATAGCTTTCGGTTTGTTTCTGTTTATGCGTAACCTTACTTCTCGTGCTGCCATGTCAAGATTAACGAAGACTTCCTTGGCGCCCAGTTGTGATCGCGCCATTATGCTTATGTCGTTTGCGTAAGCTACTATCTGCGATGATTTAAACAGTAGCGTCCCTCTGGTGTCAACTGGGAAAATTAAAAAGTGTAGGTCCGAGGTCATCTCCTTGTTTCAGCCCGGAGAGTGTTTGGAAGCTTGAAGTCATTCTGGATTTTAAGCTCATCATTGTAATCCTTGATGTTTCGCTGGTATTTTTAATGTCAGCATTATGTTGTACAGTACAGTCCTATTGCATCGAACCAATCATTTTTCTTTCGCCGAGTTCGGTGGCCTATCATATCCCAAGCGACGGATTTAATACCATTTTTGATGGAGACCCAAAATAGCTCTATTGGCAATATTTGACCAAAATGTATTTCTAAGGCTGATCTGTATGCGACTGCGATAGACTCGTCTTTCAGCTTCTTGATGTCGAATTTAAGTGTCGGTTGGTGTTTCGCGGGTCCGCTGTTTGCTATTCGACATCGGAATGGCCTAAATAATGCTCAGAGTCGCAGTTAGCACCTGTGAAAGTTCTTACATCTAGGATGTTGGAGGCAGCTCTTTTGTCTATGAGAACGTAGTTTGTCTGATTATACGTCCTTCCATTGGCTGACAACCAAGTTCTTTTGTGGTTGCTCCTATGAGGAAAGCATGTTGAGCTTACTACGATGTTTCTACTGCAGGTGAAGTCAACTAGACGTCAGCCGTTGTCATTACTAATGTCGTGGTGGCTGTGCCCTCCGGTTGTTCCTCTATGTATCCCCTCCTTCCCAACCTTCGCTTTGAAATCAATTTAAACAATCTTGATGTAATTTGAGGCAATTAGTCTGAAGTTGTTTCACAATCCCGAAAGTCGACCTTCTTCCAAATTTTCACAATGACGCCCTCCTTCCATTCAGTCGGATATCTTTCTTCATTCCACACCTCACTAAAGATTGGGAGGAGTATATCGGCTGTTAATTCTGGATCCGCTTTGAAGAGCTCGGTTGGTAGTCTATATCTGGGGTTTGCCTTCCTGCCATTGACCGAATGGCGGAAACTATCTCTTTCTTCTCTGGGGGATCGTCCCTAATAGATGATTGTTGCTGTTGGATGTTAGGTAGTTGTTCTGTTTCTGGAGTATCTTACTGTGACAAGATTTTTAAAATATCAGAGCAACTGGTGCTCACTCATATTATGGAGAGTTCCGTTGACATCTCTCACCAGGTGGTTGGCGATGAAATTCCTTTTCGTCAACTGTTTCATGATTTTAAATAGTAAACCCATATCCCCAAGGTAAGCAGCAGCCTTATTGGCCAGATTTTCAATGGCCTTTCTCTTACCGCGCCTAACAGCCTTTTTAAGCTGGATATGAGCATCGCAGTAGTTCAGTCTCAAGTCGGGTGTTCTTTGGTTGATATCGGGTTGAGAGATGATTGCCAGTTTGGCTTTTTTCCAATCGCCAAATTTGCCCCATGTGTATTGCTACATCTAGGGTTTCTCACCGCTTTGCACATATCAAACAGATTCTTCAGTACTAGTTCGAAACGTGTTTCTGGTTGCCTCCCAATTAGCGTCCTGTGTGGGAATTTCATATCCACATAATGTGGATGACTTTTCGCGTAGAATGGTGGTGAAAACGCGCTTTTTGTTGGGGTCCCTATGTCTATTCACATTAAGCTTGCGCTTCATTTGAAGAATTTGTGGTCGTCGGATAGCTGCGGTGCACAATCTCAAGCAGGCAACCATTAATTGGTGATCGCTCTACACGCCAGCTCCACACTTCGCTCGCACATCGAGGAGACATCTTCTTCATCAGCAACTTATAGCCAAATAGTCGATCTGGGAAACCCAAAATGTTTTATGGTGACTCCTGTGTGGAAAAGGGTCCCTCCGATGACCATTTGTCAAGTACTACAAAATGTTTCCGTTCGGGGTTCGTTCTTCTCCTGATCCTGTCCACCTGACCTCGCTCAAGCCCAAGATTTGGATGTTATAGTGCTCCATTTCACGGTCGATCACTGATCGGCGGTGGAGGGACCGAGTGACACCAACCCTTTCCCCTTCATTCAATGTTCGAACGTTCCAGAAGCCAATCATAGTCCATTTTCGAATGCCAAAAGTCGTTACCGTAGAATCAGTCCGTATCCGAGGTGATGTATCCGTTTCTTGTATCAGTTAGATTTTAAGATCACAGGTGATAAGCCTAGTGGGTGTCCACTGGCCATTTTTAGGGCAAGCAGGACTAGCTGTGTGAGAATTCTACCCGTTTCTGATGAGGTTTAATAAAGTTATCGTCGAGACACACGAAAAGACATCACAACACAGTTTACTTTTTCGAATTCCTAGGTCCTCAAATTGTGTAAATTCATCAAAAACCGAAATTTTTCGCTATCACAATTTATTCCATTTGTTTGAGAATAAGTACAACTAAAACAATTAAAAACTTTATAGTAATGCTTCATTATATTTTTCACATGTTTTAGCTCAAAACCTTGACTTTTACTGACCGTCCGTCTGCCGTAATAACTCTCGAATGTTTTGAGTTATTGGGATGAAATTTTTTCCATATAATTTTCACCAAAAACAAAACTTTAAGTTCGTGAGTAGTTAATAATATTGAAGCTTTTAGTCGTATGAAATCAGCATATTTTATTTTGGTAATAATAGAACTTCACTGCGAAAAATTTGTCATCAGTTCATGTCACTACTGTTGAGTATTCTGAAGAAGTTTAGATTACTAAATTTTTTAATATAGTAAGTAAACTCTTTCCCATTCGTCAATAACATCGCGCTTTATTAGGAGCTATGTGCAATCGTAGCTCTGAACTAATTTTCCAAGGACAACGAAATTTATTTTATTAATATAGTATCGTGCATATTTTCAATGTCAATGATTTTTTAGTTATTATTAAATTGTTTAATATTGACAGCATTAAATTAATTCCGTGAATTATTTTATTTCATGAAAAATTAATTATGCTAAGGTTCTACTTTCTTCGAAAAAGACGAAGCTAAAATTTTATTTCATTGACAGAAGTGTTATAAATTTTATAACTTAATCAAACCTACGCCATTTACATATTTTCTCATAAATAAGCTACTTCAAAATTGTTTCGATAACACATTAATGCACTAAAACTTGTAATTCAATCAAATTTTGATCGTTTTGCGTCAACAGTTTACATTGATTCGGCGATAGAAGCAAGGCTTGACCACTATTAAAAACCGATCGATGATCTTGATTATTGCGAACCGAATAAATCAATCCGGAATGCACGATATGACATTTAGGGATGTTTTTCTGTCGCGACCAAGCTATCACGCTGTAGTAAATCGGCAGATTCGAAGGATTATCTCCGGTGAGCCATAGCATCAAGAATTTATCGTTGAAATTGATATCATCCTTGCCATCACGTACACCAGGACTGATTATTTCTAATAGACTGATTTTAGTGGACATGACTAAAATCGGTAGGTAGTCCTTGAACTCCTTACTACCCATGTCGCGAATCTTATTTGTCACCAAGTACATTACGTGGCATTTATTGGTGCAATAGTGATTGGTTCTGGTATCAAAGAAGAAACTCTTACAAGTGCCAGGCGTCATACTCTCGACTGGAATCCGGATATGATCAATCTTAATGTGTCGCGAGAATTCCGAAACGAAAATCAGCTTGCCGCAACTGGAGATCGGACAAATGACCGGACTGCGCGATATATTCAAATCGGAAGCAACTGGCGTTTCGGCGAACGATGATGATGCGATGGCATAGGCGCCGTCCAAATCAAAAGGATTGATCGCCCGGAATTGGGGGTATCGTTCGAAATCATTTGAGAACGGCATGCAAAATGCACGCAAGGCGGTTACGCGATATTTACAGGAAACATCTATTGAAGCTTTGGATGCTTCCAGCATATGCTGGTTATCATTCAATACGTTGGTTTCAGGCTCCAACTGAAATGAAGGTGGTGCATACATGTTAGGTCCTAGTTCGGTTAGTCCACTATTTTGCTCCGGTAAGTTCATAATGATTCCCCTAAGGTCCTTGACACTCAAGCGCGGGTATTGATTTCGAATGTACTCCATCAATCTTCTAATATCCTTGATTACTTGATGTTTTTTGGGCTCCTCACGATAGTCATAAATGCAATCGTTACCGCTATTATTGTTCGGTGAAAAAGGATTTTCGTCAATTGGATTGCAATAGAATACGTCAGCAATTATTTTATTGGATGCAATGTACTCTTCGGAATCAGCATCGTCTTCGGGTATGTCATATAGGGGATCGCACCGCGAAAAATTGCTTTCTTTTTTCTCGGAAAATGCATGACTTGAAGACGGAAGAACCGGAATAGGATGCATTAGCGAGTTGACTTTAATGACTCTTTCATTGTCGGGTGAATCATTGCTTTGACTGGTGAACGGTGACCATGGTGGTTCCATAGCCAAACTAGCACGAAACGATGCTCCAGAAGGATCTGATAAGGTGAACACTGATTTTTCGTTAATATATGCATCCTCAAATGAGAATTTTGTATTAACGTATTTATTTGTATGCGAACTTAGCCCATCAAGATCCTGGCTCAACTTCGGATAAGATTCTGTGGATAGACCCAGAGTCCGGGTTACTTTTGCAGGATTTCCCGCCAAGCCAACAGAGATAATGTTCTTATAGTTCTCAGATTGCATTTCATTTGCATTCTTCTCCTTTTGTTCTGATGAATCCACTTCGTCCTTATTTCCAGTCCATGGTCTTATGTCTTTGCTAAAAGGAGAATAAATTTCTTCGACTAATTTTTGTCGCAACGCATTTCTGGATTGTTTCGCTAGTTCTGCGCGACGTTGATTTCCCTGGTGTAGCGTATATGGCAGTATGTTGAGGCTATTGAGAGCCTTTTCTAGTTCGTTATTGATGGCTTCAGCCAGCTTATTGTCTTTGGTAGCTGCACTCGCATCGAATTGAACAGAATGTGGAGGCAGATCGGAAATGTCGCCTTTGATTATAAATGCATTCTTCGAAGTTTGAGATTCTTTACGAAACTGAGAATAAATTTGGCGTTTTAATTTTTCGCGTATATTTTCAGTGTTTGAGATACTATCAACGGTATTCGAATCTTGCATTTTGGATTTCTTCTTCATTGTGGTGCTAACATCGATTTTTATTGGATTATTATCTTGACCATTTACAAGAGTACAAGAATCCATTGTGGGTTCCTTCTGAGTTTTGCATGTAGTTACAGTTGCGGCTTCAGGCATAGTTTTCGTGTCTTGAACTTCATAGCCGCTTACTTTGGTGGGCAGAATGTTATTGGTTACATTTCGAATTTCTGGTAAGTGTTGAGCTGAAGTACTAGAATCGGACAATCCAAAAGAATCGCTATCTAAATTTTTTTTCGAGGAAGAATCAGTAAAATATTCAAGATTCGAATGCTTATGGAACTCTTGAATGGGTCTTGAAGCTTTATTCGAATCGTTTATGATGGAATTAGGCAAACTTAATGACGAATTGGTCCCAGCTAAGCTGTGTTGCTAAAAATTCAAAACCATTTATTTCGTATTTAAGACGGGAATTTTTGAATTCCTTACCACAATCCGAGTTGTTGCATTACTTGGAGTTTGTAACTTATACCCACTATCTCTTTCGATTATACTATCAAAAATATTCATAGTACGATTCAATTCAGAAGAAGTTATATCGTCCGAGTCCAAATGCTTCTCCAAATCAAGACGCACCCCTTCTTCACTACCCTTAAATGCAAATAGTTAATGCTATTACATAATTTGTACCGTAATACTTTACATTAACCTCCTGTCTTTTCGAATCAAATAGGTTTACACAATTTTCAGGGTCTTTTTCTTTCTTGGTGTTTCGTTTTTTCGAATTAGAGAAGTCGCCTGGTTTACGAATTAAAGTTCTTGCAGTGCCTTCTAAACGCAATTCGGTGCGACGAATTATGTGACCACCACAAATACCACAACAATTCTTATCTTTAGCACCACAATTTCGGCATACTACATGACCAAATTCGCAAATGTTACAATCGTAATTTGGAATGTGAATATTGAAAACTTTGCATTTCGAGCATAGCATTTTCGTTTTTAACTAATTACACGTACTAAAAAGCCGATTTTGTTTAGAAAATTTGTGTCAGTTGGCGATTTAATTTTTTTTAAATAAAATTATTGAAAATTTTGAACAAAAATACTTGAAATTTTGAATTTAAATTATTATTTGTTGCATATTTCCGCACTTGTATTTATTTTTATTGAAAGATAGACAATTTGAAATATCATATTTATCGGGGAATCCAATAATAATCAGGGCAGGCTTAATTATTTATTTTATGATTCGCTTTTGTGACCATACATGGAGTAAGCAAATATGGAGTTTCGTGTTTCAGATGAAGGGGAATGCTGAAACAGGTCCCCCGTTTGACCTCCACTTTTGAAATGGGTGCAATCAATACCATCTATTAAGAAATTATAATTGTGCCCAAAAATATTGTACAAACATCATCCAACAAAGAGCAAGACCTCTTATATTAACATGGATGATTAAAAATCAACGGACAATCTTTTGTTTTTGGTATTCAAGCCACGGGTCACTTCACTATCGACCAGCTTAATGTTCGAGGGCTCGAAGCTGCATTTTACGTGCATGATCATACCTCAAGACCGGATATTTTCGCATTAAGCGAATATAAGGTACTACAAAGTAGTGAACAGTGTTATTCTGAACCTAGTTATCGCCTTATCCCAGCATTCTTTCGCCAACGGGATGTCGTTTTATGTGTATCTACTATGCAAAGTATTGTATTCATACATATATATATATATATGATGATGTGTCCTACCATTCCTAGCATTCTCTCAAATAAGGTACTAGTTATTTGAGAGAATGCTCCAACCCAGAGTTTAATTACATCTGGGTAAAAAGAACGATCCAAAGACACATCGTATTCTTCTGCTATGTTGATAGAAGCTCGGTAATATCTGCGGACACAAAAATAGAGCTGGATGTGTTGCCTCAATCTATCAAGTTTATATATACTGCAAACCCTGAAGCTGAAGTCATAGTCGCTGGCGATTTCAATGTTCACAACATTGACTTGTTCAAACATTCCTCTACCAAAGATTCTGAGTGGCGTGATGCTTAGCGTTTTGCTTCCCTAAATGGCTTAACACAGCTAGTATAAGAATCAACACGCTCATCAGACGTCGCAGGCCAATTTTTTTAACCTTCATGACTAACAAACCAGCCTGAGAAAAAATCGCTCTCCGTTTTATCGCCTCCACTAATCAGAAATACAGACTACTTCTTGATTCGTGTACAATTTCCAAGGACATTTGCAGTGCTAACTCACTGACAGCCCAGGCATCCCGAACCATTTGGCACTTCAAAAGGGTTAATTGGGGAGTGCTAAACGAATTCCTCAGTGCCTTTCATTAGAAATTGTGCTTCAATTTCTCCTGTCATACGAGAGTAAGGCCATCGAGGGAGTTTAGGTTTAACGAAGAATGTCTCGATAGACAAAAAAACAATCGTTTCAAACTTTTAAAGCTAACCAAAAATCCGCTAACAGAGAATATTTTTTGCGTCAAGAAATACCTGCAAATCTGTACTTAAGCCTGTTAAATTTGAGCATGATCGAGAAATTTGGCGGAAAATCTTTAATTACCCTAAAGGTTCGAGATCTTACTGGTCATTCGTAAAAGCGATCGAAAATAACTTTTGTTCCTCTTCAGCACCTCCTCCCAATGATGGAAATCACACCGTAGCTAATTCTGTAGATAAAGCCTATCTATTGGCAGCAAGTTTGGCGAGAAACAACACACTACCACCTTCTGGCTAGTCCCCCTTATCCCATCTACAACTGATTTTACACTGCTCCCTTTACACTTTGGTACACGGCTTACATACAGGATTCTGCAAGACCTCGATATCCACAAGCCTACAGATCCAGATGGTATCCCCCCAAATTACCCTCACAAAATGTTCCTTATCTCTGGCTAAGCCTCTGGGCAAACTTTTTCATCTATGCTGCTCTTCTGGGTGCTTTTCACAAATGTGGAAAGTGGCGAACGTTCAGCCAATCCCCAAGAAAGGAAGCAAAACGAGCCATTACTTCAGTGCTCTCGAAAGTAATGGAAACTGCTGTCAATCATCGACGATCGGCAATACGAATTCCGATCGGGAAGGTGTATGGGGGACCTCATAGTCAACCTAAACGAACGTTGGAATTTGTGTATCCATTAATATGGCGAAGGACAAATCCTTGCCTTAGACATCGCAAAGGCTTTTGACAGAGTTTGGCATGGTTCCTTTTTAGTTAACAGCTATCTGCTTTAAAGCCTCCATTGTCCAGTGGATTAAGAGTTTATTTCTAAGCGATCTATACAAGTTGGATGAGATGACGTTTCATCTTCTATCTACCCAATCGATTCCGGCGTCCCACAAGATTCAGTCTTATCTCATACCCTATTCCTTTTATTCATCAATAACCTTCTGTCGTCAACTCTTCCTCCAATCCACAGTTTTGCAGATGACATTACACTTAATCTCGTTTACGAGTTTAACTCTCTTGCAGACTCACGCAAATATTATGTAGCCTCCAAAAGCAGTGAGTTATTTGGTTTGCTGAACTCAGACCTTAAGTTAAACCTAGAATGGGCAGGAAAAACAGAGTAGATTCAAAACACAGTAATATTATCTATCCCTCAAACGTGATGTTATGGCATCGTTGTCACTTTGGCGGTGTACAGCTATACTCTTCAGAAGATTTTACTATCCTAGGCATGAAGATTAATAACCACCTTAATTGGAGCCAACACATATTTGATCTTGATGCCTCCAAACGTCTAGGTACTCTACCAAAATGTAAAAAAATATTTTGCCCCTTCCGGATTGTTCACAGCTACAAAGCATTCATTCGACCTCGCTTAAAACATAATTCACACATTGGGTCTGAGGTACCTAAAACACATCTCGCGTTGCTTGATGGTGTCTAGAAACATGCGTTTCGACTGATTGAAGATGAAACCATACGGCTTCTGTAGACCCCATAGAGCACCCTAGAAATGTAGCAGTACTCAGCAGTTATTATTGATACTTCGACGGTAAATGCAGTATGAAGCTCCGCGAACTAATTCCCATCTTTATATTTTCCCACGTCGTACTTGTCAAGCTGAACACGCACACGAATATACCGTCTAACCTTCTTCATTTCGTACAGTGAAATATAGGCAATCGTTCATTTCTCAAACTACGAAGCTGTGGAGCGCGTTACCAGTTAGTGTTTTTCCTAAAGAGTATAGCCTGCTATGCTTCAAGAGTAACGTCAACCGACACTTTTGTCTCTCCTCGCCCAAGCTCTTTTGGTGTCCATCATATTCCTTCCTATTTCGAATCAAATGTGCACGGCATTAAAGGGTGACCTCCTAAGATGAGCGCGATGCCTTTAATAAAAAACCTTTCCATCGTCAATTGCGCGACAGCCAAAATCGGGCACTGGCCTCCTGAAGTCGTCGCCTCCTATTGTGCCCATCCGGAGACCGCATCCTCAAGTTGCTAATTATATTCTGGGTAAAACTTGAGAGCATTTTGCGTTTACTTTGCCGTTGCCGTTTGTAACGCTAAGAAATAATGCTCGCACAGAGCCGCCAAGGGTACAGAAATATTTGTTGACGCTTGGTTTCGACTAGAAAACTTGGGCAAAGTATAATGATGCAAATATCATTAATGTTAACAAATATTGATAAATATTGATTTCACCCCTCTCATACAAATTTTGAAAAATACATTTATTCGATTTTCATTGCAAAGATAAAAGCCAAACTTAATTTTATTAAAATTGTAAGCAATTCTGAAAAAATTATCATTTTCACCACACCCCTTCTACCCCATTCCATACAATTTTCAGGAATTTCTTCGAAACTGTGAAAGTTTTCGATTTGAAAATTTGAACAAAGTATGATAATGCAAATATTATCAACATGGAAAAATGCTGTTTTGATCCTTGAAATCCTTCAAATTTTTCCAGAATTATCAACTTTACTCCATTTCTTTTACCCCTGAAATTGGAGTCTACCCTTTATACAGCTCCTCCAAAATGAACTTTCTTTGTTCAAAGGCTTAGGAATTGTTTTGTGTTGGGTTAGTGATGAAATGAGACAAATATTTGGGGTAGGTTTTTTTACAAGCCGATCACGGTATTTCGTTATTGAAATAATAAATTAAAATTGATCTATTATAAAATGTAATAAAATGTTTCACTTACTTACTTATTAAAGGACTGGACACGAAAGTTCTGCACGGTTTTTGATCAATGATAAATAAAGGTAGAATAAAGTTTTTTTCATTTTATTTTTTTTTTACAATAAAGCACAACATATATTACAAAAAATCACGTTAACTTTTTTAATTAATAGCTTGTCGAATAAATTCTCGCAATTTTTTCTTGATGGAAGACATTAAATTCTGCCAAACCCGATCCGCTACTTTCTTGCTTACTATGAACCACAAACGGGAAAAATTCCGCAGTGAAGTTGCACTTCTTCCGTCTTTCCGTAAAACACTTTTCACTAGAGCCCAATATCTTTCTATTGGCCTGAGCTCCGGGACGTTGGGTGGATTCATCTCATTTCCCACAAAATTAATGTTTTTTTCCTTAAGCCAATCCTTCGTCTTTTTTGCGTAATGGGAAGTTGCTAGATCAGGCCAATAGATAATATTGCCGTCATGACGTTTAATAAAAGGCATCAATCTCTTTTTCAGACATTCCTCAACATAAACATCAGTGTTAACGGTCCCTTCTATGAAAAAAGGATTGCTTCTCATCCCACATTGGCAGATGGCTTGCCACACCAGCACCTTTTTACCAAATTTTTCAACCTGGATGTGTTTATCGACATCACAATCATCCCTTTTGTCTTTTGCACTGTAGTATTGAGGTCCAGGTAGTGTAATGAAATCATATTTAAAAATGATTCGTCATCCATTACAATGCAAGCGTTTTCATTGCAAATTTTTTTATACAACTTTCTTGACCTTCTAATAGCCTCTTGTTTTTGCTTGACGGTTCGTTTTCCACATTTTTGTTTTTTGAATGTCTGTATATTATTCCTTTTTTTTATTTTATTTATTAAAGAATGACTCACACCGAACTTTTTTGCCAAGTCACGAATTGACATCGATCTGTTCCTTTCAATGAAGCCAACTACCTTTTTTTCTAAATTTGGATCACTCGCACCTTTTGGCCTTCCACTTCTGGGATTGTCTTTCACTGAGAACCCTTCGTTGAACTTGTCTATAGCGCGCTTGACCGTCCATCGCGAACATTTCACTTTTTTTGTAATCGCGGAATACGAAAAACACTTATTTTCCGAAAAAATTCGCAAAATTTTTTTACGCACGTCTTCTCTATTCGAACTCATGACTAGTAATACGTCAAAGGAACCATATTTCATAATTGCCTCAATAAACCACATGAATCACTGAAACAACCCAGTGCACAGTTAGGGTTGCCAGACTTTGCTTCATTTTATAACTAGCAGGTAAAACATGTGCAAAACTTTCGTGTCCAGTCCTTATTTATTATAGCCAGATTGAGCCTTGGTCGCCTGTACACACCTCCTGTATCACACCGGCGACTAAAACAAAACAATCAGGCTATGAACCTCATAGCAATTATCTTAATACAAGAATTCAGTATAAATTTTATTTTTTACTCAAAAATGCTTGGGTTGTTTTCGTAACCGTATTTTTTCGATGCTACAAAAACTGATTTTTATTAAGTCGTAAAATTGAGCATTTGAATGTGAGGTGGTATAAGGGATGAAGATATTCCGATCATTTTTGTTGGCATTAATTATGAAATCTATAGCTTTTATGGGTTCCGTGCAAATCGGTGAATTTTCGAAATTTCTAATCAAAAGTGAAAAGTGTGAAAATTATAAACAAAAGAAAATTAACATGTTAAGATCCATGGATCTAGAGTCAATTAGAGTGTTGCATGACTACTGAATAGGATTTATTATGTGTGTGTGTTATTTTGATTCTTAATATCAAATAAAAGTCATTACTTATTGCCAAACAAAACGCCGTAGAATACATGCACGCCTAATATTTCCTCGTACTCCGATTGATTAAAAAATCTTACATAATCATAAATATGATTGACAATCAACTATTCGTACGTGCGCAGTCTTAAGCTAATGAAAAAATACCAAAAGTACCAGCTGCACATAAAAGTAAATTTATGCTTTAAAGTTTATAAAATTACCCATAAAAACACCTCTGAAACGAAAGCAAAAAGGTTTGTCCTCCATCTTCCTAATGCGATTAAGATCGCTGTAATACGTCCGAAATAACTTCCGTGTGCACCAGAAGTAAACTTGCAATTGCAAAAAAAAAAAGTAATAGTAATAATAACACAGACACATTATGTATGTCAAAAACTAGAGCAACTAAACTAAAGGTGATTTTACTTTGCGTTGTATCTATTAAAATTTATAACGATTATGCAATTTTCGAGCAGCACTAACAATTAAAGCGCAGGAATGCATTCATCAGTCGGTAACAAGCAACAATATGTGTGGGCAATAAGACGCTCTTCCGAACGCTTAGCTTTATGCGCTTGGCGTTACGCGGTAATTAATCAGGCATGCGTGAACAGGTAAAAGAATCCACTCGAGTGGAACTAAGTAGATCGAAAGATTGTTGATACCAGCAAGAAGTGGTCTAAGGAGTCTCGGCTGTTTATTGTATGATTATAAAGCAAGTGAAAATGAAAGCGCCATCACATATGACGTACCCGCTCGATAGCAAGCAATCTATATCTTCTATCATTTTTTTTGCATATAAGTAGAGTAGAGTGCTGCAATTGTACGAAGCAGATTGAAGACCGTATAATCTTTTCAAACCACTGTATCAACTCTTTTGCATTTCAAAATTCTATCAATCAAGCTATAATGAAAGTTGGACAGATCAAAATAATTACGCTACCCGTATATTATTGCTTTTTAATAACCTTATAATTTCAGGATTTACGTATAACAGTTTTAATGTGAATTATTAAAAACTCATTAGATTAAGTATTATTTTAATATCGTGATATACACTAAAAATTAAAAATTTATATTTTACCTAATGTCTGAAATTAAAACTATTAAAAAGTAATAAAAATAATAACACTGAATCACTTTTAGAGCCTCACAATTTTTTCTTCAAGGGCGCTCCAGACCAAGTTGAGTCTTATTCTCCTGACCAGACACGTCTTAAGGGGGCTACCGATCAAAGCGCCTTCTTGAGAGGGCGTCAAAGAACCGCCATGTGGCACAGATTATGAGGACAAAAACAAGTGAAACACTTCCGAATTGAAATGAAAATACAGGTGAGCTGAAGTTCCTTATAAAAGAAACAAAAGATCGCTCCAAAAAACAAGTAAAGGGTGCTTTTTCTAGAGGCGGAGCACTTTAAATTGGCAACACTGTTTTCAGTGATAGCTTATTTGACAGTTCCTGGTTGTTTTGGGGTTAGTTTGCTTTGGAAATTCAGCATGAATGGACTTCTGCCGGAGTAACGTTTGAAAATTGTTCAATTTTGAAAATTTTTTTCAGTTATGAAGCAAACTTTTGGCTAAATGGCTATGTCAATAAGCAGAATTGCCGCATTTGGAGCGATGATAATCCACGAGCCACTGTTGAAACACCATTACGTCCAGAAGAAGTCTCCGTTTGGTGCGACTTATGTCATTGGTTCATATGTCTTCAAAAATGATGATGGTCAGAACGTTACAGTCAACGATGAGAGAGACATGATTACTAATTTTTTCGTGCCTCAATTGGAAGGCATTAATGTCGCAGATATGTGGTTTCAACAGGACAGCACCACATGCCACATAACCGCGCGATTCAATTAATTAACTGAAAGAAACATTTGATGATCGATTAATTTCACGAAATGTACCTGTTAATGGCCATCTTGTTCGTGAGATTTGACGCAATTCGATTTTTTCCTCTGAGAACATGTAAAGTTTCATGTCTACGTCGATAAACCAGAAACTATTGAGCACTTGTAAGCCAACATTCGACGCGTTATTGCCGAAATACATATACATATGACTTATTGCGAAGAGTGTGTGAAAATTGGACTTCCAAATTACGCTATGTAAGCGCCAGCCGCGGTAGCCAAATGCCCAAAATCATATGTAGTCAATAATGCCATAAAATTATCTTCCAAATAAAGTCAATTTCATGGATATTAAACCATATTTTTGTAATTTATTTTAATTTAAATTTCTCCGCCTCTGAAAAAACACAAGATGATCAAAGACTGTAGTATTGGCTTTCCCCAATAGAATTGCACAAGAAACTAAATGAGAAGAGCACCAAAGCCGAAGCACTGCCATATTGTGATAGTAACACGGGGTACCAAGGTTCCTCTTATTGCAATGTATTTTAGCTTTCTTGCGTTATTTCTCCAGGCTTTCTAGTCAATCTTCCCAATGCTGTCGTACTAAACCAAGGGTCTCTGAAGATATCGTCATCATAAATCATATCATTCTAGATGGACTGCACGTAGGATATGTGGACAGATTCTGCTATCTAAGAAGTATAATGGTAACAAACGGCAGAGCAGGAAGTGACGTATCAGACATAACAAGGCGAGAGCAGCATGTGAGCGATAATATCCAACATGGAAAAACTCTCAGATATCCAGGAAAATAGATGAAGTGTGAGCGAATATTGTGGTTACCTTACCGTTTGTAATGCTAAGAAATAACGCTCCCACAGTGTCGCCAAGGGTACAGAAATATTTGCTGTCACTCAAAAACCTCGACTTCGAGTGACCGTTTATCTGTTTGTTCGTCTGTGTACAACACGACTCTCGAATATTTTGAGTTATAGTGCTGAAATTTGTTTTATGTCATTTTTAACAAAAAAAAAAAAAATAAATAAATAAATAATAAGGTCGTAGACGGGCAATATTCTCTTACTCCTTCTACCCCCTCCCATTCGAATTTCATGAAATATCGAAACTTTAAGAAATTAATTTTTATTCGAAACTAATTAAGCTATCGACATTTTGTTTTTTACGGAATGACTTTTGTTATTGGCAATTTGGGCCTTTATGTGCAATGCACAAACACATTCATGGAGGGATGGAATGGGATCAGGAAGGTAGGGGAAGGAGAGTGAGAACAACCGTAACGAGTGATGAAGCTAGTATATTTTTCAGCTGTACTGGCTGCTACCGATAAATATTTGCAAATTTTGTATGGGTAACTGAGTTATAGAAAGCAAACAGATACCATCTACTGAGTATATAGACCTTCTTGAAGTGCAACTGTTTCACTTTTACATCGTTTACCCATTTTATTTATTTAATTTAATAATTTTTCATTGCAAGTAGAAACCGAAAAATTCATGTTAAAAAATTCTTCTCTTTGAAGTGGGAATCGTACCCACTACCTATTGACTGTGAAGCATGCACGCAGCCCACTACGCCACTGAGGCCTTGGAAATTAAAACAAGCTATGGACTTAAAATATTGAGCAAAGTATAATAATGTCAATATCATTAACATTGAACAATTTTTGCTTGGTTTCGTTTACTCCTTCCGCCTCTCCCTCTAGCTTGGAAAATGCATTATATCGATATCCATTATATCTAGAAAAAATAAGAACTAAAAATTTTGGCAGAATTCGTCAATTCATAATTACAATGAATACTAAAAAATAGATCAACTTTGCTTCACTCCTTTTACCCCCTTCTATTCAATTTTCTGTATTAGAAATTCAAGAAAAGCATTTCTCCTTCGAACTTATGCGAGCTTTGAATCAAAGTATATGATAATGATAAGCAGTTTTAAAATCATCCAAAACCTTTTACTTCTCCTGCCACGTTCCACACAAAATTCCTAAATTTCAGAAAAACTATGTCCTATTTTCTTGAATATTATGAATTCTACAAATTTTAAATTAAGGACTAAACATTTTGCAAACGATCTAATGTGTATCATCCAGCGGTGCTGCGAGTACCTTGTTGAGGTTTCTGTTCCCGCGGCGAAATTCAACAGATCCCGCATCCGCACCTCGAGCTGCTTGAGGTCGGGGAAGAACGGTGCGCTGAGGATTTCAATCCTTCGTCTAGCAAGAGCTGGGCAGTTACACAATACGTGCTCCACTGTTTCCCTCACTTCTGGCTGTTTGGAATTTCTGCAGAGATCATGTGCTACCAAACCCATTCTGTAAGCATGTGGTTCAATGAGGCAATGGCCGGTAACTATACCAACTACTGTAGTACATTGCTTCCTGGTTAATAATAGCAACAGTTTTGTCTTCTTTGTGCCACTCGTGACGGATCAGTTGGCAGATTTTTTTTATTGTACTTTGGGGGTTTCCCTTTAATTAATTGGATGCACAGTAAGTCGGTATAGGAGATGGTGAACGATGGGTTAGAATCAAATTTCTAAAATGCCGGTGGACGCTGTTTTCTTGATGTTCGGGTGATGAAGGACTGTCTATGTTTCAACTCATGCCCGCATACAGCTTGCCGAGTGTTTCTGGGATAGTTGAAAAGAGGTGGGATGAGGTTGGACAGTCGTGAAAATAATGATAGTAAGAGCTGAGTACCGCGGCGTTCGTACAGTGTTCGAAGGAGTTAATAGACGCTGTTATAGTCTCACCTCCAATTGGATAGAACGTATGATTCTGGAACCGATCCAGTACCGCAAGTTGTGTTTTGGGTACGAGTTGTACTCAAAACGGGAACGAATGTAGATATTAGCTAGATCGTGAGATGAAAATACTTTTTACATCTTCGATGAATATCAGGGCGTTTGGAGGTATCAAGTACAACATCGAAAATGTGTTTGCTACAATTAAGAATAAAGATTAGTTTTATGCCGAGTAATGTAAGTTCTTCTGGCGGGCGGAATTGTATGTTTCCGAAGGCTATTTTGAGGAACCCGCTGGAACATTCTTTTTAAGGGATTGATGACAGACCTGAGCTATTGAGGCATTGAGCTCTACTCTATTTTTCTTGACCCAATTCAGATTAGGTTGAGGTCTGAGCTCAATGAACTGTCTAATTTGTCACGTTTAGAATTCAATGAAGTATGATGAGCTTCAGTAACTGAGTCAAATTGAAAGATGTTATCCTGAGTACTCTGCCATCTGTAAAGCTATCAATTAGATTGAATGTTACTGATAGTCGCTCATTAATGAAGGTTAAAAAGAGAGATGGGAGAGAACTGAGCCTTGAGGGACGCCGAAATCGATTTGAAACGATTGGGATAATACGTCATCCATTACAACTCGTATCGAGCGATAAAAAAAAACTTTGAATCCATTTATTAAGGGTAGTTTTACAACCTATTTACCAAGAAACCTTTATGCCAAACTCTATTAAAGGCATCCGCAATGTCAGCCAGCATTTGATCATCGCCGAATTTATGAATGCACGAGTTCCAACGATGGACTAAGAGATCTCCAGTGGAACGTCCGGAAATGAGCCTGTATTGACGATAATGAATATGGTGGTCTCCGTAATTAGTTTAACGTGAATGCTCAAGTTGAGGCCTTCCCCCACTACGGATTTACTTCACGGTTGTCTTTAGTAAAATGAATTGTTTTTGAAGCGACACTGATTAACGCCAATGGATCGATAGCAGTTCATATATATTTTGAGTTCAGTGCTCATACGGCTGGATGCGAGACCTATCTAACTGTCTGAGGATCACGGCGTTCAGTTGTAACGTAACTTCACATCGGAAAACGAGAAAAAAGTTGTGAACTTCGCTACCTGCAATGTGGACTATCCGTCGCCACTACGTGTATCCCGAAGAGATGAGCTAATGTATTTAAACCACGTCGCATCATTTCACTCTACTATGTACGACGCCAGATGTTCCATCGGACTACCATTTTTGTTTCAGATTTTGATCTCGTCGGTTCACTAGGTTCACATCTGCATCTCGAAATTTAGTGCATCCCACGGTCACTACACTCTTCCACATATCTCCCATGCGTCACCAATGCAACCATAAACCTACAGTTTATGACCATTATGAAGTATTGTATACCATTGCTGCGACATTCTTTTGGTTCCCCGACCCATCCGCTGTAGTACCAGGTTTTAAGTCTTTGGTCCAGCTTCGTGGGTACATAGACGGATCAGCTCGCTAGGTTCCAAAAGCAATATCACTGGAATCGCCGAAGCTTTCTTGACAAGTAATTACCTTCCTCCGGGGAAAGCAAATGGTCTTGTCAGAGTTCGCAGGTCTGCTTTTGAGTAAACTCTACTGCCTCCTCCTATAGGGGGCTTGCACGACAAGCAGATTAGCAGTAGAATAACAGTTGTTTCATCTAATCTACAATAATATTATCAAAAACTGCGAACAAAAGCTTTTACTAGCCATTTAAATTACAAATATATAGTTATAATAAAAACGTTACAAAATAGACAAACGATTAGACGGACGAAAGAAGGACAAACACAGTCGAAAAAAAATAATACCTACAAAATGTTGCAATTATTCAGTTATAAAAAATTTTGTTTCCATAGGTTAGTGCACTATAACTTGCAATTCAATCATATTTTGACCGTTGCTCGTCAACAAACGAACTTGATTCTGCGACAAAAGCAATGCGTGGCCACTCTTAAAGACGGACCTTTCGTCCTGATTATTCCGAATTGAATAAATTCGTCCCGAATGGACAATATGGCAACGGGGTTTCGAACCGAATCGATTCCAGGCTGTGAGACTAAAGTAAACCGGCAGATCCTGTGGACTTAGTCCGGTCAGCCAAATCATTAAATAATTTTGACGATTTTCAAGAGTTTCCTTATTTCGGCTATGATATTTACTCGAGAGCATTTCGAGCAGACTCACTTTGGTTGCCATCACAAGTACAGGAAGGAAATCTTTGAATTCTTTACTGCCGAGGTCACGTATCTTATCCGTAACGAGATACAGGATGTGACACTTGTTAATACCATTGGAATCAATTCGTGGATCGAGAAATAGGTTCTTGCATCGGCCGGGCGTTAGACTTTCAACTGGAATCTTGACATGATCCATTTTTATATGCTTTGAAAATTCTGAAACGAATATCAGCTTACGACAGCTTGAGATCGGACAAATCACAGGACTCCTAGGCAAATTCAGCTCTGCTGCAGCTTTGACTTCCCTGTGGAGATGCTCAACCAGCGAAACTTCTGTATCGAATCGACTGATTGCCTTGAATTGAGGGGTTGGTTCGGAATAAGCGTCTACTGGTGGTACAAAGAATGCTCGCCAAGCTGTAATGATTGTGCTCAAGGATATTTCATCTGACTCCATTCCAACTTGGTCCAGTATTTGCTTGTCCGATGTCTTCTGTTTGGTTACCACTTTCTCATAATCCGATCGAAATGTTGCAGGTGGCGATAGCCGGGGATCCAATGCAATTATCTCGTCTTCATCAGAATTATCTCCAGGAAGATTTAGTATGATTTCCTTTAAGTCTTTCAACGTGATATTTGGGAGCTTTTTGCGTATGAAATGAATAAATTTATTTGTATCCAACATTTCATTTTCGATATTATTTATCGGTTCTTCACGAAAGTCCGCGATCAAGTCCCTTGCCACCACTTTCATAGTGATGTTTGTGTCATCGTCACCAATATTAGTAACTATTGCTGGTGGGGGCGGAACTGGCAATGGAAACGTATAATGCGGAACTTGTTGGAAATAGTAAACATTTTGATTATTTTGCTGATCCAAGCCAACGTGTAGATCAGGACGTAGCTCTGGTATTGCATGCAATAAGGACTCGTCGTTTGAATCAGGAAAACTGTAATTTGTTGTCATCGCTGACTTTTGATAATCTTGAGCCGAGCCGGAATATCCCTCGAAGAATGTATCTGCGCTTACATGAACAGTTCCCTTCTGGTCGGGTCGTTGCAGGGCTCTGTTATATCCAGGATTTGGTGCTGTGCTGACATTTTTTTGGAATTGTTCCAAAATTTCATTTACCACCTCGTTATCCATATTATCAGTACGCGAAACCAGTTTCGATGCAGTCGAATTAAACAGAAAACTGGTTTTGCCATAGTCCTGTTCGGATTCTTCTGCATTAAATGTTGGTGACTTTTGCGTCGAATCTTTGCTAGCTATTAATATGTTGAGTTCAGGATTCAATTTTGGATATGATTCGGTTGAGATACCAATCGTCTTAGCACCGCGAAGTTCAGACGATGTTTCAACACATTGAGCTTGATTTGAAATGATGGTTTGAATATCAGCAGGACTCTCGGATGAATTTATGGACTCGACCTTTATTCCAACTTTAGACTCTACATGAAATTCAGTCCTGCTAATCTCATTAATTTGTTCATTAGAATGGTGGGATTTTTCTTCTTTTTTGAGCGGACTTTCAGTTTTTCCAAACTGAGAGTACACCTCTTCCACTATACGTTGCCTTAGTAAATTTTTAGACTGTTTTACAATCTCCTCGCGCCTTTGGCTGCCGTTAAAAGGCAAAGCATGTGATGTGAGGTTCTTGATCGCTTTTTCGACTTCAATATTAATGGCATCGGTCAGATTACTGTTTTTCGGGACTAGTTGCGCTTCAGCAAAGCAAGGCAAAGTGTTCTGCTGATATTCCAAGTCGTCTTTCACCATAAAGCTGTTTTTGGGTGGTCTGGGGACGGCATCGAATTGCGAATAGACCTCGGATTTGAGTTTTTCACGAAGCAATGTGTGCAAGCTTGGCTGGTTTTTCTTATCTAATTGGCTCGTTTCAGGACTGATTTTTTCAACATTGGATTCGCCTGCATTCTGTGAAATGCATGGTTTTGGCCCACCGGTGGAATACTCTTCAGTATTTTCGGAAGGTAACAAGCAAATGTCCATCATTGTGCCGACGTCGACCTTATTTCGAGCCATTTCAGAACCTTCACTATACATCAACTCAGTATTGGGTTTCGTTCCTATATAATTAACGACTTGTGGTTTTCTGGGAGAAGCGTTTTTTTGCTTTCGCGACAACTTTGTTTTGGAAGTTGTAATAATGGCAGGTTCGGACATCGTTGCAACGTCTTTAACTTTATATGCACTAACATTTGATGGCGGCACGTAATTTGTCGCTTCCCGAAACTCAGATAAATGTTGTAGAACAGTAGTGGTATCAGAAGGACAAGTATCGGCCTTAAATTCCATTTTCGACGACGAGGATTTGGTGGAGATTAACAAATTTGGCCGCTTGTAGTACTCGTGAATGGTGTTAACCTGTGCCATTCGTTCAAAGTAATCCTTTTTAGGATCAAAATCGTGAACGGGTTCGCCATACATTGTTTTCATGAAAAGTTCTCTTGGATCAGTGATATTGTCGGTTGGGCTCTGGAAAGAAAAATGGTTGCCTAATTTTTTTAACTATTAGAATGTGACCTTACTTGTAATTGGATGCTTTCGTTGCTAGGAGTTTTAAATTTGCATAAACTTTTTTTATGGGTAAGACCATTTGAATTTATTCTATTCTCGTTTTGATAATGAAGGTCATCTCTAGATGAAATCTTTATGGGTAAATCGTTCATAATGTTGATCCCAATTGAGCTGGATACATTTTCAGGACGGTTATTCATTGATGAACCAACATTAAGGTTTGTATAGACCTGAAATAAAAATTCACTAAAGCAGTTGATTCAACAGACACCTAAATCAGTCCCACCTCAGAATCATTATATTCAAAAATGCGAGACCAATTTTCATCTGAATCCGAATCGATATCACGCTTAATCTCTGAGTCGGCATCGCTTAGTTGCATACAATCCTCATTGGTTTGTCGAAAAATGGTTTTCGGAATTCCTTCCAAGCGAAATTCTGTTTGACGAATAATGCGACCGTCGCAAATCGTGCAACGATTGTAAGTTTTATCACTGCATGTACGGCACAAGATATGACCAAATTCACATATGTAACTGTCATAATTTGGAAGATGGATAGAGAAAATTTTACATTTTGAGCATAACATAATTCTGCGCGGTATTAGACTGACTACGATTAAAAATACAAAATCCTGTTGACATTGGAAATTTTATTTCAACTGATTGTTTATTACAGAACACGCGACGTGGATATAAAAATAGAAAATTTTGTGCCAACACTTGTAAGTATTTTTATTTGAGCATTTGACTTGCGAATATTTCTAATAGATAACAAATGAATTTGAAATGGCATGCAATTGTGATTGAAGTATTATCGAGTAATTGAACGACAGCATCTAAATAGGCCTAACGATTTAGGCTACAGTGTACACTTGTAATATTTTTAAAATTATTATATGATAATATTTTTGGTCTTCAAAATTCATAACGTGTGATTTGCAAATGGGAAATGATAGAATATTAAGAATGGCTTATGAAGTTAAGAAAATTATTCCGAAATATCCCATCTGCGTATTCTGCGTACCTTTCCTTCATGTTGTTCAGCCAGTTTCGGATTTGCCATACGAAATTTTTGGAAATTGAATTAAGAAAATTTTGGTAATTTAACTTTATTGTTATAATAATGAAGTATTGTAATCGACACAGAAAAAAAATTTGGTGCACTGAAATTTTTTTTTTTTCGCGTTTCATGACTAAATTAGCCCAAAAATACAAAAAAAAACCCTAACAGAAAGAGTTTAATGTACCGGAAGATGACATATTATCTCAAATTCTTTCGTATAGTGAATAAAGACTTTTGTATGGAAGGTGGTAGAAGTAGAGGGGAAGGTTTTTAATTTTCGTATATGACACCAAACATGGCATGCAAAATGTTTCGAGCTGAATTTAAAGTTTGTAATTTTCATTATTTTCAAAGTTTTTCTGGAATTGGGGCATTTGTAAGGGAGGTGTCAGAGGAAGTGGAGCGATTTAAATGATTTTGAAGCTATTTATCAACATCCTTATCACCATGCTTTGTTTCAATTTCAAAGTCGATAGCTCTCATATATTCGAAGGAGATATTTGTATGGGAGAGTGAAGAAAGAGTGATAATTTTTTCTAGCATTTATTGCAATTATTAAGCAACAAATTCTGACACAAATTTTAAGTTTGTACTTTTTCTAGTTTTAATGGAAATATGATATAATTCACTTAACAAAATTATGCATTTGCATTGGACGGGGTAGAAAAAGTATACGGGTGAAAACAAAAATTTTTTGGGTTAGTGATATTTTTATTATTATACTTTGCATTTTAAAATTTCGTGAACTTTGTGTGGGAGGGGGTAGAAGGAGTGAGGTGAAGTTAATATATTTTTGAAACTGATTGCAATTATAATATAATTAATTGTGGCGAAATTTCGTCTTTTCAGCTTTACTAGTTTTATGAAAGTCGAAAATATGAATTTTTCAAAATTGTGCATTTGTATGGGAGGGAGTAGAAGGAGTGAGCGGTTTCTTAAAATTTCAAAATTGCATGAAATTTGTATGGATGGGGAAAGGGGGCAGAAGGAGTGGAGGGATCTAGCCCGTTCACGAACTTAGAGTTTATTTTTTGCTAAAAATGACACACGACAAATTTTAGCGCGATTGCTCAAAGCTTTCGAGAGTTATGTTGTAGACAGTCGCAAAGACAGACAGATGGGCAGACAGAAAGACGGACATACGGACAGACGGTCACTCGGAATCGAGGTTTTATAGCGACAAAAAATATTATTGCTCCTTTGGCGGCTCTGTACGACCATTATTTCTTAGCGTTACAAACGGTTAGGCAAACACAATATACTTTCAGAATTCATCTAGAGTATAAACATAATAGAATTATGGCTGAGCGTAAGTCCCAATCATATGATACTCTTTATTAAATAGGGAAGAATTTATGGTACCGGAAAATAAGTCATCTCAAATTTCTTTCTAATAGTGAATAGTGACTTTTGTATGGGAGGTGGTAAAAGCAGAGGGGGGGGGGTTACAATTTTTGTATATAACACCGAACGTAGTATACAAAATGTTTCATGCTGAATTTAAAGTTTGTAGCATTCATAATTTTCGAGGAAATTGAACAATTTTTGTCTGAATTTATAGCATTTGCATGGGAGGTGGCAAAGAAAGTGGGAGGTTTTGAATGACTTTGAATCTGTTTATCAACATCATAATTACATTGCTTTGTTACAATTTTAGAGTCGATATCTCTCATATGTTCAAAGGAAAAATACTTTTCTTGAATTTGAAATAAAAAAATGTGTATGGGAGGTGGTATAAGAAGTGAAGCGAAGTTCATATTCTTCTTAGCATTTATTGGAAATATTAAGGGACAAATTCTGGAAAATTTTAAGTTTGTATTTTTCAAGTTTCAATGAAAATTGATTAAATGCACTTACCAAAATTGTACATTTGTATGGGAGGGGGTAAAAGGAGTATTCGAATCAAAACCAAATTTTCCAACATCAGTGATATTTGTATTGGAGGGGGAAGAAAGAGTGAGTTGAAGTTGACATTTTTTCCAAAATTGATTGCAATTGTAATAAAATTAGTCTTGCTAGTTGCAATGCAAACCGAATAAATGCATTTTCGAAAATTATGCATTTGTATGGGAGGGGGTAGAAGGAGTGAAGGGATCGGATCAATATTTTTTGACGTTAATGATATTTACATCATTATACTATGATCTAATTTTCATATCGATAGCTGAAATGTTTTCGGAGAAAACTCAGAGACGGGCATTCGCAATCGAGGTTTTTGAACGACAGCAAATATTTCTGTACCCTTGGCAGCTTTGTGCGAGCATTACAAACGGTAAGGGAATCACGACATAGTCTCAGATTTTATCTAGAGTATACAATACCCGTCTGTCCGTACGCCGTACATCTTAACTTTGAGACTGTTAAAGATAGAATTTTCGTTTTCTAGGTGTATTGTTGATTGGGTAAGTGAGCTTCATAATCTAAATTTAAGGGAGTGTCGAGTGGAAAGGGAGGGGGGGGCGTAAGTGGAGGGATGGCAAGAGTCAAAAGCTACGCTTGCTAATATTTCCACTACGAATGCAGATTGTAAACTGAAAATCAGCATAGATATAGAGAGAGTTTTGAGACAAACTCTAAAAATAATTTAATTTTTTTATCCATTGTTTTCCGAAAGGTGGGGGGGGGGAAGGCCCAAAACTAATTGACGGCCGAATTTTTTTGCAAATGATTATTTCTTCGGAAGTACTTGATCCGAAAATTTCTTATTTGAGACCAATTAGGTGGTATAGATTTCCACTATAATCTACTAGAAGAGAGGTCAATAATTGTCAAGGTGAGAGTCAGGAGTGGGGGAGGAGAGGGATAGCGAGTATAAATATAAAACCCCAAAAACTAATATCTCAAAAATCTCTTAAGCTATGTATTTGAAACTTGGAACATGTATTAAGCAATTATAGCGAAATACTCCCGCTCGGGGGTAGTTGCATGAGGAGGTTTTTGCCTTGAGTACCTTTGCAGATCTTAGCACCTCCACGGACTTGAGCTATCGCAGGGAAGTAAGAGCTGGTCCAGAAAGCCGCAGCGATTCCAGTAACTGCTTGTGGAGTGAGGCTCCACAAACCAGAGCTATTCGATCAGTAACAAAGTCTTTTGTGAACTTTGACTGAAGTGAGGTTGACCTCACGAAACTCCTCACTGAGGACTTTTAACTTGGTACTACAATCAATCAATCAATCAATCAAATTCCTGTTAAGACCCCCTATAGGGGCATAGGACAGAAACAACTCTCTTCCACAAGGCGCGATCCTGCGCATCGGCTTTAAGCTGTTGCCAGGACTTGTTTATTCCTCTGGCCTCCTGCTCAACTGCTCGCTTCCATGTGTTACATGGTCGACCAACCCGACGTCTTCCTTGAGGGTTATAATCCAGAGCCTGTTTTGCGATGTTTTGCTCTGGTTTCCTCAAAGTATGACCGATCCACTGCCACTTTCGCCGTTGAATCTCAATACCTATTTTAGTCTGGCGAGTTGTACTCCAAAGTTCGTCGTTGGAGATCACTTCTGGCCAGAATATTCCTAAAATGCGTCGGAGGCATTGGTTTACGAAAGTCTGTAGTTTCTTGGTAAGTCGAACGGTCACTTTCCACGTAGTACAACCATATAACAACACGGATTTGACGCATGCGTCAAAAACTCGCAGCTTCGTGCGAAGGGAGATCTCTCTTAACCTCCAGAAAGGGGAAAGGATACCGAAGGCCTGACGAGCTTTATTTAGCCGAGCCTCAACATCCTTTTCGGCTCCGCCGTCCATGCTGACAATGCTTCCGAGATAGCAAAAATCTTGCACCTCTTCCACATCCTGTCCATTAAGAACAATCGGTGTGCTTGCGTTCGAACCCATGTGCATGTACTTGGTTTTACGCACATTTATTTTCAGTCCCGCCTCTTTGCATTTAGAATGCAACGAGCGAACATTTGACTCTAAGTCCGAACGGGTATGTGCAAGCAAACACACGTCATCAGCATAATCAAGGTGACTTAAGATGTTAAATAGTCTCCATTGAAGACCTTTACCTTCCCCACCTTCCAGTGCAGCTTTCAAGATGTCATTTATTACCACCAGAAACAGGGCTGGTGATAATATGCAGCCTTGTCTGACACCCGTTCGCACAGGAAAGCTCTCGGACAGCTCTCCTCTATGCAAGACGCGACACCTTGCATCTTCGTAGGATTCTTTTATCATAGCTATGACCTTATCTGGAATACCTCTCCTACGCAAAGCATTCCATATGTAATCTCGCTTAACGCTGTCGAAAGCCTTCTCGAAGTCCACAAACATGAGATGTAGTGGCGAACCCATTTCGGCTGACTGCTCTAATATTATCCGTAGGGTGTTTGTGTGGTCGGTACAAGACGACCCTTTACGGAATCCAGCCTGATAAACTTCGAGAGTGCTCTCGACGACATCACTAATCCTATTGAGAATTACCTTAGCCATAATTTTTGATACGGCAGTAAGTAGACATATACCACGCCAATTGCCACAATCCCGAAGGTCGCCCTTCTTCGGAATTTTCACAATGACGCCCTCCTTCCATTCAGTCGGATATCTTCCATCATTCCACACCTTAGTGAAGAGTGGGAGGAGTATATCGGCTGTTATTTCCGGGTCCGCTTTGAGGAGTTCGGTTGGTAGTCCGTCTATACCTGGAGCTTTCCTTCCCGCCATTGACCGAATGGCGGAAACTATCTCTTCCTTATCTGGGGGATCGTCCCTAATAGAGGATTGTTGCGGTTGGATGTTTGGAAGTTGTTCTGTTTCCGGAATATCTTCATCTGACAAGATGTTTAAAATATCAGAGAAGTATTCCTTCCATCGTCGCAACTGGTGTTCACTCATATTAAAGAGAGTTCCGTTGACATCTCTCACCAGGTGGTTGGCGGTGAAATTCCTGTTCGTCAACTGTTTCATGATTTTAAATAGTGAACCCATATCCCCAAGGTAAGCCGCAGATTCTGCCTTGTTTGCCAGATCTTCAATGGCCTTTCTCTTGTCGCGTCTAACAGCCTTTTTAAGCTGTATATGAGCATCGCGGTAGTTCTGCCTCAAGTCGGGCGTTCGTTGGTTGACATCGGGTTGAGAGATGATTGCCAATTTGGCTTTTTTCCGATTGTCAACCTTGTCCCATGTGTCTTGTGACATCCAGGGTTTCTCACCGCTTTGCGCATATCCCACAGATTCTTCAGCACTAGTTAGAAAAGTGTTTCTGGTTGCCTCCCAATTGGCGTCCAGTGTGCGCATTTCATGTTCACCCAATGTGGATGACTTTTCGCGTAGAATGGTGGTGTATTCGAGTTTTTTGTTGGGATCTCTGAGTTTATCCACATTAAGCTTGCGCTTCATTTGAAGAATTTGTGGTCGTCGGATAGCTGCTGTACACAATCTCAAGCAGGCAACCATCAAGTGGTGATCGCTCCCCACGTCAGCTCCACGTTTCGCTCGCACATCGAGGAGACATCTTCTCCATCGGCGACTTATAGCCAAATGGTCGATCTGGTTCTGAGTAACACCGTCAGGGGAAACCCAAGATGTTTTATGATGACTCTTGTGTGGAAAAAGGGTCCCTCCGATGACCATTTGTCGAGTACTACAGAACTCCACAAATAATTCGCCGTTTTCGGGTCTCTTAATCCAAGGTCGTGAAGAGTCGACCCAAGGGTCACCATGCCTCCCCATGACGTGTTCTATTCCAGTGTTGTCTGATCCAACCTGGGCGTTCATATCTCCGGAGATGATAATAATATCACCTCTTGGAACACGTTCGAAGGTGGCACTCAGTTGGCTATAAAACTCCTCTTTGTCACCAGATGTTGCGGTATTAGTTGGTGCGTAGCACTGCAGAATTGTGACGTTTCTGACACTGGTCCTGAGCCTGACGACGATAATCCTATCCGAGATTGGTTCCCAGCTAATGAGACTATTTCTCGCTCTCGGCGTAAGGACGAACGCCACGCCATTTCTGGCTTCATTTTCAGGGCCAATGTACAGAATAGTGTTTCCGCTAGGGGTTCGTTCTTCTCCTGATCCTGTCCACCTGACCTCGCTCAAGCCCAAGATTTGGATGTTATAGTGCTCCATTTCACGGTCGATCACTGATTGGCGGTGCAAGGACCGAGTAACCCCAGCTCTTCCCCCGTCATTCAATGTTCGAACGTTCCAGAAGCCAATCATAGTCCGTTTTCGAATGCCAAAAGTCGTTACCGTAGAATCAGTCCGTATCCGAGGCGATGTATCCGTTTCTCGTATCATTTAGGTCTTAAGATCACGGGTGATAAGCCCATGATCCTTGGTACTACGGGAGGAAGTTTTTGCAACCCCGTACCAGGTTCTATCGATGATGTCTCAATACGAGGATATAGGAGATGTAACAACTGAATTAATGGTACGTATAATAAGTAGCAAATTGAAGGATGCGAAAAGAAAGGGTTCGGTATAGCCGGCCAAGTAGTAAACAGAAGGATGCGAAAATTGATGCAAGTACAATGAGATTAAAGTTACAAACGGAAGAAGGTGAGAAATAGTGGCTCGGTATTGCCGGGATGCCCAGTAGCAGACGGAAGGATGTAATGATGTAATTGATGTAACTCCAATGGGTGATGATTGTAACAAACTGAATGATGCGAAAATCAGGGTTCGGCATAGACGGGACGGCTTAGTAGCAAACGGAAGGAGGTGAAATTAACTGATGTTGTTAAAGTGATAAGATTGTGGTTACTTAGTTTGGCTATAGTGTGTGAAAAGCAGGGGTTCGGCATAGCCATGACGGCTTAGTAACAACTGACTGAAGATAATTTGAAGCAAGAAGACACGAGCTATTAGATGAATTGATGGTTAATGGTCAATAAGCGAAAAGTAGCAAATAAGGTATAAATTAAACATCTGATCATACGTAGAGAGAACAAGAATTGAGACTTATCGATGCGACGTGGTGCGGGGAAACCAATACATTCATGGATGAGGTCCTTTCGGGGTACACCTAGTAGTTGCTGGCTTACCACCTATATCGCGGGTAGAGCGTACTCTGTTTTGCTGTACTTGTACAGCATTTCGGTGTTCTTGGAATGCTTAATGCAAAGGTTGTGCTCGATGTGGACCTGCGTTTTAACCGGGTCCCATGATGCAAAGATTGGGAAAGGTGTTAGATAGGCCTTGCACTTACCAGTACTAATGCTGAGCACTCAACGAAGCATAGGCCGGTATCATCCGTTGTGATACGTGGTCGTCCTTACGACTAAAGTACAATGGATTTAGACGTTAATAATTGTCGTCACAATATCAATCCGTGTTATTAAAAACAACCGTGAACTTGCGGATTAATGTCGGGCTGTACACGTAAAGCGATCAAGATATGGTTCTATAGCGAAATACAAGAAAAATATAAAATTTGGACATAGTAGTAGTGGGAGGCAATGGGGAACATTTAAAAAATGGTGCGCTTTTCAAAATTTCAAAACGTTATATCTCCAAATTCGAATCAGGTATTAAGTTGAAATTTATGTCAAATTGAAGAGCTATATATGATGTATAATTTTCATAAAATTTTAAGATGCTGAGTGCTAGGTAACAAAATGTCTAAAATTTTCAATATTTTTTTTAGAGTTCTGGTAAAAGATACGCAGTTAAAGTTTTGTACGTTCATACATCTATTTCATATACATAGAGAAAAATATTAAGTTGAGCCAGAACTGTTATCCAGCAAAGGGGGACCTAACCTGCATTAGGTGTTTAACGTGTATTGAAATAAAACACAAAACTCAAAATTTTTGAGTGAAATTTTAAGTTACAAACGTGAAAATTAGTAAAATTAATTTAAAAAAAAATGCCTAGAAGTTTAAGATATTAACTAGTCGAATATCTTCAAAACTTCTGGTCCCTCCCATACCAAAGTATTTTTTCGACCATTTGTAAGAAATCAAAAGTATGATTTTGACCAATTGCTATAAATTCACTAATAAACAACAAATTAAAAGCTACAAACTTAAAATTTTGTACGAACACCTTTCTAAGGAAACTTAATAAGACTGCATCATCTTCTTCTTCTACAATGGCACTACAGCCCAAATCTGACCTTGGCCTCGTGACATTCAGAATTCTTAACATTTTTCATTACTTATTGTGGAAGGGTTGTTAGCCCTTCGCACAACGCTCTATCTACGAATTTTTCATTTTCGTAGATTGAGGTGACCAAGGTATATCCAAGCAGGCAATGTGCTGGAATTATATATTGCGTCGACCGGGATTTGAACTCACGACCTTCGCATTACAAGACCAACACGCTAGCCACTAGGCTACACCCTAGCTTTAAGATTGCTTCATAAGTTTTGAAATTCCCTCCACCCTTTACCGCTCCCATATGGATTGGAGAATATAAAATACACCGAGAATTTCATAGAATTGCCTTTGTCTATAAAATTAACATTCTAAATAATTGACAACAGCCCCTAGACCCTTATTCACATAGTCTTCCCAATCCACCCTAACCTGCATATTGTCTTCGCACGTATCCTCAACTTTTCCCAAGAATAATAAAGTTGTGCCCGACCTGGTGCCAGTTTTTTCTTTTAGAAACTATATATAATTTCAGAGATACATAGATAAATTGCATGTAGAAAACATTGCGAGGATTATAAAAAAATACTCAATATTATTTTAAATATATTTTGGCGGAAAATATTTATATATATTTATCTTTTACTTCCAACTGATGAACAAATAAATAAAGCTTATGAACAAAATAATGTCTCCATAAACTGCGGCCTTCCCATATTTGGTATGCCAATGCTCATTACTAAGATACGGCCAGAAGTCTTTTTACGAACTTAACAAGAAATTTTTATTCGCGGCAGCTTCGCAATTATCGTTAAAAGTATTAAAACAAGGTAAGTGTCTGGTTCATACAAAGATCGGGTTATTAAGAAAAAAAAAAAAACAACGACTAAATCTTCACTTTCTTTCCGACTATACATTAAAAGAGTATGCTGTTCCGCTATCACACACAAGTACAAAAATATAGCCATAAACAAAAGCGGTAGTGAATCGAGTCTAACAAGAAATCAAACGGATAAGACACATTGCAAGACTGATTAATTTAATGCGACGCATCGTATAAACTGAGAGCTCTGAAATCTACACAGAGATATTTTAAAATTTGGATTGTGTCTTAGCTAGGCAACATACTCGTAGCAATCTGTTGGGTTTCCAGTATTTCGCGAGACCCCCAACACGCTTGATAATTTCATAAAAGGACATTTTAAGTTGAATGTCAATAAATAACTTTCTGTAAGATCATGAAACATGTTACAGAGTTATGCTAGTATAATTTCCTTCTATTTTTTTCAAATGCGGAACAGGTTGTTGCAGAGCGATTATGTGCACTTAAGACCTATTTTGCACATTTACAGAGCGTAACTAATCGTTAAAATCTGTTTAATGTTTGGAGATTAACATATATATTGCACTTTTGTCTGCACACTCCTAATTAAAGAAGAAAGAAGCTTTCGTTACAGCCATTGTTTTCGTGTAGAAATCGGCTTTTTTTTGCAAGCAATTTTATTGTATTAAAATGGCAGAATTGCAACGTTAAATTAAGTAATTGTTATAGTTTTTTTTTTCACATACAATCACCGGACTTGATCATTGTTATCGCATTGAAAATGATGAGAAGTACTTTTTATTTTAAGAATTTAACCTTATGTGCTAAGTTACATATTATCAAAAAAACTAAAAATTTTAACAATGCATTTTTGAAATGTGCAACATGAAAATTCATCTCAATGTTTCCTATTGTTTGATTTTTTCTAAATTTTATTCATTTGAATAATAATATTAAGAGAAAAAAGATCAGCTATCTGTTTATATTTTGTGTAGATTTTAATACATTTATTTGCGGCTTTAATGTTCACAGAACAGAAATATTTTTAATGTGCTAGGAAATAATTACATCAGAATTATTTCCGAACATAAAATAGTGACATTTGAGGTGGTACTGGCAGTTCGAGGAATTTAATGTCTTAGATTGTGCCTTGTTTCATGTTTATGGTTTTTAAGGGATATTTGTGTTGAATTTTCTGAGAAGTACTAAATCTCCCGAAATTCCTAAAGGAAAACTTCACGGATGTTCTAAATGATTTAAACTAAATTTGAAAATAATTTCTCAAGCCATTTTCGAATTAACCCATTTTTTGCAAATTTCTCCTTTTGTCAACAAAATATTTCCTGAATTTAAAAGAAACACGGATCAAAAGTATATTGGGTGATCGTGAGTGTTTAAAAAAATCGTTCAGTAATTTTAGACAAACAAACAGACAACCAAATAAACGAACCACAATTCAAATTTCAAACACACCAAATTTTGAAAACATTTTCGATGTACCGACTTTTTTCTTCGAACGATTTTATTGCTTTTGACATATGTAGATAAGGATGGATAATAATTTTATTTGGAAGTGAAAGATTGCATGATGCATTATTTAGTTCCCGAATCGATCAAAACACTCAATATTAATTGAAAATTTAATATCGGAAATAAATGTATTGTAAGAAATAATTTATGAACTAGCTGAAAATTTGAAATTATTTTCAGGTCATGCTTAAGGTAAATCAATCGAGCGACACTGAGTTCAATTGTTTGTAATATTTGAACAAAAGAATTTGATAATCTTCTCCTGGTCCGATTGGATTTGATTATTATCGATTAGAAATCGATCCATTCTCTTGATCGGTTTCTGCGAGGAAAAAAAACGCAACGTTAATTTCCACACAATCTAACATCGTAACAAAAATAATTGTAACACCTACATCATTATGAAATCTAAAACCTCACGACCTTCTTGCAATCTGCATGATCATCAACAGCATCATCATCATCGTCATCAGCACTATCGCTACTCGTACATACATATATCGTCATTGCAGTTCCCTTCGTAACACTCTTTTTAGGACATAGCTAGTTAAAATTAGCAATGTTTTTTTTTTCTTCTATCAAGCTGTGCAGCTCACTCGATCGTAACAAATGGTGATCTTTTAATTAAGAGTATCGATTGATCTATAGACATCGTCGATTGTATCGCAGACCATATTTTGTAAAAACTTATCTATATAGGTAGTTCCGCTTAATCATGCTCGTCTAGTATAGGGTTGTGTAATTTTCATAGCCGTGAAACTCCTACTTTTCAGCTGCGATCAAAATTAAATATGTATATGAGTGGAAAAAAAATCAATTACCCATAAAGATATTACGCTAAAACTAGTTGCCTACTACTCCGTTATGAAGGTCTCCGAACTTAAGATATGAAACAAGAGCTTTGGGATCATGTCAAAAATTTACATTCTGCAATTCTTTAATATCATACTGTAATTTATTATTGACGTGTTGCACAAAACTTACACATTCAATACCTAATTGCAATTATTCGCTTCCTGTTACTGATTACATCGACGCTCGTGTACGGATTCCTTAGATATTTTCACGGAAAATTAAAAGATTTGCTGGGGAAAAATCGCTGATCCGATTAGGTAATTTACACATTTCAAATTCTTGGAATGGAACTAAGCTGGCAATTAATTTACGATAAGCTCTGTTTAGTAGGTCTATTATAATTGTCTTATGATTCAAGGATATATTATATATTAAAACGAAAGTTTTCCAGATTTTGCACTATTTCATTTATTATGTGTGACATTTCGGTCTCTGCTGAGACCTTTATAAAACAGTTTGCTAAAGGTCTCAGCAGGGACCGAAACGTCACACATAATAAATCAAACGGTGTAAATCCGGAAATCTTTGGTTTTAATTCAAAATGCATGTTATATATCTTTCATGTTAGTTTTTTGTTTTGTTAGTACTGAGTTATGTAATTTGTATAATTGTATTCATTTTCGCACAAACATTTTAATTTTTATCAAAACTTTATGCCCTTTGCGTTGACAATATTTTTTTTTTCCTTCAACAATTTGTAGAATATTAATCACTGCGAATGAACGATGTGACGAAAACTGTGCGTCCAGAAAAAGCTTCCACAAAGCCTGGGAGAGTATTGAAGATTTGATTTTCGCAAAAACCTACTTCATCGTGTATTTAACATGTGGGAATAAGATCTACTCGATCTAAGGAAAGATTTAGATTGCTGGTTTCTTTTTCACTGAATATTTATTATAACAACGCAGGCCATATGGTGACTCATTTGTGTAACTTTCTGGGTTGCTCGGAGTAATGCAGGCAGCTACACAGTGTACGTCCAAAGTACAAACACGACGTACTGTCCAAATGCAGTCGTGTCGTTAGTACGAGGTGTTGTTTTTGGGGTGCTTAACAGAACTGCTGTGGGAGTACAGAAAGGATGCATTGCTGGACCATGACTCCTTAAGATGGTCCAGGCTAAGGTGTTCGTGGATATGGTTTATTATGAAATGGAAGTTAGATAGCTCTGTGACTAGGGGTAATGTTGTGGCCTCCCTAGCCGCAGCATCGACTGTTTCGTTATCAAGAGAGATGAAGACGAAAAGGGAGTGAGCATGTCAGGCGGTGGCGACTGAAAAACATTTGTTACAGGGATTGAACAGGACTTAAAAGATTCTTTGTCGCTTTATGTAACTGTACTTAGGTTCTGTGTACTGGAAAATTGTTAATATGTCTACAATCTTAGCTACGTGACTACCTGAGTACTGAGATGGATAGCTTGGTGGAGAGTAATAGGGGAGCTGTTTACGCAATGTTTGAACACGTAAGAGGGAATGAACTGGCAGTAGGAACCATATGTGTATAAAATAATTTTGTTGCGGGCGGATTCTAAGGAGTGTTAGTGGAGAATTCGGTAAGTGAAGACAATAGTAGTATTTTTATTGTGAATTTTTTGAGGCGAATTGGCATGTGCAGCGAGTTGAGGAGTTTTAGGGGGAGGTAGAGGATATCGGTTAGTGTGTGGGTAGCAAGCAATTTTCGGTATTGATGATACAAGTTTGCTTCTTCGAGAGGGGGGAGTTAAGGGTATGCAAAAGTCAGGCTCAGTTATGAGGAAATCATGAACGGGGTGTGTGAATCAGGCATTTGCTTTGGTGGCTAGTTCAAGGGATCTGGAGAAGGATGTGACTTCAAAAGAATTGTATTGAGCTTCAAGAGGGGACTGAGATCACACGAAGGGCTCTGTTTGCTGCTCTGTAGCATTTATTTATATAGACATCCTGCTTACTTTTATTCGTTTTGGTAGTCCAGGAGTGGCTAGTAATGCCATGCTGTAGAATCCCCTCAGTTAGAATTTTCGATAGTGGTAGTGCAACTTATAAATGATTGACCTTTTTTTTGTGCACAGCATCTTAAGATTGTGAATGGATTGGAGGCGATCGGAAAGTTGTTTGATAAGGGCGTTCCAGAGTATGTAGAATGGTCCTAAGAATACGGAGTTATTTTTGGAGGTAAATGGTGTAGTCATCGATGACAATGGAGCGGGATTTGCAAAACGTTTTTAGATAAAAATGGAGGGTGTCAATTTTTGGGGTTATCATTATTCTGCCAATTTGTTGGGCCCTGACATTGAGTGACCCGTGGGTGGCTTTGAATTTGCTCTGTACTGCAGCCGTTACGTCTGATGTGAGGATATAGGAGTTGTCAGCGCAAGGGTCAAGAAAGCTTACGTCGTGATAGAATATGTAGGTGGATAAGTGAAGGAGGAAGATGTTCCCTCAGGCGTTGTAGACAACGAAGATCGTTGTGGGACTCCATTATCGACTATGAGGGAATAAGATTAGTGACCGTCGACTTACACTTTGATTTCTCTTGACGTGAGGAAGGAGTGCAGCAGATTAAGGCTTTTTCTGGGGATACCCCAAGCGTGGAGTTGGTGTACAGAGTGCGCGCTCAAATGCCTTCTTCATATCGATAGACATCAGCTGCGTTCGCTTGCTTTAAGATTTTTTTGCATGTTCATGAAGGTGTTCAAGAGTATGCACTCCGCGTCCAGGGCGGAAACCATGCTGCTCATTCTCAAAATATTTCTCTGTTGCCAGAGTGATCCGTTTTGCCAAAATCTTCCTCAAGATTTTAGAGGGGATGCGCTGAGGTTATATTGGATGATAGCTGTTGAGAAAGTGCGTAGTCTTACCACTTTTGGGGATGGGCTTTAGGATAGTGGTTTTCCATGAGTGAAGAAGGATGACGGTGAAAAGGATATAGTTATGTAGGAGAAAGAGTCGCGGTTTAAATTCAAATGGAGAGTGTTTTATCATGGCGTAAGATATTTTGTCATCTCCGGATGCTCTGACTTAGCAATGTTAAGTTAATGAATTAAATCAGCAATTGTGAATGACGCTTGAAGCGTGAGTGGTTGAGGTAGGAGTAGATCAGGGGTGAAATTGAGTTTTTTCTAGATGTGGTGGGAAGAGAAAGACGAGTTGGATATTTACTCCATTTCATGGCCAGAAGATTACATATTTGGGTTGGATCGTATATAATTGAGTTTTGGTGAGTAACACACTGATCTCAGACGTTTTACTTTATTCCAGAGGGTGCGGTAGTCGAGTGTACGATCTAAGGAGTTGAGGAATGTTTTCTAGGAGATACATATGCTTAGCAACTTTACATTCCCGTCACAGAGGGAGTAGGAGAACGCTTGAAATCTTTTCAGCAAGTATTCTTAGATTGGATGAGTTCAGCAATACGTGGAGTGAGCCAGGTAGGTCGTCTGCGTGAATTTTCGGCTGGATGGGAAATTGGTATAGACGAGGAGACGGCTGATCGAAGTATTCTTTGAAGTTTAGCCGCTTCTTGATTGGGTATGACGGAAAGAGTTGGATGATCGATTCAAGGTCCCAGTTGGTCAAGTTTTGCTGTGCAATTTCGGATATGCTGATAAGAATGGGTAGGTTATCACTACTCTCTGGTGTTGGATGTATAATCAATTCGTGGAGGAGGGCAAGATCCAGAGGCAAGGGAAACATCTATGGCAGTCGTCATATTCCTGGTTGTGAAGTGGGTAAATGAACCGTAGTTTAGAACAACTAGTCTTTGACCATTGGAAAAGCTCTCGTAGACCCTGCTTGGAGCCCAAAAGGTATTCGCCGCATTAATGTCATCTGGCACTACGTAGTGTGCTCTTGCTGAATTTGGTATTTGATCGACCATTTCGGGTATAACGCTTACACCTATCTTATTGTAGATGTTAGTTATAAGGAGAGAGTGTTGTAAGGGGATAGTGAGTTTTAGGTGTAGGAGCACAAAGGTTGAAGCAGTGTGGTTGTAGGGTGGATGGAGAGTAATGTTTTTGACCAGGAAGCCAATTCGACCTCGGTTTACCAATAACCAGTTTGTTCCGGTAAATGAACTCCCGCAATAGGAGGCGAAAAGTTGGGTGGGGGATTGAATAGTTTTTGTCACTTGGAGAGCAATGATATCTGGATTATAAATGGATACGAGAAGCTCGAGGGCATGTTTATTGTTAACGTAACCCTGAACGTCCCATTGTAGAATGACTAAGTTAGGATGAGCTATTATTGGATTCGAAATTGATAGTTATCGTTTATTGGGAAGGAGAAGGTGAATAGGAGGTTTGTTTGTTTCATAGGGGTGATTTGTGTGTTTGATGAAGAAGTTTTGGGATTTTGTGAATATGGAATAGGGTCCTGGTCCGTTAAGCTAGTGTAGACGTTTGCGCTGTCTAGAAAGTCGGTCTTCTATGAAACTGGCATACTTGTATCTCGTTAGGCGAAGTGTATTGCATCTGCTGGTACCTATTTTGATCAACAAAATTAAGTTTTATAAGAGTTAAAGTTGTTTGAAATTTCACAGCGAAGTCGCTATTTCATCTGCAACAACCTAATAGTTTTGGCTGAGACATGTCTGTCAATTTACGTGCGATTTCGCGTTTCTTAACTTTATTAAGATGGTTGCTGGTACGCATAGCTGTTGTTCCGCATATATTTTTGTTCACTTATTTCATTCCTCTGGCTATTTGGAATGGGTTGTACTGGGTCAGGGCTTATACCCTTCTCCAATATCACCATTACCTTTGTTATTTATGAAGCAAGGAAGCGAATTGCTTACATCCTGCCTGGTTTGTTGCGTGGTTGGCAGATGAAGGAAGTGCTCCTGCAATGATTTCCGCTTAAGCTTACTGCGCCGGATCCCGGGTGTGCTCTCCCAAGAACGGCGTAGTACTTTGCCTTCGGGGTCTTACTCTCTCCCCTCCTTTCTTACTGCTGGCGCCGAATAAGGGACCGGTTCCTTATCTTTTATTTGACGTCTATGGCACGTATTTTTATTTATGTTTTTATAAGTGAAATGATATTCAACTTAAATGTATTTTTTTCTTTTAGTCTTTTTTTATCTTATTCACCAAGAAAGGTGGTTTGTTTAAGTTTTTGTTATAGTAGGAATTTTTTTACTACATTCTACGGGTGTTAAACTACGTGTCGCGATTTTAAGAAAACTCTAATAGAGCAAGAGCCCTGGAACAAAAAATAACAACGAAAGGCGACAAGAACATGAAGTGCTAGTAATGATAGAACTCAGTGCAACTAAAACAAAGGACGAAAAATGAATTTCCAAAACCGGTGCCGAACGAGTCTTGCGTAGTGGGACGAAAAAATACTTTAAAGGAGCAGACCCAAACTTGATGTCATTGGAAAGGTCGCGCGGAGCACTTGACAAAAGTACAACTTATTGCTTTTCGAACAAAAACAGCAAATTAGTATTTTAAATTGAATAAAGTATTGTGTAAAATTTTTACAAAACAGTTTGTAACTTCGAGAAAAAATTAGATATTCGTGGAGAGCTCCTTAAGGGCTTTCCATTGACATCATTTTAGTGTCGATATTCTGGTATATTTATTTCATTCCACTACACAGGACCCGTTTTTCACTGGATTTGTATATTTTTTTTCGTCCTTCGTCATAGTTACATATCGCCCTACCATTATATTCACTTTGCATCTCTTTTGCTTTCCGATGTTATTTTTTGTCCTTGGGCTCTTGGATCATAAGTTTCGCCCTGACTTCTTATTACATCTTGTGAAAGATGATAGTAACGTATCCGATGGCTTTAATAGCTAGCGCCGACTGATTTTATTATAACTGATTGCATGAATTTCCGCAGTCCAAACTAACAAATGAGTACAAAAATTAAAAGTTCCATAAAAGAAAATTCATTTTCCTCCAGCACTCCTTTAACTCTTCTGCATTAATGAAAATTTATAAAGCCTATATTAGACCACCAGCTAGAAGACTGTGAGTTCAAATCCCGGTCGACGCATAATTCCAGCACACTGCCTGCTTGAATATGCCTTGGTTACCTCAATCTGCGAAAATGAAAAATTCGTATATAGAGCAAAGAGGTAACAACTCTTCCGTAATAAACAATGAAAATATTAAGGAACCTGAAGGTCACGAGGCCAAGGCCTGATTTGGACTGTAGTGCCATTGAAGAAGAAAAAAATATTAGACCACGTCTTGAATTTAATTCCCACGTATGGATGAGAGCTTGCAAAAACTTTGATCTCCTATCTGGATAGTATTCATTAAAATTATATGGCGATTCTCACATCTCTTCATCGTTCGACTCACTCAAGAATAAATCAATAGTAAGCTCCTTTACTCTTTTATATGGTTAATACAATGGAGATTGTTCAGACGAAATCTATACATATAAAGATAATTGTAGTGTCTGTCTGGTATTTGCTTATAACTGGCTCTAAATTAGTTTTTTACTTTAAAAACACGTTTTTGAAATTGTTGTCTGTGTGTCCGTCTTCAACGCACAAATAGCTAAACCGATTGTAATGAACCTTGAATAGTTTGTTAGGTAGACTTCGAGATGTAATCTACTTTTGGTGCTATTTCCATCCCCTCCCATACAAAATGAGTCATTTTAAAAAATATTTAATAATCAAATTTTCTTGAAAAATATAAGAACTAACAAATTGAAATTCTGAATATACTATCTATATCATAAATGTAATCTATGGTATATAAATTATTTGAATTCCCTCACTCCTTCCACCACCTCCCATATAAACTGCACTTTCCATGAAACACCTTAAACCAATTTTATCAGTACGTATAACATTTATCGAGCTAAAATTTTGTACTAAATCGTAAATAAGCACTATTATTAATATCGGTAAATAATAAGCCGATTTGTTTCCCTCCTTCTACCCCCACTCATACAATGTAACACTATTCCACAACTTTTCAAAAATTCGATTTTCTTGAAAAGTATTAATGTTACTGATCTGCAATTGAAAATGTATCAATTGCATAATGATTATAGTTGCTTCTCAAAAAATCACAAATTACACTAATATTCTAAGTAGCGATTTAATTTTTGAAGCTTAAATTTGGTACCAAACAATTCTAGCAGCTTTAGCATGATGTGAAGCAAATTAGTTCAATGCTGTCACCTTTTCTACCACTCCCCATACACAATTTTTTAACATCACAAAAATCTCTATTTCATCAAGAGTATCGTATGATTGAACTTTACGTGCAATCATAGTCCTCTTATCTTTTTGAGCTTAATGTTTTTATTTAAATTTTTCTTAGAATTAACACAAGCTATAACTACTTACATAAATTTTTTTAACCCTCTTCAATATGTATATGATCTCAAATCAACCCCGTGAGCACGAGCCTGTCCCATACAAATGCGAGTACCATGGTTTTATTATTAATAATTTATGGTCTTGATTCCAATAGAATACAAAACATTGAGTTCAAAGAGCCATTAAAATAAGTAGATTATATATCCCATATAATGATTGGATTGCTTATTATTGCAATTTTTACGCGGACGAAGTCGCGGCGAATCGCTAGTCTCTAATATTTTACTTCCATGCATGACTTAACTCCGTAATACTCGAGATGCTGCAAGCGGTCTTAAGTATTCTCTAAAAACCGATCATCGGTCGTACTGTCAAATTTCGTGACTAATCTCAATATTCCCGCGAGACTCCAACATTCAACAATTCAAGGAAAATATTCATAGCCACTTTCGTCTGTATCCCACAAATTCACAAAAAGCCATATCCTCTCCATCTTGCCGGAGCTCTGCTTCAGCTTAGAAGGGTAATCCCTCTAGTTCCGGCGTCATATGTATATAATAAAAAATCGTTCGCAAGAGATAAAGAAAATACGTGAATACAATTTTTATGATTTTTTGTGAATAGAATGAAGCGAGATATATTAATGTGTCGCAGGTGCCCCAATGTCTATTAAAGTAAATGTAAGTTGAATGAGAAGACCGCATTCTCTACGCACCTTTTTAGTGATATTCCTCAGGATTCCACACTAGGTCTTCTCTTATTAAGTCTATTCACTATCTATTAGAGGTATTTATGGACAGTGCTTATGTTGACAGGATTCTGTTGGCCAATGTCTACACCTCATCTTACAAAATCATTTAAAGAAGCTGGCATCTTTTAATTTGCCAGTTGAAGTGCTAAATGCGGGATTTCTTCACATTAGCTAACATGTTCGGAATTTGAGTTTCATACCTGACTTTTCTGTAGTTATACTATTCAGAACTATGTCGAATCTGGCTGTTTGCAATGTTTAAAGCTGAGCAGCTTTAATGTTGTTTAAAATAATGCGTTTTAAAATCTCTTTTCACTTATGGAACATTAGTGTTTCCCAAGCTCGATGGCGTTTGGCATGCTAATTCGAAAAACCCTCCAATGCTTAGCTTTGTTTTATTTATGGTTCGCACGTCTCCGAATTCCTCGACTTGATATTGGGTTTCCCGCCTTAAACTTCCGTAATTATACTTTAGCTGAAATATAAGAGGATTATAAGTTTGCTCTAAGAAATAAGGCTAGCAGAACAAAATGAAAGATACAGAAGTTAATATTATCACTCAAAAATCTCAAAACCGGACGTCCGTCCGTCCGTCTGGAAACAGTCTAGCTTGAGAACACGTTGAGCTAGGAAGTTCAAATTTTGTACACGGCGTTTCTAACGAAAAAATAAGGCCGAGTTCGTGAACGGACATAATCGCTCCATCCCTTCTACTCCTTCCCATACAAAATGCCTCATTTTCAAAAATTTACAATTATCAAATTAGTTTGAAAACTATTATATTAAAGCTACTAATTTGAAATTTAGCATAAATTATTTTCATTATAAATGTGATTTATGATAAACAAATTATTTTGCTTTCCCGCAGAGACATTAGTTCAATTTTAAAAGAAGTGAAAAAAAATCCAAAAATAAGTGCTCCAGGTTTGGCGAAACAAGTGGCTGCGGTAAAGAAAAAGGATGCCCATGTAAGAACAATCTCAAGAGCATTAAATTCTAATGGTTTTCAAAGCAGAACTCAACGTAAAAAACCATTAATATCCGCCAAAAACCGACTTCTGCGCCTAAAATTCGCCAAGGCCCATATCAAAAAGGACAAGGATTTTTGGAATCGAGTCCTTTTTACCAATGAGTCGAAATACAACATGTTCGGGAGTGATGATCGCAGTAAAATTTAAAATATGGAGAAAAAACAATTCGGCTTTAGAGACCAACAATTTGATTCCTACTGTCAAGCACGGTGGAGGTAATGTTATGGTTTGGGGAGCCATGGCTTCATCTGGGGTGGGCAGATTGGCTTTTGTTGAAACTACTATGGACCGCTATGTTTACAAGAACCTGTTGGTACAACATTTAAAGCCATCAGTTGAGAAGTTGTGCTTTGGAGGGAGTTGGATTTTCCAACAGGACAATGATCAGAAGCACACAGCACTTTTCGTTAAGAACTGGTTATTCTACTACGCTCCCAGGCAGCTGAATACGCCTCCCCAAATCCCGGATTTAAGACCAATAGAACATGTATGGGAGGTTCTGGATCGGAAAATTCGGAAATATTGTATAAAAAATAAAAATTTGTTGAAGGAAGCACTCATAACAGAATGGGAGAAAATTACATCCGCAGAAACTGGTAATTTAGTCGTCTCTATGCCCCGAAGACTGCAAGCAGTAATTGATGCTAAAGGGGGGCCAATCAAGTATTAAGCCAGCAAAAATTTTAAAAATTCCGATACGTTTAGTTGGAAATTTGTTGTGTATACATTAGCCAGCACTGACTGTCGTAGACTTTTGTCCATTCAATTTTTTATGTTTCTATGAATTTTGTCTTTAAGTTTGTTATGAAAAGTTTTTGTTTTTGTCTTTGTTTTTTTTTTATAAATATATTGACGTTGCTGAAAAAATGTGCATCAATGAATTTTTGATCAAAGCTTCCAATTAACCAGAGCCCCAATATATACAAGATGCTGCCGTAGACTTTTGTCCGCCACAACAGTTATCGTGATCAAATTTTATACTTTACACTTAATTGGCATTGTTATTAAAATTCATTCTGGTTTCCTAAAATTCTTCGGATTGTAGTCGGGGTAGTGAATGTTGTCTTGATGTTTGATTTTCGAAGGATTTTTCCTATCTTATCCGTCGTACCCTGGATGTAAGGTAGTTTTACCCATCGTTTGTCCGCATTTCCTTCTTCAGTGTCTTCTCGTTCTGTTGTCCTTGGATGCTTCGGTTTCCACGCCTTGTTGATTTTGCTCGCTTTGTATCCATTTTCTCTGAATGCCCGATTCAACTGTTCCTTTTCCTTTCGTAGTTCTACTCCTTCTACCGCCTTCCATACAATTTGAAAAAATTTCACAAAATTTAAGAGAAGTAATTTTCATAATAATCGTAGTAATTTTTTTAAAAATTACTAAGAAGCCTCCACTCCTACTACCTCCTCCCATACAAACTGCACAATTTCACTTAATCTAATACGCTATTTTTCTCAGTACCGACTCAATTTTGGGAAGTTTTCAATAACACATTTTGATAGCAACTTTAGCATGATGTGAAAAAATTAGTTCAATGCCACCACCTCTTCTACCATACAAATACAAAATTTCTTAAAATAAAAAAAAAATCTCTTTCATCTAGAGTATCGCATGATTGAGCTTTACGCGCAATCGTAGTCCTTATGTTTTTTTTTCTGTTTATTGAAATCCGGGAAGCGTCTTATTTCCGGAATGTATTCCTATCCTCAAGCCAGGAAAAGATCCTACGAATGTCGAAAGCTACTGACCAATTAGCCTACTTCCTGTAATGAGAAAAATATTTGAAAAAATTATTTTAAATCGCCTAAAGTCAATAGTTCAGAGCAAACGCATTATAACTTACTTCCAGTTCGGTTTTAGACCTAAACTTTCCACTACGCATCAGGTATCCAGAGTCAAAAGTGATATTTCTGTAGCATTTGCAAATAAAAAGTCAACCGGAATGATTACTCTGGACATCGAGAAAGCTTTTGACTCTGTTTGGCATGACGGTTTAATCTACAAACTTGCCAAGTTTGGTATTGATGATTACCTGGTTAACCTTATACGAGCATTTATTTCTAACAGAAAGGCTGTCGTTAGGGTAAAAAACCATTTCTTGGACTCGTATAATGTCCTGCTGGTGTTCCCCAAGGTTCCTGTCTAAGTCCAGCGTTATAGAACACTTTTACGGCAGATATTCCCAAACGACCCGAATGCGAAATCGCTACATTCGCAGACGACACGGCTATTTACACCACTTGCTCTGATCCGAATATCATTATCAATAATTTATTAGCACAGCTACATGATATCAATAATTTCTACTCCAACTGGAAAATTAAAATCAATGCAAGAAAAACTCAATGCATATTTTTCACCAAACGAAGAACAAAGCGGTTTCTTCCAAATCCTACACTAAACGTCCTGGGAGAATAGATCCAATGGGAGAAAGTTATTAAATATTTAGGAATTCACCTTGATAATAAGCTTACTTTTCACGCACAAGTAGATGCGATAGTATCTAAAGCTTCAAAATCTATTCGCATTCTATATCCACTGGTAAACAGAAGTTCATGCTTGTCTACCAAACATAAGCTGCTGTTATATAAAGCAGTTATCCAACCTGCTATTACATACGGCGCACCAGTTTGGCACTCTTGCGCTAATATCCACAAAAAAAATTACAAGTCATCCAAAACAAATGGCTAAAAATCCTTTTAGACAAACCCTGGCATTTCTCATCATCAATTGCACAAACTAGCGAAAATAAAACTAATCCAGGAAGCGGCAAATGAACTCACCGAAAAATTTAAATCCAGACAAGAAAATTTTGACAATCCCCTAATCAAAGCAGTTCGAACCAATTAACCAGTAATAATTTACTTTATTAATTATAGGTTTAGCTAATAGTTAAGGTAGGTGAAGTTAGTTAATGTAAGTTTTATGTTAAGTAATCATACGGGTTTTGAATTGTTTTCTTTTTCCTAATCAATAATTACTTGAATTAATACTTTTTATTCGATAGTAATATCTAAGTTACCAACTTTGATGAGAAGACAAATTGTCTGAACCCAAATTTAACAAAAACATATTTGTCAAATCACTGTAAGAAGCTATCATAAACAAAAAAAATCTATCTATCTAAAAAAAAAAAAATCTATTTCCGGAATGGAATATTTAGTTAGAAATCACATGCAAGCTTTATAAATATTAATTTTTTTTAGTAATATTATTAGCAAACCATTTTTTTCATACATTTCCTTTTTGATATTCTTACTATTTTCTTTTCTCTTTCGTCTTTTTGCTTCTTTTTTGTTTTGACTTTCATTTTATTTAATATTTATTCTTCTACAATGGCGCTACAGCCCAAATCGGACCTTGGCCTCCTGATATTCAGGTTCCTTAACATTTTTCATTACTTATTGTGGAAGGGTTGTTAGCCCTTCGCACAACCCTCTTTCTACGAATTTTTCATTTTCTTAGATTGAGGTGACCAAGGTATATTCAAGCAGGCAATGTGCCGGAATTATATATTGCGCCGACCGGGATTTGAACTCACGACCTTCGGATTACAAGACCAACACACTACTTACTAGGCTATACCTTATTTAATATTTATTGCTGATGTTTTAATATGTACTCGCTGCGAAATTCATATTTTAATAAAGGATTGCATGTTGAGTTCCTTTCTTATCATTTCGTGAATAATTGTATGTAAACAATAATTAGAAATTTTCCTTATTTTTAATAAAATTGAATTTGGATGCCACTTTTAGTCTATCATAAGTGAAAAAAACAAAATCGATCTGTTGGCTTATCACTATATATGAAGATAATTTCTACAAAACCCAAAAAAAAACCATTTCCTAACTAGACATCGATTAAAATATAGTTTTACTCTTTATATTGCCGAATCTAAAAGTAATAAATTCAAAATAGTTATAAACTTCCTTGAATATAAAAATTCACTTAAATTTCCACACACATATCATTTCCCTTTTTTTTTTGTTTTTAAATCAGATCGGCATTATCGACAATTTTTTCAAGGTGTTATTATTGTACATACGGACGTGCATTCAAGTGCAGTGCCAACATGAATGGATGATGGTAACTTATTGTTACCGGCTTGCACAAAGAGAAACGATAATGAACTCAAAACTGTAACAGACATCGGATGAATTCAAAGAAATCTTCCGATTCAGCATATATCTAAATACAATTTTGATGATATTTCATGCTTAATGGAACGTGAGACGTGGATGGCAATTTGCCCGGAACACAATGCAAACTTTTACTTTTTTCATAATTACGAGATTATTTGGCATTATTTAGAAGTTTTAATGTGACTAATTCATGCTTTTTTTAACGAGCTTCAATTAAATCATCAGTTGTTAACGATATATCGGAAATCGGAATTAAATGAAACAAAAAGTAAAAGTTCGGTAGATTTGCCAATGCACGTCTAATCGATATTATAAATTAATGATTTTAATGATACGAATATGTGATACAATTTCAATTGTTTTAAGCCAGAATTTGATCATTAAATCTTTTTAGTGAGTTGCTATCTGGTGAATGAAAATTAGGTTGTCTTTGCGTTTGAAGATTTTTCTTTAATCTTGAACGATATCTAATTCAGAAAATGTGTCTGGATATTTCTATGAAGAAAAGTTCGAATACGAAATAAATACTGAACCGATTTGAATTCAGTTTGATTTAGAAACAAGTCATGCTCTGAATTTTATTAAAACGTAATTTGGATGAAACATTAATAATTGTAAACATTTTAAATTAATGCTGCCTACGATCCTTTCACAATTAAAATAGAATGTAAAAAAAAACCATTTCTAATAGTTAAAAATATTACTTTTTATATGACATAGTAAAAGTTGTACATTGTAATCGATCTGAATCGCCACTAAAAGAGAAGAAAATGTGTCTTTTCTCTTATTCACAACCGTATAAACATGGAATTTCACCCACTAAAACAGTCATGAGTTATACGCTTCAAGTAACCGATATCGTGTGCTATAATTCCACTAGTAGATTACATAAATCTGAAAAATTTAGTCTAATAATAATGAAACGATCTTGATGCAATCTTTTTTGCACGATACAGTAATGTGCTACGTAGTACTAGAAACTTGTCCATGATGATACCAGACTAGAAAACTAAACAGAAATTGAAGTATTTGTATGCTTGGTTGAAATTGTTAATAAAACTAAAAATCAAAACTCAATGATAAGAGTAAAAAAAAAAAACGACTCTGAGAAAATCATTGCAATCTTCAGAAAGACATAACACTTTACAACAGTCTTACACCACATACCGATGTGATACGAAATATCCACTATAATTTTATCTCGACGAGCGAACTGGCTTCCTTATTCATTAGAGATGGAAGCAATCGCATAGGCAAACGATCTCATGTCTTGTCCGGAAGAATTTTAAAATGTTTCGCTGAACTGCAATTGTATCAGAGCACATTTATTTACTTTAGTTTTCAGGTATACAATATAAGAGAGAAGTTGTCGAGGAAAACTATAGGAAAAGTCAGTCGCCGGGATGGGAAAATGATCTGCGGTCTGGGCGCAATTATTTTAACGATATCGATACAATAATGGCGTGTGAAATGTTGACGACTAACAAGATGGAAATACGGGCTCATATTACCCAAGAGTTCAGCAATAGTTCGGATAATTGAGCACTTGATTATGCATAAGTGCGCATACTTGTAGCGTAAATATCTTGCCACATATCCATATTTTTTTTTTTGGTAGGCGTCCAAGGGAAATATTGCGGTAAGTTATTGTGAAATTAAATACTGTAGTGATGGTGAAAACAACCCTCCTAGTAAAATCAAATATTGTTTGTTTGCTGTTTTACTAAACCGCATAGTGGGTTACATTGTAAATATTCCGGTAAAAACAATATACGGTAGTTATAAATTAGTTCCGTACATAGTCACGTGTGAACAAGTCTCGGAAATAATTTAATATGTGCGTTTATCATGTATGAAATCCATAACATATGTTTAAGCTAATGACCTTACGAGTTCATTAATCTTTCTAGTGGTGTTAAATTGAGTTAATTATTGCCATAACTGTTCAATAAAATTTAGAAATTTATAACGAATTCTCAAACTTTCTCATAGTATCTTCAGTGTATAGTGGAAACGATTCTAGCTCAAGGTCTAAGGTCCAACAAACTCTTGTGGATCGGAGAAACCAAAGCTAGTTCCATCAAAAGTTTTGGTATAAATACGTGAACAAATAATATCTGGACGCAGTAGATTTCGAGAGTTATACGGACGGATTCTACGGTAACGACTTTTGGCATTCGAAAACGGACTATGATTAGCTTCTGAACATTGAATGACGGGGAAGGGCTGGGGTCACTCGGTCCTTGCACCGCCAATCAGTAATCGACCCTGAAATGGAACACTATAACATTCAAATCTTGGGCTTAACCGAGGTCAGGTGGACAGGATCAGGATAAACTAATGCCGCAACACCTGGTGACAAAGAGGAATTTTATAGCCAACTAAGTGCCATCTTCGATCGTGTTCCAAAAGGTGATATTATTATCATTTCGAGAGATATGAACGTTCAGGTTGGCTCTAATAACTCTAAACAAGAACTCGTCATGGGGAAGCATGGTGACTCTTGGGTCGACACGTCACGACCTTGGATTAAGAGACCCGAAAACGGCGAATTATTTGTGGAATTTTGTAGTACTCGACAAATGGTCATCGGAGGGACCCTTTTTCCACACAAGAGTCACCATAAAACATTTTGGGTTTCCCGGATCGACCATTTACCCGAACTAACCTCTCTCAAACAAATTGACGCAATTTTCCAATTCGGCATCAAACGGATTTGCTCGAAAAGTATAGATGCTATTGATTTGAAATTTAGAATACCTTACTTTTATGACGATTTCAATCTATTGTTTAAAAATTATTTAAGTCCTCCCCTTCCTTCCACCACCTCCCATACAAACTGTACTTTTTCATCTAAACCAATTTACTTAGTGTATATAAAATTTATCGAGCTGAAATGGTGCACTTAATATTTATTTACAATTAGTGAAAATGAAAAAAACTAGACTTTACCCCTTCGACTTCCTCCCACACAATCTGACACAATTTCACAACTTGACAAAAACTGAATTTTCCTGAAAAGTATGAATGCTACTTATCTTTAATTTAAAACATATCAAAGGCATGATGTTTATAGTTATTTCTGGAAAGGTCTTTAAGAACTCACCCCTTCTTCTATCACCTCCCATACGAACTGCACAATTTCACTAAATCCAATACACTAATTTTCTCAGAATAATAAAAATTTTGTGTAAAACATTTTGATAGCAACTTTAGCGTGATGATAAAAAATTAGTTCAATGTCATCACCACCTGTACCACTTCCCTTACATAATTTCTTGAAAACAATCCTGTGATACCAAGACAAGCTAGTCTTTGGATTGTTTTGTAGTGTAAGCTGTGTTTTTTTTCGTAAAATTTTATGTGCATCATATCGTTGATCCGTATGTGACTATTGGAATAATGATTGTTCTGTAACACCAGTAGATCATCTAGAGCTGTAAACCCGATTTTCTGCCAAATAAGCTTTTGCAGGTCCAAAATGCCTTTAGTGCTTTGACATGAGTCCATTCTATATATTTGTTCCAGTATAACACCTAAATATTTTTCCTCATCTGAAAAGAGTATTGGTGTTCCATTTATTGAAGGAGTTGTGATGTAGATTTTCCTTCTATTTGTAAATGGTACTATATCAGTCTTACTTGGGCTAGACTGACACCAGTTCACTAACACCTCTAATGCTGATTGTATCCTTTCTGATATTATTAAATCATATTTGCCTCTAATGATAATGACGAGGCCTCGGCATATCCTATTGCCTTGTATCCTTGTTATGTTAGACGGTCCAGGAGCTCATCTACTACAATTGACCAAAGAAGTGAAGATAGTACCCCTTCTTGGGTACAGCCCCTACAGGTCTGTGCAGTCAATGTGCTATCACCTAGTTTCGTGGTTTTTATTCGGATCTTTAGCATGGCTCGTATTCATTTTATCGTGGCCGGAGTATTGTCAAATGCTCCTTCTATATCTAGCAATGCGCAAAGGACAATTTCTTTATAGTCTCTTGCCTTTTCGATTTGTCTTACCAATCTATGAAGGGCTGACTTTGTTGATTATTATTAAGACAGACCCTTAGGCCTTGTTCTCATGTGAAAATCCACTAATTTCTCCATCGTCTTAACGAAGAAGGAATTAAGACTTATCAATGGGACGATTCCATGCCTTCTGTACAAATACCACCCTCGCTTTCCTCCAGATTTTCGGGATTTATCCCCAGTAAAAACTGGTCTTAAGGATCCTTATAATTATTGCCATTTAGATCTCTAATTCTTTCTGCAGTCATGCGGCGAATATCTTATCCACTACTACTGATTTGTAGGGCTTAAAGGTGTTGATGGTTAGCACTTTCATAAGAAGTTGTGCTCTTGAATTCCAAACAGCTTAGCAGACATTCAGTTTTTTGTTTGTCGTGAAAAATTTGAAAAAAAATCGATAAGAGTTCTTTTCAAATTTGGTGGTTCAATTAAAGAATGCCTAATATTAGGCATATATTATATATTAGGCATTCATCGAAGGTAAAATACAACAAAATCTCCAAAGCGTCCCCCGCTTCCATTCATCATCGACGTCCCATATAAAATGCCCATGAAACTAATTTTCACGCGATTTTCAAGTACTGAAATTGACTGTTGTATGGATTTGAACGAATTTTTGCGTGCAATGTTTGTAATGCACCGCTGCCAAAGATAAGCGAGTATTCGATCATCTAAAGGTGATTGAATGGATTATCGAGCAATCGGTTTTTGTTTGTGTGAAAAATTATTTTTGAATGGATATGCTTGCATAATATTTTGTTAGACGCAGCATTAAAATGTCGGGGTTCTCTGCACAAGTGAACCTACTGACCGATTGCATCTGGTTCTTAGATTCTTTCGTTAAAAGAACTACAAACTAAAATAAAATCTATATGCTTAGGCAGCGCTATAGGCCTAAGGTATCCGGGGTTTACTTTGTGCTTTATTGAAACAATTAGCGTGTACTCTCTTTAAGAATGTCTAGAGGGTACTAGATACCAATAGAAAGAATGCAGTTAACCGTATCCACCCTTTGCTTGATTTATGATTACACCACAACCAGTATGCTTAGGGCAAAATTATAATACACCTGAATTCATTTTCCTAATACTTAACGCTCGTACTTTCCGCCTCATCAATGATTGATCTCTGAACAGAAGGCTAATCCCACTAGCATCAAAATAAAAAAAAAAAAAAATTGACTACCAACTTTATTTTCATTGCGTGTAAAATAAAGATATACATACGAGTTTAAATGAATCGAACTGCCGCAGGGTTACATCAATTTAATATTGCTGCTCATAAATATGGTGAGAAACCCGGCATAGTATGCAAATTTTTTATCAAATATATGTATGTCGTAATTAATAACTTTAAAAAGCAACAATTGTTGCAATGACATAATCTGTTGTATGTATACGCCTATTTTGTAAGAATTTTAATTAGTTTTTCTACGCAAAATTTTTATTATCATTTTATGATATTTTTGCTAATTATATTGGATTTTATTACAATAGACAAAACAAACGTCCATGCAATCAACAGTATTATCCTTCATGCACTCTAACCGCGCTCATAGTATGCACCTCAATCTTTGTCCGTTGTCTTACTCAATTGCACCTCGCGCGAACTTTTCGCGAAAATTGAAAGTGATCTGGCAAAGCTCTTAGTCATTTCCTTAAGCTATTAAGTCCGTTCATTAAAACACGAAAAAATAAGATAATGTTTAAGAAATTTTCAGTTGAGCGCAATTTCGCATTATTGTAAGTTGAGTACTGAAATCGTAAATTATATATAAAAAAAAAATAATAAAAATAAAATGAGCTTAAAGTGAAAAAAAATTTGCACTATTTTCTTGTTCACTTCATCTCAAGTGAATAATATCTTAAGGCCAGCTAATACGTTTCAAAATTATGTCCGAAAATAACAGCGAAGAGTATGCTCTTTCTGATCGTTTAATCGCGATCGTGGGTTGTTGCTAAAATTTTGTTGACAAAGGAAGTCGTGTATTTTATTCCATAATTTTAACCCGATTATGGGCACACTAATCGCGGCTAAAAGTTTAAGACTGAAATGTGCATTAAACGTCGGAAAGCTTAAGCTATGTGCAACTTAGGTTCCGAAAGTCTGATTCACTGAGGAGTAACAATGGATAATCAGCCGGCAATTATATGTCGAAAGAAAATCCCGATTTTGGCCCCAAAAGCCAAGAACATGCACCAAGATCGTAAGAAATCATAGCGTGTAACTAGCTTAAGTTGAGCTATGGGTATTCGGTGTTTTCTTGGGGAATAGGAACAGCACGCTCTACCCAAGCGAAGTCAAAAGGCAAATCGGCTTTGGTGACAAGAAAAACCGCAGTCATTTAAAGGTGAAATGCTTTGATCTTGGGCACTTATGCAAGCGAAACGGTTCAAGTGAACATGGCCTAACCTCGTTTTGGAATCATTTTCGAGTATGGAGACTGCACTAGAGATATTCGCATTCGATCTCGTTTTAGCCATGTCTGCAAAATGCAAACTACAAGCATTCATTGATGGGTTGTTGCTATTTTGGATCGACTGAATTGACGATCTTGATCGTATTGAAGGTAGGTACGAGTATACAGTATCGCCAGAATTGGTCTTATAAGGAATGCGCGTATGTAGTACCGATGGCTCACTTTTCTCAGACCTTAGATCTCTGCGAGTCTTCGAAGACGTGACGTAAAGTTACTTAACGATGGCTTAGTCAGAAAATCGCTTAGATTTTTTTCTATTTTATTTTTAAAATCTTTTGATATATGCGATCGTCTGTAACATGGAACGGATTAACGCAAAAAGATGGGAAATGTGGAGGCAATCGCACAACTTTATGGCCGATCAGAGTCTCTGTAATATCTCGAGGAATCGTACTTATAGAATACCCGGTTGCATTAAAGCGAGAGCTAAACAAGAAGTCGTTTAGAGCGTTTTAACTGACGTGAAGGCTTTCATCATTATCGATGACTACCTGGACATCAATTCTCTATTGTTTTTCTCCATTAGTTTACTACTGATTTATGCAATGTGCTAGTTAACTGTCCCGGTGAGATTGTGCTTTAAAATATATTTGTATCTTTCATCGTTGGGATGTAGCTTTAGCCGTTCTTGTACTACAAATGGGGAATTATCGAACTTCGTTATAATTGCAAATGTTTAATTTATAGCCAACATTTCTAGCTTAAATTAAAGATTTTTATCTGATTTGAATCTTGCCTGGTAAAGTATCCGTCATCAGGGATAAGCACGAATTTTGCATGCATATTACAAGTGAGAAATTTAGCGATCAGAAATTAATTAATCGCTAAATTTTACACAATCGATTGTAAATCATTAGATAATGCGTTATAGATAAGTATAGAAAATATTTTTTTTCTTCTTTGAAGGTAAGTCATGTGTTTCTTAATTCCTTTGGATCACGAAGTCGAAATTAATTTTTCTAAATAAGCTGAAAAGTATTTGTTGTATGCGAACAAGCGTGCTCTTCAGGGCCGCCGCAGTGTTATTACACACAGAAAAAAGACTCATTACAAGCGATTACCAAAGGAATGAAGAATTACGTATTACGAAATTGGGGCAATTTACGAGCTAGTTCGGTACTTATGACCATAATATAATGTTTATATTTTCTTTGAAACGAAAATTATGAATTTGCATGCATGTTTAAAGGTTTGTAAGTGAGTTATATGTAAAAAAAATTTTTTATTTAAGGTTCATAATATTGGTGCATTCCTTCGTGTAGAGAATATCTGTTTTTCTTTTTACATTCTAATACCGACATATTTTTACAAAAATAATTTTTTTCATAGTTATTAGATTATTTCATTGTTTTATTAATTCAATACAAAAATAATAATTTCCTTGATACTATTCATGCCGATTTTAAATCATTAACAGCTTAACCAATATGAATGGTATATTGAATAAACTTTTATTACTTCGGATTAAAGATTAATTTTCTAGACCATTTTCGAACAACCAGTTGCATAAGTTTTCTTTTTGAATAAAATTTAGTAATGAATTTGATAATATGGTAAAGTTTGAAATTGGTAATTTAAAGCACAACACTTTAATCATCATTTGCATTCATATTTATTGCATTTATTGTGATTCATTGTTCATTCTGGTGAAGAAAATTGTAATAAAATTTTACCTCAGGTGATTAATTTATCTGGGTGTTTTATTTCGTCTTTTAGGAATCTTGGTAGAAATGCAATTAAGGAATTTTATGGAAGTATTGGAAGACATCGGAAATGATCGTGGCATCATTAGTTTTAAAAGTAGGTCAAGTCTGATTTATCGATTTTATCTTACGCAATAGTAGTCTTTTTTTTTTTAATAACCAATATAATGTTGTATCCTCTGTAGCTGCTTATTAACTACTCCAAGAGAAAACTAATACAGTTGCCCAACCAGAAGAAATAAAATAGATAGATAAATAATAATATTAATAAAAATTGTAATCACAGGCAAATGATATTTCTTCTACTTCTATAATATATTTTCAAACCAAGGTACATCCAAGCAGGCAGTGTCATCTGCCTGCTTAGCGAAATCAGTATACCAGAACGTTTTAGATCTAACACTGGCCAAATTTGTCTAATGTTATTACAAGTAACATTGCTTACCCATCTATTGCTGGTTTTGCTGATTGCATCCATCAGTTGCAGCTTGTAAGTTACGAGAGGCATATTCAGCTTCTCTGGAATCTGCAAGATGGTTCCGTGCCGGGTGACGGCCCTGCAGTTTCCCGGAATAGCCCTATGCGCTGGTACCCAGCCTAGGCGAATATTGAATTGATCAGCCATCTACCTCAGAGAAGCGTAGCAATCAAAAACAGTCTTGGGTGTAGTCATGACTAATTCCAGAGACTTAATGCTAATATCCTTACTAGATACTACATCCTATTCAGCCAGGCTAAGGGTTCTTTTTTCGTCATTACTTCTGCTTAGAACAGAACAGTGATCCAGACAACTAAAAGAAGTTAAACATTGTGGAGAAAACACTGTTAGGTTGTTCTAGTTCTGGAGTCATTAGTAAAGGATATGGTCTGGCCCTCTCGTATTTCTTCTGCCTCTAACTATTGTCTCGAGAAGATGATGGTCAGGAAACTATTATTAAAATCAAAAGTTGGAAGCATGTCGTCTGTGTTTTCGTTTAAATTCGCGAAATCCTCTAGAATGAAGGAGCGATCAGTTTGAACGCAGTTCCACTGATGAGTTTCTTTGAGGTGGGCGGCTGCACTTACAACCAATAATATCCAGGGGAAGCAGATGAAACAGTACTTCTAATGCTGCGGAGCGGGTTGATCTCAGAGCCCTACTACTGCATGAGCAAGCTGTTCTCTACACCATGCTGAGGAGAGTGCGGTTTGTCTCTGTCTTCAGGGAAGTCCACCATTCAGTCGCACCATGAAGCAAAATGGGTCTGAAGATAGCAACATAGATTTAATGCACTACATTAGGTAGCATTCCCCATTTCTTACCTATGACTTTTTTACAGAAGGTAAGCGCAACAGTAGCTTTGCTTACAAGATCCTGGATATTAGATTTCCAGTAGAGTTTCCTATCAAATTAAGAGCTATTTTGTCTTATCTGCGAAAATAAGGCTGGTACCATCCAGAGTAGCGGAGTCAACGTGGGAGGTTTTGTGTTTCCTTGTGAAAAAAACTACGTAGTTTAGTATGGGCTCACTCTCACTGCACATTCACGAGTGTATTTAGAGAGTACTGAGAGGGCCTTTTGCATAACCCCGCCCAAAGTAAACGAATGCTTACAAGGGAAGGCTATAACAACTTCGGTACTTCTTCCAGGCTTAGTAGTCCATTGGCCGCTACGTATCAGAGAAGTGAAGATACGCACCTTCCAGTGAACCTCTATGAACAAAGTTACTAGCGGATGCAACGCCAAGTATTGTGTTGATAATCAAAATATCAACATCAAGAGCGAAGAGTTCAACATCAAAATTAACTGCTTCTGGTCTTACGTTGTTGAAAGCCCTCTCGATACTAATAAACGCTTCCTACCATAATGTACTCTTTAATACTTAGAAATTTTTTGTTTTGGCATACAAGTGCATGTAGGGACGTTTCAACCGATTTCCCTTTCCAGTATGCGTGTGTGAAACATTCGTTGATGGATGTTGCTGTGTAGAAGGATATCTATCAATCGTTGTAAGGTTTTTAGAAAGAATGAAGATAGACTAGTAGTTCTTAAGTCTTTCGAACACGTAAGAGAGCTTCTCCCTGCTTTGGGGATAAAAACCTCTTTCACCTCCTTCCACTTTTCTGGACTGTAGACTAATAGCGTTCAAACTAGGAAGCATGCTATCAGAGGTGTCTTACCATCCGTTTCTAGGAATTTATCCAGGTGGAAGCTGTATTGACCATCGATTTTTTCCGCGAGTTTAAGATTTCATTGGCGCTCATTGAAAGTTCTTTCTGGTGCTCTGTTTTGTGCGAAGCGACTGTAGAACTACCCGGCAAATGGGTATTTACAAGAAAATCAATGGTTTCGTTACTCTAGTAGGTCCATGACTCGTTGAATTTCTCCATGTAGCTGAGCATAAAGAGGAAGGTAGAGAAAATTTTGCGAACCCTTGAACATTCAGATGTCTCTCCTAAAATATCACAAAACTTTCAAGGATTCGCGCTGCCGTTCGCTCAAGTTATTTTGATAACAGCAAAGAGCTTTCTTAAGCATTTATTGCCCCTTTAACCTACCACAACTCGATAGATTTGGTGAAACTAAGAATGTTTAAGGGAGCCATGTTGGCTAGTTCATTACTTGTAAGAAAACCTTTTCCTAGAAAATTTGGTTTTTTCCTTCCTACTGCTTCGCAGTGTAATAATATGTCCTCAGTTTTTTCTGAGTTTGTGTTTTTGGCTACCTCTTGTCTGCCTAGTGGGACAATAGCCTGATATTGTTCCATTTTAACCCTTTGGGGGGATATACATGATCCCATCATGAGCAATGGCGACACCCGGAATGCTTGAAACTTCGGAGGCTGCAAAAATATCGTAATTACTGTGACGAGGGAGTACAAATATCTTTAACCTGCTCTGCGGAATAGTTCAAGATTTAGGTCTATCTTGATTTCTTGCATAGATGAGAGTATAGTTAGGAGTCTTGGGTCTACAGATTAGGTTCCCAACTGCCCAAGGTTCTCCTTGCTGATTCAGCCGCAGAAGCAAGAGGCTGACGCAAATTTGGAGTGGTGCAAGTTAATTTGAAGAAACTTCTGTGTCTCAGTCAGTTTTGTGTTCAACTTCTACCATCATGACTCTCCGGATTGGAAGCCAAAAGTTCGTCTTTTCTGAGTGGATGGAAACTAAGGTGATCGTCCTCCATCTCTAAGTTTGGCGACTGTGAGTACTATCGGCTAATGGATAGACTGACTACGTGAAGAGCTGGCTCGGATTCGGATGTAGAGTCTTCCTCCCCCGTGTCCATCATCTCTTTGATCCGCTTTCAATCCCTCTTTTTTATATACTTTCGTTGTGGTGGCACCGAATTCATAATTGATGATGTCAATGGAGCTCGAGGACGGCTTGGAATCCAAATTTTATGTGGGTGGTAGCGTCACTGAAATGCTCTGGTGTAGCGTCCATCGAATGGAGGAAAGCTTTCTTTCCCTAAAATGTTGTCTTTCTTTACCCAAAAATGTTAAATTTGTGGTTTGGTGAAGGTTTTCACAGTGTATTACAATTTGGAAGGAAAAATGTTTGGACTTCACATGAATGTGATTTAATAAACATGACATTTCGGTCTCAGCTGAGGTTTCTATCAAACTTAGATAAAGATCTCTTCGGTCCACGTTGAAGAAAGAACAACAAAAACTATATATGCGGTTTTCATCATTAGACAATTTATTAAACTGTGGTACTCTACACACATGTTATTTCAATATTTAATAGAGTCATAGTCGTTTTACAGCCCAAACTGTGTTTTAAAATTTTAAATCAATTGAAACGGAAATATTAGAAATTTTTCCACTTAAGTCTTTTCACTTTAATTTATATTTGTTGAGATAAATGTCGTCCATTCGTTCAGTCTCTAACTTGAGAAAGCCTTTATCGAGAAACTTCAAATTTTTATTTTTGATGAAAAAGTAAGGTTGTGTTATTAAATGGGCCGAGCCATTAGAACTCTTCCTTTACAAAATGTGCAGAAGCTGTAGATCTGAAATTTGAAATACTTTAATGGTAATTTTAATCTTTCCTATAAAAATTATTAGTATCCCTACAATTCTTTACCATCTTCAATACTAACCAATTTTCTTCGTATACTAGGACATTTTTGCTTTCGTTTTAAAAATTCACCATGAAACAATATGAATATTAGCTATAATGAACTCAGATAAATGCTTTGTTTGTGAAAAATAGTGGGATTCTACTATGCCGAAATTACGTAATTTCGTCTAAGTCAATGAAATCACGTTCGAAATTACATAACTTCCCATTTCGTAATTACGAATTTTCAAGTAATTTCTCAAAAATTTCATCCATTATTACGATGCACGGATCAAATTCAGCATTTCATTGACGCTTCTAACAATTGCCAATAATAATAATAACTCGTTTAGTATGCCAGATTGACAAGTACCAAACGAAATTCAAAGTTTCATTGATATTTCTGACATTTGATAAAAATCTGCCGATTCCAATAGCGACAAGTGTCAAATGAAATCATGTAGATGTAGTGTGAATATTTTCACGTCATTTACAAATTACCCGATCGAGATTACGTAATTTCAGTGCAGTCAAAACACGCTATTAATTACTAATGCCAAAAAAACTGCCACTTTTTATATCAACCGAAAGAGTCATACATTCGATGCATTATGTAAAGAATTATAAATTTTGAGCCAATTTTAAGACAGTTACGATTAGATTTTTTGTAATTTTTTAGACTATTTTTCTAACAAATTATTAGTTTTCGCACTAAACAAATCTTCCGCATTTGATAACGATATGGCACTATAATAATATGAGTATAATAACCTGTGGTGAAAACAGCATGAAAATCCGTTGATTACATTTTGCGATATGCTAAAAAACAAACAGACAAAAATTACAAATTTTGACTAGTTAAGTTCTAAAGCAGTAACATAGTCGTTATCAATCATTTTTTTTATTATTTTTTTCCAATGCACCTAATTTTCCTTCGAACAATTTTATTATTAGTATGGATATTAGATGTTATAATAATTTTAAAATTATTTACAATGTCTTTAGTTTCAAAATTTAGACTTTGATACAAATTTATTGAAATATAAATGTTTTCACCTTAAATACTGATTAGTTACTGAGGTATGATTGTTATACTCTAGATGAAATCTGAGAGTGTTAAAAGTTTGCCACAAAGTTTGTAACGCCAAGAAATAAGGCTCGGAGAAAAAAATTAATGATACAGAAGTTCATAAAATCACTCAAAAATCTCAAATCCGGATGCCCGTCCGTCCGTGTCCTCTCTAGCTTCAGAACGCGTTGAGCTAGAAAATTCAAATTTTGTATACGTCGTTTTTAACAAAAAAGTAAGGTCAAGTTCGTGAACGAGCCAAATCGCTCTACCCCTTCTACCACCTCCCATACAAAATGACACAATTTCGCAATCTGACAATAAACGGATTTGCTCGAAAAGTACAAATGACATTGATCTGAAATTTGGAATGTAATACTTTTATGATAATTCCAATCTACTCTATAAAAATAATTTGTGTCTTCCCCCTCCTTTCACCACCTCCCAAACAAACTGCACTTTTTCATGAAATGCTCTAAGCCAATTTACTCAGTGCATATAATAGTTATCGAGCTGAAATTGTGCACGAAATATTTATTTAAAATTATCCATATGACAAAAAAATGAAACGAATAGCTGTACCCCTTCTACCCCCTCCCATACAAAATGATACAATTTCGTAACTTTACAATAAACGGATTTGCTCGAAAAATATAAATGCAATTGATCTGAAATTTGGAATATATTACTTTTATGATGAGATAAATCTGTTTTACAAAAGTTATTTGAGTCCTCCCATTCCTTCCACCACCTCCCACACAAACTGCATTTTTTCATGAAATGCTCTAAGCTCATTTAGTGCGTATAAAATTGATCGAGCTGAAATTGTGCACTATATACATATTTAGAATTATTAGTAAAACCGAAAAAAATTTAAACGGTTCGCTTTACCCCTTCTACCCCCTCCCATACAAAATGACACAATTTTACAACTTTATAAAAAGTCGATTTTCCTGAAAAGTATGAATGCTACTGATCTGCAATTTAAAACATGTCAAAAGCATGATGTTTATAGTTATTTCTGAAAAGTCATTAAAAACTCGCCCCTTCTTCTATCACCTCCCATACAAATTGCCCTACTTCAATACATCCAATACACTAATTTTCTCAGTACCTATTAAATTTTTAAATCCTAAATTTTGTATAAAACATTTTGATAGCAACCTTAACGTCAGGTGAAAAAATTAGTTCAATGTCGTCACCCCCTGGACCACTTCCTCTACAAAATTTCTTAAGATACAAAAATTTCTCTTTCATCTAGAGTATTGCACGATTGGGCTTTATGCCCAATCGTACTCCTGTTATATTTATACTCTATGTGAAATCTGAGAGTATTATAAGTTTGCTCTAAAGCGTGTAACATCAAGAAATAATGCTCGCACAGAGCAGCGAAGGGTACAGAAATATTTGTTGTCGCTCAAAAATCTTAAAACTGGATGTCCGTCCGTCCGTTCGCTCTCTAGCTGGAGAACACGTCACGGAAGAAAGTTCAAATTGTGTACACATCATTTTTGGCAAAAAAGTAAGGTGAAGCTCGTGAACCGGCCAAATCGCTCCACCCATTCTACCCCCTCCTATACTAAACGATAGAAATTCCCAATTTTTTGCTCGAAAAGTATAAAAGCTAATGATTTGAAATTTGGAATGTATTATTTTTATCCCCACTTCTTACACCACCTCCCATACGAACTGCACTTTTTCATGACACACTCTAAGCCGGTTTTCTGACAACATATATATGTACTAAATACTAAATTAGTATTATTATTAAAATTGGAAAAAATTAAATGATAAGCTTTACTGCTTCTAGCCGCTCCCATAAAATATGACACAGTTTCACAACTTTAGCTAAAATCGATTTTTTTTGAAAAGTATGTATGTTACTAGTTTGCAATTTAAGAAATGTCAATTTTATAATATTCGAGGTAATTTCTGAAAAAGCCACTAAAATCCTCTTACTCCTTCTACCACCTCTCATACAAACTGCACAATTTCACTAAATATATTCAATGTTTGGAGATTGCATTTTGTATAAAACATTTTTAAAGCTACTTTGGCATGATTGAAAAAAAATTAGTTCAGTGCTATCATCCCTTCTACCACTCTCCATACAACCTTTCTTGGGATCTTTCATCTAGAGTAGCCCTGTTATGTTTTATATTAGTGTCAAATTAGGGCATATAGGTATATACATAAGTATGAACAGACATTTATCTTTTGTTAAATAATTTGGTAATATAAATTTTGAAAATATAATTATAAATCGTAAATATTCCTTGCACTATATCGATTGCGACTTGACTAACCTTCAAAAATTTCAATGGCTCAATTTTTTTTCTTTCAGTTATTTATAGTTCAATCTTAAGTCTACTCATCATAATTGCAAATATTACACAAAAAAACATACACAATAAATCATAAGCCTTTTTATTTACATAACAGAAATTATCCAATCACTCCGCCGCCATATCGATCAATAATCAGCCGGCTTAATTTATTGCAGCTAAAATCGAAATTATATCAAAAGAAAGGCCCTGACAATTCAATAGCTTACCGTTCTGTGGCATGTATGTGAACGACAAATCATAAAAAAACATTGCAATAATAGACAAACAATCTTAAACTGCATTACAGTACCTTCTCTAAGCTACTGCTCTAATAATATCTTAAGATTTTCAACTGAAGATTAAGAAGCAGAAGCTGAAATGGTCATTCATTCCAAACTGATGAAATCCGCTACCATTTCATAGAAATGTAAAACGAAATACTGTGTGTGCATGTGATCTAGAAATCCCCTGTTTCGCTATGGAGAGATAGTAAAAATATGTTTATAATGCAAGATCATCCCTTTATCTGTACCCCGGGACTTATACAATATTTTTCCACAAAGGCTCCACAGAATGTATTTAGTGGGGAGCACAATTGCACACAAATGCATGCGATCTATAAAATATTTACACAAAATAATTGTACTTAACGTTGATTTATACTACAAGTGAATCGTATTTAAGGAAAAATATGTACAACATGTATATTTTCTAATGTGGCTAGAAAGAGAAAATATATAACATAATAATACAGCAACAACAACAGCGAAATAAAACCAACATTACTTTTCGCTTTCTTCCTAAATATATAAAAGCAGCGAAATTTCAATTTTCCATCATCATTCAGTTGTGGAAAGTTGTTCAGGCAACAACAAAGTGATCTTGTTCGTTTAAACTTAAACGTTTTACACAAAAGTTTTAACTAAATTTAACAAAAATGGCATTCAAGGTAAAATTTAAATAAAACAAAAAATAAACAGTAATAATTATCAGAATTAGTTGAAATTAAAACACACAAAATTAAAATGGATTATGTGTATTATCAAAAGTGTTAAAAAAAAGTGACAAATATACAACTATTCTGGACTATTCTTGAATGTGGATTAGCAGTGATAAAACCATAAATGATTATGTGGATATTGAATCGGATTGTACATAATTTCGATTTTTTTTTTTTTCAAAAAAGGTCAAAACCTTAAAGTACTGCACGATGTTCATGTCTCGAGTCAAAAGTTCAACAATCTAGCTGTTTCGAAATTGGCATATTATTATTGTATATAGATACTTGATGACATTTTTCATTTAAGTGGGTTATTCTTAGATTTCTGCAGATAATTGTATTCCTTGGTGACATTTGGAGTTTTTCAATCGAGTGTTAGTAGTGCTCTTTTCGTTATGATTTCATTATTAGAGTTGGATATACGTGATATGCTTTCATCCTTTCCGTATGTTTTTTTTAAAAAAAAACTTTTTTCGAATTGAAAATCAACCATTTTCGTTAAAACTGAATGAAGTTATAGAACTACGAGTATATCTCTGATTTAATCAATTATATCAATGAAATTACTTAATTTCTAAGACGGGTTACTCGCTTAAGTCTTTTGTTTTGGCTTTGAGTATCAATTGCAGAAGCTCTCTCGTTGTATACTTAAAATCAAAACACGTATGCTATTGAAAATAATCACTTCTTAAATTTTTGTTGATAAATGAATCTAAATCTAATGTGGTGTTAATTTTGTATGGATCATAATATAAATTCTTAGAAAAGAAAAATAATGAATTAAAATAACAGCATGCAATAAAAACATGATTGCCAGGCCAACTATTGCACTTAATAATATACTCAAATCCAAAAAACAAAATACCGAAACCAACAAAATCTTCTAAACTAATAAATAAATGAAAAACAAAGAATTAAGAGTAGAAATTGAACTGAAATATTTCAGAAATGAATTTCCTTGAAATCGATGAAATCTGTAACAGCTTTTTTCATCATGTATTGAAAAAATAAAAAAGTACAATACTTGAAAAAATCCAATTTTCCCACTTTTAACCAAATTCATTTCAAAACCTGATTGTTTTCTCAGTTTCATTAAATTTTGATTAATTCGACTTGAAAAATTGAAAATTTCATATTAAGAAACGAAAAATTAATTTATGTTAGCGTAATCCAATTTGATTGATTTTATTCAGATGCTTTCCTAAATTTTCCAATTTGGATGTTAGTTTCACAAATTATTAATTTTAGTATTATGAAAGCTGTGATTCTCGTACTTCAGATGAAATCTGAGAGCATGATACAAGAAAGATTGTGATGCTAAGAAATAAGGCTCGTATAGAGTAGCCAAGAATAAGGAAATATTTGTTGCAGCCAATTGATTGTCTATCTATTGTCTATTACTCTAAAATAAAAAAAAAACGATTTCTGGACTGCTATGCATTATTAAATGTGACGTTTTGGTTTCTGCTGTGACCTTTATCAAAATGATGGGATTGGTTTGATAAAGGTTTCAGCAGAGACCGAAACATTACAATAAATAAAGCATATACAGTGTGAAATCTGTAAATATTTCCTTTTAATTCGAAACACACTGTAAAAACATTCAACAAACCAAGTCTCAAATGATTGAGCTATCAACCAGAAAATGTTCCTTGTCATTTTCAACAAAGAAGATAATTTAAGCTTATAAATCTTCATTTCCCATAGTTTTTCATACAAATTTCACGAAATTTCAAATTAAAAAGAAAAAAATTTTTTTTTCGAATTGAAAGAAAAGATTTCCAGATTTCCACTGTTATGCTTTATTATTCGTGACGTTTTGGTCTCTGCTGATACCTTTATTAAACTGTTTGATAAAGGTCTCATCAGAGACCGAAACGTCGCGAATATGAAAGCGTAACAGTGTAGAATACGGACATCTTTTCTTTAAATTAGTTGGGGCATCATCCAAGATTCGGTCGCTTGCCATTAGGAAGAACGTTTAAAATTGAAGAGGATGAGTCCTGGCACCAACTTAGGGTTGAAAGCCAGTATCATGACCATGTAATTAGACAAATTAATAAAGATTGAATTAATAATATTAAACCTATAGCTAAAGGGTGACTTATTTGTATAAAAATAATTCTAGTAATTATAATGATAGAATATAATATAATTTGATTTATATCAGAAAATAGTTTATGTAAAATATTAATTTTGGGGATTAATGATAAAGAATTTCTTTTTTTCTGAAGTTTTAAAAGAATATTCTTATTTTTGTTTGTTGGAACAAAACTAAAAACAAACGCCTAAATATACCGGAAGATCGCACCTTAGTTTAATGAACCAATTAATTTCGTTTTAAAACTATAGGTCATAAGACGGAAACAGTTCGCTTCCACAGGTCACGATCCTCAGCATCGGTCCATAGTTGTCGCCAGGACTAGTTTATTTCCCTGCCCTCCTGCTCAACTGCTCACTTTCAAGTGCTACATTTTCGTCCAGCCCGACCTCTTTCTTGACGATTATAATCCAGAGCTTGTTTGGCGATGTTTTGTTCTAATTTTCTCAAAAAGGCCAATCCACTGGCACTTTCGCCTTTTAATCTCGGTGCGTATTTCAATCTGTCAACTCATTCCAAAGTTCGTCATTGGAGATAACTATAATGCGTCTTCGGCATTGGTTCACGAAAATTTGCAGTTTGTTGGTAATTCAAATGGACACTTTCCACATTGTACAACTGCTTGCATCAAATACTCGCAGCTTCGTGTGAAGGGAGATCTCTCTTAACCTTCAGAAAGAGGATATGATACCGAAGACCTGACGAGTTTTATTTATACATGCCTCAATATCATTTTCGCCGTCCATGCTGACAAATCTTCTAATGTAACAAAAGTCTTGCAGTCTCAGTTTAAGAAGACCAGAAATTTTTAAATGAGGTGGTCGATGAAGAACTGCTACACATTATCCCTGAAAATGTTAATTTAAAACGACCTTCAGATAATTGCTAATTGGGAAGAATGAATGAATCAACTAATTTTTCGTTGATTTTTCATAGGATATGAGCATAGAATAAAAATAATTCGCTTTCCAAAGCGGCGATTCTTATCATCAACTTTTAGTTGTTGCTAGGACTCATGTCTGTTGTACCCTCTACAACTATTCGATTCCATTCTTATATGGTCACCCAACCTGACGCTTTTCTTGTTGGCTAAAAATCGGACTTTGTTCGAAGATATTTTACTCAAGCTTCCTCAAATTGTAACAGATACCGTTCTTCTCCCATGTTTTAATCATAATACCTTTTCGAATTAAGTATCTTTTTGTATTCGAAAGTTCGTCGTTGGAGATGATAGATCTTTCAACTTTCAGAAAGGGATGGGACTCCGAAAGTCTAACGAGCTTTATCTATTTAATCCTCGATATCTTTTTCGGCACCCTTGGTGCCCGATGCTTCTTAATGTAATAAACATTTCATATTTGTAAGCAAACATATGTATATCTATCGACTTAACCAAAATTAAACTTTCTATGCAATTAACTATTTTGACAAACAGAAATAATAAAATAGTATATATCATTTGCATTAAGATAATTCATAGCCCAACCATCTCGATCTTATCGCCTGAATTTGGAATAAAGAATTATGAGTATTCAACAATTTAGTACTAATCAAAAATGTTTTCGCTATCAATGCACGATAGCTAATAAAACTAAAATACAATACTTTTGTGTGTATTGCAACTTAAGGCAAATCTCTTTTTTCTTTGCTATGCCAATCTGAGCTTAACCCAATAAATATTATAGATGTCGCATCTTATGCAAAAAAAACCAACTGCTACGATAAGTTTATCAATCTTTTCTAGTTCAAATTAACCTTTTTAAAATCAATAAACTTTAAAGATAATTTTGCAATATTGGTCACTATACAGAATTGATTACTGTTCGTATTTAATCCCTCAGATTTCAAATTTTCACCAGTTCGATGTTTTTGGTTGAGATTATATCATACTGCAATTTCTTTGTTTCAAACAAAAACAAAGTTGTATTTGTATTCGAAATGGTTGTTTTGTAATTAGAAACGATTTTTATTTATTCTTAATATTAAAAAGGTTGTTACTGTTTTGTGTGAGCAATTGAGTGATTGATTTTAAAATATAAAAGGTGGTTTTTATATTGCTAAAGGTTTTAAGGCAGCGTTGACTAGACCAATAGAATTTCACGAAAATCTATCTTAACGATAGCAATTCAAAAGGAGAAATTTCTGTGAGTCCAACCTGGTATTTAGAATAAGTGAATCCAAATTCGTTGCAACGTTTTGGCTGCACTATCTTTAATCCTTCACTTATTCCGCCATTTGGTTCGATTTGCGAACCAAAGTAGGCTCGAATGTTTGACGCTTCTGAGGTTGTCTAGTTCTGAGAAGAATCTAGAGCCTAAACGGAGACGACTGTTGGAGACTGCGGACAGTGACAAAGATAATGTTTGATAGATTCTTCGCGTTCCTCGCAACCTCTGCAAAGGATGTCGCTTGCGATCCGCAGCCTGAATGCGTGCAGCAGCATACATTAAGGTTCAAATTTTCTGTTGCTGCTGGCTTTTAAAATATTAGAAATAATATGGATGAGTAAAGCAAAAATATAATAGTTGCACTTCTGAAAATTAGCACCTTTTCATCATTTTATTAACATGGCGGTTGCATATTCCTCAAATTAGGGATAAATTATTCTTTCGAAGACTGTGATTTGCTTATAAAAATATAAGTTGCTTACACCATACGTCTAACTTAAGAAAAATTCCACTTTTTTCTTGCTGATGTGATCATCATTTTAGTCACCATGGATGTTAGACAACTTTTGTTTAAACGCAAAAAGACGAAATATATTTTCTATTTCTACAATGGGACTATTGCCCAAATCGAGTCTTGGCCTCCTGATCTTCAGGTTGGAAGGGTTATTAGCCGTTCGCACAACCCTCTATCTAGAAATTTTTTATTTTCATAGATTGAGGTGACCAAGGTATTGTTGCGAGTTAGGGGTTCGCTGGGATTTCAAATAAAACACAATTCGTTTAAAAATAAGTGATAATTTATTTATTCGCACTTGTACTTAGTTCGCACTTTAACTTAATTCACACTATTTGGCACTACCGCTGATATTGTTCTTTCGCTTTCTTGCACCGGTTGGTGTCTTCCATAAATGTCGCTGAATAACTGCTTGCCGTCTGAAAGCTTCGTACTTTTATACCATTTTCCCAATTCTCGAAGCTTCCGTCGGGGTACCGTTGGGTGTGTGTCTAGACTATTCGGGAAAGTTCTAGATCTTTAATTGCCTACATTTTGGAGTATACTGTTCCGTCGGGTGTATGTCTAGACTATACTGGAAGGTTCTAGATCTTTGATTATGGATTTTTATATATTGGGGGACTGTTCTGGCATATTCGGTTAAGTTCAATATTGCGTGGTTGCCAGATCTATAACAGTAAGTAGGCAACGTGCTGGAACTATACGTCGACCGAGATTTAAACTCACGACCTTTGCATTGCAGACCAACACGCTACCCGCAGGCTACAAATACATTTTGCTTCGTTCGAACTCTTGTTGGTATCTATACCTACACCTATCTGTACAACTATACGGAACACTCGAAAGTTCCAAGGTTAAATGACCGTAGTTAGACAAGTGATTACTCCAATTGAATTTTCCGAGTCCGTGGATGTGATATTTCTTAAGATTTCAACAATGACGCAATTCCTGGTTTAATCAGTAGGCCGCAAGTCATTTGTTTTATTGTACGAATTATTGTGCTTTAAAAAAATACAAAAACTTAAATGTTATAAAATTCCAAAACGAAATTTCAACTAATAATGTTAATACGATTGCATATATTCCACCCACAAACAGCACCTTACTATACGTATACGTTTTCCACCTTTTAACTTCACGCAATATTTCTCCCATAAATGCATTAATTTTCACGCTTTAAACTCCGTCAATTTATCTTAAAGATATGCTTCTTTCAATTAAAATCAGTACTGAAAAAAAACTCCATGAATAAAAGATTTTTCATCAACTCTGTAAAGAAATCTTGCAAAAAAACAATTTTTCTTCAGCACCTTTCCATCGGCGGATTCGCGTGGCTTAAGAAAAACCTTAAGACGTCTAGCTTGGAGATTTTCTTAAATAAATGTTTCTTACGCAAAGAAAAAAGCAAATTAACACCGACGATTTCACGGGGAATGAAATGAAAGTAGCCGCGACGGAAGATGCAGAAAAATTTCTGCAAAAAAAAAAAACCTAATGGCGAATTTCTTATTAATCTGCATTTTTCTCTTTCCAGTTCGTTATCTTCGTCTCGGCAATTTGCGTGGCATTAGCCTACCCAGGATATGAACAATACCAGGGTTTCGAGGGTCACGAGGTCGAAAGCGGCATTGACTCTCATGACTATGGCCATCAAGTAGCCCGCGTTTCATTGGGCGATCATGGTGATCATGGACACTATGAAGATGAACATGTCGACTATTATGTAAGTTGAATTTATGAAGTTCTTAGTCTTTTATTGTGATTGTTTTTTTTTTGTTTTTGGAAAATAGGCACCACCAAAATACGCATTCAAGTACGGAGTAAACGATTTCCACACGGGAGACGTTAAGTCACAGCACGAAACTCGCGAAGGCGATGTTGTTAAAGGTAAGTCATTCAAATCCTTTCGCATAAGACTCGGAGTTTAACAACTTCTCTAATTCGTAGGACAATACTCATTAGTTGAACCAGACGGTTCAATTCGTACAGTCGACTATACCGCTGACAAGCATAACGGATTTAACGCAGTCGTTCACAAAACAGCTCCAGTCCATTCCGGAGGACATTATTGAGGAAAAACCTACAAATTTCATATCCACGCTTTAATTTAATACTTCCAGAAGCCAATTCTCAATAAGAATCTAAATCTATTTTCTTTAAAAAACTGATGTATTCGATGTTACCTTCTTAGGTTTTTTTTGTTTGTTACTATGTTTATGTTAAGTGCTTCAAACCAAAAACACCGAAACTCTATAACATTTGCAAATTATTTTCTGTATCATTCTACTAGCGCGATTTTTTTTCCATACAGAGTTATACTCTTCGAAATGGCCGATGACTTTCTTGTGCGATATATTTTTTTTCCTATTAATTTGCGTTTTTTGCTCATTCACTCTGTGATATTTAAGATTTTCTTTTAATTTTTTTTTAATTAATATTTTGGAAAAAAAATACCAATTCATATTTGTATATTTTGATGAATACCGAAAATTATTTTTTCACTGAATATGCAGGAGTTGATTTGAATTACATAGTTTACCTGAAGATCGTTCATGAAGTTAAGAGGTCCGTGGAAATTTTGTATGGGGTAGTGTCACCACCATTGTAAATATGTTTAGTTTCAAATGTTTTATTGTTGTTTCTTTTTTTACATCGCATTTTTGTTTAATAAGATTGATTGTATACATTTAATTTTTTTTAACTCGTTTGCTCAATATTTTTCTCCATATTTCACAAGAATTTCAGTAGTGGTTTTGATGTAAGAAATTACGTTTGTTTTGTGAAAAGCTGATCATGCTCATTTTTGTACTTAAACGAATAAGTGTACTATAATTTTAATTTTAATAAGAATAAAAGAATGAAAATGAATTATTGTGTTTTTTAATTATTTTTAAGTCGTGTCTTCATCCGAGAATTTGGGTATTCTGGTATCTGAGAAATTACAAGAAAATCATTGATTCTTACTTTTCAAATAGCTTACCGAATCCGAATTGCAGATTTCCGGGATACTATTTCACCATTTGCAGGAAACTCTGGACACAATTGTTGGAAAGGTAGCAAATTAAGAGGAGCGAGATAACTCGCCTAGTAATAGTAACACAACTAAAAGTAATAACTCTTTGCTAAATTTGCAGTATGTATACAAATTTACTTTTGGCACTTCTAAATTTATGACATATTGGCATCGATTAACTTCAACGAAATTTTTTAAAAAGCTGTAAAGTGGATTTTTATACTCTAGATGAAATCTGAGAGTATATTGTGTTTGCCTTACCGTTTGTAACGCTAAGAAATAACGCTCGCACAGAGCCGCCAAGGGTACAGAAATATTTGTTGTCGCTCAAAAACTTCGATTCCGAGTTGCTGTCCGTCCGTCTGTCCGTCTGTCCGTCCGTCTGTCGGTCTGTCCGTCTGTCTACAACATAACTCTCGAACGCTTAGAGCTATCGTGCTGAAATTTGTTGTGTGTCATTTTTAGCAACAAAGTAACTTTAAGTTCGTGAACGGGCCATATCCCTCCACTCCTTCTACCCCCTCCCATACAAATTTCATGAAATTTCGAAATTTAAGGAAATCGATTTTCCTCCGAAACCTTTCCAGCTATTGACTTAAAAATTAGGTCATAGTATAATGATATAAATATCATTGACCTCAAGAAATATTGATATGATCCCCTTACTCCTTCTGCCACCTCCCATACAAATGCACAATTATCAAAAATCCATTTATTCGGTTTACATTGCAACTAGCAAAGCTAAATGAACCAATTTTTGTCATAATTAATTTTATTATAATTGCAACTAATTTTCGAAAAACTATCAACTTTACCTCACTCCTTCTACCCCCTCCCATAAAAATTTTACGAAATTTCGGAATTTCAATTAAATTAATTTTCTCCAAAACCGTCTAAGATATCAACTTTAAAACTTGAGAAAAGTATCCTATTATAAATATAATTGATGTCGAAAAATTTGGTTTTGATTCGGATATTCCTTCTACCCCCTCCCATACAAATGGAGAATTTTGGTAAATGCATTTAACCGATTTTCATAGAAACTAGAAGAAGTAGAAACTTAAAATTTTGCCACAATCTGTCCCTTACTAATTGTAATAAATGCTAAAAAAAATATCGCCTTCACCTCACTCCTTCTACCACCTCCCATACAAATTTTTGTATTGAAAGGTCAAGAAATATGAGAGCTATCGACTTTAAAATTGTAACAAAGCAATGTGATTAGGAAGTTGATAAGCAGATTCAAAATCATCCAAAATCTTCCACTTTTTCTGCCACCTCGCATACAAATATCATAAATTCAGACAAAAATTGTTCAATTTCGTCGAAACAATTGAAGCAAAAAACTTTAAATTCAGCATGATATATTTTATATACTACATTCAGTGTTACATACAAAAATGACAAACCTCCCCCTCTGCTTTTACCACCTCCCAAGCAAAAGGTAAGTAAGTATGTCATCTAGAGTATCATATGATTGGGCTTTACGCCCAATCATAATTCTGTTATGTTTTTTAGTTGTATTCTTGATAAGCAGCGAAATGTTGGAAATTAAAAGTGTACATGAAATCTTTTATTTTAACGACCAATGCATTTTATTCTAACCATCAAAAATTGATATTTAAAAAGGTAAACATTTAAACTGTTTTATTTAATTTTTTTGAATTCAGGAGTGCCATTTTAATGAAAAGCCATTTAATATAGACATTCTACATCTTCACTTTCCAGATATCACATGAATGTACTGTATAAATACAACTAAACATTCGGACGCTATTTCCAGTTCCATCACAATATTATTTTTAACTCCTTTATTATTATGAAAAGTGAACGAAATAATTATGATATCTGCTACAATATAATATTGGCAGTCTAATAATAAAAAAGATGGGCTTAAGTCTCTTGTGATAGCAGTCTACCCAGGCTAATAACTTGCTCCACATAGACTTTCAATACCACCCTTAAATTAAGTGCTCAATGGATAATTCCAAGTGTTAATCTATAGGATCAGAGGAATTCGAGGTATGAAAACAATTTCTTCCAGTTTGACGCTTGTGAAACTCATGACTTCTATTATGTGTTTTTACACTTTTTATTTTATTTTTAGTTTTGTTTATTTATTTATTTAAACTAAACGGCATGTTAAAAGTGTAATAGACAGCGTGTATAAGGTGCGAATAATAAAGCGTCGTATTGTCGTGTTGCACATTGACTGATATGGCTTATAAGTTTGACATGATTTAATCAGAGCTTATGAAGGAGTAAAAAACTGATAATAATTTCGAAGTTTGTAAGTCAAGATATTGTGATCAACTTTATCACACGTCTTGAAGAATTCCAAATTAGTAGTGCAGCGATACAACTGTGGTGGGACTTTAAGCCTGGTTTCAATCGTAGACCCGATAGTACACTTTGTTCGGGTCTGTTTCTGGAGGAGCATAGGCTTTGTGATTCCTCAGATCTTAAAAAAAAAGAAAAAAAAAATTACTATCATGGGTAAGGAGAAGGTTCATATTAACATCGTTGTCATGAGACACATCGATTCTAGTAAATCAACCACCACCGGACATTCGATCTACAAATGCGGTGGCATTGACAAGCGTACCATTCAAAAGGATGGGCTGTCAAGTGCAAGGAACCCAAGGCTGATGGTAAGACCTTGATTGAAGCTTTGGATGCTATCGTTCCACCAAGTCGTCCAAACGACAACGCACTCCGTCTCCCACTTCAAGATGTCTACAAAATGGGCGGTATCGGAACAGTACCAGTCGGTCGTGTTGAAACCGGTGTCCTTAAACCCGGTATGGTTTTGTTTTGGCCCCGGCCAACATCACTACTGAAGTTAAGTCCGTTGAAAAGCATCACAAAGCTTTACCCGAGGCCATGCTCGGAGGCAACTTCGGTTTCAACGTCAAGAACGTTTCCGTCAAGGAATTGCGTCGCGGCTACGTAGCCTGAGAATCGAAGTCCTCGCCACCGCGTGGCGCTGCTGATTTAATCACTCAGGTCATCTTCCTCAATTATCCCGGTCAAATTTCCATCGGATACACTCCAGTCTTGGATTGTCACACCGCTCACATTGCCTGCAACATTTCCGAATTCAAGAAAAAGGTCGAACGTCGTTCCGGCAAGACTGCCGAAGAGAATCCAAAAGCCGTCAAGTCCGCCGATGCTACTATAGCCAACTTGGTTTCAAGCAAGTCATTGTGCGTTGAATCCTTCCAAGAGTTCCCACCGTTGGGTCGTTTCGCCGTACGTGATATGAGGCAGACCGTTGCTGTCGGTGTCTTCAAGTCTGTTAACTTCAAGGACGCTTCCGGTGGCAAGGTCAGCAAAGCTGCCAAAAAGGCGACCAAGGGAAAGAAATAGCTGCGGTTCGTCAACAACAAGCTAATCGAAATGCAATGAATGTTATTTGACAAAAAATATCATTGCTTCCATCGTAACGAGTTTCGCAGGAAAGGAGATGGTCTATCTATTATACTTTATTCCAAATACAATTTTTATTATAAACTAAAATAACAAACAAATATTTAAATGAAACTTTCGAATAATGTAAAGCGAAATTTGTAATTTTTTTTCCATTTACTATAACAGCGTTAAGCGAGATTACATATGGAATGCTTTGCGTAGGAGAGGTATTCCAGATAAGGTCATAGCTATGATTAAAGAATCCTACGAAGATGCAAGGTGTCGCGTCTTGCATAAAGGACAGCTGTCCGAGAGCTTCCCTGTGCAAACGGGTGTCAGACAAAGCTGTTTCTGGTGGTAATAAATGACATCTTGAAAGCTGCACTGGAAGGTGGGGAAGGTAAAGGTCTTCAATGGAGACTATTTAACATCTTAAGTCACCTTGATTATGCTGATGACGTGTGTTTGCTTGCACATACCCGTTCGGACTTAGAGTCAAATGTTCGCTCGTTGCATTCTAAATGCAAAGAAGCGGGACTGAAAATAAACGTGCGTAAAACCAAGTACATGCACATGGGTTCGAACGCAAGCACACCGATTGTTCTTAATGGACAGGATGTGGAAGAGGTGCAAGATTTTTGCTATCTCGGAAGCATTGTCAGCATGGACGGCGGAGCCGAAAAGGATGTTGAGGCTCGGCTAAATAAAGCTCGTCAGGCCTTCGGTATCCTTTCCCCTTTCTGGAGGTTAAGAGAGATCTCCCTTCACATGAAGCTGCGAGTTTTTGACGCATGCGTCAAATCTGTGTTGTTGTATGGTTGTACTACGTGGAAAGTGACCGTTCGACTTACCAAGAAACTACAGACTTTCGTAAACCAATGCCTCCGGCGCATTTTAGGAATATTCTGGCCAGAAGTGATCTCCAACGACGAACTTTGGAGTACAACTGGCCAGACTAAAATAGGTATTGAAATTCAACGGCAGAAGTGGCAGTGGATCGGTCATACTTTGAGGAAACCAGAGCAAAATATCGCAAAACAGGCTCTGGATTATAATCCTCAAGGAAGACGTCGGGTTGGTCGACCATGTAACACATGGAAGCGAGCAGTTGAGCAGGAGGCCAGAGGAATAAACAAGTCCTGGCAACAGCTTAAGGCCGATGCTCAGGATCGCGCCTTGTGGAAGAGAGTTGTTTCTGTCCTATACCCCTATAGGGGGTCTTAACAGGAATTTGATTGATTGACTATAAATTATATCCGCTAAAGTAATATGATATTGGCTATTCAGCAGTTTTTCAAAAACTTTAGAAAGAAAAATGGCAATCGGTCCGTACTGTTGTTGAGTTAAATTTAGAGGTTATTTGGAAGAATTTGGCCACGCATTAGGAAATGTCGAAGTACTGGGAACGGCGTTAAATATATGCGTCACAAGGGGGAGTATGTACGAAATAATTAGCATCCTCTGAAGGAAGGGGGTAGTAGAATACACCCACAGCCAAATATGATTGCTCTACAACTGGTAAATGGACACTAACTGGATCAAGGGCTTATCACGCGTGATTTTAAAATCTAGCTTATACGAGTACAAGAATCGGTTACAGCGTCTTGGATATGGATGGATTCTATGGTAAAAAGTTTGGGCATTTCAAAACAGACTATGATTGGCTTCTGGAACCTTCGTTCGTTGACGGTGAAAAGAAGTAGAGTAACTCGGTCTTCTACTTCTACAATGGCACTATAGCCCAAATCGAGTCTGGGCCTCCTGACCTTCAGGTTCCTTAACATTTTTTCATTATTTATTGTGGAAGGGTTGTTAAACCTTCGCATAACCCTCTATTTATGAATTTTTAATTTTCGTAGATTGAGGTGACCAAGGTATGCCCAGGCAGGCAGTGTTCCGGAATTATGCATCCACTGGGATTTGAACTTTCGACCTTTGCATTATAGACCAATACGCTACCCACTAAGCTACACTCTAGCCTAGAGACACTCAGTCTACACCGTGACTGACCGTGAAATAAAGCACTATAACATCGAGATTTCAGGATTGATCGATGCTAGGTGGATAAGACCACGAGAAGAACGAAAGCACGAACTCTGAGCAATAATACCTTTTTCTACTTTGGTTCTGAGTGTGAAGATAAAAATGACCGTAGTGATCGTCCGAGAACGGAAAACAACCTCATCAGCTGGGAACCAATCTAGCAGCGCATATACATATATATAAATGCTCCTCTGAGCAAAAAGTAAAGGGACTTTTCAATTTAAAATACGCGCCGAAATCATAGCATGATGTTTTTTTTTTGACTTGCTGTTACAATTGTTCATGACACTATGTAAGAATTTTAGCTTGCTATTTCAAATAGTTTAATAGTTAGAACTGTTTGTGTTTATTTTTATTTTTATAATAGTTGAATTAATCGAGCAAGGATACTGCATTAAATTTTGCGTTAGAAATGAATTTAACAGTGTCGATACGTTAAAAATGATGCAAAAAGGATGTGGTGATGAATGTTTATCGAGGTCAAAAGTTTTCCAATGGCTCAAGTTATTCAAAGAGAGTCGTGAGTCATCTGAAGTTGAACATTGGTCTGATCGTAAATCAACAGCAATAACCGATGAAAGATAAAATCAAATTGATAATTACTGAAAATCGTGGCTTGATTGTCAGGTAGTTAGCTGAAGAAACTACAATAATGGATGAGTAAAATCGATTTTGAGTGATAAGTTGGGTATGAGACGCTTAGGAGCAAAACTCATTCCAAGGTAATTGAATTTTTTGAAAATTAATAAAACGCTAGCGTGATGAAAGTTCTGTCGGTCGAGCTGATCCTACATTTCAAAGGTTACTTGGAATGTCGATTTTTTAATTATCTTCAAAAGCTTTCAGTCACCAATTCCCATCTTTTCTACTCTTATACAAATGTCAGAATTCAGAAAAGACAATTTATTGGCTAAATTTCTTGAGGTCATATGAAATCCAAAACTGCTATTCTAATATTAGAATAGCGATTTGGGATCTCCTTCGTTTTACCGCACATTCATGACTAGCGACCCTGAAAATTTCCGATATTAGATGAAGATGTTTCCCGAATTTATTAAGATTTGTTAATTGAAATGTTTTTAACTTGACTCTAAATCGTTTGAAGAACTAGCGGCAAAATTCATCCTATAAACATTGGACAACAAAATGCAACATGATGAATATTATTTCAGGCTGATTCGAATACTGAGGAGGGGGTTCTGAGGTTCTGACCTTTATTAATCTAATTCGACACCATTAAAAGTAACGACACTCGAAGCACAATGAAAGACTTAAGCGAGTAACTTGATTTTGATTTGATGGATTGAATATTTTTGGTAATTTTTGAATGAATAGTTTTTTTTTGATATTTGGGGCGAAAAAAGAACAACTCAAAGGATCAGCTGAATGTTTAGTTTTGAATTTAATTTACTTTCAAATGAAATGCAGCTATATATAGAATATTGCTGCCATCAATATATCGTACCATCGAATGCGTCTTTAGTTGTGGAGGACTGTACTGTAAATTTATTTCATTTCCATGAGCTAAGCTCGTGAGGATAGTAATTACATACATTTTTTTACAATAAATAAATAAAATAGTTCATGAAATAAAAAATAATAATTTTAATAAGTAAGTATGAAAGTAAACAAATAAAATTCAATGATAGTGATGTGTGGAATAAGAGAACATAAAACTCAATAACGTTATAGAATAAGAGATTTAAGATACAGTAATAAAATTATTTAACGAAGTGAACGATTTTAAATATTCAAATATTATTGTAATAACATAAATTGCTTTAATTTAGATTTAAACTGGTTTTTAGATTCTTGAAGATTACTTGGTAGATCGTTGTAGATCGAGATTGCCTTGTTTAATACTGAATTGGACCCGTATTTCGACGTACGGATGGCAGATGGATGTATTTTGTCATCTCGGCGCGTATTATATACTATTTCATTTCATATTCTACATATACTGCTTCAACTATGGTCTGGCAGCTAGGTAAATACTCGTATTTGGGTTGCTATCGCTTTAATGTTGCAATTGCGGTATCATAATTCTGTCAATGACTCAGAAATCTTATGCGGAGCATGTGGCTATGGTTGTCCAGAATTTCGTATGGATAACTCTGATTTCGGGAATCAAACCGTTGAGTTTCCTTGTATCTAGGCAAAATAATCAAAACTGACAAGCGATGCTAATTGGGTATGGGCTTATACTATTTAAGAGATTAATACCAATCTGGTTACCTTTATTTTCCTCTAGAATCGATTGAAGCCTCAGCCACGTTTTTTTTTCACTAAACACTACATGATGTCTGAAAGATTATAAGTTCACTTTAAGTTTTGCTATGAAGAGAAATCGTAGAAAAAATACACAGTAACAAATTTAGCGAAATTACACAGAACTCTTACACTTTTTGATTAAAGTCATTACCGGTTTATTTTTAAACAAAACACAGTATAAGAGCTATTTTTAATAAATAACTACACATGCCGTAAAGTAAGATTTCTATTTGTAGTAGAAAATACACTTATGAAGCAAAATGACTGATTAGAAAATGCAATATTGCATCCTTGGCAGTGATTTTCCACAATTTACAAAATACATAATGAGGTAATTTATAGCATACCACCAATCATGGTATCAAATGACGTCAAGCATATGACGAAGAATGAAGCTCGTGCCAGTCGAATCTAACGAATCAATGCAATTGGATGGTTACAAAAGGTTTTTATGACATTATGATGCGACAGTATTGAAAATTGTGATTATGATGATAATGCAAATAAACTGCCAACAAGTCGGGCGAAACTTTATTATTCGTGGGACAAGTTGCAAATGCGTAAAAAGTCAATTTGAAGGTTAGAGTGGTTTGGGAAGATTAAGTGAAAGGGAGTTCTTGAGGAAGGCTCCTGTCATTTGTTTCGTTTATGGAAGTTTGGGTTTTTATGAGGGGAGGGGGAAGAGTGATAGTAAGGGGGTGGACGTTAATATTTTTTTAATTAATTGCTTGAATCACGTCCAATATTCTCTTCATAGAATGTCAGTTTAATAGACGAAGTTGAATAGAATTTTTATAAAATTCGATGTATTTTACATTCACGAAACCAAATATATGTATGGAAGGGGGTAGAGGAGATATGGAAATCGTGAAATTTGTGATGCAATTTTATTTCGTTTCTCTTGTAAAGTGCTCATACAAAATTTCAAGTTCGTCGCTTTTAATTTGTTGGTTAGCAGTTGATTTATTGAAATTGGTCGAAACCATACTTTTGTATGAGAGGGGGTAGAAGAGCAGGTGCGATCTCAAAGCTTTCGACGCAATTTCGTTTCAAATAATCTTAAAATTTGTTGTTCAAAATTTCAGATTGATAGCTTTTAATAGTTAGGTGATAATTGATTTCATAAAAATGATCGAAAAAATAATTTTGTATGGGAGGTTTTGAAGGTATTCGACTAAACAAAATTTCAAACTTTTAGAGATTTTTTTTTAAATGCATTTCGCAAATTTTCAAGTCTCTATCTTAAAATATCACTCAAAAATTATCAGTTTTTGTGTTTTTTTCATTGCACATAAAACACCTTGTGCACGTTAGACCCCCACTTCAGTGTATAACAATTGTGGAACAAATTATTATTTTTTCTATGTTTATCAAGTAGATCTATTCATATTCAAAATCTGAACTTTGTATCTTTCACCGGGGACCTAAAAAAATCACTCAAAATTTTCGATATTTTTGCTTACCAGTTCCCTCCCCCTCCCTACACTCTTCCAATTTAAATTTTTTACCAAAATCTAAAACTATATAGTTCTACAATCTGACAAATTTTCCAATTGATAGCTGTACTCAATTTTTAGATTTAATGATTTGTAATTTTGGAAAGTGGTCCCCATTTCCTCCACTACTGTTGTGTCCACATGTTATATTTTTGTCATATTTCGTTATATGTTTCAAGATTCAATTACATAGCTATGCCAAATCAAGCAATCTAGATACAAATTTTGTAAACGTAGAGGCCCCAAGCTATAACTCTGTTTCGAGCGCTAAAACTGAAAAGAAAAACGAGCCTATTAGCTTATTAGTTTTTTATGTCTATAGATATGTTTCTTATTTTACTTTTAAATTTTATTTGCAATTAATATATCGCTGTTTTAGGTACCTCTAAAATCTTTTATTTCAAAGGAAATGAACACTTTGTTAGAAATGATCGAAAAACCCTTTAACGTGTAGTTGAAATAAGGAACCTATGAAAGTTATCATGAGGAGTGAAAAACTAAGATTAATCGCACCACCCCTTCAATCACCTCGCATGCAGAATGACCAATTATTTAACTTCATAAGCACTAAGGATAATAATCTGAAATTTAAAACTTATCATTTCTACACTGATTTTAGTAACCACTGTAAAAATCGTATTATCATCTCCCATACAGTTTGGTGATACTCGTTAATAAAAATGTGAGATATCCGTGATGTACTTTTTTAAGCAGGTTCTTGTGTAACAAATGAAATTATTCGTTAAGTGTTTGCATAAAAAAAATATTTAATAGTAATTTTATATGTAAAGAATAAATGAAAGCAAAATACAGTTGGACAGTTGAATTTTGGAAGCGGATGAAAGCAGTCGTGGTTTTAGTGAGCTCTCGATCTCGTTTGTGTTTTTTGTAAAAAGTGGAAAAAAAAAGAATAAAAAAAAAAAAAAAAAAAATTTAATAATAATAATCCGCAAGTGTAGCTGTAAATTTATCAGTTAGGCCAATTTACGACTAGCGGTACCGTTAGGTCCACACTTGCGCCCAATTTGTCCGGTGTGTAATATTTACTATATAATATAGTGTACAAAACGTGACTGTGAATTATAAGCTAGTTAAAAAATTGTGTTGCACGCAACTTTTGTTTTATAATATAGTGAACACAACTTGGCTGTGAATTATTAGCCAATTGAAAAATTTGTTACTATAAACTTACATATTTTAAATTAATAACTTCATATCGGTCTCATCTGACGCAGGACTCCGAAAGGTCGACTTGGTCCTCCGCCAGCGCGGTGCCGATTTTGTTTTGTTGTGTTCTGATTTATTTATTTATTTTTTGCAATTTATTACTTTTATTCTACAATGATCTGTGGAAAATGTTCTCTTCCCCTGGATAGGGAAATGAACAAACATAACTCTGGCAAGATCATTGAATGTGATGGAATATGTGGACGTTCCTTTCATCTTTTGTGTACGGACTCTGCCTCGACTTTCCAATCCGCATCCGGCTTTACATGTGTTGATTGCAGTAATATTAAACCGTGTCACGTGCTTAAGCTTCTTCACGTCATCACTACACGACTAGATTCAATGAGCACAGCTCTTGTATCGTTGAACAATGATTCCACGTTCTTGACTAATAAAGTCAGTGGAATCAGTGATACGTTAACCGTTCTGAATAACTGCTTTGACGACATCCGTGAGCATGGTACTCAAATTGATAAGGTTGAGTCTTGTTGCTCTCTCATGCAACATGACGTTTCGAAAATGTCAAGAAAAGTTTCAAACTCGGATAGCAAATTGACATCCTTATCCAATAACATTACGGATCTATGCTCTAGCTTCACTGAGTGCAGTGAGATTGGACCTATTTTAGGCAACGTGCAAACATTACACAAATAAGATCTGCTAACTGATAGCGTGAAACTACTATCATCTAATTTAAAAATTCCTAAAGAGCATGTGCCAGTTGCTAAATCCAACATAGACTGTCAAACCGATCCGATAACCTCATCCTGCTCTATTGGCTGCCAGACTGATTCCAACGCGTTGCTTCTGCCACTTTCTGGTGCATACATTTCACAGCCGCAAGCAGTAGACAGGAAACGCAGAAAGAGCATGAAAACAAGTAAGCACACTCGACGGAAGGCTGCTAAGTCTCCTAAAGACGTTCACTCACGGTCGAATCTACATGTTGTTGACAACGGTACTTTCTCATCATGTGTTATGTCGAACCAAGAAAATGTTCCTGAGTCTGATATTGTGCCACAACGTAGAGCTACTGCGGTTGATTACGACAACAACCAAATGGATATTATGCCTGATGCTTCGATTACATCAAAAGACTTCCGCTGTACTTTACGAGCCGCTGTGCAGCCAAAATTACTTTTTATATCGCGCTTAGCATCTGACACCACGGAGAAGGAAATTGCTGACAACGTCCTCGGTATTTTACGCTGCGCAAATGTTGACATATCACCGGACTTAGTATCCTGCAGAAAGATTACTCCTATATCCCGCGATGTTGGTGCGAGAGTTTCTTCTTTCAAGGTTGTTCTGCCGGATGCTTGTTTTGCGCATGTTGTGTCATCGAAACTATGGCCGAAATCTGCTATCGTCCGTGAATTTCTGCCCCGAAATCGTCTTTCGCGCTTACCATCTCAACATCCATCGTCAAAAAACGGGCAAGCTCTCTCTCGATATCTTACAGCAACGTAAGCGGGATGCGTACGAAGACTCAGGATCTATATCTCGCCGCTGCTGTTTGTACCTTTGACATAGTGTGCATTTGCGAGACATGGTTGTCCTGTCAGTTCAAAGATTCGGAACTTTTCGATTCCGACTTTGAAGTTTTTCGTCGTGACCGCCACCCCAACTTACTTGATCCACCGGTTGGGGGTGGAGTTCTCTGCGCTGTTCGTCGCCGGTTTGCTTCTACGATAGTCGATGTTCCAGGAACCGAGAATATTGAGTTCGTGTGTGTAGCTGTAACACTCGGAAACCGCAAGCTGTACATCGTGACTGTATACATCAGATCGCCTTCACCTTCTTCAGTTTACGATGCGGTTTATAATGCGTTTGAAACCTTGCTTGGCCTTATGAATCCATCAGACGATATTTTAATTCTGGGCGACTTTAATTTACCACAAATACAGTGGCTACGCTCTGATGATAATGAGGTTTGTATGTCGCCTTCGTATTCCTCCTGTGCCCGACATGAAATACAATTTGTGGACAACATGCTTGCTACGGGACTTTTCCAAGTGTGTCCAATTTCGAACGATCATGGAAGATTTTTGGATCTGATTTTCTCATCTGATGCCAGCGTTACGACGATTGATAGATGTCACAGTCCTTTGCTGCCTGACTTGCCAATTCATCCTGCGCTTCACGCAACATTCAACTCTCAGACAGAGTTTACGAACTCGAAATCTATTGTTAGTAATTATTTTAATTTCGCCAAAGCTGATTTTGAAACTTTAAATCTTGACATATCCAATTGCGATTGGTCGTCTGTATTGAATGAATCTGATGTTGACAAAGCCACTTCTAATTTTTACACGATCTTAAATGGCTGCTTTCTGCGTTGTGTTCCTGTAGTTTGTTCGAAACCTACCAGGAGGCTTCCCTGGTTTGACGATGATTTAATTAATTTGAAAAATCGAAAAACGAAAGCTTGGAAAACTTACTCGCTCTCAAGGAGTGAGACGGACTACATAATTTACATAAATTTATGTAATTGTTTTATAAGTCAGTCTCGAGCTGCATATAACCAATACCTTTTTACTGTTAAAAACTCTTTTAAAGATAAACCGAAACAATTCTGGAATTTTGTCAACTCTAAGAAAAACTCTGATGGTTATCCTTCCAGTATGGTTTTTAATGATGTAGTCAGTGCTGATCCTACTACAATTAGCAACTTATTTTCCAACCATTTCCGGACCGCCTTCAATTGCAGTACGCCGCTAACATCCGTTGGCAACTTTCAATATATGTCACAGTTTCCTTCTTCGTCCTTGGTTCCTAAAGATCTTTTCATTGACGACTCCACTATTTTGAAATACATTGATAAACTTGCTTCTAATTTCTCTAGTGGACCAGATGGTGTTCCCTCTTCTGTGATTAAAAAGTGTAGTTTATCCCTTTTACCTATCCTTGGGTATCTTTTTAATTCATCACTTCGTAGTGGAGTTTTTCCTATGTCATGGAAATACTCAACTATAATGCCCTTGCTTAAGTCTGGTAAAAGAGACAATGTAAGTAATTATAGGCCTATAGCGAATCTTCCATGTATTGCTAAGCTATTTGAATCTATTGTGTGTGATGTAATGTATTTCCATTCCAAGTCGATTATTGGATCATTCCAGCATGGCTTTGTCAAAGGCAGATCCACTGTAACTAATCTTATGGAATTTTCGAACTTCTGTCTTTCTGCTATTGAAAACGGGAAGCAGGTCGATTGTATATACACCGACTTTAGTAAGGCCTTTGACAAAATTGACCATAATATTCTTGTGCATAAGCTCGGCCTGCTTGGTTTTCCTGATATTTTCGTCCTTTGGATAAAGTCGTATCTTAGTGATCGCATTCAGAAAGTACACTTTCGTGGAGCCTTATCTTCTGAAATATTTAATACTTCAGGCGTTCCCCAAGGTAGCCATTTAGGACCACTTCTATTCCTTCTCTTTATTAATGACGTGAGTTCGTTTATCTCTAACTCGAACATTCTTCTCTATGCCGATGATGCGAAAATCTTTAAGATTGTCTCCAGCAGCAATGATTGTCTATTATTGCAAAGTGACATCTCGCGTTTTCATGACTGGTGCTTACTTAACAATTTACATCTCAACATTAATAAGTGCACTGCTGTTTCGTATTCTAAGAAGAGAATATCAATGAATTTTGACTATGTTGTAGATGGATGCTTTTTACTTCGTTCTGACAAAGTACGTGATTTGGGCGTACTATTCAACTGTAATTTTACCTTTGATGATCACGTGAATCACATTGCTGGTAAAGCGAACGCTATCCTTGGTTTTGTTAGGAGACAATCGAAAGAATTTAATGATTTCTTTACAACGAAAATGTTGTATTGTGCATTCGTCCGATCTATCCTAGAATATGCTAGTCCTATCTGGTCACCATTTTATTCCGTTCATATAGATAGGGTCGAAGCAGTTCAGCGTCGGTTCTTAAGGTTTGTCCTTCAGAGCCTTCCCTGGTCCGATCCACTTAGGTTACCGCCATATATTGATCGTTTAAATCTGCTGTCTATGGATTCCCTTGAGAAAAGACGGATACATGCCAGAGTTGTTTTTGGTTTTAAAGTAATTTCAGGTATAATTGACTCTGACAAATTGCTGTCTATGATTAAATTCAACGTTCCATGTCGTCCTTTGCGAAATTATGAGCTTTGCAGAATTCCGCTGCATCGCACTAACTACGGGTTTTATGAACCAGTTTCATTCATGTTAAGAGATTTCAATATCTTCTTCTCGCAATTGGATTTTCACATGAGTGTCCCACAAGTAAAAAGTCAGCTTTCTTGAGGTTAATAATCTTTGATTTTGTAAAAAGTTTAAATTTTCATGTACTTAATTCTGTTTTATTATTGTTTTATTATTTTTATTCTTTTTTTTATTGTTTTCAACTGTGGATAAATGTAGTAGTCAACTTTTTTTGATGAAATAAATAATTATTATTATTATTATTATTATTAAACAAAAATGGGAAATAAATACAAATGTATATTGTGATAAAATGCTGCACTAATAAATACTTTTTTATCTGACGAAAAATCGGGAAAGTTTTAGTTTACCCGACGCATTTGTCACAATTGGTATGGCAGAAAATTAGTTCCTTTTAATGTCACTGAAACTTCTTTTTCATCTAGAATAACACATAGGGCTTACCCGCAATCGTAGTTATAATATGCTATACCTTAGTTTTCATTTTTTCTCAAGCAGTTCACTTGGAACAGCATTTTTGACATTATAATGAAAACATGGAAAATCTGATAAATACGAATGAAAAATACTGTAACGGAGGCATTTGCTTATAATCCTATATCGGTAAGGAAAAAGAGAAAACTTTAAAGTAAAATACAGACGACGTAAATTACACTAAAAACTATGCAGTCACAAGATTTAAATTATATATATTCTACATTTCCAGATAATGCTCAAAAAATAGATAAAATAAAATAAATATTATATATTACTTTTAGATAGCACACCTTTCACATAAACTTCATGAATTATTTAATTTTCTTCAATTATCCTCACTGCTTGTATACATATATATCTATATTTTTCACATTTAACCATGAAATTAATAAATTAACCAGAAAATCTTCTCTAAATCTAAATAAAATTAATAAAAATCTGCAATATTATAATGCTACCACTTTACCGGTAATTGCAAATGCAAGTATTTGATTTATCATGCATGCAAAGGCCGTACCTGATTACCATTGAACTTGCAACGTTAAAAGTGAAACTGAAAAACGAGTTTTTTGCCTGGAAATGCTTCGAAACAGGTGCGTTAAGATCTTAAATTGTCACATTCTATGAAAATAAACCTCGACTAGAGTAAAACTTTCGCTTAATTACACACCTGGTTGTTTGGGACCGGCTACTGGAACAGTTGTTTAAATTGAGATAAAACTTAGAACCTGGCATGCTTGCAATTTCGGCATCTTACTAGGGTAAACGTGATTAATACTGGCAATTATGCAAGTTCAAATATTCACTTAATATTAAAAACTAAATGGAAAAACTAGATTGATATAGAAGTAAAAGTACCAAAGAGTTGTTTAAACAAGCTAAATATGCAATAGTATTGGGAGCTTTTCAATAACATGAAATTTTTCAAAAAAAAAGTTTTATCTTACAATGCGCGCCAGAATAAATCCTAACCATTGTGTATGTTTATAAAAATAGTAAACAAATTAATTTTATTGCAAATCTAGTATAAGCTGTTTCTACTACGCAAATTTCTCAATAAAATAGTTTACAATAATAAATAAATTTGTATAGCTTCAAATATTTAATTATTGATTGTGAGAATCCTTCAAAAAGTATGATATTAAAAAAATTATGTATGCTTGCTTATGTTTAACAAAACAATTAACAATGCAACAATGTAAAGAAACCAATATGTGAAAGCTTTGAATAAAGAAAATGAATTTAAATGTACGGACTAAAGCTTTAGAGTTCATTAAAATACGCTAGGCCTGAAACTATGCAACACGGTTAAAATTTGATTGTAATTGTTTGATATAACATGAAAATTAAAATCTGCATTATCGATTTTTTAGAGCAAAGTGTATTTTTCACAAATAAATTGTTGTGAAATGCAAAGAAATGGTTTTTTTTCTCGCTAGCCCGGTAACAACTGACTCAAACAATGTTGCGAAAATACCTAATAAACTATGTACTTGCCCACTTTACATTGTTTCAGTTGCGCAATCCATAAAGTGCGATAGATAGTATGTAAAGAAAATTGAGTAAGTTCCAGGAATTCAACAAAATAACTGGCAAGCAAAGTCATCAAATTTTTTTCCAAACACTTGAAATTAATTTAATATTGCATTTTGAACCTGGTTTAGAAAATAATATCTCCCTTTAAAATGTATGCCCTCCTCCACTCCCGAATAAAAATTCTAATTTCTTGCCTAGAATACGCCCTTTCTAGGCACGGAATTAGAATTTTTATTCGGGAGTGGTTGAGGGCACACATTTTAAAGGGAGATATTATTTTCTAAACCAGGTGCCAGCTCCTACTTACTTACTTACTTACGATGGCGCTACAGCCCAAATTGGATCTAGGCCTCCTGTATAGTACGCCTTCATCCTTCTCGGTTCCGCGAACGCGTCCTTCATTGCAGTGATTGGCAATCTGCGTCAATTGAATCCTTTCAGCGTTTCCGTAGTTTTAGAAACTGGTCTTTATCTATTGACTTTACCTTTAGTGTGCGTTTGAGAATTATCCCGTCATCCAATCGCTCCACATGACTAGGCCATTGTAGCTTCTTGAATTTTATGAGACCTCTGAATTTTCGAAGATGGCATACAACTCTCTGTTATATCATTTTTGGATTTTAAGAAATTTTGTAGGGGAAGAGTCGTCCCCCACTGAACTAAGTTTTTCACACTTCGCTAGAGTTGCTGTCAAGATATTTTATACAAAATTTAGTAGGTACTGAGAAAAATTAGTGTATTGGATTTAGTGAAATTGTGCGGTTTGTATGGGAGGCGGTAGAAGGAGGGGTGAGTCCTTAATAACTTTTTCTCAAATAACTTTAAACATCATGCTTTTGACATTTTTTAATTTTCAGATCAGTAGCATTCATACTTTTCAGGAAAATCGACTTTTTGTAAAGGTTTGAAATTGTGCCATATTGTACGGGACGGGGTAGAAGAAGTGAAGATCATCGCCTAATTTTTGTTCGTCTAGTGTACAATTTCAGCTCAATAAATTTTTTACGTGCTGTGTAAATTTGTTTAGAGTATTTCATGAAATAGTGCAGTTTGTATGGGAGGTGGTTGTAGGAGTAGGAGGATTCAAATAATTTTCATAGCGTAGAATGAAATCATTATAAAAGTATCATATTCAAAATTTTACTGAACAAATTGGTCTAGAGTCATAATTATTGGCGCGACAGCTCAAATCGGGCTCTGGCCTCCTGAAGTTGTTGCTTTCAATCGGCTCGATCCAAAGACCGCGTCTTCCAGCTGCTAATTTTTAAAATGGCTTTGCTTTCTTCATCAACCGAGTCTTCCCATTGCTTGCGTGGTTTGCCTACTGGACGGTTACTACTCGCTTTGCCATGATGAATATTGAAGTTTCTGGCTCGTGGTTAAAGTGATACAACTCATGGTTGTATCTTATTCGCCATTCCGATCCGTCCTTCACCGGTCCCAAAATTTTTCGGAGGACCTTCCTTTCGAATGCGTTAACTGCTTTTGCGGAAGTTCGCGTTTATGTCCACGTTTCGCTGCACAGAGTACTGCTCGTATAATAGTTTTATATATCCGCAGCTTATTGTTTCTGTGCACTTTCTTGGATTTCATTATCGGATGTACCGAAGAATACGTCTTGTTTGCTAGTATTATCCATCGTTTGATTTCGTCTGCTTCATTACCATCCCTTGCTAGATTAGCTCCAAGATATATGAAGTTGTCCACACTCTCCAAATTATATTCCGCAATTGTTAGGTTTTGTCTGATTGGCTTTCTTCTTCTTGTTTGCGTCATTACTTTTGTTTTGCGCAGCCCGACTTCTTTTGCGGAGGAGTCAAGATTAATAAATACCTCCTTAGCACAAGGAAATGATCTTGCTAGGATGTTAATGTCGTCAGCGTATGCGTACTAGTTGGGTGGACTTGAATAGTAGTATCCCATTGGTGTCGACTGGGATGGGAGAGTCGGACTATTTTTGGGGGAATTCCAAAGTCAAGCATGATTTGGTGCAATTCACTCCTGTCGATACTGTGCTTGTTTAAAATCTACGAAAATTTGGTGCACGTCTGTGTTATATTCCCAGCATTTCTCAAGCACCTGTTTCACGGAGAATATTTGGTATGCTGTACGTCGTCCGGTTCTGAATCCACCTTATTATTTGCCAATTATTTCATTAGTAAAGGGATTAAGACGACTTTCAATTATTTTTGTCATAATTTTGTAGGACGTACAAAACAATGATTTTCCTCTGTAATTTTCATAGCCGAGTTTGTCTTCTTTCTTGTAAATTGGACATTTGATGCTTTTTCGCCAATCGTCGGGTTTGATTTCCTTTGTTCAAATTTTGCATATCATGTTGTGCAGTAACAGCGACACAGTTTTCACCGTTTTTCAGAAGTTCAACTGGTATTTCGTCAATTCCTGGCTCTTTGTTTAGTTTTCGGTCACATAGGGTTGCTTTGATTTCAGCAAGCGTGGATAGTGTCGATGATGGTTCTTCTTCATCAGTTGAGGCCTCAATTGAAATGTTGTCTGTCTCCTTTTGATTTCTTTTGTGTCGCTGATGATGTCCTCTGCATCTTTGTGAAGTCTAGTTTTAGCTGATTTTCCTTTTTTAGGTCTTTTACAGCTTAGAGTATATATATCATGAGTGCAGTGCAGTTTATATGGGAGGTAGTGGAGGGAGAGGAGTATAAAAATTGAGACCCTGAAAAGTACATATTCGGTCACTTTTTTCAGGAGCCCTCATTGTAAAAGTTATCTGTTTTGCAGATTACTCTGCATGTAATAACTTAAAAAAATGTATCAGAAGATTTAATACAACCCAGGTGCAGTCGACCTAAAACGAATGTAAGGTCTATGCTATGCTATGACAGCGAAACATAGACATTAACGCAGGCATCCGAAAAATTACTTAATGCCCTCTGAAGAATCCTCGGACCTGTTAGGGAATACTCTATCTGGAGAATAGGATACAATAGAGGATTATATACCATTTTAGACAATCCAGAATCGAGATAAAATTTAAGAAGCTACTATGGGCTGGCCATGTGGGGTGGATGAATGACGGAAGAATTTCCAAACGCAAACTAAAAGGAAAATTTAATGGGCCTTTGGAAAAATCACGGAAGCGCTGGGAGGATTCTATTGACGTGGACTGCAAATCACTGATAAGATTCTAAGACTGTATGATGCGGTCACTGAATCGAGATGGATGTAGATGAAGCATATAGGAGGCCAAGACCCGATTTGGGCTGTAGTGCCATCGTAAGTAAATAAGTAAGAAGGAGTTTTTACAGCAGGTTAGGTAGCCCAAATACTTAGATGCTTTCTTGGCGATGTTAAATATATAACCATCCAAGATGAGTTAACTGTGATTTGAATACCTAATATCATAACACTTGCAGAGTTGGATGATAGTTGACCTCCGAAGGTGATTAGATCACGGTTAGAGTCATGTTTATGGGACACAAGACAACAATGGGTTTTCCAAGCATCAAACTCGACTTGATTCTTGTTGCCCCTAATTAGAATTTTAGCCAAAGACACTGTGTTGGAGTGAAAGGAGAAGTGCTATGAGCTGATATTAGCGAACCTATGTTTAGGATTGAAATTGGAAGATATCAAGTCATTAATAAATATTAGAAAAAGGATAGGAGAAAGAACCGAGCCTTGGGGGACACTAGCGTTAATTTTATAAGAAAAGGAAACCACACCATATAGTACGATACGCATTGAATAATTGGCTAAATCTTACAATCCAAGAAATAAATCAATAGTTGGTAAAATTTCCGTTCTGCAATACTCTGTCGAAAATCTGGGAAAGAGCAATAATACAAGACTCAACAAATTGCTGAATGATCTAGTTCCAGCGTTCAGTGCGGGTAGTTCAAAGGTCTCCTGAGGAACGGTTCTTGCAAAATCCATACTGTTTGTCGTCAATTATATCCTTGATGTTAAGTATTCCATAACTCTATTGTTAACGATTGTTTTCACGAGCTTTGACATCAAACCGTCCCATACAAATGCACAATTACATCTATTTTCATTAAGACTAAAGAAGGCAGAAACATAAATTGCAAAACATTTTGAACATATTATCAATTTCGCCGAACTCCTTCTTCCACCTTCCATACAAATTTCACGAAATTTCGAAATTTAAGGGAAATAATTTTTTTTTTCAATCTATAAAATCTGTCATTACCAAAGCATAAAATTTTAAATGCCAACAATATCAACTAATTCACAAAGGCAATGCGGCACAAAAGTGGACAGTTTGTAGATATGTAAGTAATCTCAAATTGCTTAAAAATAAAACAAGATATATTTTTGACTAAAAAATCAAATTGGTTTTCAGGTTTCAGTTTTTTCTGAATCGAGATATATATATATTTTCACTTTATAATCTTGTCTTCGTTGTCATTAGTTTTGATACAAAATTTAATGCAGTTATTTTAAAAATGCTAAACATTACCAAGGACTATAAATAATACACATAAGATATCCAATGGAAGAAATTTTAGCCATTGAGATATGTACGTTGATGGAAAAGCTTTCAATTAGCAAAAGCGAGAGTAGCATCTAATGAACTGGAACCATGAGCATTTGTTGTTTGAAACTTTTTCCATTAATCTCAACGCATCTCATAGGCTTGGGATATCTTAGATTATTTCTTGTTTTTGACTTTACCGATTTAGTTCCATTCCCTGTCATTTTTGATTCAAATGAGTTTTTAAAAGATTTTCTAATACTTCTCTCCTAAAACGATGCTTTTCAAATATAATAATATATATATATCTAATATATCTATATATCTAAACGAAATTATGCAAATTCAAATCCGATACCCACTTTATATAGGTATAATAGGTCCCCCTAACTTTGCCATTTTAAATATTACCGAACAGAGCCACTTTTCTTTTGTGTGAAAATAAAACTTATACTTTTTATGGCAGAAAGCTATAAGTTGGAAATATGGTGGAAATGATAAAACAACATCAAACCTGTTTATGACTGAAACATCAAAAATCGTTTTTAATATCTCTTCGAAATTGAAAATTTGTACAAATGTATACGCAATGTAGCTGAATGCAAGTTGGCGGTGGTATAACAAAGGAAATATGCATCATGGAAAGCATATTAAGTTGGTTAGTATTCGCTTTAAGGGACTGCGAACACAGCCTTTATCTCTCATGTGATTCTTCTCCTACACTGCAGCCTAAATCGGGCCTTGGCCTCCTGTTCTTCAGGTTCCTTAACATTGTTCAATATTTGTTGGGGAAGCGTTGTTAGTCCTTCGCACAACCCTCTATCTACGAATTTTTCATTTTCGTTGTTTGAGGTGACTAAGGTATACTCAATCAGACAGTGTGCTAGAATTATAGGTCTATCGGGAACACGCTACCCATTAGGCAATACATACCTCTCATATGATTAATGTACCTTAAATTCATTTGTATCCCGTCCTCAGCTACGTCAATTTCAAAGCAAGTCTTTCTAGTTTTTTTCTTTTTTTAATGAAGGATAAAAGCACTCATTTATTTTGTAGGTCCGATAATCACTTAGATCAAAATCTTCTCGCAAACATAAAAAATCGTTTAAATCCTATTCCGCGATATTTAAAATTGAAATTACATTTGTTTACAAGTCCAAAACAGATACAATATATAATTATGCACATATATATATATTTACGAGTACCTGTAGGGTTCACAAAAATTTGCTCTCCAACGTGTTATACAAAAACTGCTTAAGGCCATTTTTTCCTGCAACAAGTTATGAAATAGTCACAGCAAGATCAATGTCGCGTTCAAGACCACTTAAGAGTTCGATTGATTTTATTTTTTGGTGTATTTTCTTAAAAAAAAATATTTTTTTTTACCTTCTGTTACCTTCTATAGTAAATTGCTTGAATTAGAAAAACTCGCCTGAAAATAATCGACAATTACAAAAAAAAAATACCTACACCGACATAAAAGTAGAACACGATCATCGGACATTACCGAGTAATAGTTAAGACTGCAATGTTTCGTATCTTGTAAGATTGTTCGAACAACCTTGAGATCAAGGTGTGGTCCGTGCGGAGGTATTAAGTGTCCGATCCGAACAACCAACCGCCATCAACCACGGCAGTTCCGGACATGATCAACTCAATTCCGAGATCGTTTTGAGTGCGATAAATTGTTGTTGCTCAATTACAGAGTCCACGATGGCTTACAAGACGTACAACATGTTCACCGATTCTCATTCCAAACGAAAGTGAGCTGGATCCAAGTGGAGCGCTAATTCTTTTCGGATAATTGCAGGTGATCACCTCTAATGATCACTTGGTGATTCATTTGCCGCAATCTCAAGCCTGTTCACGACTCATTGCTTTTTCATTCACAATGGCGTTCTGTTCTAGTTATTGGGGGCCAATCCTATGCGGCCACTATTTAATAAACTTATGTACCAATATTGCACCTTTCGAGTGGCTCGAGGATAGTTTGAGTGAGTTTCTTTCAACGGCAACATTATCGGTTATACTTCAAGATCGTACGTCTTATTGGAGTAATGGAGGAATAGAGGTGGTGTACATTTTGTTCTATTGATACGATCTCCGGTTGTCAGGTCGAGATTTAATTCAAGTTTGCCCACGAGCTTAGACCTCAGGAAGGTCACTTCTTACTGAAATGGCTGCATAATTTCTGTTGGCCGGAGATCCGCGATAGCTACTTGTCTCCACTGTGGGCCTTTACGGCGTGTACAGTCGACTTCAACTAATCCTTTCGTTAATCAGAGTACGGCAAACTAATGAAGATAATTTTGGAGTTGAGGAGGCATAAATGATTGTTTAAGATTTGTACAGAAGTGTGAACGTGTGGGCTTTAACTATTGAATAGAAATTAAAGTAAAGCAATGTCAATGATCTTGTAATACTCAAAAATTCCGCAATTACACATTGAAATTATTTTATAGTTTATTCATACCGGCCTTGAAAATTATTTGAAATTATCGATTGTCACCTCGAAATTCACGTAACTCATACCAAGCTCCTGTTATGAAAATAAGAAATAAAGCATTGAGAGTGCATTAAAAAACGATGAATGAATTTGATTTATCGGAATTATTTTGTGCCTTGAAACATGCACAAAGTAGTCCCATTCGTTGAAAGTGTACTGACGTTAATGATAGAGGGCATCATTTCTCAGTATCTCAAGTTATGAAATGGAGGGAATAAGGAAAGTGGTCCTGTCTATTTGGGCGTCCTTGCATGAGTTTTATTGTCTGTGTGTCTCGACGATAATTTAAGTAAAAACAGAAAAGAGTAAAACTGGTCATAGAAGATCGAATGTATCTCCGGACCTACCTCTACTATTTTTGAGTGTTACATGTTCGTGTATTGCCCTCAATCGGAAGCGGAAGCTTTTCAGATCAGTGATCCAAAAAATTCTTATTTTAAGACCAATTAGGTGGCATAGACTTCCACTATAATCTACTAAAATGTAGGTCAATCATAGTAAGGGGAGAGTCAGGCAGGTGCAAAAAAACAATAATATTTCAACTACCTCTTAAGTCATGTAGTTGAAATTTAAAACATATATTAAGCTATACTAGCAAGAAAAATATAAAATTTGGTCATAACAGTAGTGCATTTATCAAAATTTCAAATCGTTATATCTCAAATTTCAAAAAAAGTTGAAATTTTGTCTTATGTATAATTTTCCTAAAAATTTTAATATGTGTACTAGATGGAGGGCCAAAATGTCGAAAATTCTCATTAATTTTTTTAAAACTCTGGTGAAAGATACACTTAAGGTGTAGCCTAGTGGGTAGCGTGTTGGTCTTGTAATGCAAAAGTCGTGAGTTCAAATCCCGGCCGACGCAATATTTAATTCTACCACATTGCCTGCTTGAATATACCTTGATCACCTCAATCTACGAAAATGAAAAATTCGTAGAAAGAGGGTTGTGCGAAAGGCTAACAAACCTTCCACAATAAGTAATGACAAATGTTAAGGAACCTGAATGTCAGAGGCCAAGGTCCGAATCGGGCTGCAGCGCCATTGTATAAGTAGAAAAGATACACAGTCAAAATTTTGCACGTGCATACATCTATTTGATATATGTACATAAAGGAAAAACATAACAGGGCTACGATTGCGCGTAAAGCCCAATTTTACGATACGATAGATAGAAATTTTAGTGCTTCGCCGTCCATGCTGACAATGCTTCCGAGATAGCAAAAATCTTGCACCTCTTCCACATCTTGTCCGTTAAGAACAATCGGCGTTTGAAATAACTATCAATAATATAAATTTATTATTTAACAAGTTTCATACATTGATACTTAAAAAAAAAAGATTTTTATACTCTAGATGAAATCAGAGAGTATATTGTGTTTGCCTTACCGTTTGTAACGCTAAGAAATAACGCTCGCACAGAGCCGCCTAGGGTACATAAATATCTGTTGTCGCTCAAAAACCTCGATTCCGAGTGACCGTCTGTCCGTCTGTCTGTCCGTCTGTCCGTCTCTGCGTCTGTCTACTGCATAACCCTCGAAAGCTTTGAGCTATAGTGCTAAAAATTTTTGTGTGTCATTTTTAGCAAAAAAGTAATTTTAAGTTCGTGAATGAGCTGCATCCCCCCACTCCTTCTACCCCCTCTCATACAAATTTCATGAAATTTCGAAATATAAAGAAATTGATTTTTCTTTGAAACTGTTTAAGCTATCGATTTGAATTTTAGCTCAAAGTATTATAATATAGATGTCATTAATACTACGGAATATTGATCCGATCCCCTCACTCCTTCTACCCCCTCCCAAACAAATGGACAATTATGAAAAATAGATATTTTCGATTTTCATTGAAACTACTAAAGTTGAAAAGACAAAATTTTGCCAAAATTGATTCTACTATAATTGCAGTTAGTTTTAAAAAAAATTATCAACTTAACCTCACTCCTTCTACCCCCTCCCATACAAATTTCACGAAATTTTTAAATTTTAAATAAATTATTTTTCTTCGAAACTGGTAAAGCTATCAACTTGATATTTTGTATAAGGTATAAAAATAGAAACATCAATAACAGGAAAAAAATTGTTTTAATCCTTACGCTCTTTCTACCCCCTCCCATGCAAATGCATAATTTTTGTTAAATGCATTATATCGATTTCCATTAAAACTAGAAAAATAACAAACTTTAAAATTTGCCAGAATTCGTTTTTTAATAGTTGGAATAAATGCTAGAAAAAATTATCAGTTCAGCTTCACTCCTTCTACCCCCTCCCATGTATTATAAATTCAAGAAAAGCATTTCTCCTTCGAATATATGAGAGCTATCGACTTTGAAATTGAATCTAACCATGGTGATAAGAGTGACGATAAGCAGTTTCAAAATCATCTAAGACTTTCCACTTCCTCTGCCACCTCCCATATAAATGCCCCAATTTCAGGAAAACTATGTCCAATTTCTTTAAAAATAATGAAAACTAAAAACTTTAAATTCAGCAGAAAACATTTTCCATGCCATGTTCGATGTCATATGCGAAAAATATAAACCTCCCCTTCTACTTCTACCACCTCCCATACAAAAGTCTCTATTCACTATTCGAAAGAATTTGAGATGACATATTTGCCGGTATATTAAAGTCATTCCCATTTCATCTAGAGTATCATATGATAATATATCATAATTCTGTTATGTATTTTTAAAAATTTTGGAGTTGTGTCGTATTGTATGGGAGGGGATAGAAGCAGTAAAGTTTATCAAGCAATTTTTTCGGATCTCAATAATAATACTAAATGTTTAAATGTCATAAAAACAGAGAAAATCGGCTTAGAATAATTCATGAAAAAGTTCAGTGTGTATTGGAGGTGGTAGATGTAGTGGATGGATTTAAATAATTTGTATAATATACATCCCATTTATGATAAAAATAATATATTCCAAATTTCAAATTATTAGCATTTACAGTTTCCAAGAAAATTTTATTATTGTAAGTGATTGAAAATGAGTCATTTTCTATGGGAGGGGGTAGAATAGGTATAGTGATTTGCCCCGTTCACGAGCTAGACCTTACTTTTTCTTCAAAAACGATTTACAGAATATTTGAGCTTTCTAGTTTGACGCGTTCTCAGAGAGCGAATGGACGGACGGACATCCGGTCTTGAGATTTTTGAGCGATACCAAATATTTCAGTACTCTTGTTGACTCTGTGCTATTATTATTTCTTGGGGTTACAAACTTTAGAGCAAACTAATAAAACTTTCAGATTCCATCTAGAGGATAAATATTAATTTGAATAAAAACTGTCATCCACCAAATGGGAGCCATAACCCCACTCTGTGTTTCACGTGCATTGAAAAAAACTCAAAACTCGATATTCTTGAGTGAAATTTAAGCTATAAACTTAAAAATTTATAAAATTCATTAAAAAAAAAATGCTTCCATTTTAGGATATAAATTAGTCAAATATCTTCAAAACTTCTACCTCCTCCCACACAAAAGTATTTTTTCGACCATTTGTAAGAAATCAATTATCACCGAACCATTAAAAGCTATCAACTTGAAATTTTGTAAGAACACTTTTAAAAATATTTCAGATAAAAATGCATCAAAAGTCTTAAAATTCCCTCTGCTCTTCCACCTCCTCCTTTGCCAAAATATGATTTCCACCAATTTCAATAAATAAACAACAAATTAAAATCTACGGACTTGAAAATTTATGCGAGCGATTTTCAAAAGAAACTTAAGAGAACTGCATCACAAGTATTGCTATTGCCTCACTTGCTCTATCCCTCCCATATAAATGTATGGCTTCAAGAATATAATACCGAGAATTTCATAGAGTTTACTTTGTCTATGAAACTAACATTCTATACAGCGAATTTTGAACGTGATTCGAGCAATCAATTAAAACATTTTTACATGTTATCTTTTTTTATCGGACCCCCCCCCACTCCATATAAACCCAAAGTTGCATATGAAAATGAATGAAATATTGATTCTATAAGCATATTTCAGTTTGATTTTAAATTTAATTTGATTTATTCCGCGCCATTCGTATGGAAGCGCCGCCTACTGTTTAAATTTGTTATCATTTTAAAGAACGTTTTGAGAAGCTTTGTAGAATAAAAGTGACAGGAGAAGTCAGTTGACTTCGAGAACCAAACTAGAACAAACGTGTTTTTTTATCACCAAAAGTCACAAGATTAAAAATCTACTTGTTTACAGCTCAGGTGTGGGGTCAACCGAGAAAAGGCAAACAACGAAAATGCCCAACCGTCTTACTCGGGCGGATATCATCCAGGCGCTCACAAAAGCCGAGATTGAAATTCCGGCGAGCGCAAGCATTTCGCAACTGCGCCGAATCTACGAGGAGCTCCTTCTCGACACCGGGAAGGACGTCGCCGAAGGTTCCGTCGAGTCATCATCCGACACCGAATACGAGGAGGATTCTGCTGAGAAAACTGCCGTTGAAACCGCTGAAGGAATCGAAACTGCCGTTGCTGGAACCGCTGAAAAAACTGCCGTTGAAAACGCCGCTACGTTGACTGCCGATGAAATCGAGTTTGCCGCTGCCGAAACCGCTGAAAAAACTGCCGCTATACCCGCCGCTATTACTACCGCCGAAAAAACCAAGACTATCGCCGCGGGGGCTACAAAAAAGCCCGCCGCTAAAACCGTCATTATAAATGTCGCCGAACCCGCTGCCGCCACGAGGCTGCCGACCGATGAAAGTAACCTCGACCAAAATTTGAGGTTACTTCGGAAGAGACGCGAGCTGCTAGAACTCCAGCGTCAAATAACTGAATTAGAAGCTGTGACGACGTCCGGGGAGTCAAGCCAAGTTATGCCCACCAGACGATATGTAGATTTTCGTGAGATGGAACAGGCCATCACTAAGTACTCGGGAGATGACACATATGACGTGCGCGATTTCTTAAGAGATTTCGAAGAAACAATGGGAACGGTAGATGCGGACGAAGGTTTTAAGCTGCTGTCCTTACGACGTTCATTAGAGGGAACGGCTAAGTTTTTCTTGCAGAGCGTCAAAGTAACGAGTTACAAGGAGCTCAAGGAGGAACTTATCACCGAGTTTGGCCGTCGGTTTACGCGTCAGGAAGTTTACCGACAACTGAAAGAGCGAATATGGGAAAAAAAGAAGGAGTCCCTACGGCGATACGTCTTAGAAATGCAAAACATAGCCCGCCGCGCAGATGTGACGGAGTTGGAACTGATAGATTGTATCATTGAAGGCCTTCGGGACACGTCTTCCGACCTCGCGATACTAAATTCGGCACAGACGATCCAGCAGCTGAAGCTGCTACTCGAGAGATACGAACAGCGTAAGCTTTCTAGAATGGTGGCCCGAGATACGCCACACCGGACTGGCTATAATGCAGCTAAGACCGTCACCGCCGCAACGAATGCTAATGGACCCGAAGAGATGAGGTGTTTTAACTGTTCGTCCCGTGGCCATCACCAAAGAGAATGTCCGTATGAAAAACGACCGAAGGATGGCTGTTTCCGCTGCTGGAAAATAGGTCACAGCCACCACACCTGCCAGAACCCGAAGAAGAAGTTAATCCCCGTCAAACGAGAAGTAGCTGCTGTCCAAACCACAAGAGCGATGTCGATGCTTGATTCAGATGACGATGCCGACGAATATTTGCAGACCGCCGTAAATTCAATAAACCTGGTAAGTGTTGCTACAGTATTCAGTCGGACCGAGCGCTCAGAATTTAAAGATTGTATTTCCTTCTTTGATACGGGTAGTCCCATTAGTTTGATACGTAAGTCCGCGAGCGCTGCAGCAATACATAAACCGAATTCACCGACGAAATTTCGAGGCATCGGTAACGCCAAAATATTTACACACGGTAAGAATAATTATAGAATACGTTTCCTGAATAACTTTTACGACATTGTCGCGTACGTTGTTTCAGACGATATTATGTCGATGCCGCTGCTGCTGGGACGCGACGCGTTATCTATTATGAACATTAAACTTTGTAAATTCCAGAATAAAAACATGAATTCCGAATTTAGACTGAAATTCTGCGCTCCCGCTCTGACTGAATTTACTGGCTTAGACTATGGTTGCGGCTATCCGAATGACATAAATAAAAAAGAAAAGAAGAGCGAACAAAGAAAACTGAGGCAACTGGGGAAAGTAGAGGAAGGTCTTAGAAGTTGTCAGAAACCGGTAGAAGTAGATAGATTGTCCGATGTTAATAACGGTCAGAAAGAAATGCATTTCGACCATCTCACAGGAGACGATAGAGTAGATTACCAAAGGAATTTAAATTTTAAAATAAACCCGGAATTGGGAGAACACGAACTGAGTACACTATTCAAAGTGATAGACGAGACGTATGTGAAGAGAAGGGGTAGGGACGTAAAGCCACACGAGCATCACATGGAAATAAGACTAAAAAATGACACCCCTATTCATACTTCGGCCCGTCGATTATCTTACTTTGAACGGGGGGAAGTTCGAAAGATTACCGAAGATTTGCTGAAGAGAAATATTATTCGACCTAGTCGGTCACCTTACGCATCGGCCATAGTGCTGGTGAAAAAGAAAAATGGTGATTTACGCATGTGTGTGGACTACAGGGCCATAAACAAACTGACCATTCGGGACAATTTCCCGTTGCCCATCATTGAGGAGTGTATTGAGTATTTAGGGGGTAAGAAGTTTTTCTCGACATTGGACTTAAGAGATGGATTTTTCCATGTGCATATGGCACCGAGTTCAGTCCAGTACACTTCATTTGTAGTGCCGGATGGTCAGTACGAATATCTGAGAATGCCATTCGGGTTAAAAAATGCCCCGTCAGCATTCCAACGATATGTTACGGAGATATTTGAAGACTTCATCTCATCCCAAAAAATAATTGTCTATATGGACGACGTAATAATTGCAACCACCGATTTTAAAACGCATATCGAAATTTTAACCAAAGTTTTAGAGAGAGCTGCGGAAAAAGGGTTAGACTTAAGACTGGGAAAATGTAGATTCGGGTTTAAAAAAATCGATTACTTAGGATACTCCGTTAGTGCTGCGGGGATCCGACCGAATGACGAACACATTGAAGCAATCAAGAGATATCCGCTTCCTGGGAACGTCAAAGAGATGAAGTCATGCCTTGGTCTATTCGCATACTTCCGCAAATTCGTCCCAGCCTATACTCACATAGCTCGACCATTGCATAAACTGACGAGGGAGGACGCACCGTTCCATATGACGAACGAGTCTACCGCTGCCTTCCATGAACTGAAGAGTAGGCTAGCGTCAGCGCCAGTCCTCTCGATATACTGTCCAAAAAAGGAAACAGAATTACACTGCGATGCCAGCTCAGCTGGATATGGGGCTGTGCTGCTGCAACGCCAGAGCGACGGAAAACTACACCCAGTCATGTACTTTTCCAAAGCAACAACGGCTGCGGAGTCGAGATATCACAGCTTCGAGCTTGAGACTCTAGCTATGATAAATGCCTTGAAACGGTTTGAGATTTACCTGAAGGGTATCCCCTTCAAGATAGTAACCGACTGCAATGCTTTACGGCTGACTTTAGATCGAAAACAGATGAACGCTCGGATTGCAAGATGGGCAATTGAGCTCGAGAATTTTGACTACAAAGTAGAGCATCGGAAAGGGACCTCTATGGGTCACGTAGACGCTCTAAGTCGATGCCACAGAACGGGAAATAAAGAAAATGGGGTGAAAGAACGCGTAGACTCTGAAGTTGTGGCATTTGTAGAAGCCACTGATGTAGATTTCCAAATACAAATCGCCCAGAACCGCGACGAAGTTATAAGATCCATCAGGGAAAAGCTGGAACTAGGACCAGTGACTGGATTCGAGTTGAAAGACGGACTTGTATTTCACAGGGGAAATACAAATAAACTTCAGTTATATGTACCGAACGAAATGCAGGATGGAGTCGTACGACTGATCCATGAAAAATATGGTCATCCGGGCGTCGAGAAGACTACAGACAAAGTAAGACAACACTACTGGTTCCCGAAGATGGCTAAAAGAATAGATAGTTTCGTAAAAAATTGTGTCAAATGCATTCTGTATGCAGCGCCCGTAAGGTCGAGCCAAAGAAATTTGCATAATATACCTAAAAACCCGATTCCGTTTGATACACTGAATTTGGACCATTTCGGCCCCTTGCCGTCACTGCATTCTAAGAGGAAGCACATACTGGTGGTGGTAGATGCATTCTCGAAATTTGTACGATTATACCCTGTCAACTCCACTAGCACGCGAGAGGTGCAAGCGTGCTTGGATAAATATTTCGATTATTACAGCCGTCCTCGTCGGATCATAACCGACCGGGGAAGTTGTTTCACGTCCCTAGATTTCGCCGCTTACATGCTCAAGAATAATGTAGAACACATAAAGGTGGCAGTAACGTCTCCTCAGGCTAATGGCCAAGCTGAAAGGGTGAACCGCGTGTTGAAAACCATGTTAGGGAAGTTAACAGAGCCGGTTCAGCATGCCGACTGGGTATCGAAGTTGTCGTTAGTAGAATTCGGGATAAATAATACAAGGCATAGCACCACAAAAGAGACTCCATGCAGACTATTATTTGGGGTGGACCAGCGGGGAAAAGGGGTTGACGAACTGACAGAATATCTTGACGACAAAAGTAATGCCGAAGTAGAGAGGAACTTAGAGGAAACTAGAAGGTTGGCGTCCGCCAACATAGAAAAATCCCAAGAGACGAATCTGAAGTATTTTCTAGAGCACAGTGTGCCGGCCAAGACGTACGCTGAGGGGGATTTCGTGGTGATGCGAAACGTGGACACTACGTTAGGTACTAACAAGAAACTCATACCTAAGTATCGGGGACCTTATGTAGTCCACAAGGTGCTGCCGAAGGACAGGTATGTTATCAGGGACATAGAGAATTGCCAGATCACCCAGTTGCCTTATGACGGAGTAGTTGAAGCAGTTAGACTGAGAAAGTGGTTAAGCCGGATGAAGCACCCATAGGTTACGCATAAGCAACATTTATTAGATCCGCGAAGAGAGAGATCGAGGGCGATCTGTCAGTCAGATTGGCTGAAGCTATAAGCATATTTCAGTTTGATTTTAAATTTAATTTGATTTATTCCGCGCCATTCGTATGGAAGCGCCGCCTACTGTTTAAATTTGTTATCATTTTAAAGAACGTTTTGAGAAGCTTTGTAGAATAAAAGTGACAGGAGAAGTCAGTTGACTTCGAGAACCAAACTAGAACAAACGTGTTTTTTTATCACCAAAAGTCACAAGATTAAAAATCTACTTGTTTACAATTCTATGTACGTAATTGATCGTAATCGTAGTTAAGTGTTAAATAATTTACAACAGCCTTGCCCTAGAACCACCATCTACACAGTCTTCCCTGCCCACTCTAAACTGCATATTGGCTTCCCACGTATCCTCGACTTGTCCCAAGTATAATAAAGTTGCGGCCGACTTGACGGATTTTTTATTAGAGCATTGCGACCTTCTTGGCCTCTTATGCGTTTATTTCCTCTTTCTCTTACCACAACTTGATAGCTTTGGCTAATTAAAGTATGCTTAAGGGATCCATTTCAAGTAGTTTAATAGTTCTAAGGAAACCTTTTCCTAGCAGATTTTGCCTTTGTCTTCCTACTGCTTCGCAGTTACATAGATTGTCGTTTTTGAATCGTTAAGACAGAGACGGTAGTTGTCAGTTTCTATAAAACCCATATTTTTGAGGTGGTGGTTCGTTATACTATGGCCCGTCAAGAGGCCGTTCAGAGGACTGATAGCACTCTTTCTTATTAAAATGATTTCCTCAACTTTTTTTCTCTGTGACAGGAATAATTTTTTTGAGATTGATAAGCCCTAATCTAATTAATCAGGATTAGGTTAGAATGCCCTTTTGATTTTCCACAGAATAGCTCTGGTCCTATAAAATTTGTTTCCGCGCCATTTTTACGAAGCAGTCTGTTTCTTCATTTCCCTCCATTCCTATGGGATTCATACTACGATTACATTGTTCCTTTTTCTCAGGGCGATTAGGTTTTGAAAGCGGTCCCAAACTAGCCTCGATCCATATTTGTTGGATGCTAGTACCTTGAGAGCTGCCTGACTATTCGATAAGGTGTAAATTGTTTTGTTGCGATGAGTTCTCCTAATAATTTCTTGAATTTTTAGCTCCATTGCAATTAGTTCGGCTTGGAAGATTATAGCTTCTTTACCAAAGGTTTCTGAAATGAGGGATCAAGACCTTTGACTCCGGCTCCAGTTCCCTCTGAGGTGCATGCGTCATCTGTATACCAGATAGTTGATCACTCTTTCATTTCAGGTTGGCTGGATTGCCAGTCCTTGCGGTCTCTGATTATAATTTGGAAGTGGGTTTCAAAGTTGAATTTGGTCGGCATAATGTTCGAAAAAGTAAAGACTTGAACCTCTATTTTCGGGTTTTGTAGTAATCAGAGGTGACCTCTGAAATCTCCCGATTTATATTTATTTTCCCTCTAAATGCGTACCACCTCATTGATAGGCTACTTTTTTATTTGGAGGAATGCTTAGGAACATTTCGATTGCAGCATTAGGGCAGGTTTCCATAGCGCCTATGATAACAAAACAAGCTTGTCATTGAATTTTTTGTAGTAAATGCAACACAAGGTTGTATTATTTTAGTTTACCAGACCATTAATCCGTGGGTGACTATTAGGAGATTGATTGTTCTATATAACCAGTGAATTATTTTCGGCATTAATCCACATTTTTTGCCAAACAAAGTTTTACAGGCCCGAAACGCCTTTAATGCCTTGGCATGAATCCATTCAATGTGTTTGTTCTAGTTGAGCTTATTATCAAGCACATCACCTAGATATTTGACCTCATTCGAGAAGGGTATTGATGTTCGAATTATAGAAGACGTTATGAATATGTTCCTTCTCTTCGTAAATGGAACTATCTTTTGACGAAGAAGGAGGTAGACTTAAAGGTGGAATGATTTAGGCTAGTTCATGGGACGATTCTCTACCTTTGGAACAAAGGCGACCCTTACTATCCTCCAAACTTTTGAGATATATTCTATTCTAAAAAAAATTCTTATCAAATGTGGCAGTAAAATCTTCTTCTGCAGTAATACGGGGAAAATTTTAATTACTCCGGTCGATTTAAAAGGTTTGAAGGTATTAATAGCCCATACAATCTTTTCCAGAGTGAAGATTTTACCAGCAATTCTTTTGCTGAATGCAGTTTGACGATACTTTCTTTCCTATATTACTAAATCTTCATTATTTACCCTTTTGCAGGCTGGGAAATGTGTTGCCAATAACATTTCAAGCGTTTCCATAGTTGTTTTCGATTTGTACTTAGTCCTGCCATAAGTTCTTTTATAATGTTTGGACTTTGCTAAGTTTATTTCAACAACAACCCACGACCAGTTATTTCTCCGGTTGTTGAAATGACCTTCAGATACATGACCTTCAGATACGTGCCTTTTGGTGAGCAACAGCTCTTAAGGGCATTTGTTCTCCATGAGCCCAGACCTCAAACCATTAGACTACTCTTTATGATCTATCCTTGAGAAAATAGTCTGCCGAAGATGATCATGGCACGGAGCGAATTCCTGCTGGAAAAGTTGAGTAATGGAGGAAGTTTATCTATTCTAGTTGAAATGACAATAATCAATTTTTAACAACTCACAATTTCATTCGCAAAATCAGCTTCTTTCGGTGCTTTACCTAAACAGTTTGATAAAGGTCTCAGCAGAGACCGAAGCTTGGGTGGAGCCTTGTGTGTAGCGTGTTCGCCTTGTAATATTAAGATCGCGAGTTCAAATCCCCGTCGACGTAATATGTAATTCCAGCGCATTGCCTGCTTGGATATAACTTGGCCACCTCAATCTACGAAAATGAAAATTTCTTATATAGAGGGTTGTGCGAAAGACTAACAACCCTTCCACAATAAGTAATGAAAAACTATTAAATATTATTTAAAGAAAAGATTTCCGGATTCTATACTGTTACGCTTTATTATTCGTAACGTTTCGGTCTCTGCTGAGACATTTATCAAACTGATAAAGGTCTCAGCACAGACGTCACGAATAATAAAGCGTAACACTGTAGAAACCGAAAATCTTTTCTTTCAATTCGAAATGCACTGTGAAAACATTCACCGTACCATGAAATATTATTTTGGTGCTTTAGCAAAATAAACAGTTTGATAAAGGTCTCAGCAGAGACCGAAGCTTGGGTGTAGCCTTGTGTGTAGCGTATTCGCCTTGTAATATGAAGGTCGTGAGTTCAAATCCCGGTCGACATAATATGTAATTCCAGCGTATTGTCTGCTTGGATATAACTTGGCCACCTCAATCTACGAAAATGAAAAATTCTTATATAGAGGGTTGTGCGAAAGGCTTACAAGCCTTCCACAATAAGTAATGAAAAAATATTAATGAACGTGAAGGTCAGGAGACCAATGCCCGATTTGGGCTGTAGGGCCATTGGGGAGGATTTAGAGAGACCGAAGCGGCACGTTTAATGAAGCATAACGGAAATCTTTCCTTTTAATTGTATGTATAAAGTTTCATTCGAATAATTATCAGATCATGATGACCTCAAGTAATTCAAAAATGGCTCAACAATTATGCTGCTGTCTATTTTCTTTAAACCTAAATCATTTCTCAGTAGCTCAGTCAAATCTAATGCAATACTTTACAAATCATGTCAAAACCCTAAATTTTATATTATCTAGAGTGCGATAGATCTAAATCTCGACCGGTACAATGCTATAATTAAATTTTCTATCGAAAATTTCTTCAAAATAACACATCAAAGAATTACTGTATGTAATTCGTCAGCCGGCATGTTCATAAATTACATAATGCTCTCATGTGGTCGTTGAACACAAACCATATCATTCATAGACTGGAAAATTTTGAAATGCGTGTCAAGTATACACTGGGCTTATTTTGGTTGTCTTAAGAAACGGATTAATTGTGGTTTACACTAATAAAGCGCGACAGCAACAAACTGATCTCATACTTAGCTGACCATAAACGAGTGCAGCATAACTTGCCGATTCATAATCATAAATACATGGACAATTGCTCAATTTTGTGGCTTTGTTTGCTACCAGTTTGCTCCATTATTATTATTTCTCGTTTTCGTTGTGTTTACAGCAAACATTTATTGTTCATCTAGCACCAACTTATTGGAACGATTTTTTACGATCGTGATTTTCAAGTCAATTGTCGGTTACTTAGCTATAGGTAATAGCGATGACCTTTAGATAAAATCTTAAGAAAGAATCAAGTAATGGTCAAACTGATTTTCTTGAAACATAAATTTATTTCAGCATTAAGAAATGTTATTTTTTTAAAAAAGTTCATAAATTTGAATCTGTTATTATAAAACATTTCAATTTCTGAAAACCTTCTAATCTAATCGTCTCCACTTAAAGAACAGCATATTATCGAGAGTATAAATTGAAACCCGCCGTTTCCCAATAGATGGCGCCAGTAGTAAATGCTAATCAATAATTGCGGATCAGAAACGTCATATGGTTAACTTAGACATCTGTCAGCATCTCCTCATCATTAGATTTGTGAAGTTTTATCGGCACCATATATTTGTTTTGTGCGCGAAAATGTCGAAGTTTGAGCCGAATAAGTGTCATATGCGGAAAGTTTTGCTTTTCGCCTCCAATTCAAGGAAATCTGCGGCTAAGGCCCGAATAATTGTTGAAATTGATAATGAGAGTGCTATTAGTGAAAGAACATATCATCAGTGGTATCAACGATTCAAGAGCTTCGCGACCAGTATGGCGGTGGAAGAGACAAAATTTTTTTGGTATATCAGGAGATAAGGAGAGCTCATCGCAACAAATCTATTTATATCCTATCGGAGAGTCAGAAGGTTCTCAAATCGCTAACGTCCAATAATCACGGATCGAGGATAGTTTGGGACTGCCTTCAGAGCCTAATCATCCTGGGAAAAAGGAACGATATAATCTTAATATGGGTACCAGGACATATGAGAATTGAGGGAAATGAAGAGGCTGATCGCTTTGCAGAAAACGGAGCAGAAACAAATTTTGTTGGTCCAGAGCCATTCTGCGGAAAACCAAAAGGACACTCCAACTCTTCAGATAGAAAGTGGGGCTGAACAAGAGCATGTAATCTAATGGAATAGTCTTCCAGGCTTATCAATCTTAAAAAAAAAAAAATAATTTTACCACAAAAAAAAAAACACAAATTGGAGGATATTCTAAAGTTCAGCAAGAGTGATATTAGTACTCTAACGGGGCACAGTGGAATAAGTCACCACCTCAAAAATATGGGCTTAGCCGAAACCGACAATGTACTGCCTCTGTCTCGAAGACTCAGAAACGACTGAACACATCCTATGTCACTGTGAAGCAGTAGCTAGGAAAAGACGCAATCTTCTCGGAAAAGTTTTCCTTTTTACCACCACCTATTCCGAACGATGACGCATAGCCTAGTTGAGCAACACTTCCGTTCTTCCGAAGAAGCCAAAAATGGGGTCGATTCGTAGATCTACTCAAAAGAAGAGCAGTTTTTTCGACGCGGAATCCGTATGCTGCCAGAAAGATGGGAAAAAATGTTGTGGCTATAGATGGCGATTTCTTTTAATATTAAATACTTAACCATTTTTGCACAATAAAGGTTCAAATTTTGCAAAAGAAATGGCGGTTTTCAATTTATACTCCCAATACTTTCAATTTTTTGTAAATTTGTGTTTTATAAATGACAGTTATGAAGATAATTTCTATTACGATTTTATCGAAACCCACGATATAACTGTAGGATAAGCCAAGCACGAAATGCAATACGGCATTGACAAGGTTACATAAAAAGAGTTTTTCCGTATATTTATATCGACCGCCTAGTGACTAAGTCGCATGCAAAATACAAGCAGATCTAGCTTCAGTTTTAATTAATCACAAAATGCTATTTATAATATTAAATTCATAACCTTCCTGAACACTAAGCTAGTATACTTTCTAAACAAAGCCGTGCTAACTGCAGAATAGCCGGCTCGACTATAAGCACTGATCAACCAGGTGGGCCAGCGTACTAACATACCACAGATCTATACCATAGTGTAGACGGACACGAGAGCTCCATTTATCGCATATTTATCATAATAATTTGATCGAAATTGCAAAATACAGAGGTCTTGAGGCCCATTGTAATTCGGCCAAGCCGTCCATTCAATTTCCACAATTTCGAAGAAAAATTCGCCGCAGCGACGGCGCTTTGGCCAATTATGCTGCCAAACACAATTCGAACTATTGATTTGCCGGCGTATAAATTATTCAATGATTGCCGACAACTTGAAATCCGTTTTTCAATCGGAGCAATGGACCACTTTCCGCGAAATAGGTGAAAATTAAAGTTGTTAAGTCTATTGTAATCGATAGTCTATAAATGGTAAATACGGAAATTAAGACATTTAATGCGGAAAAGTGCAATAATCTGTTCAACATTTTCATGCACATTCCAAGACGGTATATGATTGGTGTTTTATACGAGAAACGGCAGATATTCCGATTTAATACGCATTTATATATTTTGCCATTTTTGATAATAATTAGTTACGAGCTAATTAACAGTGACATATTTTCTCGTTTAATAGAGCAATTTTTATCTCGTAAAGAAAAAGTTGACAGCTTTATTGTTGCCAAATTGTAAATCAAGGTTACTTTAAGATTTCTTCCTACTTGGATGATTTTATTCAAGTAAATTGTATTAAATAAAAAAAAAATTACATTGATTGATCAGCCAGAAATTTAAAACCGGTAGATACATAAGATTTATCGGCATTTGATTAAGAATAATATTATGAGCAACAAGCATATGGGCAGATTACTTTAAAGATATTATAAAGGAATTTGTATGACCAACGATGAAATATGATTGTTTTTTATTGTCCCATTAAGACCGCCTATTTTGAAATTAAAAAGAAACACAGTATTTCTTCAAAATGTTATATTATTTATTTTAAACAATAGTGTAGATATGGAGGTTATATACAAAGTAGAATATCTGACAAATGAACGCCTCGTGACTGATGGCACTCGTTGATCCTTTTGACGAAACTTTCGATAACATTTTGGCATAGTAACGGTCAATTTCATCAACGGTGCGACAAATCTCGACTTTCAATTAATCGGACCACATTTTCTATCCGCCTCCGCAAAACTCTCACTATTTCGGTTGGATTTTCACAATTTCTATAAGTTTTTTTCCAGAATGTATTGTATTATACTCAATTTCGGCATTTATGTGCAATGCACAAACATAGTCATGGAGGGAAGGAATGGGATTGGGAACGTAGGGGAAGGGGAGCAAGAACGACCATAACGAGAGGAGAATCTGGTATATTTTTCAGTTGTATTGGCTGTTATTGACAAATATTTCCAGATGTTATGGGGGATTGAATGAGAGAAAGCGAACAGAAACCATCTACTGAGTATATAGACGTTTTTGAAGTGGAAATGTTTCATTTTTACACCGTTTGCCCATTTATTTCCAAAAATTTTTCATCGCCAGTAACAACCGAAAATTCGTGCTTAAAAAAATCCCACTGTCTGGAGTGCGAATCGAACCCACGATCTATTAACTGTGAAACAAGCGCACGCTGCCTACTATGCCGCGGAAGCCTCTAACGTTGTGTATCCATATAATTCTCCATCACTAAACCTCAATGTTCACCCAATTATTTCGGTCCAATGACCGCGTTCTCTATGTTGAAAATTTCAGAAGCCATTTGCAGTCTTCGTCGATTGAATCCTCCCAGCGTTTTCTCGGTTTTCCGACTGACCTTTTTCCTTCCGCCTTTCCTTTTTGTACACGTTTGTCCTCAAAAATAGTATGCAATTCCAGATTGTTTCGAATTTCCCAGTCGCCTTGTTCTCTCGCCGATCCGAGGATTCGTCGTAATACTATCTCCTCGAAGCCATTAACTATTTTTTCTGATGCCTGTATTAAAGTCCACGTTTCCCTGCCATAGCAGAGTACAGGTCTTATTATGGTTTTGTAGATTCGCATTTTCGTTTTTCTGTGCAAGTCTTTACACTCTATTATCGGAAGTACCAAGTAGTAAGTCTTGTTTGCTTTCATTATCCGTTTTTTTGGATTTCATTGATTTCGTTGAAGACATTGGCTCCTAAATATATAAAGTTGTCCACGTTTTCTATGTTATAGTCTGCTATCGTTAGATATTGTCTAATTGGCGTGTTTCTTTGTGATTGCAATATAACTTTCATTTTGTTTCCGTTTATGCGTAACACTACTTCTCGTGCTGCCGTGTTAAGATTAACGACGACTTCCTTGGAGGCCAGTTGTGATCGCGCCATTAAGTTTAAGTCATCTGCCTAAGCTACTATCTACGATGATTTAAACAGTAGCGTCCTTCTGGTATCAACTGGGAGTTTTCCTACAACATATTCCAAAGCCAGATTAAAAAGTGTAGGTGCAAGTCCATCTTCAGGCTTCAGCCCGGAGAGTGTTTGGAAGCTTGTTATCAAGTTGTTCAGGATTCTCACTTGGCATGTTGAGTTCATCATTGGTATTAAGGCCTTGTCAGTCAGACGAGATTCGCTGGTACTCCTAATTCCAGCATTATGTTTTACAGTACAGTCCTATCTATACAGTCGTATGCTTGCTTAAAGTCTACGAATATCTGCTGTACGTCGATGTTATATACCCTGCATTTTTCCAGTTTCACTGTGAATATCTAATCCCTAGTTGATCGTCCGGATCTGAATCTACCTTGGTATTCTCCAATTATGTTTTCCGCATAGGGTTTAATTCGGAACTCTATGACCTTTGCAAAAATTTTGTAAGACGTGCACAGCAATGAAATCCCTATATAGATTTCCTTTTTGTAGATCGGACGTATATTTCGTTTACGCCAATCATCAGGTAGTGTTTCATGTGTCCAGATTTGCGATGCCACAACGTGAATTTTCCTATCAATGCAGTCACCACCGCTCTTCAGAAGTTCCGCTGGTATATCGTCTATGCCCTGCGCTTTTTTGTTTTTAAAGTTCTTAGGGGCATCTTTCACTTCTTTTAATAACGGAAGGCTCAATATGTTTTCGTCGCCAACAGGTGCCTCTGTCAGGTGGTCATTAACAGTAGTGGCCGATGATGGATTCGGCTTAAGAAGCTGTTGGAAATATTGCCCCCATCTCGTTTTTATCTCTTCCGCACTGCTAATTATGCCTCCTGCTGTATTCTTACAAAGGGTTGTTTTCGGCTGAAATCGTCGTTTCTGCTTTTTAACTAAAGCGTTAGCCGCTCTCGTATTGTTGGATGTAAAATATGTATCCATTTTGCATAGTACATCATTGAGAACCTCCTTTTCTTGTTTCGGTATGTTTTGTTAGCATATCGTCTAAGCTCGCCAAATATGTCTTTCTTGGCTCTCGTAGGTCGTTTAGAAGATTGTTTGTAAGCTGCATTCTTTTCGTCTATTGCATCTCGGCATTCATCATCGAACCAATAATTCTTCTATCGCGGGTTCGGTGGCCTATCACCTCCTTTGAGACGGATTTAATACCATTTTTGATGGAGAGCCATAACTGCTCTATTGGTATTTTGTGTTGGTTAAATACTGGGCCAAAACGTCTCTATAAAGCTTTTGTGTATGCTGCTGCGATGGACTCGTCCCTCACCTTCTCGATGTCGAATTTAAGTGTCGGTTGGTGTTTTGCAGGTCTCCTGTTTGCTATTCGACATCGAAATGTGGCATTGACCATTGGTCAGAGTCGCAGTTAGCTCCTCTGAAAATTCTTACATCTAGGATGCTGGAGGCTGCCCTTTTGTCTATGAGAACGTAGTCCAACTGATTATACGTCCTTCCATCAGGTGACGCCCAAGTTCTTTTGTAGATACTCCAATGCAGGAAGCATGTTGATCTTACTACGATGTTTCTACTGCAGGCGAAGTCAACTAGACGTTGGCCGTTGTCATTACTATTGTCGTGGAAACTGCTCCCTTCGGTTGTTTCTCTATGTGCCTCCTTCTTCCCAACCTTCGCGTTAAAGTCATCTAAAATGATCTTGATATCATTTGAGGGCAATAAGGCGACTATAAAACTCATCCTTAGTTGCCTTGTTCTTTACACTCTATTATCGGAAGTACCAAGTAGTAAGTCTTGTTTGCTTTCATTATCCGTTTTTTTGGATTTCATTGATTTCGTTGAAGACATTGGCTCCTAAATATATAAAGTTGTCCACGTTTTCTATGTTATAGTCTGCTATCGTTAGATATTGTCTAATTGGCGTGTTTCTTTGTGATTGCAATATAACTTTCATTTTGTTTCCGTTTATGCGTAACACTACTTCTCGTGCTGCCGTGTTAAGATTAACGACGACTTCCTTGGAGGCCAGTTGTGATCGCGCCATTAAGTTTAAGTCATCTGCCTAAGCTACTATCTACGATGATTTAAACAGTAGCGTCCTTCTGGTATCAACTGGGAGTTTTCCTACAACATATTCCAAAGCCAGATTAAAAAGTGTAGGTGCAAGTCCATCTTCAGGCTTCAGCCCGGAGAGTGTTTGGAAGCTTGTTATCAAGTTGTTCAGGATTCTCACTTGGCATGTTGAGTTCATCATTGGTATTAAGGCCTTGTCAGTCAGACGAGATTCGCTGGTACTCCTAATTCCAGCATTATGTTTTACAGTACAGTCCTATCTATACAGTCGTATGCTTGCTTAAAGTCTACGAATATCTGCTGTACGTCGATGTTATATACCCTGCATTTTTCCAGTTTCACTGTGAATATCTAATCCCTAGTTGATCGTCCGGATCTGAATCTACCTTGGTATTCTCCAATTATGTTTTCCGCATAGGGTTTAATTCGGAACTCTATGACCTTTGCAAAAATTTTGTAAGACGTGCACAGCAATGAAATCCCTATATAGATTTCCTTTTTGTAGATCGGACGTATATTTCGTTTACGCCAATCATCAGGTAGTGTTTCATGTGTCCAGATTTGCGATGCCACAACGTGAATTTTCCTATCAATGCAGTCACCACCGCTCTTCAGAAGTTCCGCTGGTATATCGTCTATGCCCTGCGCTTTTTTGTTTTTAAAGTTCTTAGGGGCATCTTTCACTTCTTTTAATAACGGAAGGCTCAATATGTTTTCGTCGCCAACAGGTGCCTCTGTCAGGTGGTCATTAACAGTAGTGGCCGATGATGGATTCGGCTTAAGAAGCTGTTGGAAATATTGCCCCCATCTCGTTTTTATCTCTTCCGCACTGCTAATTATGCCTCCTGCTGTATTCTTACAAAGGGTTGTTTTCGGCTGAAATCGTCGTTTCTGCTTTTTAACTAAAGCGTTAGCCGCTCTCGTATTGTTGGATGTAAAATATGTATCCATTTTGCATAGTACATCATTGAGAACCTCCTTTTCTTGTTTCGGTATGTTTTGTTAGCATATCGTCTAAGCTCGCCAAATATGTCTTTCTTGGCTCTCGTAGGTCGTTTAGAAGATTGTTTGTAAGCTGCATTCTTTTCGTCTATTGCATCTCGGCATTCATCATCGAACCAATAATTCTTCTTTCGCGGGTTCGGTGGCCTATCACCTCCTTTGAGACGGATTTAATACCATTTTTGATGGAGAGCCATAACTGCTCTATTGGTATTTTGTGTTGGTTAAATACTGGGCCAAAACGTCTCTATAAAGCTTTTGTGTATGCTGCTGCGATGGACTCGTCCCTCACCTTCTCGATGTCGAATTTAAGTGTCGGTTGGTGTTTTGCAGGTCTCCTGTTTGCTATTCGACATCGAAATGTGGCATTGACCATTGGTCAGAGTCGCAGTTAGCTCCTCTGAAAATTCTTACATCTAGGATGCTGGAGGCTGCCCTTTTGTCTATGAGAACGTAGTCCAACTGATTATACGTCCTTCCATCAGGTGACGCCCAAGTTCTTTTGTAGATACTCCAATGCAGGAAGCATGTTGATCTTACTACGATGTTTCTACTGCAGGCGAAGTCAACTAGACGTTGGCCGTTGTCATTACTATTGTCGTGGAAACTGCTCCCTTCGGTTGTTTCTCTATGTGCCTCCTTCTTCCCAACCTTCGCGTTAAAGTCATCTAAAATGATCTTGATATCATTTGAGGGCAATAAGGCGACTATAAAACTCATCCTTAGTTGCCTTGTTCTTCCATTGGGGCGTGAACATTAATGAGCCAGATGTTAAAAAAGTTGTGTTTATGCAAAGTGCACACAATTTTTCATTAATGGGTTTGAAGTCGATGATATGCTGTTTAAATGCTTTGGTTACGACAAAAACTACTCCATACTCACGGCTTTCCGATAGTTTTCCACTTTTAAAGATTGTGTGCGACCTCATGTCCGTTATTTCTCTGCCAAGCCATTTAGTTTGCTGGAGTGTGATAACATTAATGTAGAATTTATCAACTTGTTTCAGGAGTAATTTTAGTGCTTCAGGTGTGAATAAGGATTGTACATTCCAGGTTCTGAAAGAGTGTTCAATTTTTCGTTGGCCGTGCCGTTCCCGTTGAATCCGTCCAATCTGATGCGAAGCTTCAAGTTCCGTAACAAAGGATGTTTTTGTGGGGACAGGTTGTTAGCCCATCGCCCAGCACCCAAATTAGAGTCTGTGTACTTAACCGCACGCAGACACGGCTAGACAATTTCAGATGAATGGGATATGTTGGAGTTCTGTCAGCTTTGCCGCGAGTCCAATTATTTCCATTCTTAGCCTACTTCCTGAGACACACTGGTGTTTCTGTCTTCTTCCCTCCTCCTTTTTCAAACCGGGCTTGGTCGTAGGCGGAGATGAAAATAATCATAGTCTGTGTTTGTAAACCACAGTCAGTTCGAGTTGATAAATTAAATCAGTTTTCCAACAAAGTGCCAACTCCAATGAAAATAATGCTTGGCAACTTTAACATTGACATGCTATAAAATATAGTTCTGGGACGAAGAAATTTGAGAGTTCTATGTAGGGTATTAAATTTAGTAGAATTAACTTAATTAAACCTACTCGTGTGACGACTGATAGTGAAACTTTGTTTGACTTGATTTTAACTATTGAAACTAATCTTGTACTACTTGTGGCATTGAAATAAAACTACATCAAATTTTGAAAATTATAACGCACAGCGCAATAAAATACAGCTGCAATCAAGAAAGCCAATATTTCTAATTATTCTAGGATATTGAAGACAACTAAAAAACAATGGCAAAACCTTAAAAATGTGTGAATTTCTAATGCAGAAAAAGTCTGTTCGCTTGAACCCAATCTTCAAAACACGTCTTTCGCAGACTTTATCCCATGTGAATACGAATAACATCCCAATTGGTAATGATGGCTTTGCATTCGAAAATATAACACCAAATGATGTTATAATCGCGTTCTGTAAAATAAAAAGCAATATAGTGGGATTGGATAATTTGAATTTAAAATTCTTAAGTTAATATATCATTTCTGTTCTCGTGTATCTAATAAATACTGTGATTCTTTCCAAAGTTCAGCAAAGAATTCGTTTTGATCAAATTAATACCTACATTCTGTCGAATAATCTTTCAGATAGCCGTCAATGTGGGTTTCGATGCCAACACAGCAATGAAATTAATGTTAATTGTCGATAGCCTGCGAATTAGTTTGGATAATCGAAAAATTTACGCACTTAAATTACTTGACTGTTCAAATGCTTTTAGTCATATCTTCATGATAAAAAAAACTATATGCGATGTTAATTCAGACGAAATAGTTTTGATTGTAGGAGTTCCGTAAAGATCCATACTCGGACCACTTCTCTTCTCTCTCTATTTTAATGATATATTGAACAGCATTGAATTCAACAACATATCTTTATATGCAGATGATATTCAATTACTAATAAACAAAAGTACCAACGAAATAGCAGATGTTATTAGTAAACTGAACAAAGACTTGGGAAGTATCTCTAAATGGGCTAATGCGAATAATATCCGAAGTCACAGGCTATTGCCGTTGGTTCTAATTGTGTTAATACTGAACTTTTCCCTAAAATATATATCCAACAAATCGGAATTGCAATTATGAAAAAAAAAATCTTGGTGAATATTTAATAACTCACCAATGTGGGGTGATCATATTAGTTATAATACTACACTGGAAATGTATACATTTAATGGTGTAGCATATTACATAACAGCAAACACTAGAAAACTTTTGGTGAAATAACTAATTCTTCCTTTACTTACTTATCCTGTGTATATTATTGGACTTACGGATAGAAAATCTAGATATAAAATAAAAGTAACTCATAATTCATATGCTCGTTATATATTTAATATTCGAAGAGGGGAACATACATATATCCTTATATCCTTTCAACGTAACAATTTTGAACTATCTGAAATATCGAATTGCTTTGATAATGTATAAAGTGGTAAGCAAAATGGTTCCGGAATATATTTATTCGAATCTTCAATTTGCCACTTCCCCTAAAACCCAGCATCTTAAAAGCAATGGATTTGCTTTTAGTGCATCATCATCATCATCAATGACGCGACAGCCCAAATCGGGCCTTGGCCTCCTGAAGTCGTCGCCTCCAATCGTCTCGATCCAAAGACCGCGTCCTCCAGCTGCTAATTTTTAAAATGGCTTTGCTATTTTCATCAACCGAGTCTTCCCATCGCTTGGGTGGCTTGCCTACTGACCGGTTACCACCCGCTTTGCCTTTCAGAGCACGTTTGGGGATTCTTCTGTCTTCCATCTACTCTACATGGCCAGCACACTGCAGTTTACGTTGATGCACGTTGAAGCTTCTGGCACGTCGTAGCGTTGATATAGCTCATGGTTGTATCTTATTCGCCATTCCGTTCCGTCCTTCATAGATCCCAAAATTCTTCGGAGTACCTTTCTTTTGAATGCGTTAACCGCTTTTTCCGAAGTTCGCGTTAATGTCCACATCTCACTGCCATAACAGAGCACAGGTCGTATAATAGTTTTATATATCCGCAGCTTATTGTTGATGTGCACTTTCTTGGATTTCATTATTGGAAGTACCGAATAATACGTCTTATTTGCTTGTATTATCCGTCGTTTGATTTCGTCTGTTTCATTACCGTCTTTTGCTAGATTAGCCCCAAGATATATGAAATTTTCCAAAATTGTTGTTTTTAGTGCATGGTGATATAATTTGAAGTAGTATTTCAAGATCAATTATAGATCAGGAAACTGTTGGTGTTTTCAAAGAAATGGCTTTGAGATCCTTTTCCAAATTGGCATGAATTAGGATTAAATTTTCTTCCTTTTCCCCTCTTTTCTTTCTTGTTTTTATTATTGTATTATTACTTGTTTTTGGGTTTTGTTATTATTCTAATAATACTTTTCTTCCTTTTTTTATTATTTTTTGCTGTTTTTTTATATTACTGTTATTAATATATAAATGCATGTATAAACGAGGTAATTGACCCTCAGACATGCTAAAAAAATTCATAAAATTGATTAAGTTTCCCAAATGTTAAAATTTGAGTCTTCGCTAGTTGAAGAACCAATGTGTTGGATTAAGAAATAAAATACAAATGCCAATTGGGATAATCGCTATATTTGTTGTAATTATGATGTCGTAACTTACATAGAGTAGAGCTGTTATAGAGCTTTCCTGTCTGAACGGGTGTCAGACAGGGCTACATATTAACACCAGTTCTGCTTCTGGCGGAAATAAATGACATGTTGAAAGCTGCATTCGAATGTGGGGAGGATAAAGATCTTCAGAGCAGACTGTTTAACATCTTAAGTCTCCTTGATTATGCTGACGTGTGTTTACTTACTTACTTACTTACGATGGCGCTACAGCCCAAATCGGACTTTGGCCTCCTGAATGCTTTGCCTCCATCCATCTCGGTTCAGTGACCGCGTCCTCCAGTTTGAAAATCTTAGCAGTGATTTGCTGTCTGCGTCAATCGACTCCTCCCAGCGCTTTCGTGGTTTTCCGACCGGTCTTTGTCCGTTGACTTTCCCTTTTAGTGTGCGTTTGGGAATTCTTCTTTCATCCATCCGCTCCACATGACCAGCCCATTGTAACTTTTTAAATTTTATGAGGGTTGACACTTCTGGATTGTCGAAGATGGCATACAATTCTCTATTGTATCGTATTCTCCAGATCGAGTCTTCCCTCACAGGTCCGAGGATTCTTCTGAGGACCTTCCTTTCAAAGGCGTTAAGTCGTTTTTCGGACGCCTGAGTTAATGTCCACGTTTCGCTGCCATAGCATAGCACAGGTCTTATGATTGTTTTGTATAGCTTAAGTTTTGTTTTCCTGTGCACGTTCTTGTTTTTGATTATTGGAAGTACCGAATAATAAGTCTTGTTTGCCATCATTATCCTTCTTTTAATTTCGATGGGTTCGCTTCCATCCTTCGATAGATTTGCCCCTAGATATATGAAGTTGTCTACGTTTTCTAGGTTATAGTCTCCTACTGTAATATTTTGTCTGATTGGCGTCTTTTTCCTAGTTTGCGTCATAATTTTTGTTTTGTTTTCATTAATGCGTAGTCCAACTTCCCTTGCTACCGAGTCAAGGTTTACAAATACTTCCTTAGCACTCTCCAGAGATCTTGCAAGGATATCTATGTCGTCGGCATATGCTACGAGTTGTGTGGATTTGAAGCATTGTGTTCCCTTGGTGTCAACGGGAAGTTTCCGAACAACATATTCGAGTGTTAAGTTGAAAAGCATTGGTGCGAGGCCGTCACCTTGTTTAAGGCCGTTGTCTGTTTTAAAACTGGAAGTCAGATCGTTTTCTACTCTGACTTGTGACAAAGACTCAGTCATTGTCATTCTTGTCAGTCGAACCAGTTTCGGTGGGACTCCAAACTCCAACATGATTTTATACAGTACGCGCCTGTCGATACTGTCGTATGCTTGTTTGAAGTCAACAAATATCTGGTGCACATCAATATTATATTCCCAGCACTTTTCCAGCACCTGTTTAACTGAGAATATCTGGTCCGTGGTTGAGCGTCCAGCTCTAAATCCGCCTTGGTATTCACCAATTACTTTATCAGCATAGGGCTTAATTCTCTTTTCTAGAATTTTCGTCAAAATCTTATAAGACGTACACAACAGAGATATTCCTCGGTAGTTTTCGCAGCAGAGTTTGTCACCTTTTTTATAAATTGGACATATGATGCTCTTGCGCCAATTTTCAGGAAGTATTTCCTGCGTCCATATGTCCGCGACTAATCTATGTAGGAGATGCGCTATGCAGGTGTCGCCGGCTTTCAGAAGTTCAGCTGGGATTTGATCAGTGCCCGGCGCTTTGTTGTTTGGGTGGTTCCTTAGGGCTGTTTTTACTTCTTCGAGTGTGGGAGGACTCAAAGCGGATCCTTCATCAGCTGTTACATCAGTTATACCTGCTATTGTATCTGCTGCTGCTGTTCGTGTAGGTGATGGGCTTGGGTTAAGAAGGTGATCAAAATATTGTGCCCATCTTAGTTTTATATCTTCCGCGTTACTTATAATGTTCCCTTCCGCATCCTTGCATAGGGTCGTTTTCGGTTTGTAACCTTCTTTCATCCTTTTGACAAGGGAATACGCGGCTCTTGTGTTGTGTAATTTAAATTGTTCGTCCATGTTTTTAATTTCGTCATTATTGTACTTCCGTTTTTTTTGTCTGCATATTTTGTTTGCAAATCGTCTAAGATCCTTGTACTTGTCTTGTTTGGCTCGTGTCGGCCGTTCCGTTAATATTTTGTAAGCTTCATTTTTTCGTTCTAAGGCATCTTGGCATTCTTTGTCGAACCAATCATTTCTTTTGCGCCGGGGTTGTTGTCCTATCACCTCCTCTGCGACAGATGTAATGCCATCTTTGATTTTTTGCCACATTTCTTCTATTGGCATGCTGACAGTGGTATTCAGCATTGTCGTGAAGTGCCTCTCCAAGGCTAACGCATATTTCGCAACTATTTTCTCGTTTTTGAGTTTCCCTATGTCGAATTTAGGAACCGGTTGTATTTTTGAGTGTCCTCGGTTTGCGATTCGACATCGAAACTTGGTCTTTACCAAATTGTGGTCTGTGTCGCAATTAGCCCCTCGACATGTACGCACGTCGAGAATGCAGGAGGCCGTCCTTTTCTCTATTAGAACATGGTCTATTTGATTGAATGTTCTTCCGTCGGGTGAAGCCCACGTTCTCTTATGAATGTCACGATGCGGGAAGCATGTCGAGCTTACAATAAGGTTTTTGCTACTGGCGAAATCAGTCAGCCTCTGGCCGTTGTCGTTACTAATATCATGGAGACTATGCCTTCCAATTGTTCCTATGTATGCTTCGTCACTTTCGCGTTAAAGTCACCTAATACTATTTTAATATCATTCGACGGAAGGGAGTCGAATGTTGATTCTAAGATGCTGTAGAAATCGTATTTAACTTCGTCGTCTTTGTCTTCCGTTGGGGCGTGGACATTAATAAGCCAAACATTAAAAAAACTTGTTTTGATGCGGATTGCACACAATCGTTCATTGACGGATTTGAAGTTGGTAACTTGGTGTTTAAACTTCTTGTCGACGATAAACGCAACTCCAAATTCCCGGCTTCCCGATGATTTCCCACTTTTGAAAATTGTGTGCGATCTTGTGTTTGCTTGCACATAATCGTTCGAACTTAGAATCAAATGTTCGCTCACTGCATTCTAAATATAAAGAGTTAGGGCTGAAAATAGATGTGTCTAAGACCAATTTAACGCACATGGGTTTCTACACAAACGTTGAAGAAATGCAAGATTTTTGTAACCTTGGAAACATTGTCAGCATGGGCGGCAGAGCCGAAAAGGAGATTGAAGCTCGTATAAATTAAGCTCGTCAGGCTTTCGGTATCCTTTCCTCTTTCTGGAGGTTAAGAGAGATCTCCTTTCGTATGAAGCCGCGAGTGTTTCATACATGCGCTAAATTCGTGCTTTTATATTGTTATACTGCTTGGGAAGGGACCATTCTGAAATTGCAAAATTGCGTAAGCAATGCCTCCAACGCATTTTAGGGATATTATGTATTATATTATATACACTGAAATTCAAAGGCAAAAATAGCAGTGGGCCAGTTACACTTTGAGGAAACCAGAGCAAAACATCGCAAGAAAAGCTCTGGATTATACCCTCAAGGAAGATGGCGGGTTTGTCGACCATGTAGCACAAGCAGTTGAGCAAGAGGCCAGGTGAACAAACAAGTCCTGGCGTCAACTAAAGATCGATGCTCAGTACCGTGCCTTGTGTAAGAGAACTGTTTTTATACGACCCAATAGGGGGTCTTAAAATGAAATTAATGGATTGATTGATGTTAGTACCAGAGGCATGCCAACCGAAGGGGGGTAGATATGGTAGCTGACGTTCCCAATATTAGAGTGGTAATATTTACCTATCTCCTTTTATTTTCGTGTTTATGATATCTGTCGATTAGCTTAGTTAGTTCCTGGTTAGTGCTAATAGAAATGTTGAAATTGGTGTATTATTTTACAGATGAGCTTAGCCTGTCATTCTATTGAAAACATGAAATAATTTTATACGAGATCTGCGTTTTCGCTAGTAGAAATTAGTGATTAGTCAAATTAAGAGCCATACAGATAAATATTCTCCAAAAAGTTTCTTTTTATATTTACAGTGCTGGAAGTAATTCAAAAAAACTGTTGAACTAGTTCTAAAGATTCCAATTTTCCAACTAAAACGAATTTTTATAAAATAATCAGCAAATGGAAATATTTATGACTGCAGTGTACGGAAAAAATGATAGGATAGATATGGTGCTTAGTGCCAGTAGCTTGTCACGTAATTTAAACACATTAATTAAGAACTGAAAAACTACTTTATTTAATTTATTTGATAAATTTGTTTCCAGTTGGATTTTAAGTTTTTCTAATCTGTACATGTAAATACCAGATAATTGTAATATCTGTCTTTTATTTGTTAATAAATGCCTCTAAGTTAGTATTACGATTTATTTAGACAATAACTAATCATAAAAACACACTTTTGAAATTCTTCTCTTTCTGTCTGTCTGCCCTTATGACCGGACATAACTCAAAGACAGTTGCACTAATTCTAATGAAATTTTCACAGTTTATTATGGTATGCTTAGGTCATAATCTATTTTTAGTATTATTTTAATTCCCTCACGCATTCTACATCTTCCCACAAGAAATGACTCATTTTAAAAAATAGATAATAATCAAATTTTCTGGAAAACTATAAATGCTAACAATTGAAGTATATTACTTTTATCATAAATATGATCTATGGTATACAAAACTTAACAACTTTTCAAAAAATTAATTTTTCTAAAAAGAATGAATGTTAATGATCCGCATACTCCTGTAAGAAAGTCGTAAGAAAGAAATGGGGAATACAGCCCAAAGTAGTGCATTCTCTTCGTTGCCGTCCATAGACCTATCTTGCTTTATGTTGTAATTGTGTGGTGGAGTGCCTTTAAGACAAAGACAAACCGCTCTCTTCTTGGTAAGGTGCAGCGAACTGCATGTGTTCGCATAAGTGGGGCTCTGAGAACAACCCTCTCCGCAACATTAGCAGCCCTATTTCATCTACAATCTCTCGATAGTATTGGCAAAGAGATGGCTGCAAGTGCAGTTGCCTGCCTCAAAGAAATTCGCCAGTGGACCTGTATTCGAACTGATCACTCTTGGATTCTGGAAAATTTCAAAAATTTAACCAGAAACACAGACTAAACTCCTCCAGCGCATTTTAGGAATATTCTGGCCAGAAGTAATCTCCAACGACGAACTTTGGAGTAAAACTCGCCAGACTAAAATAGGTATTGATTTTCAACGGCGGAAGTGGCAGTGGATTGGTCATACTTTGAGGAAACCAGAGCAAAATATTGCAAAACAGGCTCTGGATTGTAACCCTCAAGGAAGACGTCGGGTTGGTCGACCATGTAACACATGGAAGCGAGCAGTTGAGTAGGAGGCCAGAGGAATAAACAAGTCCTGGCAACAGCTTAAAACCGATGCTCAGGATCGCGCCTTGTGGAAGAGAGTTATTTTTGTTCTATGCCCCTATAGGGGGTCTTAACAGGAATTTGATTGATTGAAACTCTACAAAGTTTTGATTTTGATAATAATTTTCTCCCCATCATCCCCTCGAGACAAGAGTGGGAGGCAGCTGGAATACGAGAGGTGGACTCTTCCTTCTTCTGTACTGATGGCTCCAAAAGTAGAAGTTGAGTGGGAGGAAGTATTTTCTCTGCAATGTTTAACTTAAGCTTATCTTTCCGTGCTCCCGATCATTATAGTATGTTTCAAGTAGAAGTGATGGCGGTGAAAGAAGCATTATCCTGGCTGAAGTGTAATGTAGTAAGGATATTGGCATCTTCACTGATAGCCGCTATTAAATCCCTGCAATTCAATCACTTTTACATCCAAGACTGTCCCTGATTTACGCGCGTCTCTGAGGGATTCGGCTGAGCAATTCAATATTCGCCAGGACCCTATGTCCGTTTTATGATTTTTGCAGGAGCTGCAAAGATAAAGAAGAGGAAGAGGCGATTCTTCATCTGCTGTGCACTTGCCCTGATCTCTCTAGATGGAGGAGACGGCATTTAGGCGCACACTTTTTTGAAACCGTCGGTAATCTAGCAAATTCGAAAACCAAAAGCCTTCAACGCTTCATAGAAAGCTCCGGTTAGTTCACCGAGCAGGAGTTTTTTTGAAATCTTGCGGCATCACAACGGACCAGCCTGTGGTCTATGTGCGACTACTTGTGTCTGAGCAGCTTCCTCTACCTACCTACCTACCTAATGATCTGCAATTTAAAATATGTATATCGATTAAATGATGGATGTAGCTATTTCTCAAAAAATCACTAAATGCCTCCCACTCCTACAAACTGCACAATTTCACTAAATTCAATACACCAATTTTCCTAGTACCTATTTTAATTTTAAAGCTTAAATTTGGCACAAAATATTTTTGTAGCTACTCTAGAATGATGTGAAAAAATTCAATGTTGTCACCCCTTCAACCACTTCTCATACAAAATTTGTTCATCACAAAAATTTCTTGCTTTACGCACTATCGTAGTCCCGTTATATTTTTGAGCTTAAGGTTAATTTATTTAGACTTTTATTTAGAACTAACAGAAGCCACAACTATTTGCTTTTCCTTAACGCTCTTCAATACGTACATACATATATGATCTCAAATCACTCCCGTGAGCACCGGCCTCTCGCATTCAAATACGAATATCTTGGATTTATTCTTAATAATTTATAGTTCTAATTCCAATAAAATACATAACAACGTGTTCAAAGAGCCATTAAACTATGTAAATTATGTATCCCACATGATGTATTACTAACTAAATTCTCAAAAATTGCTTATTACTGTGATTCTTACGCGGACAATGTCGCGGGGGATCGCTAGTATTATAATAAAGGTTGATTTCCTTTATCTTTAAATGTGCAATCAATAATAATCATGAAGATTTTAAAATTTTCGTTGCAGGGGAGTGGTAGTTTTAAAGTAATTGGAATGCGCAGTGCTATTTACTTAGTTTTTAGCATATTACACCATTCACGCACGTTCAACTGATATTACCAATAATGTATTCAAGACAACCCTAGATTAGTTTTGAGATTCGACTTGCCTGATTTCGTTATCAGGATAAGTTCTGAAATTCGATATTTATATAATGACAATGCAACTGCAAATAGAAACATTTCACAAAATTCTAAAATTTTGACGAAAAATAAATATTGCAGAAATTACGCGAGCTTATGAATGATGAATATTGTGGAAATTTTTAAATTTTTAGTTTTGAGATTCTTTCAGCTATTGCTACTGCTAGATATAGCTGAATTTTAAAGACAATCAATTAAAAAAAAATTACATTATTTTCAAAGGCTAATAAAACATCAAAAATCGTTTAAGCTAGTACATCTTTCGTAGTATTAAGTTGACTGTGATTTTTTCTAAATATAATCATATACCACAGATTGTTTTCTTTTTTATATAAAGCCATACGCAACTTTCAAATTTCATCTTTTCACACATTCCAACACATCATTTAAATTAAAATTATTACATAAGTGATATCCTTGATTATTATGAACCAAAACCCAAGCTAAAATCGTATCAGTTTTAACAATACACTAAATAATATTACATTAGTATGTTTTTTAGCTTTCCAAAAAAACACAAAATCCATCCGGTTCAGTGTCAAGAATGTCTGGAACAATTACATTAATTCGAATCAAATCATAAAAAAATGATAAGTGAGATATCGGAACAAGGAAGCATGTGGGGAGGCGATATATTTCTCATCCTTGAACCTTTTCATACTTCTCACCCAGCTCCGATTTAGATACAGTTAACGGACAAGAACAAATCAAAACAGCCTCCAATTAAAGAATGACACAGCATATCTTGACCACCACCAAAACCTGAGCTAAAAAACAATTTACCGGCAACATTGAAAGTATATTTTTCTTCATCTGCTTACAAATCAAATACAATTAACTTACCTTCGAAAGACATGCCACCTGAATACAGAAAAAAAAATGTAATAAGAGGTAGTAATAACGTGTTTTCTTGTAAATAATCGAAGAAAAAAATTGTTTTAAAAAAGAAAAAATGATAATAAATATTTATCAAACAACAAGTAACAATCTAAAAACGAAATAATTTTCATTAAATGGTTCATTGAATATCAAGAATTACATAATAAAATTTAATGTTTTATTATAATTTTCTTTTACATGTGAACCAAAATGACCGCGCCATAGATATCGTTGCAGCCATATAAACTACCTTAGTTGCGTCTAGTAATTTTTTGTTTTTGTAGAATTTATTAGTGCAATTCAACAATCGTCATCGAGCTAATTCAATTGTCATCAAATCGGAGGTGGTATAAGAACATTGTTTTTTTTTTAAACTTAATTTATGCGGTATCCTGTTATGGAGCAGACTCGCTAAGGCACTCAACCCCACGTGCTTATGGCTTGCTTTCGGCGATTCTGATCGATATAAACATTAGTCCGAATCTCTAAATTGGTCGAGCTCTGGATGGAAGTGCTTCACTGTCCACTCGCGTTAACTAACAAACATAAAACGTTCATACGAAAATTATCCGGACAACCTTGGCTTCGCAATGCACCATACAAGATTTATCTATAGGAAAATAGACGGATTTTTTCTAGTATTGTTATTAAGAAAAAAAAAAAAAAAAAATATAAGTATGGGTACTAAAGTATAATGCCAGGGTCCGTATGTAGAGTAGTAGTGTGGATTATTGAGTTGATATCCGGTGGTACAAGAAGTCACCACCTTTTTCACGTTTGATTTGTAAATATATGTAGGCACGTACATATATTTAAGTGGCTATACACACACATCTATGTGTGAACAAAATCTAGACAATGTACAGAGATATGGGGTCTGCACTATGGTCTAAGTCGGGTGGAGTCTCATATATAAGGGGCTTTCCTTGCTTGTTCTAGTTATCAGTTAAGACAAGTCACTCGAAGTGGTTGTTACTTTACACAAAATCGAACACTAAAGTTCAATCAGTCGTTAAATCAAATAATAAAATGGCTTTCCTTAAAGTGAGTGTTTCCTTCCTATTCGATTGAATTTGTGTTAAATCATGTGAAAGAAAAGGACTAAAAATTGATTTTCTCCTTTAAAATTGCAGTCCGTTGTATGCCTCGCTGTTTTGGGAGTTGCTGCCGCATCCGTCATCCCTCTGGAACATTCGGCTGTCTATGCTGCTGGACACGATCATGTTGATTACCACGTAAGGACTAATAGTTTTACTATTGTAATATTTCCATATGATTTTGATTTCGAGTGCCAGCCACAACACACGATTACGAAACTCTTTTTATTTTGGCATAAATTTCTTTGCAATTGTTACGGTTCGGTTGTTTTGGTAAGCCGGCAAACATTACCGTCGAATGTGCTGTTTTAAAGCGACGAAGACCGGTAATCCAGTTTTGGTTTTTCATACTTAACAACCTCATGGGCATAGGAAAATTATAGTATTTCCGAATGGGAATGGTCAGTGCAGGAGAAAAGTCGAATAGCTCAAAGCATATTGGTGCTGTGGTTGATTACGGAAAATCGTGATGTATTTAGGGATATTGTGTAATATTCGGTGTAATGTTATGCAAAATTGTCGTATAATTTGCTTTATCTTTCGATATAGGTGCAACCCATGCACTTTTCGAGTTTTTCGTTGCCTAAGAAAATTTGCCAAACGGTTTGGAATTCATTGAATTAAGTGGGTCTTATCTTGTAGAAGAAATTCATGCTTCTAATACATTTTGTAAAATTAATCCAGATTTCGAAAATTCGCTTTAATATAAATTATAACCATATTTAAGAAATTTCCACAGTATAGTAAAACGAAACTTGGTTTTTGAATTTAAAAGTTCGCTTGGATTAGAGGAAAAATCATTCCAATTTTAAGTTATCGGCTTCTAAACAGAGTTTTGAATTAAAATTTGTTTTTTCGATACTTTCAGACTAAATTCAGAGTGTTTATATCGCGTTTTTCAAACTAACGTAAAAACGAAAAAAAAAATAATCAGTATTTTATTCACATCAACTTTCAAAATTATCTGAGTTTCGAAAATTCATGTAGTTCACACCAAGCTAATGTTACGAATATTTATATACACACACTGAATGAAAATGAATTTTGTTAATCCAGTTGAATGCTCTGAACTGTTTCATCAAAAACCTTAGAAAATTACTTTGTACGAAAAATCAGCTTACTTTCAAATTACTTTCAGTACTTTTGAATCGAAAGTAATTCAGAATCAGTCGGTGTATGCAGACTATTAAATGCACATACAAAATTGACGATGATTTCGAAACTTCCAAATTAATCATTGCCAAAATATTCGAAAGAAAAATACAGCTTTCAAAAATTACTACATTGAAGAAATTCTTTTTTGTTGTTAAATTAGCTTGAAATCGTAGTTTAATGCAATTTTTTTCTCTCCAAATTCAAATGATGAAATGACTTTGGGGTAATAATTTTACTTAAAATAGAAACAATTTCAAAATGTTTTCAACATTATTAGAATTTTGTAGTGATTTTTTTCCGGAGCTAAGAATAATATTCAGATACAAAATATTGAGTTTAGAAAATTTAAAATTGCAATATTGGCACGAGAATAGTTTGTACTAATTCTAGAACGATAAATTTTGCAAATTTCCATTTATAAAAATATAAATACACAATAGCATACCGCCAATTATGGCAATCGAGTTAATTGTCCTATTGACGAAAAATCATAACTCGCATTCCCAGTTACACATGAATAGAAAAGTTCATAGCCCAATACCAAACACAAATAAGGAAGTCAATGAATAAATCAAGTTCTGCAATCGGCTTTACCTTGATACGATTAAAGCAATTGCACAAGTACAACCTAACCGACGATATTAAAACAAACGTGGTGATCATAAGGAAAGCAGTTTGCCGTCCTTGACTGAAAGTAACTGCATTTATCTTGCATATTTTCTACCCAGAAAAATCATGTTACACATTTGAAATTATACCGACATTTCGACCAAATACCATACACGCAAAAATTGTCACTATAACGCGGCCTACCAGTTCAATGAGTCAGATGAAAACGCCCGGCAAACAACTTGTGAATATCTCAAGATTGCTTCATAAAAACATCAAGTAGTTTAACATGCACGTATGTACGTATCTTACCTGTAACGTGTTGTGTTATTATAGGCCAAAGTAATTAATAATTTCTAGATAGGAAAAAAAAGTGGTTCACACGGCTGACCACTAGTAGAGTAGCTTAGACGTATTAATCATAATTTCTTTTTGCTCATATCATAGTTCAATTTTTAATGACAAGGTTAGAGAGGTTAATAAAATGTTTCCTTTGTTAATGTTTGATTGCAGGCTTATCCACAATACTCGTACAATTACGGAGTTGCCGATGGACTTACCGGAGATGTTAAGTCACAACATGAAGTCCGTGATGGTGATGTAGTTAAGGGACAATACTCCTTGGTCGAACCAGACGGTTCAGTCCGTACCGTTGACTATACCGCCGATGACCACAACGGTTTCAACGCAGTCGTCTCGAAATCCGGCCCATCTGTTCATGCCGCTGCTCCAGCTGTCGTTGCCCACGCTGCCCCAGCCATCGTTGCTCACGCTGCTCCAGCTGTCTATGCTTCGCACGCTGCTCCAGCTGTCTATGCTTCACATGCCGCCCCAGCTGTCTATGCTGCGCACGCTGCTCCAGCTGTCTATGCCTCACACGCCGCTCCAGCTGTCTACACTGCACATGCTGCACCAGCCGTTTACGCTTCGCACGCCGGCCCAGCCATCTATGGATCCCACGCCGGTCCAGCTGTTGTTGCCCATCACGCTTCCGTAGCTCACGCTGCCCCAGTATCCTACGCTCATCATGCCACCCCATTGGCTTATGCTGCTGGTCCAGCTGTGATCGCTGCCCCACATGGTTTCGGTTACTCGTCCCATGCCGCCCATGCTGCCCACTGGTAAACAATACCCACTAGCTAAACGTGCCTGATTCCAAATAACGACGAGCAATCGGAAAGGTGTCACTTGTCCTAAGATCTCGAATCTCTACTCTTGTTCCTATTCTCTTACTATTTGTGTGTATTTTTCCTGTAACTAACTTAAATTCACCTGCCACATTATTGTTGTCATCTTCATACTAAAACTCGCCTGTGAATACTTCATTCTTAGTTAGTTTGCATGTATAAAACTGTCAATCTTAGATGATCCTTAAATTTCGCAAGTGACAGCTTTCAGATGATCATACATACTTTAAAACGCTTCCTTGTTATTCGAATCGCATCGTAAAAGTGTTATTCGAATGTCAACGATTTGTATTCTATTTTTAACTTTTTTTTTATATCGCAAAGTATTTATGCTATAAATAAAACATAGTGAAATTAAAATTGTTTTTCTTTTTATTTTGTACATATGAAGAGTAGTGGTGCAATATACCCACGTTTCCTCCAGGGACGAATAAAAACACAACTTTATTGAGTTGTGGCTTCTTGAAAAGTTTATGTAAATAATCAAAATACCCTACATGACTTTACGCTATTTCATAATGCGCGGGATCTAATAACGCCGCCTTAGCATAAAATGCTGATTGACATTAATTGACCATAAATATTCGAATGATTGGCGCTAAACCAATAAATATCAATGCCAAGTGAAGCTTATTTTTTGCAATTACAATGGAAATTAATAACAAATTAATCGGTCTGAACATTTATTAACTAAATGTGCAATTCCGCAACTGTCCTGACGTTAGTCATGTATTTAATTATACATACAATAAAATAGAGTATAAGGCGGAGCAGTTCTCACGGTCTTAAAGTTGTTTCCATTTACATAGAAGGATAGAGCTAAACTATCCCCTGGGAAAGTCATTATTTCAAGAATTTTTGCGATTAGAAAATTTATTTAGTTGACATTTTGCTACATTACAAAAAAAAAAGTTTTTATTGTGAATAAATTTCCTTTACACGGCTTGTTACATAACTTCACTCAATATAATTGATAACATCTTAAAAACGTAATCAATATTCGAGCTCCTCGCTGCCACAACTTTGCTTTTGTACTAGGGCTATATTCAGTATTTAGGTCAATAATCTTAAATCTTCTGGGCAGACTGCCAGCCCCATCATTGTTGAAAGCTATTCTGCTTTACTTCTTCATAATCTACCTCAGGTTATTTTCGCTTAATCAATTCAGCTAATTATTCTATTACCTTAGGGCTTTCAAATGTGCAATCAATGCCGAGAGCATCTAAATATTCTGCGGAAGTGTAATGTATTTCAATCTATTGTACATAGATGAAACTGTATGAACTCGAAACTGAATCCATCAAGAATCGTCGAAATATCGAAGCATTATGCATTTTCTACAGATAATTACATGGTTAATGTAACAAGGAGCTAAAAGCTCTAGTTCCTCCTCTCTTAAATGTCCCCGAATCATTCCAATCAAGCTGCACGCGCCAACGAGTACACTATGGAGTACTTGTCGTGGAGATCAGTGAAATTTAGGCAGTCTTTCATCCTTCGAACGACAGTCAAGTATTTTAGAATGCATACCAGGCAATCTATTCTTAAAGCAGTACAGACTTTAGAAACTAACCGTTGCGAACGTTCAGAAAAAAAAATTGTTATTTCGCGTCTTATGACTAAATTGGCAATACGTAAAAAAAAATGTTTGTCTGCACGCTATACATTTAACTCAGCGCACAACAATTCCCAAACCTTGCAAGATAGTTAACTAATTTTTAGGTGGATTGTAGATGGGTATTGATCTCAGGCGGACATCAATTTTTTGGTGTAGGCGACAATGAGTACGCGTAAGAGAGCGCTGGAACCGAAAACTACTAATTCGAATATACTATGGATCTAACTAGAAAGCTGAAAATCAACACACTTACATATACTGGGGTTTGTTCGACACGCTTTAAAAGGAACATAATTTTTTTATTCATTAGGGTCCAAAAAGGGAGCCGAAAAATAAATTGTATTTTTTTTTTAAAGTTTACATCTTCGGAATTACGTACCATACAACGTTCATATTTTAGGACTATTTAGATGCAACATACATAGTTCTAGCATGATCAACTAAGTTGGAGGTCAAAGGTGCAAGGAAAATTACTCAATTTCACTAAATCAATTAAATTAAAAGTTATAAACCTAAAATTTTGCACAAATACCATCAAGAGAAACGGAATAATACTGCACCACAAATATTACGATTCTATCAACACCTTTACCCCTTCTACACAAATTAATGGTTTCATGAATATAAAATACACCAGATTTCATAGAATTTACTTCGTCTATGAAACTAGCATGCGATACAGAGGATTTTGAACGTGATTTAAGCAATCAATTAAAAAATTATTAACATCTACTCAACCTTTCTTTTCCCTTTCCATACAAACCCAAACTTATATAAATAAATCATGGAAATAATGGTTTGGTGAATGTTTTCACAGTGCATTTCGAAATGCAAGAAAAGATTTCCGGATTCTACACTGTTACGCTTTATTATTCGTGACGTTTCGGTCTCTGCTGAGATCTTTATCAAACTGTTTGATATAGGTCTCAGCAGAGACCGAAACGTCACGAATAATAAAGCGTAACAGTGTAGAATCCGGAAATCTTTTATTTCATGGAAATAATGATTATATGTGTGTACTGAAGCTATTGAACATATTCGTAGCTAAGCTTTAAATAATTGCAGCCCTGTCACTTAGTCTTCCCTATTCACCAAAACCTGCATATTGATTTCCCAGTATTATCAACCAATAATAATATGTTCCAAGAATAATAAAGGTAAACCCAACTTGTTGGCAGATATTTTTCAACTGAATTAAATTTAATTTGTTTGCCAATTGATCAAAAGGAATCGAATTTGAATTTATTAGAAGTAAGTTTTTAGGTCAGAATTGAATAGCTCTGTCCGTCTGTCTACAGCATAGCTTTCAAACGCTTTGTAATTGGTTGTATATAATTGTTAGCAAAAAACTAACATTAAGTTCCAGAATGCACTTCTTCTACCTGGTCCCATGGAGTTTTAATGAAATTTTGAAATTTTAAGAAATTGATTTTTCTTCGAAACTATTTAAGTTATCGATTTGAAATTTTGGTTAAAGTATAACAATGTATATATCATTAATATCACAAAATATTGATCCGATCCCCCTACTGCTTCTACTCCCTCTCAAGGAAATGCACAATTTTCAAAAATGTATTTATTTGAAGTGGTAATCTCATTATAATTGCAATCAGTTTTAAAAAATCATCAACTTCACCTTACCTTTTCTACCCCCTACTGCTTCTACCATGCATTTGTATGGGAGGTGGCAGAGGAAGCCGAGCGTTTAATATGATTTTGAAACTGCTTATCATCATCCTTATCACCATGCTTTAATTTAATTTGGAATTCGATAGCTCCCACATACTCGAAGCAGAAATGCTTTTCTTGAATTTATAACACAAACATAACAGGGCTACGATTGCGCGTAATGCGCAATCTTACGATACTCTAGATGAAATAGAATTTTTTTGTGACCCCAAGAAATTTTGTATGTGGAATGTTAGAAGGGATAGCATTGAACTAATTTTCTCCCCATCATGCTAAAGTAGCTATAAAAATGTTTTATTCAAAATGCTTACTCCAAAAATTGAATGGGAACTGAAAAAATTAGTGAGTTAGATATAATGAAAATGTGCAGTTTGTATGGGAGGGGGTAGAAAGAGTGGGGGAATTTAAGTGATTTTTTCAGAAATAGCTAGGAATATTATAAAATTGACATACCTTAAATTTCAGACTAGTGCCATTCATACTTTTCAAGAAAATCAATTTTTTGTGAAGTTGTGAAACTGTGCCATATTGTATGGGAGGGGGTAGAAACAGTGAAGCTAATCAAATATTTTTTTCTGATCTTAGTGATAATACTAATTAAGAATTTATTACAAAATATGAGCTCGATAAATGTTATATGTTCTGAGAAAATCGTCTTAAAGCATTTCACGAAAAAGTGTAGTTTGTATGGGAGGGGGTGGAAGGAGAGGGAGGACTCCAATAATTTTTCTACTGTAGATTTATATTATTATGAATGTAATATATCCAAAAATTCAGATTAATAGCTTTCACACTTTTCGAGTAAATCCATTTAATGTCAAATTGCGAAATTGTGTCATTTTGTATGGGAGGGGGTAGAAGGGGTGAAGCTAATCGTCTAATTTTTTTTTGGCCTTACTAACAATTTGAAATAAATACTTGGTGCAAAATTTCAGCTAGCTAAATTTTATACGCACTGAGTAAATTGGCTTAGAATAATTCATGAAAAGTACAGTTTGTATGGGAGGTGGTAGAAGGAGGGAGAGGACATGCATAATTTTTATACGATAGATTGATATTATCATGGAAGTAATATATTCCAAATTTCAGGTCAATAGCTTTTATACTTTTCGAGCAAATCTCTTCATTGTCAAATTGCGCAATTGTGTCATTTTGTATGGGAGGGGGTAGAAGGGGTGGAGCGATTTGTCCCGTTCACGAACTTGACCTTACTTTTTTGTCAAAAACGACGTGTACAAAATTTGAACTATCTAGCTCAACGCGTTCTCAAGCTAGAGAGCGCACGGACGGACGGACGGACGGACGGACATCCGGTTTTGAGATTTTTGAGTGATAATATTAACTTCTGTATTCATCATTTTTTTCTCCGAGCCTTATTTCTTGGCGTTACAAACCTTAGAGCAAACTTATAATACTCTCAGATTCCATCTAGAGTATAAATATTAATATGGGAGGGAGCTGATAATTTTTTCTAGCATTTATTGCAATTTTTAAGAAAATAAATTCTGGCAAAATTTTAAGTTTGTAATTTTTGTAGTTTTAATGGAAATCGAATTTTTTCCCGCGTTATTGATATTTTTATTTGTATACTTTATACAAAATATCAAGTTGATAGTTTTAAGAGTTTCGAACAAAAAATAATTTAATTTAAGTTCCAAAATTTCGTGAAATTTGTATGGGAGGGGATAGAAGGAGTAAAGTGAAGTTGATAATTCTTTTTAAAACTAATTTCAATTATAGTTTAATTAATTCTTGCAAAATTTCGTCTTTTCAGCTTTACTAGTTTCAATGAATATCGAAAATATGTATTTTCCAAAAATGTCCATTTGTATGAGAGGGGGTAGAAGAAGTGAGGGGATCGGATCAATATTCCGTGATATTATTGACATTTATATTGTAATACTTTGACCTAAATTTCAAGGTCATAGCTTAAATAGTTTCAAAGAAAACTCAGTTTCTTAATATTTCGAAATTTCATGAAATTTGTATGGGAGGGAGTAGATGGAGCGGGGAATGTAGCCCATTCACGAACTTAAAGTTACTTTTTTGCTAAAAATGACACACAAAAATAGTTAGCTTTCGAGAGTTATGGTGTAGACAGACGCACAGACGGACAGACAGAGAGATGGACAGACGGTCACTCGGAATCGAGGTTTTTGAGCGACAACAAATATTTCTGTACCCTTAACGGCTCTGTGCGAGCGTTATTTCTTAGCGTTACAAATGGTAAGGCAAACACAATATACTCTCAGATTTCATCTAGAGTATAAACATAACAGAACAACGATTTGGCTTAAAGCCCAATCATGCAATACTCACGATGATAGAGAAATCTGTTGATTTTAAGAATTTTTGTATGAGGAGTAATAGAAAGGGTGAGAGCATTGAACTAACTTTTCCCACATCATGCTAGAGTAGCTCTTAAAATATTTTATAAAAAACTTCTTCTTCTACTACAACGGCGCTACAGCCAAAACCGGACCGTGGCCTCCTGATATTTATATATATTGTTAGCCCTTCGCACAACCCTCTTTCTACGAATTTTTCATTTTCTTAGATTGAGGTGACCAAGGTATATCCAAGCAGGCAATGTGCCAGAATTATATATTGCGCCGACCGGGATTTGAACTCACGACCTTCGCATTACAAGACCAACACACTACCTACTAGGCTATACCCTAGCTTTATATAAAAAACTTAAGCTCTAGAAATTAGGTACTGAGAGCGATATATTTGATTTACTGAAATTAAGCAGTTTATAGGTGGTAGAAGGAGTAGTGTTTTTTTAGTAATTTCTTAAAAAATAACTATAACCAGCATGTAATTGATATATTTATATTTTGAATCAGTAACATTCATACTTTTCAAGAAAATCGAATTTGTGGAAAGTTTTGAAAGAAAAGATTTCCGGATTCTACACTTTATTATTCGTGACGTTCCGGTCTCTGCTGAGGCCATTATCAAACTGCTCAAATTGTCTCACCAGAGACCGAAACGTCACGAATAATAAAGCGTAGAATCCGGAAATCTTTGCTTTCAATTCGAAATGTGCTGTGAAAAAATTCACCAAACCATTGTGGAAAGTTGTTAAATTTTGTCGTATTGTATCGGAGGGGTAGAAGGAATGCAGCTAATTGTCTATTTTTTTTTCGTTCTTACTAATAATTTTAAATAAATATTTAGTGCACAATTTCAGCACGATAAATTTTATACGCACTGAATAAATTGGTTTATAGTATTTTTACAAAATGCCAAGTTTGTAGGGGAGGAAGCAGAAGTATATAGTATGGGGATTCGAATAAATTTTATACCGTAGATTGAAATCATTACAAAAATAATATATCCCAAATTTCAGATCAATAACTTTTATGCTTTTAGAGAAAACCTGTTTATTGTGAAATTCTGAAATTGAGTCGACGTAAAAGGGCCTTACTGTTCGTCAAAAACGACGTGTACAAAATTTTAACTTTCTAGCTCAACCCGTTCTCGAGCTTTAGAGGATACAGGCAGACGGACAGATGGGCAGACTGATAGTCGGCCGCACAGATGGACCGATAGACAAACGGATAGATGGATGGACAGACAGATAGACGGACGGATGGATGGGCGGATGGATGGACGGATGGAATGATTTTGACATTTTTGAGTGATAATTTGAACTTTGGTATCATTTATTCTTTTTTCCGAGCCGTATTTCTTAGCATTACAAACTTTGTGGCAAACTTGTAATACTCTCAGATTTCCTCTAGAGTATAAATATTTATGTTCACTTGTCGTTAAAAATTTATATTAAACACAGAGCTTCCTTTATTTAAATTTATTTCATCTTGTCTTGATGAAGTAAAGTTAACACAAACAAACGACGAAAACCATTGATTAATCTTTTGTAAGTTTTCCAAATTACTTTTGGTCTCATTTGTAAAAGTGCTATATTGTAAAATATTTGAATAATATGGTTAAATAAACAAAATATCTATCTATCTATCATCTTGTCTATAAAAATCAATGTGGAGCCTTAATTAAGCCATCATTCAAATTTCCATGTTTGTTTAACAAAAAAAAAACTCTAATTTGTAAACTACAGCAAATAATAACAAAAATGAAAAAATAAATAAACTCTCATTTCGTTAATAATGTTTTCTAAATTCAAAAATTACTACTGCGCCTAATGACAAACTATTTTCTAAAACTGCATTATCATTTTAATGAATATTCTGAATGGAAGCTTAGCATTTCTTTGAAGTGAATCTAGATTTTATGGAAATAAATAAAACATGTGACTAGAGTTTTTCTTCATTTACAAATATAAAACATTTTACCAGTTTACATTACTATTAAATCTACTTTAGATATTGGTCAAAAAATATATTAAGAAAAAGAGTTATCTTAATTGCACTTCTATTTTATTTGAGTTTAATAATCGAAAGACTTAAGACAGAAACTTTTTTTTTCACCGAAACTTTTGAATAACTTTAGAAACTAAGGGTCCGGATATATCAGTTTCCCATAAGTGTAGTCTTTCTTTGACTCAAACAATTTATTTCTATTCTAAAACATTGATGTGATTAGGTAAAATAGATTCCAATATTCGTTTTGAATGCTGGTTTTCAATTTAATCGCACTTATGCATTCGAAGTAATAAAACTTTATGTGCAGTGAAGGAGAGAAGTATTTGGTCAAATTTTCAAGCTTTGCGTATCATGGCAAATATGTATGTACCTAAAGAAAATAAAAAAGAAGGAAACCCATAAAAAAACGGATGTCAAGGACTACCAAAGTTCTTTATTATTATTTCATAAAATGGGTATCTAAAAAAGCGTACGCCATGAATCTTTTGTTTAACGAAAAATGTTATTATGTTGATTGAAGAATCTAAAACTAAATAACATCAAGAAAGTTTGAGATAAATTACATCAAAATAACTTTGCAATGAAACGCATATCCTCAAATAAAAACATAACGATTACGGGAAAACTCTATATGGAAATTTGAAGTTGCACTGACATTAGAAGAGATGATTTTTCTGCCATATCAATAACCAGCTTATAAATAATTTATGTCTAATTAGAGCAGTATTGCCTTGAAAGTTATTTTATCGCGGATCACCAAACTTTTTTATGGAATGTTGAAGATTTCTGGGGATTTCAAAGATTTCTACAGAAGTAACTAAAACCGATAAAGAAATGAAACAACTTAAATTTCAGATCAGGAAGCTTTATGCTATCCAAGAATATCGACTTATTATAAAGATGCGCAAATATGCTGTTTTATATGGGAGGCGGTTGAACGAGGAGCAGAGTTGAACTTATTTTTTCCATCTAAGTACAATCACTACCAAAATGCTTTGCATTAAATTTGAGGTTCAAAACTTTTATAGGTATTGAAGAAATTGGTTCATTGTATTTTGTGAAATGGTGCAGTTTGTATGGCAGGCAATAGAGAGAGTAAAATGGATTTCAAACCTTTTAATCCATTTAAATAATGTCACAGAAAATTTCTAAGCATTAGCTTCAATATTTTCCTATAAATTCGCAAATCATATAAAGCTGTAAAATTATGTCATTTTGTATGGGAGGTGGTAGAAACGCTGGCGAGATCAATCTAATTTCTCTTCGTATCACCTTCATTGCTACCAAAGTGCTTCATACAAAATTTGAGCTCCATAAATTTTATTGACATTGAAAGAAAGGCTGCATTGCATTTTGTGATATGATGCAGTTTGTATGGGAGGTGTTGAAAGAATTTATTTTGAGAAATAAATAAATTTGAAATCTAAGTGCAATAAGATTGATGTATTCCAAGACAATTGACTCATAATAAAATTGTGTGAAGGTATCATTTTGAATGGGAGGGGTAGAAGGGGGGAGCGATTTGGCGCATTTACGAATTTGACCTTCATCCCAGAAAAATGCCATTTTAAACAAAATTGTTAACCCCTTGGTTTAAAAAATGGATCTTATTTTAACCCGACCCTCAAAAATAAACCATTTGAAAATAACTAGAAAAATTCTAAAATAGTAATTCTCATATTTAAAATATTAAAACTTTTCAGATTACTTGGTAACCATTGAAATTCATTCGCTTTGAAAACAAAAACTCTAATTACTTTTTTTTAATGAAATTAATTTTTTTTAACCTGCATACTTTCTTTTTGCGTGGAGAGAATTTTATATTTGAAATGATTTTGTGGAATAATTGACGGGGTGCTTAATATGAATTGAGTCACAGAACCCCTTTTATTGCCATTTGATATTAGAACGAGTCGAGAATCCAATCTTAGTCGGTTTTCGAAATCCGAAAGTCAGTACCGTGAAATCTGTCAGTGTCCCAAGCCGTATCCGTTTGCCATATCAGTTAGATTTTAGGATCTCAGATGCTTTAAACCCATAGTCCTGATTCTTGCTTATCAGTGTCAAATTTTAGATTTCTCTTGCATCATAAACAACGTAATCGTGTAACAATGGAAAATAAAATAAATAATGTGTAGAAAAATTAAAAAATTGAAACAAAAGCAGCAAAATGTTTACTTAAAACTATCGAAATAATATTAATACTAATTATCATTAAACAAAAAAAAAATTGAAAGCGAGGATGAGTTTCCATTTGACTAAGCAAAAGCTTCAACTGCTTCGAAACTAGATGACAATTCAAATGGCTAGCTCACACCGTTGGTAATGTCAGCAAAACCTACAGAAAAAGCACTGATTTGCATCCTCATTACATGGAACTACAATAGAGCAGTGCCGCCATGGAAGTATGTGAAAAATGTTTTGCAACAATCCTTCTAACTTTTTTAAATCACTATCATTATGCTAAAGCCACACCAGTGTTAAACTGCACACTAGCGCGCTAATCATCTGCGTTTTATTGTCTCGATGCGGTACAACTTAATTTCATAACGATAAATTAATGCCGAAGAGACTTTTGCTAGTTCACATGAATCTCAGTTTTTTAATCATGAATATTTGCATAGTTTGAAAAAAAAGAGTTCGAAATAAAACTAGCAGAGCACTTTGACGGACCATTGGTGCTCCTACTCCTCTAATGGGACGCGCCCTCGAATCGTGAGAAATTTTAAATAACTTTCATGCTTCAAATAACCGTCACATATCCTTCAGAACTTCGTTTTAAAGAAATAAAAACATTTTTCTCGTAATATTACATAATGGGAAAAAATTAAGTGCATCGGAATAATTTCCAAGATTAATGTACAGAAAAACAGTGCGGCTTAGTTATATGCTTCAATAGCGACTTTTGATAGCTTGAAGTGCGCATTATTATTAATCAACCGAAAAATTGGTTGGTTCTGTAAGGTTGGTTTGAATCGGGCACCGCCGTAAAAACTTACCTATCTAGAAAGCACTACGGCACGATACAACTGTGCGCTTAATTGTCATGTCCATACCATTCGCAGTTAATTTCCAACGATCTGAACCATTAATTTGCACGAACAAAAGAAACATTTCTTGAAGGTAAATTGAAACGACCTTGCTACCATTATCGAGGGCTTTCGTGTTTCCAAGAACATTTTCGATGGAATTTTTAAGTTATTTTTATGATTTTGGTTTTGGTAAGAGATTTATGAGTTGTTATCGTTGTAGAAAAAAAGACCGTAATTAGGTGATTATTCGGTTAGTTTTTTCAATTTTAATCGAATTAATTTCTGTAAGCTTTTTTGATGAATTATTTTTCTATATATTGATGGCAGGAAGGTAACCTACTTAAAATCTGATCAAATTCGATAGATCATAGAATTTGTTTTCGTTATTTGAATGCGCTCTGCCTATAAGTAGACCTTTGCTACATGATTAGATAGAAAAACGTAAAATCTTGCACTGAAAAAGGGTGAAGGATTTTTAATTACTCGTCGTTGTGAGCCTCTTTTCGTTAATTAAAAAATTTCTCTTCCATCTAGAGTATCGCACGATTGGGCTTTACGTCGTAGTCATATTATGTTTTTTTTTTTAGCCTTGTCCTTTTTGTATCAATGTGTGTGGTCTCGGGATCGGTGGTATTTTTTTCCGCGTGTTGAGTTTTGGTCGTGTCCAGGAAGGATATATAATACAGAGAGACTATGAGCATGCTTTCCCTTGTAAGCAAAGAGGACTCGCTTACTGGCGATATGCTCGAAATTTTTCGAAACTATCATTTCGCTATCCTTGTCTGGCATATTTAATCCCAATGCAATTAATTCTTCGCTCGATAAATTGTCCGTTGCTAAAGTGATTAGCTTAGACACGAACCAACAACTATTTAAAATTGAAAAAATCAAGATTTTTGAAATAAAATATTAAACTCCATTGAACTGAAAATTACTTTATTGCTGACTGAATGTTAGCAACGAGAAGTTTGAGGCCAAGTTAAGCTTGGACACAATTTTCGAAAATTTCCAAATCAAAAAGTAGTCCCACATGAGACAGCCTATCATGATCTCCATATTATATATCTTCCTTCGTCGTATCACGATTCGTGTTTTGCGGGGAGTGAGGATATTGGAGTTGTTTCTCGGTGTGATATGCACTGGTGACGGGTTTTTGTTGGGCAGGCAAAATGGTGCATGCCTTTTTATACTCTAGATGGAATCTGAGAGTATTATAAGTTCGCTCTAAGGTTTGTAACGCCAAGAAATAAGGCTCGGAGAAAAAAATGATGAATACAGAAGTTAATATTATCACTCAAAAATCTCAAAACCGGATGTCCGTCCGTCCGTCCGTCCGTCCGTGCGCTCTCTAGCTTGAGAACGCATTGAGCTAGAAAGTTCAAATTTTGTACACGTCGTTTTTGACAAAAAAGTAAGGTCAAGTTCGTGAACGGGCCAAATCGCTCCACCCCTTCTACCCCCTCCCATACAAAATGACACAATTACGCAATTTAACAATAAACGGATTTGCTCGAAAAGTATAAAAGTTATTGGCCTGAAATTCAGAATATATTACTTTTATGATAATATCAATCTATCATATAAAAATTGTGCGTGTCGTCCCCCTCCTTCTACCACCTCCCATACAAACTGTAGTTATCATGAATTACTCTAAGCCAATTTCCTCAGTGCTTATAAAATTCAGCGGGCTGAAATTGTGCACCAAATATTTATTTAAACTTGTTAGTAAGGTCAAAAAAATGAGATGATTAGCTTCACCCCTTCTACACCCTCCCATACAAAATGACACAATTTCGCAAATTTGACAATAAATGGATTTACTCAAAAAGTATAAAAGCTATTGGTCTCAATTTTGGTATATATTACTTTTTTAATGATTTAAATCTACAGTACAAAAATTATTTGCTTCCTCTCTTTCCTTCCACCCCCTCCCAAACAAACTACACTTTTTCCTGAAATGCTCTAAGCCGATTTTCTCAGAACATATAACATTTGTTGAGCTCATATTTTGTAATAAATATTAAATTAATATTATTACTAAGATGAGAAAAAAAATATTTGATTTGCTTCACTACTTCTACCCCCTCCCATACAATATGACACAGTTTCACAACTTCACAAAAAATCGATTTTCTTGAAAAGTATGAATGGCACTAGTCTGAAATTTAAGGGATGCCAATTTTATAATATTCCTAGTTATTTCTGAAAAAATCATTAAAATCCCCCCACTCTTTCTAACACCTCCCATACAAACTGCACATTTTCACTAAATCAAACTCACTAATTTTCTCAGTTCCCATTCAGTTTTTGGAGTAAGCATTTTGTATATAACATTTTCATATCTACTTTAGCATGATGTCGAAAAAATTAGTTCAATGCTATCATCCCTTCTAACACTCCCCATACAAAATTTCTTGGGATCACAAAAAATCCTATTTCATCTAGAGTATCGTAAGACTGCGCTTTACGCGCAATCGTAGCCCTGTTATATTTGTTTTTAAATTTATTTAATTTTTATTTTCTTATTTTTTATTTTTTTTTTATTTTAAACTATACTAGGAAAATACAAAAAAAAAATATAGCATAGTGAAATAATAGTGGTGTGGGGAAATGGGGAGCATTTTAATAATGGCGCACTTTTCTAAATTACAAATCATTATATCTCAAAAAAAAAGTACAGATATCAAATCAAAAATTTGTCAGATTGTAGAACTACAACGTGGTTAATTTTGGTAAAAATTTTAAGTTGGGAGGTGTAAGGGGAGCCAGGTGATAAGCAAAAATGTCGAGAATTTTGAGTGATTTTTTTAGGGCTCTGGTGAAAGATACAGAGTTTAAATTTTGCACGTGAATACGTATATTTAATGTATATACAAGATAATAATAACTTGATCCATTATTGTTATAAACCGACCCTCTCCGGTCTAACGTGCACACGGTGTTTCATGTGCATTGAAAAAAACACATAACCTGAAAATTTTTGAGTGATTTTTTAAGGTAGAAACTTGAAAATTTGTGAAATGCAAAATTCCTAAATATACGAAATATTAACTGGTCGAAAACCTTTAAAACTTCTACCCCCTCCCATACAAAATTGTTTTTTCGACCATTTTCAAGAAATCAAGTATCACCTAACTATTAAAAGCTATCAATTTAAAATTTTGCAAAAAAACTTTTAAAAATAGTTGAAATAAAATTACGTCACAAGTTTTGAGATCGCGTCCTTCTACCCCCTCTCATACAAAAGTATGATTTCGACCATTATTGAAAAATCAATTATCACCTAACTATTTAAAGCTATATTTGAAATTTTGCACAAAAACTTACAAAAATAGTTGAAATGAAATTACGTTAAAAGTTTTGAAATTACGCTTGCCCTTCTACCCCCTCCCATACAAAACTATGATTTCGACCAATTTCATTAAATCAATTAATAACCAACAAACTAAAGGCTACGAAATTGAAATTCTGTATAAGAACCTTACAAGAGAAACGAAATAAAACTGAATATCAAATTTGACGATTCCCCGACCTTCTCTACCCCCTTCCATATAAATGTTCGGTTTCGTGAATGTAAAATACACCGAATTTTATAAAAATTCTTTGCAACTTCGTCTATGAAACTGACATTCTATACAGAGAATATTGGATGTGATTCAAGCAATCAATTTAAAAACTATTAACATCCACCCACACTTACTATCACCCCTCACAATTCCCCTCATAAGAACTCAAACTAGCATAAATAAACGAATGACTACTGCCCTGCTAAAGAACCCCCTTTCACTTAGACTTCCCTAACCACTCTAACTAGCATATTGACTTTCCATGCATCTGCAACTTGTCCCAAGAATAATAAAGTTTCGCCCGACTTGTTGGCAGTTTATTTTTTTTTATTACAATTGCAACCGATTTCGTGAAAGCTATTAACTTCACCTCACCCTTTCTACCCCCTCCCATACAAATTTCACGAAATTTCGGAATTTCAACTAAATTAGTTTTGAAATGAAAGAAAAGATTTCCGGATTCTACACTGTTACGCTTTATTATTCGTGACGTTTCGGTCTCTGCTGAGAGTTTGATAAAGGTCACGAATAATAAAGCGTAACAGTGTAGAATCCGGAAATTTTTTCTTTCATTTCAAAATGCACTGTGAAAACATTCACCAAACCAATAAATTAGTTTTCTCCAAAACTGTCAAAGCTATCAACTTGAAATTTTCATTTTTTTTAAATGTCGAAAAATTTAGTTTTGATACAAATATGGTACTCCTTCAACCCCCTCCCATAGAAGTGCACAATTTTTGGCAAATGCATTGAATCGATTTTCATTGAAACTAGGACACATACTTCAAACTTTGCCAAAATTTGTCCCTTAATAATTGCAATAAATGCTAAAAAAATATGAACTTCGCTTCACTCCTTCTACCACCTCCCATACAATTTTTTGTATTGAAAATTTAAGAAATGTATTTCTCCTTCAAATAGATGAGTAATAAGGCAATGTGATTAGGATGTTGATAAGCAGATTCAAAATCATCTAAAACCTTCCACTTTCTCTGCCACCTCCCATACAAATGCCGTAAATTCAGACAAATTTGTTCAATTTTCTCAAAAATTATGAAAGCTAGAAACTTTACATTCAGCATGACCTATTTTGTATACTACGTTCAGTGTTACATGTATACAAAAATTACAAACCTTTACGCCCAATCATAATTATATTATGTTTATACTCTAGATAAAATCTGAGAGTATTATAAGTTTGCTCTAAGGTTTGTAACGCTAAGAAATAAGCCTTGGAGAAAAAAATGAATGATACAGAAGTTAATGTTATCACTCAAAAATCTCAAAACCGGATGTCCGTCTGTCCGTCCGTCTGTCCGTCTGTCCGTCCGTCTGTCCGTCTGTCCGTCCGTCTGTTCGCTCTCTAGCTTGAAAATACGTTGAGCCAGATTGTTTAAATTTTTTACACGTCATTTTTGGCAAAAAAGTAAGGTTAAGTTCTGAACGGGCCAAATCGCTCCACCCCTTCTACCCCTCCCATAAAAATGACACAATTGCGCAATTTGACAATTAAAGGATTTGCTCAAAAAGTATAAAAGCTATTGGCCTGAAATTTGGAATATATTACTTTTATGATAATATCAATCTACCGTATACTACCTCCCATACAAACTGTACTTGTCATGAATTACTCTAAGCCAATTTACTCAGTGCGTATAAAGTTTAGCGGGCTCAAATTGTGCATCAAATATTTATTTAAAATTATTAGTAAGACGAAAAAAAATTAGACGATTAGGTTCACTCCTTCTACCCCCTCCCATACAAAATGGCGCAAATTAGCAATTTAGCAATAAATTAATTTACTCGAAAAGTATAAAAGCTATTAGTCTGAGTTTTGGGATATATTACTTTCATAATGATTTAAATCTGCAGTAGAAAAAATATTTGCGTCCTTTCTCTCCTTCCACCCCCTCCCATACAAATTACACTTTTTCATGAAATGCTCTAAGACGATTTTCTCAGAACATATAACATTTATAGAGCTCACATTTTGTAATAAATACTTAATTTGTATTATCACAGATCAGAAAAAATATTTGACAACTTCACAAAAAAGCGACTTTCTTGAAAAGTATGAATGCTACTAATCTGAAATTTAAGGGTTGTCAATTTTATAATATTCCTAGTTATTTCTGAAAAAAAATCACTAAAATCCCCCCACTCTTTCTACCACCTCCCATACAAACTGCACATTTTCACTAAATCTGACTCACTAATTTTCTCAGTCCCCATTCAATTTTTGGAGTAAGCATTTTGTATAAAACATTTTTATAGCTACTTTAGCATGATGGGGAAAAAATTATTTCAATGGTATCACCCCTTCTAACACTCCCCATCCAAAATTTCTTGGGATGACATCTAGAGTATCGTAAGATTGCGCTTTATGCGCAATCGTAGCCCTGTTATGTTTTTTTTGCATTTTTAGACTAATTTAGCTATGAGACGCGAAAAAACCAAATCTTGGGGTAGTACATTTTTTTTATTTTGTCTGTGTCGATCACAATACTTTATTATTAGAATAATAAAGTACAAATTTTATAGTTTTCAGTCTAGGTGGCCATAGATTGTTTATTCGTTCTCCTTCAGAAATTTGACGATTTCTTTCTCAATGGCATCATATCCTCTACGAGGTTAGTGAGTTTCGTCAACTAAAAGGCACCGGCTTTCAGATAATTTCGCCCAATGTCCAAGACGAAAGAACTTCATAATGTTTTCTTTTCCTTCCTAATTAAATTCAAAACGGCCGAGTTCGTTACTTCATTTCGTAATTCTGTTGCGATTACTCATTCTATACGTAAGATTTTGGTGAAATATAGAATTGATTGAACAGTTCGTCTATACATAAAGGGAAAAAGTCGGAAGTTCTTTTCTCGGTTTTGAGAAGGCTGATTTGTTCTAGGGATATCTGACCATAGCCCGACGTCATCGCAATGACGAACTTTGGTGTAAAACAGGACACATTAAAATAGGTATTATGATTTAAAGACGTAAGTGGCAGTAGGTCGGTCATACATTGAGGCAGCCAGTGCAGTTCATTTCCAAATAAGCTCTGAATTCTAAGCCTCCAAGAAGACGCCGTGTTGCTCGACCATGTAGCATATGCAGTTTGAACAGATGGCCTGAGCAAGAAGTTCTGGGCAACAACAAAAGCTTGATGCTCATAATTGCGCATTTTGGAAAAGAACTTTTTCCAGGTATCTGCACTTGGAGGGGGTTTCAATAGGAAAATGCTTCTCATTTTTAAAATGCACTGAAAAATTCCGATGTATGTACAATCTTTAATTCATATGCAAACTCTACATAATAAAAATTCATGTATTGCTTCGTTAATCTTTTTTTTTGTCCGAACCATAAAAATGTAAAAAATTTTGGAATTATAAGAACATAAGCGAATAGTTGAATAAGAATGTATAAATAATGACATAATAAGTTTCGAACGGACACAGAAACAATTACCCATTTCTCATGGTCTGAATTTGACTGATTTCGGTGACTTGTGCCATTTACAGCTTCTGTTTTTACCCTGACTAAAATCTCCGAAAAAATAAAAAATAATAAACAATTTAATGTGCGAAAATTTCCGTCTTCGTGGAATGTGTCCAAACGGTCAAATGGATTACCTGCATGCACCCATTATGTTTGCTTTTGTATTATAATGGCCTTGTGTTTTATAATAATCATAATCTACTTCTACATCACCACCTGCGATTTTACTATCGCTCTCTTTCGTCGTAGCGAAATCATTTTTGTTTTGAATGGTGTGAGACAGTAAAGTTTTTATGATCCAACTAAATATTCGGTAACCAAGTCGTTATAATGTCATAAATTTTGTTTTAATTTAAATTTATTCCCTATCCAAGTTAATTTTACGTTATTATCCTAATAATAAAGTTTAACATGCATTGGTTTGTTTTAGTTGTACGAAATTATGTGCAACGGAGGCCATTTTAGTTTATGTTTGATTAAACTTAGTTCTGAAATAAAACTTATAGGAACCAACCAACACACAACTCAATAATTGTATTGTATAATTTTTATGGAAGCAAAGTATCGAAATTAATGGAATACGATATTTTGTTAGTTGTTTCTCAAGGGCATTAATTCGATATGTACAAACTTTTTATTTTCTTTCGTTGTTTCGTCATAATTCGGCTCTTAAAAATTCGCTATAAAAATCAGCGTTTATTTCTAAAATTGTGCTCTTGCCTGCACAATTATTCTTGATTTAAAACGTTATAAGAACGAACAATAAATTCTTGACCCGCGTTGATTGAAAATAACGCAGCCGGTAATCTGATGAGGTACAATTGGCAAACATTGACTCCAGCGTTCATAAATTGAGTAATACACACTTTTGGCGGTCTAAAAATTATAACTGCCATTAATAAGTTATAATAATACTTATTTTATACGAACCTTGATGCGGTCTAGTATATACTGTGGTTTACGTGCAACCATTAGTTTTAAAGTAGGCAAATAGACCAATAATTGTCACAGGTACATTTCTCAAGGTCTAAATGTCTGCATGAAAAACGTTTCGAAGAGATCTTCAAATTTTCTAACAAATATACCGCATTTGGAACGATGAAAAGCCGGTGAAATATAAAAAGGAAAAATTGGTCGTTATTAGTTCGATATGTGATACGTTTTTTGTCGGTTTGAAATCGAGCGATTTGCTCGCATTTTAATTGAATCATAGGTGTTATTAGCCGACATTCAAGTAACTATGGATTTAGGAATTTTGCGGACTGAAAAATAATCGAACCAACAACTTCTAAACTTATATGAGTAATTTAGAGTTGTGTTTTTCGTAACGTTAATGCAACTTGACAGAAGTGTGACCATGATTAGCAGTTGCTAGTTAGTTAAAGGTATAATGTTGTCATTGTAGACATATTTAAAAGCTTCTTTGTAGCACAAAGCAAATAAATGGATGGAACATGTTTTATATTCTGATGGTGTTTAGTTTTCTCGTGCATTATAGTAATTGCTTAATATGAAACAATCTTTTAAAGTAATAATAGAAATAATTTAAAATATGCATTTAATTGCATCCGCTTACTTACTAATGTAACATTTATTACTGTACCTACACCGCACCAATTATGTCTATCATAAAGAATGTAATAAGGAAATAAAGATATTATTATGTTATTTCCTCATTAAAAATTTATTTAAGATGTAACGAGATGCTGTGTGAACCAACTTATGATTTGAAATAATACTTTTATAATAAGTTGAGACCTACATAATTCAGAAGAAAAAAGGCATGATACTATAGCGTCGAGAGATAGTATGGTAGGATAATATCGCAATATTTCAAATTAATAGATTCATTATAGTACGGAAACTTTATGCACAGCGCTAAATTTGACAAACTAGAAATACACACGCTCATGGGAGGTAGTTCTGTTAATGATTGATAGAACTGTCACTATATACGAGTATCATAATAATTGTTCTTATTCACAACAAACAACTATTTACAATACACGCACTGCAATTTTTCACAACTTCTCAGTCCGTTTCTAGAAACTATGAGCTTTGTTCTTAATCATAATTTTGTTCGTCGAAGAGGAGTCTTTGCTATGAAAGAAATCTACTTGACTACTTTAAATTTCATTTCTTACGAAATTGAAATAAACAAAAACCCGATAAGAAAATTTAATTACCCGCATCAAAAATGGTATTATTTTCACGCGTATAAGCAGTTTTTCGTTTATTTTCATACGTACTGACCTTAACCTAAGCCGATAAAAAATACCCACCCGGAAAATATGCAATGCTTTAAGGCCCCACTGTAATGGACCATATATGTTAGATACGATGGACTTGATGTTGTCTTAAGGCAATTTACATTGCAAATTTGTTTTAGTGTTTTTTTCGTACTTCTTCCATTGCATTCGACCTTCACGGTATCCACAAGAATTGCAGCAATTTTTTTCTTTTTTTTTTATAATTTAAAATTAATTATTATGATCACCCGCAATCGACATCCGTTTTAATTGAAGATTGTTCGTCAAAATTAGACGCGGTGGTAATAAGATGTGTCGAATAGGACTGAAGCATACTCGACTAATTTTTAAGATTTAAATACATTAAAGTTTTATATAAGCTTATCATTGTGAAAGATAGCTAACATAGTTTCTCCATATTTTTGTGATGAAAAAAGTGATATGAATGCGTAAAAGATAAAACGTAATTTAATTCAAGGTACAAAATTATTAAAAAAAAAATTACATGTCGATTGCGCGTAACGCCCATTAATGCGATATGTAAGAATTAATTTTTGTATGAGAAGTGATAGATAGAGTAATAACTACAATCATTATAGAAATTTTGTCTTCTCATTTTTATGGAAAAGGTTCCTGATTACGAACTTCACATTACTTTTTGAACGAAAATAACGCGTACAATATTTGAATTCGCCAGGTCCGCTCTTTGCATTCCAAATACCAAGAGGTAGGACTGAAAGTAAATATGCGCAAGCCAAGTGCATGCACATGGGTTCAAGCACAATAACATCGATTGTACTTCTAATGATGAAAATCACATCAAATCCTTTCAGTAGTTTTTGAGTGATGCGGTAACATACTTTTCGAAGTAAACAATTTTATTATTAGTATAGAATTTGAAATTTGCATGGGAGGGGGTAGAAGGATTATTAATTAATTTAGCACTCACTCTACCAAAGTCTATTAAGAACATTTAAAATATTCCAATGAATAACTCAATCTCCAGCTGGTCAATTTTATTCTAAACAATCATCCTGTTGCGCATGAAAAGATCCGATTTCATTATTTCTTTGAATAAAGCTATCAAAGAATAACTAAGCACAAAAACACGTTTTTGATAGCAGTCTGTCTGTCTAGGTTGAGTTTGTAGGAGGGTGGTCAGGGAAAGCGAACCACATTTCACTGGGGTCACCTAGTTGGGTACATTTTAATCCCCCTATGTAGAAATATGAGATGGATGTTACTCTTCTTGTGCTAGGCACTTAGTCAAGTTTGAAAACCGAAGCTAGCTCGAATGTTTAAAACCTCTGTGTTCGTCTAGTTTTGGGAAGAATCTAGTACCTAACCAAAGGAAACAACTGATGGAGATTTGCAGACAGCGACAAAGATAATGTTCAATAGATTCCTCGTCTTCCTCGCAACCCCTCTAATGGCTGTTGCTCCGCAGTCTACATGAGTAGAACTTTAGCGGGCAATGACCTTTGGTCAGCCCGACAATAGATCGAATGCTATATCGACCACGTTGTAGCAGGTGAACAGTGATGTTTCTAGTCGGTTCTTCCTACAAAAATTTTATTGCTCCACAGCTATCTAGCTGCCGTCATCCCGTTGAGAAAAAACCAAAATATTTTGTTTGAAGCTGGTCTTCAGCACTGTTGGTGCATCATCGACAGACTTCCTATTGGAGTTGATATTTGCAGATCCTTGCCTGGCAAGTATGTCTGCCATGTAGTTACCAAACAAATCGTTATGCCTCGGCATCCAAATTAAAAATACTTCGGTTATAGTCGATATGCGATTCAAATTGTGTCTGCAAATGGACACTAGATTGGATATGGTCCTGTAGGATTGGAGTGTCTAGCTCTGCTGTTCGAGAAAATGCAACAGCTTCTAAGACTATTCTAAATATCTAAAAGATATTTTGTGCACTCATTGATGGTCATTAATAAGGTCGTGGGAATAGATCCCTGCACCAGTCCCTTGATTAGTTTTAGATCCATCCGTAAAGAGATGAGAACCTGCAAAGGAGCTGAATATAAAGATCTCAGGAAACTTTTGTTGTGACACCTCCGATTCTCAATCTGTGGGTGGTTCATGCAATCGTACTAGCTGTCTACAAGGAAAGATGTGTCTTTAATGACGTTTAAAATGTTGCCATAATCAAATAGTGATGCTGACCCCGAATAAGCGGTTTTCAATCTAATAGAAGCTATGTTTAATGTTTGTCTTATAAAGTGATCAAGTATAGGTAGTGAGAGAATTAACTCAAATGCTGCATTTCGTGTGGCTCTAAAAGCACCTGTTATTTACAAACATGCTATCCGTTGGATTAGCTTTAAAAGTGATTTTTAGTTGCATCTAATATCCGAGCGAAGAAGGCTTTTTTACTCGTTCTCGGATGTTGGCCAACCAGGATCATTTGCTATTTAGCTTAAGACCTAAATGTTTAACATGGTTTGAGAGGACCATAGCGATATACTAAAAGGTTGATGGGTTAAAAACGTTTTGCATTCTTCTTTTAGAAACGAGTACCTGGTATACATTTTGAGGATTGATGGAAAGTCCTCTGGTGTGTCCAGCTGTTTGATAGTTGTAGAGCGGACTGCATAAGGTCACCTCGAGCTTGATCAAACATACCAGTTAACATGATGACAATATCGTCAGCATTGGTTGTCAATTAATCAATCAAATTTCTTTTAAGACCCCCTATAGGGGCATAGGACAGAAACAACTTTCTTCCATAAGGCGGGAACCTATGCATCGGCCTTTAGCTGTTGCCAGAACTTGTTTATTCCTATCGCCTCCTGCTCAACTGCTTGCTTCCAACCCAACGTCTTCCTTGAGGATTATAGTCCAGAGCAATGTTTTGCTCTGATTTCCTCAAAGTGTGACCGATCCTCTGCCATTTCCGCCTTGGAATCTCAATGACTATTTTAGTCTGTCCAGTCGTACTCCAAAGTTCGTCGTTCGAGATCACTTCCGGCCAGAGGGAGATCTCTCTTAACCTCCAGAAAGAAGAAAGGATACCGTAGGCCTGACGAGCTTTATTTAGACGAGCCTCAATATCCTTTTCGGTTCCACCGTTCATGATGACAATGCTTCGAAGATAACAAAAATTTTGCACCTATTCCACATCTTGTCCATTAAGAACAATCGGTGTGCTTGTATTCGATCCCATGTTTCAGTAGTTTTACGCACATTTAATTTCAGTCCTGAATCTTTGCATTTAGAATGCAACGAGCGAACATTTGACTCTAAGTCCGAACGGTTATGTGCAAGCAAGCACACGTCATCAGCTTAATAAGGGAGACTTAAGATATTAAATAGTCTCTATTCAAGACCTTTATTTTCCCCACCTTCCAGTGCAGCTTTCAAGATGTGATTAATTACCAGCAGATGGTGATAATATGCAGCCTTGTCTGACACCCGTTCGCACAGAAAAGCTCTCGGAGAGCTTTTTCTATGTAAGAAGCAACACGACGCATCTTCGTTAATCATAGCTATGACCTTCTCTAGAATTGAGAAATGATTGCCGATTTGGCATTTTTACGATAGCCAACCATGTCCCATGTGTCTTACGGCATCGAGGTTTTCTCACTGCATTGCACATATCTAACAGATTCTTCAGCACTAGTTAGAAACGTGTTTCTGGCTGCCTCCCAATTTGCGTCCAGAGTGCGCATTTCATATCCGCCCAATGTGGATGACTTTTCGTGTAGAATGATGGTGTACTCTAAATCTACCTACATTAAGCTTGGGCTTCATTTGAAGAATTTGTGGTCATCGGATAGCTGCTGTGCATAGTCCCAAGCAGGCAAACATCAAGTGGTGATCGCTCCCCACATCAGCTCCACGCTTCGCTCGCAAATCGAGGAGACATATTTTACACTGGCGACTTATAACCAAGTGGTCGATCTGGTTCTGAGTAATACCATCAGGGGAAACCCAAGATGTGTTATGGTGGCTCTTGTGTGGAAAAAGGTTCCCTCCGATGACCATTTGCCGAGTACTACAAAACTCCACAAATAATTCGCAGTTTTCCGCTCTCTTAATCCAAGCTCGTGACGCGTCGACCCAAGGGTCACCATGCCTCCCCATGACGTGTTCTAGTCCAGTGTTGACTGATCCAACCTGGGCGTTCATATCTTCTGAGATGATAACAATATCACCTCTTGGAACACGTTCGAAGGTGGCACTCAGTTGGCTATAAAACTCCTCTTTGTCACCAGATGTTACGGTATTAGTTGGTGCACTGCAGAACTGTGACGTTTCTGACACTGGTCCTTAGCCTGATGACGATAATCCTATCCGAGGTTGATTACTAGCTGATGAGACTGTTTCTCGCTTTTCGTGTAAGGACGACCGCCACACCATTTTTGGCTTCACTCTCAGGACCAACGTACAGAATGTAGTTTCCGCTAGGGGTTCGTTCTTCTTCGATCCTGTCCACCTGATCTCGCTCATGCCCAAGATTTGTATGCTATAATGCTCCATTTCACTGTCGATCAATGACTGGCGGTGTAAGAAAGAGTGGCTCTAGTCCTCGTCATTCATGTTCGAACGTTCCAGAAGCCATTCATAGTTCGTTTTCGAATGTCAAAACTCGATACCGTAGAATCCGTCCATATCCAAGGCGATGTATCCGTTTCTCGTATCAGTCAGTTCTTAAGATCACGGGTGATAAGCCCATGATCCAATGAGTGTCCATTTGCCATTTTTAGGGCAAGCAGGACTGGCTGTGGGTGAGTTCTACTGCCCCCATTTCACAGGAGGAGGGGTTAGCTCAGGTCGGCGGAGTCGCTATTCTCCAAAGATAGTTGCAGGAATTGGTAAAACCTCATCCTACAACGACCCCCAGTATTGTTTGTACTGAAACAAAAACCAATGCTATTTAAATCTCCCCCACCCTCTCCTTCCAAAATTCCATACAGATTTGTGGTTTTGAACCATTTTCTTATTATATGTGAAAGTCATTCGTCTAAATTTTAGTATATGATGTCTTAGTAATAATAGGGGTTATCAAGTTCAAAGTTAATTGATTTCCCAACTCCTTTTAGCGCCTCTCATACCAGGCCTTAACGCAGAAATCGTCTAAAAGGATGAGGGTTTCGATAATTTTTTAACATACAATTAATTTACTTAATTTTTTTTTTCTTACAATTAACAAAACCTACAACTACCTATAGTTTCTTAACGCTCTTAAATAAATTTATGCTCTGAAAAATCCCAATCATTTTAACTAAGAATCGATCATGTTATTACGATTTCACATGAACGAAAATCGAAGATCAATGACACAATATTGGCTAATTTAAAGGCAATATCTTAATAAATTTTAATTATATCGTGATATTCTAACACTCAATAAAGGTATAAATTCAAAGTTTCTGTCAAATCGAATCAACAACACTTTAGTAATTCCCAAATCAACAAATCAATCGGAAAGAAAACGCTGACTATGAACCAAATTGAGTTTCGTGCTATCATAAAGTTCCTTACCATGCAAGGAAAAACAGCACAAATAATTTTAGAATAAATTTCATCTGTTTACGGAGGCTCTTGCCCTGGAAGAACGATGACTTCTAAGTGGCAAAGTTTATTCAGCTAGGGTGTAGCTAAGTGGGTAGCGTGTTGGTTTTACAATAGTCGAAAGTTCAAATCTCGAAGTCGAAGTAATATGTAATACCATCACACTGCTTATCTTTGTTATCTCAAACTAAGAAAATGAAAAATTTATAGATAGAAAAAAACAAAAACAAACAAAATTAAGGATCCTGAAGGTCAGGAGGCCTAGGCCCGATTTGGGCTGTAGTGCCATTCAGTTTATTTAGGCAAGGCAAATCGTCGAAAAAGTGAAGAAACTTGTTCTCAAAGATGCTCGTTTAAAGAATAAATAAATCATCTCGTCACATCTATGGTAAAGTCAGCGCAAGATGGGTACTGAGCATGCTCTCAGCGGTTTAGAAAAAGCAGCGCGTCGACTGTTCACGCGAGTTTTTGGACCTCTGTAGCAAGAACAGGGATGCAATTTTTGACTCGGATACTGAAGACGAAACTTGGATTCATCATTATGAGCCTGAATTAAAGCAGTTGTCAATGCAATGGTTCCGTAAAGGCGCTTCACTCCCAAAGAAGTTCACGGTTTCAAAATCCACCGGAGAAATCATAGCCACTATTTTTTGGGATTCAGAGGGAGAGGGGGGGTTGATGATCGACTATAAAGAAAAAGGACAAAATATCAAAGAGGAATACTATGCCAACCTGCTACGAAAATTAATGGATGCCGTCAAAGAAAAAAGAAGAGGAAATTGTACTCGAGGTGTGCTACTTTTGCACGACAACGCACCTGTTCACAAGAGCCACGTTGCAATGGCTGTCCTACAGAAATGCGGATACGGAATATTGAACCACCTTCTTTATTGTTCAGATTTGGCCTCTTCAGATGGCTATTTGTGCCCAAAATTGAAAAAAAAATTTCAAGGAAGAGAATTTACTTACGATGAAGACTCGGCAATTTCAGCCTATTTTAAAGGCCTTGATTAAACATTTTCTAGAAGGAATTAATAAACTTTGTGAAAGATGTGATAAATGTATTAGACTTAAGGGAGAAGATATTGCAAAAAAACAATAACTTGTTTCCTTTTTCTCCCCTCTCCAGTCATTCCGCGAAATTTTCGACTTCCTATCGTATGTAGCATGCTCCCGAGCCAGTGATTAAATTTTACTAAAATATTTATACTTCTGATTATTTTTTCAAAATTGATTGCAATTATAGTAAATAAAAATTACAGTAAATTCTGTACTTTTAGCTTTGCTGGTTTCAAGGAAAAGCGAAGAAATTCATTTAACAAAATTGTGCATTTTGGGGTTAAAAGGAGTGTGTGGATCGGGTTAATATATTTTGAGATTAATGATATTCACTTAATTATACTGCGTCCTAATTTTTAAGTCAATAACTTAATCAGTTCCGGAGAGCCTAAAATTACTACTGTGAAGCAACAAAGGTAATTTATGTAAGAGTTTTCTTTCCAATTTTGACACAAAATAAATAACAAAATATCAAATCAGATTCAGTTACATTTAAAATAATTGGATAGTTATATTTTATGTTGAATTTTATCTCCATTTCTTTTCAAAAAATTTAACTATTAAAGCAGCATGCGGATCGATAAAGAGAAATGCGCAAAGCGTTAGAATAGCAACACATACAATTTGCTTCGATTCGCCAATGCCAAATTATGCTTTTCACGCACTTTATTTGAAGTTTTTGAGAGTATGCAATAAAACTATCTACCGATGTGCAACCTATCCAAATATAATAAACTCGAATTGAATATGCGTTTTTTTTTTTAGTAGCGTAATATTTCGGCGAATTATCCAATTCATTGAAATCCAGCCACTTATCATGGTAGAACTGAGTGATTCGCCAATCGCACATCCTTCTGGGATTAAAGTGGAATGAAATTATTCGAGTATGGCTGCAAAGGAATATATTCTCTTAATACTGCGCTCATATCCAATACAAATTTCACAAAATTTTGATTTTGAAAGAAAAAAGGGAATGAAGCCCAATTATATTACGAATTTTTTATTTTCGCAGAATGAATTGACCCGGATAGACCCTCGTTAGTAGTGTGGGGGAATTATACGTCGATCAGGATTTGAACTCCCAATCTTCGCATTGTAAACAACTAATTGAATTATCAACTCAGTTTTACTTTATTATTCTAATAATAAAGTATTGTGATCGACACAGGAAAAAAAAAAATTTGGTACCATGAAATTTTTTTTTTCGCGTTTCATGAATAAATTAGCCCAAAAATGCAAAAAAAATCCGTCTCGCCGTACGCCTTACATATGGACTCGTATCTACGAGACCGTTAAAGGTAGAATGTTCGTTTTTGGGTGGATTGTCGATTGGGTAAGTGAGCTCTATTATCTAAATTTTGGGAGGTGTTAGGTGGAAGGGGGAGGCGGGGGAGGGAAAAAGTCGAAAATTACACTTGCTAATATCTTCACCACGAATGCAGATAGAAAGTTGAAAATAAGTAGAGATATAGACAGGGTTCTGGGACAAACCTTAAAAATAATTAAATTTGTTTATCCATTGGCGTCCGAAAAGGGGGGGGGGGGCTAAAAACAAATTGTCGACCGAATTATATCTTCGAAATTACTTATCGTAAAAAATTGATATTTGCGGACCATCAAGATGGCATATAGTTCCATCGGAATCAGCTTAGAGAGTGGCTAATTATTGTAAGGGGGAGGGTCAGAAGGGTGCAAAGAAAAATACTTAAAAATTAATATCTCAACTATCTCTTAAGCTATGTAATTGAAACTTGAAACCTATATTAAATTTTACTAGAAAATACAAAAAAAATATAACATGTTGAAATAATAGTAGTGGGGGAAATGGGGAGCATTTTAAAAATGTCGCACTTTTCAAAATTACAAATCCTTATATCTCTAAATAAAGTACAGATATCAAATCAAAAACTTGTCAGATTGTAGAACTACATAGTGGTTGTTTTTGGTACAAATTTTAAGTTGGAAGGTATAAGGGGAGGGAGGTGATAAGCAAAAACGTGGAAAATTTTGAGTAATTTTTTTAGGGCTCTGGTGAAAGATACAAAGTTTAAATTTTGCATGTGAATACGTCTATTTGATGTACATACCAAAATAATAATAAATTGATCCATAATTGTTATAAACTGACCCCCCGGTCTAACGTGCACAAGGTGTTTCATGTGCATTGGAAAAAACTGAAAATTTTTGATTGCAATTTTAAGGTAGAAACTCGAAAATCTGCGAAATGCATTTAAAAAATATCCCTAAATATTCGAAATTTTAACTGGTCGAAAACCTTTAAAAGTTCTACCCCCTCCCATACAAAATTATTTTTTCGACCATTTTCAAGAAATCAATTATCACCTAACTATTAAAAGCTATCAATTTGAAATTTTGCATAAATACTTACAAAAATAGTTGAAATGAAATCACGTTAAAAGTTTTGAAATTACGTTTGCCCTTCTACCCCCTCCCATACTAAACTATGATTTCGACCAATTTCATTAAATCAATTAATAACCAAGAAACTAAAAGCTACGAACATGTAATTTTGTACAAGCACCTTGCAAGAGAAACGAAATAAAACTGCATATCAAATTTTACGTTTCCCCTACCTTCTCTACCCCTCCCATACAAATGTTCGGTTTCGTGAATGTAAATTACACCGAATTTTATGAAAATCTATGCAACTTCGTCTATGAAACTGACATTCTATACAGAGAATATTGGATGTGATTCAAGCAATCAATTAAAAAACTATTAACATCTACCCACCCTTACTATCACTCCTCACAACTCCCCTCATAAGAACTCAAACTTCCATAAATAAACGAACGAGTACTGCCCTGCCAAAGAACCCCCTTTCACTTAGTCTTTCCTAACCACTCTAACCAGCATATTGACTTTCCACGCATCTGCAACTTGTCCCAAAAATAATAAAGTTTCGCCCGACTTGTTGGCAGTTTATTTGTATCAATTTTGACATAAAGCAAAGGGATTAGCTTAATAACCTACCGTTTCGCGTTCTAAGCTGGAATCGTATTATTTTAATACTGAAATCAATTTAATTTCAGAGTGTGCAGTGCAAACATGGCCACTGCAAACTTCTTTTTTCTATAGTATATTCAGTGGGCGATTCTTGGTCATTACTTGCTTCCTATGATTTTTTCATAAAGTTACGAGTATATGAAGTGCACTAAATGCACAATGCATGTAGAAATATTTCAGAATTTTATCTTGATTGTTGAATTGCACTTTAATTTGTGTTAGAAGGGCATGAAAAAACCCAAGTTCGAAATGGAGTTGCTTGCACTGTGCTATTTTGAGCTTTAGGAAATTCGTTCCAATCGTTAAATTTTGTACGTGACTAACTCCAATATTCTGTTGTATGGCGATGACTACTTTTCGAAGATAAGAACCAATTCCTGAATCAAAAAATCTAAAAATTCTGAAATTTTAATTCACGAAATAATAAAAATTGTATAGTCCACAAAATACAATCAACTCACACAAATTCTATTTTTCGCATTTTAATTCTCCAGTTCTTGTATTTTTCCATATTTACTAAATCTGATTTTTTTTTGTTAAATTTCGATTTGTATGTAATTGATACCAAACTTTCATCAGAATACTGTTCAGGCTTGGAACAGACACTTAATAATTGTCGCAACCAAAATGTTTTTTTTTCCGAATTAAAACAATTAAATGTGAATGCTGCTGTTTTTTTGTGAGCTATTCTGCTCGATATATATAAATAATATAAATTCTCGTATATTTACAGTGAGACGCTAGCGACCGTATGTATAATTTAGTTTCATTTTAAAACACTCGAAGCGACTGTCATTGAATCTGAATCTGTAACTGAGCAAATATAAATTTAATTTTAATTGTGCATACATAGAAAAAAAAAGCTATTCACATTGTCTAAAGCTAAAACTTACAAATTTACCTTTATTTTTGTTAATGATTTTACACATATCAATTAAAATATTAAAAATTTTTCTTTCAGATCAAACAGATATAAAACTCAACCAAGGTCATTAATTAGTGCCAAAATGATTTAAATGTATTAGCAAATCAAATGACGTTACCTATTTATCACACGATATGTGAACTTATTTCCAGTTTCCTACATTACTCGATCGCTAGCGTCTACAGTTCAGCTAATTCACATACACTTACTTTGCTAGGAACGCAAAAGCAAAGAAGGCCAGTTAAAGTTCTGCCATCAATTTGTTTCCCCCGGGACAACCTCAAACAAACTCTGCACAACCTTGACGAATAAATAGAAACAATAAATTTGAAATTCTTTCCAAAGATTTGGCAATTCCCTACGAAGTAAAGTGTCTCATTAAGGTCTCACTGTTAATGTCTTATGATGAAGATTGTTACAAATCTTGCCTTATGATCGTTATGCTTCGTGTTGCGTCTCTCGTGGCGGTATTTCAGCAGTAAATGGAGACCCAACGAACGTACACTCATTCGTAGTTCCGGTAGTAAATCTAGCCGAAAAGTCCGAATCTAAATCCGATGTGCAGGTAAGGTGAGGTCTTAATGAAAAGACAAACAAGGGAAATAAACATGTAAAAAAAATAATGTACAATTAAAAATGTGTATAATGGAAGTAAAAATGTGAGACAATAAATCAGCCGGGGGTGGTAAAAGACTGGGTCATTTCCAACCGACCACCTTGCAAACGCTCGGAAAAGTGCTAACGATTTTACAGAGCCCACCATAGTGCAGATTAAGCCCCCCGATTGTCAGCCTTTATTTCTTAGGTCGACCGAAACAGCAGCGACTTTGAGTATTTAATGCGAGCTTTTCTTGTAGAACTTGCATAGTAAACCGGGCATCTTAGCGCAGATCACGTCAAATCCTTCAATCGCTCAGAATTCAATTACAGTTGACAAAGTTCCTTGTACGTTTCAAAAAATGGTTTCGAAAATATTAGCAGTTGTGTCATTGGCGTTAGCCCTTTTCGGTTCAAGTGTTCTCGCTCATCCCGGATACGCGTCCGTCGATTACTACGTGAGTTTGTGTAAAAAATTTGTGCATCTCTATCCCATATGGCTAAAATGAAAATACATTAAAATTAGTGATGTTGAAATTAAACTGAAACCACTCATTCCTGGATAATTTCATTTCAGGATCATCCAAAATATGCCTTCAATTATGGAGTAGCCGATCACACAACGGGCGACATTAAATCGCAGCACGAGACCCGAGATGGTGGAGTAGTAAAAGGTTTGTTCGATCCTAATCAGGTGACTTTTTTGGGGAATATAATCAAAACTTATTCGTCTTGATATTCAGGTCAGTATTCGCTGGTTGAACCCGATGGTTCCGTGCGTACCGTCGATTACACGGCTGATCCCATCCATGGATTCAACGCTGTCGTATCGAAGAGTGGCCCGACTATTCACGCGCACGCTGTCGTTGCCAAACCAGTGATCCACAAGCCTCATATCGTACCTGCCGTCGTTGCTTCACCTGCACCTTATGGTGAGTCGATTTTCAAATTATCTTTTATTATTATTACCTAGATATGTGAAATTAGATTATTCGTCTATGTACGTTTTTTTTTTGTGCAATCTCGGAAGTGAGCCAGTGGAGACATAGAGGAGTTTTCATTTCAAAATTGAGTGCATTTCGTTATACCTATAGAGATCGAAGTAATGAAGTGAAATAATTGCTGTAACAAACTGGCAATTTCGTTATTGAGTTGTGGTCTAGTCCTATAAACGCTTCTTAATATTTCGGGAAAATTTTCTTTAAAGATTTAGTTAGTTTAAAATTTTTTTTTCTTAATACCATAGATCAGGGTATGGACAATTCTCACATATATCTCTAATTTAAATTAACAATTTATAGTCTTTTTGTTTGAATTTTCCTCCATTCTTAAATAGTTAACTCACCTTGACTAAGCCCACTCTATTATTTTCAAGTGAATAATCTGCATATCATTTTCAATTTTTCAGTCGTAGGGGTTATAGCGATTATTGTTAAAATATTTTGTCAATTGCAAACATTTTCACAATGGAAAAATAAAAATACTATTATCATAAAATGCTAGTTTTTTCGTTGGTATACGAGTACACCAGCATACAGCAAACAAAAATCTTGAGCACAATTTAATTATTTCTCGACTGACTACTGAAGAAAAGTTTAATCTCTTAATTTTCCCTCGTTCCCATAATCTTCTACTTCTTTCATTAGAAGTTATGCCTATTGCATTCAAGGTTAATAAAAAGTTAAAAAAATTTAATAAAAATAATTCATTTCGATATGATATATGTATAGATTAGTTATTTCATATCGAGAACATCGACTGATGAAGAATGTTAGATTTTGGCTTGAACCAATTAGTGAGGTATAGAGGATATTTTTGCCTTGCAATTCATTTTGTAACTATGCTAAAAACGGGATATAAGTTGGAAGCCAGATTCAGTAAAATCAAAGTATTTTCTAGTTTGACGACGGCTCAAATCCTTTAAGCCCTAAGTTGTCCACATAAACAAATGTTTCGACAAAAATATATCTATCCGCAATTGACGAAGAAGAATTTTTACTTGAACAAACGTTTATTTAATGAACTAGTTATATTTTTCAAAAAACTAAATAAACCATCGCGAATGAAACAAAATGTTCTTAAATCAAAAATTTTTTCGGAGTACAAATTGTTTTTTGGTAAAATTATTAATTTTCACATTACCAGGGACATAAAAAAAACAATTAAATTGTGATGTGGGTCAAAAAAATTGTGCTCGGAAAAAGTGGGCGCAAATGCATTCACCAAAAAATAATTTTAAAAGATAAATTAATTCGAAAAGAAATTAAAAAAAATTCATATTGTATAATCAAGAGGCAAAGTCTGTGGTGTGTCTTTTTTTGTGATTCAAATAACAAATAAATGGGCTATATCTTCATAAATATTTACCATACATAGCTTCAAGGATACGAAAATATTTTGTTATTAACATACATATGGGTTCGAACACAAGCGCACCGATAGTTCTTAACGGACAAGATGTGGAAGAGTGACAAGATTTTTGGACGGCGGAGCCGAAAAGAATATTACGGATCGTATAAATATGTAAAGCTCATCAGGCTTTCGGTATCAGCTTCTCTTTCCGGAAGTTAAGATAGATCACTCTTCGCACGAATCTGCGAGTGTTTGACGCATGCGTCAAATTCGTGTCGTCGTATGGTTGTACTACATAGGGGATGACCGTTTGGCTTACCAAGAAACTGCAAATGTCGTGAACCAATGCCTCCGAAGTGTTTTAGGAATATTTTGGCCAGAAGTGATCACCAACGACAAACTTTGGAGTATAACTTGACAGACTAAAATGAGCACAGAGATTCTTAGGCAGAAATGGCAATGGATCGGTCACATTTGAGGAAATTAGAGCACAACAACACGAGACAACTCTGGACTATAATCAACAAGGAGGATGTCGAGTTGGTGGACCATGTTCCAAGTGCTACATGGTCCAACAACTCGACATATTCCGATTAGTTGAGCAGGAGACCTGAAAAGTGAACTAGTCCTGCCGACGACTAAGGTCCGATGCTCAGGAGCACGCCTTGTGGTAGAGAATTATTTATGTTGTATGCCCCTATAGGGCGTCTTAATAGGAAATCGATTGAACTTGAGCATGTTCTGCAAAAGCATTATCCACCGAAATAGAAAAAACTCTATAAAATTCCACTTTCGGTCAAAATCTTTTAATATAGTCCACGACAAAAAACGTAGTGGATTTCCCAAAATATTGACTTCCACGGTAATGGGAAGCATTAGAAAAAGGAATCGATTTTTGGGTCAAGAATTCAGTAAGCAAGCATTTATGAAATGAAACGATTTCAATCAACCGAAAATGCCATGTTTCTTTACGGAATATAGTGCAGACAGCAATTTTGTCATTCAGTTCAAATTCAGCAATTTTGGTGCTAGATTTACAACTATTTTGCTCAATTTAGCTCCCAGATTTTTAGTTTTGCACGAGTATTTTAGCACAACAATTCAACAGTACTAGAAATGTTCGAAACTCCCTTTTATTGATTCCAGAAGTAATGTGTCCCGCCTCTTTTTAAAATCTCAATGCAAGAAAAACGCAATTGAAGATTGACACTTCGATTCACAGTACAGTAGTGCCGCCCATATTTTTAATACACTTCATGATATCTGAGAGTATTACACATTTTTCGCGAACTTGGCAACACTGAAATATAAAACTCGAAGAGAAAGTAGTTTCATTCAAGTGAAGTTGTTCACACAAGTCTTACAGCTGAATGTTCGTCCTTCCGGCCGCTTTCTAGCTGAAGAACGCGTTGATATAGAAAGTTAGCATTTTGTACACATTATATTTCTGGCTAAAAGTGAGTTCAGGAACGGGGCAAATAGTTCCCCCCCCGTACAAGATACTCTCGATTCCATAATATCCAATTTTCTTTGAAACGACAGGAGCCATATATCTCAAATTTGGAATGTAATGTATTTATGATAAGTATAAAAATAATTTGAAGCCTCATACACCTTACACATTTTATCAGTACGTATAAAGTGTCAGTCATTTTTATACTCTAGATGAAATCTGAGAGTATATTGTGTTTGCCTTACCGTTTGTAACGCTAAGAAATAACGCTCGCACAGAGCCGCCAAAGGTACAGAAATATTTGTTGTCGCTCAAAAACATCGATTCCGAGTGACCGTCTGTCCGTCTGTCCGTCTGTCTGTCTGTGCGTCTGTCTACAGCATAACTCTCGAAAGCTTTGAGCTATAGTGCTAAAAATTTTTGTGTGTCATTTTTAGCAAAAAATTAAGGTCAAGTTCGTGAACGGGCCAAATCGCTCTACCCCTTCTACCCCCTCCCATACAAAATGACACAAATGCGCAATTTGACAATAAACGGATTTGCTCGAAAAGTATAAAAGCTATTGGCCTGAAATTTTGAATATATTACTTTTATGATATTATCAATTTACCGTATAAAAATTATGCGCGTCCTCTCCCTCCTTCTACCACCTTCCATACAAACTGTACTTGTCATTAATTACTCCAAGCTGATTTACTCAGTGCGTATAAAATTTAGCAAGCTGAAATTGTGCACTAAATATTTATTTAAAATTGTGAGTAAGGTTAAAAAAAATTAGACGATTAGCTTCACCCCTTCTACCCCCTCCCATACAAAATGGCACAATTTCGCAATTCGACTATAAATGGATTTGCTCGAAAAGTATAAAAGCTATTAGTCTGAATTTCGGGATATATTACTTTCATAATGATTTCAATATACAGTATAAAAATTATTTGCGTCCTCCCTCTCGTTCTAACCCCTCCCATACAAACTACACTTTTTCATGAAATGCTCTAAGCCGATTTTCTCAGAACATATAACATTTATCGAGCTCACATTTTGTGATAAATACTTATTTAGCATTATCACTGAGATCAGAAAAAAATATTTGATTAGCTTTACTGCTTCTACCCCCTCCCATACAATATGACACAGTTTTACAACATCACAAAAAATCTATTTTCTTGAAAAGTATGAATGTCACTGGTCGAAAATTTAAAAAATGTCAATTTTATGATATTCTTAGTTATTTCTGAAAAAATTACTAAAATCCCCCACTCTTTCTACCACCTCCCATACAAACTGCACATTTTCACTAAATCTAACACACTAATTTTCTCAGCTCTTATTCAATTTTTGGAGTAAGCATTTTGTATAAAACATTTTTATTGCTACTTTAGCATGATGGGGAAAAAATTAGTTCAAGGCTATCACCCCTTCTAACGCTCCCCATACAAAATTTCTTGGGATCACAAAAATTCTATTTCATCTAGAGTATCGTAAGATTGCGGTTTACGCGCAATCGTAGCCCTGTTATATTTTTTTTTATTATTAATAAGATTGAAAAAAAAAATCAATCAGTAATCTTCACTCCTTCCAGCCCGACCCATACCAAATGGCTAATTTTTACAACTTTATAAAATATCTGCGACTAAGTCGGGGATAAGATACCTAGGAAGTTAATATGAAAGTAATTAAATTTCGGGTACGAGGGAAATGGGAGTTCTAATGGTGGAGTATTCAGCTTCCTTCTAAATAAGTTTTTTCATAGCTGAGAGCGGTGACCCATTCATTGTTCCGCACAATGACCAAAACAACCGAATTCTTGCACTACAGCGTATTTATTAGATTTCTATACCAGCTAATCTCGTTACAGTTCTTATATTGAATCTACAAACAAACGTCACATAATTTTTTGTATGTTTGAGGCTTAAGCGGTGGGGGAAGGAAGATTTAGTCTCCGGGAAGACACCATCCTTGAAGAACTATGATGAAAAGGAGAAAAAAGGAAAACGGTTGAGATTCAAGTTTTCTTCCAGTTCATTCTTAAGTCTGTTTTGGGCAAATCCGTAATAGAACGTCCTATTAAGCACCTCTAACGTCCTCATCATATAGTGAAGTACTTAGGAAACTCATCACTTGTTGGGAGAATGCAGTTCTTCATTTCTTTGCAGTTGCGCGCAGGGGCTTAAGATTATACCATTAAGCAAGGTGAAATCACATCGTCTTCCATTCTGTTGTTCCTTTCTTTCATCCCGGCGTTTCAAGGATGGTTTCTTCCTATGACCAAATTAACATCTTCCCTGGAACCATGCTGTGAGGTTGAGGAGTATTACATTACTTTTTGGCGGCATGGAGTCCTCCCTTTCGCTACGCCGATTTAAACATTTGGATCTTTTGTTGAAGAATGCCGCCCAGTACAGCTGATCCATTTGTACCTTGGTAGGACCAGCCCTTGGGGTATTGTTAATTGTTTAACGCTTAACTGCAATTGTTATCAACAACTCCAATCAATAGATCCAATATATCATTCGTTTATTGGAGTCGTCTAAGTGACGGTATATGTTAATTTTTTTTTTAATTAAGCGCGTGAATTACGTTAAATATGATTTGTACATGGAAATTGCATACGAATGAATGGCAGCGGCAAATCTAGGGTAACGCTGGCACGCCTCTGTCCTCTACTTTTAATTTTTTCTTTATTTCATATATACTCATACGTTCTTTGAGAAATAGTCGAGATGTTATTTATTTAGTGTCTTTCTTTACATCGTACACACGGATGCTTCACCTTAAATTGTTTGTCTTTGCTTAAAGTCAATTATGATGGAAATATCTACCACCTACATATGTGGTCCTAAGATTTGAATTTTAAGACTCCTACACCCTTTAAAATTTTAATCCAGCCATAATAATATTTTGCCCATAGCTCAGCAAAAAATAAACTTTCTATCTTAAATATTTGGGGATTTATTGTAATCTGTGCAAACATACATTGCGTACGGTGTTGTATTAATAACTAATTTAATCATGAAACGTGGAAAAAACAATTTTGATGTAGAAAATTTTTGCTCCAAAGTCCATCTACATCTTCTACAATGGCGCTACAGCCCAAATCGGACCTTGGCCTCCTGATATTTAGGTTCCTTAACATTTTTCATTACTTATTGTGGAAGGATTGTTAGACCTTCGCACAACCCCCTTTCTACAAATTTTTTTCATTTTCGTAGATTGTCACCTCAAGGTGTATCCAAGCAGGCAATGTGCTGGAATTATGTATTGCGCCGACCGGGATTTGAACTCACGACCTTCGCATTACAAGACCAACAAGCTACCTACAAGGCTACACCCTTGCGTTCAAGGTCCACCGCAAATCCATTAGTATAATAGTAAAGTTAAAATAGATTTTCTAGAAAAATGTAGAAGGCACTATTCTAAAATTTCGAAACTATCATTTCTATGATGATTATAGTTAATTTTGGTAAAAATTATTAGAACTCCTCTTTTGCTTTCACCACCTTCCATATAAACTGCTCAATTTCGTGAAATACACGGTTTCCTCAAAAACGAGACTAGGTATAAACATGTTATTTGCTAGAACATATTTTACAATACCTTCAATAAATGTTGAAAAAATTGTAAACTGTATCACACTGTTTCTAACCACTCCCATTTAATTTTGTCATATTGAACAAATTTACATTTTCCCATCGAACATATAATCCTAAGCGTTATTGCTTTCAAAATATGATAGAGCTGGGTAATAAAATCTTTGGTTAGCAATTTCATAATCATCGAATTATTTTCTCTCCTTCTACCACTTCCCTATGGGATGCCACGAATCCAGAAAAGGCAATTTAATAATTTGCACACCAAGTACAATTACTTCAACAAAAATTACTTCTTCCGTCAGATATTTTTTTTTTACAGAATGACCTGTGTTATAGGCAATTTCGGCCTTTATGTGCAATGGACAAAAACAGTCATTAAGGGAAGGAATGGGATTAGGAAGGTAGGGAAAAAGGAGTGAGAACGACCGTAACGAGTGGAGAAGCTGGTATATATTTTTCAGTAGTACTGGCTGCTACGGACAAATATAGGGAGATGTTATGGGGAACTGAATGATAGAAAGCGAACAGAATCCAGCTACTGAGTATCTAGGCCTTCTTGGAGTGGAACTGTTTCACTTTTACACCGTTTGCCCATTTTATTTCGAATAATTTTTCATCGCCAGTAGCAACTGAAAAATTCGTGCTTAAAAAAATTCCGTCTGGAGTGGGAATCGAACCCACGACCTATTGACTGAAAAGCAACCACGCTTCCCACTACGACACGGAAGCCTTCTTCCACCACCTCCTATATAAATACCGCCAAGTCAATTTATCAATTTCATTCTAAATTTTTAAAGTTACAAATGAAATCTAGTACGAAAAGTACCAAAGGTAATTAATTACTGAAATATTGTTTAAGATCCATTTACGACCGCCCGCCCATTCCCTGCTCAGAATTCTAAAGATTTTAGGATGACATATTTGTTTAATATATTGCACATAATGCATAATATCTAGAATATCGCATGATTGGGCTTTACTCGCAAACATATTTCTGTTAGACTCAAGATAAAATCTGAGAGTATATTGTGAAAAGAGTCGCCAAAGATACAGAAATATTTGTTGTCGCTCAGAAACTTAGATCCCAAGTTAGCGTCTGTTTTTCTGTCTAGGAAATTAATCTCAAATGCTTTGAGCTATTTAACAAACAATTTTTATAGTATCATTTGAAGCAGGTAATAAATTTCAATTGAAGGGACCAGGTTCAGCTACTCCTTCTAAATTGTCCCATACAAAACTCAATACGAAACTTTGAAATTCGAAGATATTTATTTTTCATTAGATCGCTATGGTACTCTCGAACCAGATTAAATATTTAGGTCTTATGCTCGATACCAAATTAACCTGGAAGGTAACATTCAAGAACGAACGAAAAAAAGCTACTGCAGCCTTCCTTCCTTGCAAAAAGACATTCGGCTTGAGAAAGGACCTTAAGTCACACTGGATGTATACTGATATTGTTAGACCAATTATTTGCCATGGCGAGCTGGGCTGGTAGCCAGCGGTGTTACTACAATAAAAACCAACCTACCTTCTTTATGGCTTATACAACTTATGTCTTTTTTATGTACAACAATTGCTCTTAGAATTACTCCAACTGCATCCCGGGAGGCAATTCCCTCACTACATCCACTTATATTTTTTATAAAACAAGTAGCAGGCCTAGCTGCCAGATTAAAAACCTCTAATTCGTGGTCAGCATCACTAATTGCGAATACGAATGCAAGAACCAACCACATGTTAAGTAACGGAGGTTTCATATTAAAACGAAAGGAATGGGCAGCAAACACGATAATCTATTTCGATCTATTTCCAGGATTTCGACATCCACACTTCAGAACACGCTACTGTGTTGCAAGCGGAAATATTAGCTATTAACGAATGCAGAAATATTCTTTTAGATATGTAGATATGTAAGTCTCGGAAATTGTTATATTTTAACGGATAGTAGGGCTGGATCTCTAGCACTCCAATAATACAGGACCACGTCCAAACTAGAGTCCATTTGCTGACTCAATTTGAATTGCCTAGCTATAAACGATTTTTTTTTTATTTGAGCATAGCAATCTGTTAGGTAATGACACAGCGGAAACGCTTGCCAAGTAAGGATCTGCAAATATTAACTTCATTAGGAAGTCAGTCGATGTAGCACAAACAGTGCTTAAAACTAACTTCAAATAAAATATTTAGACTCTTTTTCGATCGCAAGCGACAGCCCTTGTAGAGGTTGCGAGGAAGATGAAGAATCTATCCAACACTATCTTTGTCACTGTCTGCGAATCTCCAACAGTCGTTGCTCTTTCTTAAGCCCTAGATTCTTCTCAGAACTGGACTACCTCAAAGACGCCAAACCTTCAAGCCTGCTACGATTCTGAAACTTTACAAGAGGAGTAACGTCCACCTCATATTCTTATATAGGAGGAGTACAATGGACCCAACTAGATTGTCCCAGTGCAATTTTTTTCTCTTTCCGAGACCACCCTCCTACAATCCAAACCTAAACTCTATTTTTCTTTAAAAAAAACTAACGATTTCAACTGAACAACCTCGAAGAACTCTGTTCCATAGAGAACAGTTCTCCCACTCCCTCTCATACAAAGGCACAATTTTGAGAAATTCATCAAAATGATTTTCATTGAAACTAAATAAAATAGAAGCATGAAATTATAATTTCAATACATACTACCACTTCTCAATGAAATTTCTCATATTTTAGATAATTAAGAAAAGCTTTTCTACTCCGAACATCTGAGAGCTTTACAATTGGCGCATAGCTTAATGGTAAGAATGAAAGAAAGTCTTAATCCGGTTAAAGGATGTCCCCTTTACTATATGAAATATAGTTTTATATCCTAGCTAAGTGTATCTTGTGTTTAAATCTCGGTATACGGTATATAAATCCAGAGCTAGACTGTGTAGACTTAGACTGCTGGTAGAGATTATTCTTGAAACGACAGATATCATAAATAGTTAAATATTTATGCCTTGATCATACATTTTTTCCCAATATTTACTGAATTACTCGATGATTCTATAATTCGAGCGATTAAGGGAGCCAATGTCTGATTGATTGAACAAGAAGAAGAACTATTCCTTCCATTCAAAAAGTTCATATCGTCATACAAAACGGAATATGACCATCGGTGTGCTCACCAGCTGAAAAATTCTTTATGCTAGAAAGTTCAATTTTCAAAAAGTTTTTTTGTCTAAGAAAGTTTAGAAAATTTTGTGAATGGACAGAATATCACCCTTTTCATACCAAACGACAAAAAATTTCAAGTTCAAAACCAGAAGATTTTCTTAAACAGAATAAATACTTATGATTAGAAATTTAGAATAAAAGATTTTTATAAAAATCTATCTGTGTAAAATCATGAAAATCTTATCGATATTTTCCATACTTTTTTTTTTAAATAAAGCGAATACAGTAACCTGAAAATTGGCCTACATCATTTTCCTAAAAATATTATTTCATAGCTGAAAATTTACCATAATTTAAAAAAATTAAATACAAATTTCCTTCAAATTTTTAACACGGTTTTTACAGTGTACTGATTAAATTTGAGCCATCCTAAAATTTTAAGAATTAACATCCCCAGATTCTAAAACACTTTTGTGTTGATATTTTGAAGAAATTGAATTGTTATAAGCACGAATCTCTTTAAACAAAATACTTTGAACAAAATCTGCAATTTCTAATCAAACAATTCACATGAGCATTTTTTGCATGTAAAAAACCCGAATGAAAAATGCAAATAATTTTCAATTGCATAATTGGGAGGGCATCCATTTTGCTATGCAAACTAACTTCTCCTAACGCCTTAGTCGAAGTAATTTGCATTAATTTTAATGGAAAAAAAGTATCGCCTACAACGAATTTGTTTTTCCATACAAATGTAAAAAAAACGAATTTTTTTTCCCAAACACGGAAGATGCAACACTAATCTTCAAGTCTTACGAGTACCACAAAGCATTACTTGAAACAAAACCGAAGCATACCTGACCAGAGTCTAACGAACTCTTTTAACAGTTTCTCATGCACAATGGACTTAGTTGAGGTCGGATTGGTACAAATGATGTATGAACATAAAAAAAAACCCAACTTGTAGTTAATATCTGATGTAATTATGAGCTGTGACGCTATCATTTCTTACTTAATAAAGTCTTGTTTTCCTTTGCCACAAGAACCTATCCAGGTGTAATGGTTCATGTGTGTTGTAAAGGTACGGAACCTAAAACGACACATGTAATCAAAAGAAAAACGAAAAACATATATCTTTATAAATTTTATCCATCGTTGCATTGAACCAGAACAAACCAACGAACAAATACTCCGAATCATCAAAGAAAATGCTCATGATGGCGCGGGCTTTTTGACCTCATTCGGATTTCGGTTGGTTTTGTCATCTGTAAGTGGCATTGGATTGGAATGCCTTGTCGCGTGAGTTAAGTCGGCGAACGGTGGCTCTGTGGAATACACACTCCATAGATCGTCACCACAATTATGTCAAAATAGATCTCTATGAAGTGAGTAGCTACCGATTTGTTACATCGATTTGTATCTCGATCTTGTTGGCATTTAGTCAAGCTACCTAACATAGCGTGGTCTTGATCGTGTCTAATTTTTTTTTTTTTAAAGAACAATGAGATTTGCATATCTGTTTCAATGCGCATGTTTCATTGCTTCTGAGATTGCAATTCAACTCTTCTTTTACGTTCTTCTTCGCGATCATTAAGACATTATTAACCGATTAAATTGGTTATTGGTAGCGTAATTGAACTTTAGCAGTGATTCAATTAATTGGTAATTCATTATCTTTTATTTTTTGCCAATCGTAAGACCATTTTATTGAAGATAGAAATAGTTGCGGTTGCAATGATTTTAAAAGAGTTAATAAAAAAAAATGGGGAATTAGGCTAGGTACAAAAATGTTATGCTTAGGTTGAACGTAATGAAAACCAATTTTGTGAAGAAATCTTAAACAGTTCAAACTCGTCATTGTTATACCTTTACTTTATTATTCTAATAATAAAGTATTGTGATCGACACAGAAAAAAAAATTTGCAACCCTGAAATTTAGTCGAAAAAAGCAAAAAAAAATCGTTTGTCTGTACGCCGTACATTTGGACTTCTATCTCCGTTACCGTTGAATGTAAAATATTTGTTTTTGGGTGGATTGTTAATTGGCTAACTGAGCTCTATTATCTAAATTTCAGGGAGTGTCAGATGGTAGGGGGAGACGGGAGAGGGAAAGATTCAAAAACTACACTTGCTAATATCTCCATTATGAATGCAGATAGGAAGCAAGAAATTAGCAATTACAAATAATTTAATTTGTTTATCCATTGGCTTACGAAAAGGGAAGCAGAAGCTAAAAACAAATTGTCGGCCAAATTTCTTCGAAATTACTTAGCATGAAAAATTGATATTTTGGGACCATTAATGTGGTACACAGATCCAGAAGAATCAACTTTGAGGAAGGCTAATTATTGTGTCGGGGAGGGAGGGGGGTGCAAAGAAGATCACTTCAAAATGAATATCTCAGTCATCTCATAAGCTAAATAATTAAAACTTGAAACTTACATATCAAGCTATACCAGCGAAATACAAAAAAAAATATAAATATAAATATAAAATTTGGTCATAATAGTAGTTGGGGAAATGGGGAGCATTTCAAAAATAGTGTACTTTCGAAATTTCAAACCGTTACATCTCAAAATTCAAAACAGGTATTAAGTTGAAATTGTGTCTAATTGTAAAGCTATATGATGTATAATTTTTTTTTAATTCTATGTTGACGGGTATAAGAGGAACGAGTTGGCCAAAATGTTGAGAATTTTCAATAATTTTTTAGGTCCTTGATAAAAGATACAAAGTGAAAATTTTGCACGTGCATCCATCCAGTTGATATACAAAAAGAAAAAATATTAATTTGAACCAAAACTGTTATCCACCAAAGGGGGCCTTAATCTGCACTATGTGTTTCACGTGTATTGAAAAAGCCGCAAAAACTCAAAATTTTTGAGTGAAATTTTAAGCTATAAGCTTGAATATTTGCTAAATTCATTTAAAAAAATTGCTTAAAAATTTAAGATATTAACTAGTCGAATACCTTCGTAACTTCTACCTCCTGCCACATAAAAATATTTCATTGACCATTTTTAAGAAATCAATTACCAACAAACTATTAAAAGCTATGAATTTGAAATTTTTTGCAAACACTTCTAAAAATATTTAAAACAAAAATGCATTAAAAGTTTTGGAATCCCTTCTTTCCTTTCGCCCCATCCCTTGCAAAAGTATAATCTCGACCAATTTCAATAAATCAACTAATAATCAACAAATTGAAAGCTACGAACTTGAAATGTTGTAGGAACACATTTGAAAAGAAACTTAACAAAACTGCATCACAAATTTTGCTATTTCCTCAACTCCTCTATCCCCTCCGATACAAATGTGTGATTTTAAGAATATGAAATACTCCAAGAACTTCATAGAATTTACTTCGTCTATGAAACTAACATTCTATATCAATTGGACAATTATTGACATGTAACCATCCCTTCTATCACAACCCTGTATGGGGGAGCATACAAACCCAAATTTGATACATGAATCAAATATTGATTCTATGTACTGGAGTTATTGATCGTAATCGCAGTAAAGTGTTAAATGATTAACAACAGCTCTGTCCTAGAACACCCATTCACATAGTCTTCCCTATCTACCCTATATTGACTTCCCACTTCCCCCAAGAATAATAAAGTTGCGCCCGATTTTTTAGCAGATTTTTTGTTTTTACTATCATAAAATTTAGTTTTAAATTGTTGATAATTGTTTTCAGAGTTAGATCACCATTGATAGAAACTTAATTTTATTACAATTCTAATTATAACAAATTAAAAACTTTAATCAATTTTTATTTATTACTTTACAGTTGTATCAAAACCAATCCACTACGCAGCGCCAGCACCAATTCACTATGACTACAGTGACTCTTACGATGGTCAATACTACGATCAATACGATCATGGATACGATCACGGATACGATCACTATTCGCACTACTAAAAAACTCCCACCTATAATAACAAAATCATCGTCCACCATATTTATGTATAAAATGATCGGAATACGAGAAAAAACCACATCACTACTTTTTTTGTTAAATTTAGTGAACATAAACAGCGTTTACCAACAAAATAAAAAAAAAAATAATTCGCTATTAAAAAAGGGATCAACCAGCAGATTTTGGATTTTTTCCAAACTTTAGATCTAAAGATTGATTCTAAACAATTTTTATAGCGATCTTAACTGATCTTTACACTAAACCGAATCAATTCAAGCAGAAAAACCACCTGTACAAAGCTTTACAAAAAAAATGAATCAATCCACAATTTTCCCACCCAGCTATTTCCTTATGTTCTGTGAATAATTTCCATAAAATTGTAAATTTAGATCTTATGATATTACTCTTAATAACAAATTAAAAAAAAAAAAATATTATTATTATTTAAGATTAACATGATCATTGTAAAATAAAAATGCAACAGAAGATAAAGAAATTCATAAAAAAAAATGGTAATTTGATTTTTTGAAAAGAAATTTTAATAAAATTAAAGACAATTATCACGCTAATCTAAGCGAATTAAACAATGGACCAATGAAGAGCGTAATCGTGCAAAAGAAATACGCAATAAAAAAGATAATGTCAGACAATTTTTTTCCATTTTATTTTTTCAGATTGTGCAAATTGCACAATATTTAATAATTTTATGCATGACGCAAAACAAACACAAATACCTTAAAATTTCTGTGTGCCTTTGAGAGACAATGTAAAAGTATCTAGCGTGCGAATTTGGTTTTTTTTTTTATTTTAATAGTTTATTCGTTACCTTACCAGAAGGCCTACTGCTTGTTATTATTTCGCTTTTGTGATGTTGCATTTTGTCGGGAAATTTTAGAGCCTGAGAAATCTATCATTTCGTTGCAGCCTTGATGGCGTCCAGGCTTCTTAAAAGCGTGCGATTAGCATTTTGCGGTGGAAACTTTAAGATTTACACTATGAAGCCATAGCGGAAGTTTTTGCGAGAGTGCGAATTTCAAATATACAATACGGATTAACAGATCGACATGATGGTGACATAAGCGGTGATATGGAGATTTTGTAATTTAATAAGCAAGGAATTAAATGGCGAGACAGAGCCATGGGAGCAGGTGATTATTGAATAGCGTATTATGCGAGTTGTTTACAACATACAGGAGGATAGCAAATAGGATTTTTTTCAATGATCTCATTGTTAGTAGTTCAGGAAATCATAGATTGGAATGATCGTTTATTGCAAGATACTTCTTTTCTTCTGAAAATTTATAATCGGCCGTGACTTCGATGTAAAATTCAAAGCATGTCAACGTAGCTTATACCGCAAGCAACCCAATCAGGCAATCGGAGTTGCGGTCACAGATGGGTAATTATAACAAATTTATCGATGTAGGTTTTAAGTATTGAGTTCATGCCAATTAATCAAGAAATTGCAAGCCCTTCGTTAAGGTTTACTTAATTAATGTATAAGTACAGTCATCGCATAACCATTATCGATCAAGTATTATTAGATGATTGCAAAAGAGAATTATTAAGATATGATTTTTTTTTGTGAAATTTTCTTAATGCAATTTAGATTTGTTGGGTAACCTTGATATAAGTCAATGAAGCGTAGTCATAATAAGCTTTAATAAGGGTAATTAGTTCAAATCTCTTTTGAAATCATACAAAATTCTTACGAACATAAAATATTTCGAAATTTGTGGTCAATTGCCCAACACTTTGATATTTAACGGAAGAGTACTATAGATAATGGCATAATAAGATTATCTTTTTGGGGAGTGGGCTTTGATTTAGAACACTGCCAGTATGTTTTTTAATACAAATTGATACCCGTTGACTAACGACCAAGAAATCAACAGGCTAAGGTTTACCTAAACAAAAGAGTGTAACATTAAGACCGCTAATTTTGAAATTAAAAAAAAAATGCACTATTTATTTAAAAAGCTCTGATGTTTTATTTTCAGTAGAGAGTGCAGACATGGAGGTTATGTATGGAGAAGAATACCTGCCAAACGCTATACGACCGAAACTAAAAAAATGGATTTAAATTCAAAATATTTCAAAATAAGCGGTCTTAATGGGACATCCTCTACAAAAAAGAGCTCACTTTGAAGCTTTGAAAGAAGAATACGTTATAACTTCTTCCAATTAACAACTTCAATTTAAGAAAAATGAGCTGCCAACAAGTCGGGCGCAACTTTATTATTTTTGGGACAAGTTAAAGATGCATGGAAAGTCAATATGCAAGTTAAAGTGGAATCTCCTTTAGGGCAGGGATGAATTCAACATTTAGTTGCGAATACAATCAATTTCTCTAGTACATGTAATCGTTTATGCAAGTTTAGGTTTTTCTGAAGGTGGGGGGAGGGGTCATATTAAGGGTGGGTGAATGTCAATAATTTTTAAATTGATTGCCTCAATTACGTCCAATATTTTCTGCATAGAATGTCAATTTCATAGACGAAGTTGCATAGAATTTTCATAAAATTTGGTGTATTTTACATTCACGAAACCAATCATTTGTATGTAGAGGAGGTAAGGGAAATGTAAAATTTGTGATGCAGTTTTATTTCATTTCTTTTGTAAGGTGCTCGTACAAAATTTAGCAGTTGATTTATTGAAATTGGTCGAAATCATACTTTTGTATGGGAGGGAGTAGAAGGGCAACTGCGATCTCAAAACTTTTGACGCAGTTCTATTTCAACTATTTTCGAAAGATTTTGTGCAAAATTTCAAATTGATAGCTTTTAATTTTTAGGTGATAATTGATTTTTTAAAAATGGTCAAAAAAATAATTTTGTATGAGAGGGGGTAGAAGTTTGGAAGGTATTCGACCAGTTAATATTTCATTCCTTTAGAGATTTTTTTTAAATGCATTTTGCCAATTTTCAAGTTACTACCTTAAATTTCATTCAAAAATTTTCAGTGCGTTAAGCGTTTTTTCATTGCACATGAAACACCTTGTGCACGTTTGACCAGGGGGTCGGTGCATAATAATTGCAGAATTTTTATTATTTTTTCTGAATGTACAACAAATAGATGTATCCATATGGAAAATTTAAATTTTGTATCTTTCACCAGAGCCCTTAAAAAATCACTCAAAATTTTCGATATTTTTGGTTACCACCTACATCCGCTTACACCTCCCGATGAAACTCAAGTCGATCACTATACTTTATTATTAAAATAATAAAGTAAAATTGCAAATTATTCGGTATACCAGTTGGAAATTACATTGCTAATCAGAAGTTAATTTGAAGAAACTTTCAAGAAGTTTATTGGAAAGCAATTCATAATTACATCTAAACAGAGTGAAATCTAAATTGTGAGAATAAATTTAAGCTCGGAGAAGTTCGAAAATTTTGAATACGATATTTTTTAAATTTTATTATTAACGTATTGAAATGAGAAGCTGACATATTTTAGGCTTGGGTTCTTTTTTTTTCTGATAAAAAGTAAGGTTAATTTTGAAATAAAACAAATTCACCCGTCCTTTTTATACTCTAAATAAAATCTAAGAGTATCATAAGTTTATTCTAAAGCTTGTAATGCCATTAAATATTGCTCGCACAAGTCGCCAAGAATACAAAAAATATTTGAAGTCGCTCAAAAATCTCGAAACTGGATATTCGTCTGTCCGTCCGTCTGTTCGCTCCCTAGCTTTGAGGACGCGTTGAGCAATCGCAAATTTTGTACAAGTTAATTTTGATGAAAAAGTAAGGTCAAATTCGTGACCGGACCAAATCTCTTCTCCCCTTCTAACCTCTCCCATACAAAATTACTCGATTTCAGAATTTGACAAAAAACGGATTTTCCCAAGAAGCATAAAAGCTATTGATCTGAAATTTGAAAATTATTACTTTTATTCAGTCTACTCTACGAAAATGTTTTGAATCCCTGTACTTCTTCAACCACCTCCCGTACAAACTGCTTTTTCCATGAAATACTTTAATATTTATTCAGTACGTACAACATTAATTGACTTAAAATTATGGCCGAAATATCTATTTCGAATTATTAGTAAGATCGGAAAAAATTAGACGATTAGCTTTTTTTAAGGTATCAACTATAACTTAGGGGGTCACCCTATAATCATAACCACAGCGAAGTCAGTATAGGAGTTGGAGAAAAAAATAAACATAAAGCTAGGTTAATTTGGGAGGAAAGAGGCGAAAGTGACGGTGAACGTTACCTTTGACGCACTGGAGGTTGTACTCGTGGGTGAAAACTTTGGCAGATAATGTGTTCTAAAGTCTTGACGTTCGGGAAATGAATGACTGCCTATATTTCACTGTATGAGACGGTAAGGATTTGACGGTATAACCGGGTGCGCGTTCAGCTTGGCGAGTAACCCGGGGAAAAGAGTAGAGTGAACGAATGAGTGCACTTAGTTGTAGTGCAGAACCACGGAAGTAGCGATAGTAAATGCTGAATACTCCGACATTTCTGCGATGCTCGATAGAATAGATAGAAGACGTGATGGTTTTTTCTTCAATTAGTCGGAATGCATGTTTTTGAATACGGTCGAGCGACGCGAGGTGTATTTTAGGTGCACCAGCCTAATCATGCGAGTTGTATTCTAAACGTGGTCTAATGTACGCCTTGTATGTGGCTGCTACTCGTAGGTCGATCGACATGAAATATGAGATGTGATTTGGGTGCCTTAGTTCAAATATGTGAGTTGTACACTAAACGAGGTCTTATTCTTTGTCCTATTTTTTTTTAAGCTTACCAATATGCATTATTAACTCTTTCTGTGGCCTGTAGAGCTCGATTTGCTAAATGATTAAATGAAATAAAAATAAATAATGTCGGCCTTGGTTGCCAGGTTGTTGGGCGTGAAATATTTTTTAAACTTTCGGAGAACACCTAGACGTTCAAATGAATTGAGCACAGCATCAAAAATATGCTGCAATTCAGGTCGTCATTTGATGCTTAGAAGCATAAAGATTTCCGAGGTTCAAACTTGTGCGCCACCAAAGGCAACATTGTGAGATAACACTAGAACATCACGTTTGAGGGGTAGATGATAGTCCTGTATTTTGGAGGCCTTGAACTATACTCTATCTTTCCTGCCCCATTCCAGGATTAAGTTGAGATTTGAGTTCGGCGAACGGAGTAATTCCGTACGATTGGAAGCAGTAGAATGCTTATTCTGTTCAGCTGCAAAATTACATTCACAAATATTATTTAAAATACTGTCATTCGTAAAACTATAAATTGGACTGAGAGTAGATGACAGAAGGTCGTTGATAAATACTAAGAAAATATTTGGATATAAACAGTCCCTTGAGGAATGCCGGAATCTATTGGGAAGGAGGAAGAAATAACGCTCTCTAATACTACTCGTATAGTGCGTTCAGATAGAAAACTCTCAATCCATTGAACAATGGTAGCATTTAGACCTATGGCTCTAAATTTAGCAAAGACATTCATGCCACACTCTGCCAAAAGCTTTTGCAATGTTATGTGCGAGAATCTCAATCTTGACCTTTGCTATATATATGATTGAATAAATTCCACTGTTCTATCAAGTAGACCAAAAGAACTTCTGTCGACCTTCCTGAACGGAACTCATACTTACGATCATGGATTAGCTGGATATTCTGGAAGTTTTAATATTTTGCGATTGACAGCAGTTTCCATTACTTTCAAGAGTAATGAAGTAATGGCTATCGGGTAGTAGTTCATGGTGTTCACTTTGCCCTCTTTCTTGGGAATAGGCTGAATATTCGCAACTTTTCACACACGTAGAAAGCACCCAGAATAGTAGGAAAGATTGAAAAGATGACGGAGAGGTTTAGCTACAGAAAAGGAGGGTAAGGGTAATGGGAGGAATAACATCCAGATCAGCAGATTTGTGTACGTCGAGCTCTTGGAGGGTTCTAGCAATAAGTCTCGTGCGAAAATGTAGTGTGTGCAGTAAGAAACCACAATCATTTAGAGCGGGAGGCGATTGGTTTGAAGGTGGAAGACGTGAATTTCTCACAAAACTTACTGTTAGTAAGTCAGCATTTTCGATAGGATTAATCACAGTATGGTCGCTATCAACAAGAGGTGGTATTAAAGTCAAAATGAAAATGTTGTTGACCGTTTTAACGAATAACCAGTAAGATCTCGAGCCTTTAGGGCACTGAATAATCTTCCGTCGAAGTTTTTGTATGAGTTTGCAGGCATTTCTCGATGCATTAAAGAGCTCTGTATTGGCGGGTGTTTTATTATTTTGAAAAATTAGAAATTCTTGTTTCTTCGCTCGAATGACATTGAGACAGTCTTTATTTTACCAAGAGTCCTTCTACGGCCTGAATGTCTTATGATTGAAGGTATGTAGAGCATTACACCTTTTAAGATAATCACGGTGGTAACTCTGCAAGCTTCATCGCAGTCATTGGAATTAAAGCACAATTTCCAATTAAAGGCACTGAAGAAGTTATTTAGTGCCTCCCAATTGGCTCTTTTAAAATGCCAAATATTTCTTCGAGGTGCCTTGATTGTCAGTGGCGTAAGTGCTGCAACTGGGAATTGTGAATAAATCAAAAATTGATTCATATTTCTAATTGGCGATGGACAGAATATTTCTCTGGCTGGCTGGTGAGAAAAAGGTCAAAAATATTTGAAGAATGTCCTGCAATATCTGACAAACGAGTAGGTTCATATACTAGCTATATTTAACCGTTCATGGAGGCGAAAAACTCAGTATCATGGCCCTCCCGGTCCATAGTAGACCAGTGTTTACGTCATGCAATATTATGAATATTGAAATCGCCCGCGATAACGATTTCAGCGTCAGGGTTTGCAGTGTATATAGACTAGATAGATTCAGATAACCCATTCTGTTCTAGGAAAGTGTTCGCTGCAATCACTGCTGGGCATACACATAACAGAAGTATATGACATGCACTTGGATTAGTAATTTTACCCAGATATAGTTAAATTCTGGGTTCGAGCAGTTCCCTAGATGGGGAATTAATTGAAAAGACACATCATCGTAGATGTAGCGACCCCCCGCTGACGAAAAAAAGCTGAAATAAGATGATATCCGAGAACAAAATCAAACTGTACACTTCCCGGTAATACCTTATATTCGCCGAGTACTAGAATATCCGGTCTTTTAGTTTGAGTATGGATATACAGCGAGAGATAAGCAGAGTCCAGACCCCGAACGTTAATTTGATCGATTGTGAAGACCATGATTATAAATTTTGTACTTTTTATGGCGAATTAATAATTAGTTAAAAAAAGACTAGCAGAAAATAATGAATAACAAAAAAAGGAAAAAGAATTTAACTAATGAAATTTTACCTAGTATATCTATATTTACCTAACATACAATATTAGTAAGAAAATTAAACTACAAAAATTGCCTAGGACTGTACTAAAAATTAAACTATAAAAATCAAAAAATTTCCTAGAGCAATACTGAAAACGAAAAAAAAAATATTATTAAGGAAAAAACATTTGCCTCAGACAATACTAAAATTAATACAAATCGCCGAAGTAACACTAATCAGAAAAAAAACGAAAAACTGGTACAACCGACAATACAACAAAAACAACTAGCAATCTCGGGCCCAATAGCGATAAAGTGCCGTATGCCCGTAACGTGCTAGGCCTTAGCACGGGATACAACAAAAAACCTTATACTCCGGAGCGCTAGCCGACAATTAGCTTGTAAATGCGATTACACCGACGATCGTGCCATGATCTCATAATATGCGCACATACTTAAACGTTGCATAAAACTTATATATGTTAAAAGTAATAAGTAATAATAATTAGCACGAAAACACTAAAAAAAAGCACTATATTAAAATTAATGATTAAAAATATGAATAAAAACAAATTAAACTGCAAAACAGTCAAATGCACGTCTGTCATTGCTTTTTGCGTTAATTTCTCATAAACTGATGCACCCCTTCTATCCTCTTCTACCCCCTTCCACACAATATGACACAATTTCACAATTTTAAAAAAATTCGGTTCTCTTGAATAGTATGAATGCAACTGATTTTCAATTTAAAACATGTCAATTGAATGTCGTTTTTAGTTAGTTCTGAAAAAGTTATTAAGAACTCCCCACTCCTACCATTGTTGCACAGTTTAACTAAATCCAATACTCTAATTTTTCCAATTTTGTATAAAACATTTTATCAGCTACTCTAAAATGATGTGAACAAATTAGTTCAATGCTGCAACCCCTTCTTCCAGTCCCTATACAAAATTTCTTAATATCGCAAAAAAAAATTCTCTAAATCTATTGCTGTACGCCCAAACCAAGTTTGGTTATGTTTTTCGGTCAAAAATAATGAAGTTGCTAAGGAATTGTAGACATGTCAAATCTCAAGTTGTTCTAGAACTTCACTCGCCCATGATTCTGTGGAAATTGATTTTAATTGAAACTATGAACGAGTTGAAAATTTAGCATTAGTTCAGTGATTTGAATACCATCCGCCTCAAATTTTGACGATCTACTCGCACCTTGTACGACCTCCGCTACAAATAAAGAACGAAAGAGTTTGAATCAATTTTTTTTGAAACTGTACGAGCAAGGAACATGAAATTTTGTCTAAATTCTGTGTGATAGTAACCGTAAAAAAATTATTCACTGTACTTAATTATTTAAAATTTAACAAAATTTAATTTTTCATCAAAACGATGCACTAATAGTTTTGGTTAAAAAATGTTAAATTTTGGTCGAAAAATTAATTAACTCATAACTTTCCCTCACTGCCTTTAACATAAAACTAAATTGTGAAATTTTCAGATTTTATGCCATTTATGCCAACGATGCTGAATTATAATTAAGGTCCAAATGGGTTTGATGACTGTTTTCACAGTGCATTTCGAATTGAAAAAGAAGATTTCCGGATTCATACACTGTTACGCTTTAACTGGTTAAGTTTGATAAAGGTCTCAGCAGAGACCAAAACGTCACAAATAATAGAGCGTAACAGTGTAGAATCCGAAAGTTTGTTCTCTCAAGTTCATCGACTATGTGTCATACTCTAATTTAGCTAAATTATTAAAAATGTTAGCGCCAGCACAATCAGTCGGGCATTGCATAATCTCTATTTGGAAGGGTTCCGAGATAGAAGCCATTCAAATCCAAACCTAACCGACAGCGGCGCCTTGATTTTACCAAAAAGTACGGAAATCATCATAATTCATTTTGGAAAAACGTTTTATTTAGTGATGAAAGTAAGTTCGAAGTTTTTGGGAAGAAAGCTCCGACTAGGATATGGAGAAGATAAAAACACTGTATCGACAGTGAAACACGGTGGTGGTTTGGGGGTATACGACGGCAAGTGGAGTTGGCAGATTAGTATTCATTGATAATACAATGAATAAAATAGGATACCTAAACATATTGAAAGATAATTTGGGTGCTAGTGTGGAAAAATTGGGGTTGGATCGTACGTCGATATTTCAACAATATAACGATCCCAAACATACGGCCAAAATAGTTAAGGAATATTTGCTTTATCATGCCTAAGCAATTGGATCACCCCCACAATCACCAGACCTTAGTCCCATTGAACTTTTATGGGAACATCTGGACCGACAAATATTAAAGAGAAACATTACTAGCATAGACATCCTAAAAAATGCTTTACTGAACGAATGGCAAAATATTTCACCGAAAGTGACATCAAAATTAGTGGAATCAATGCCAACACGACTAGAGGCTGTTCTAAAGGCAAAAGGAAAGCAAACTAATTACTGAAGGCTGGATTTTGATTATTATTTTTTATTTTTATTACAACTGTACACTTTATTTTGACGCTAAAAAAAGGGACTATTTTTCGTTTTTCCTACATATTGTTATAGATCTGGCAGCCACGCAATATTGATCTTTCGCGAATATGCCAGAACAGTCCCCCAATATGTAAAAAGCCATAATCAAAGATCAATAACCTTCCAGTATACACCCGACGGAACAGTATACTCCAAAATGTAGGCAATTAAAGATCTAGAACCTTCCCGAATAGTCTAGACACACTCCCAACGACACCCAACGACACCCGACGGAAGCTTTGAGAACTGGGGAAATATGGTATAAAAGCACGAAGCTGTCAGACGGGAGTGAGTCATTCAACGACATCTGTGGAAGAACGCGAACCGGTGCAAGAACGCGATAGACAATATCGGTGGTGCCATATAGTGCGAATTAAGTTAAAGTGCGAATTAAGTCAAAGTGCGAATAAATAAATTATCACTTATTTTTAAACGAATTGCGTTTTACTTGAAATTCCAGCGAACCCCTAGCTCGCAACAATATTTTTTGTTACTGTAAACTTGCTGCAAATGTCGATTAGCTATATAAAAGGGACCTCAATGACAACTTGAATAATCATCAAATACTTGATGAAGTTCAGAATGGTGGTCAAAATTTAAGTAGAATGCATATAGGAATGAAGTGTACACTTTATTTTAACGCTCACTGTATATGAAATTCTTTGGGGTGTAATTTGAGCGCCCAGCGATGAAACCGACTCGCAAACGATTGCAAAATGGGACTAATGATCGGTTTTCTTCTTTTGTGGTCTTCCTTGCAACATTTTATTGCCTATTGGCTATGTGAATCAACTTATTAAAAATATGACAGATGAGTGAGTGACTCTTCTTAATTAGCAAAGTGCTATGTGTCACCAATCTACTAACAATGAAGATAAGGTAAATTACGAATTAGATAGATTTGTTTTGAAGCTACCGCCCTGAAAATTGCCATCACATTCCTGCCTTTATAAAGTTATGGAAATATAAAAATTTATTAAAATCACTCTACCACTTCTCATTAAATTCAACAATTTAAAAAAAAATCAAAACATATGTTGTCTTAGAAACTATCAAGACAAAACAAAACACAAGCTTAACAATTTCCTGGCACCCGCTTTACCACCTCCAATGCAAATGTCACATAATAGCGCCTAACTATCGATCTGATAAATAAATTTTGTGAAAGCTTTCAATTTTTAAATATTTAGTTATTTGCGTATTGCATATTTTCTGGAGAAATAAACTTCACCTTCTATAAGCTTTTTTCTCTGAATCCAGCAATTTAAAAATATCTTAAGACTTTGCCGGAAACTTGGCGTTTTCTGTACCACTGCTTGTGGAACTTAACAACGTATGCGTTGTACACGGTTTACAAAAAAAAAACGTAATTCTCCCAGGCCAAGTAAGTTTTTCACCATATAAAAAATTAAAGCATTTTCCTTAAAAATTACGAATTACAACTAATTCAATGAAAGAATTTTTATTTTTTCCATCGCAACAAATTCCGAAGATTCCTTCGTTTTAAAATTACTGGAAATCTATTGCCCAAGTGGTTCATATCAAAATACCTCACATAGTAGTGGGCTTCTATAGTGCTTACTCGTAAGGTGTTGACGATTCCAATCCTTGGGAGATCAGCTATTTGCACCTTACCAATGCGTAGGCCACCATGGGAATTCACTATTTACCTTAGTTGTTTATTCGCTAATAAATTCCGGTTTAAGTGTAGGAAAATTGCTGCAAATTAGCACGCCTTATGTGAAAGATGACTTAGATTATGAGTTAATAGTTTGTTATCCGACTTGTAATCAAATGAGGTAGATTTGTGGTTGATGGTATTTTTGCAAACTGATTTGTGGTAATTTTATATGGAATTTGATCAATTAATTTGGTGCTGAAAAAAAAACTAACCACGCTTCATTCAATGAAAATATTTCGAAAGAAATAGTTGAAGAAATTTATCTTAAATATTAAGAGAGCGAATTTTCTGATTTTGAAAATAAATTATTATATATTACATACATTTTAATACAATGTCGACAGATTCGTCCGAAACCATGAAATTTTCAATATTACATACAAGTTAGCGCTTTTGAAGTTAAAACTGTCAGAACTAAAATTACAATTCTAAACGACGCAGACAAATTTGATTTGTTATATTTTGATGTTGAATTAAATCTTCGGTAAGCAGATAGGAATTTAGATTTTGTAAATTGTGAATTTCTTACTGTCGCTAGGGGCCTGGAGCCTTTTCACGCGGAGAGAAAAATGTAATGAAATTTAAAAAAAATGTAATGCTTTCTGACCCATTACATTTGTTGTGAAGTTGATTGATAACATATGTAGCTAAATTCATTACAAAAAAATATTTGAAGAATCAAGTGGATAAAGGGGTTATTCGACATTTTTTGAATTTCTTCTTATTTAGCCCGTTGAAACTATAGTTGCTCCATGGGACACTAGAGGCGCTTCTCCATAATTTGGCAAATGTGAAGCCTGATATTTGGAGCAAAAATTAAAAAACTGTCGACCTTTTTTTTTGTGTACGTTCTTAATATCAAGAACTGTACGCAGTTTTTAATACTTAACTTAAAAGGCATAAATAACAATTTTGAAGCAACAATTATCTTATCGGTGGATGAAATTGGCGAAAGAAAACCACTAAACTCACCATGCCATGGTGGATTGAGGAAGGTGATTTCACAGGTGTCGATTGTGACATTTCTGCCAGACTCTGATACAGTGTGTCACCTTTTTGCATGGAGTGACTCTAGTTGAAACTATGGACTGATGAAGTATGTTTTCAATTGACAACCAGAGCGATCTAGTGCTTAGAAACAGATATAAACAACACCAAAAAGGTTGATTCGGATTAATAATACACTGTAAAAGTGATATTCAAAAACTTTGAAAGCGTTTATATCAAAACATTGAATACGTTCAATAACCCCTTTATCCACTACTACACTTTAATGAAAATTATTAGATAAGTAGTAAATACTAGCTAGGGTGTAGCCTAGTGGGTAACGTGTTGCTCTCGTAATGCGAAGGCCATGAGTTCAAATCCCGGTCGACGCAATCTTTAATTCCAGCACATTGCCTGCTTGGATATACCTTGGTCACCTCAATCTACGAAAATTAAAAAAATTCGTAGATAGAGGTTTGTGCGAAGGGCTAACAACTCCTCCACAATAAGTAATGAAAAGTGTTAAGGAACCTGAATATCAGGAGGCCAAGGTCCGATTTGGGCTGAAGCGCCATTGTAGAAGAAGTAATAAATACTTATTACTAATTTTAATGAAATTTCATTACAGATTTTAATTCTGTCGTAATAAAAATACCCTTATCGCAGTGCCTTACAAAAATCTAAAATTTTTATAATTAAAGTACAATCAAAATACTAAGTTTAAGTTTTTGTTATTAATATAATAATAAAAAAAAAATTATGGATATGAAAATGATACCAATCAGCGGTGTTGCTATCGACATGACAAAGATCCAGCCGAATAAAATGATATTCGGCTACATCATGGTAGGAGTAGCTTGTCGCAGCAATAGCCTCTAACTGAAATGAATAGCATGCGTGATGGCGTCAATATTTGCCAAGAGTCCAAGGTACTCCTCCATGAAGAAATAAATGGCCTTCAGTTAACATACCAGGGCACGTCAATTTTCTTGGGCACGTCCATTTTCGATCGAGGGAAGATGAGCACGAAGACCACAATTCCATTGCCCAGCATTGCCAGCAGATATACCACGCAGTGGACACCAATCGAATAGATTCCGGTACGGCAGAAACGGGCCCGGAAGTGGAAGTCACTGAACTGACTGGGTGAAACTTCCGATCCAAGTGGCCGCACTAGATTCATGTCGTCTTTCTCTACGTTGGCAAAAAAATTTCCCGAATAAATGAAGTCCTAACGGAATAAGTCCCGACGAACCAAATTCCTATTTAGAAAAGGATGAAAATAAAATTTTCAAAAAAATAATTAGTACCTACAAATTCTCGAGTTGTATGAATAAATTTGATTCCATTGTCTTCAAGGTCCTCGTGAAACACGAAAAAATGCTTTTCACACAGTTTTCCCAGATTTGAACCAAAATTCCGTCTTACAATACTTGCAGTCTTGAAATGCCCATGAAAGGATTCGACTCGATTTGATTGCGGGACAGCGGTAGATCGTAAAGTTGCGTCCGTCTGTCTGTCCGTCCGTGTACTCTCTAGCTTGAGAACGGGTTGAGCTAGAAAGTTCAAATTGTGTATACGTCGTTTTTAACAAAAAAGTAAGGTCAAGTTCGTGAATGAGCCAAATCGCTCCACCCCTTCTACCCCCTCCCATACAAAATGACACAATTTCGCAATCTGACAATAAACGGATTTGCTCGAAAAGTACAAACGACATTGATCTCAAATTTGGAATGTAATACTTTTATGATAATTTCAAGCTACTCTATAAAAATTAATTTGTGTCTTCCCTTTCCTTCCACCACCTCCCATACAAACCGCACTTTTTCATTAAATGCTCTAAACCAATTTACTCAGTGCGTATAATAATTATCGAGCTGAAATTGTGCAGGAAATATTTATTTAAAATTATTAGAAAGACTAAAAAAATGAGACGATTAGCTGTACCCCTTCTACCCCCTCCCATACAAAATGACACAATTTCGTAATTTCACAATAAACGGATTTGCTCGAAAAATATAAATGCTATTGATCTGAACTTTGGAATATATTACTTTTATGATGATATAAATCTGCTGTACAAAAGTTATTTTAGTCCTCCCCTTCCTTCCACCACCTCCCACACAAACTGCACTTTTTCATGAAATGCTCTAAGCCAATTTACTCAGTGCGTATAAAATTGATCGAGCTGAAATTGTGCACTAAATATTTATTTATAATTATTAGTAAAACAAAAAAAAAATTTAACGAATAGCTTTACCCCTTCTACCCCTTCCCATACAAAATTACACAATTTCACAACTTTATAAAAAGTCGATTTTCCTGAAAAGTATGAATGATCAGTAGCATTCATACTGCAATTTAAAAGATGTCACAAGCATGATGTTTGTAGTTATTTCTGAAAAGTCATTAAAAACTCGCCCCTCCTTCTATCACCTCAATACAAACTGCCCTACTTCACTACATCAAATACACTAATTTTCTCAGTACTTATTAAACTTTTAAATCCTAAATTTTGCATAAAACATTTTGATAGCAACCTTAGCGTCATATGAAAAAATTAGTTCAATGTCGTCACCCCCTCTACCACTTCCCCTACAAAATTTCTTAAGATACAAAAATTTCTCTTTCATCTAGAGTATCGCACGATTGGGCATAAAGCCCAATCGTACTCCTGTTATGTTTAAAATTGTTGTCTATCACAAAAACGACTGAACTGATTATAATGAAACTTGCAAAGTTTGTTAGGTATGCTCCAAGATGTAATCTGCTTTTAGCTTCATTTCACTCCCCTCACGCCTTCTACACCTTCCCTTACAAATTAACTCATTTCCAAAAATTAGTCAAAATCAAATTTTCTTGAAAACTGTAAGAGCTATTGATTTGAAATTAAGAATATATTATCATTATCATAAATGCAATTTTTTAGTATACATATTATTTGAATTCCCCCACTCCTTCCATCACCTTCCATACAAACTGCACTTTTTCATGAAACACGATACTCAAATTTTCTCAGTACGTATAAGTTTCATCGAGCTAAAATTTTGTACTAAATCCTTAGCATTATTATTAATTTTAGGAAAAAATTAACACTCCTTCTACCCCCTTCCATACAATGTGATACAATTCTACATCTTTTCCAAAATTTTCTTGAAAAGTATTAAAGTTACTGATCTGAAATTTAAAATAATCAATTGCATGATGATTATAGTTTTTTCTCAAAAAATCACTAAATCCCCCCCGCACTCCTTCTACCACCTCCCATACAAACTGCACAATTTCATTAAATCCAATGCATTAATTTTCTCAGTATCTATTCAAATTTTTGGAGCTTAAGCTCTTGGAACAAAACATTTTTATAGCTACTCTAGCATAATGTGAAACGAATTAGTTCAATGCTGTCACCCCTTCTACCACATCCCTATACCATCTTAAGATTACGAAAATTTCGATTTCATCTGCAGTATCGTATGACTGGGCTTTGCACATAATCATAGCTCTGTTATGTTTTTGAGATTAATGCTATTTTAATTATACTTTTTTTTTTGATTTAACACAAGCTTCAACTACTTACATTTTTAATTAAAAGAAAAGATTTCGAGATTCTACACTGTTACGCTTTATTATTCGTGACATTTCGGTCTCTGCTGAGACCTTTATCAAACTGATAAACGTCTCAGCAGAGAACGAAACGTCACGAATAATAAAGCGTAACAGTGTAGAGTCCGAAAATCTTTTCTTTTAATTCGAAATGCAATGTGAAAACATTCACGGAACAATTATATTTACATTTCCTTAACGCTCTTCAATATGTATATGATCTCAAATTACTCCCATGAGCAATGACCTGTCCCATACAAATACGAGTATCATGGTTTCATTCTTAATAATTTTTGATTTTAATTCCAACAAAATACAAAACTTTATGTTCAAAGAGCCATTAAACTAAGCAGATTATATATCTCACATAATGTGTTTTTAACTACATTCTCAAAAATTACTTATTATTACGATTTGCGGGGATCGCCAGTTAATAAATATAATTATAATCAAAAAACACCGGCAACTGGCCAATACAACACCGCTAAGATCTGAATATTTTTATTAAAGAAGACGCATTTTGACGAACGAAATTCATTACAATGCAATGATTTTTGCATTAAAAAATCTTAATTTTTTACTGCAAGTGAAGTGAATTTCGGCTACTGCAATTGTTCACTTTTAAAATTATTGGAAATGTAATGAAACATAATTGTAATGTATATTTTACGTTGTGAACTTTACTACTATGTTGATAGATTTTCATGTTTGTAGGTAAAATTAATGAAATGAGCAGGTAATGATTTTTTTCACTGAAAAGTAATGAACATAGTAATACCAAATGTGTAATGAAAATTACGACACTTGATCAGAAATTATGGAATATTGATTAATCTTGCAATAAATTAATGAAACGCAAAAAAAAAAAAATTGCCTTGCAGTAGATTTTATTACACACTTAAATGGAAATTCATCGTCAATAATTTTCTCCGTGCATACAGTAGTGTGCAATGGATTCAAGGACCTTTATATTACGACCGAAGGCAGGTTCGAGTAAAATTCCAACTTGTGATGGCAATGATAGACGAATGGCTGATACCTCTTCAAAATTCCCTTAGAACAATCTTTATTTATAGGGTTTGTGAATATGACTCCACCCTTTGTACCATAAAATGACCTGTACTATAAAAAGGTAATACTTATAATCGATAGTACTTGATGTCAGCTATCAAACACAGTTTGTATTATTTGGTTGAAGTATAAGCAACTGGTATTGTTTACTCCTTGAAAATGTCGGACTTAATTCCAAGCTCAGCGAAACCTTATACTTTGCTTGTGGAAATTTACGGCGAGCTTGCTTTATCGAATACAACTTGCAAAGAATGGTTTCGAGGATTCAAAAATGATAATTTTGGCATTGAGGATAGAGAGCATAAAAAACTGCCTCAAAAAAATTGAATTGAAATATCAGAGAAGTATTCCTTCCATCGCCGCAACTGGTGTTCACTCATATTAAGGAGAGTTCCGTTGACATCTCTCACCAGGTGGTTGGCGGTGAAATTCCTGTTCGTCAACTGTTTCATGATTTTGAATAGTGACCCCATATCCCCAAGGTAAGCTGCAGATTCTGCCTTGGTTGCTAGATCTTCAATAGCTTTTCTCTTGTCGCGTCTAACAGCCTTTTTAAGCTGTATATGAGCATCGCGGTAGTTCTGCCTCAGGTCTGGCGTTCGTTGGTTGACATCGGGCTGAGAGATGATTGCCAATTTGGCTTTTTTCCGATTGACAACCTTGTTCCATGTGTCTTGCGACATTCAGGGTTTCTCGCCGCTTTGAACATATCCCACATATTCTTCAGCACTAGTTAGAAAAGTGTTTCTGGTTGCCTCCCAATCGGCGTCCAGTGTGCGCATTTCATATTCACCCAATGTGGATGACTTTTCGAGTAGAATAGTGGTGTATTCGCGTTTTTTGTTGGGATCTCTGAGTTTATCCACATTAAGCTTGCGCTTCATTTGAAGAATTTGTGGTCGTCGGATAGCTGCTGTACACAATCTCAAGCAGGCAACCATCAAGTGGTGATCGCTCCCCACGTTAGCTCCACGTTTCGCTCGCACTTTGAGGAGACATCTTCTCCATCGGCGACTTAAAGCCAAATGGTCGATCTAGTTCTGAGTAACACCATCAGGGGAAACCCAAGATGTTTTATGATGACTCTTGTATGGAAAAAGGGTCCCTCCGATGACCATTTGCCGAGTACTACAAAACTCCACAAATAATTCGCCGTTTTCGGGTCTCTTAATCCAAGGTCGTGACGCGTGGACACCAAGAGTCACCATGCCTCCCCATGACGTGTTCTAGTCCAGTGTTGTCTTATCCAACCTGGGCGTTCATATCTCCTGAGATGATAATAATATCACCTCTTGGAACACGTTCGAAGGTGGCACTCAGTTGGCTATAAAACTCCTCTTTGTCACCAGATGTTGCGGTACTAGTTGGTGCGTAGCAATGCAGAATTGTGTTTCTGACACTGGTCCTGAGCCTGGCGACGATAATCCTATCCGAAATCGGTTCCCAGCTAACGAGACTGTTTCTCGCTCTCGGTGTAAGGACGAACGCCACGCCATTTTTGGCTTCACTTTCACGGCTAATGTACAGAATAGTGTTTTCACTAAGGGTTCATTCTTTTTCTGATCCTGTCCACCTGACCTCGCTCAAGCCCAAGATTTGGATGTTATAGTGGTCCATTTCACGGTCGATCACTGATTGGCGGTGCAAGGACCGAGTAACTCCAGCTTTTCCTCCGTCATTCAATGTTCGAACGTTCCAGAAGCCAATCATAGTCCGTTTTCGAATGCCAAAAGTCATTACCGTAGAATCAGTCCGTATCCGAGGTGCTGTATCCGTTTCTCATATCAGTTAGGTCTTAAGATCACGGGTGATAAGCCCATGATCCAGTGAGTGTCCATTTGCCATTTTTAGGGCAAGCAGGACTGGCTTTGGGTGAATTCTACAGCCCCCATCCCACAGTGAGTGTCCATTTGCCATTTTTAGGGCAAGCAGGACTGGCTTTGGGTGAATTCTACAGCCCCCATCCCACAGGGGGATAGTTTGCTCAGGTCCGTGGAGTCGCTAGTCTCCAAAGATAGTTGCAGGAATTGATAAAACCTCATCCTACAACTACCCCCTTGCGGGAAATGGATGTATGCACGTGCAAAATCTTAACTTTAAATTTTTTGCCAGAGCCCTAAAGAAATTAATGAACCCCGTCTTAATTTTTTTTTTTTTGAAAATTATATAACACATAACTCCATGATTTGACAAAATTTGAACTTGTTAGCAGTTTTAAATTTTGAAATATAACGGATTGACATTTTGAAAAGTGCACCAATTTGAAATGCTCTCAATCCGCACTACTATTATGACCAAATTTTATATTTTCTTGTATTCTGGTAGTATAACTTAATATATGTACTCGCCATGATTTTCAACAAATCTCTTAGAGAAGGTTACTATCCCGGAGGATGAAAGCTGGCTACCATGATCCTAATTTTTAAAAAAGGAGACAAGACTAACGTTAAAAACCATCGCTCATTCTCAACACTGAACTGCTTTTGAAAAATATTTGAGCGATTAGTTCATAACTCCATCTTCGAACATCTTCCTCATCTTATTTCTCCAAAGCAATATGAGTTTGTTAAAGGCAAGTCCACGACTTCAAATCTCCTCGAACTTACTAATATTGTTGTTCTTTCGAAAGCCATAGATTCACACCATATAAACCGGCTTTGCGAAAGCATTTGACTTTGGGAATTCTTATATACTTATCTCAAAATTAAGGAAGTATGGTATCTATAGTTCGATTCTCAATTAGATTTCTTCATATTTATCTGATCGAAGTATGAGAGTGACCTTTCTCGGCAAATCTTCCCCCATTTTTTCGGCGGATTTTGAAGTTCCTCAGGATTGTATTCTCGGTCCTCTCTTATTTCTTGTTTTGATAAATGACCTACTATCTTTTTTATCTTCTGACTGTCTTTTATATGCTGACGACCTCAAAATATTCCAATTGATCGATTCTCTTTCTGACTGTCAGGCACTGCAAAGTGATCTTTTTTCTCTGTCTGAGTGGTATCTTACCAATGACATCTCTCTTTCTGTGCATGAAGCTAACTTACCAACAACCCCCTTAACTTTACCTAAATAATTTGCGCGACTCGTCTTTCTAAGGTTAGCACTTACAATTGGAGTTCTATTTGACATTAAATTAAAGTTTACGCATCACTATGCTGAAATCTCAGCTAAAGCTTAATGCCTCTCTGGTTTTAAATTGTGCTCCACTAAATCCTTTTCGATTATAAATCAAAACATAAGTTTGTCCTATTTTAGAGTACTGTTCAATCATTTGGGGATTCTCAATGACCAATACCAGTGTAATATTGACCTTATTGAGTCTGCCCGACGGAAATTCACTCGATCACTATTCTATCGGTTTGACATAACGCATGTTTCTTATGCTAATCATTTGCTTGATGAACTTGATCTTCCATCCTTTTTTCAGAGAAGTATTTTAATCGACCAGTGTACACCATACATAATCGCTAATGGTATCGTTACTTCATCTTTGCTAATCGAACTATCATTCCGGGTTTCTACTACTTCGAGGAATCGCGATATATTCTATACCCCTCGAGCACTTCATAATGTAGGAAAGGGCGAATGAAAATTCGCCCTTTCCTAAATTTCAAAGGATGCATGATCTCCGGCAGCTTGGTCGTTTAACTGTTCCACATAGTTTATTTTTATGCACACTTAAGCACAGACTTAGCCTTTCTTAGATTAACGTGTCTTGTTGTAATTTATAATTTATTTATTATTATTATTTTTTGAAAGGAAAGGATTCTACACTGTTATGCTTTATTATTCGTCACGTTTTGGTTTCTGCTGAGATCTTTATTAAATTGGAGTTGTTTGCTGGGTTCAAACACCTAAAAAAACCAGGATTTTTTCAGACAGGAAATCCATCAATTGCCTGAAAGATTGGCGAAAGTTGTAGCTGCAGATGGAGCATATTTTCAAACAATTTTTTGTTCATTTTTGAACAAGCAAATGTGTTTTATTTTAGCAAAAAAAGGGCGGAGTCATATTCACACACCCTATAGTTATTTATATAATATAATTGTTTTTTGTAGAGAATGACCTGTGGTCTGAGCAATTTCGGCCTAAATGTGCAATGTACAAACACAGTCATGGGAGGAGGGAGTTGGGAGTAAGAAGGACGAGGAGAAGGGAAGTGAGAACGACTGTAACGAGTGGTGAAGCTGTTATATTTTTCAGTTGAAGTGGCTGCTACTGATAAGTGTGGGCAGATGTTATGGGGGACTGAATGACACAAAGCGAACAGAAACCATCTACTGAGTAAATAGACCACCTTATAGTGGAACTGTTTCACTTTTACATCGTTTGCCCATTTTATTTCGAATAATTTTTCACTGCCAATAGCTACTGAAAAATTCTTGCACAAAAAATACTACTGCCTGGAGTGGGAATCGAACCCACGACCTATTGACGGCGAAGTAAGCACGTTGCCAATAACGCCCAGCGGAGGTCTCAAGTCAAAATAAAGAACGAAGAATCGGCTCGATTTGTACTTGGTTATTATTCATGGCTACATAACTACGCATTGAGTATAAGCTAGTTGTCGATAACGAGTGGTACTGCAAACCTAAAAAACAACAATTAAAATAACTTTTCGAGTTTATTAATTAACTATTATTTTTAAAATCAGTTTAATATAACATCTTGCCCAAAAATAGCTCCAATAGCATAACCGTTTCAGCAGCTAACAATCATAAATTAACTTCAATAAAAGCATCACGAATGAAGAAGTCCCCGCCGAAAGGCACTAAGACCGGTCTTCGCAAATAGCAAATCAACTTTTTACTTTCATCTTCAATTACGCTCACGGCAAAAATTCAAGACAAGATCTTATGCTACTTGGGTTAGTAAACATCTTACATAATGACTCGGTGACCTTTTTTGTGATCATCGATCAACTCGACATGCCGATCATCCTCTTGTTGTTTTAGAGATTATCCGGTATCAAAGATCGGGATGTACTATGGTAATTATTGGTTGATCTTGTCGAGATCTTTATTTTTTATTTCATTTCACTAAATAAAAAAATTCGCATCCATTCTGCGATCATTTAAATTATATGGCGGCGATTTATGACTGTTATGCGAAATTGATGATCACGCTGAGTGATCTTCTCTTTCAATCGGAATTTATTACCCGTAAAAGATTGGTATTCAATATTTTGCAAAAGTTTTATTGTTAAGATGAAATGCAATTATCGATGTTGAAAAGAAAGTCAAAATTTTTGAAATGACTTTTAGTTATGATTTAATTTTTCACCAAATTCCTAACAAAATTTTAATTTGGTTGCAAAAAAAAAAAAAAACAAAGTGTGCAACATTTAGATGAAAAACATTAAAATTAGTAGCATTATAAAAAAACGAATAAACCGCCAGTTTTGCATATTCAAGCATTCAACGAGAACGCGTTACTGATTTATTCAAGGCTTTTTGTAGCTGTTTTTCAGCCAAAATTCCATGTGATTTACTGGATCATCTTTGTGGGAATTTCACCGTATGCGTGAAATATCCATTACCGAGCATTATTCATCTAACATTTCAATTAATATAATTAGCTACGCGTTACAATATGATTGCATTATCACAAAAGCTTTATGGTATCTTTCTGCAGTTCATGTAAATAAATAATTTAATTACAATTACTGAATCATTGCTTTAAATTTCGTTGCTTTTCAATAATCTTGAATGTTTAAACTTTCTCGATTTCGGAACACAAAAGCTATTTCGAACAATTAAAATCTTTTCGAAAGATAGGGATTTAAGGTATGCACTCGAATTTTCATTGTTATCGATTTATAAAAGGGCTTTCATAGATAAACCACATTTCTTGAGTTAAGTTTAATAGGTTCGAGCTAATCTAATAAAGTACATAATTCAAAAACGCTATGAAATATTTCTGGATAAACGTAAACTATTTGGATCGTTATAGTCTCGTGGTTTCGAAATAAATTGAATTTCACTACAAAAATGTGACAGGAAATAGTGTTTATATACAATAGAAAAATATTATCCAGAGTATCTGCACGATTTCAAATAGAAATATTATTTATTAGATCTAAAATAACAGAATGATGATTGGAAGTAAGGCCCAATTATGCTATACTCGAGATAAAATGATATTCAATTTAATGGACCAGAAAATAAGTCATTGCAAAGTCTTTGGAATACTGAATTGAGACATTTGTATGGGAAGTGGTAAGGTCAGAAAGTTTATATTTTTTGAATACGCAATTTTTAGGGAACACGAAAAAATTGATTTCTCTGAAATTGTTTCACTTATATGAAAGTGGTGGCAAAATAAATGCAAGAATTTATACCAAATATTCTTATGTTAATGGTATTGGTATTATTGAACATTGTTCAAATTTTGAAGGCGAAAAAATAAATAAATATTTGTTCAAAACTAATTAACCTATAAGTGTTTCGAACAAAAATAATTTATTTATTTTTTTAATTTCGTAAAATTTGTATGGAAGGATGTAGAAAGAGTGCGAGGGTTTGGCCTATTCACGAACTTAAAGTTTCTTTTTTAGTATAAATAACATAAGCAAAAAATTCTGCTCAAAACGTTTGAGAGTTATTTACCATTGGTGACTCTGGACGGGCCTCATTTCTGAGCATTACAAACGTTAGAGCGAAAAAATAATTCTTGGATTTTATCTAGAGCTATAGAAAAGGCTAGGTGAGTGAGGACGACAGTAACGATAAGTGAAGCTGGTATAGTTTCCAGTTGATCCGTCCGCTATAGTCAAATATTTACAAACTTGATAGAAAGCGTACAAAAACTAACTACTGAGTATATAGACATTATATAAGTAGAACTGTATTCGCCAATTATTTGATTAGTATAGGGCTTAAGACGACGTTCAACTATTTTTGTCAGTATTTTATGGGACGTACCCAACAATGATTTTCCTCTGTAATTCTCACAGCAGAGTTTGTCTCCTTTCTTGTAAATTGGACATATAATGCTTTTTCGCCAGTCGTCGGGTATGATTTCCTCTGTCCAAATTTTGCATATCATGTTGTGCAGTATTTCAGCGACACATTTTCCACCGTTTTTCAGAAGTTCAACTGGTATTTCGTCAATTCCCGACGCTTTGTTTAGTTTTTGGTCACATAGGGCTGCTTTGATTTCAGCAAGCGTGGGTAGTGTCGATGATGGTTCATCTTCGTCAGTTGAGGCTTGAATTGAAATGTTGTCTGTCGTGATCGGTGCTAATGGGGTGGGATTCAAAAGATGTTCAAAGTAGGAAGCCCATCTCCTTTTGATTTGTTATGTGTCGCTGATGATGTTGCCCTCTGCGTATTTGCAGAGACTGGTCTTACTTTATTATTCTAATAATAAAATATTGTGATCGACACAGAAAATGCTACCCTGAAATTTTATTTTTTCGCGTTTCATGACTAAATTAGCCTAAAAATGCAAAAAAAAATCAGTCCCGCCGTACGCCGTCCGCCGTACATATGGACTCATATCTCCGAGACCGTTAAAGCTAGAATGTTCGTTTTTGGGTAGATTGTTGATTGTGTAAGTGAGCTCCAATTTCTAAATTTTGGGAAGTGTTAGGTGGAAGGGGGAGGCGGGGGGAGGGAAAGAGTCAACAAATTCACTTGCTAATATTTCCACCAGGAATGCAGATAGCAAGCTGAAAATCAGCAAAAATATAGAGAGGGATGTCCCCACTACAAAAATAATTTAATTTTTTTATACATTGGCGTCCGAAAAGGGGAGGCTAAAAACAAATTGTCGGCCGAATTGTTTTTTCAAATGATTATATCTTCGAAATTACTTATCATATTTTGGGACCATTAAAGCGCCATATAATTCCATCAGAATCAGCTTAGAGAGAGGCTAATTACTGCAAGGGGGAGGGTCACGGGGGGTTCAAGGAAAAACACTTAAGAATGAATTTCTCAACTATCTTTTAAGCTAGGTAATTGAAACTTAAAACATATATTAATCTGTATTAGCAAAATACGAAAAAAATATAACATGTTGATATGAAAGTAGTGGGGGGAAATGGGAAGCATTTCAAAAAAAGCGCACTTTTCAAAATTACAAATCGTTATATCTCGAAATTGAGTACATATATTAAATTGAAAATTTGTTAGATTGTAGAACTAAATAACTTTTAGTTTTGGTAAAAATTTTGAGTTGGGAGGTGTAAGGGGAAGGAGGTGGTAAGCAGCAATGTCCAAAATTTTGAAAAATTTTTTAGGGCTCTGGTGAAAGATACAGTTTAAATTTTGCATTTGGATACATCCATTTTATATACATAGAAAAAAAATAATAATTTGTTCCACAATTGTTATAAACCGACCCCCCGGTCTAACGTGCACAAGGTGTTTCATGTGCATTGAAAAAACACATAAACCGAAATTTTTTGAATGAAATTTTAAGGTAGGAGCTTGAAAATTTGCAAAATGTATTTAAAAAAAATCCTTAAATATATGAAATATTAAGTGGTCGAATACCTTTAAAACTTCTACCCCCTCCCATAGAAAATTATTTTTTCGACCATTTCTAGGAAATTAATTATCACCTAACTATTAAAAGCTATCAATTTAAAATTTTGCATTAGAACTTCTAAAAATAGTTGAAACAAAATTGCCTCAAAAGTTTTAAAATCGCGCATGCCCTTCTACCACATCCCATACAAAAGTATGATTTCGACCAATTTCATTAAATGAATTAATAACAAACAACTTAAAAGCTACGAAATTGAAATTTTGTACGAGCACCTTACAAGAGAAATGAAATAAAATTGCATGACAAATTTTACGATTCCCTTACCCGCTCTACTCCACCCATACAAATTTTCGGTTTCGTGAATGTAGAATACACCGAATTTTATGAAAATTCTATGCAACTTCGCTTATGAAACACATTCTATACAGAGAATATTGGCCATGATTCAAACAATCAATTAAGAAGCTATTAACATCCACCCACACTTACTATCACCCCTGCGCTCCCCTGACAAAAACCCAAACGTGCATAATCGAATGAAATATTGTTAAATTAATAACAGCCCTGCCCTAGAATTCTCTTTCACTTAGTCTCCCAAACCACTGTAACCTGAATATTGACTTTCCATGCATCCGTAACTTGTCCCAAAAATAGTAAAGTTTCGCCCGACTTGTTGGCAGTTTATTTGGCTTATATCTCTTTTTTAAGTCTTTTACTATTGCGTAGGCGTCCCGCATTTTATTTTTTCTCGTGCCGTCGTCCATTTTTTACATTTTGTCATTATGGTACTTCCTTTGTTTTCGGCTGCAGGTCTTTTTCGCATATCGCCTAAGCTCGTCATATCTTTCTTTTTTGGCTCGTATTGGTCGTTCAGTAAAAATTTTGCAAGCCTCGTTCTTTCTATCTATTGCATCGCGACATTCTTGGTCGAACCAATCATTATTTTTTCGCCGTGCTTGATATCCTGATACCTCTTCTGCGGAGGATTTGATGCAGTCTCGTATTTTCATCCACGCATTCTCCACTGGCATATTTTGGATATCTTCATATATTGGTGTCAGGTGTTTATTACATGCTAACATGTAAGCCTGCGCCACCGTTTCGTCGTTAAGCTTGTCGACATTGAATTTGCGAGCTCTACTCGTTTTCGAATATCCACGACAAGCTATTTTGCATCGATACTTAGCTCTGACTAGATAATGATCAGAGTCACAATTCGCACCGCGGAGAGTTCTTACATCAAGTATGCTGGAAGCAGCCTTTTTCTCAATAAGAACGTGGTCCATTTGGTTGAAGGTGTGACCATCTGGTGATCCCCACGTTCGTTTGTGGATATCGCGATGTGGGAAGCACGTAGAGCTTACTATGATATTTTTACTGCTTTCGAAACGACGTTGGCCATTGTATTTGGTTATGTCATGGAGACTCCTGTTGTTCCTCTATGAGCCTCCTCCTTTCCCACTTTTGCATTAAAATCCCCTAAGACAATTTTTAGGTCATTCGAGGACAGTGAATCATAGGTTGTCTCTAAGGTGGCATAAAATTCGTCTTTAGTTATATCGTCCTTGTTTTCTGTTGGTGCGTGAAGGTTGATCAACCAATGGATTGCACACAATCTGTCACTTACTAGTCTGAAGCTCGTGACCTGCCGTTTAAATTTTTTGTCAACGACAAAAGCGACTCCAAACTCTCTGCTTCCCGACAATTTTCCACTTGGATAGATTGTGTGTGATCTCATGTCCATGATTTCGTTACCGAGTCATTTCGTTTCTTGGATGGCAGTTATGTTGATGTTGTGTTTTTCCACTTCTTCGAGGAACTCTTTCAGAACTCCTGTCCTAAAAAAGGATCGAACATTCCAAGATCCAATAGAGTAATCCATTTTTCGTTTGCGGGGTCGTTGCCGTTGAGTCCATCCTTTCCGAGGCTGTTTTTCAGGTTTCTGTACACTGTACTTTTTCCGGCGATGCGTTGTCGGCGCCTCGCCCAACCCCCGACCTGGAGGACCGGTCCTACTTATTTATTACACCCTAGTAGAAAAAGGGTGGGAGTTTTGAGCTAATTATGACATGTTGGAGTTCTCACAGCTATGCTGCAAGTCCAACTATGTCATACTTCTCACAGCTATGCTGCAAGTCCATTATGTCATACGTTTTGCCTACTTCCTCAGACGCACTGGTGGACAATACATAACAATTGCTGAATATAATTTGGAGAGTGTGGACAATTTCATATATCTTAGGGCTAATCTAGCAAAGGACGGTAATGAAGCAGACGAAATCAAACGACGGATAATACTAGCAAATAAGACGTATTATTCGGTACTTCCAATAATGAAATCCAAGAAAGTGCACAGGAACAGTGCGGATATATAAAACTATTATACGACATGTGCTCTGTTATCGGAGCGAGACGTGGACATTAACGCGAACTTCCGAAAATGCAGTTAACGTATTTGACACACAATTTACAATCTACCAAATACTCAAAGCATATATTCCTTATAAATGTAATTAAGCTAAAGCCATTTTCACATCATAAAAAACAGCATTGCTCGAACTCAATACTAAATTTGCTTGAATTCAGTAATTTCATATTACTACCAAAGAGTTAGTACCCATATCAAGTCACAAACAAAGTGATAGTATGGACCAAAATGTACTACATAAATTCTTAACACCCCAAACCAAACCACTTGCAGTATTGGAACTTATATTGTATGTTTGAGAGTCCGTAGCTGAGGACATAAGGACCCTGACACCCTGTAAAGGGGAACCGACACAGAGGTTCTGGGCACGAAGAGTATAGTACCCACATTCTATCACGAGCAGTGTGAAGGATTGGGTGCTGAACGAGGTATCCTATGTTATGATGTAGAGTAATATCATTACCCTCAACATATCGCAACATTAGGATCCTCACCAAAAATTTCTTAGGAAGGTCTTCCGAAGAGTATTGGGACCTGTGAAGGAAGGAACAGAATGGCGAATAAGATATAACCATGAGTTGTATCAACGCTACGACGAGCCAGAAGCTTCAACGTTCATCAAGCTACGTAAACTGCAGTGAAGAGCGAATGGAAGACAGGAGAATCCCCAAACGTGTTCTGAAAGGCAAAGCAAGTGGTTACCGGCCAGTAGCCAGGCTTAAAGCCCAATCATATGATACTCTAGATGAAATGGAAATGACTTTAATATACCGGAAAATATGTCATCTCAAATTCTTTCGGATAGTGAATAGAGACTTTTACATGGGATATGGTAGGAGTAGAGGGTGAGATTGGTATTTTTCGTATATGACACCGAACATGGCATGCAAAATGTTTTTTGCTGAATTTAAAGTTTTTAGTTTTCATTATTTTCAAAGAAATTGGTCATAGTTTGCCTGAAATTGGGGCATTTGTATGGGAGGTGGCAGAGAAAGTAGAGCGTCTAAGATGATTTTGAAACTGCTTATCATCATCCTTATCACCACACTTTGATTAAATTTCAAAGTTGATAGCTCTCATATACTTGAAGGAGAAATGCTTTTCTTGAATTTATAATACAGATATTTGTATGGGAGCTGGTGGAAGGAGTGAAGTGGAGCTGATAATTTTTTCTAACACTTATTTCAATTATTAAGAAACAAATTCTGGCAAAATTTGAAGTTTGTACTTTTTCTGGTTTGAATGGAAATCGATAAAATGCATTTAACAAAAATTATGCATTTGTATGGGAGGAGGTAGAAGGAGTGTACAGATCAAAATAAGTTTTTTTCGCATTATTAATATTTCTATTTGTACACTTTGTACAAAATAAAATATCAAGTTGGTAGCTTTACCAGTTTCGAAGAAAAATAATTTAATTTAAATTTCAAAAATTCGTGAAATTTGTATGGGAGGGGGTAGAAGGAGTGAAAAGAAGTTGATAATTATTTTTAAAATAAGTTGCAATTATAGTAGAATTAATTCTGACAAAATTTCATCTTTGTAGCTTCACTAGTTTCAATGAAAATCGAAAATATGTATTTTTCAAAACTATCCATTTGTGTGGGAGGGGGTAGAAGGAGTAAAGGGATCCGGTCAATTTTCCGTCATATTAATGAAATCTATATCATAATACTTTCGTTTAAATTCCAAGTCGATAGCTTGAATAATTTCAAAGAAAAATCAATTTATTAATATTTCGAAATTTCATGAAATTTGTATGGGAGGGGGTAGAAGGAGTGGGGGATATAGCCCATTCACGAATTGAAGGTTACTTTTTTGCTAATAATGACATAACAATTTTTAGCAGTATAGCACAAAGCTTTCGAGAGTTATGCTGTAGACAGGCGGACAGACGGACAGACAGACAGACGGACAGACAGACAGACGGTCACTCGAAATCGAGGTTTTTGAGCGACAACAAATATTTCTGTACCCTTGGCGGCTTTGTGCGAGCGTTATTTCTTAGCGTTACAAACGGTAAGGCAAATACAATATACTCTCAGATTTCATCTAGAGTATAATTAGCAGCTGGAGGACGCGGTCTTTGGATCGAGACGATTGGAGGCAACGACTTCAAGAGGCCAAGGCCCGATTTGGGCTGTCGCGCCATTGATGATGAACGAGTTATCCATATATGAATCGAGAACGTGCCCATTCCACGCAAAGCTACATACGCCAATCAATTTGTGGTTAAGAATAACATATGTAGAACAGTATGAAATTACTAAAATAACTAAAGTTATCGAATGAACTTCTCGAGTACGAGAAATTTATATAGTTGTTGATTTTGCAAATAAATTTGCGTCTGTCTTTAAACATGTAAACCTAGCTTAGTGGTCACTTTACTAGATACGAATAGAAAACTGTCGAAAGAACATGTAATATTTGAAACTAATTAAGCAGTTGATTACTTAATTATTTTATTAACATGAAATTGCGAATGCGAATGTGAAAAGCATAGTTTTAGACGGCTTTAAACAGCTGGTCACATTATATGGGTGACAAGTTTTGCAGGTTAGAGAGTATGTAACACATTTCAATATATTACAAAAAATGTTGGTTGGAGTAAAGTTAAATTGCCGTTTATTTAACTAGGATTATGACCACAGCCTTAAAATCATTTGAAAAGGCATACTTATTTTTTCTTTCTTCAAACTTAACTTTACTGGATAGGTTTTAAATACTATTCACGTTGAGTATCTTCTACGGATCCCTGCTTGGAAGTCGTTTAGAACATGGTTGTTCCTATCAGAGTTTTAATCTTATGTACAATAAATGAAACACTTCTGCTGTTTAGCACTTTTCTGAAGTCTGTTTTTTTAAAAATTGACGCTATAAAAGCAACGATTCTTCGAAAAATTAAATTAATAAAAAACGAATAAGTGCTTTATAGCTGAAGCAACCTTCAAAATGTCAATAAAAATTTCGAATGACTCATAAATGGAAAGGATATAATGCCAACTTATGCAACACTTATAATAAAGCATCTATCAATTGAAGGTATACGTCTTATATTAGTTACAATTATAGTACTGTGAGAGTGTTACAGCTGTCTGCCCGTAAAAACTTGTAACAACAGAGTGGATCTCCAGACTGCCATTCAAAAAGTAAATAACTAGCCACTTATTTTCTTTTTAATTTCAACTTCCTATCTAAGATCGTTACCGAGATTTAAAGTTTTTACCTAAATCTGAAATTTGAAATTTAATGCTTTTCTGCTAATGTGTAGTTATTTATGTAAAAATCATCAAAATCTCCTTACGTCTTCTAATATTTGCCACGTAAAGGTCACGATTTGCAATGAGCTATGTATATTTGAAATTAAATTTGGTAAGTACTGACTTGCCAGACTAGAGTAAAAATCACATTTTAATCACCTAAGCTTGCAAATAGTCTTTTAAAAATTCATATCATTAAATCAAGGACTCAAGTTCATCGGTTTCATCTTAGATACATATAATCGATTTCCTGATGTTGCTCAGCTACTTCCGATTTAACCTTTAGATAAACATAAATCCCACACTCACGCGGTAAAATTTGATTAAAATCGCTATCGACGCGTACGACGGTGCGACTATCAATTTAATCGAGTTCGAAAATTAGCATGTTGGCGTCGTCAATGCGTCAAATCCGATTAAATTTAGTTCATGGCTCACCGTTTCATTAAAACTACCGAGGAAGTAATGAGATATTATCGGTCTGAATGCATGAAAGAATTGAGCGAACAATAAACGTATTTATTATGATTGTCTATCTTTTTTAAATTGTTATTATTATTATTATGGCAGCAAAATATTTTATCTATTCTTTTTTCGATTTTTATTTGCAAACAATTTGTCATCGAATAAAAAATTGCTTTCAAGCTAAGATTTCGATCAGATTGCTCAGAAGGTTATAGGTACGAGTCTGTAAGAATGAAATCGACTTTAAAAAAATGGAGCAAATTTTGAATAGTAATGAAGAAATTTAAATATTTAAGTGCAGGTGTTCTTATCTCTGCAATATTATTGTCTTAATGCATCATAGGAGTATGGAATTCTTGAAGAGATACGCCGCATTATGTAAGAAACTTAAAGCAAAATTTCCGGCATCACTTCTCAGCGCATTTATGTCTGAAAAGTTAAAAACCACAAATTAAACTTGACTTAGAGCGACCTTAAGCGTCGCTTACAAGTCATTATGGAGAGTTATTGCTGTCTTTCAGTGTGAATGAAAAACCAATTCGTCTGTAGCATATCGAAAATTAATTATGATTAGTAAAAGTCTGAGTTACGTTTCCACACCACCTTCGCTTCGAGTAAGAGAGAAGGAAAACCGCAATGGTGGTGCCATTACGAATATAAATCAGATGTCAGCGACGAAGTTTGAGTTTCCCTTTGGACTTCGTTATTCCTGTAATCGATGCGGATAAGTTTTCATTATCACAGGTTGTTACTTGATATGCACATTACCGTTGCCGTCCAGGTCAAAACGCTACCGTCTTGATAATTAAATTAAAAGCGCGACTGTCATGTCAAATAGCATTAAGGATTGAATCGTTGTGCATGCCAGTGATCAAGCGATTGCATAAAAGACCACCGATCATAAAGCCATAAAGAAAACTTTAAGATTACAATCTAAGATCTACTTTATACTCGAAGTGTGCATGGTGACTTTATCGTACAGTAGTCAAAAGATTAACTGACGTGTGGACTATTTCAAGGATTTCGTCGTCTACTCTAACAAGTCTTATACAAATGAGACAGGGTGTCTTGAAATGTCTGTACCAATCATGACCGCGGAATCTATTTTTAAAATCACTGATTTCCCTTTCAACTCTTTTCATTGGTTCGCTGCTGACTTTCAATGAAGGCCGATTCAAACCAGCCGCGATAATGGTAACGATAGCGATTGCGATAATGATATTCTAATACAATTGTTGCTATAGTTCCCTGTTGTTATTGCGTTTTCGATTATCAAAAGCCAGCCTTAAAAGTTCGAATCAATGCAATATGATGGTACCCTGGAGCCTCTTAATCATGTAATTTCGAGAATGTTAGACTCTTGTATATTCTGGAGAAAACGCCCGCGAGTAGTATCGGGTTTTCCAATAGGGACTTGACAACTTTGAATTCAATTTGTGAACGCACCCTTTCACTAATCATCGAACTGTCACTGTCAATCTATTCAGTAAACTTAACATTTTTATCATGGTAAAGTACACGAAGGAACAACGTCTGCAAATTATTAAAAATTTACTTTGAAAAAAAGTTGTCAAGTCCTTATTGGAAAACCCTTTATATACCACATTTTGGCTGCTCGAGATAAAAATATGTGTTTATACACTCTACGTGATTTAGGTAAATCTACTGCATAGTTAAGCTAGAGTGTAGCCTAGTGGGTAGCATTTTGATCCACAATGCGAAGGTCATGAGTTCAAATCCCGGTCGACGCATAATTCCAGCACACTGCCTGCTTGGGTATATCTTGGGCACTTCAATCTACGAAAATGAAAAACTCGAAGATAGAGGGTTGTGCGAAGGTCGAACAACCCTTCCACAATAAATAATGAAAAATGTTAAGGAACCTGAAATCAGGAGGTCAAGGCCCGATTTGGGCTGTAGTGCCATTGTAGAAGTTAGAAGGCGACATACAGTTCCACTATAATCAATTGAAAGGGAGGCTAACAATTGTGAAGGGAAGGATTACGGGGAAGGGGGGGGGGGCGGTGTGGGGGGGCCAAACAAAATTACTTATTAAAAATTAATGTCTGAATTATCTTTCAAGATATGTAATTGAAGTGTAAAACATTTATTAAGCTATACTAGCGGAATATAAGAAAAATATTAAGTTTGGTCATAATAGTAGTGGGAGAAATGGGGAGCATTTCAAAAATTGTGCACTTTTCAAAATTTCAAACCGTTATATCTCAAAAATCAACACAGGTATTAAGTTGAAAGTTGTTCAAATTTTAGAGCTATGTGATGTATAATTTTCGTAGAATTTTTAAGATGGGGTGTAAGGGGAACGAGGTGGTGGGCCAAAATTTTGAAAATTTTCAATAATTTTTTTAAGGCTCTGGTAAAAGATACAAAGTTAAAATTTTCACGTGCATTTGACAAACAAAGAAAAAATATTAATTCGAACCAGAACTATTATATACGGAAGGGGAGCCCTAAATTGCACAAGGTGATTCATGTGTATTGAGAAAAAAATAATAACTTTTTAATTCCTAAATTGCGTGAAATTGATGTGGGCGTTGGTAGTAGGAGTACGGATGTGGTTCGTTCACGAACTTAGCATTCTAGAGTTATTTTGAAGGTAGACGGACAAACGGACACTTGCAATCGAGGTTTTTTATTGATAGCAAATACTTCTGTACATTTTTTTTTTTACAGAATGACCTGTGTTATAGGCAATTTCGGCCTTTATGTGCAATGCACAAACACAGTCATGGAGGGAAGGAATGGGATTGGGAAGGTTGGGGAAGGGGAGTGAGAACGACCGTAGCGAGTGGAGAAGCTGGTATATTGCTCAGTTGTACTGGCTGCTTACTGACAAATATTTGCATATGTTATGGGGGACTGAATGATAGAAAGCGAACAGAAATCATCTACTGAGTATCTAGGCCTTCTTGAAGTGGAACTGTTTCACTTTTACACCGTTTCCCTATTTTATTGCGAATAATTTTTTATCACCAGTAGCAACTGGGCTTAAAAAAATCCCGTCTGGAGTGGGAATCGAACCCACGACCTATTGACTGAGAAGCAAGCACGCTGCCCACTACGCCACGGATTTGAACAACCAACCACGAACGTTGGGTACACTTCCGTGAACCGTTCGATTGCAAAAAATTTAAAGCAAATAACCACTTCACCAGCACTTACATTGGTCATGACGTGCATTGCAAACCACTAGACTTAGTATCTTAATCTGCCCAAACGCGTACTGGGTCGAAAGCTGACTCGTGAGTTTGAGCTTGTAGGCTCTAATTCAAAAAAAATGTATCTTCACATTGTCGTACATTACATAAGTCATAGAAATTTCATTATTTTTATTTTACTAATAATAGCTTTCGTTTTCATTTATCGATCATTTCGAATCTAAACAGTGTTTTTTATTCGAGGAGACGGATTTTTTGAGATCTTTCCCGTTTTTTTTATGTTGGCGCGTACTCAAATTGTTATCGAGACACTCAGATAACACTCAGAAACTCGTTTTTTTAGAACTCCTAGCTCCTGACACACCGCAAAAATCTTTTATTTCTAGAACTTCAACTGCATTGTTGAATTTAGTTCAGTCTATAACCTTCAATGCTCTAAGTAAAACGTTTTCCGACACTTTCGTTCCTCATCGTCGCGACTCTGTTCATGCAGCCAATCTCATTACAAATCTATACCGATACAAATATGTGCCTTGGGTTAAGGGGGTTCAATATTTGCCTTCTTCCACCCCCCTCCAGCCTATAAGCGTGTTTTAGGAACACAGAACTCGGGAATGGCTCAACCGATTTTTTTTCAAATTTGGACAAATGATTCTTGACGATATTGTCTATGCCCTGACGGGAGCTTTTGTCAAAATAGCACTTTGAGAATTATTAATAAGAGTTTACATTTTTTAGTCATTTTTCGCAACTTTAGCACAATATAACATTTTTACTTTTAATTTTTTTAAATCGGCTCCGTCAGGGCATAGATAATTTATCGTAGGACATCTGTACCAAATTTCAGTTCAATGAGGTGATATTTACCTGAGATCTGTGTTCCTAAAAGGTGAAAAACGTGATTTTTCAGGAGAAGCGTTTGAAAGAACCGGGAAGAGGAATTATTCCTCTAATCGCTTCAAACTCTTTAGATTAAAAATTAAAAATAAAATACTTCTAATTGGAATTTTGAAACGGGACAAGTTGCACAATGTGCAGAAAGAGTTGTCGAATTTTTTAAGCCAACAAAAATATTTTTTATTTTTTTCATGATTTTCAAGTATTGAACTCCTTAAAAAATGAACCATGAAATTTAAATAAATAAAAAATAGTTTTTGGGCCACTCAAATTTCATTTGCAGATTCAAATCTAATCTGTTATTGATCCCTGGTTCCACCTACACAAAACCTGCAATTATCATGTTTGACCTTACGTACGCAAAATATTAAAGGCTCGCTTGAATTTCATTCATAGGGTCGGAAAATCCTGTGTTGGTCCCTGATTTCAAAAAAAAACACTGCATCTTTCTGGCTTTTACCTCAAAACTTTTTCTTTTTCAATTTTCTTCACTTTTTTGCAATTTTAGCAATAGCAGCTAGTGTACTAAATATCTTATTTCAATATGATTTTTATTCTAGCGAAATTTTAAATTTCAACTCACCCTGTTCTGACGACCAATAAAACTGTTACAATGATAAAGATTATAAATTATATTCAGTTCAAATGTTATGATTGCATGATATTTTGTCGTTTTCGTAAGAAATATTATAAAAACCTTTGTATGCTTTGTATTAGAACTAATTTAAAAAATCAGTGCAGCTAAAGCGTACTTATAATTTATGATGATTTGTTGAAATAAAAGAATATCTGTCTTGTATACAGTTCTATTAAAAGAGAATGGAAATATAATAATGCGAAAAATTAGCATTGCATTTTATTTCTATTTAAACATGTCAAGTTATTAATCATTCTTTATTTTATTCTATTTTGTTTCAGTATTCTATTCAATATTAGAAAATAAAGCGAAAAATACGACATTAACATAAATTAATAAAACATAATTAAAATGAAATTTACAACACATGAGAGAACAAAAAATTAAGCTATCGCCGATTCGACTATCATCCCTTAAATTTGGTAAGAACAACCTTTGCTACGCTAAGCATGCGTGTAATCTCCCTTAATGCTGTCGAAATTCTTCTAGAAGTCCGCAAACATGAGATGTATGGTAGTGGTGAACCCATTTCGGCTAACAACTCAAAGGATATTTGTATTTTTTTTTTTTTGTAAGCACCGAGTATAACTTAAGGTGTCGCCCCATAATGCTATGGCACAGCTATGTTGGTATAGGAATTGAGAAAAAAACTAAAGTTTGGTTAGAGTTGGAGAGCGATGAAAGTGAAGGTTGTATTAATTGGGAAACACTTTGGGTGGTAGTGTGTTCCAAAGTCTTGACGTTCGGAAAATAAATGACTGCCTATATTTCACTGTACAAGAAGGCAAGTGTTTAACGGTGTACTGCCAGGTCGTTGGGCGTGAAACATTTTTTGAGCTTTCGGAGAAGACCAAGACGTTTATAGACATCGAAGGCTGGGACCAATTCAGGTCATTATTCATGGACGCTTAAAAATGTGAAGTTATTCGAGATGCAAAGTTGTGCGCCACCATAGGTAATTTTGTGAAACATCACGTTTGAGGGATAGAAAAAACTCTCAATACATTCAATATGGGTAGCATTAACACCCATGACACTAAGATCAACTAGAAGACATTCATGCCAAACTTTGTTAGGAGCTTTTGCAATGTTAAGTGCAAGAATTTAACCTTCGCCCTGTTTATGCATGACTGAGTTTCAACGTTCTGTGAAGTAGACTAAAAGATCTTCCGTCGACCTTCCAGAACGGAACCCATACTGACGATCATGGACTAGCTATTATCCTCGAGATATTCAACGATTTTGCGATTGACAGCAGTTTCCTTTACTTTCGAGAGAACTGAAGTAATGGCTATTGGGCAGTATTAGGCGGGGTTCGCTTTGATTTCTTTGCTTGTTTCTAGGCCCGTATGGAATCGAGAGAATCTTTAATATGACTGGAATGTATGTAGAGCTTCGTACCTTTCAAGATAATTTCGGTGACAAGTTAACAAGCTTTATTGCACTCATTGGAATCGTAGCTCAACTTTCAATTAAATGCACTGCAGAAGTCAGTTAGTGCCCCCAATCGGCTCTTTTGAAATGCCAACTATTTCCTTGAGGTGCCTTGATTGTCAGTGGTGTAAGTACTGCAACTGGAAATTGTGCACGAATCAAGAAGTGACCTGTATATCCAAATGGTGATGGAAACATGTGAGAAAAAGGTCAAGAAAGTTGGAAAAATGTCCTGCAATATCTGATAAATGAGTGGGCTCATCTACCAGCTGTGTTAATCCGTTTATGGAGTATCACGCCCCTCCTGGTCCGTAGTAGAGGAAAACTTAAGCAGGGCAATATTATGAACATTGAAAACGCTTGCGATAACGATTTCAGCGTCAGCGTTTGCAGTGTATATAGATTGGATACGTTCAATTCGCTCATTTAGTTTTATTAAATTTTTCGCTGGGTCATTGGTCATTGCTGGGGTTCTATACACATAACAAAAGTATATGATGTGTCTTTGGATTAGTAATTATACCCAGATATAGTTAAATTCTGGGTTGGAGCAGTTCCCTAGATGGGGAGCTAATTGGAAAGATACATCATCGTAGATGTACAGTGCGACATCCCGTTGGTGGCAAAAATTGGAATAAGGTGTTATCCGGGATCAGAATAAAACTATTCACTTACCGGTAATATCTTACATTCGCCAAGTACGGCCTTTCTATTTGACTATACAGAGAGATATAGGCAGAGTCCAGACCCTGAACATTGATTGAATCAGGAAGATTGATCATGACCAATATATTTAAGACTCTGACTGAAAATGCTTATAAAAAGAAGAAAAACAACATTAAATACGATAATTAAGAAAAAATCATAAATAAAAAAAAAACCTGGGACAGTACGCGATAATTTGGATAATTCGAAAAAGTAAATGCAAATGTGTGATTAAGAAATAGAACAAAATACTAATAATAAATAACGCTTTGGTAATACTAAAATCCAATCAATACACAGCCAGAAATGCAAAAACAAAAACAATTTCTCTGGCTTTTGGAGTCAACAGCGTTAAACTGTTGCATACCCGTGCAGTGCTAGGCTTTAGCACGGGAAATAACTACGCACCGCAGACTTCGGACGCTAGGCCCGCTTAGCCTTTATTTATGGAACCGACGACGCTGCCGTGACATCCTGATGCAATGCGCACATAAAAAATGAAATCGAAAATTAATTCAAAAACACAACACACTTGAATTTGTAGTCCGATCTTACTTTGATATTTGACATTTTATTTATTCAGTGTATACAACAAGATAATAAATCTTTTACAAGTATAATAAATGTGGTAAATACTCAAATCTAATAAAAATTGAATTAAAATTAAATCAAAAATAAATACTACAACTAGTTCTAAAAGAAACTCAAAAAAAATAGAAAAAGTACAGAAATATAAATAATTGATAATGAAGTAGAAAAAAGTAACAGAAAAGAAAATACAATATTGAAGAAGCCAAAAGTATGTTTTGAAGAAACTGCAAGTTATAACAAATGAAAGAAAAATAAATTAAAACTCTAAGGAATACACAAATCGCCTGAATCTACCCGAAATCATCAACACGCTGAATATGAGGCGGAAGATTGTTCCAGATTCTTATGGTCTGAACGAAAAAGGAACACTCACCAACCGTCTCAAAGAAACGCGAAGCAAGAAATTTACGGTGTCTAATGGTTTTCAGAGGTATTAAATAATCGCATAAATAAAGCGGTTCTCCGGTCTGTAAAATATTATGCAAACAAATTAGTGATCTGCGCTTCAAGAAAGAGGATAAAGTGCACCCTAAAATGCTCGTATGATATTGTGATACATGGTCATAACGGCTTAGTCCAAAGACAAAGCGGATACAGTCGTTGAAAGCCACGTTTAGTCTCTGTTAACAATTACAGTCATATCTAGGAAACACTAGGCTACCGTAAGTGAAGAAAGGTACAATTAGTGACTTAACGAGAATGAGCCAAAAATGCAAGGGTAGGACACTAGCAAATACCCATAGTCTTCGCAGACTACCGTAAACCTTTTTTAGGACAGAAGCGATATGCTTGCTTCCACTCATAGACTAGTCAAGAATTACTCCTAGATTCTTTACACAGTTTTGGACAAGAGGGGTGTGCCGTTGACTATTGGGTGGTGAAGATCCCAGGAATTTGGATTATCAAATCTGGTGTAGAAAACAATGAATTGAGATTTTTGCTCGTTGAGCGTAAGATAGTTAAGTTGAGACCTTTATGCCCAATCGTACTCCTGTTATGTTTTTTTTCCATTTTTAGGCTAATTTAGTCGTGAAACGCGAAGAAAAAAATTTCGGGGTAGCAAATTTTTTTTATCTGTGTCGATCACAATACTTTATTATTAGAATAATAAAGTAAATATGTATATATACATTTTTTTTCACTCAGAAAGGAGCCAAGAAATATCTTCCAAATCCATCTATAAATATCATAGGGGAAATATCCAGCTGGTCAAGTGAAATTAAATATTTAGGAATTTACTTAGATAAAAAATTCACCTACCAACCATATCTCACAGGTCGCATCTAATACATTGAAAAGTATCAGGATCTTTTACCCTCTCATCAACATAAAATCAATGCTCGCCACTGATAATAAGCTGCTCATCTTGCTTTGCGGAGTACCTACCTGGCAAACTTTTGCAAAACACATAAAAAGACCCTACAAATTATCCAGAACGAATGCCTGAAGATTATTTTGGATAAGCCGAGGCATTATTCTACAAGACTACTCCATGAAGAGGCCAGCATCCATGACACCATAACAAAATTAAACAATAATTTTATAAATAAATGCCAAAATTTCGAGAACCGTTTGATTCTCGCTTCGATTCCAGACTAGTTTCTTTGCTAGATTTGTTTAGTTAGATAAGGTAAACTCAAAGAAGGTTTTTTATTCAATTTTCCTTCAAATTTTATATTATAGTTGAATTATGCTTTTACGAGTATTTGGTTCATACTTCTCACATTAACACGTCCTATGGATTTAAGTCTGATCACCGAAACGTTATCATTAACTTAAGCCTTATATTTGTTATGACTTGGATTATTAAACTATTCTATTCTATTCTAGATATTTAAATAATATTGAAATTGCAAAAATATAAACAAATAATTCTCGTATTACCATTCAAATCTTATTATTAATACGTCACCGATTTCGTTTAGAAATCTTTAATTATAGAAACGGTCGGTCAATTACTTGTATGCCATTTCCAAATTTAAGTTTAACACGAAGAAACTGAAATGAAAAAAATAATTGATACAATTTTCGTTCGGCAAGAATTTGAAGGTTAAACTGTTTTGCTTTTATCATTCCAAACAACACAAGTATTTTTCGTACAGATTAATATTAAGACGCTAAGGTTCGGCTTCACCTTCAAGGTTCAATAAACGATGATCTCAATTGAATCAGCTTCAGTTAAACGCTCGATATAGCGACAAAATAGAATTTCATATTCGCCCGATTAAAGGGAACAAAACGATCCGAACAGAGCATCGGCAAGGTCAGTTGTTTTGAAAACGTAACAAATTAACAATGATGTACTCGTAGTTTATGCCGGTTTCTGTTTGCCATACATCTTTTTCGAATTCATCCAGTCGAAACCTCGTCCCTCTTCTTCGCTAGGAGGGTAAGAGGAAGATCTCCATTTCATTAGCTCAACTTAGCTTGCAATATTTTTATACATTAGCGCAGCATTTATTAAGCCGCTGCTGGAGAACAGCATAAAATCTCTATCGTTGTTTGGCCGACCGAGTTTACATCATCGGCTCGAGAGTAACCTTGACCAGCACTTCATGCTCCACGAAGATAATTCTGATCGTGCCGATCATCGTAAAAACTTTTCGCTTAATCCCGCTTAAAGACAATGCGAAGATGCCACCGTCGCCGCCGCAATCGCAACGCTCGAAACACACTAGATTTGAATTTAACTTATAATACGATCCGCGGTTGACCATGATTTCAGATCGCTATGCGAACAGGTACAAGTTCGCATGTATTGTCTTAGTTTTTCCTTATATAATGGAAAATTGTTTCAAAGACAATGAACTTGTTCATTAATCATTTCAGCGATATCTGTAGGTGACCCTCGATTATCTTATGCGGTTGCAAAAGTAGTCTCAGAATAAATGACATGAAATCAGCAAAAAATTTCAATCAACTAAGATCAATCGATAGTCATTGTGGATGCAATTTTAAATAAATCCTACTTCCAGCAGCCTAATCCTAATTAATTGATTATTGCTTTAACTGGATTCTAAAATAAGCTACGTGAAACAACAAAGAATCTTCTGGAATGGACGGGTGGATATATAAAGCGAATGCATGCAATACCAAGAGAAAATCATAATTTAGAAGCTTAACTACTTTAATCTTCGTTTGATCAACAGCGATTAAAGAGCGAATAATTTAGCGATAAATTGTACTTAAGAACTGTTTGAGTTATTTTAAAAGTAAAATAATAAAGGTTTTGTCTTATTAAGCATAGAGTTCGCTGGTTTTATTTTATCAATAAAATGCCCAGTGCAAGCTTATCTATGATAATAAATAATGAATAATTATTTGATTCAATTGAGAATTTTATTAAAAGTGATATTTTTTTATTATTATTAATGTTTTATTTTCTAATATTTCAAAATTCACAGCAAAGCATGGGTGATAAGATAAGTGGTCTTACCAAGTTCGTGTTTTTGTAATTTCATAGATCAGTGTCGTATAGTGCGTATGCAGTCCTTTTCTTTCCGCATTTATGAATACCGAGTGTACTACATGATTTTCACAATTTCGTAAAAGCTTTGATTGGCACGAATTAATAATTACGCTGGACTAGCCTGCATATATGTATTTACTATTGCGAATTTTCGAGGACAAATTAAAAATACAATTTTGTAAACATTCGTAAAAAAGTTATTTGTTTCTATTTAAAAACACAGTTACCTTTTAAAGGGGAAACTGCATTCTGTAAATGAAATTCAAACTTTGAATAAATTTCCACTTTGCATGCAAATCTTTAAAATTAATGTTTTAGTGGATCAAAGGAAAGATGAAAAGCAATCAGGAACTAAGTATGAAACAGTGCCGGATCATAGCGTACTGTGCTGGTGAATCATCTCTCTTACTACGAACAAATTGCACAATTTAGTTATTGTGCTTCGGTCATTGAAGGATGATGGAGTTTTGACTTACAAAACAAAAAATGCATACATACTAGCAGACACTGATAGAGCTTTAATAAGGCCCGAGCCAGAATATTGGTGGGGCCTCCCATTAACTTTCTGATGAAAAATGTAATAGATATGGTGCAGAGTGAAAATTTTTTTTTTTAGTGAAACTAAATAAACTGCCAACAAGTCGAGCGCAACTTTATTATTCTTGGGACTAGTTGAGGATGTGTGGAAATTCAATATGCGGGTTAGAGTGATTAGGGAAGACTAAGTGAAAGGTGGTTCTAAGGCAGGGCGGTCTCCACCCACCCCCCCTCCCCTTAACCCTTACACCCCCAAAATGTGTGTCCGCTTGATTTTAAGAAATTTCGATGCGGTGGATGACATTGAACATATTTTTTCACATCGCGCTAGAGTTGATATCCAAATGTTTTATACAAAATTTAGGATTCAAAAATATAACAGGTAATGCGAAAATTAATGTATTGGGTGAAATTGTGCAGTTTGTATGGGAGGTGGTAGATGGAGTGGGGAGTTCTTAGTGAGTTTTTTAGAAATAACTATAAATATCATGCATTTGACATGTTTTATTTTTGCAGTTTCACTTCCACTTTGGTGCCCTCCTGTAGACAGACCGTTGAATTTTGGATGTCCTCTTCCAAAATTATAATGAAAGTCTTTCTTGCGTAGCACTGCAGAATTGTAACGTTTCTGACAATTGTCCTGAGCCTTACGGCGATGATGTTCTCCGAGGTTGGTACCAAGCTGATGAGACTGTTTCTCGTTCTTGGTGTAAGAGCGACCACTACGCCATTTTTTGCTTCAGAATCAGGACCAACATTTTGAATTGTGCTTCCGCTCGGAGTTCGTTCTTCTCCTGATCCTATTTACCAGCCAAAGACTTAGGAAGTAATGAACAATATTTTTTTTGTCATAATTATTATAGTAAAATATGTCTGTACACCTGGTTCTGTTTTTACACGATAGATACGTTCTTGAAAAATACGTGTAAAAAAAGACATTGTCTCTATGAAACAAAAGAACTTTGGTTCCGGATCTGAAAAATCAATAAAAAATATATGAAAAATATTGGTTTTAAGCGGTTGTATCAAAGATTTAGTATTACATAGGTGGTAGAAATAAAACTTGAGTGTTTGGGTGTTCCAAGACAGGATAGCTAGGTGCATTGTCAAGAATTAGAAGAATTTTAAATTCGAGACCTTTCAAATTCAACATCTGTTGAACAATTCTGTAAAGATAGCAGATCACCCAGGCCTTCTTTTTTGCCATCCAGTGAACAAGCAGTTTATTCCAATCTAGACTTTTTATTGAACGTGAGCTTAGGGCCCGATTTACCAGCAGTAGTTTCATTATACGATCTTCGGGAGTTCAAGCAAAATAATAAGGTCACACGCTCCTTGGCTACCACCAAAACTTTTCTGCGATTTGGGTAAGGCATTCGATTATAGAAGATACCACTTTCATCCCCACTAGATCTTGAGTGTATGCTCCATCTTTCATAATTTTAGCGAGTTCCTGTGGGAATGCTTTAGCAGCCGATTCATACACAGAAGCAGTTCCATCTTTGATTTTTATATTATGGAGAGCATGTCTTTTAAGAATTCAAAATTGTTAGTAATTGAATAGTACCGCTCTTGTTAAATCAAAATGACTCGCGTAAGAGAATGAAATATATTTTTTCAATTCGTGTAAAAAAAAGTTCGTGCAAAAACCGAACTAGGTGTATGTACAAATTTTCAAGCCGAAAACCTGCATAGGTTCAATGGAAAACATATTCACAAGTTTTGCAAAAAAATACTTGAAAGGTGGTAGCAGGAGTTAAATTTTGAATTTAAAATTATTATTAATTAAACAAAAGAGTTCAAAAACTCTCATACATTCACATAAAAAGATTTAAGTCTTAATGGAATTCGCTTGTAAGACGATTTTGTAACAGTAATAAATATGGAATTAATCGGTGAGTGAGTGCTTGTGGATAATCGGATAATACCGCTAAATGCTTGATTTCTTCTTTCTCGTTTACTTTTTACAAACATATTTGCTCAAAGAAAAACGAACGTATGATCATTAAACATTTCATACCACGATATTTGAAAATCGGCTGTAGATATAAATACAATGAAGGATTTTGTATCAATGGACTTTCGAATGGAAATTCAGTAAGAAGTTACAATGAATGAATTTCTGGTTTTCATTGAACTTCTATTCAATTAGTAATGATGTGTACAATTTTAACACTTAATCGTCTGGAGACGGAATATACCGTGTATCTTTACATTCAAGCACGCTAGCCGGATTTCAAGGGAAATAAAAATCATTGTAATTTATAACTAACAATATACAAACTTTATTATTTCGCTTTTAAAATAACTAGAACAATTTTTAATTATACTATGTCTTATTATCGCTGTTGATTACAGGAATTCAATCATTTCAATATTTCGAATGTCTTTTTTACCGCACACGCTCGCCTTTTTAGACACCAAATATGTCCCCAGATGGAAAGTTTTGAAGAGTGCATTGGTAATACCTCATACTTTTCATTGATACGAACCGTAAGGGTCTTACCAAAATAAGGTCCAGTAGCCCTTAAAATAACACCTAAGAAGGGTACTACCAAATTAAGGTCTCCTAAGCGAAAAGATAATTCCCAGTAATTAAAACTATAACGTAGTTTATAGAAAAATGTTGTTTTAAACAGGAATTTCTTAGATGATGCGCTCTGTTCAAGTCTAAACAAGAGAATCATTTACGTTGTGGTGGGAGTGTCTTCTTTTAGTCATATTTTCAAGTTTTTCTTCTGATTTTCAAAAGTCTGAACAAACTTTTAATATAAAAACAAATGCGTGAAAACAATTAAAAAACACAAAATGACTACGTTTAGGCGTAAAGCCCAATCATGTGATACTCTAGATGAAAGAGAAATTTTTTGATAGTAAGAAATTTTGATGGAGAAGTAGTGGTGGGGGTAACGATATTGAACTAATAATTTCACATCACGATAAGGTTGCTATCAAAATGTTTTATACAAAATTTAGGATTCAAAAATTTAATGGGTACTGAGAAAATTTGTGTATTGAATCTAGTGAAAGTGTTCAGTTTGTATGGGAGGTGGTAGAAGGAGGGTGGAGTTATTAATAACTTTCTTAGAACTAACTGTAAACATCATATATTTGGCATACTTTTCAGGCAAATCGACTTTTTGTAAAGTTGTTGAATTATGTCAAATCGTTTGGGAGGGGGTAGAAGGAGTGGAGCTAATTGCCTAATTTTTTTTTATCTTACAAATAAATCTAAATAAATGTTTAGTGCACAATTTCAGCTCCATCACTTTTATACGTACTGAGTAAATTTGTTTAGAGTATTTTATAAAAAAGTGCAGTTTGTATGGGAGGTGGTAGAATGAAGGAGCAAACATAAATAATTTTTATACAGCAAATTGGAATTATTATAAAAGTAATATATTCCAAATTTCAGATCAATAACATTTAAACTTTTCGAGAAAAGCCGTTTATTGTCGAATTGCGAAATTGTGTAATTTTGTTTGGGAGGGGGTAGAAGAGGTGAAGCTAATGGTTTAATTTTTTTGGTCTTACTAATAATTTTAAATAAATATTTAGTGCTAAATTTGAGCTCGATAAATTTTATACGCACTGAGTAAATTGGCGTAGAGTATTTCATGAAAAAAGACAGTTTGTATGGGAGGTGATGGAAGGAGGAAGGGACACAAATAATTTTTACACAGTAGATTGAAATCATCATAAAATTATTGCGTTCAAAGTTTCAGATCAATAGCATCTAATCATGATCGCAATCGTCATTGTGAAAATCACGAAGAAGGGCGACCTTCAAGATAGTGACGAATTGGCGTGGTATATGTATATTTACTTACTGCTGTACCAAACATAACAGGACTACGATTACGAATATCGTGCGATACTCTAGATGAAAGAGACATTTTTTGACATTAAAAAATTTTGATGGAGAAGTAGTGGTGGGGGTAACGATATTGAGCTAATTTCTTCACATCACGCTAGAGTTGCCATCAAAATGTTTTACACAAAATTTAGGATTCAAAAATGTTATATGTACTGAGAAAATTAGCGTATTGGATTTAGTGAGATTGTGCAGTTTAGGAGGGTGTAGAAGGAGTGAAACTCATAATCTAATTTTTTTTTGGTCTTACTAATAATTCTAAATAAATATTTAGTGTATCATTTCAGCTCGATTAATTTTATACACACTGAGTAAACACGTTTAGGGCATTTCATGGAAAGTGCAGTTTGCATGGGAGGTGGCGGAAGAAGCGGGAGGATACAAATAATTCTTATGTAGTAGATTTAAATCATCATAAAAGTAATTTCAGATCAATAGTATTTAAACTTTTCGAGCAAATCCGTTTATTGTCAAATTGCGAAATTGTGAAATTTTGTATGGGAGGGGTAGAAGGGGTGGAGCGATTTGGCCCGTTCACGAACTTGACCTTACTATTTTGTCAAATACGACGTGTACAAAATTTGCGCTCTCTAGCTAAACAAGCTCTCAAGCTAGAGAGGACACGGACGAACGGACGGACAGAAATCCGGTTTACAGATTGATTACATGAATTTCTATATTGTTCAATTTTTCTCCGAGCCTTATTGCCTTCGACGAACTTCGTAGGAAACTTATAATACTCTCAGATTTTATCTAGATTCTTTTAAATGGTAAAAGCCATGAGAAAAGTTGCAGTATTTGACGAAAATTGCTAGATGTCATTTATTTTTTTCTTCACTAATCATGAAAATATTTTTATACTCTAGATGGAATCTGAAAGTATTATAAGTTTGCTCTAAGGTTTGTAACGCTAAGAAATAAGGCTTGGAGAAAAAAATGAATGGTACAGAAGTTAATATTATCACTTAGAAATCTTAAAACCGGATGTCCGTCTGTCCGTCTGTCCGTCCGTCTGTTCGCTCTCTAGCTTGAGAACGCGTTGAGCTAGAAAGCTCAAATTTCGTACACGTCGTTTTTGATAAAAAAGTAAGGTCAAGTTTGTTAACGGGCCACATCGCTCCACCCCTTCTACCCCTCCCATAAAAAATGACACAATTGCGCATTTTGACAATAAACGGATTTGCTCGAAAAGTATAAAAGCTATTAGCCTGAAATTTGGAATATATTACTTTTATGGCAATATAAATCTACCGTATAAAAATTATGCATATCCTCTCCGTCCTTTTACCACCTCCCATACAAACTGTACTTGTCATGAATTACTCTAAACCAATTTACTCAGTGCGTATAAAATTTAGCGGGCTGAAATTGTGCGTCAAATATTTATTTAAAATTGTTAGTAAGGCCAAAAAAAAATTAGACGATTAGCTGCACCTCTTCTACCCCCTCCCATACAAAATGACACAATTTCGCAATTCGACAATAAATGGATTTGCTCGAAAAGTATAATATCTATTAGTGTGCATTTTGGAATAAATTACTTCCATAATGATTTCAATTTACAGTATAAAAATTATTTGCGTCCTCTCTCAGAACATATAACATTTATTGAGTTCATATTTTGTAATAAATACTTAATTAGTATTATTACTAAGATCAGAAAAAAATATTTGATAAGCTTCATTGCTTCTACCCCCTTCCATACAATATAACACAGTTTCACAACTTCACAAGAAATCGATTTTCTTGGAAAGTATCAATGTTACTAGTCTAAAATTTAAGAGATGTCAATTTTATGATATTCTTAGTTATTTCTGAAAAAATCACTAAAATCTCCCTACCCTTTCTACCATCTCCCAAACAAACTGCACATTTTCACTAAATCTAACATACTAATTTTCTCAGCTCCTATTCAATTTTTGAAGTAAGCATTTTGTATAAAATATTTGTATAGCATGATGGGGAAAAATTAGCTTAATGCTATCACCCCTTCTAACACTCCCCATACAAAATTTCTTGGGATCGCAAAATATTCTATTTCATCTAGAGATCTTAAGATTGCGTTTTACGCGCAATCGTAGCCCTGTTATGTTTGTTTTTACTATTGTTAAACAATTGAGGCGCTTAGATGCCAAGGAGTATAAGTGAAAAATTCTTTAAAATGGAGTTAGGTGTGCTGTTTGTTAGATGAATGGTAGTTTTAGTTGGTGGTCAAGGGATATGATTGTCTGGTAATTCTAAAAGCGACACTAGCGGTCAGAAAATTGTGTGAGGAAAATATTTCTCAGAAATATGTATTTTTTTTTCAAAATCAATAATCGAACTTTTTTTTCGAATCAGTGTGAAATGAAAGCTTTTCATTGAAATCTGAGTGTATTTATAATTATGAGGTTTTTCCCTACTTTAGTTTCTTGTTTCCTTTTCAAACAATGCCTGAATTATGAGTGTTATGAAAAAATTGTGGAACAAATCACCTACCTACATAGGCCATTACCGTTTCTAAGTAGAAGTTATAAAAAATCTGCCAAAAAGTCGCTACTTCATTGAGCTTGGGACAAGTTGAGGAAACGTGCGAAGTTAATATTCACGTTAGGATGGATAGGGAAGACTAAGTGGGTGTACTAGGACAGGGCTGTTGTTAATTATTAAAAACTTAACTGCAATCACGATCAATAGCTCCAGAAGATAGAATCAATATTTTTTTGATTATTTATGCAAGTTTGGGTTTTCTTTTTTTTGGGGGTGGGGGGGAGAAGGCGTTACAAGGAGTGGGTTGTTAATAATAATGTTTTAATTGATTGCTTGAATAACGCTAGTATAGCTAAATATACGTTTCAAGTTTCAATTACATAGCTTAAGAGATAATCGAAATATTAATTTGTGATTTTCTTTACACTCCTCCTGACTCTCCCTCTTATAATTATTGGCCTCTCTTTAGGTTGATTGTAGTGGCCTTGTATGCTACCTAACTGGTTCTAAATTTTTTTTTTTGTTGAGCAGTTTCGAAGATATAACCATTTGGAAAACAAATCAGCCATTTGAAATACAATTTAATTATTTAACTAATAAGATTAATAATATCTATATAAATATAATTGTAGTTTCTGTCTGTTATTTGTTTATAAATGGCTATAAAGAAGTTTTTTGCTTTATTTTAGCAATAACTAAGCAGAAACAAACGTTTTTAAAAATTTTCTCTGTCTGTCTGTCTTTCCGGTTTTCACGCAAAAACAGCTAAACCGATTGTAATGAAACTTTCACAGTTTGTTAGATGTGCACCGAGATGTAATCTGTGTGTGGTCTTATTTCAATACCCCCACGCCTTCCACCCCTTCCCATACAAAGTCACTCATTTTCAAAAATATATACTAATCAAATTTTCTTCAAAACCATTGGAGCAAATCTTTTGAAATTTAGAGCATACTATTTTTATCAGAAATTTAATCTATGGTATACAAATTATTTGAATCCCCTTACTCCTTCCACCACCTCCCATATAAACTGCACTTTTTCATGAAAGGCTATTCACCAATTTTCTCAGGTCGTGTAACTTTCATCGAGCTTAAATGTTGTGCTTTATCCTTAATTTGCATTATTATTAATATCGGGAAAAAATTAACCAAGTAGCTTCACTCCTTCTACCCCCTCCCATACAATATGACACAATCCCACGACTTTACAAAAATTCGATTTTCAATTCGATTCGAAACTGTAAATGTTACTGATCTGAAATTTAAAATATGTCAATTGCAAATTAATTATAGTTGCTTCTCAAAAAGTAACTTAAACCCCTATTCCTTCCACCACCTCCCATACAAACTGCACTTTTTCATGAAATATTCTAAACTAATTTTCTCAGAACATATAACTTTCATTGAGCTCAAATTTCGTACTCTATCCTAAATTAGCATTATTAATATCGGGAAAAAATTAACCGAGTAGCTTCACTCCTTCTACCCCCTCCCATACAATGTGACACAATTCCACGTCTTTGCAAAAATTCGATTTTCTTAAAAAGCGTGAATGATACAGACCTGCAATTTAAAATATATCAATTGCATGATGATTATAGTTGTTTCTCGAAATATCACCAAAAACCCCCCTTTCCTTCTACCACTTCCCATGCAAATTGCACAATTTCATTAAATTCAATGCACTAAGTTTCTCAGTACCTACTCAATTTTTGAAGCTTAAATTTGGTACAAAATATTTTTATAGCTACTCTAGCATGAAGTTGAGTGCAGCCACTTCCCATACAAAATTTCATAATATCACAAAAATTTCGATTTCATCTATGATATCGTATGATTGGGCTCTACGCACAATCGTAGTCCTGTTAGGTTTTCAAGCTTAATGTTATTTTATTTGGGTTTTTTTTTAACTAACACAAACTATAATTATTCACATGTCCTAAATGCTCTTCAATACGTATATGATCTCAAATCACGGGATTGATTTGATCACGAGCCTCTCCCATTCAAATGCGAGTATTATGCTATCATTCTTAATAATTTATGGTTCTGATTCCAACAAAATACAAAGCATTGTGATCAAAGAGCCATTAAAGTAAGCAGATTATATATCCCATGTAATGTATTACTAACTACATTCTCAAAAATTACTTATTATTGCGATTTTTATGTGGACGAAGTCGCTGGCGTTTGCAAGTTAATAAATAAAATTTATTCAATTTATATTGATTTGGACAATTTTTGTTTTTAGTTTCATGGACGAAGTAAATTTCATAAAGAAGGAATCAAACAATTTTTAATGCAGTATTATTTCGCTTATCTTGACAGGTGTTCGTACAAAATTTCAAGTTCGTAGCTTTTAATTTGCTGGTTATTAGTTAATTTATGGAAATTGGTCAAAATATAGTATGGGGTGGCGTGGAAGGGCAAAAGTGATTTTAAAATTTTTTAATCCATCTTTGTTTCAATTATTTTTAAAAGTGTTGTACATAACTTCAAGTTGAGAGCTTTCAGTGATTTTGTGATAAGTATTGCTTACACATGGTCAACAAAATAATTTTTTATGAGAGTACTTCCTCTCATAAAAAAGTCTTGAAGTTATTCGACCAGTTAATATTTTGAACTCTTAATCATTTTTTTAAATAAATTTTATAAACTTTCAAGTTCATAGCTTAAAATTTCACTCAAAAAATTTGAGTTGCTGTGTTTTTTTTTTCATTTCTTATGAAACACCTAGTGCAGTTTAGGGTTTATGTGGATATCAGTTTAAATTATTATTTTTTCTTTATGTATCTATCACATGCATGTAAGCACGTGCAAAATTTCAAATTTGTATTTTTTACCAGAGCCCTAAAATAATTAGTGAAATCTTTCGACATTTTGGTCTACCACCTTGCTACTCTTACATCCCCATCTTAAAAACTTCTTAAAATTAAATATTGCTCTAAAATCTGACAAATTTCTAACTTAATATCTCTATTGAATTTCGAGATATAATTTGATATTTTTAAAAGTGCGCCATCGCAATTAAGCTCGGGGTACACTGAGTGCGAGATTGCGATTCGAGCCTCGCAGGACGATTCTTTTTCAAAACAAGTACCTCCACCTGGCAATATACATTGCTGTGTGATCCGAGAATGCGATGCCTGACGATTTCAAAAAATTGAAAAATCCTCGCATCTTGCGTAGCTGTCACTTGCGAACCGTGTTTCGTTTGTTGAAGGTGTCAAGTAAACGTGTTCAAAAATGGGGCTATGACAAAAAAGGAAGTTTTAAAGGAAGTTAATAAGATTTAAAAATTAATAAGTTTGAATGCATACTTTTATGACGATTGAACGTCTGTTACTAAAGAATTGGTTTTCCCCGTAATTCGGAAATACCGTATTAAATAAAAATATTTCACCCTAATAAAAAAAACGTTTTGCAGTGATTGAAATATTGGAGTATGCACTATGAATGCATGCCTAACTCACTACTAATGTACATCGGCTTGAGATGAAGTCTGCAATGTGACCCTCGTGCAAGTCTCATATGAAGCTTGCATCGCACTCCTCTCGCATTCAATGTACCTCGAGCTTTAGGGGATGTATGATCCAGTGTATCTGCGCGATTTAGAGCTTCCATTTATCAATCCATTTTTTTTTCAACTAAATTGTGTTCACCGAAAATTTTAGCTCTAACCGCAATTTATTACGCTTTATAATCGAAACAGTATCAAGTTTGATGTCAATCAATATCCGTCTAGTGAGTCGATCTAGAAGGGCATGGGACAGTTCTCTTGCAAAAGGCGCGATCGTGTGCATCGGGATTTAGTACTTTATTCCACTGGCCGCCCATGTAACTTATTTTAATTTTTTTATGTGTTAGGTTCTCTGCAACAACCTAATACATTAAATTCATCATGCGTTCAACTTGTCCCGCAGTTTAAATTAAATCACTTTAAACCGTCTATTTAGTCATTGATTGATCAAACAAGTTAATATTAATAAAAAAAATATAGAATACTCTTATTACTATAATTTCAAATAGCTTCTTACTGCAAGTTATGAACAATATATTACCGGCTACTCTCAATCTGACTCGAACTAGTGATCGACATTAACATTAATTTTTTGCCCATAGAAGGAAACTGGCTTTCATCCATCATTGGGTTGAGGAAGCGATACTTTTCAATCGAAAATCAATCAATGTAACCATCTTTTCTCTACGACGAAATGTGCAAAACAAATCATCAAATTACATCATATGTGCCAATGCCCAGTCTTCAATTGCGGTCAAGAAGTTGCCAGCTCCTAATTAGGAATTACACGAAAACGAATCGACCACCAGCATAAGTATTTCCAGGATCTTGAAGAAAGCGAAAATGCGATATGTTGGTGTAGAGCATAATACGAAACGAAGGTACTCAAAAGAGTTCCATAAATCTAAAGTGTGACTTAAAGTTAAACGACCATCAATGGCGATTGTGAGATCTACTTCCATGTAGCAGTAATCGCTGTAGGGTTCGAAAGACGATTATCAAGATATAAATACCTGCGCTATTCATTGCGGCGTGGACGCTAACGCGCCCGTGCAATTACTTGAACAAATTGCTAATTAAAAAGTAAAAGTAGCCGGATTATGAAGATATATAAATTACATTTGATTTCCAAATATACTTTGCATATTCTACAATTTCCAATGGTTCAGAAAATTTGATAGGAGCGAATAAATATCGTTTACAAATGCCTTCTAATTGAACCATTCTTTAATTATCAACAATTATGCTGCAAATAATTTGATTATTATCGTTTTCATGCCGTACTTAACCAGTTATTTTCACAATGATGAAATTTGACGGTTTTTTTTTAATTTCAGGCCCCTGGTCACATATGCACTTATGAAATTCGAATAAAATAGTACAAGTATCGGAACTTTTCTGAATGAAGTTGTTCGAACGCTTCGAGCGTTTTACTAATCGAAAATTAATTTCTCGAATAGCACTGCTTCCCTATTCGGTTCTTTAGATGTTTGATTAATTGGGATAGACCAACGATTTTCGGTTTTTGATTTTCGCTGATTGCATCGTTTTAAATGATCGATAGTGAAGTGTGACCGGCGGTACCATTTTTACTAACAGCTCAATTTCAATTTATTGCTTCATCGCGAGAGATTATTTAAAAGTATCATTTACAACCATATTCATGAAATTCAATTGGTTAATTGGATATAAGTTATGGATATGTCGGTATTTTTTTGAAATTCAAATACGTAGAGAGAAAAAAGGAGAGATTTTTTTTGTTAAAAATAATAGGGGATTGGCTAATTTTAAATTAATGAAATTAGTGAGTAATGATAATGGGAAGAAAGTATAGATAATGAAGAATATCAAAAAATACCACTACTTTTGTTAAGCTTCCTCCTTGTTAGCCAAAATTAAAGTGATGAAACTCTTGTACACCCTTCAACCATTCAATACGTATGTTATACATCGTCGGATAGCAATTCTTATCTTGCCAAATTGCTCCATCCCTTCTACCCCCTCAAAGCAAAATTACTCACTTTCACCCCCTCCCTCCCCGACACTCTGACTTCTATCAGAGATTCCCTTCAATTTTATTAATAGAACTTACTTAACCAATCTAAGTATTATACAATCCACCCAAAAATGAACTTCCTTTTTTTACGATTTCGGAGATATGAGTCCATATGTACAGCATTCTAATAGACGGATTTTTTCTTTTGCATTTTTAGGCCAGCAATTTTTTTTTCTGTGTCGATCACAATAAGTGCATTTAATTTGAAAATAACTTGTATATCAATAATATATCAAATCACAAGAATTAATCCATTCACTAGGACAAATTGGACATTAATGGTACCAAATACCGTTTTCTAATCCAAAACGCATTACACAACATTGCAAATTTCCAATTAACGATCGTATCTCAATTGTGCCTTGTTAATATCGCAAATAACAACAATACCAAAACTAACTTATGTTGTATCTAAAGTTGATAACCTTTAACGTGAACTCTTTCAACTAAAGTCTTCGGTCTACGCTTTCGTTGATCCGCTCCGATCACATTACAGAAGATCGTTCCGATCGATCAAATCGCATAGATAATTGCAAATCCAAATAGGCAGCGATTAATGCTATAATTTGACTGAGAGATAATTGCGCGATCGATAGTATTGATTGATCCCGCTAATTTTTGGCATTATACTATGCCTTAGCTGACGATGCACTTCTTCGGGTTAAGCAAGTCTTAGGAACAATTTTGATTGCGGTAGCATTTATTCTCGATTGGCAAGGGAAATTCAGTTGGTACTCTGCAGTGAAAATTCAAATAAGTTACAATGTAAGTAATTCATTGTTCGACGTTACTTCAGCTCAGCTGGTTACTGAGGACTTCTGAACGGAGTCTTTACTGCACCATCGATGCCGCGCTGATTGATCGATTAAAGAGCAAGTCGACTGTGAGAAATTCATTCATATCAGATCGAATCTCAAGATTTCAGCCAGAAGCATATTGAATCGAACCGAGTTTGAATTTTCGAAGCTTATTGGGTCGTGGAGCTCTGTGCATTTAGCTAGCGGGATGTACTTTTACTTAAAAAGAGTCGAAATCAGCGATAGGTTCGACCATAATTCAAATTATTGCCGTTGGGCGAATTAGTGAAACATTTAAATAGAAATTAAATTTCAAATGGCATAATATTTTAAATTGTACGCCAGATTGTGTTGCGGTGTTAAATGAGAAATCTTGGGTGATTGTGAAAATCCTAATGAAATTTTAATACAACTTAAATTGTGTTTCTTTAATTTCCAATTTATATGCCGTACAATATGGTTATTGTAAGATTTATCGAACTAATATTTCTTAGTTTGAAAACGTAACAAATAATTTAGATAACAGTCGTTAATCTACAAAGAATAAATAGACCCACAATAGACACATAAATTTGTCAGGCATTTGACAATATTAAAACTCGATATCAGATTTGTTCTTTAGAAATTTTTGCTGTACTTTTTAATGCAAAAATGTGCACTCTTGACGAGTTGGGCAGATTTTTAAAACAAATTAGTAATCTTTTGAACCATTTAAAAGGCAGATATTTTTATGCTCAATAATTTAAAACCTTAAAGTTGAAAATACGAGTAATTATTTATTTGTTACGACTCAAACTATGGCTTGATTAACTGTTTCTTTGCAAAGAATTAAAATTTCTTTCGACGGAATAAAGAGAGGACACATTTTGGCTTTGAAAGTGTGAAATTTATCGAATAACATTCCTTTCGACGACCATTAACAATTCAATGATAAAACTTACCAAATACAAAGTGACTCTGATCACTATCTAGTCAGAGCTAAGTATCGATGCAAAATAGCTTGTCGTGGGTATTCGAAAACGAGTAGAGCTCGCAAATTCAATGTCGACAAGCTTAACGACGAAACGGTGGCGCAGGCTTACATGCTAGCATGTAATAAACACCTGACACCAATATATGAAAATATCCAAAATATGCCAGTGGATAATGCGTGGATGAAAATACGAGACGGCATCAAATCCTCCGCGGAAGAGGTATTAGGATATCAAGCACGGCGAAAAAGTAATGATTGGTTTGACCAAGAATGTCGCGACGCAATAGATAGAAAGAACGAAGCTTACAAAATTTTTACTGAACGACCAACACGAGCCAAAAAAGAAAGATATGACGAGCTTAGGCGATATGCGAAAAAGACCTGCAGACGAAAACAAAGGAAGTACCATAATGACAAGATACAAAAAATGGACGACGACATGAGAAAAAATAATACGCGGGACGCATACGCCATAGTAAAAGACTTGAAAAAGGGATATAAACCAAAAACTAGTCTCTGCAAGGACGCAGAGAGCAACATCATCAGCGACACAGAAGAAATCAAAAGGAGATGGGCTTCATACTTCGAACATCTTTTGAATCCCATCCCAGTAGCACCGATAACGACAGACAACATTTCAATTCAAGCCTCAACTGACGAAGATGAACCATCATCGACACCACCCACGCTTCCTGAAATCAAAGCAGCCCTATGTGACCAAAAACGAAACAAAGCGCCGGGAATTGACGAAATACCAGTTGAACTTCTGAAAAACGGTGGAAACTGTGTCGCTGAAATACTGCACAGCATGATATGCAAAATTTGGACAGAGGAAATCATACCCGACGACTGGCGAAAAAGCATTATATGTCCAATTTACAAGAAAGGAGACAAACTCTGCTGTGAGAACTACAGAGGTATATCATTGTTGTGTACGTCCTATAAAATACTGACAAAAATAATTGAACGTCGTCTTAAGCCCTATACTAATCAAATAATTGGCGAATACCAAGGCGGATTCAGAACCGGACGATCTACAACAGACCAGATATTCTCGGTGAAACAGGTGCTTGAGAAATGCTGGGAATATAACACAGACGTGCACCAAATATTCGTAGATTTTAAACAAGCATACGACAGTATCGACAGGAGCGTACTGTACCAAATCATGCTTGACTTTGGAATTTCTCCAAAACTAGTCCGACTAACAAGACTCACAATGACGAACACTGAATCCCAAGTGAGAATACAAACCGATTCCACAACCAGCTTTCGAAAGGAATGTGGTTTAAAGCAGGGAGATGGTCTAGCTCCTATGCTTTTCAACTTGGCACTAGAGTATGTCGTCCGAAAAATCCCAGTCGACACCAACGGGACACTACTATTCAAGTTCACCCAACTAGTAGCATACGCGGACGACATTAACATTCTATCAAGATCCTTCCCTAGTGCTAAGGAGGTATTTGTCAATCTTGACTCCGCCGCAAAAGAAGTCGGGTTGCGCATTAATGAAAGCAAAACAAAAGTAATGACGCAAACAAGAAGGAGAAAGCCAATCAGACAAAACATAACAATTGCGGAATATAATTTGGAGAGTGTGGACAACTTCATATATCTTGGGGCTAATCTAGCAAAAGACGGTAATGAAACAGACGAAATCACACGACGGATAATACTAGCAAATAAGACGTATTATTCGGTACTTCCAATAATGAAATCCAAGAAAGTGCACAGGAACAATAAGCTGCGGATTTATAAAACTATTATACGACCTGTGCTCTGTTATGGCAGCGAGACGTGGACATTAACGCGAACTTCCGAAAAAACAGTTAACGCATTCGAAAGAAAGGTCCTCCGAAGAATTTTGGGACCCGTGAAGGAAGGAACGGAATGGCGAATAAGATACAACCATGAGTTGTATCAACTCTACGACGAGCCAGAAGCTTCAACGTTCATCAAGTTACGTAAACTGCAGTGGGCTGGCCATGTAGAGCGAATGGAAGACAGAAGAATCCCCAAACGTGCTCTTAAAGGCAAAGCGAGTGGTAACCGGCCAGTAGGCAAACCACGCAAGCGATGGGAAGACTCGGTTGATGAAGACAGCAAAGCCATTCTAAAAATTAGCAGCTGGAGGACGCGGTCTTTGGATCGAGACGATTGGAGGCGACGACTTCAGGAGGCCAGGGCCCGATTTGGGCTGTCGCGCCATTGATGATGAAATACAAAGTGATATTTGCGCTTATAACCCACTTTTCAGTGCTAAATAGTCAATCAACGTAAAGGTCTCAGCAGAGACCGAAACGTCACGAATAATAAAGCGCAACAGTGTGGAATCCGGAAATCTTTTCTTTCAATTCGAAATGAACTGTGAAAACATTCACCAAACCAACAGTCAATCAATTTCCAGTTACCATAATAATTCTTTTAATAGGAGAGAAAAAGTTCTGTCTAACTAGATGCGATGTCTGGCCAGAATATTCTGAGAATACGTCACTACAGCTTTCGTTTTCTTGATTACCTTATTGATTACCTTTCATGATGTATAAACCATATACCAGTGCACTCGCAGTTTCGTGAGAAGAGATCTCGCTTTTAACTTCCAAAAAAGGGAAAGGATACCGAAGGTCTGACGGGTTTTATTCATGTGAGCCTCTTCAACCCTCTTATTCAGGACATTCGGTGTGCTTATGCTCAATCAAATAAAAAACATAACAGAATCATATAATACTCTAAATGAAATGGGAAAGAGTTTAATGTAAGGGAAAATATATCAAGAAAAAGAATGTGATCTTTCGAATGAGTGGTTTTTGTATGAGAGGTGGTAGAAGCAGAGAGGGGAGTTTTGTAATTTTTGTATATAATACTTAACGTGGCGTAAAAAATATTTCGTGTTGAATTTAAAGTTTGCAGTTTTCAAAGAAATTGGACATAGTTTTCCTGAAATTGGGGAGTTTGTATGGTAGGTGGCAGAGGAACTGGAGAGTTCTAGATGATTTTGAAACTGTTTACCAACATCTTTATCACCATGCTTTGTTTCAATTTCAAAGTCGATAGCTCTCATTTAAGGAGAAATGCTTTTTTTGAATTTATAATAAAAATATGTGTATGGGAGGGGGTAGAAGAAGTGCAACGAAACTGATAATCTTTTTAAGTATTTATTGCAATTATTAAGGAACAAACTCTGAAAAAATTTTAAGTTTCAACTTTTTCTAGTTTTAATGGAAATCACTAATGCGTTTACCAAAATTATGCAAATCTAAAAAATTAATTATTCAAATTTGAGCATTCGTATGGGGGGTAGAAGGAGTGAGAGATCAGATCATTATTTTGTGAACAATGTCGATAGCTTAAATAGTTTCTAAGAAAAATCAATTTCTTAAAATTTAGAATTTTCTTGAAATTAGTATGGGAGGGGTTAGAAGGAGTGGGGGATATAACCCGTTCATGAACTTTAAATTTCATTTTTGCTAAAAATTACACTCAACCAAATTCAGCATGATAGCTCAAAGTGTTCGAGAGTTATGCTGTAGACAGACGGTCACTCGTAATCGAGGTTTTTGAGCGACAACAAACATTTCTGTACCTTTGGTGGCTCTGTGCGAGCATTGTTTTTTAGCATTACAAACGGTAAAGCAAAATCAATATACTCGCAGATTTCATCTAGAGTATAAAACTCTAACTATCTCTACACCGAACGCCGTATATGTACGCTTCAACGACATTCAAAGACCAGTATCTCTGAAAACCTTATAGATATATAAGTAATTTTTAGGTGAATTGTAAAACTTCCATTGCATAAATTTTGGTGAGTCTGGGGTGAAATGTGAAGGGGTGCGGAGGGTTAAGGTCGAAAACTCTGATTGCTAATATCTCCACTACGAATACAGATAGAAAGATGAGACTCGATTTTCGGGTATACTGATTTATGGGGAAAAAAGTGAAAATAAATTAGTTTTTTTAACCAGTGTGATACAAAAAGGAATGAGGGGGTGGGGGCTAAGAAATAATTGATGCCGATTTTTTTTAAGACAACATATTCGAAATTAAGTAACAGAATGAGTTCATATTTTACGACCAAATAGGTGGCTCATAGGTCAACCATAATCAGCTTATAGGGAGACCAATACTTTTAACGGGGAGGGTCAGATGGGGTAGAAAGAAAAGCACTTAAATATTAATATCGCGACTATCTCTCAAGTTATTTAATTGAAACTTAGGACATATATTAAGCTATACTAGCAAAATATGATACAAATGTAAAATTTGGACATATTAGTAGTGGGAGAAGTGGCGAGGATTTTAAAAATTGTGCACTTTTAAAATTTTCGAACCGGTATATTTCAAAAGCCAATGTTGGTTTAGCTGAAATTTTGTCAAATTGGAGAACTGTATGACTTATAAATTTGGTAAGCATTTTAAGTTGACAGGTGGTGAGCCAAAAGCCGCAAATTTTGAGTATTTTTTAGGGTTGTGGTCAAAGATATAAACATAAAATTTTGCACATGCACAGAGAAAAATAATAATTTGAAATATAACGATTATCCACCAAGGGGGGAGGGGGGCTAGCCTGCACGAGGTATTTTATGTAAAAAAAAAAAAATAACACACAAAAACTCGAAATTTTTGATTAATACCTTAAACTGCAAACTTCGAAATGGAAAGCTCATTCAAAATCATATCAGGACTAGGATTGAGTGTAAAGCCCAATCATGCGATACTCTAGATGAAAGCGAAAATTTTTTGATTTGAGAAAATTTTGCAGGGCAAGTGGTACAGGGGTTGCTATCAAAATGTTTTGTATAATAAAATTTAGAATTCAAAAATTGAATAGGTGCTGAAAAAATTTGTGTTTTGGATTTAATAAAATTGAGCAGTTTGTATGCGAGGTGGTAGAAAAGAGGTACGAATTCTTAATGACTTTTTCAGAAATAACTATTATTATCAAGCATGATATGTGTTTGATATGATATGTTTTAAATTGTGGATCAGTAGTAGTCATATTTAGGAAATCCACTTTATGCAAAGCTGTGAAATTTTGTCAGATTGTAAGGAATGGGGAAGAAGGAATGAAGTTAATCGTCTATTTTTTGTTTTGGTCTTACTAATAATTCTAAATAAATATTTAGTACACAATTTCAACTCAATAAACTTTATACGCACTGAGTAAATTTTTTTAGAGTATTTGATGAAAAAGTACAATTTGAATGGGAGGTGTTGGAAGGACGGGGAGGACTTAAATAATTTTTTTGTAGTAGATTGAAATCATCACAGAAGTAATATATTCCTAATTTCTGATCAATAGAATCTACGTTTTTTGAGCAAATCCGTTTATTGTCAAATTGCAAAATTGCGTAATTTTGTAGGGGAGGATGTAAAAGGGGTAAAGTTAAGCGTCTAATTTTTTTGGTCCTACTATAATTCTGAATAAGTTATTAGTGCTCAACTTGAGCTCGATAAATTTGTACGTCCTGAGTATTTTTAGTAATTGGCTTAGAGCATTTCATGAAAATGTGAAGTTTGCATGGGAGATGGTGGAAGGAGAAGGAAAATGCAAATAATTTTTATATGGTAGATTGAAATCATCATAAAAGTAATATGTTTCTAATTTCAGACCAATAGCTTTTATACTATTCGAGCAAATCCGTTTATTGTCAAATTGCGCAATTGTGTCATTTTGTATGAGAGAGGGTAGAAGGGGTGGAGCGATTTGGCACGTTCACGAACTTGACCTTTTTTTTGTTAAAAAAGATGTGTACAAAATTTGAACTAACTAGCTCGACGTGTTCTCGAACGGACGGGCATCCGGTTTTGGGATTTTTGAGTGATTATATGAACTTCTGTATCATTCACTGTTTTCTGCGAGCCTTATTTCTTAGCGCTACAATCTTTTGAGCAAACTTACAATACTCTCAGATCGATTACTTCCAGAACGTCTGCCCCTCGCTTTCTAAGAAATCACTTATCACCAAACCACTGAAAGCTATCAACTTGAAATTATGTACAACACTTCTAAAAATATTTTAATCAAGTTGCATAAAAATTGTAAAATCCTCTTTGCCCTTCTACCACCTCCCATACAAAAGTATGATTTCGACCAATTTCCATAAATGTACTAATAGGCAACAAATTAAAAACTACGAACTTGAAATTTTGTACGAACACCTTTCAAAAGAAAGTTAATAAAAATTTATCACAAGTTTTCCCCAGTACAAATGTCTGGTTTTTTGCATAAAAATACTCCAAATTTCATAGGAATTCTTAGCAACTCCATTTAAAGGTAAGACTAACATTCTATATAGACGATGATTCAAGCAATTAATTAAAAACCTATCAACATACACCCATCTTTTCTACCCACCTCCCTCCCCCTCGCTCCCATACAAACCCAAATTAGTATAAATAAACGAATGAAATATTGATTATATATGTATATACTGGAGCTATTGATCGCATTTATATGTTATATTAGTGATCTTTGGGCCCCCATTCATTTAGTCTTCCCTATCCACCTTAACCTGTATATTGACTTCCCACGAATAATAAAGTTGCGCCCGACTTGTTGCCAGATTTTTTTATTTCAATTTCAAAATTGACTAGATAAGTCGGGTTTTAGGCTGACGAAATCTGTTTTTATGAAACATTAAATCTTGTGCTAATTCTTTTTGGTTGGATGATTGAGCTCATATCAATATATTCCAAAAATAAATTGAGAGATGAGGTGAAGATTAGATCAATCAATCAATCAAATTCCTGTGAAGACCCCCTATAGGGGCGCCCCCACATGGCGCAATCCTGAGCATCGGCCTTAAGCTGTTGCCAGGACGTGTTTATTCCTCTGGCCTCCTGCTCAACTGCTCGCTTCCATGTGTTACATGGTCGACCTATCCGACGTCTTCCTTAAGGATTATAATCCAGAGCCTGTTTGGCGATGTTTTGCTCTGGTTTCCTCAAAGTATGACCGATCCACTGCCACTTCCGCCTTTGAATCTCAATACCTATTTTAGTCTGGCCAGTTGTACTCCAAAGTTCGTCGTTGGAGATCACTTCTGGCCGGAATATTCCTAAAATGCGTCGGAGGCATTGGTTTACGAAAGTCTGTAGTTTCTTGGTAAGTCGAACGGCCATTTTTCACGTAGTACAACCATATAACAAAACGGATTTTTTTTCCACATCCTGTCTATTAAGAACAATCGGTGTGCTTGCGTTCGAACCCATGTGCATGTACTTGGTTTTACGCACATTTATTTTCAGTCCCGCCTCTTTGCATTTAGAATGTAACGAGCGAACATTTGACTCTAAGTCCGAAAGGTTATGTGCAAGCTAACACACGTCATAGATGTTGAATAGTCTCCATTGAAGACCTTTACCTTCCCCATCTTCCAGTGCAGCTTCAAAATGTAATTTTTTACCTTCAGAAACAGGGCTGGTGATAATATGCAGCCTTGTCTGACACCCGTTCGCACAGGGAACCTCTCGCACAGCTCTCCTCTATGCAAGACGTGACACCTTGCATCTTCGTAGGATTTTTTAATCATAGCTATGACCTTATCTGGAATACCTCTCCTACGCAAAACATTCCATATGCAATCTCGCTTAACGCTGTCGAAAGCCTTCTCGAAGTCCACAAACATGAGATGTAGTGGCAAACCCATTTCGGCTGACTGCTCTAATATTATCCGTAGGGTATTTGTGTGGTCGGTACAAGACGACACTTTACGGAATTCAGCCTGATAAACTTCGAGAGTGCTCTCGACGACATCACTAATCCTATTGAGAATTACCTTAACCATAATTTTTGATACGGCAGTAAGTAGACATATACCCCGCCAATTGCCACAATGCCAAAGGTCGCCCTTCTTCGGAATTTTCACAATGACGCCCTCCTTCCATTCAGTTGGATATCTTCCTTCATTCCACACCTTAGTAAAGAGTGGGAGGAGTATATCGGCTGTTATTTCCGGGACCGCTTTGAGGAGTTCGGTTGGTAGTCCGTCTATATCTGGAGCTTTCCTTCCCGCCATTGACCGAATGGCGGAAACTATCTCTTCCTTATCTGGGGGATCGTCCCTAATAGAGGATTGTTGCGGTTGGATGTTTGGAAGTTGTTCTGCTTCTGGAATATCTTCCTCTGATAATATATTCAAAATAACAGAGAAGTATTCCTTCCATCGCCGCAACTGGTGTTCACTCATATTAAGGAGAATTCCGTTAACATCTGTCAACATGTGGTTGGCGGTGCAATTCCTGTTCGTCAACTGTTTCATAATTTTGAATTGTGAACCAATATCCCAGGGTAAGCCGCAGATTCTGCCTTGTTTGCCAGATCTTCAACGGTCTTCCTCTTGTTGCGTCTTACAGCCTTTTTAAGCTATATATGAGCATCGCGGTAGTTCTGCCTCAGGTCGGGCGTTCGTTGGTTGACATCGAGTTGAGAGATGATTACCAATTTGACTTTTTTCCGATTGCATACTTTGTCCAATATGTCTTGCGACATCCAGTATTTCTCACCGCTTTGCACATATCCCACAGATTCTTCAGCACTAGTTAGAAAAGTGTTTTTGGTTGCCTCCCAATTGGCGTCCAGTGTGCGCATTTCATATTCACCCAATGTGGATGACTTTTCGCGTAGAATGGTGGCGTATTCGCGTTACTTGTTGGGATCTCTAAGTTTATCCACATTAAGCTTGCGCTTCATTTGAAGAATTTGTGGTCGTCGGATAGCTGCTGTACACAATCTCAAGCAGGCAACCATCAAGTGGTGATCGCTCCCCACGTCAGCTCCACGTTTCGCTCGCACATCGAGGAGACATTTTCTCCATCGGCGACTTATAGCCAAATTGTCGATCTGGTTCTGAGTAACACCATCAGGGAAAATCCAAGATGTTTTATGGTGACTCCTGTGTGGAAAAAAGGGTCCCTCCGATGACCGTTTGCCGAGTACTACAAAACTCCACAAATAGTTCGCCGTTTTCGGCGATCAAAGGGTCACCATGCCTCCCCATGACGTGTTCTAGTCCAGTGCTGTCAGATCCAACCTGTGTGTTCATATCTCCTGAGATGATAATAATATCACCTCTTGGAACATGTTCTAAGTTGGTGATAAAGAAGATAAGATAGCGCATTTAAATGGAGGGGATCTGATCTGATGCTGCTTTAAGCCCAAATTTTATCGATTTCCTTAAGGACTTTAGAAATTTATTAAAAAATAATAGTCGTCACTCTACCCATTTATTACTCCTATATAATTTTCACACATTTTTTAGGTCCCACTTTAAGGTACGTAGAAAGAATATGGAAATATATACATAAGTTCTCTTCAATAATCTTGATAAATTTCGGATTAAACGCTTCAGACGTAACTCAGTTTTTCCGGAACAAACATAATAAGTCGAAGGATTTTTTTTTAAATATATTGAAAAATTTCAAATTTTCCTGGGAATTTAATTTAATCTCTTGTCTTTCTTTTGTATTTAAGAAACAATTGAAAGCCAATATTTCTATGAAGTAATTTATAAAAGATTCGAAGGATTTCTCTACTAAATACTTCACTTTCGCCGAACGACTTGAGCGAAAAATTTCGCGTTAAACAGCATTTTAAATTTGCAAACAAACTTGAAACGATGTAAAAATCCACTTCGTAGCACAAGAGGACGCTACAAATATCACTTTCAAACATCAAAACACATTTAATTTCGAAATAAATGTTTATTAACCTTCACGGCAGGTACTTCAATTTCCTTATATAATCGGTCATTAAGGCGATTTATACGCTATTGTCTTACCACGTTCTCAATCTCATCTTCTTCAGGTGTGATTGCGTGCAAATGCGAGAGCTCAGTCGGACTATGTATGCTTGAAGTTACGACCGCTGGCCCCTACTTTAGCGAAAAAAATTACATGATCGGTAAACGAGATACCGGTCGATCGCTACACTTACTGCCGGCTGAAAACGATCGACAACTCAGCTCGTTGTATAAATTGCTCCTCCTAGCGATTATGTGGCTAAGAACGGGTTAAGTACTCCCGAAAAAAAGGAAGAAAATAACTCTACATGCAGCCTAAGCTGAAGAAATGCTGCACTAGTTGCATGCAACTATGCAACAACTGGCTCGATCGCACTGATCTGCATGTAGATCATCGCTCGATTGATGCCAAACGACTCGCGCGATGGAGTGATGACCATCGTAGCAAGGTACCGTGGTTGTGGTCCAAGCTCGGACTGTTGGTTGAATCTGGAGCTTGGATCGTGCGCGCGGTGGACGATGGCGAGGCGATCTTCATTGGGAGCACACCTGAAAACCTGACGAGTATTGCGTTGTGTCTACTGTTGGTTGTGCTGTATTTTTTTGTTGTTATTCTGTCGTGTGTACCGTCCGACGTTTGGCGGCTTGATCTTGGCGCTTACATGCGAAATGAGAGACCGCCAAGATTTTAGTTTGGCTTGTGTCGCCACCGCGCTTGTCACGCCGTCTAACTATTATTAAAAACGCTTCATGATCATCATTAAGCTGTAGCTAGCGTTTGTAATAATCATTTTTACTTTTAAACATATTTTTTTTTTTCAACGCTTTGAATCGAACCGTTTTTGGGATTCTCATATCGCGATGTTACCACTAAAGTTTTTTGGAGTTTTTTTTCGATTTAAATTTTAAGTGCTTTCAATTTCGAAATGGGCATACGTTTTGTGAAGTTCAGTGCAGTATTAAATAACATACGGGCGATTTCAAAGAAAAACAGTGACAACCATGCATATCAGAATTTTATTTTATAATAAACATTTTGAGAAATTATTATTTCAAATATCCCGCGTGTTCAGTTTACTTTAACATTTTCATATTTCATACAAATTTTTCGTAGCATCGAACCAGGCCTGACGGTTACCCTGATTTCGAATGAAGGTTTTCAAATATTTATTATTAATCATTTTGAATACTGTAAATGTGGATAATAGTGCAAAGGATTTTATTTCGTTTCATTGAGGTTTGTTGTTCAAACCCTAAGCGAGATTGAGGCCAGCTTTACTTCGAATTGAAAAGATAGGTGCACATCCTATGTGGTGCTCTTAATGGGAGCTTGATATCAATATATTGGTTACATGTTTTCAAAATATTTTAACGTATTTTCCACGCTGTTCAAGAAATTTATGATGACTATAATTTAATATCTCGTGACAGTAGCGTAACAAAACCCCCACAGCAAAATGTGCCAAACATGTTAGGGGCTCCACTTCGAGTCCAATATCTGAGCACGAAAAGTGAAAAAACTAGCAAAAACAAGGATATTAGCGTTTTTAAAGTATTTCAAATGATGCTATAATAGAACAAGAGCCCTGGGACAAAAAATAACAACGGAAAGCGGCAAGGATAAAAAGGATATGAAGTGCATTTAACGATAGAACGCAGTGTAACTAAGACGACAGACGAAAAATGAATTGTAAAAACCCTTGCCAAACGAGTCCTGCGTAGGGAGACGAAAAATTAATATGAAGGTACAGACTCAAACTTGATGTCGTTGAAAAGATATCGCTGAGCACTTCACAAAAATAGAACTTCTTTCCTAATAATTACTGCGTTTAACATAAAAACGTTATGTTAGTATTTTAAATTTAATGAAATATTGTGTACAATTTTTACAAAACAGTTTATAACTTCGAGAAAAAAAAGCAGATATTCGTGGAGAACTGATGTGTCGATATCCTCGTATAATTTTTTCATTCTTAGAAACACTACGTTCTATTATTATGTACACTTTGCATCCTTGTCGCTTTCCGTTGCTATTTTTTATTCTATAACAGATTACTACAAAAGTTCAATAGCTACTTAAGCCGATTGAGCCCATAATGCAAACTAAATGATATGCATAAGGTTTATTCCTTTAAATTTCTTTTAACCCTTGACACGAGGGTTAAGTAGCTATAGACACTACAATTTTTAAGTTTATAACTTTTAACTTAATTAACATTTTTTTAAAGGATTATAACTTTTTATTTTTCTTCTACTTCTACAATGGCACTACAGCCCAAGTTGGACCTTGGCCTCCTGACATTCAGGTTCCTTAACAATTTTCATTACTTATTGTGGAAGGGTTGTTAGTCCTTCGCACAACCCTCTTTCTACAAATTTTTAATTTTCGTAGATTAAGGTGACCAAAGTATATCCAAGCAGGCAATGTGCTGGAATTATATATTGCGTCGACCGGGATTTGAACTCCCGACCTTCGCATTACAAGACCAAAACGCTGCCCACTATGCTACACCCTAGCTATAACTTTTTATTACAATTCTTAATTTGTAAGAACCAGAAGGTTTGAAAAAATAAGATTTATACATCCTTAGTCAATACAAGGCCACAAGTGTGGTCCTCCTTTTAGGCTGAAACTATCGCTGAAAGTATTGAAAAACTGTGAAACAGGGTCAAAAACAGGAAACATAATTCAAATTCACATTACATAAATATTACATATATTTTATTTATGTATTTTAGCTATATATATAGCTAGGATATAGCCTAGTGGGTAGTGTGTTGGTCTTGTAATGCGAAGGTCGTGAGTTCAAATCCCGATCGACGCAATATATAATTCCAGAACATTGCCTGCTTGGATATACCTTGGTCACCTCAATCTACGAAAATGAGAAATTCGTAGAAAGAGGGTTGTGCGAAGGACTAACAATCCTTCCACAATAAGTAGTGAAAAATGTTAAGGAACCTGAATATCAGGAGGCCAAGGTCCGATTTGGGCTGTAGCGCCATTGTAAAAGAAGAAGAAGAAGCTATATATATGTATATTGTTGTGCATTTTGGAATTAGATGGTACTTAGTAAACATTTTGTTTTACTTACGCAGTACTTGCTACAAATAGGCTTCTTGTATACAAAACAATAACAACATTTTCCCACATTTCAAGCTGGTTCAATTGAACATATTTCGCCTGAGGAAATAGATAACTGCATTGGTTTTTTAAAAACATTCTATTCCACTATGAGGGTTGAAGTTTCTTATTATGGCAAGATTTTCTGCTTCGTGATTAATGTTCGGTAAAACCAACTGTTCGCCAAGCTCCTGGATAAAAAATCGTCTTCTAGGAATGTGCTAGGAATGTTTTCATTATAAACCTTAAAAACAAGCCTCCTTCTCCTCTCAATGGCGCTTAAATTTGGACCTTAGCCTCCTAACCTTCAGCTTTCTTAAAAACTTCATTAGTTATTGTGGAAGGGTTGTTAGCCCTTCGCACAATCCTCTCTCTATGAAATTTTCAGTTTCGTCGATTGAGGTAACCAAGGTGTATCCAAGCAGGCAGTGTGCTGGTGTGATATAATAAGTTGACCGACATTGTAAGACCAACACGCTACCGAGTAGGCTACACCCTAGCTCATATTATACGAGAGTGGTAGAAGAAGTGATTGTAATCAGTTGATTTCTTGCGATTATAATAATAATGCTAGTTTAGTATTTAGTACAAAATTTGAACTCGACAAATGTAAATACATACTGAGAAAATCGGTTTATAGAATTTCATGAAAAAGTGCAGTTTGTATGGGTGTTGGCGGAAGTAGTGGAGGGTTTAAATAATTTTTACACCACACATCGTTTATAATACATTTAAATAATATTTTCTAAATTTCAAATTATTAGCTTCCTTGGTTTCCAAGAAAATTTGATAAATGTAAGTAATTGAAAACGATTCATTTTGAATGGGACAACAAAAATATTTCTTTCCCTTTGGTGCCTCTGAGCGAGCATTATTTCTTTGCTTACAGATTTTAAAGCAAATTTATAATACTCTTAGATTCCATTTAGGGTATAAATTTCAAGAATTTTAACATAAAATAATGTGGCCATTGTGGCATTGACGCAAGTGTTAAAAAGGCGGACAACATTTAATTCATGAAATATCTTCGAAATAATTTTTGATTTAAAAAAATCTTTCATCTATGTGAGTTAATCGAGTTAGCATGAGAAACTTGAAATAAAACTTTCAATATAAAGTTTTATTTCTAAAATAATTATTTGTATAATACTTTTTTGTGATATACAGTCTTGTGCGATAAAACAGCAGTGCGCTTAAAAACATTTTTAAAAATATTGCTATGCTTATTTTTTAACTTCTTTATTGTCCATGTAAACGTCTATAAAAAAAACTAAATAAAATTCCAGTTCTGTATTTCAAACGATTGAAATATTAATAATAGAATAACAAAATTTCTTCTTCTTCTTCAATGGCGCCCCAAATCGGGCCTTGGTCTCCTGACCTTCAGGTTCCTTAACATTTTCATTATTTATTGCGAAAGAGTTGTTAGCTTTTCGCACAACCCTCTATCTACGAATTTTTCATTTTCGTAGATTGAGGTAACCAAGGTATATTCAAGCAGGCAATGTGCTGGAATTATGAGTCGACCGGGATTTGAACTCACGACCTTTGTATTGTAAACCAAACACGCTACCCACTAGAGTACACCCTCGTACCCCCTCGATAAATATCTATACGGATGGATCCAAAATGGAGGGAGGGGTGGGCGCAGCAGTGCACACACCTGACCTCACAACGGATTTAGTTCTCAGGCTACCAAACGACTGCAGTATCTTTCAGGCGGAAATCCTGGCAATCCAGAGAGCAGCCGAGATCGCCAGCAGATCGTCGGTAACGAAAGAATAATTATATACACAGATAGTCAGGCTGCCCTAAAGGCACTAGAAGCCTGTACTATAAAGTCTAGGGTAGTCTTTAACTGTCATCGCGCGTTACAGAATCTATGTGTCAACAGAAGGGTAGAACTCTGCTGGGTTCCAGGCCACAGCGGCATAACAGGTAATGAGGCCGCGGACGACCTGGCGAAAAGAGGGGCAAATCTTGATCACGAACTCGTAGAAAACGTACCACCGCCTATAATGATCATCAAAGGATATTTGGACACACAGTTCACGAATCTAGCCGAAGCTAGATGGCATACGACCACAACTTGTAGAACTACAAAATCAATGTGGAACAGGTATGATGCAAAGAAAACAAAACTCTTGTTATGACTACCCAGGAAGCAATGTGCGACAATGGTTGGCATCATCACTGGACATTGTCTTATAGGAGCACAGGCCTATAGGATGGGTTTGGTAACCCATGATCGCTGCAGGAATTGCAACCAGCCGGGAGTAAGAGAGACAATGGAGCACGTGTTATGTAAGTGTCCGGCGCTTGCTAGAAGAAGGCTTAAAACCCTCGGCTCTCCGTTCTTCTCCGATCTCAAACAGGTGTCGAGCTGTAGTATGCGAAACGTTCTGAACTTTGCGGCAGCAGCGAAATCCTTTGTGCTCAACAAGGAAATCGCAATACCAGCGAACCATTAGGTTTTCCCTATTTTCCGATGTGGTATCACTATGGATCCCAAAGGGTCTATGTGGGCTAAGGCCGCCACTCTAACCTAACCTAACCTAGAGTACACTCTACGTAAAGAACTAAATACCATTCCTGTTCTGTATTTTAAATGATTGAAATATTAATAATAGAATAACAAAATATACTGTTCGTTAAAATAGCAGTGATTTCAAAAAACCGATGAATATTAAGTCCTTACAAAAGGAAATTTTAAAGTATTGTACTTATGATTATTTATCCATAATTTAATTCGTTCGTTCGGGAACATAGCCCAGCGTTATATCCTGAATTACGGCCAGGTCCAGCTATGTTCCTGTAGTATGGAAAACACTTGGATATAAATTTATGGATATTGGGAAGATGTATGAGGACGAGAATACACTTGGCGATCACCGATGCCGTCGTTCGTATAGGTGTAGGGAAAACTGTACAACTTAACAAACCCAGCAAACATGGCGATAATATATCATACAGGCAACTATCGCCGCAATATCATATTCTTATCGAATGCGATAAATCCTAATAGAGAAAATGTTGACACTAATTTTTATGGAATCGACTGATCGTATTCTTGCCAAAAAGACTTATGGCATTCTTATCGTATCGACAGATATCGCCAAAATGCTTACGAATACTATACAAGAGCAATAATTGTTGCATTTACAAATTCTTGCCTTTCTATTGTTATCGCGATTCGATGAGAAAGTTTTCGCCAAAATATCGCCCCAGTTAATAAAAGAGCAAGGACTATTGCAATTTTATCGTTAGAGGCAATAGTTTACTATTGCCTTTTTTATCGCCATTGCGATTTATCACGAGATTGTTAGCTGAGAACATATAAATAAGTGGAATAATACGTTACAAGTGATTACTTACCAGAATCATAACGATAACTTACCGAGATACCAAATATCAAATTAGATATTACGGTGATATCCCTCAATAGCACTGTCGGACTCCCACTCGGACTCATCTATTCCATTGTAACACAAGCTGACAAAATTGACCCCATCCCGCTAGAGATCAAAACTGAGTCCCTGACATCATTGGATAAGGGATCAAAATTCGGAAGAGAACGCCGATAGAATCGGGCAATAATATCGAATTTTGAAGTACAAGAAAGCTAGTTTTGAGATAATCGTGGCCAAAGTTTGACTTTTAAGTTTTTAGACATTACAACTACCCAACCTAGTGCCGGTCTTGCTTGAGACATTTCGGTTTTCCTCATCTCCGCAGCATCTCTCATATACGAAGGGCTAATCTTGAACCCCTCTCCTCTGAACTTTCTGCTTGCTAAAGCACCCTAAAATAACTTTTTTGGCGTCTCACGCTCGTGGTGCCGGAAATTCGTAGACAGGGCAACGATGCCTCGACTATTCATCAATGTTTATTTTTTCCCCTTCAAAGTGGTGCCCATTGGAAGTTGTGCTTGGATGCGACTGTTTCTTCCAGTCTTCACAACATTTTTCGTAAGCTAATTTTGGTATGGCCTTCGGGTCCCTCTGCAAATTCCCTTTTATTGTCCCAATCATGTCGGAACACTTTCCATGAAGAGTTATTTTGAACAAAAACGAAAGGGAGGTCGCGCGGAGCCAAATCCTGTGGTTGCGGTGCTTGGGGTATGATTTTGGCTATTCAGCGATAAATTTGCGTTGCTTTTTTGAAGAAAATTTAGCGAATTCCGAGTAATTTACAAGCATAAGAAACTCTGCGGCCAAGGAACATATGGAAAGTGCGCTCATATACGGCGACTATGCAGCGAGTCAGCTAGACTGTTGAATTAGCTTCCTTCCTTTCAAGCTTAAATCAACGATAAAACCTTACGAAAATAAGTTTCTCATATGTTTCAAACAAGAATGATAACCTTTCGGTTGCCTGCTTATCCCAATAAGAAGTCTGATCAGACATTTGCTACGCAGATGCCAAGGTACAAGATTTCGCTATTGGTGCTATAATAATTCCGGCCATAAAATTTTTGAATAGACGCACCGTTGATATCATTGTACCTACTAAGCCGCGTATTATGCGTTACTTTCAGGTTACCAGAGAATTAAGGGTGTTAGTTAGTGCTCTAGGCCCTGGAAACTTATTCTAAAATTTTGCGATGCAAATGCTGAGGTAGAAATTTCGCTGTTGGTGTCATAGAATTAATTTTTGTATGAATGCACCGCAGTAATCATTATACCTGCTTAACCGGTTATTATGCTTCAGACTCAGGGCACCAGACAATCTAAAGTGCTAACATCTTTCTAAGGCCTCGAAACTATCCTGAAATTTTGCTTATGAGGGTTACCATTAAACTCTGACCAATCCACATAGGAGGGTAGGTTGGATGGAACTAGCGAAAAACAAGCTAACGCTAAAGAGCGCAGAGGAAATATATATGCTGCAAGAAGAATCTTCGCCCTGCCAAGGCTGGACCCTCAGTGCAGGCCAAAATATGAGCCTAGAACAAAATTTCATATTTTTTGCTGCGGGTGTGGCCTACATATCTTAAGATCAACCATAAACAGGCCTTGTTTGACACTCCAACTGCAAAATCAAATAACTAAATAAACCCAATCAATAAAAATATTATTAAATACTATAAATTAAAAGGAAAACGTGCACCACTCCGCCTCCCTTCACATAAACAACAAAATGATATGGACACGACCGAAATCCAAAATCGAAGACAAAAAAAGCACTTCCGATCCCGAGAACAGACACAGATAGAGACAAAAAAAGGCGCGACTGAAATCCGGAATGAAAAAGGGACACATCCGCGTGTGTACAAAGAGCAAGGACGAGTTAATAACTCGCACTTACTGGCAATGTCAGGTTCATTTGAACAGCTTCAGTTCACAATCCCAAGCATGAAAGTGATTCATCGGTTTACCAAGACCTCTCGGTCTAGGAAATACACGTTGATACTTTCATTGCAGTGCACGAGCAGCCAAGGATATCTAAGGACATCTCAGACCTATTATTGCTCAATCTCATTATTACTACACGCAAGTTATCCATTTAAGAAGCTATGTAGGTACAGCTAAACTTATACATTCAAATATAAAATACATCGCTGCAGATCATACAATAAGGCTATTTCGAGTTTTTGGACTTACCATAAATACAGCCTTCTTAACGTTTATCCACAACCTCTCAATGTGTGCACCATTACTTAAACCTTGTTTTAAAAAAACCATTGCACTAGCATTCCTGATCCGCTCACTCCAAAATATAGGACCAACGCCGTGACATGAAAGGCAACCCTAAACCATCCACCGCTGCCACTGTCAATCAATCAATCAAAATCCTGTTAAGACCCCCTATAACCTATAGGGGCATAGAATAGAAACAGATCTCTTCCACAAGGTGTGATCCTAAGCATCGGCCTTAAGCTGTTGCCAAGATTGGTTTATTCCTCTGGTCTCCAGCTCAACTGTTCGCTTCCATGTGCTATATGGTCGACCAACCCAACGTCTCCCTTGACAGTTATATTCCAGAGCCTGTCGATGTTTTGCTCAGGTTCCCTCAAAATGTGACCGATCCACTGCCATTTCCGCCTTTGAATCTCAATGCCTAATTTAGTCTGTCTAGTTGTACTCCAAAGTTCGTCGTTGGAGATCATTTCTGGCCAGAATATCCCTAAAATGCATCGTCACAAAAGTTTGCTGTTTTTGCTAAGTCGAACGGTCTTTTTCCACGTAGTGAAACGATATAATTGATGCATACAAAATGCAACAATTCGCAGCTTCGAGCGAAGAGATCTCTCTCTTAACCTCCAGAAAGGGGAAAGAATACCGAATGCCTGACAAGCTTTGTTTAGAGAAACCTCAATATCCTTTTCGGCTCCACCGTCCATGCTGTAATCTCGCTAAACGCTGTCGAAGGCGTTCTCGAAGTCCACAAACATGAGATGTAGTGCCGAACCCCTTTCGATGGACTGCTCCAATATTATTCGTAGGGTATTTGTGTGGTCGGAACAAAACGACCCTTTACGGAATCCAGCCTGATAAACTTCAAGAGTACTGAAAGAAAAGATTTCCGGATTCCACACTGTTACGCTTTATTAATCGTGACGTTTCGGTCTCTGCTAAGACCTTTATCAAACTAATAATCTTTATCAGTCTTTTCAGAGACCGAAACATCACGATTCAAAAAGCAGAACAATGTGAAACTTGAAAGTAATTTCAATTTTAAATACACTATAAAGAAAGAAAAAATATTGATGCACTAAAGTCTGGAAAATTAATCTGGAACTCGTAGGGGGGAAAAATTAATATTAGTTGCATTATTCTCGAATTGCAAAAATGTATAGAGACATAGGCATCAGTTCTAATTTTTAGTCGGTAACTCAAATTCCTTGAGCTTTTGAAATAAAACTAAGAGACGCCAACCTTTGACATGTTTCGCTAGCATTGTCACCTACAAAGTCGATATCCGATCAACTCTAGGTGTAACTTAATCAATGAAACTAACAAAATGATACCCGATATCGCGATCATTCATTCATACGATCCTAAACAAAATTGAATTGAGTAACTGCAAATATCAAAATAGTTCCAGTCGGTGATGCTGCTGTTGCTACTGCCCACTAATTCGCTAATATTGAATTGTATGTTGCTGTACAGGTATATTGCACTATTATTGCATACCTGTCGAATACCTATGTCATTTTATCTGATCGTGTACACCTTGACTGAAAACAACTAAAACAACAACAAAAACAGGAGAATAACTTTTGCCGCGCGTTGATCTTCTCATCTATCATCGATGGAAATCTTCATAAATCGGTGATCATCAGGCCTAGCGGTGTCGAGAGTGTCGCGAAAAAGTAATGAAAATGTGAAACTTAAAAAAAAATATTTCATACTCTATAATTTAACTTTATAAATACATCATGTTTCATTTTAATTATTTCTAAAAGCAGTTTTCTTTTCATCTTTAAATTGTGATCGTGTTCATTTATAAACGAACTGAAGTGTTTTTAAAAGTTCAACTGCCTATTTGTTTTTTTTTTCTTTTTTAATAATTGCTGAAAAAATACAAAAAATTGAACAGGAAATAGAATTTTACTAAATTTATTGGATTACCCTATGGTGTATAGCATACAAAGTAAAATGGTAAGTAGATAGTTTGATTTTAATAATTTTGAATAACTTTCTGACTATTTCGATTTTTGTGGAATTAAATATTGTTTCTAAAACAGCTAAGCATTTCAATAAAAACAGGAGAAACTACAAGAAATCTCACTTCTTTTAAAATTGTTATCGTGAATTTTGCTACAGAAACTTGTCTTTAACTTTTATTCCACCAGTCAATAAAGATTATGAAACTACTCTATTATTCTCATCTACGAATCAATTGAAAATATGAGTAATATCTAGGTACATGCATCTATGGTAGATAACAATTAGAAAAATACTAATAGCATAGCTACTTATAATCCGCTTATTGAAAACTTGTTTGAATCGCAAATTATTATTATTTATAATCAAATTATGGTCGATTCAAGCACATACCGGTCTCGTAGTCTCTTTCATTTTGCGGAAAAATTTACAATAATTTTAGGAATTAATTTCGTCGATTCCATAAGTTGTTGCTCAACATGGAGTACATTTCAGCATATTGAGCACTTAAAGCTTAATTCACATTTTTACGAACTACTCGTAGGATACTGATAAATGGTCGTATAAATCAAATTCACTTGTTGTTCCGAAATAAAAAGTATTTAAAATTTATGACTAATTATTTACACCTTGCTAAAGATGTATGTATGTAGATTTGTCGAACAATAACAATCAAAGATAATTGATGCCTATATTACATATTTACTGCATATTTTGAATTTTCAATTACCGATATTACGATATAAAAGTGAACTATTAAGACCACGAAAAAAATCTCGACATCCGGCTTTAGATTGTTTGCGACTATTTGAAGTTCCAACATTTCAAAAAAGTAGTTTTTGTTGTGACGTCTGTCTGTGCGTCTCAACAATAACTTGAGTAAGTAACCTCAATAGAAAAACGTGGGTGTGGTCGCAAAAGATAGTCGAAAAAGTCGTACTGATCGGAAATACTTTCGGGAATAATCGCCAACCGGAAGCGGAAATAATTAGCAATTAAACAAAATATAACATTTGTTCTATTACTTCCAAAAAAAGACTTTTGGATCAAAAAACTTCAAGAGCAAAGAAATAATTGTTTTTCCTGGTATGCAGTAGCTATAGTTTAAGAGATAATTGATTTGAAGTTTTCTTGGTGATAAAGAGCATTAAATGAAATCAATTGCAACATAACAGGCAATATATAAACTACCATTTACAACAATTTCAGAGCACAAAAAATCTAAATTCATAATTTTCAATATCCCCATGTCTTTGTTTTCGAAGTTGGCGGTATTCATAGACTGTAATATTCTTCTACCAGATTTAATTTCATTGTGTTACTTCAAATTGATCTCGCTAAAGTTATGTTTGATACTCCATGGGGGTTCTTCTGTTTTCGAAATGGATTATGTTCAATCTGATGTTATAACAGATAATTTTAATCCGATGCATTGTCTTCTGGTCTATTTAATTCTTTGTCATTGGTTTTTCTAAGAAATAACAGCAGGAGATATCTTGTAAGATTCACAGCTTTATGTTCACATATAAAGAGCCTTGAATGAATGATTGCTCACCTCACTTTTTAGCTATATTGGTACAGTTGTTAAATTTCACTATTAATATTAAATCAGCTGTGGTTTTGTCGAATGCAAGTTTATTACTGGCTTATCGGAAATTATTTTCGAATAGTTTTGATCGATAATCGAATTGATTAACTTATTATCTAATAACGTTCATTTTTTACATCCCTAAACAAACAATTCCCATCGTTTATATTGGCATTCACTTCAAGTATGTATGTAGGTCTTGTAATGCTCGAACATCATGTTTATCCATTTGAGGTATGAAAGTACATAAGCTTTTCCATATATGAATTAGGTTTTTTTTCTCGATCAACATATCAGGTTTGTAAAATCGGTGATTTGTCGATGAGAGCATGTTGCTCCAATAAGTGTTGCTATAAAATTTATCGATTGCAAAATTTGGCACAACTTAAGGAATTAAATTCAATCGAAGCAAATTTGTATCTACTTATCGGTAATACGAGTGCTGAACTGGGCGATTAGTTTGACATTTCCCTTGGAACGTAAAGAAAAAGCGCCTTTTATATCGAATTCGATATCTCACTTTAGAAGAACTACTTCCCGATAACTCTTTAAATGGATGCGGTTTTTTAAGTCGTATATCAATTGGCAATTGATCTGCTAAATGTTTTTATAAAATCAGAGTAATTTCCTAAATCAATTACAAATTTTCGTTATGTAACTGAATTTTTAACATTGCTTTTCTGATATTTTTGCGCTGATATACAGTTGGTTTAATTTATGCTGTTTTAGTGTTATACGTATCCTATACTAGGGTGGAGCGATATTAAAAGTACTTTATCAGTTGATAGAGAAGTCTTTGGTTATGAAATAAAAGCCGTGGGAACCCAGGGATTAACGCATGCTTAGAAACTTAAATCTAGATGACTACATTCCAAATTTCGCTATTCACGTCACTTTCGTGGATGAAAATGGATATAATAAAATGTTTCTTAAAAACTGTTTTTTTGTTTTTATTTTAATTGTTTGTAACACTTTATTCAAATAATGAGAACTAGAATATATATATAGCTTATTATAATGCTTTTAGTATGCTATATTATTAAATAATAAGGGGTAGGAGGGGGGCTTAGATCATCGTGAACATTTTCGATATCTAATTTTTGATAAATTTATGCATTTGGAAGTCCCTGGAGTCTAAAAAAGTGCGTTTTTCAGCAATCTTGGCCTGTCTAAACTATAACTCGAGTAAATCTTAACTGAAAAGTTCAGGAGTTATCTAAAAAAGTCGAGCTTCTTAAGACTTTTTGGGGATATTTTGGCCATGCGTCATCTCCAGCAACTAATAACAGAAAATACCGTGACAGGCACTGAGATTCAAAGCGGTAAGCAGCAGTGGATTGGTCGCACATTGAGGAAACCGGAGCAAAACATTTCTAAACTAGCTCAGAATATTGACCACCAAGAAAGACGTCGAAAATGAACAGTTGAACAAGAGACCACTGCAGGAAATAAGTCCTGGCAACGACTAAAAATCGCGTCTTATGGAAGAGAAAAGCTTCTACCATATGCCCTGTATCGGGTTTTAACAGGAAATGGGATAAGCTTCAAATACCGCTATTAATGAAGGCATCCATCAAATATGAAATCAGCTTCTCCAGGAACTTCTAGCCAAAAACTTTTCAACAATCATTTATTATTTACGACTTTGATCAATCAATTTCCTATTTAGACCTCCTTTATAAGCGTAGCGTCACCTACGAACTAATACCGCCAAGGAGGGAAGGGGGGACAAAAAAGGTAAAATATTTTCGTATTGCAATGAAAATACAGGGGCGCCAAAATTCCTGATACATGATATAACAGGATGATCAGAGACAGCAGGACTGGCTACTGCAGTAGAATACGGTGCACCAAAGTATCTCACACTAAACAAAATATTGCAACAGCTTCACGACACAAGCAACTAAATAAGAAGAATAGCAAGGGGCGCAAAAGTTTTTCATACTGGCATGCTTAAGTAAACCAAAGATCGCATATGTGGCAGAGGAAACAATAGAGCAGCAGGATCACTGTTTTTATTGCCGTGTATTTTAACTATCGATGCTGAATACGAGAGCGGCAAAGTTCCTCATGCCAGCATACTATTATAATACCGGCTCCGCTCACTGGCCATACGATATGGCAAGTGTCACTTAGCCAACGAGTAAATGGAGAGGTTGACGCTTGTGGAATAGTTAAGGGACATTGGCGCTTGCACTTGCCTCTTGCCAAAGGGTTCTCGATTTTTTGTCCCGCGTCAAAGCAACTGGCGCATGCTTTCATGGTAGTTATTAAGCCAATTTGTGGATGCCCACTTGCGATGTGTGAAAGAATAGCAAATGTTGGAACAAATATTGACCTGGCCATGTGAGCCAATGTATGGAGCCGGTATAAACCTAAGGTCGCTAGTAAGATATCGCAAGCGTATATTATCGTAGATGGATAACACGTAGGCTACGTGAACAGCAGCTGCTTCCTAGAAAGTGTAATGGACACAAACGGCGGAGAAAAAAGTGAAATATATAACAGACTTAGCAAGGCAAAAGCAGCATTTGGATGATAACAGCCAATTTGGAAAAAATTGCAGATATCCAAGAAAACAAAGTTTATATTCAACACCATCACCAAGAAATTACAGGTTGCTATCAACAAGTGTCAATGAGTAATATGCAGGATATTCTGGCAGAAATTCATCAGTAACACGGGACATTGGAACTTATATTCTATTCTACTTCGCAATGACACAGCCCAAATCGGGCCAACCAAGCAGGCAGTGTGCTGGAATTATGCATCGATTGGGATTTGAACTCACGATCGCATCGTAGTGTTGGGTAGGACAAGAATTTTTGTCCTATGTTTGTATGAGGGGCTCATTTAAAATTTGAGGTGGTACAATGGCCCACCTCAAATATTCTATTCAAAAGCTCTATGTCCCATACAAACCATTATTTCTCTCTCTGTGAAGTGAGTGTGATTTGAGTGGTACAAATGTATTGGTACGGCAGCCATACAAATGCATGATTTTAATTCAGATGGGAAAAAAGCTTTGAAGTGGGACAAAAATATTTTTTGTAGTGATGGAAGATTTGAGGTGCATGAATGGGACATTTGTACCACTTCTTGTATGAGTAACCCAACGCTACCGCATTGTAGACCAATATTCTATCCATTAGGCTACATCTAGCTTTGAAACTTAACGAACGAGAAACCTTTGGTTTGGTGAATGTTTTCATAGTGCATTTTGAATTGAAAGGAATGATTTCCGGATTCTGCTCTGTTACGCTTTATTACTCGTGACGTTTCGATATCCGCTGAGACCTTTATTCAACCTTTACTGAAAGGGATTAAGAGAAGAGAATGGAGATGGATTGGGAAATCAAAAAAGCCAGTCGAAGAGTACTAAATGCGTGGTCAAAAACCATCTGGAGATGACCAATACTCCAAGAAGGACAATGAAAACTCACTTGGAAAATTTCAAAATACCATCAGCAAACATCAGGAAATTCCAACTGAAGGCTTCATGATCCCAGGAGTAGTAACAGAAAAAAAGCCAATAAACTATCGAATACTTTTCGTTGTTACCAAGTTGAAGTATGCTTCAAACGTGTAGCACATACGGGCAACATAAACACTTTTGCATCACCTCAAGATATGTTCAAAAAAATTTCATAAATTTTTAATCGATCGCAAGAGAAGTTAATTTAATGATAAAAAATAAAGTTGTAATGCATCAAGAAATATATTGTATAAACGTGTAGATATAGTAGAAGGCTTTAACTTAGATTTTTTTGTTTTTTTTTGCTAATTCAAAAAAATACGCTTGAAAACTGCTTCGAAAATGCGAAAATGAAAAATGTCAAACCGGATGCCCGGCTGTCCGTGTCCTTCCTATGTCAAGAAGGCGTTGAGCTAAAAATTTCCAATTTTGCATAAGTCGCTTTAGACAAAAAAGTAAGGTCAAGTTCGTGAACGGTCCAAATCGCTCTACGCTCTATCATACAAAATGACACAAATTCGTGATTTGACAATGAACTTATTTTCTTGAAAAGTATAAAACCAACAGATTCGAAATTTGGAAAATATTAATTTTATGATGATTTCAATCTACGATATAAAAATTACTATTACTCCTAATCTGTCCTGTTATGTATTTAAAATGTATATGAATAGCATGCAAGTTCGAAGCAATTCCTCGCGTCAAATGAAGCGCATTTTAATTACTTTACAAGCGCTTTTTTCCCCGCTGGGCAGAGCTGTTCTAGTGTTGTAACAAAACGTGTTCGTTAATGTATCTTTGAAAGTATGGTCCCCTGGAGAATCCATCGTAAGTATGCATTATCTTTTTTTTATTGTATATATAATTAAGAGCAGCTCTTCAGTTTAACTTACGCCGCGGGTGGCTTTTTCCTCCGCACGGCTCTGGATACCGCACTATCGTTTTCGATTGAATTGATTTTTCGCAATAAAACTACATAAAATAAAAATTCCTCATCGCTTAAAAATATGTCCGGCATAAAAAATCAAACAATTGATTCACTAAGAATTGGTTGATTTTTTAGCTTACATCCGAGACAGTTGTCCACTTCCTTCCCCTTGGTCGAGTTTGAAAGTTTGTTTCCACTCCTGTGTCGCTTAGGCATATCAGTTCTTAAGCGACAATGGGATATAGACAAAAATAGTTTTCTTCCACAATTTGAATTGCTAATTTCTAATTTCCGTTTTCAAAATAAATACAAGCGATCCAGTTTATTTCTGATACTTGTAAGGATTTAATTATGTGTATACGTTAGATTAAATCTGAGAGTATATTGTATGTATTTGCCTTACCGTTTGTAACGCTTGCTCGCACAGAGGCTCCAAGGGTACAGAAATATTTGTTGTATCTAAAGAAGCTCGATTCCGAGTAATTGTCTGTCTGTCTGTCCGTCTGTTTTCAATATACAATAGCTCTTGAACGCTATCGTGCTGAAATTCGCTTCATATCGTTTTCATCAAAAAAGAAACATTAAGTTTGTAAACTACGTCGCTCACTCCTTCTACCTCGTCCCATACAAATTTCATAAAATTTCGAAATATAAAGAAATTGATTTTTCTTCTACTACTGTTAGAGGTATCGACATGAAAATTAGGTCAAAATATAATGATATTGATATCATTAACGTCAAAAAGTATTGATCTGATACCCTCACTCCTTTTACCCCCTCCCATACAAATCTCAATTTTTAAAAATACATTTATTCGATTTTCATTGCAACTATCAATAGTTAAAGAACGAATTGTTGCCAGAATTACTTTTATTACAATTCCTACTAATTTTGAGAAAACTATCAACATCACCTCTCTCCTTCTACCCCTCCCATACAAATTTCTCGAAATTTTGTAATTTCATTTAAATCATTTTTCTTCAAAACTATCAAAGATATCGACTTGAATTTTTGACCAAATTATAATAATGGAAATATCTTCAAAATCCAAGAATCCCATACAAAAGGCATAATTTTGGTAAATGCATTATATTGAAGTGCATTGTTCAATGCACACTGACTGTTTCTTAAAACTCCCAACCTTTTTATATTGTTTTTGTCAGCCGACCAAGGCCTCTTCTTTGAAGCGTTCCCTTGTCATCCGAATCATTTCCTTCTCCTTCGAATTATTTCATTGTAGTACGATCATTGTTGGCCGTTTCTTTACATCGCCCGTATAATTGTTGTAGGCTGGTCGAATCTTCAAGGTCTTCAGACCTGGAACATTCAATGATCGCGCGTATATTTTGTTGTTGTTGATATGTAACAACATCAATTTCTATTAAAACTAGAAAATGTGGTAACTTTAAATTTTACCAGAACCTGTCCCTTGAAATTGCTATAAATACTACAAAAAATATCACCCCTTCTACCATCTCCCATAGAAGTTTCTATATTAGAAATTCAAGAAAAAAATTTCTCCCTAGAGCATATGAGAGATACCGATCTTAAAATTGGAACAAAGCATGATGAAAAAAGAGCCGATAAGGATACTGATAAGCAGTTACAAAGTCATTCAAAACTTTCCATTTCCTCTGCCAACTCCCATACAAATCCTCCAGTCTCAGAAAAATTTTTTCAATTTCCTTGAAAATGCTACTAAATTTAAATTCTGTCTGAAAAATGTTGCGTATAATATTCGGTGTCATATACAAGAGTTACAAACCTTCCGCCTCTGCTTCTACTACCTTCAAATACAAAAGGCACTTTTCACTATTTGACAGAATTTGAGATGACATATTTTCCGGTTCATTAAATTTCTTCCTATTTCATCTAAAGTATCGCATGATTGTGCTTTACTCTCTATCATAATTCTGTTAAGTTTTTCATATTAAATATTAATATTTATTTGAAAGCATATTCTTTAGGCAATTTTCGACGTTTCAAAAGTTCCAAGAATATTTTCGATTCAGAGATTTTCGTTAATATGATTCGACAAAGTAGATAAGACTCTGAAGTACGACCAATAATTTCTCGACTAATCTTTGCCAACCTATCATCACTTGTTCATTCTGATTCTTTTCATTTCCTTATTACTCCCAGGTGTATTATTTATGCTGATTACATCCATAACTAAGTAAACCACAATCAACCACTTAATCAACTCAGTTCGTAACAAAAAACTAAAAATAAATCAACTATTTCGCACCCAGTCAACCACAAATTTTACATCACCAATACGGCATCATCATTACACTACTTGATCGGTCGATGAAAACCGTCAAAATAAAATAGAAAGTGCTGCTGCATTGGTGCAATCTTTTCGGTTAATAACCATAAAATTTGTGCCGCTAAACATAACAATTTTCCGAACTTTAAAGCTATTACGACTGTGACCAGACACTTTTCAAGTCGACAAGTAACTATTATCGATATGCCAATATGATTGATAACTCAAATAAATTTTAAAATCTTTCAGTAGGGAGTTTTTTCTCCTCTTCTTTATTCAAATCCTCGGAGAAAGTCTTCTTCAAAAGAAAAAAATTGTCCATTAAAAGATACACAATGCGCACAATGTTTCTGTGGCTCCTGTTATGTTTACTAGACTTTGATAGATGATTGATGTAAATTTTGAGCTACACACTAACTATGATTCTGCGATTTTGATTCATTATACAACAAATGCAATTTTTAACCTTGACTATGATTGACTTTCATTCATCCACCCCTCATCATTAATATTTCACGTTTCATTTTAATTTGCCAACATTTTATAATTTTTAAGTTGTCTTAGTAGATTTATTGCTAATTTATTGGTCATCTTGTAAATTGGTGATGGTACCCCAAAGGTGTCAAAATAAAGTTTGTTTTGTTTTTCTTTTTGGTTTTAAATTAAAAGGGAAAGGAATTGTTGTTGTTAATTTCCTGGTGTAATAAAATAGCGCAATGGAAATCCGCAAAATAGTCAAAAATAGCCGCTATTGAATGCAATTAAATATTTCATAAGATATTTAATTATGTTTTAAATGGCGCTAAAAAGTTGGTAGCACATTTATGACTTAATTTGATGGAATAATGACACATACTTTGTTGAAATTGCCGGCATTCGTGATGTACATATATAGAAATGTTTAGCATTAAATGTCATTCTCTATTATTTATCGGCAAATAAATTATGTAAATGTTTATTTGTCCAAAGTGATCCGTGAAAAGTGTGCTAAACGTTTTTGCTGGAAATATATGTATATATATTTTTTTCACATTTTAGAATTTTATACAGTAAGGCTACCGACACACGATGCGAGTTAATATATATTATCTCGCTTTTCGATATTACTAGTGTCATTATCCTATACATAATTCGGCCTACTTATATCAAAATAGGAAGGTAATATATATTAACTCGCATCGTGTGTCGGTAGCGTCACAATCAGTTTTATTGATTTGATTCCTATACTTGCGAATATAATCAATTTTTAAGCAATGTTGATTAAAAAAATGCGTTTCACACATAAGTTCATAGAATTGTCAAGGTAAAATTATATTCTCCAAATGAACTCATAAAAATTTAAATTATACTCGTGACGGGTATTTTTTTCCAGTAATTTTAAAATGTTAAACTATTTTAGAAGCGGTTGGTTTTTTAGTTGTTAGAATATCTAGAAATTGTTTTTTAAAGAAATGCAAATCGAAACTGAATACAAATTAGAATCATAAAGAATTTGCAAACAACATTTTTTTTTATTCAGTCGATTAATTAAGATTTATTGGCAATATATTAATTTATAATTTCACGGTCGGATTTTGAACCATAAATATATTTCGTTTTTGTCGAAATTTTAAGTGCAATTTATCATGAGGTATTTTTAGAATTTTATTTGCATAGTTTTTTTTAAAGATAACACGGAGTGCACAAATCAAAAAAATATGATTATTTTTCATGACACTGTTCGAATTACTTATAAAAACATAACAGGACTCAATCATGCGATACTGTAGATGAAAGATAAATTTTTGTGATTTTAAGAAATTTTGTATAGGGAGTGTAGAATGGGTGACCACATTAAACTAATTTTTTCACATCATGCTAGAGTCGCTAGCAAAATATTTAACAAATATAAAAAGTGTATGCTTCAAAAATATAATAGGTAGTAAGGAAATTGGCGTATCAGACTTAGTGAAAAAGTGCAATTTGTATGGGAGGTGGTAATGGGAGTGAGTAATTCATAATATTTTTTTTTCTTTTTAAAAATTACTGGTAAATTCTGTCATATTATATGGGCGGGAGGTAATATGAGTGAAGCTAATCGTTTAGCTTTTTTTCCATTTTTTTGTTTTTTGGGAAACACGTGAGAGCACTGCGACCTTCTCGGCCTATTATGCTTTTATTGCCGCTTTACCCTACTACATAACTCAATAGCTACAGCTAATCTAAGTATCTTTAAGGGAATGATGTTGGCTAGTTTCTCCGTAGAAAGGAGACCTTTTCCGGTAAGATTATATCCTAGCTACTGCTTCACAGTGACATAGGATGTATTTTGTCGTTTCTGAGTATTCGAGACAGCAACCGTTTCAACTAAATCCATATTTTTGAGGTAGTGGCTTACTCCACTGTGCCCCGTCAGTAGACCGATTAGAGTACTAATATCACTCTTGCTGAGTTTTTGTTTTTTTTTGTGTTACGATTAGTTTTTTTGAGATTGATAAGCTTGGAAGTCTACTCCAGTAGAGTTTATGCTCTTGTTCAACCCACTTTCCAAGCTTATGGTTGAAGTACCCTTTTGGTTATCCGCAGAATGGCTCTGGTCCAATAAAATTTGATTCTGCGCTGTTTTTTTCAATGCGATCAGCCTCTTCATTTCCCTCAATTCCCATATCTCCTGGTACCCACATTAAGTTTACATCGTTCCTTTTTCCCCAGGATGATTAGGTTTTAAAGGCAGTCGTAAATTATCTTCGATCCATTTTTATTGCATGCTAGGGCTTTGAGAACTGCCTGTCTATCCGATAGGATATAAATAAATTTGTTGCGATAAGCTGTCTTTATAGTTTAAATACCACCCTCGCTTTTTTCCAGATTTTTGGGATGTATCCTCATACGAAACTGGGTTTAAGGATTTTCATCATTATTGGCATTAGGATCTCTAACCTCTTCTGCAGTAATGCGGAGATTTTTTCTATCTAACTAATAATTCTAATTAAATATTTATAGCACTATTTGAGCTTGATAAACTCTATGCGAACTGATTTTATGAAAAATATCAGCTTTTATGGGAGGTGGTAGAAAGAGTGGGGGGACTGATAAATGTGTATAAAGAGGATCTAAATTATTATAAATATTATTCGAAATTTCGAATCAAAAGTCTTCAAAGTTTCCAAGAAAATCTGATTATTGTAAATAGTTGAAAATATGTCATTTGTTATGGGAAGGGGTAGAAGGGGTCGATTTGGCCCGTTCACGAACATGACCTTACCTTTTTATTAAAAACGACATGTACAAAATTTGAACGCTTGAATAATAAATTATTTATTTCAGAAGCCATTTTGATTAACTCCGTACTACAGTTGTAGGTTCAAAGTACAAATATAAGAACTGAGTCAATTGAAAAATAATTTTTGGTAATGATTCAGATTTTACCATTATTGAGTCACATGCGAAAAAAATTCAAAACATTTTCTCAGAATTTGTTGCCATTAAATAAATAAATATAAGTAAATCTGTAGAAGGTCGACCAAAAAGTCTGAATAATGAAAATCACCCTTTATTATTATCCTGAAGGAAGAACTTTGACAAGGTATAAAAGGAGAGACTTGATGGACCAACTAAAATTCATTCCCTCTGTTAAACATGACACGACCTCACAGCTGATAGATATTGTATTATATATATTACCGATGATATACATATATTATAAGAGAACTGATAATATTAATTTTTATGAAAAATCTGTGATAAAAATATAAAATAATTTACTTTTTTTGTAATAAAAAACTTAAGACACTGAATTTAACTTTATTCCTTGTTTCACTTGCCAAATCGATTAAATCTCTCAATCACATAGAAATTGAAAGAAAAGATTTCCGGATTCTACACTCTTACGCTTTTTTATTCGTGAAGTTTCGGTCTCTGCTGAGACCTTTATCAAATCTCAGTAGAGACCGAAACGTCACGAATAATAAAGCAAAACAGTATAGAATCCAGAAATCTTTTCTTTCAATTCGAAATGCATTGTGATAACATTCACCAAACCATCACATAGAAATTTTAACATTACTAACGATTAATTTTTGGATATTCTTATTTTATATACCCTTAGATGAAACCTATATCTGAATTTATGCATTCTATCGTACAATATTTTTTTTTTTGAATTTATATATGAAGAGAATTTTAAAAAACGATGTATCTGATTTCATCGCATTCCTCCATATTTCGTTTTATGGAGTTAATTGACTTGTGCAGTGAACGGGTCATTTCTTAATGTAAAGATTATTGAATTCTATACTAATTTTATTGCGTTACATGATAATTTCGATTAAATTTATTTTTAAAATTCATTTGATTGTTTTGTTTTCCTTGCATGTTACCATGTTCTTGAAAATATTGATCATTAATCCATGGTCCATAATTTACATAAATTTTTATTTTAAAAATCGATATGTCGTTAGTATCTGTATAGATTTAATCGTGTTATGTGTAATAGATATCCTTAAGCAAATATGAAATACAGAAACTTCGATGGGTCATTTATTTGGAAATAGAAATTATTAAGTAAACAGTGGAATAATTAATTAAAAAAATTAATATTTTCAAGGTTATTAAAAATCTACATTATTGGAATAATATTAATAAAAATGTTTTGGATTACATAGGTATATGACATTTTTTAATTTAAAACACATAAATTAGAGACGCAAGGTCCAATGTCTAAAATTTATAACTAAATCATTTTTCAAAGTGAAATTTATTATGATGTAAAATTTTATTACTTTTCGTTGGGAATTAATCAACCTGAATCTTTAATTTTATTCATTTTCACACATAAAGTCAACCAAATTGTCAATTTTATAATTTATTATTAAACGTTTGACTTTTTCTGATTTTCGACACAAAGAAGTTACGAAAAACGAAAAATTATGAGATCTTGTGTTTCGGAGCACTGCGACAACAAATAACCTAAAACGGACTGCCAAAAACCTATTTAAAATTTATACTGTACTTTACACTGCTTTTGATTTAAAAACTACGATTGGGCGTAAAGCTACTCTAGATGAAGGAGAATTTTTTTTATTTTAAGATATTTTGCAGGGGAAGTGGTAGAGGGGTTGACAACATTGAACTAATTTTTCACATCACAATAAGGTTGTTATCAAAATGTTTTATTCAAAATTTAGGATTCAAAAATTTAATAGGTACTGAGAAACTTAGTGCATTGAATTTAGTGAAATTGTGCAGTTTGTGTGGGAGGTGGGAGAAGGAGGGTGGAGTTATTATTAAAATTCTTAGAAATAATTGTAAACATCATTTATTTGGCATAGCAGATCAGTAGCGTTCATACTTTTCAGTCAAATCGACTTTTTGTGAAGTTGTTGAATTATGTCAAATTGTATGGGAGGGGGTAGAAGAAGTGAAGCTAACCGCCTAATTTTTTCGGTTTTACTAATAATTCTAAATAAATATTTAGTGCACAATTTCAGCTCCATCAATTTTATACGTACTGAGTAAATTTGTTTAGAGTATTTCATGAAAAGTGCAGTTTGTATGGGAGGGGGTAGAAGGAAGGGAAGACTTAAATAATTTTTATACAGCAGATTGGAATTATTATAAAGGTAATATATTCCTAATTTTAGATCAATAGCCTTTATGCTTTTAGAAAAAATTCGTATATTGTCGAGTTGCGAAATTGTGTCGATTTGTATGGGAAGGGGTAAAGCTAATCGTCTAATTTTTTTTGGTCTTACTAATAATTCTAAGTCGCATCACCGGAAAAAGAACACTGTCCAGAAACCTGAAGAACAGCCTCGGAAAGGATGGACTCAACGGCAACGACCCCGCAAACGAAAAATGGACTACTCTATTGGATCTTGGAATGTTCGATCCTTATTTAGGACAGGAGCTCTGAAAGAGTTTCTCGAAGAAGTGGCAAAACACAACATCAACATAACTGCCATCCAAGAAATGAAATGGCTCGGTAGCGAAATCATGGACATGAGATCACACACAATCTATCCAAGTGGAAAATTGTCGGGAAGCAGAGAGTTTGGAGTCGCTTTTGTCGTTGACAAAAAATTTAAACAGCAGGTCACGAGCTTCAAACCAATAAGTGAAAGATTGTGTGCAATCCGAATAAAGACTAAATTTTTCAACACTTGGTTGATCAACGTTCACGCACCAACAGAAGACAAGGACGATGTAACTAAAGACGAATTTTATGCCACCCTAGAGACAACCTATGACTCACTGCCCTCGAATGACCTAAAAATTGTCTTAGGGGATTTTAATGCAAAAGTCGGAAAGGAGGAGGCTCATAGAGGAACAACAGGAGGGCACAGTCTCCATGACATAACCAACGACAATGGCCAACGTCTTATTGATTTCGCAAGCAGCAAAAATATCATAGTAAGCTCTACGTGCTTCCCACATCGCGATATTTACAAACGAACGTGGGCATCACCAGATGGTCACACCTTCAACCAAATAGACCACGTTCTTATTGAGAAAAGGGCTGCTTCCAGCATACTTGATGTACGAACTCTCCGCGGTGCGAATTGTGACTCTGATCACTATCTAGTCAGAGCTAAGTATCGATGCAAAATAGCTTGTCGTGGGTATTCGAAAACGAGTAGAGCTCGCAAATTCAATGTCGACAAGCTTAACGACGAAACGGTGGCGCAGGCTTACATGCTAGCATGTAATAAACACCTGACACCAATATATGAAAATATCCAAAATATGCCAGTGGAGAATGCGTGGATGAAAATACGAGACGGCATCAAATCCTCCGCAGAAGAGGTATTAGGGTATCAAGCACGGCGAAAAAATAATGATTGGTTCGACCGAGAATGTCGCGACGCAATAGATAGAAAGAACGAAGCTTACAAAATTTTTACTGAACGACCAACACGAGCTAAAAAAGAAATATATAACGAGCTTAGGCGATATGCGAAAAAGACCTGCAGACGAAAACAAAGGAAGTACCATAACAACAAAATACAAAAAATGGACGACGACATGAGAAAAAATAATACGCGGGACGCATACGCCATAGTAAAAGACTTGAAAAAGGGATATAAACCAAAAACCAGTCTCTGCAAAGATGCAGAGGGCAATATCATCAGCGACACAGAAGAAATCAAAAGGAGATGGGCTTCATACTTCGAACATCTTTTGAATCCCATCCCAGTAGCACCGATAACGACAGACAACATTTCAATTCAAGCCTCAACTGACGAAGATGAACCATCATCGACACCACCCACGCTTCCTGAAATCAAAGCAGCCCTATGTGACCAAAAACGAAACAAAGCGCCGGGAATTGACGAAATACCAGTTGAACTTCTGAAAAACGGTGGAAACTGTGTCGCTGAAATACTGCACAGCATGATATGCAAAATTTGGACAGAGGAAATCATACCCGACGACTGGCGAAAAAGCATTATATGTCCAATTTACAAGAAAGGAGACAAACTCTGCTGTGAGAACTACAGAGGAATATCATTGTTGTGTACGTCCTATAAAATACTGACAAAAATAATTGAACGTCGTCTTAAGCCCTATACTAATCAAATAATTGGCGAATACCAAGGCGGATTCAGAACCGGACGATCTACAACAGACCAGATATTCTCGGTGAATCAGGTGCTTGAGAAATGCTGGGAATATAACACAGACGTGCACCAAATATTCGTAGATTTTAAACAAGCATACGACAGTATCGACAGGAGCGTACTGTACCAAATCATGGTTGACTTTGGAATTCCTCCAAAACTAGTCCGACTAACAAGACTCACAATGACGAACACTGAATCCCAAGTGAGAATACAAACCGATTCCACAACCAGCTTTCGAACGGAATGTGGTTTAAAGCAGGGAGATGGTCTAGCTCCTATGCTTTTCAACTTGGCACTAGAGTATGTCGTCCGAAAAATCCCAGTCGACACCAACGGGACACTACTATTCAAGTCCACCCAACTAGTAGCATACGCTGACGACATTAACATTCTAGCAAGATCCTTCCCAAGTGCTAAGGAGGTATTTGTCAATCTTGACTCCGCCGCAAAAGAAGTCGGGTTGCGCATTAATGAAAGCAAAACAAAAGTAATGACGCAAACAAGAAGGAGAACGCCAATCAGACAAAACATAACAATTGCGGAATATAATTTGGAGAGTGTGGACAACTTCATATATCTTGGGGCTAATCTAGCAAAGGACGGTAATGAAACAGACGAAATCAAACGACGGATAATACTTGCAAATAAGACGTATTATTCGGTACTTCCAATAATGAAATCCAAGAAAGTGCACAGGAACAATAAGCTGCGGATCTATAAAACTGTTATACGACCTGTGCTCTGTTATGGCAGCGAGACGTGGACATTAATGCGAACTTCCGAAAAAGCAGTTAACGCTTTCGAAAGAAAGGTCCTCCGAAGAATTTTGGGACCTGTGGAGGAAGGAACGGAATGGCGAATAAGATACAACCATGAGTTGTATCAACTCTACGACGAGCCAGAAGCTTCAACGTTCATCAAGTTACGTAAACTGGCCATGTAGAGCGAATGGAAGACAGAAGAATCCCCAAACGCGCTCTTAAAGGCAAAGCGAGTGGTAACCGGTCAGTAGGCAAACCACGCAAGCGATGGGAAGACTCGGTTGATGAAGACAGCAAAGCCATTCTAAAAATTAGCAGCTGGAGGACGCGGTCTTTGGATCGAGACGATTGGAGGCTACGACTTCAGGAGGCCAGGGCCCGATTTGGGCTGTCGCGCCATTGATGATGATGATGAATAATTCTAAGTAAATATTTAGTGCACAATTCCAAATCGATAAATTGTATATGCACTGAGTAAATTGGTTTAGAAAAGTGCAGATTGTATGGGAGGCGGTGGAAGGAGGGGAAGGACACAAATTATTCCTACATAGTAGAATGAAATTATCATAAAAGTATTATATTCCAGATTTCAGATCAGTAGCATTTATAGTTTTCGAGAAAAGCTGTTTATTGTCGAATTGCGAAATTGTGTCATTTTGTATGGGAGGGGGAGAAGGTGTGAAGCTAGTGGTCTAATTTTTTTTCATCCTACGAATAATTCTAAATGAATATGCAGTGCAAAATTTAAGCTCGATAAATTTTATACGCACTGAGTAAATTGGCTTCGAGCATTTCATGAAAAAGTGCAGTTTGTATGGGAGGTGGTGAAAGGAGGAAGAGGACACGTATAATTTTTATATGATAGACTGAAATCATCATAAAAGTAATATATTCAAAATTTCAGACTAATGGCTTTCACAGTTTTCGAGTAAATCTGTTTATTATTAAATTGCGTAATAGTGTCATTTTGTATGGGAAGGGGTAGAAGGGTTGGAACGATTTAGCCCGTTCCCGAACTTGTCCTTACTTTTTTGTCAAAAACGACGTGTACAAACTTGAACTTTCTAGATCAACGCGTTCTCAAGCTAGAGAGGACACGGACGGACAGACGGACGGACGGACAGACAGACAGACGGACGGACGGATATCCGGTTTTGAGATTTTTGAGTGATTAAATGAACTTTTGTATCATTAATTTTTTTCTGCGAGCCTTATTTCTTGGCGTTACAAACTTTGGAGTAAACTTATAATACTCTCAGATTTCATCTAGAGTATAAACATGTTATGACACCAGCCTTGAGCATATGACAAGGGAATATCCTTTCCTAAGATACAATGTTAGTTTTTACTCGGACATACAAAAAAATACTAAATTTGGTCATAATAGTAGTGGGGTGGAAATGGGGAGCATTTATCATTTCCACCGCACTACTATTATGACCAAAATTAGTATTTTTTTTGTATGCCGCTAGTACAGCTTAATATATGCTTTATCTTTTTTAAGAGAAGGTCGAGGTATTAGGTTTGTTTTGCTTTGCTCCCCCTCCCACCCCTGACCCTACCCCTTACAATTATTTGCCTCCCTTTTAGTAGATTATAGTGGAACTGTATGTCACCTAATTGGTCTTAAATAAGAATTTTGTGGATCAAGTATTTCCGAACAATCCAATCATCGACATTTTGTTTTAGCTCTGCCTTTTCGGACGCCAATGGATAATTAATAATTAAATTATTTTTAGAGTTTGTCATAGAACTCTCTTTATACCTTTGCTGATTTTCAGCTTGCTATCTGCATTCGTAGTGGAAATATTAGCAAGTGTAGTTTTTGACTCTTTCCCTCCTCCCGCCTCTTCCTTTAAGCTGACACTCTCTAAAAATTTAGATAATGCAGTTCACTCGCCTAATTAACAATCCATTCAAAATCGAACATTTTACCGTTGTTAAGTTAATTACACTTTGAGGAGGTTGGTGCATTTTCTTTTTCTAGAAAAGGACAATGCATTTGTTTTGATACGGTATATTTTAATTTTCCATTGTGGAAGTATTGATAAGGACTGCCAAGAAGTGACTCCAGCGTAGTTAGTATGATATTTGAATCATTTCCAGTAGAATAGGTAGTGGTATCATCGGTGAATATGGCATGGTCCGCACTTATAATGCGATGGTATATCAGCTGTGAAGGCGAAGTACAGAATAGGTCTCAAATAAGTCCCTTGTGGGTATGTTAGGTTGGACGAAATATAGGATTTTATCTTCAATGAGAACGACTGAATTATGCCGTAGCATACATATATAATAACCCTCCATGCTAGACCGAGTCGAACGCTTTTTCAACAGAGATCATGTCCACCTTTATTTAATAAAGGTTTCTTCATTAGTTTTGTTTCTTTAAAAGTAATTGGATGGTGAAGTACTCAGGTCTTAAGCTGAATTGAAAATCGAAGATTCTATTAGATGTTGCAAGAAATGTTTGTTTGGATACGTGAAAAAATGTCGTAGTTGTTTCCAATAATTTACTTGAGGTAAGCTTAAACTCCTATAACTATCTAGCCGGCAGATTTTACAATGGGAGTAACAATAACGTTTTTCCAGCCAACTGAGAAAAATCCTTCTTTGAGACATGCATTGAAAATAAAGTTTGTCGTAGGTACATAGTTATTTTTAGTAAGGAGTTTAAACCTGCCAGTTGCTTTATTCTTTTTCATTCTTCTCAATGCATTCGCTATTTCGCACGGTTTACATAACGCGTATGGTGAAAAAGTATTAAAAAAAGTATAAGGAATAAATGCGAGGAGTCTGTTAAGAACTGTATTGTAGATTTTATTTTCATGCCTTCGGAGATCAGATGTGTGAAATTGACTTGCAATCGGTTCAGCTCTCCATCATTTTACGCAGTTATTAGGGGTGAAAATAATGAGATCAATCTACCAAGTATTCTTTTAGTAAGTATGTTTATACGATGTTTAATGCCAATGTCTCTGGATCGTTGAAATTGTCGCCAGAGAGTGTTTTTTTCGTGGATTATAGATTTGGGCCCGTCATCGATAGTAGAGCCAAGGCCACTGAAGATAGTGTTCTAAGGTGTACTACTCTCTGCTGCTTTCAATATCACTATCAGGATTCCTTAATGCAAGGAATCGCCATAAATCAATTCCAAATTTAAAAAATTGAAAATCGATTTAACCTCTGGCTCATCATTTAGTGAAGGGACAAAACAAACATTAACATCCCACACCAAGTACAGATAATAAAAACAAGAAATTGACAAAAAATTCACATACATCGGTGTCAACTAGCGTTAAGTCTACGTCTTAAGCACTGCTTATCGATAGAGAAGTCGAATACATCAGCATTCTTATTAACTTCTCTCGCGAGACGCGAAATCGGTTCATTCATACCATAGTTTGTCCGGTGAAAACCAATCCGCAGCAATCTAGGGCACCTTGGCAAAAATTTACCAGTATCAAAGCACATCAAACTTAAAAGGGTGGAGGAATCAACTAACCCTGTAAGAAGTGGGTTTGGAAGCGGCAACAACAAATTGGATACATGCCATGCTAAGGAGCCGAACGACAACCACGGATCTAGGTGATAGCACATTGACTGCACAGACCTATAGGGGTTGTCCCCAAGGTGGGGTACTATCTCCACTTCCTTGGTCAATGGTAGTAGATGAGCTTCTGGACCGTCTAGAAAACCAAGGATACGAGGCAATAGGATATGCTGATGACATCATTAGAGGCAAACACGATTCAATAATTTCGGAAAGAATTCAATCAGCGTTAGAGGTGATAATGAACTGGTGTCGGTCTAAGAACTTAAACATAAACCCAAGCAAGACTGAGATAATACCATTCACAAACAGAAGAGAGGTCAACATTACACCTCCCTCAATAAATGGAACACCTATACCCCTTTCAGATGAGGTAAAATATCTAGGTATTATATTAGATAGCAAACTCAACTGGAATAAACATATAGAAAGGACTCATGCCAAAGCACTAAAGGCGTTTTGGGCCTGTAAAAGCTTGTTTGGCAGAAAATGGGGACTAAAGCCCAAAATGATTTACTGGTGCTACAGAACAATCATTCTCCCTATAGTCACATACGGATCAACGGTATGGTGGACTAAAATCTTACAACGTAAAGCACAGCTTACGCTACAAAAAATCTAAAGGCTAGCATGTCTTGGTATCACAGGTGCTATGAAAACCTGTCCTACAGCGGCAATGGAAATGTTCCTGGACATCCCTCCTATACATCTCCAAATAAAGAAGGAGGCTATTAAAGGGGTGATACGCTTACAGGAGAAAAATAATTACAAACCAGGGGATCTTAGAGGTCACCTTAAAATCCTAAGGGACCCAAAAATGGAGATTTTAACTTCCACTATTTCGGACGCCATGCCGACAAAATTGAACTTTGAAACCCCTTTCAAAGTTATTATCAGGGAACGCAAGGACTGGCAATCCATGCTATCTGACATAGAAGAAGGGTCAACCATCTGGTATACAGATGGATCGCGCACATCTGAGGGGACAGGAGCCGGAGTCAAAGGGCCTAACTTCGCGGTTTCAAAACCTCTCGGTAAAGAAGCCACAATCTTCCAAGCCGAACTAATTGCAATGGAGCTATGCATCCAAGAAAATATAAGGAGAGCTCATCGCAACAAATCTATTTATATCCTATCGGATAGTCAGGCGGTTCTCAAAGCTCTTGCGTCCAATAAACATGGATCAAAGATAGTATGGGACTGCCTTCAAAACCTTATAATCCTGGGGAAAAGGAATAATGTAACCTTAATGTGGGTACCAGGACATATGGGAATTGAGGGAAATGAGGAGGCTGATCACCTAGCAAAAATCGGTGCTCAATCTAATTTTATTGGTCCAGAACCTTTCTGCGGAAAACCAAAGGGGTACTTCAACACTATAATTAGACAATGGGTAGAACAAGAACATAAAATCTACTGGAATATACATCCAGGCTTGTCAATCTCAAAAAAGCTGATCCTACCGCAAAAGAACAAAGTGGAGGATATCCTAAAATTCAGTAAGAAGGATATTAGTATTCTGGTCGGCCTAATGACGGGGCACAGTGGAGTAAACCACCACCTCAAAAACATGGGCTTAGCTGAAACCGACATCTGTCGTCTTTGTCTCGAAGAATCGGAAACGACAGAACACATTCTATGCCACTGTGAAGCAGTAGCTAGGAAAAGACACAATCTTACTGGGAAAGGGTTCCTTTCTACCGAAGAACTAGCCAATATGGCTCCCTTAAAGATCATCAGATTAGCTAAAGCTACTGAGATATGGTAGGGTGAAGGAGCAATAAATGCACAATAGGCCGAGAAGGTCGCAGTGCTCTCGCATGATCCCCTATTTAAATAATAATAATAATAACCCTGTAAGAAGGTTATGAGCAAAAATTACATCAGCTACTTCTCGTCGTTTCGAAAGCGATGACATATTTAATAGCTGAAGTCGATCAGTATAAGGAGGAAGACGAACTCTGTCATTCCAATTAAGGTGACATAAGGCTGTTCTTACAAATTTACGCTGAATCGATTCGATTCTGCCAATGTGCACATTATAATAAGGAGACCAAACTTGAGAAGCATATTCAACAAGCGAATTGTTAAATTCCTTGGATAAGCGAGTAGTAAATCCCAACATAGAATTACCTTTCTGTACGATCTTATTAATATGCAAACCAAAATCAATTTTTTGGTCAAATTTAACACCTAGGTCAGTAATGGAACTGACTCGATCCAAAATACAGCCATTAAGACTATAAATTATCACAAACGGAGAGATTTTTCTAGTAAATGACATAACATGACATTTATCCAAATTCAGTCTAAGACCATTATGGCGACACCAATTACTAAAATTAACCAAATCCGCATGAAGAAAATTGTCAGAGTTGGAATTAAGAGATTTAAAGATTTTAATGTCATCAGCATAAATGAGAACTTCCGAATATTTAAAAACAGATGCAGCATCATTAATGGCTAGGATGAAAAGAAGTGGCCCCAAATGACTTCCTTGAGGAACACCAGAATGCGCAACAAACGGTTTAGAAGTATAACTCCGAAAAAGAACTCGGTAGGTTCTATCACTTAGATATGGCTTAATCCAATTGATAAACCAAGTAGGAAAACCCAACAAGTCCAATTTCAACAATATAATGGAGTGAGGTAATTTATCAAAAGCCTTACTCAAATCAGTATATATACAATCAACTTGCTTCCCCTCTTCAATAGCTAAAATGGCTTTATTTGTGAACTCCATCAGGTTAGTGACAGTGGATATACTCCTGACAAAACCATGTTGTTTATTCGAAATTAAGGACTTACAGTGAAATGACATGCTCTCATACACTATAGACTCAAAAAGTATAGGAATAGCTGACAGTTTAGCTATTGGTCGATAGTTTACAATGGCCGATTTAGCTCCATTTTTATGGGTCGGTATGATAAAGGATGCCTTCCACACAGCAGGGAAAATCCCAGTCTTAAGAGATCTCTGGAATAGTAGAGAGAGTGGTTCAGCGATAGAAAGACAGCAGTGTTTAAGGACAACTGCTGGAACTCCGTCAGGGCCAGGTGACGAAACATCCTTAAGTTGAGAGATGTGATTAACTACATCTTCATAAGAAATAGGTATAGTAGACAAAGTGGATGAAGCAGTATTTCTAATTCCATCAAAGTATGATATGTCAGGGACAAGTCACTACCACTAAAAGATCCACTAAAGAATGTGGCAAAAAAATATCTTGCTCGTAAGATTCGATACACTGATAGCCAAAACTCGGAGAAATTCATGCCTTCTTATATACGAACAAATACTATAGTACCGAAAATTCGCAAGTGTGCATGTCGATGTAAACAAAATCAAGAAATCATCAATTAACTTTATCTAATTTGGTTGCATTCGATAAATAAAGGGGCAAAATCGCACTCGATGAAAAACGGTTTCTTTGTTTTCGGTTTATGTTTACTTTAGATCTTAAAAAATTTGCGCAGTTTTGAAGATCGATCATCGTCTGGTCAGACGTGCTCAGTAAGAAAGCGATAATTAAATAGTACGACAATTTATAACTGGTGTTTAAAACTAAGAAGCATACCACTTACGTAAATTTGTAAATGAAATTAACCCAGATGGCCAAACATCAAAAATCAAACACCTGTGAATCCTCAATTAAAGCTGATCGGTAATAGAAAATTCATAAGAATTTAGGCAATATCCTTTATTGATGAATGGTAATGAAACATTCATTAATACGTATTAATTATCGCTCAGTGCTTCAGACATGTTCCTATCTCTTTCGTACTCACTTATTTAGATATTCAATCACGAAAAAGAACCTACAATGTATCAATGAGTATGATAGAGAGATCGCGATGTGATTTACTTAGAAGAATGGATGAAAAGGAAACACTCTCATATATCCACAGATAGGAGATATGTAGGTGAATTTTCTACGTACTGATAATCTATTTTCACCAGAAGGTTTCGGAACAGTTCATCAACTCTTCGGAGATGTTTGGCTATCAAGGATAGTAGTTCATCTATGTGCTCACCAGTTCTAGTAATATTCGGCATGCTTTGTTTACTTTATATCAATTCCATAGTCTGTGCCTGGCATTAAAATCGCCGCAGTTTGATACCACTGTTTTAAGCTAGTAATGTCTTGTTTAAAGAGTTGGAGTTTATTATAGTTAAGTTTGGTATCTAGAAAATTCTATTCTAAACTAGCTTTAACCTCTTGATCTTCAGATTACTTAACATTTGCATTAATTATTAAGGAAGAGTTGTTGGCTCTACGCACAAACCACCATCTACGATTTTTTTATTTTCGTTGCTTAAGGTGAAACCCAAGCAGGCTGTGTACTGGAATTAAATGTTGGTCGGGATTTGAACTCACGACTTTCGCATTGTAGACCAAAGAGCTACTAACTAGGCTAGTTGGTAGTGTTTTGGTCCACAATGGGAAGGTCGTGAGTTCAAATCCCGGTCGACGTGTAATTCTACCTCACTGCATACATGGGTATATCTTAGTTAGTTCAGTCTGCAAACATAAAAATTGGTAGATAGAGGGTTTTGCGAATAGCTAGCAACCCCAATAAAAAATAAGAATGTCAAGGAAAGTGAAGATCAGGAGGCCAGTAATGGTCTGAAATGGAGATTCCTCCAATCTCCATAGTTTCTGTAAGTACAATAATTTGAGTGAAATAATTTATCACTAGTCTTCAGCCAAGTTTCGGTGTTCCCTATTTAGTTCTCTTTCGATTCGATACAACAATTAAATTCTTTAGCTTGTTTCAAAAATATTATTGTAGATTGACATCATTTTTATGCACATATTTGAATTTCAATGAAAAAAGTCATATTTCGTTTACCCAATACTGAGCAATTCAATTTTGGAAATATTTTTATAATCTATTTTAGAGGATTAGTTAAGGTCGATTTTCAAAAGAGTAAAATTCATTAAGAGCTTTGAACATGCAGTAAATAATTTTCATTTGTAGTAATTCCATATTTGGTATCAGATTGGATTGGATTAAATTAGTTGAATTTGATTCGCCTCCGTAAATTTAGATGAAAACCACTTTATCTTTCAATATTTCCATATTTTACTATATAATTTTTAATCTCACGTTACATAAGTCACAAAAAAAAACAAACATTCTTGGATACGAGTAGACCATCCGAAGGTAGATTATAATCCCTTTCGTAGTCATTTATATCGAGTGATCTTGCGTTCGCAATGGCTCATAGTTACACACTTTCTATTTAAATGATTTAAAAACTTAATAACAATTTTCGGTATTATACACACAAACATATCTAATTTTCAAATGCAGGGTCATCAATAACGAATTTGAGAGCAAGGTAGTTGGTAAAAATCTGAAAGTGAAAAGTTTAATTTAATATTCTGCGCGTTTGCTATTTAATCCGCGAAATGCCCGATCAGAACGCCGTGTGCCATACGCCAGCGGTAAATGATTACGTATTGTTGCTAAAAAGTAACCATTTAATTGTTACTTGCGTTAAATTCGCAGTAAGCAGAGTAACAATCACCGGCATTGATAGGTTTGTTTATGCGAAAAGTTACGCAACAATCTTGTCGATTCGCAAACTGTTCAATCACAATTCACAACTATCGAACTGTAGAGGTCCATAAATCGTTAATTGATACGGCGGCGCTGCAAGCAATTAACTGCTAGAGAAAATTTGTGCATATTGTTTGCACTTTTTTTTCGAGTGCCGCAAGAAACAAACAAATCTATTTAAAAAAAAGAAAAAAAAATTAAAAATTTTCAAAATCTTTGATTTGTTAATCCGGAGAATTAAAAACGGTTCGCGAAAGGTCATAAGTCATAAATTTTTATGCACTAAATTCGTTTCAACAGCATAATGACTGCGGATTAAGTTGGGCGCTATCCGCAATATACAATAATCTACGGTTGGCTTTAAATATGCAAAGTGTGCACTCCGGTTACGTTCAATTAGCCGTGCCAGTATTGCAGGAGTTTATGCGCGACACGACGAAGAAATTGTCGCTTGAAAATGTGTCTTAAGCAATTGCAGGTACCTAAACCGTAACTGAATGCTGAGTAAGTAAGTTATCACACAACACTGTTGTTTAACGGCCGAACTCTTGAGGAAGTTGTTCATCATGCGACATTGGGTCACCTACGGTTATGTTGTGCGAAATGATTTACATACATCGGTTTTCGGTAAGCGTTCAAGTTGGAGAATAAGACGTCTAATGAACATCTTAGAGCAATAGGCGGAATTCCATGGTTTGCATTTCTTTGCGGTCAATTTATGAGAGATATTTGGTCGATTTGTGTATCTGGATTTATGCATGCATAACTTTCTTCGTTTCACAATGTTCGGACAATTTAAATTGAATAAGGAATAAAAGTCGCAACGATCATTGTTTATTTTGTTGTATAATAATTTAATATTTTGTACTGCTCATTAGTCTATTGGAAGTCACACAATCATAAATATTACTTTATTACATTCTATTCAAGAATCGCATGCCGTCAATTATAATAAAATAAAAGAAAAGGCATACTTTGCAACTCACTCACTACAGTACACTATCTTTGAAACCACATAGCCAAGAATTTTTAAATAGGGTCCTATTACACTCTAGACGGTTAAGTTAACAGAAGGTATTTTGACAACTTAGAAATCAAATTTATCGAAATCTCGATAGTAAAATAGGCATAAAATAAATTTGAATTCACGAAGCACAAGGCCTTAACCTAGAAAAATTATTTTGCTTGAATTAATATTTCAATTATCAGCGGCAGCCGATTTCTTACGCAAATAGTTGTGCAGGGCATTTGAAACTGTATCTTGAAATCAATTAATTTGAAATTGCATCTTAATTATACTTACACGAATATGTAGGTACATGGTATTGTTACGAATCAACACTTGCTCCAATTTTTCTACACCGTCATAGTTGCTATTCACAAAAAAAAAAAAATAAAAATATAATAACCTTTGTCAAAACGATTTTGATTAAAAATAAAAATGGTGTTCAATCTAAATTAAATTGAACTCGTTTTAGTTTTAATTGAAATTCAGCGACCTCTAGCGCACTTAATCAGTGTTAGAAGTGAACTTCAAGCAAAAATCGCGAGTGATAATTCTGAAATGAGTGAAAAGTGTTGCCCACGGCTGGAAACAAGACAAAGTTTGTAAGCCGGATGCTGAAGACTCGATGATGATCCTGAGAGCCTCCGATTTTACCTCGTTTAAGCGGTAATAATACCAGCGCTTTAAAATTTGATATTAAGGAAAACACTAGTGAACGTGACCAACATGAAGATGGTTTCCATAAGAGTGCTGAACGTTTCGGAGAGCACTACCAGCGTAAAGATGTAATTGGTAACTGTGAACCAATTCTGGCGGTAATTAGGATCGAAGGAAATGAAAGACAGGACGTGACGCGGAACAGCTATCTTAAAAATAGAAGCCAAATAACATCAATGCTTCTCCAGTCAAGCAACCTTCAAAGAAAGCAGTACCAATAAGCAGCGCATCTTATCGGTAAATAACATATTACGACATCTTTTGAATCGGCAATGAAGATTACGTAAGAATGAACAATGTGAAAGACATCGGATGTGCTATACCGATACGTGAACCGGAGAAGAGTTAGCAAAGAAATTCAATGATCAACTCGATGCAACAACAAGGAATCATTGAAGAGTCAAACAGTCCATGGACGTACGTTGCATAAGAACAAGAATTCCGCGTTTACTACCGACAACTGAACGATGTCATCAAATAGGAGAGCTAAGAATCGATGACATCATAGATACTCTTGTTGATGTGCGATGGTTCTCAACGCTGGACCTAAAAAGTGGCTATTAGCAGGTTCTCTTTCGCGAGCGAGATTGTTCCAATTCGTGGTAATGCCTTTTAGGCCTTGTAATGATCCAATCTCGGTCGACGCATAATTCGAGCACACTACTTGCTTGAATATACCTCGGTTACCTCAATCTACGAAAGTGAAAAATTCGTAGATAGAGGGTTGTGCGAAGAGCTAACAACTCTTCCGCAATAAATAATGGAAATGTTAAGGAACCTAAAGTTCAGGAGGCCAAGGCCCGATTTGGACTGTAGCGCCATTGAAGAAGAAGGAGAATGATCCAATCACGTTCGAGAAACTTCTACAACGTTTACAATGGCACTACAGCCAAAATCGGCTTCCTGACCTTCAGGTTCCTTAAAATTTTTCATTATTTATTGTGAAAGGGTTGTTAGACCTCCGCGCAACCCTCTATCTTCGAATTTTTCATTTTCGTAATTGAGGTGACCAAGGTATACCCAAGCAGGCAGTGTGCTGGAATTATGCATCGACCGGGATTTGAACTCATGGCCTTCGCGTTGTAGATCAACACGCTACCCACTAGGCTACACTCTGGCTTCGAGAGACTAATGGAGTTCGTAATACCTGGCCTTAGCTGGAAAACTTGTCTCGTTTTTTTTTTACGTGGCCAAACACAACTTACGGGTCACCCTTTAATGCAATTTACACATTTATGCCAATAAGCGAAAAAAAGGTGTTTATGGTAAACGGGATTCAAAAGAGGGAAAAGCCTAAAATGCCGGTGGACGTTAAGTTTGAAACGTGGAAAGTCGTATGACAATGGGAATATGGCTTCTGGTAATGCATTTCAAAGCTTAGAAGTTCGGGGTATGAATGACTGTACGGGAGGTTGGAATCTTAACAGTAAACTCATGTGCTTCAGTTCAGGTCAGAGTTCAATGATCCAAACAGTTCGGCACGTTTAGATGCGGTGATCGAGTCGAATTCGTAGATATTATCCGTACTGTCGTCTGCAAAGCAATGTATTGGATTGAGACATAAGATCATTGATAAAAATATGAAAGAGTGTGGGTAAGAAAACAGAGCCTTGATGGACTCTGCCATCCAATATTTTACTATTGTAAACGAAGGAGGAGACCCCCCCAGAATACAATCTAGCTTGTCGGAGCCTTTCAAATTACAGTATTACATAACGGTAACAAATTTTTTCCATGTTTACAAATTCACTGACAGCTTTCACTATTTATGGCAAACTTAAGTTTTCTGAGATTGGTACTTTATATCATAGAATTTTTCAAACCACAACCGCCATCTATGCGGAAGCGCTGAGTACTTCTGGATAGCCTACGTAATATCGTCGATTTCTTAAGGAGAGTGTAAAGCCGTATCGCCATAAATAACGGAATAATGAAGATCATTCCTTTGGAATGCGCTGTGTTAAAAGTCTTTCGAAGTACAATAGAAGCAACCTTGCTGCTACTAATTTGGCAACCGAAGCAGTTCTCTCACAGGCAATTGAGTCAAATGCTTCCAAAACTTGAGAAAAATTACTGTGTGACACAAAGAGAGCTTTTAGCGATCGTAGAAGCCGCAAAGTATTTCTATAGTGTGTATCAACGAGAAGTGTAGGTGTTTTTTGAATAAAACGAACAATTGTCTGGATGTCTCATGGGGACTATGTATAGAACACAATATCTGGCAAATGGCCAAAAATTGTTCGCTTTAGTCAAAAAACAAATCTTACTCCTCTTGTTGATACTTGAACCTCTTATTGATATACCCTATACAAGTACCTAAATGGATAAAAGTTCATCCTTCAAACGGACTATGCATCGCTGAAATGGCTACTCCAATTCAAAAAATCAGAAGATCAATAGTTAGATTGGAATCCTATAATTTTAAGGCATTGCTGAGGAATAACTCATGATAATGTTGATACGACAATCATGCCAGCCGAAATACAAACATTGTCATCGTCTCGAGGAAAAAGAAGTTAGCGAGAGTTTACTACTTGTAACAGCGAGCTAAACGGATGGATGGAATCAGCAGAACCTAGAAAACGAACAATGAAATGATCCAGATATTGCACCGATCGTAGGCTGGAAAACCATTGCGGACCTACCTCAGTGGAAAGACATCGCTAAGCGCAGTGAGGTTCTAAAAAGTTACGGGGCACAACGTCTTCATATGGACGACGGGTTATTGAAACGTAAATGAAAATCTGCAAATAAAAAAGTATACCTTATGCAGACCTTTATTTCACACTCCAGAGATGGGTTTATTCTATTAGAGTATCGCGACAGAACCTCTGGAGGATATCAGGGTGTGAATAAAACATTGGCCAAGATCAGGGAAAATTCTACTGAATCCACCTGCGTGATGTGGAAGACTAGTGCCGTAAAATACAACACCAGTGCATTAAGTAAAGGCCCTCAGTGAAAATCAAAAAGCGAAATGTAAAAGTACAATGTTGGAGTTCCATTCGAAAACATTGCAATTCATATCGCTGGATCTTTTCTACAGTCAGAGAACGGTTATCGCTACATCCTGGTGACCATTGATTATACATATGACCATACGCCATGCCAAATCAGGAAACCACAACTGTTGCCGAAGAAATTGTCTCGAATTCGGTGAGCAGATTCGGGGTTCCATGTGAGCTACACTCTCATCAAGGCCGTAACTTTAAATCATCAAGTTTCTTGGAATAAATAAATCGAGGACGAACCCGCTGCATCCATAATCTGACGGGGTGGTGGAACATTTCAACAAAATACTCTACTTGGGTTTCCCCAAACTCGTAAGCGAAAGACAGTAAGGCTGGGATCAGTATATTGCACTATTCTTGATGGCCAACAGAAGAAACACTATCTCGAGTAATCTTTGGAAGAATTATTCGGGTCTCTGTTGATCTGATGTTTGGAAAGCCACCAGATCAGCCAGAGCTTTCAAAGGATTTGGTTTCAGATTAAAGGCATTGACAACAAATGACAACTCTTCATGGTTTCAAGACAGTGACTTGATCAGACTGTATAGTCCTCGACGTCAACAGGGCAACTGCTGCGTAATTGAGACCGACCTTATCGAGTCATCACTAGAAAGAATGATGTAATATACCGCACCCAAATAGACCAAAAACCACGAACAAAAATGAAGGTAGTGTATCTGGACATATTGGCGAACTAGCTACAATAACGAGTCTGTTCGGGACGTACAGGAGCAAATGATGGAGTAATGTTGGTTTAGTTTGTATGAGTTTCAACTTCTTAAATTTCCTTTAAGCTTATAAAATCCGTTTTGAGTCACTTAGGTTGATTCTTGTCTTGGTTCCAAATCAAAATTGAAGTGCTCAACACGTCATTAGATCAAATTTACTAGGGGAGGTCAAAAATTTCGCGAAATGAAGGAGATGGACAAGGAAGGGAGATATTTTTACCTGGAGGTATTCTAACACTCAATATAAAGTTTCTGTCAAATCGAATCACTAACATTTTAGTTATCGCCAAATCAACAAGTCAATCGGAAAGAAAACTCTAACAGGGACAAAATTGATTTTCGTGCTGTAACGAATTTCCTTACCAAGCAAGGAAAAACGCCACAAATCATTTTGGAAGAAATGTCATCTGCTTATGGGAAATCTTGCCCTGGAAAACTTTCACGAAGATGCTCCTTTAAAGAAGAAACAAATCGCAAAAATTGTTGTAGTATCAGATACAACCATTTTGATTATTCTCCACGATCATCTCGGTATGTCTAAAGTCAGCGAAAGATAAGTACCGAGAATGCCCTCAGCGGTTCAGAAAAAGCAGCGCGTAGATTGTTCAGGCAAGTTCTTGGATCTCTAAAGCGAGAACAGGGATACATTTTTGACCCAGATTGTTACTGAGGATGAAACTTTCACCATTGTGAGCCTGAGTCAAAGCTGGAGTGAGTGCAGTAGCTTCGTAAGAACGCTTCGCCTCCAATAAGTTCAAGGTCTCACAATCCGCCGGAAAAACATGGTCACTATTTTTCTGGATTCATAGGGGATTTCGATGATCGACTATAAAGAAAAAGGACAAAACATCACAGTGGTATACTATGACAACCTGATACAAAAATTAAACATTGCCATCGAAGAAAAAAGAAGAGCAAAGTGGACTCGAGGTATGCTGCTTTTGCACGACAATGCACCTGTTCACAAGAGCCACGTTGCAATGGCTTCCCCAACAGAAATGCGACTTTGGAATATTGAACCACCCCTCTTATAGTTCAGATCCGGCCACTGTGAAAACATTCACCAAACCATAATTTTTATTAGTTGCGTTTACCAGGGCCGGAGTACAATTTGTGGAGATATAAGGCGAACACCACTATTTGATTGGTTAACATAACACCACAAATACCTTGACTTGGAAATAATAATTTTTCTATTCTCGGACATTGTGACGTATCGGAAAACTAGGTCTACAGGTATTAGCAGAGATACCTGTAGACCTAGTCTTCCTGAAACACTCGACTTATCAACTATATTATATATTTCTAACAAATAGCTTACGTAGGTAATAACAGAGTCCATAATATGTTAAAAAACGAGCATATTCCCGCTCTAATCATCCATTTGAATTTGATAATGTTAAATGTTGCGAATGTATGTAACTATGCTATTTTATCTAAAAAAAACCAAACGAAACAATGCTTCAGTATTTTTCAAAACGCACATCTTACATATTTCCTAATTGAATTCGCGTTTAAAAAATCGTTTAAATGAAACGAATTTCTGCCCTTCAAATTTGTAACGTGTTTTTATCTTACAAATTATTTTCAACAACAAGACTTACATAATGACCAATAATTTTTTTTCCTTACAAATTTTTGTATATGAAATCTCTTTATTTTAAATCTTTTTTAATACAGCAGTTTGTTGATATGTCTAATCACTCATAGATCTAACTATTTTAGTTGAGGACTTAAAAAGATACAAGTTGAGTATGTAACAGCTAACCGTAATGTGCTACAGATTAATTTAGAAAATTATCACATAATTTATTGATGGAGTTTAGAAATGTTTTAAATAAAAAGTATCTAAGATATTTACAGCATAACTTAATAAGATTAATTCCCATTTTTGAGAATGCGTATCGAATTAGTGCAATGAGGTAATATTTCTGTTTGCAGGCTGATGTGTTTTAATGGAGATCTTGGAGATTTTTAATGACTTAATATAGACGTGAATAAGAAATATTGAGATAAATTAAATTTTTCACCTGGAAAGTATACATATCGTTGCATAGAGTTTTGGTCACTTTCAGGGAAATTAAATTTTTCCGATTTTACACAGTAGAGGGTTTCTCGTTGCATTCTTTTAAACAAATTCAGATCATCAACCGATACTCAGGTGCAGCAGATATTACAGCCTGATAATATACAACCTTCACCATACAATGAGTGTACAAGATTCTACTCTTCATCGGATCGCGAGAAACATCTATTCAACAGCGCTCTGAACATCCAAAGCCCATCGTTTTTATACTCTAGACGATATCTGAGAGTGTTATAAGTTTGCGACAAGTTTGCAACGCTAACAAACAAGGCTCCGTGAAAAAATGACTGATACAGAAGTTCATTTTATCACTCAAAAATCTCAAAACCGGATGTCCGTACGTCGGTCCGTCCGTCCGTATCCTCTCTAGCTTGAGAACGCGATGAGCCAGAAACTTAAAATTTTGTACACGTCGTTTTTGATAACAATAAAGTAAGGTCCAGTTGGGGAACTGAGCAAATCGCTCTACCCCTTCTACCACCTCCCATTCAAAATGAGATAATTTCCCAATTTGACAATAAACGAAAAAGTATACAAGCTCAATAGCTCAATCTCTGAGATCCAATCTACGGTATACAAATTACTCAAATCCTCCCCCTCCTTCCACCACCTCCAATACAAAATTCAAATTTTCATGAAATATTACAAACCAATTTACTCAGTACGTATAAAATTGATCTACCTGAAATTATGCGCTCACTATTTATTTAACATTATTAGTAAAACCATTAAAAATTAGACGATTAGCGTCACTCCTTCTACCCCCTCCCGTACAATCTGACACAACTTTAATAAACATTTTCCTGAAAAGCATAAATCTGCAATTTAAATCATATCAGTTGCATGGTGTTAGTAGTTATTTCTGAAAAAGTAATAAAGAACTCGCCCTTCCTTCTACCACCTCCCATATAAACTGAACAATTTTACTAAATCCAATACACTGATTGTCTCAGTACCCATATAATTTTTGAAGCTTAAATTTTCAATAAAATATTCTGATAGCAACTCTAGCATGATGTGAAGAAATTGGTTCAATGTCCAAAAAATTCTCTGTCATCTAGAGTATTGCATGATTAGGATTTACACCCAATCGTAATCCTATTGTGCTTTACATTAATGATAGACTATACTTCAGCTACAGTTTACAAGCAAATTTATTTTAGTAAGTTTTTTGTAGTTGGTAAACCAATGAAACGAGATATGTGTACTATGGCCAAAACTGGTGAGCATCGTGAGTGAGTTACGGACATGGCCTTTGTGCACGGCCATGGCCGTTACTGGCTCCAAAGACAAATATTATTTTGATTTATTAGTACTGACCATGCTAATAATTCATGTACTGACTGGTCAATTCAGTTTACAATTTTTTCGTAGCAATCGATTAACTTGCAAATTACACGAATGAGAATACTGCCCATTGGTATTGTCAGTAAAATAACAAAAGTAAACATCCGTGATTAATTGATTTCAGTTTAGTGGAAAATGTTAAAAATAATTAGTCAGGAGTGGCAGGAACGACGATAATATTTGTAGTCAGTGCTTTACTTCGCTCTTTCAAATTCAAAATACATCAACTGAATATTTTTTCTTATATCATGTTTACATTTAATCTGCTTATATCATTACTCCACTGCACTTCTAGGTCTTCAACCTAGTATCCTGTTTTTATTGATAAGTAAAAGCGTTTCCGCATCTGTTCACGGTTGACTTGATTTTTGAATTTCGGGTGGTCGTTTAACTTTTGTTTTTACCACATCGGTAACTACTTGTTCTTATTTGTATCATTTTCTTACTTCAGAACTTAAAGAAAGAAAGGTAATAATAATATTACCTTAGCCAGGGTGTAGCGTAGTGCGTAGACTGTTGGTCTAAAATACGAAGGTCGTGAGTTCAAATCCCGGTCGACGTATAATTTCAGCACACTGCTTGCGTGGGTGTATCTGTGTCGACTCCTTCTGCGAAAATCAAAAGTTCGTAGTTGTGCGAAGGGCTAATAACCCTTCTACAATAAAAAATAAATGTTAAGAAACATTAAGGTCAGGAGGCCAATGCCCGATTTGGGCTGTAGTGCCACTGAAGAAGAAGAAGAAGAGAATATTACCTTATGCACTATATGTCCTCGACACGCGACGTGAGATAAGATACTTTGACTCTCGTTTCGAAGCTACTAACGTCACTATCCAATACATAATCCAGCCTACTTCTATCGAAATTGTGAGCTAAAATGTTTAACTTGCGCCCTGCATCTCATCAAAAATTAAAATAAAAGTTTTCTTATATCTCAGTTCATAATTAACAGTAAATAATGATATTTGTATGGGAGGTGGTAGAAGTAATGGGCAGAAGCTGATTTTGAATTTGGTGGCTGAAAAAATATAAAAAATATTTGCAACTATCACTGTCGATTCTGTACGAGCCCTAAGGCCATATTAATAATACTTAACGATAAAAAGGTTGGACTTAGCAGAACTCACTCTCAGCTTTTATCACGTAAATCGTATTTGAATTACGCATATAACAAAAGTACTTCTTGGAAATGATTAAAACATAACCTTGAAACAATAACAAGAAAAATCATATTAACTGAAGATGAAGTTGCTTGAACAACAAAGACATATTCAATTAGTGTTTACTCATCGATAAATAATCTCAACCGTTCGTGATATTGTCATAATACTCGTATGCAATGAATTAATCTAAAAAATAAATATTTATTTATTTTATCCGCATATTATTTTTACTTATCGAACCTTTAGATAAACCTGTTTGCTTAAGATTTTTTTTATTATACTTTGCAATCAATAAATATACATTTCAATAAAGCATTTATTTTTTATTTGCATACAAATAAGTTGCACAATCAGGCAACAAGTACCCTGTTAAAAATACAATCATGTGTAATGGAAAATGAATAAAGACGTCTTAATAATATTCAAGCTATGATTCTGAGTAAGTATCTAAAAATTGGTATGGAAATCAAGAGAATTTTTTAATATTTAGCGGAATTGCAATTACTAGAATTAGTAATCTTTCAATCCTTGCCAGAGTGCCAGTTTTTCATAAACTTGATTAACAAGTTTCATGATTTAGGGTTACCCTTCTTAAATTTTCAAAAGCCAGAATCTAATTTGATCTATCAAATCGAATTCTTATTAAGACCCCCCTATAGGGGCATAGGACAGAAACAACTCTCTTCCACAAGGCGTGATCATGAGCATCGGCCTTAAGCTGTTCCAGGACTTGTTTATTCCTCTGGCCTCCTACTCAACTGCTCGCTTCCATGGTCGACCAACCCGACGTCTTCCTTGAGGACTATAATTCAGAGCCTGTTTGTCCATTTCTTGCTTTGATTTCCTTAAAGTGTGACCGATCCACTGCCACTTCCGGTCCATTGGTCCACGGACGTTTGCAGTTTCTTGGTAAGTCGAACGTACTTTCCACGTAGTACAACCATATAACAACATGGATTTGACGCATGCGTCAAATACTCGCTGCTTCGTGCGAAGGGAGATCTCTCTTAACCTCCAGAAAGGGGAACGTATGCCGAAGGCCTGACGAGCTTAATTTGATTGAAGTCTAGAAATAACTATGAAACTTTTCGGTGTAATTACAGTAAATATCAATCAACCAATTTCCTGTTAAAGGCTCCTAGAATGCAGTTCTCTAGCATCCTACAAGATCGACCAACTCAACGTTTTCCTTGAGGATTATAATCCAGAGCTTGTCTTGCAAAGTTTTGCTCTGCTGTCCTAGTAATGGGACCGATCCACTGCCATTTCCACCTCAATAACATTTTTGATGTATTTAGGTATATATCCTTAAGTTTGTCGTTGGAGAATACGTCTGGCCAGAATATTCCTGTAATGTGTTGAAGGCATTGGCTCACGAAAGCGTGGAGTTTCTTGGTAAGCCGAATGGTCACTTTCCATTTGGAACAGCCACATAACAACATGGATTTGACACATGTGTCAAACACTCGTAGAGAGATATATCTTAACCTCCAGAAAGGTGAGAAAATACAGTAGAGTTGACGAACATTATTTATATATATCCTTTTCGGCTTCGCTGTCCATGCTAATTGTGCTTCCGAGTTAACACAAATCTTACACCTCTCCTCATCTTCTCCATTAAGAAAAATGCGCTTGTGTTCGAAACTAAATACATATATTACACTTGGTTTTACTTACATTTCTTTTCCATCCTGCCTCTTTGCATTTAGAATGCATTATTTCACATCTTAAATCTTCGTTGGATTTTTTAATCATGGCTATGATATTATCTGGGATCAATCTCCTACTCATAGCATATATAATCCATATATAATCTCCCTTAACGCTGTCGAAAGTTTTATCGAAGTCCACAAACTCGAGATGCACTACAAACCCATTTCGGCGGGCTGCTCATATATTATCCGTAGATTATTTATATGGTCTATGCAAGACGGCCCCTTACGGAATCCAGCCTGATAAACTTCGAGAGTACTCTCTAGAACATTGCTAAGCCGTGATTTTGGATACAACAGTAAGTAAATATATACTACTCCAACTGCCACAATCCCGAAGGTCGCACTTCTTTTCAGAATGATGCTATTCTTCCACTCAGCGAGAAATGATCCTTCCACTTAGCCGGATATCTTCCTTCATTCCACACCTCAGTAAAGAGTGGATGTTGTTTCCGAATCCAATATGAGGATTTCGGTTTGTAGTCTATCTATACCTTGGGCTATTTTTTCACTATTGACCGAATAGCGGAAACTATTTCTTCCGTATCTGGGGGATCGTCCCTAATATGGGAGGTACGGTTGGATGCGGTTGTTGTTACAAAAATGTTTGTGGTTTCCTCTCACAGTATACGCCCTTCATTTGCACCCAATTTTGACGACTTGTCGCGTAGAATAGTGGTTATACTCGCGTTTTTTGTAGGGTTCTCCAAGTTTATTCATATCAAGCTTACGCTTTATTTGAAGAATTTGTGCCCATTGGCTGTGCTGCTGTGCACAATCTCAAGCAGGGTGATTGCTCCCCACGTCAAATCCACGCTTCGCTCACATTTATAATCAAATTTATAATATAGAATTCTTCTCCATCGATTTTAAGGTGACTTTTGTGTGGGAAATGGTCCCTCCGATGGCCAAGTACTACAATACTCCACAAAAAATTCGTTTTCTGCTTTCTTCATTTAAGGTCGTAACGTGTTGACCCAAGGGTCACCATGCTTCCCCATAACGTCTTCTAGTCCAATTTTACCAGAGCCAACCTGGATGTTTATAGGTCCTAAAATGGTGATAATATCACCTTTTGGGACACGATGGATGGAGGCCCTTGGCTGGCCAAAAATCTTCTTTTTGTCGTTCTCATTGCGGCACTTATCCTGAGTCTGATGACGATAATCCTATCCAAGATTGGTTCTCAGCTGATGATACTGTTTCTTGCTCTTAGTATAAGGACGACCGACACGCTATTTTTTGCTTCACTCTCAGGGCCAACGTACAGAATGGTATTTCCGCAAGGGGTTTATTCTTCTCCAGGTGCACAGGCCACCTGATAAAGAATCTGCCCCTTTCCGATTTAAATTTTAAGATCACGGGTGATAAGCCCCATTATCGTAAATATTAGTTCGTATGATTGTCAAAATGTATAAGAAAGTAGATAAGTTAATTTTAAATAAAATTGCTAGGATGCCTGATGTGAGTAGCATTTGGTCTACAATGCGACGGTTGTGAGTTCAAGTTCCTTCTTCTACTTCTACAATCGAACTACAGCCCAAATCGGGCCTTGGCCTCCTGATCTTTACGTTCCTTAACATTTTTCATTTTTTGTTGTGGAAGGGTTGTTAGTCCTTCGCATAACCCTCTATCTACGAATTTTTTTTATTTTCGTAGACTAAGGCATATCCAAGCAGATAGTGTTCTGGAATTATACGTCAACCGGTATTTGAACTCATGACCTTCAGACTGTAGAGCAGCTCACTACCCATCAGGCTACTCCCTTGCTAGTTCAAGTTCCAGTAAACGTATAATCTTACCAAACTATTATACGTGCATGTATATGGGCCATCTTAATCTACCAGAGATAGAATATAGTGCAAAGAGCTAACAATCATGCACAATGACGAATAAATATTAAGAAACCTGGAAATCATGGCCAATTCCCTATTTGGCAGCAAAGCAGGAAAAGAAAGTTTTAATACTCCATAAGATTGACATCGTAATTTTCCAAGAGCCTTTCAATGTATAGATGACTCAGTTTCGAAAGTCGGGCAAATTCTTGGATTAAAAAATACAAGTCGGGACAAATGTAAGTTATATTATGACGAAAACTTTTTCTGATCTATGAACGGATTTTACGGAATAAAACAGACGATTGACAATATTGTCAACATTCCGAAAACAAATCTGGCATTCCTCATAAATTTCCACATTCTAGAATCACTTATGCATACCACTATTTAACCTCTAAAGTCGTTTAACTAAAATAGCATTATGCCTATTCTAGCAAGCATCTGCCTAATAGCATTAGCGTGCACGTTTCGACATTAACCTATGAAAGCAAGCAAGTGTAAATAATTAATTTTAACGCAGTTATTGCTAACTTGTTTGTAAGACCCATAGATTGGTGGTGCAAGAATCACATTAGCTATAAAGCTTTTCCTTAATTGCCTTATAATAGTGTGTGATGTCATAACACTTAACATACTCCTGCTGTTCAGCTCAATATTATTCGCAGTTCTTTAACACCGGTTGAACTTGCCAGCTTACTTGGCATATACACATAGCTACAGTGCGTTCAACAGACAATACAATAATGCAGCCATTAGGACCATGAAATCTTTTGAATTAACATAAAGATTTCCAAAATTTGTAGTAAATTTACGCGAAAGGCTACTTTCAGTGTTTAATGGTCGGGAAAGATAGGAGAAAAATTATTTTTAGAAACAAGGGCAATGTCCGTTTAAATTAAATCAAAATGCAATTCTAGTTATTAAAGTTAATTTTACTCTGCATGCTCTTCATATTTATATGGATTTAGCTAAGGCTTCCACTAATATGACCTTGAAAAGATCTCAATTTTATTTACTAAGCTATAATACTATGATTGACACTGAAAAAATGCCCTAACAAATTCTATTTCCTCACAGATACGATTCACAGATGTGTGTAAAAGTTGCTAGCTAATGATTTTGGAGTAGTCGCTGATTTCGGATTAATTATCTAAAACTTCAACTGGACTCATTAAATTGAGTCTAAAAGTTTCAAAAATAAAATAATTTCTGTAGATTGGCAGAATTTGTCTGTACCTATTTAGTGTTCTTCGAATTTGTAATCATAATCTTTAACTATTTTCTTGATAATTTCAATGTACATACAAACGTACGACACAAAATAAAATTTATTGTAAAATAAAAATTGGTTAATAAAATAAGTTCCTAGTGGTAAGATCGAAAAGGAATATCCATGCAGATGTAAACAAGGCTTCGCTTAGTTTAATAAATTTTCGTATAACTCCTAACTAATAAATAAAAAAATCGACCACGGCATTAAGAATTTCAATTATCGACTGGCATTATCTTATTTTGTAAAAAAAAAAACTAAGTTACAAAATCATCGATATTGCAAAGCAACTACAACGCTTATAATTTTGTATAAATCTGCTTGGAAAAAAGAGTAAAAGCCGTCATTGTGGGCACGATCGATTTTGTAATTGATCGCCAAAACAAAATTTTATATACTCGTACTATAGACTGTGTTGTATGTGACTTGACTTACGACAAACTTAACTTATCCGCAATCGGTGGTTTATGGTTGGTCTTGAGAAAAAGCATGACGTTCATGACACGACCATTAAACACATGTGCTCATGCTTCAGCGCCAATCACACATTACAACATTATAAAATCGTCCTCGTTACATTATCATGTGTTACCTCACTCTTCACAAGTCAAACTATCATACTTCTTGCATGCAAGCCGGCAGAATAGTGAGATAAATCCAAATTTATTTTTCCTTATGATCTAAGATAGTGCGTAAAATTTATGAATGCTCAAATAAGTAGATTTAAATTACGATTTTTGGCAAGATTTCAACGTGGTCGCCTTCATATATCAGATGCCAAAATTATGTGCAAATCTGATTTAATTTGGACGTGATGCTTATGCAGTAGGTGTTGAAAGATGGTTTGTCTGAAACGTTGAAATTATTGTCGGGTTGATTTTCATAAACACGATTTTTCCTTTTCGCGATTTTTACGTAGACGAGCATAAGTTTCGATTTTCCAAATCATGACCACCACCACAACTGCTCAGCAGCGCTTTCAGGCATCATTTAATTTCAAAATGAAATTACAGGTGCATGTCGATACGACCAATTAGGTAATGATTTAAATTGCCTATGAAAATCAATAGCTTACCGGCATTAATTCAAACAATTAGATACTCACACGTTTAATTAAAACTTTAATACTGTCTAGTAAATCCCGACTGTAAGTTACGGATTAATTCTTATCACGATCAAATGTGCTTATTCTAATTAGATTATTAAGTATTATAACTCAATCAAATCACTGTTAGAAAGTTTGTTTTATTTCTTTGCAACATTATTTTGTTAAACGAAACGATCTTGTAGACCTTGGATAATATTCGGAATGAAATGATTCTAGAACGTATCGAATCAATTTATTGTTATTTTATAACTATAAACCGTTTTTTTCTCTGTTTTTCTCTCTGTACAGTCTTTAGGATATTAATCAGTAGCAATGCAAAGTAATGCACAAATATCAAGTAAATTGTATCCTTTGCAGTGACAAATGTCGCTTAAGAAGTTTATCGTGTCAGCGCAGTAGCATTGACAAGAATTGCAATCGAAATCGCTCTTACAAGATAATGCGCCTCGAATTGAATTTAATCGTGAAAATACTGCTAAATATCCGTGACAAAATTACATACATAACTTTAAATGGGTCTCTCGTTAATTCTGGGTAATGGTCAATTACGGAGACTTTACTTGTGATTATTGCTCGCTCATGAAAGAGAAGGATTATTTGCTTTATTATGATACACAAAATAGGTAAATGAATGCACGTAAAACACCCAGTGATCTCTAGTCGGAGTTAATTACGTTTAAGATTTTTCATAATCGTCTGAACCAAAAAAAAAGAAAATATTTGAGAAAATTATACGGCTGGAAGAAAAATGAAGCTTTCAAACAACTTTTCACATTTTGACTTTGTGATTTATTCGAAATGTTTATGCAAACGGTTAATTGGAAATGAAATTTTAGATACTATATTTATTTTGTTAACGAACTATAACTGATATACATGATTCGAATTAGATTGTACGTATTGTCAATAATTATTTGGTTTAAATTTATTTACCCTGATAATTTAAAAAAAAAACTCGTTAATAAAATGTTAGCAACCAGCAATCCCTACGCGACTGAATGAGTCTATACAATACCAATGATCTGTAAATGTTGATCTTATCCTCTCTTTTACAAACAGCAGAACGACACGTGCTTTCAGATCGTTTCTAAAGATATTAGGGAAAATCACTGTAATAGCGGCTTACAGTCACATACTTTTGGACGAAGATGGCTCAGTGGTCGACGCGTTTGAGTTGTAATCTACTATACTAGGCTGAAATCGACTTCTCGACGTGAAAAAAATCGCTTACTTATTCGTTACACACTTATGAGCTCTAAATCGAACTTTTTGCTCAATACAAGGAATACGCTTTAAAATGGCTTCGAAAATATGCTTTAAAATCGCTTCGCTTAAAGCTGAAGAGAAGAGTTCACTAGTAGCGAAGATGCAATGTTAAAATGTATATGAACTGTTAGCAGGTTCGAAGCACTTCCTCGCAACAAATAGAGCGCATTTAAAATACTTCGCAATCGCTCTTTTTCCCGCTGGGATGGTCAAAGAGTTTGAAGTTCTAGAAAAATATTTACTTAGTAAGACCCGTCCGCATATACTTTGGCAGAGTGTTGTATTGTATGGGCATCCTAAGCAGCGGGAAAAAATTAGAAGACTCTGACAGGGAGAAAAAATGCTTCAGTAATACGGAAGCATTTTTTAAATTTTAAGATCTTATTTGCGCTTAGAAATTTAAAATGAAGACCCTCTTATTAGTTGAAGAAAAACAAATGGCGCAATTTTAAAATGGTGTTAATAAAAAAATTGGAAGAGATCTATAAAACGATTAGGATCATGCAAAATAAAGTAATAAATGCAACCACTACCGTATTTCATTGATGATTTTGAAGCCCTTATTTTCAGTTTGGTTTGAACTTTTTTTTTCATGGTTTCATATTTCTAGATATATTTATTGGGAGTAGAAATTGAAACCGTCGTTTTTTTTTTTTTAAATTCAAGCCCTAAGTGTGCAAAAATAGTTAAATATTTATTATTCAAAGAAATGCCCATCGCTAACCACAACTTTTTCCGATCTTTCTGGCAGAATACGGACTCCGCGTCGAAAAAACTGCTCTTCTTTTGACTCGATCCACGAATTGACCCAGTTATTGGCTTCTTCGTAAGAATGGAAGTGTTGCTCAGCCAGGCTATGCGCTATCGATCGGAATAGGTGGTAGTTGGAAGGGGCGATGTCTAGAAAATACGGTCGGTGGGGTAGGACGTCCCATTTCAGTATTTCCAGGTGGGTTTTTAGAACCTAAACCATATGTGGCCGAAAGTTGTCGTGCGGCAAAATCACTTTTTCGAGTTTCTGTTAGTACTGTGGCCGTTTCTACTTCATTGCTCAGCTCAAATGCATTATAGTCGATAGTGATCTCCCGTGATGGTTTCACTCGGTTTCAATAGTTCATGATATTCTACAACAAATTTTCTGTTCCACCGTCATGCTGGTCCTCTGCGCCAAAACTTCTTGAAGCGTTGGAGCCACTCACAACACGTATTTCCACTAATAGAACCCTCACCATTAGATTCAATAATCATTCGACATGGACAGTACGGGCTACAAAATGTTGGACAGACAGTAACCAGTAGATTCGAAACAAACTTTTAACACCAAATTGTGCAGAACGATGCGTGCCATTATAGAGAATAGGGGTCATAGTAATGTTTTCTTGAGAGTCAAAAAGGACGCGAAGGCATTATGTGTACATATAACGATCGCACAACTGAAAAGAAAACGTTATATTCTAGCAGCAAAATACAAACTCCAAATGTTCAACTCTTGATATCGATCACAGTGATTTCTCTGTACACATAAAAAACATTAGAATACGTAAAAAAATATTGCGTTTTTTTACTTTTTCAAGTTTTTTTTTTACAGGCTTGTATTTTAGACAATTTCGGCTTTTATATACAATGCACAAACACAGACTTGCAGAGAAGGAGTAGAATTTGGAAGGTAGGAGAAGAGGAGTTAGACCGGCGGTAACGATTGGTGAAGCTGTGCTTTGTGGGAAGGTCTAATAACCCTTCCACAATAAGGAATGAAAAATGTTAAGGAACCTGAATATCAGTAGGCCAAGGTTCAATTTGGGCTGTAGCGCCATTGTGGAAAAGAAGAAGATTGGTGAAGCTGGTATATTTTAAAGTTGTACTGGCTGCTACTAACAAATAATTGCAGATGTTTTAATCGTAGCGATTGTGTGCTTGTCGAATGTATAGATATGAAATTGAAATGAAAGATCGGTATCCGGAACCAATAAATGACGTCTGCGCTTTAAGTCTCGTTCCGGCTTTAAATTCTTGTATGCTTGCCAGAGGTTGTGATCTGGTTACAAAAGAAGTTATCAATTTTCCATTCACCTTTTCTTTCATCATGTTGCTGTATTTCAGCGGAAATCTGGAACTAAAATAGGTAGAGACCAGGAACCCAGAAATAGCACACTTTGACGAAAATACATTTCCAATGGTATTTTATTTGTTTATTTTGGATCATTGGTTTAGGCTGTAGTGCGTTTACAAGAAAATGCTTAGTCTTTTAAAATTTTTTAAATTAAATTTTAAACAAAAAAATTTAAAATTTTTTTTTAAATACGTAGATTTCGATGTCTGCTTATGTTCTAGTCAAAACGTTTAAAATCGAAGAAGTCAAAACAAGTACGTTTTATAATCTTACCATTTATAATATTTGAAAAAAATTTAAAAATAATACTAGATTGATTATTTATGAAATGCTATGAAAGTGGATTAACTTTTTTACCAAATTTTAGTCCATTTGTTTATTCATCGTTGGTTTATGAGAGGTCTCATGTTTGGTTTTATGGGGTGTATCAACACAAGGTATAGGATTTGTTTCCATGATCCAATCAGAGAACGTATGGCGCTGCTGGTGTTCCGTCGGCTACAGTTCTTGAGTCCATTGGACCTTGTACGCATGCAGAGTCAAATCGTTCGTCAATATTCGCTGCAGTTTGGCCATGGAGAGGTCGAGTTCTTGAGCACGATGACGAATGGAGGTGTATGGGTTGTTTTTTACACTTTCCTTCACTGCGGCGATATTTTCGGTCGAACGTCCAGGGCGAAATTGTTTCAATATTTCTAAATCTTGCACTAAGTCAGTATCTTGGATTTTTTTTGAGTAGCTTGCGCACACACATCTCTGAAGGCGCATGATTACGATCAAAATTTGCTTGAATTTCGCGCACCGTAACTGCGATTGAACGGAACGTGAATTTTCTTAATAAAATTCAACGACTGTGTAGCATTTCATGGTAAATTTTCCGCGTTTTTAGATGAAGAATGTCAACATTTGACAACAATCAAGTGACCAGCTGTCAAATAATAAGCATTTCCAGCCCTACACCTCTTGCTCGAACACCCTATATATCTGACTCAATTTTACCAAAACAAGAAAAGTTCGCTGTGTATGTAATAGAAACAGATGACATTTTGGATATTTAAGGTAGATGGCCCAAATTTAATGAAAACGGGACTGATTCAGAAGAAATCAAAAATTCTAAAAAATGAAAAAAGGAATTCTGTACTGAATCTGTTCACGTTCCAACAATATAAGAGAGAAGTAGTAATTGCACCTGGTTTTAAAGGTGGAATCCTCTGCAAAACTTTTAAATTGGCTAATGAAGTTATTCATGCTGGACAATCCAGTATTTTTCTACCAACAAAAAAAACTTATGCAACAATTCGGAAAAAAATAAATAAATTTAGTACGTACCTCAAAAATACGTGTGGTTCTACAATGAACTCATTGATTAGGTTAGAGTATAAAACAGTAACAGTGACTTAATTCAAAATTTTACAAAAATTTTGTATAAAATAATATAAATAGGCAACAAACCAATGTTAATTTACGTAATAAATTTGAAATCTAAAATTTTTCAAGTTAAAACCCTTTTATTTATGAAAGTTTTGTCAGTCGTTTAGATTTTTTTTTTTTTAATTTAAAACAATAAATTGAACATAACAGAACTACGATTAGGCGTGAAGCCCAATCATGCGATTTTCTAGATAAATGAGTTTTTTTTGGTTTTAAGAAATTTTTTGTGGGGAGTGGTAGATGGGGTGACGGTATTGAACTAAGCTTCTCACATCCTACTAAAGTTGCTTTCAAAATGTTTCAGTCAAAATTTAAACTTAAAAAATTGGATAATACTGGGAAGTATTGAATTTTGTGAAATTATGCAATTTGTAGAGATTTTTCAGAAATTACTACGAATATTATGAAATTGACATCTCTCAAATTTCATACGTTTCAAGAAAATCGATTTTTGGTATTGTTGAGAAATTATGTCATTGTATGGGGAGCTGTCAAGCTAATCTTCAAATTTGTTTCGAGCTTACTAATAATGCTAAACAAATATTTATTGCGCAAATTCAGCTCGAAACATTTTATACATACTGAGTAAATTAGTTTGTAATACTTCATGAAAATGTGCAGTTTGTAAAGGAGGTGGTAGATGGAGTTGGAGGATTTAAACAATTTTTTTAAAGTAGATTAAAATCGTCGTGAAAATAAAATATTCTAAATTTCAGATTTATATCTTTTATACTTCTTAAGAAAATGCGTTTGTTCTCAAATTCCGAAAATGTGGCATTTTGTATGTGAGGAGGTTGAAGGAGTGAAGCAATTTAGCCTGTTCACGAACTTGACCTTACTTTTTTGTCATAAACGACCTGTAGACAGTTTGAACTTTCTGTATTAACGTGTTTTCGACCTAGAGAAGAGACGGCGGACAGACGGACGGATGGACGGACAACCGGTTTTGTGATTTTTGAGTGATAATATGAACTCTTGCATCATTAATATCTTTCTCCGAGCCTTATTTCTTAACGTTACAAACTTTGTGGTAAACTTATAATACTTTTAGATTTCATCTAGAGTAAAAAAACTTAACAACAAATTAATTATTTTCATTTTCAGAGTTCTAAACGCAAAAAATTTTAAGCTATAATACATTTAAAGAAGGTCAATATAATATTTATTTTGATTTCCCAAAATCTTAGTTTTTGCGACAATAGGCCTTTAATATATAACCGATTCGAATGTGAAGGAACCTAAAAACTGGAGGCTAAGATTCAGTTTGAGCTGTAAAGCCATTGAAGGAGACGGACCACTTTTCAAGATACATGACAAAACAACATTTTTTCCCTTAATGGTCTTAAAAGTACAAATTTTAATTTAAGTACGTTCGATTGTGACGTCTGTGGGTCTGTGTATCTCTACGGTAACACGTGTAAATCTCAACAGTAATAGATGGGACTGTTAGCAACAGATTAGTCACAACGCCGAACATACAGGTAATGTTTTTGGGAATGATTGTCAACCGAAAGGGGAAATTATTTGCTCTTAACCAGGATAAACAAATATTAATTTTCTTTTGCCTGATCGAAAAAATTTCTATGGAGAAGTAAAACAGTTAAAAATAATTTAATTTTTACTTGTTTGCTTTTAACTATGACTTATAATCATGGTTGCTAAGTTATGAAGTTGTTTGAATTAAATTTTTTTTTTTTTTTCCTATTTTAATTTTTTTTTTTAAATATGTATTTAATTTGATTGCTTTCGAGGTTTTTTGATAAAAACTCAATGTAAGGGCTCTTTTTCGTTAAATAAGAATAGACAACAATAGTAGCTAGACTTTTCAATGAATATACTTCGATTTGATAATTCAGGTCAGATCATTTAAATAACTTCAATTAAAAGCCTCCGAGATGTAGTAGCGGCGTGATTGCTTCTCAACCATTAGGTCGTGGGTTCGATTCACACTTCAAGCAGTAGTTTATGCACGAACCTTTCACTAACTACTGGCAATGACAAATTTTTGGAAATAAAATGGGCAAACAATGTAAAAGTTGAACAGTTGCACTTCCAGAAGGTTTTCATACTCAGTAGATAGTTTCTGTTCGCTTTATGTCATTCAGTCCCCCATAACATCTGCAAACATTTGTCAGTAGTAGCTAGTATAACTGAAAAGTATACCAACTTCACCACTCGTTACGGCTGTCATCACTCCCCTTCCCCTACCTTCCTATTCCCATTAATCCTTTCCTCTATGACAATGTTTATGCACTGCACATAAAAGGTGCAATTTCAGCCTATAACACATGTCATTCTGTAAAAACGGGCACTCATACATCAGGACTGCCTAACATCAAGTTTGTTTTCATATTAATAATTCCCAAATTCATAGGGGCACTGAATCAATAATATTTTTGTAATTAAAGCAAAAAAGAAATTTTCTATGTAATGCCAACTGAAATACAACAAAAAAAACTATTTGTGCTTTTATTTCGAAATTAAATCGAAAACCTCGAGGTCTTTATGGCAAAATCGCAGTTTAATTGTTTTTCGCCTTTTAAATCGGTGTAATTAAATTAACACGTTTTAAGTCAACGCCATTGATTAACTAGTTTTTCTAGCATCAACTAAATAAAAAAATTTATACCTTTATAAGTAAAGTGAGATTCAGTCAAATTCTTTATCAACTTTATTGGCGAGAATGCTTGTAAGTCAAGGCAATGCGAGTTCCTTTAAAATCGGATGTACAATTCGAAACTCGACCATAACAAATAAGATAAGGAATGTATCGTACATTTTTTTTAATTAGGTGCATTGCATTCAAATACTTAGATATAAATTACAAGTTGTAGATCAATGTGACTAAGTGAAGATTTATGATATAGAAAATTATTTCAAATATGGCATCTACTTGAAAAATAGTGTTTTATTTGACAGGATCTAATTTATGTGACCATTTTTTGTTTTCGTTTGAAATATATTTAACTTGCCTTTATGTCATTTGCAAAATTTAATGGCGCTACAGCCCACATCGGGCCATGGCATTGAATCAGGATTCCAAACTAATTTTGGTTTTCCGAGGATGAGTTGTTAACGCATCGACCAACCCCCAACCTGGAGGTCCATCTTATAGTGCTAGAATTTTTCTCTTTTTTTAGCGCTCGCACTTATCAATTTGGCAAGTCAAGTCCGGATGGTAAATACCAGTACCCCGTAGCGACCACGTGAAGTTATGATGAGCAAAATTGATGTGTATATGATAGTTACAGCACTGGGCGTTACCTAGTGACGCCGATCAGATGTCTACCCTCCTATCAAACCACCCCCTAATAATAAAATATTCTGATCGACTTGCAAAAAAATTGGTACCCTGAGATTCTATTTTTTCACGTCTCATAACTAAATTAGCCTAAAAGGCGAAACAAAAACGCCGTCCGCCGTACACTGTACACGGGCACGCTCAGTGCACATTAACTTCCAACACTCTTGAAGATAAAGAGTTCATTTTTGGGTGGTTTTTAGATGGGTGCAGATCTTTGGTGGACATCAATTTCGGGAGTTGTAGGTGTTCAGGCGAATACGGGGGAGCGCTAGAACCGAAAACTAAGAATTTGAATATCTCAACTACGGCTTGAGCTAGAAAGCTAAAAATCAACACGCAATGGGTTTGTGAGACTGGCTCTAAGAATCATTTAATTTTTGTATCCATTGTGGTCCTAAAAGGAGAGGGATAAAAACTTATTATCAGTCGACTTTTTTTTCAAATGATTATGTGTTTAAAGCTGCTTAACTTAAAATTTTCATATTTTAGGACCATTTGCCACCTAAATGGTCCTAAAATATGATGAAGATGAGGTCCAATCAGCTTAGAAGAAGGCCAATACTTGTAAGGGGGAGGTTCAAGGGAAAACACTTAAAAATTAATATCTCGAATATCTCTTAAGCTATTTAATTGTAACGAAATATTATATTATAGTCCAGTCGGATTAGAATTTTCGGACAAAAGGTTACGATCTCGAAGTATTTTTTGCGTATATTACGATAAAAATATTACGGACAATGGGAGATTGGGAAGGAACTCGAAAAATAGCAACACCTGCAAATTTTTGCAAGTTTTAAAAGCTTTTGTTTTTTTACACATATTTGAACCTTTCATTTGCATGGTACATAGCAAAATTTAGCTTATCTAAACCTGAACTATAGACTCTTTTTTAAGACCTTTTCAGTAATTTTCAAAGAATTACTAATTTTAGAAATAAATGAGTATCTCGCAAACTGTAGAAAGAAAATTCTACCAAAACTTGCGGCATTGCTTCATCATAAATACACTTTAAATAATTGAATCAAAATTTAGCCCATTGTTAGCCGGTTTCATAGAAATTTCATTTAATGAAGTTATTGCAACATATATTTTAGAGTAAATTTTTCTTAATGGCTTTTTCAAGAAAAAAAGGTCTGAATCAAATCTTTATCTGACTACTATAGTGAACTTGTATTGAAGACATCCTAACAAAGAATTTGCAAGGTTTGGAATTCAATTTAAGTAGGGTGTAGCCTCGTGGATAGCGTGTTGGTCTACAATGCGAAAATCGGAAATTCGAATCCCGGTCGAAGTATAATTTCATTATACTTGAAGCATGGGAATGTCTAAGTCACTTAATCGGTGAAAATAAAATTGCATAGGAAGAGGGTTATGCTAAGGGTAAACAACCATTTCACAATAACAAATAAAATGTTAAGAAACCTGAAGGCCAGGAAACTAAGAACCGATTTGGGCTACAGTGCCATTGAAGAAGAAGAAATAATATAACTCACTCGGAACTGATATATAGATCATCTTCTTCCCGATTTTTTATAATTATTATATTTTTACTCATAAAAATTGCTTTTAAGGCTGCCAATCATATTCTTTCAAAATTGTTATGAATGAACAACTTAGAGGATGGAATTGCAATATTAAACAAAATGTTTACCTTAAAAATTTTCGCAGTACAGACTCAATTCTTTTCTTATGAATATCGTAATAAGAAATCAAAACGGGGCAATCATATTCAAGAATTGAACGTATAAAGACACAGAAAAGTGTTGTAATGTAAGGATCATTAAAGTCCTTACACTATCGTTTTACAAAGCCCTACATGGATTTAGCCTTATTATGTCGTCAAAGGTAAATTTTTCATTAAATAGTACACCTAAATCGCGTACTGTGTTTAATTTCTGTAAAGAAATTTCCTCTAAAACATACAAATTCAAATAGATTATTTTGTCTAGTAAAAGATACTGTGGTGCACTTTAAAATATTTAAAGGCATACAGTTTAAAATACAACAGTCAAAAAATAGCTTTATGTCAAAAGTAGTTAATCATTCGTACAGGTGGTAATACGAAACATTTACGCATCGACAGCATACAAGAGATTATTTGAGTTGGAGTTAACCTAACTCACCTCACTAATAAATAAAATAAATAGAAGTGGACCAAGATAACTTCCCTGAGGTACAGCAAAAGTGTTTGTAATAGTCGTTCATTTGGTTATTTATGCAAGTATTTGTATGGTCCCATCCATCTATGGGGGCGACAGAAGAATTAAGTGGATGTTGATAATTGTTTGATTGATTGCTTAAATTATGTTAATTTAAAATTATGCATATAAAATATTAGTTTCACTGACGAAATAAATTCTATAAAACCAAAATCGGTGCATTTTATATTCATGATACCATACATTTGTATGGGAGGGGATAGAAGAGTAGGGGGCATCGTATGATTTGTAAAGCAGTCTTCTTTCGTTTCTTTCTACAGTAGTTCTTACAAAATTTCATGTCATGGCTTTTAGTTTGCTGGTTATTAGTTGATTTATTGAAATTAATCGAAATTATATTTTTGTATGAGAGGTGGTAGAAAAAGTAAATGGATTGCAAGATTTTTGATGGAAATTTGTTTCAAATATTTTCAAAAATGTTTGTACGTTTTACATTGATAGCATTGAATGTGTTGGTGATAATTGATTTACTACAGGGTAAAGCTAAAACTTTTGTGGTATTTTGCCGAAAGATGTCTTTAAAGTAGATTACCTCTCGCAAAAACAAACAAAATTTAGTCAATATATATGTACATGTTAGAAAGGTTCATTTCTGAGAACATTTTCGTTCAAAAAGTGTGCAATTTCAATCAACTACTTCAAAGTAATTCAAGTTTAAAAATGGCAGTCTCTACCGAAGAAATTCGTGCTATATTGAAGTTTTACTTTCACAAAGACAAGAATGCGTCGCAAGCTCGTGAAGAAGTGTGTGCAGTTTGTGAACCCGATGCTCTATTGATAGCACAACAATAGGTCAAGCGATTTCGTTCTAGAAATTTTGATGTCACAAATGCATCTTGCTCTGGCTCTCACGGAAAAAGTCGGCAAAATTCTTCAAGAAGTCCATGAAAATCAACATGCCACATTTTATGAAATTGGCGTCGAGCTAAACATTGCTCAGAAAAATGTTTTGAATCATTTGTGAGCGGCTGTTTTTATCATGAAAATCAATGGGTGGTTTCCATATGAATTGTGTACAAAAAATTAGCTCTTACGAATGAAATCAGTGCCCGGGGGAAAACGAGATTATCTTGGTTGAAAAATTTAAATTCATCCATCTTATAGCACTGACCTTGTACCGTCAGACTACCATTTATTGCAGTTTCTTCAAAACTTCCTAAAGAGGAAAAAAGTGAATTCAGAAACTGACTACAGAGTGCAATTGTCGGCGTTTTTTAGCCAGAAACCACAGAAGTTCTGTGAGGGTAGAATCATGGATCTACCAGAAAGATGGCGAAAGGTTATCGATTAGAATGGTCAATATTTGGAATAATTGTGTTTATTTCAAGCAATGAAAAGATACAGTTGAATTTACTCAAAAAATATGAAAAGAGTTTTTATCCAATATAAATGGTCGAAATAATAGGAGAGAATGTAGAAGTTTTGAAGTTATTCGACCAGTTAATATATTGGAATTTTTATTAATTTTTTTTAATTAATTCCCTAATTTTTCTATACCCTAACTTAATATTTCAATCAAAAATTTTACGTTTTTCTGTTTCTTCCGATTCACATGAATTTGCTTGTGCGCGTTACGGCCAAGTCCAAGTTTCAATTGCATTACTTAAGAGATAGTCGAGATATTAATTTTTAAGTGCTTTTCTTTGCACCCCCGTGATCCCTCCTCTTACCAATTATTGGCATCATTTTAGGTTGATTATGTATGTGCCACCTAAATGGACTTAATACATGAATTTTTTCTGTCAAGCAGTTCCAAAGAAATATCATTTGACAAAAAAATAACCGGCAATTAGATTTTTGATCCTCCTTTTCAGAGCCCCTTGAAAACAAAAACAAATTAATTATTTCTTTTTTCCCATATAAACAAACACATCTGAATGTCGAGTTTCAGCTTTCTATCTGCATTCGTAGTGGAGATATTACCAACTGCATTTTCTTACTCCAGCTTCCCCTGCCTCCCCCTTCCTCCTGCCACTCATCAGATAAGGGCTAACAACTCTTCGCAATAAGTAATGAAAAATGTTAAAGAATCTGAAGATTAGTTCCAATATGAAAGAGAATATGGAACCGCCATTTCCATAGTCTTCCCTATCTGCTATAACCCTAATCTTCATATTGACGACTCACGCATACTCCACTTGTCGCAAGAATAATAAAATTGTTGGCAAATATTTTAATCTTTGCACGACATTCGGCTGCTAAACTGTGCATTTTCAGATGAAATGAGGGGCAAGCAGACAAATTCAACATTTTCTATTTTTTCCAAAAAAAAATTTCCATATTATCTGTATAGCAATAAAGGAATTACGAGCTTTTAATATCCATTTCCTCATCATAGTATCTCAGCAATCGCTTAAGAAAAAAACTTAAAAATTCTTTCTGGGTTCAAATCGCAAAATCGCGAAATTCGGACTCTAACGACGATAAATAGAGAAAAACTCCTTATTTGACTTTTAAAATAAATTTTACGTATCAGTTGATTTTTTCGAGATGTGCCATTATTCGTCAAAATAAGTACTTAATTCATTTGGTTTAAGAAAAATATTTTCAAATGAGTGTAATTTTTTTTAATTAAAAAAATTGCCTTTTTTCCTTCAAATTTTTTTCATTATAAGAAACGAAATTGATATTTGATGTAATTAAAAAATTTTAATTAATTTAAAAAACATTCGACTAACCCAAAAATCAATATCCCGTCTATATGCCAATTTTACACAGTGCACAGTGTACACAAAGATTGAAGCTTGCTCAAGCGAACATAATTTTTATTTTTTCTAATATATGAACCTAACTCTTTCTTAATTATGCATTATAACTAGCAACTCAAGACAGAAATACTTTTGCATTATGCAATTCTAAAATTGTGTTGGTAATTTAAAAACCTCTTTAATTCAAATCGAGATGCATCTATAATAGCATAAAAGCATAAGCTAATAATTAAATCAATTTACAATTCATCTCACTTCCCACACGAGTCAATCATTTCTTCTATAACGTAAAGTAAAAACCCAATTAATTTTAATAATAAATCACATTTATGCAAATTTCAGTTATGCTAATCAAATCAACACTGAAATTCTTGCATTTCAATTCGATTTATACCAGAACTTGAAAAAATTCAAATGAAATGCTTTATGTTCGTTAGGCAATTACGCGCCATTAATCAAAACATCATGTCACTTTGAACACGCGAAATCGCCTCGAAACGAAAGACTTAAGACAGTAACTCTATTTTCTTTCTTATTTCAGATACGACACGAAGTTTACTTCGTACTGGCATCACTTGCTTCGATATCAAGTGCAATTCGAGTCGACTGGAACACAAATACAGGTCCAATAATTCCACCTGTGCCTACGGTGCGACCTGTGCCGCAACAACCATATCGGTCACCGGCTCCAGTTTGGGAGAGTGCTGAAAACGATATTCCTAATCCAAGTCCTTATCAGTAAGTGTATTCCGCTTAGTTTCAAAAATATATGTTAGTGATCTGTTCTTGAAATTTTTTTTCCTTAATAGTTACTTACTTCCGCCACCATCAAGGCCACGACCAGCTACAGATAATTACCTTCGTGCACCTGTCTATCCTCAGCAGAATTTTCAGTTTCAAGCGCCACAGCCGAATTACGGACATTTTCTTTCGAGTAATCCGAACAGTTTGAGTAATACCGCAGTGCCAACGTTAGCAGTCCAGTATGTTCCGAATAAAGGATTGAAATATTATGCCATAGCACCGTCATCGGGCAAAATTTACTACTCCAAGGATACAGGAGTATTCGATAAGTACAACAAGCTTAACGGAAAGTACAACCCGAAACTGAAAAAACATAAGGCTTTCGAAAAGAAAAAATACGTGAATTATGCTCATGTAAGTATTAAAGCTAATTAGGATCTTCTTCTTTGTTTACTTCACAAACAAATACATGAAAACAAAAATAAAAACCTTAAGAATTATTAAATCCTTTTTTTACTATCGTAGAACTAAATACAACTTCAAAAGAAATATGAGGAAAACAAAATTAAATTTTTTTGTGGTTAGTTCGCTGTTTTTCATTGTAAATGAATTGTTAAAAAATTATTAGTCATATCCAAGCCTATACGTACCTAAAATAGTTCATTCATTAACCTTTTAATTGAATAATATTATTAGATAGTACTTCTTTGAGAGTTTTTACGTTCAAATCTTCGTAAACCACTTTACATTTTGTTCATTTTAAATATGAAATACAAAAAACATTAAGAAGATCATTAGATCATTAAATTGCTCGATGACTTAAATTTTTAGGCGTCAGTACATTTCATGAAAATATATGCGTAGTTATCTAATGTAAAAAATTCACGGTTGTTACTTAAAATTTTATTAGGTTTTTTTCATTTCGTATCCAAAAATAGATGGTTTTTTCGTAGTAGAGAATAAATCAAAAGAAAAAAGATCAATTTATTCCATTAGTGGAAAAATAAATGATGTTCGCTCCGAAATTATGAAATCTTAATTGAGTTTATTGTCTCCCATGTTATGCAATGTATTTCTATTAAGAAAATATAATTGGTATGTTTCAGGTGCATTAAGAGTTTATAGAAAGGTACTGAAATAAAATTTGGTAATTTCACACAATAATCACGGTTTTTTTTCGGAATGCAGTAATTAGTTACTTATGCGATTACTTCTTGAAGTTTACTGGGTTAGTTATTGCTTTGATTGAAGCTGGGAAATGAGCAGGAAGGTCATATACCTTGATGGTCCCTGTTCAACTTAATGCATAAGAACTTACCGAATAATATTATGAGATATTTTCTGCTTATCTCCTATTAAAGGTCCAGATTTCAGCTTCAAAGTCCCCTTTTAAACCTTTCTTATATGATGAACTGTAATTAGTTTTATGAACGAAAGTATAACTAAAGATAAAACGGTTCATAGTTCAAGTACCATAGTTCAACGTAGTATGGACTGATGTTAAATACTTCATAACATTTTCGTTTTTAGTATAAGATGATTTTAAGACAAATGAAGATATGAGATGGTTTCAGCAGCAAGGGCAACACATCAAACCTTTGAATTTGTAGGGTTTTTGCACTCATTCGTTTCGGATATCCATTTATCGTAAGTCGTGTTTCATGTTTTTTTATTACAAAATTTTTTGACATAATTTTAAAAAAAAGCTCTCAAATTTTGAGAACTTTGATTTGCCAGTGGAGTAATTTCGGTCGGATATATTGGGATTTATTCGGCATATGTAAATTTAATATTTTAGAAATTGAAAGAAACCCGCAATCATGGTTCAGTTAAGTTTTTCTATTGTTGTACTTGAAATCAAGTTATTTTCCACAACAAATTAATGGTTTTGATCAGAAGATGCAAACAATTTAACACGGCACGAATACTTCCTATCGGATGGGTATATTTGGTCAAATAATGATTTTATTAAAACTTGAGAGAATTTTTTTTTTTTTTTCAGTTTTTACACAACATTAACAAATATTCGGTGATTTTTTTTAAAACTGAAAGCAAATTTTCCTACAAAGAAAACATAGGAATGGTTACGGTTTGTTAGTACTTCGAACAGCCCTTGATTTCTCAGTGCCAGATTCCTCGTATTTTGGTACAAGCCAAGATGCACGTAGTGCTTCTCGCTGTGCGAGAACGCTCGGCTACATGTTGCTTAAATTGTAAAAGCCTACCAGAAAACACTGAAATGGGACATCCTAACCTACCCGCTACTCATGACATTGCTCCTTCTAACTACCACCTATTCCGATTGATGACACATGGCCTGGCTGAACAGTACTTCCATTCTTGCGAAGAAGCCAAACATCGATCGCCAGAAAAATGGAAGCAAATTGCGGCTAGCGATAAGCATTTGTTTGAAGAATAAATATTTAACCATATTTGCATAATAAAAGCTCAAATTTTGAAAAAAAAAAAAAAACAAAGCGGCGGTTTTCAATTTGTATCCCCAATAAATACTAACTTTTGAATGGGAGGTGGTAGGAATAGAGGAGATTTAAAACTCCAACCAAACTAAATGTGATCTACTAACTTAAAATTTTTAACTTTTCATAACTTTGAAGAAAATTTACCCATTATCGTTCAGACATAAGCTAGGGTATAGCCTAGTAGGTAGTGTGTTGGTCTTGTAATGCGAAGGTCGTGATTTCAAATCCGGGTCGGCGCAATATATAATTCCTGCACAGTGCCTTGGTCACCTCAATCTAAGAAAATGAAAAATTCGTAGAAAGAGGGTTGTGCGAAGGGCTAACAACCCTTCCTCAATAAGTAATATAACAGGGCTACGATACTCTAGATGTCATCCCAAGAAATTTTGGATGGGGAGTGTTAGAAGGGGTGATAGCATTGAAATAATTTTTTCCCCATCATGCTAAAGTAGCTATAAAAATGCTTTATACAAAATGCTTACTCCAAAAATTGAATGGGGACTTAGAAAATTAGTGAGTTAGATTTAGTGAAAATGTGCAGTTTGTATGGGAGGTGGTAGAAAGAGTGGGGGGATTTTAGTGATTTTTTCAGAAATAACTAGAAATATTATAAAATTGACAACCCTTAAATTTCAGATTAGTACCACTCATACTTTTCAAGAAAATCGATTTTTTGTGAAGTTGTGAAACTGTGTCATATTGTATGGGAGGGGGTAGAAGCAGTGAAGCTAATCAAATATTTTTTTCTGATCTTAGTGATAATCATCATCATCAATGGCGCGACAGCCCAAATCGGGCCCTGGCCTCCTGAAGTCGTCGCCTCCAATCGTCTCGATCCAAAGACCGCGTCCTCCAGCTGCTAATTTTTAAAATGGCTTTGCTGTCTTCATCAACCGAGTCTTCCCATCGCTTGCGTGGTTTGCCTACTGGCCGGTTACCACTCGCTTTGCCTTTAAGAGCACGTTTGGGGATTCTTATGTCTTCCATTCGCTCTACATGGCCAGCCCACTGCAGTTTACGTAGCTTGATGAACGTTGAAGCTTCTGGCTCGTCGTAGAGTTGATATAACTCATGGTTGTATCTTATTCGCCATTCCGTTCCTTCCTTCACAGGTCCCAAAATTCTTCGGAGGACCTTTCTTTCGAATGCGTTAACTGCTTTTTCGGAAGTTCGCGTTAATGTCCACGTCTCGCTGCCATAACAGAGCACAGGTCGTATAATAGTTTTATAAATCCGCAGCTTATTGTTCCTGTGCACTTTCTTGGATTTCATTATTGGAAGTACCGAATAATACGTCTTATTTGCTAGTATTATCCGTCGCTTGATTTCGTCTGTTTCATTACCGTCCTTTGCTAGATTAGCCCCAAGATATATGAAGTTGTCCACACTCTCCAAATTATATTCCGCAATTGTTATGTTTTGTCTGATTGGCGTTCTCCTTCTTGTTTGCGTCATTACTTTTGTTTTGCTTTCATTAATGCGCAACCCGACTTCTTTTGCGGCGGAGTCAAGATTGACAAATACCTCCTTAGCACTAGGGAAGGATCTTGCTAGAATGTTAATGTCGTCAGCGTATGCTACTAGTAGGGTGGACTTGAATAGTAGTGTCCCGTTGGTGTCGACTGGGATTTTTCGGACGACATACTCTAGTGCCAAGTTGAAAAGCATAGGAGCTAGACCATCTCTCTGCTTTAAACAACATTCCGTTCGAAAGCTGGTTGTGGAATCGGTTTGTATTCTCACTTGGGATTCAGTGTTCGTCATTGTGAGTCTTGTTAGTCGGACTAGTTTTGGAGGAATTCCAAAGTCAAGCATGATTTGGTACAGTACGCTCCTGTCGATACTGTCGTATGCTTGTTTAAAATCTACGAATATTTGGTGCACGTGTGTGTTATATTCCCAGCATTTCTCAAGCACCTGTTTCACCGAGAATATCTGGTCTGTTGTAGATCGTCCGGTTCTGAATCCGCCTTGGTATTCGCCAATTATTTGATCAGTATAGGGCTTAAGACGACGTTCAATTATTTTTGTCAGTATTTTATAGGACGTACACAACAATGATATACCTCTGTAGTTCTCACAGCAGAGTTTGTCTCCTTTCTTGTAAATTGGACATATAATGCTTTTTCGCCAGTCGTCGGGTATGATTTCCTCTGTCCAAATTTTGCATATCATGCTGTGCAGTATTTCAGCGACACAGTTTCCACCGTTTTTCAGAAGTTCAACTGGTATTTCGTCAATTCCCGGCGCTTTGTTTAGTTTTTGGTCACATAGGGCTGCTTTGATTTCAGCAAGAGTGGGTGGTGTCGATCATGGTTCATCTTCGTCAGTTGAGGCTTGAATTGAAATGTTGTCTGTCGTTATCGGTGCTACTGGGATGGGATTCAAAAGATGTTCGAAGTATGAAGCCCATCTCCTTTTGATTTCTTCTGTGTCGCTGATGATATTGCCCTCTGCGTCTTTGCAGAGACTGGTTTTTGGTTTATATCCCTTTTTCAAGTCTTTTACTATGGCGTATGCGTCCCGCGTATTATTTTTTCTCATGTTGTCGTCCATTTTCTGTATCTTGTCATTATGGTACTTCCGTTGTTTTCGTCTGCAGGTCTTTTTCGCATATCGCCTAAGCTCGTCATATCTTTCTTTTTTGGCTCGTGTTGGTCGTTCAGTAAAAATTTTGTAAGCTTCGTTCTTTCTATCTACTGCGTCGCGACATTCTTGGTCGAACCAATCATTACTTTTTCGCCGTGCTTGATATCCTAATACCTCTTCCGCGGAGGATTTGATGCCGTCTCGTATTTTCATCCACGCATTATCCACTGGCATATTTTGGATATTTTCATATATTGGTGTCAGGTGTTTATTACATGCTAGCATGTAAGCCTGCGCCACCGTTTCGTCGTTAAGCTTGTCGACATTGAATTTGCGAGCTCTACTCGTTTTTGAATACCCACGACAAGCTATTTTGCATCGATACTTAGCTCTGACTAGATAGTGATCAGAGTCACAATTCGCACCGCGGAGAGTTCGTACATCAAGTATACTGGAAGCAGCCCTTTTCTCAATAAGAACGTGGTCTATTTGGTTGAAGGTGTGACCATCTGGTGATGCCCACGTTCGTTTGTGAATATCGCGATGTGGGAAGCACGTAGAGCTTACTATGATATTTTTGCTGCTTGCGAAATCAATAAGACGTTGGCCATTGTCGTTGGTTATGTCATGGAGACTGTGCCCTCCTGTTGTTCCTCTATGAGCCTCCTCCTTTCCGACTTTTGCATTAAAATCCCCTAAGACAATTTTTAGGTCATTCGAGGGCAGTGAGTCATAGGTTGTCTCTAGGGTGGCATAAAATTCGTCTTTAGTTACATCGTCCTTGTCTTCTGTTGGTGCGTGAACGTTGATCAACCAAGTGTTGAAAAATTTAGTCTTTATTCGGATTGCACACAATCTTTCACTTATTGGTTTGAAGCTCGTGACCTGCTGTTTAAATTTTTTGTCAACGACAAAAGCGACTCCAAACTCTCTGCTTCCCGACAATTTTCCACTTGGATAGATTGTGTGTGATCTCATGTCCATGATTTCGCTACCGAGCCATTTCGTTTCTTGGATGGCAGTTATGTTGATGTTGTGTTTTGCCACTTCTTCGAGAAACTCTTTCAGAGCTCCTGTCCTAAATAAGGATCGAACATTCCAAGATCCAATAGAGTAGTCTATTTTTCGTTTGCGGAGTCGTTGCCGTTGAGTCCATCCTTTCCGAGGCTGTTCTTCAGGTTTCTGGACAGTGTTCTTTTTCCGGTGATGCGTTGTCGGCGGCTCGCCCAACCCCCGACCTGGAGGACCGGTCCTACTTATTTATTACACCCTAGTAGAAAAAGGGTGGGAGTTTTTGAGCTAAATATGACATGCTGGAGTTCTCACAGCTATGCTGCAAGTCCAACTATGTCATACTTTTTGCCTACTTCCTGAGACGCACTGGTGTTACTGGCCATTCAGGTTAACTCCATGTAACCTCCTCCTTTCTCAACTCGGGCTTGGGACCGTCTATGGCGGAGTTTCTTAGTGATAATATTATCTTAGTGATAATACTAATTAAGTATTTATTACAAAATGTGAGCTCTATAAATGTTATATGTTCTGAGAAAATCGTCTTAGAGCATTTCATGAAAAAGTCTAGTTTGTATGGGAGGGGGTGGAAGGAGAGTGAGGACGCAAATAATTTTTCTAGTGTAGATTTAAATCATTATGAAAGTAATATATCCCAAAACTCAGACTAATAGCTTTTATAATTTTCGAGTAAATTAATTTATTGTTAAATTGCGAACTTGCGTCATTTTGTATGGGAGGGGGTAGAAGGAGTGAAGCTAATCGTCTAATTTTTTTTCCCCTTACTAACAATTTTAAATAAATATTTTGTGCACAATTTCAGCCCGCTAAATTTTATACGCACTGAGTAAATTGGCTTAGAGTAATTCATTACAAGTACAGTTTGTATGGGAGGTGGTAGAAGGAGGGGAAGGACACGCAAAATTTTTATGCTGTAGATTGATATTATCATAAAAGTAATATGTTCCAAATTTCGGGCCAATAGCTTTTATACTTTTTGAGCAAATCCTTTAATTCTCAAATTGCGCAATTGTGTCATTTTGTATGGGAGGGGGTAGAAGGCGTGGAGCGATTTGGCCCGTTCACGAACTTGACCTTACTTTTTTGTCAAAAACGACGTGTACAAAATTTGAACAATCTAGCTCAACGCGTTCTCAAGCTAGAGAGCGAACAGACGGACGGACAGACGGACAGACGGACGGACAGACGGACAGACGGACAGACGGACGGACAGACGGACATCCGGTTTTGAGATTTTTGAGTGATAACATTAACTTCTGTATCATTCATTTTTTTCTCCAATCCTTATTTCTTAGCGTTACAAACCTTAGAGCAAACTTATAATACTCTCAGATTTCATCTAGAGTATAAAAATGTTAGGGAACCTGAATATCAGGAGGCCGAGGTCCGATTTGGGCTGAAGCGTCATTGTAGATATAGATCGTTCTGACATTAGAGTATTTGTATGGGAGGTGGTAGAAAGAGTGGCTCGTTCACGTAATTAACGTTTCCTTTTTGCTAAAAATTACTTTAAAAACATAAAAGAATTATGATACTCTAGATGAAATGAGAAAGAGTTCAATGTACCGGAAAATATGTCACCTCCAATTCTTTTAAATAATTAATAGTGACTTTTGTATGGGAGGTGGTAGAAGGAGAGGAGGAAGGTGTGTAATTTTTGGATATGATACCTAATATGGTATGCAAAATATTTCGTGCTGAATTTAAGGTTTGTAGCTGTCATTATTTTCAATTGGACATAGTTTTCCTGAAATTGAGTCATTTGTATGGGAGGTGGCAGGGGAAGTGGAGCGTTTAAGATGATTTTGAAACTGCTTATCATCATCCTTATAGTTTTAATTTATTCGAAGAAGAAATACTTTTCTTGAATTTATAATACAGATATTTGTATGGGAGGGGGTAGAAGGAGTGAAGAGGAGCTGATAATTTTTTTTAGCATTTATTGCAATTATTAAAAAACAAATTTTGATAAAATTTTAAGTTTATACTTTTTCTAGTTTTAATGGAAATCGATATAATGCACTTAACAAAAATTATACATTTGTATGGGAGGGGGTAGAAGGAGTGTACGGATCAAAACACATTTTTTTCTTGGTATTGATATTTCTATTTTTATACTCTATGCAAAATATCAAGTTGATAGCTTTAACAGTTTCGAAGAAAAATAATTGAATTTAAATTTCAAAATTTCGTGAAATTTGTATGGGAGAGGGTAGAAGGAGCGAGGTGAAGTTTATAATTTTTTTAATTCTGATTGAAATTATAATAAAATTAATTCTGGCAAAAAATCGTTTTTATAACTTTGCTAGTTTCAATGAAAATCGAAAAACTGCATTTTTCAAAATTATGCATTTGTATGGGAGGGGGTAGAAGAAGAGATAGGATCGGATCAATATTCCGTCATATTAATGATATCTATATCATTATACTTTGACCCAAATTTCAAATTGATAGCTTAAATAGTTTCAAAGAAAAATCAATTTCTGAAAATTTCGGAATTTCGTGAAATTTGTATGGGAGGGAGTAGAAGGAGTGGGGGGATGTGGCCCGTTCACGAACTTAAAGTTTCTTTTTTGCTAAAATTGACACACAACAAATTTCAGCACGATAGCTCAAAGCGTTCGAGAGTTATGCTGTAGACAGACGGACAGACGGACAGACAGCAACTCGGAATCGAAGTTTTTGAGCGACAACAAATATTTCTGTACCTTTGGCGGCTCTGTGCGAACATTATTTCTTAGCGTTACAAACGGTAAGGCAAACACAATATACTCGCAGATTTCATCTAGAGTATAAAAATGGAGAGTTATTTTGTAGACAGATAGACAAATGACCACTAGGAATCGAAGTGTTTGATTGACAACAGATATGCATGAATCCTTGGCGAGCATTATTTTTTAGAGAATAAATATATGCCCAAGCCGCGTAGAGCCACATGAACTTGGGTTCGAAGGCTCCAATCTAATGTAGGGGGAAGATGTTTTTAAATGATTTTTTTCTATTTTCTGGTTTATCAAAGTACTCATATAAATTCGCATCAGAAAATGTGCAAATATGGAAAAGTGAATGTTGGAAATGTTTTTTATTTTTAAAAGATTAACAGTGTTTGAGGTTGTTCTCCACTGATGCTAAAGTACGGAGCGAAACTGTTTACGACTGTCACACGATCTGTCAAATCACCCAATATGAGAATGCGATGCGAATGGAAAAAAAGAAACATTATCTCGCCAGCCAAGCATCCTATCGAAAAGTCCAAGAAAAACGTGTTTTTAAATTTATCATACATCATTTCTCTTTTTCTCAGGTAAAAAATAAAATGTTCATTGTTTTTCATTTTATTCCTGATATCTTCCGTCTCTGATTGGTGCTAGTTTCCAAAAACAATTGGGATCTGTCCACCGAGGAGTCCGAATTTTTGAGATTAATTCCTATCTTTAATGTTGAGTCTTACTCAAGTTACTGTCCAGACACAAGGACATACATCATTGAGAAACTAATTGTTTTAGCTCCTGGGACCCAAAATCACTTTGTAAATCTCTGATTTTGTGAAAAAAACTACACTGTTGGGTTTTCCGAACGAATTTAACCTTCAATTGTCTTCCGACATTTTCTCACCGCTAGAAATCTTCTCAAACAACTTATCTTATCCCAAACCTAAATCGATACAACTGTGTGTATCTTAAAAAAAAAAATTAACCACTAAGTTGAAATTTGAATCAACAAACATTTTTCTTACCACAGAAACTTCATCTGCTGGATCAAATCGAATTCTTTTTGAATCGTTGCTACTTTCAACTGCAAAAAGCCCACAATCATCATGTTCGACGTAACGTACGAAAAATATTATGGGGTCGCTAGATTTTCATCTCGACGGCTAGAACATCCTGTGTTGGTCCCTGAAAAGCCCCGATCTCAAAGTTCAAGTATAACTTGCTTTCAACTTCCTTTAGCTACCACCGTTCCTCGGCTCCCTTCAACTGTGACATCTAACCACAAAGCGGAGTCAGTGGGGTGATATTTACGTACCAGGTCGCAGGGATCACTTCTTGACCAACTTCTGCACCACCATTTTATTAATGACATTCCTATACATCTTACATCCAATTGTCTTTTGTATACTGACAATCTTAAGATGAACTCAGTAATTGCTTCGTTATCTGACTGCACCACAATTCATTCTGACCATGATTTTCTTTCGAACTGGTATTCCGGTAATGACATTGAGCTCAATATTGATAAGTGCTTCCTCATGAACTACACGTATACCCTTAAGTGGTTCGATTCAGCTACTCAATTAATGATTTCTTGTTATACCTGCAATCCGCAATAAAAAGTTTTAGTGCTTCGTTTGATTCAAAGATTCAATGTGCTTATAATTCGATCTAATTAATAAAACCTTTAAAAATTTTGGCATTGTATTGTACAACAGCGTTAAGCGAATTGACATATCGAATGCTTTCAGAGGCATTTCAGATAGAGCCATAGCTATGATTGAGGAATTCTTTGATGATGCAAGGTGTCGCGTCTTACATAGAATGCAACTGACCCAAAACTTCCTTCTGGGAACAGGTTTCAGACAAGGCTGTATATTATCACCCGCTATGTTTCTGGTAGTAATAAATGACATCTTGAAAGCTGCATTGGAAGGTAGGGAAGATTAAATTCTTCAGTACGGACTTTCTAACATCTTAAGTCACCTTGAAAATGCTGATGACGTATATTTGCTTGCACATACCGTTCGTATTTAGAGTCAAGTGTTGGCTCGTTGATCTATAAATGAAAAGAGACAGGAATGAAAATAAATGTCCGCAAAACCAAGTACATACACATGGGTTCAAACTCAAACATACCGGTTGTTCTTATCGGATAAGATGTAGAAGATTTTAGTTGTTTCGGCAGCATTATCTGCAAGGACAGCGAAGACGAAAAGTAAATTGAAGCTCATATAAATAAAGCTCGTCAGGCTTTCGATATATTCTGGAGGTTCACAGAGTGATCTCGTCGCACGAAGTTGTTGCATGCGTCAAATCCTCCTCGAGGAAGACGTTAGGTTGCTCGATCATGGAAAAAAGAAGCGGGCAGTTAAGCATGAGGCCAAAGGAATAGTTCTGGTAACAACTAAGGTTCGATGCGTAGGATCGCACCTTGTGGAAGAGAATTTAACAGAAAATTGATTGACCAATCGCGCGTTACTTACTCCCTGAAGTAGCACTGCTTATTTAATCTTGTTGAATTACTACGCTCTATTTTAGAATAGTGCTCGGTTGTGTTGAGTCCTAACCACAGCTGCTATGCAGTGCTATCTGAATTTTCCAGGGCAAACTTACGCGTTCTGTAAACTATATACCGCACAAAGCTAGCGCTGATTAATTTAATGCCTTTCTAATCGATCTTCACTTCCCGCTTTCTGAAAAAAGTTTTTTGTTTTTGTTGCATTCAATTTTAATTGATTTAATGATTCTTACTTTTAATATTGTTCATTAGACATATTCTATTTAAATATTTAAGATAATAATAATTAAGTAATAAAATGGGTCAAAGTACAAGCGACACCTAATAATGCAAAATATATTATTTTAACTAAAAGTAATAATAAGAGAATTTAAAACACCAAAAACAAGCATGATGAAGTAGAAAATAACTATGAAATATTCATGAGGTTTCGCATACTAAACAACCCTTAAAAAGTTTACTCATGGCGTAGAAAAAAATTGTTTTTTCTCCGATGATGTAAATTATGAAAATATTCAAAAAACAAAAGATTAAAATTGCGTGAAGACAATTTTTTCAAAATTTTAAAAATTTTATAATTACTATTCCTTAATTGAATCGAAAAACTTGTTCGATTAAAACAAGGGATTTAAATTGGATAACAATAGAAAGAATAGAATTCTGGAAATCGAATTAAACATACCAAGAATTAGCCAATTGCATCTTAATTACTTTATCATCTTAATATAAAAAAAAAATCAATTTCTTCAAAATTAATTTTTCTATCGCCACCATCAATCTCTGAAATATTTTCAACTCCAATTCTCTACAAAATTTCATTGAAATCTCAATTTCAACTAGAGTATGACATGATTGACATTTAGTCTAACTTAACGTTATTATCTTTTCAATGGCTTTTATTACCGTCTACCTAAATTGCGCTTCTAATTAAAATTGTTATATAAAAAATCCAAACAGACATGATGATTGTGGCAACTTATTCCGTGCTCATATTCTAATTTAAAATGAAAAGTAAAAAGTCATATTTAATTACATTTTGTAAACTTTTTCCGCATTTTTATTGTCATTATCTCAGTTTTATACTAAGATTAAATTTCAGTTCAACAGCTCAACTGTAGCTTTGTAAAAGCGAAAGTTATTATATTATACTCGTATTTAGATAGAGTTTGAAACGTTATCTTTATTTTGAGTGCATAATATCACATACATTTGTGACATTTTAATTGACCAGAATTACTTGCATAAAGTATTTAAAAAAAGATTTTCATAAAAAGCAACAATTTCGGTATTGTTTTTTGTTTTTCGTAGGGGTCTCACTTGTTTTTAGACCAAGTAGCATTACAAGATTTAAAATTAAGATGTTTTTTTTTCTTGATGAAAAATACTTTGATCTTTTCAACTTGTTACATTTGAATTTTGAAGATTGTTGCGATTCATTTTTCGTTTTTTTTATGATTTAAATTAGTTTCATAATTCATGTTCCAATTAATTGTGATTAAATGTAATCTGTATTGCAGTGTAATGTATGTTAGTCCTTTCATTTCTGTATGTGCAAACTAATCAATTTTCTAGTGCACAATATCGTTTAGCATGTGTGATTACTACAATTAATACCAGCATTTATTTCTTTTAATCGACCTAATAAATTAGGAAATACGTTTGATTAAGCATCAGTGACAGGTTTTTTTTTCCTTTAAGTAACTGTCTCTATCTAGTTTGTTCAAAACTCATGATATGTGAATAACCCATTTTTTTCTAATTTCAATTTTTTCAGTACGTGCCACAACAGCAACAAAACGACTATCGAGTACCCCGAAGCACTCAAATCAGCCCCAATTACCAAGCGACAAACCAACAAACATATTTCAGGCCACAAAACGTTTGGGGCAGCTACGTTAACTCGCCAAGATAAAATCGCTCCACTTTAACAGAATACGCACGAACAATAAGTGAAAAACCTAAGCGAAATACGTACAGACGATTGATGGTTAAGTATGCCTATCATTTTTCTTTGATATATTAATTGGAAAATTATGCTAGAACAGAAAAAAAAAGCAAATTTGAAAAAATGCCTTCAAAACAATTATTTCCTTTTATTTAAGGAAATTTTATTATTTAATAATACTATTGTGTAAACAAAATTTACTGTAAATATGTATAATGTATATATAAAGAAATAAAAATAAAAAAAGTTAATAAAAACTATTGAAGTTAACGAGCTAATTTTATCTTATGAGAATTTCAGCTAATATAAGGAAATTAGTCTAGCAATTTATTTTTTTCCCAGAATGACTTGAGTTATAGGCAATTTTGGACTTTATGTGCAACGGATAAACACAGTGGGGGAGGAAAGGAATGGGATTGGGAAGGTAGGAGAAAGGGATTGAGAACGACCGTAGCGAGTGGTGAAGCTGGCATATTCTTCAGTTTAACTGGCTGCTACTGTCAAATATTTGCAAAAGTTATGGGGACTGAATTATAAAAAGCGAACAGAAATAATCTAGTGAGCATAAAAACCTTTAAGAAGTGGAATTGTTTAACTTTTACATCCCTTGTCCATTTTATTTCGAATAATTTTTTATTGCCAGTAGCAACCGAAAAATTCGGAGTTTACGAGCGCACACACAAACAATGCAAATTCGATCATTAGTTGGTGGGAAATTTAGATATCTACAATGTGAAACCAGCTTACATTTACGAACCACTATTTACGATTGATTAAGAAGAAACGAAAGTTTTTGGTTGTAACGTAAATATGCACTGCTGGAAGAAAGGGTATTTTCGATAAAAGATAAAAGGAGAACATTATATTTAGCGGAATAACACCAAAGAAGTTCAAAAAGCATAAATGTACTACGCTGGACGTAAAGCCAAATCATGTGATACTCTAGTTGAAAGAGAAATTTTTGTGATTTTAAGAAATTTTGTATGGGAGTGGTAAAAGGGGTGACGGCATTGAACTATTTTTTTCACATCATGCTCGAGTTGCTACCAAAATGTTTTATACAAAATTCAAACATAAAAAATTTAAAAGGTACTAGCAAAATTAGTGTATCAATTTTAGTGTAAAATCGCGCAGTTTTTACGGGAGGGGATAAAAGGAGTGGGGAGTTCGAAATGACTTTTTCATAAATAACTATAAATATCATGCAATTGGAGTCTGTTAAATTGTAGACGAGTAGTATTCATACTTTTCAAGATAATCGACGTTTTGTGAGCTTGTTAAATTGTTACATATTGTATGGGAGGAGGTAGAACGGGGGCAGCTAATTGTCTTAGTTTTTTCGGTCTTACTAATAATTCAAAATAAATATTTTGTGAACGATTTCAGCTCGATAAACCTTATACGCACTGGGCAACTGGTTTATAGTATTTAATGAAAAAGTGTAGTTTATATGGGAGGTGGTACAATTACTCGTAGCTTAGCGATTCCAATAAATTTTATACCGTTGATTGTTCCAAGTTTCAGATCAATACTTTAATAGTTTTCGAGAAAATTATGTGGAGTACAAATTGAAAGTCGTCGTTTCCCAATAGATGGCGCCAGCAGTAAATTCTGATCAACAATGGCGGATCCGAAACGTCACATGTTAAACTTAGGCATCTGTCAGCAACTCGTCATCGTGAGATTTGTGAAGTTTAATCGGCGTCATTTACTTTTTTGTGCGCGAATATGTCGAAGTTTGAGCCAAAAAAGCGTCATTTGCAGGAAATTTTGATTTTTGACTTCAATTCAAAAAATCTGCGGCTGAAGCACATCGAAAGATTGTTGAAACTTATGGTGAGGGTGCCATTAGTGAAAGAATGGACCGTCAGCGGTTTCAATGCTTCAAGAGCGGTGACCGGCATGGCGGCGGAAGAGAGAAAAAATTGTAGTATATCATGTGCTGTTGCAACCAAATGAAACCATAATGGGTGATCACTATCGATTACCATTGATACGTTTGAGCCGAGCATTGAGAGATACGACAAAGTGATTTTGACGCACGGAAAAGCTTGGCTACATATTGCTTAGGCAGAGGCGTAGGTACCTGAAAATACTCAAATGAACCCACCCTCTGTATTCTCCTGCTATCGCCTCTTCTGACTACCATCTGTTCCGATCGATGGCGCATGGCCTGGCTGAGCAGCAACATTGTGTCGATCGGCTCAAAAGAAGAGCAGTTTTTCGAAGCGGAATCTGTATGTTGCCAGAATGATGGGAAAAAAATTGTAGCTAGCGATGGCATTTCTTTGAATAATAAATATTTAACCATTTTTGCACAATGCAAGCTCGGATTTAAAAAAAAAACGGCGGTTTTCAATTTTTACTCCCAGTAGTTTGTTGTCAAATTGCGAAATTGTGTCATTTGGTATAAGAGTGGGTAGAAGTGGTAGAGCGATGTCACCTGTTCACGAACTTGACCTTACTTTATTGTCAAAAATGACTTGCTCAACGCGTTCTCGACGGACAGACGGACATCCGGTTTTGAGACTATTGGCGATAATATGAACTTTTGAATCATTCGTATTTTTCTCCGAGCCTTTTTTCTCAGCGTTACAAGCTTTGTCGCAAACTTGTAATGCTCTCAGATTTCATCGATTTTTAAATGAACAATTATTCACTTAAAATGGCAAAAAAAAATTAAATATAGCTAAGATGATCTGTGAACTAATTTGCTCAGTATTAATATCGTTAGATCATTTTCAATTACATCGAAACTTTCTGAAAACAATTAACACCACCGGCCACAAACCAATTATTAATTGTAATAAATATAAAGGTAAATCAACTTTAAGGTCAACATCTTTTCATTGAAAATATATGCACAACGTGTATTATAATAAGCTAATTTATGCTTATGCGATTACACCGGAATACGCGATTGTTGTTAATTTTACCAAGTCATAGCGATAATTGTTAATATCCCTTTTATTGAAAAATGAAAAAAATAGTAATAACAATTCATAACAATATCATCAAATCAATAATTGCATTGAAACATGCCTTCGAGCATTCTAAGGTCATTCCATAGCTCGTAGTGTTTATTTTTGCGAATTACGAAATACGATCACATTCATCCTACTTCATGAATGGTCATTGTCGATCAAAGTCAATGTCACTTTTGTTATGATCGCAGTATGTGCGCTCCTAATTTGCAGAAAATGCCATGAATGATGCTTTTTTGTCGAAATTAATAACATCGAATACGCACGATCGTAAATCACTGAATTCAAAAAGTGATCGATTGCTTCTCCAACACTTAATTAAGTCGCATATAGTAGCAGATGTTCAGATCCGTTCGCTTCTGCAAAAAGATCTGAATAGATCGACCTTTCATTCTAATGATCGTAACACTTGGTCGATCAGTGTCACCTATGCAATTAGTTAGTTTTGTTATAAAGCTGTGCTAGACGTGTACACTATCGATGCAGTGTGTCCAAGATCTTCTGTACTCCATAAGATGATTGCGATAGTATACTCCAAGGCCGACATTAATCCGATTGCTAGATCATTTATTAGATGCAGCGTTCACTATTTTGTGTGTTACACTCATATTTTATTGTTTATAAACTACTAGATATCGAATGTTATTAAATTGGAAACATTGATCGATACTTAATCATCGATTGGTGTACATGTGCGGGCTGTTGAACATATGGCCTCTATGAAAATATGCCCAGTGGAAAAAGAAGCGCTTTGAAAAACATTTTGAAAGGCTTCAAGTAAGAAATAACTTTACACTGCATATCAATGAAAACAAATGCTTCCTTCTTATTTTCCTTAACAAGATTTAAGAAATTTTTTGAATCCTTCAAAAATGCAATCTAGTGTTTCGCCGTATTTCTGTATGAAAGCAATAGTGGACAGATCGAAAGCGAGATTTTAACCAATGGAACTAAAGGCGAAAAGCTGCCGCCTTAAACCTCAGATATCTTTATCCTACGGTTGATTCGGTCAAAAGCTTAAGTTTCGTTTTTGTATTTGTGTTTAATAATTTATTAATCTTCAGTTATTTCTGCACAGAACTGTGCATAGCATAAAATAAAAAAACGCATAGAAAAACAGAACACCCAAAAAATGCACTCAAAATCAACAAAACCAAGTTAAGATATTGCTTCTTTTGAAAAATTTTAGTTTTTTACTTTTCGTACCTTTTTATCAATTTGTTTTTTTTTTATATGTTGTTGGCTATCACTTCACTGGCTTGTTTTCAGAACTTCCTCCAGATTTAAAAAAAAATCAAATTTTCAACATTTTGTAAAGCACGTAATATTAAAAAAAAAAACTTCCAGAGAGTGATCTCAGTTTATAGCCAAGATAAAGTCTGATTGAACAAGATTGGATGAGTAGTTTCCCAGAAAAGATACCTCCATTTTCCAAGTAAATTGACAAGATCATATATACCCCTTAGCTATAAGCCGCAACTGAAGTATAAAAATAATGCGTAACGTAGAAGTTCTACCTTGACCCCGAGTATTTGAAAACAGTTTTGTTGAGAATACTTTATATTTCTCAAAGTTCAAATGCTCTTTAAGCGGTTCTGTACAAAGCTATTGAAATATCTTCGCTTTCATGTAGCAAATTTCAATGCAATATTGGAGCCCACCTGGAATTACAGACAGAAGCCGAACATTTTACCCAAAAGCGCATTTTAGTGAAGTGCTTTGAAATCTTACGCTGGGCATGAAGCTTCTTTGGCACAGAGTACAATCTATAAATGTTATGTAATACAAGTGCGAATATTTTACGCAACTTTGTAGTTGATGTCAAATGTTTGAGATTTTAATTGAATACAATGTATGATTAATTGAATTTTTCTTCCACAGTAATTAAATTGTAAAAACTGGGTCTATAAAATTAATGAAACGACTAATTTTGTTTTTTTACAGAATGACTTGCGTTGTAAGCAATTTCGGTCTTTATGTGCAATGCTCAGTCATGGAGAGAAGGAATGGGATTGAGAAGGCAGAAGAAAGGAATTGAGAACGACCCTAACGAGTGATAAATCTGGCGTGTTTTTCAGTTGTACTGGCTGCTAATGTTAAATATTTGTAGAAGATATGGGAGAACTGAATGACAGAAAATGAACAGAAACCATCTACTGAGTACATAGACCTTTCAGAAGTGAGCTGTTTCACTTTTACATCGTGTGGCCATTTTATTTCGAATGATTTTTCATCGCCAGTAGCAACTGAAAAATTCATCCTTAAGAAATACTACTGCCTGGAGTTGAAATGAAGCCCACGACCTTTTGACTGTAAAGCAAGCACGCTACCCGCTACGCCGTGGAGGCGGGAAATTGAAAACTGCCTAAGAAGTAAAAAAGAGTTACATTTGCAACAGTATCTTGCACTAGTGTACTTTATGAAAAGGAAAGATATTACTTTTCTCCAAATGCCTCAAATTACATATTTTTGACATATCCATGGCGGTATTTGGAAATAACTAAAATTCAGTATTTCCACGGATTTTTCTTTTGTAGAAACTCAAAAAAAATATATAAATAAATTGAATAATTCTTTAAAGAAAGGTACTAATTATTTTGATAAAGCTGTACTTGTTTGGTGAATGTTTTTTTTTAAAGCTCTACTTGTTTAAGTAAGGTTCATAAGAAATACAAATTAAAAAAATCTTAAGATATATTGTGTAACATAGTATAATAACCTTGTACCTTTAATTTGAACCTTAAGATGCACCGAAAAAACCTATAAGTGAAACTTTGTGTTGCTGGGAACGCGACCAGAAGTATTTCACCTTATTTTACCTCTTGGCGTTCAAATACAGGATCTACTACAATCTATTTATTTATTCATTTATTTACAGCTTTAACACAGATAGCTCCAATAATGTAAACCCACCATTTAAAAGTTCAGCGAAAATTTTATGTACAAATAAGACTTACTATAATCGCAAATGACTAAAAGGAAATAATAACAATGAGCACGATGAAATTAAAAAAAAAAAAATAATAATAATAATAAAACTAAATAAAATAAAAATAATAAAAACAACAAAATTACAAATTACTAGAAGTTAGGTTAATCAAGATAGGTCAAGAATGTGTTTAAGTGTGCGTAAAAATAAACTATAAGGAACAGTTAAAGAACCAACCTGAAGGAGATCATGCATCCTTTAAAATCTAGGAAAGGGCGAATGATAATAAACATTATGAAGTGCACGAGGGAGATTGAAAGTATCACGATTCCTCGTAGCAGTAGAAACCCGGAACGATAGTTCGATAAGCAAAGGTGAAGTGACGATACCGTTAGCGATTTTGTATAGTGTACACTGGTCTATTAAATACGTTGCTGATAAAGGGATGGAAGATCAAGTTCGGCCAAACGATTAGCATAAGAAACTTGCTGAATTTCAAAGCGAAAGAATAGAGATCGAGTGAAATTACGCTGGGCAGACTCAATAAGGTCAATATCACACTGGTAATGGGGATTCCAAATGGGAGAACACTACTCTAAGATAGGACGAGCTAACGTTTTAAACAGCAAAACAGCAACGGTAATACTCGAAAAAGATTTAGTGGAGCGCAATATAAAACCAGAGAGCCGATAGGCTTTAGCACAGATTTCAGCGTAGTGATGCGTAAACTTTAGCTTACTGTCAAATAGAACACAAGGTCCTTATAAGTGCTAACCTCAGTAAGACGAGTTGTGTTGATTATGTAGGTAAAGTTAAGGGGGTTAATTTGGCAAGTGAACTTCATGAAAAGACATTTCTCAATGTTAAGAGAAATGTCATTGTTAAGACACCACTCAGATAGAGAATAAAGGTCACATTGCAGTGCCAGACAGTCAGAAAGAGATTCGATCACTCGGAATATTTTGAGGTCGTCAGCATATAAAAGGCAGCCAGAAGATAAAAATGATGGTAAGTCATTTATGAAAACAAGAAATAAGAGTGGACCGAGAATGGAACCCTAAGGAACTCCGGAGTTTACCGAAAAAATGGGTGATGATTTGCCGAGAAAAGTCACTCTCATACTTTGATCAGACAAATATGAAGAAATCCAACTGAGAAGCGAACCACAGATACCGTACTTCTTTAATTTAGATATGATTATCTTAGGATTCACAGAGTCAAATGCTTTGGCAAAGTCAGTGTATATGGTGTGCATGGATCTATGGCTTTCAAAGGATCTCCCAACAATATTAGTAAGTTCCACGAGATTTTAAGTCGTGGACTTGCCTTTAAGAAACCCATGTTGCTTTGAAGAAATAAGATGAGAAAGATGTTCGGAGATAGAGTAATGAACTAATCGTTCAAATATTTTTCCAAAGCAGTTCAGTGTTGAGATCGGCCAATAGTTTGTAACATTATTCTTGTCACCTTTTTTAAAAATTGGGTTCACGGTAGCTAGCTTCCAAGCACTGGGAAAGTAACCATCACTGAGAGATTTGTTGAAAATCATCGCAAGCGTAGAAGATAATTCATCACAAAGTGATTTGGTGAACCAATTGGGAATACCATCCGGTCCACCATTGGTGTTTGGATGCAGCAGAGTAATGCAATTTGCAACATCGACCGAAGAAATCGGGATGAAGCCCAAAGGTTCATGGCTCTCAACAAAGAAATCGTAATTTAGATCCTTGTCGGTGGAAGAAAAAACAGAGCTGAAGTATGAAGCGAAAAGATCACAGATACCTTGAGGTTCCCCAGCAGAGATGTTTCCATAACGCATAATAGAGGGAAGCGGGGACGTCTTTCTATTTTTCTTAATGTGCGACCAGAAGGGCTTAGTCATATTACGAGCTAAACATGACTCAATGAAACTAAGGTAATGGCTCCAATCATTTTTAATGGAGTTCTTGGCAAGCAATCTGAGCGAAGAATAGTTCTGGTAGTCAGAAATATGATTTGATCGCTTGTACTTGCGGCGAAGAATCGTTTTCTTTCGAAGTAATTGAATTGTAGATTTTGAAAACCAGTCAGTATAAGTTCTCTTAGCAGAGATTTGCAGTGGAACATGTTGTGCAATGAGTTTGTCAAGTATATTATGAAAGAGTGCTAAAGCATTTTCAGACGAAAGATCATTCAATATAGCGTCCCAATCAACCAAGCCAAGTTCCGCTTTTATGTCGCTGTAGTTAGCTTTTCTAAAATTTCTTTTAGAATTCGTCGAGATAAATGGCGAAAAGACTTTGAGCGGAATAGTTACAGTAATGTTTAAAGGTGGGTGATGGTTGTCAATGGGAACAAACCCATCGAAAGACGAAATTAACACATTAGAAGCATCCGTATTCGAAAATACAAGGTCAAGTAGCTTATCGTTAGAGTTGGGAATACTATTGTGTTGTTGGAGGGAACAAAGTTCGATAAAAGACGAAACACAAACATTAAGACGAGAAGTTGTAGGTATAGGCAGTATTGATTGTTGGACCACTAGGTGGCGGTCATGTTAAAGTCACCACAGACAAAAATCGAAGAATTGGCACTAAGATTATTGATGAAGTTTGAAAATAGGTCAACGAAATTTTCGTAAACAGGGAGCTCCGTTTGACAAGGGATGTAAACACAGCACAGGTAGAGTGAATGTGACGAGGACAAACAGACTTTTATCACAACATGATTACTAGAACATGATGTGAACAATTATGCAGAATTTTATGTTTCTTAGTCTGATGTGGAAATACTGTGATGAGCCTATTAGGCCCTATTTTCCTAGTTAGAGCTTGAAACTCGCCAAACTTTAAAAATACTTTGGTCTAAGGAGCAAATACGTAAGGTTTCTATATTAGGTCAAATTGCTGTGGTTACTTCAATAGTGTTGTGGAAATACAATAATTCGGCAATTTGAAGGTTTGCCTTATTTTATCTCTCAGAAGTCGACTTCCGAGAAACCACAGACGTTCATGTGTGCTAGGGAACAAAAAAGGCACATATGCTAAATTTCATGTTTGTGGGTGAAGGCGTTACGAAGGTATAGTGATTATTCGCATAGGGTGTTTCTCCTTTGCACTATTTAGGTGCCAAATTTCTTAAAAATTAAAACCCACTTTTATCCAAAACCTATCTGGAATATTTCTTGTTGTTTACCATTCAAAATTTTCTATTTTATGCCTTCAGTGCTGAATTTCATAGACTACAATTCAACTTAGGGTAAGTGCTCAAGAGAAAGCCACCTGCAAATATCGTATAATGTCTTGAGCTTATGCCTCTAACACACTCGCAAGCTAAAATACTTTAACTTGTCCTTCGATGTTATAAACTGTTATAAATAAAATCCAATATTTAATTCAGCATACTTCTATCAAAATTATGAGTTAAAATCGTGTCGTGTGTCTAGATATTAAGCGCCGTGAGTCGCAAAATATGACTTTCTTCAAAAAATTTCTATTTTCAAACGGATATTCCTGACGCTAATTAGATAAACTTTTAAATTTTAACTTGAATACTTACTGGATTTACTACGGTATTGCCTGAACAAAATTTCAAATTTGTGTTTTGGATTATAACTATGATCACCAAGTAGGTTATAGTTTTCGAAACTGCAAAAAAGGGAGTTTTTAAAATGAATTTACTACCATCAAAAGATGATAACTTATTATTTGTTGATATAACAATAAAAAAAAATCACGAAAACGGTTTTTATTAAAGATATTTTTAATTTTTATAAGATTTCTCAATAAATGTAATGAAAAGAAATGTTTCAGTTTTATTATCATTTATATTTTTGTATTGATAATTTTCTATTGGTAGAATTTTATAAAATTTTTATTTTATGGCATAGCAAAGCTTTATATGTTTTTAGCCTACGAAAAAAATCGGAGCTAAATCGACGCAACAAATAAGATTTTGTGATCATTTAATAGCATATCGAATTTTCAAATTCATTGTTTTCCCAGTCAGCTAATGGGATGATTCTTCTTTTCATAAATTTATCACTACTAGAACTATTATTAGCTATTAACATAATTTTTCGATATTCTAGTACCAATCAATTAGCGAAAATATTCAAAAGTTAACACTTTCGAAAGTATCTACCAAACGCCTGTGTGCTGGGCAACCTATTAGGCGCATCTCAGATGGTGGATAGAGGACGCCTTGGTGTATTGCAACACCCTTGCCCGCTGTTTATATGACAATAGAAGGAAATTTAGTTTGTTAGTTGATCTTCCCTCAACGTGTTCATTGGACACACGACGACAACCGCCTCGTTGTTAGCCCAAATTGATGAGCACGTTGACGTTGAAATAGCTTCGAACGTTGCCGCGAACCAGCCTAAGAAACTATGAGATGGGGTCCCATCAGTTCACGGCGAAAAAGAGGTGCTAAAGTCACCCGGTCCGAACGCGGCTCGGGAGCTACTAGTGCAATCAGGTTCTAGTAGTGGTATGCTACTGACAAACACCCAGCACACTAAGTCTACTGTGTCAAAAAACAGTGACCTCACCTTAATGACAATCATGGATGAAGGCTCAGAACCGAATTAGCCGTTTAAGTTGTGTGCACATGTTGATCACGCTTCGATGCCGACAATATCTCACACACCTATCTCTGCTGATCTTGATACTTTACCCCTCAAGTTGATACCTTTCTTGACGTGGAGACAACTATTTTATTTATTTATTTATATTAGGAGAACACATGAGAGCAATGCGGCCTTTTTGGCCTATTGTGCGATTATTGCCCCTATTCCCTACCATAACTCAATAGCTTTAGCTAATCTGAGTATCTGTAAGGGAGCCATGTTGGCTAGTTCCTCGGTGGAAATGAAACCTTTCCCCAGAAGATTATGCCTTTTCCTTGCCACTGCTTCACAGTGGCATTGGATATGTATTGTCGTTTCTGAGCCTTCGAGACAGAGGCGGCAGATGTCGGTTTCAGCTAAGCCCATATTATTGAGGTGGTGGTTCACTCCACTGTGCCCCGCCATTAGGCCGATTAGAGTGGAGACAACTAAATTGTCCTAGTGCAATTTGTATCTTCGAAACCACCCTTCTACTACCTAAACCTAAACTACCAAACGCCTTTTTGAATGAATGAAAAGGACTATCAATACATGATCTGTGGACTTATTAACCTCTGATACATCGAGTATTCAGATCAGCAACAAAAATTTGTTTGCCATGTACTCCTTATTCACAGAATTATCATACAATCCGTCTCTTGGAGACGGATTTTCTTTAAGCCAATACAACTTTTTGGTGGGTTATTTGCACTTGAATGTTCGTGCGGGAAATCGGATGAAGTTATGACAAATGTTGGCGTGGGTCGTTAGTATTACCACCAGAGCCTTTGCAAAGCAAACGAAATTTGTATTATTGTATAGTGCAAAAAAAACAACAATTTAAAAAACAACCAATTTTAATGGTTAAATAACTCGAACTATAGGTACAAACAAGTTACAACCTTTTCTCTACAAAAATTAACTATCAAAATAAAGAATTGTTTTGGTATTTAAAAATGTTATTTCTTAGATTTTATAAAAGGTTATTATTTATGGGCAGTTAATTTTGAATATTAAATGATTTAATTTTTCTTTTTCGTTGAACAACTCACCAACTCAATTTGAAATGGCTTTTAATAAACTGCAAATAACTGCTATTTAACGTCAAATGCATTTCATATGAATAAGTGAAAAACTGAAAATTTAAATTTTTGAAAATCTAAATATCAAACTCGTATACATATTCATGTTCGTAGTTCCAGTTTGAAAAGATCAAATCGATTTAAAAAAACTGAATTAAAATCAATAAATCAATCACGTTAAGGCAGAAGTAGTTTTTCTATTTTTAAAATATGATTGAATAAAGTTAGTAAGAATTTAAAATCAATGGGGATAGATAATCATACATTGTCGTTATGGTGAGACCGGTTTGAAATTTTCTCTCCTTTAACAAATCGATTATATTGCAGTAGAGTTTTATATCTTATTTTGATACTAAGTTAACTTTCTTATTAAGAAAGAATAATAAGAAGTTAGAAATATTAGTAAATTATGATTAGTTACAACAAAATTTTAAAATACACCTCAATATGTACGTATTGCCTAACAACGGTAATATTTGAAGAGATTTTAACATTAAATACAAACACTAATTTAAATTTCCTTATCATTAGAATAATAATATAAAATAAAGGAGAACCCAATGTTTTTGAAAGAGCTTTTAAATATTTCAAACTATTTCCAATCGATTCTATAAATATTATATATAAATCGAACGATACTTACAAAAATTGCTAACAATGTTGATTCCAGTGTTCACTGACAAATAAGAAAATACTAATTCGAGCACAAACGCACTGATTTTTGTTACCTTGGAAGTATTATCAGTTTGAACGGCGGTACCGAAAAGAATGTTAAGGCTCGCATAAATAAAGCTCGTCAGGCCTTTGGTATACTTTCCCCTTCCTGGATGTCGAGAGAGATCTTCTGTCGTGCGAAGCTCCAAGTGTTTGACGCATGCGCCAAATCCATGTTGTTATGTGTACTACATAGAATGAAACCATTCAGCTTGCCGAGAAACTGAAAACTGTCGCGAATCAATGCCTCCGAAGCATTTTAGGGATATTTTCACCAGAAGTGATCTACAAAGACGAACTTTAGAGTGCAAACTTGACCAACTAAAATAGGCATTGAGATAGAAAGGCACAAGTGGCATTGGATTGGCCAGACTTAAAGGAAACTAGAGCAAAACAGCAAAGGAATTAAGGGGTTACATACACCTGAATAATTAAAAAAAATCGATTTTTCAGAAAGGTGGTCATTCGAAAGTAGTATCCTTTGAGTGTCTACCCAGAAAATTTTGTAAAGAAATTCGCAGTAATGACGAAGTTATAGCGTTGTGTAACCGACCGGGTGAACAACGACTATGAGCCGGGTATTCTCGCTCTTTTTCCGGGTATTCCAGGTATTGATGGCCGTCATGCTTAGAAAAGTTGGTGAGGTTCAGATGTAGGCATTCCACAATTCATAGAGCATTAGTCGTTGTCTGATCGTTGAGACCAACAGTTGACCCGAAATCAATCGCTTTTATTGCCAAAATAATACGAAAATGTAACGATGATAGTGTTCGCGATAAACATTAATCTAGGAATCTCAGAAAAGATGTGAAAAAGAAGTGGCAGCCACCAAAAAATCTATATCAAGCGGAACAAGAGAAAATGAGTAAAAGTACAACTGCAAAAAAAAATTGAAAAATAAACACGAGGTGTTTGTGCCTGAAGAGGAAACTATTGAGTACAGAACGCTCAATTTCTTCATTGTTTTCACTGCTATGTCTGAATACGTGAAATGTAAACAGTGCCTTGAAAACGTTAAATTCAAAACTGGAAGTACCAAGGGACTCGGGTTTAAAGTGATGATAGTGTGTGCGTCGCATGATCCTGTTTTAATGCCGTCTTCTCCGTTGATTGCAAGTGCTTACGAAATTAATAGATTATTCTTTTTATACTCTAGATGAAATCTGAGAGTATTATAAGTTTGCCACAAAGTTTGTAACGCTAAGAAATAAGGCTCGGAGAAAAAAAATCTCTCCGTCCGTGTCCTCTCTAGTTTGAGAACGCTTTGATCTAGAAAGTTCAAATTTTGTACGCGCCGATTTTGACAAAAAAGTAAGTTCATGAATGGGCCAAATAGCTCCATCCCTTCTACCCCCTCCCATACAAAATGACACAATTACACAATTTGTCAATAAACGGATTTTCTCGAAAAGCATAAAAGCTATTGATCTGAAATCTGGAATATATTACTTTTATAATAACTCCAATCTGCTGTATAAAAATTATTTGAGTACTCCCCTTCCTTCCAACACCTCCTATACAAACTGCATTTTTTTATGAAATGCTATAAATCAAATTACGCAGTTCGTATAAAATTATCGAGCTGAAATTGTGCACTAAATATTTATTTAGAATTATTAGTAAATCCAAAAAAAAAAAAAAAAATTAGGCAAGCTATTCGCACTCCTTCTACCCTCTCCCATACAATTTGACACAATTCAACAACTTTACAAAGAGTCGATTTTCCTAAGAAGTATGGATGCTACTGATCCGCAATTAAAAATATGCCAATTACATAATTTTTACAGCTATTTCTATAAAAGTCATTAATAACTTCACATTCCTTTTACCACCTCCCATACAAACTGCACAATTTCACTAAATCCAATACGCTAATTTTCTCAGTACACATTAAATTTTTGAATCCTCAATTTTGTATAAAACATTTTAAGAGTAACCTTAGCGTGATGCGAAAAAATTTGTTCAATGTCGTCTACCACTTCCCCTACAAAATTTCTAAAATAAAAAAAAATCTTTTTCATGTAGATTATCACACGATTGAGCTTTACGTCCTATTATGTTTTTGCTCTAAGACTGTTAGGAATTGGCTTGAAAAGTGCTCTCCCGTGGCATAAACTACTTACGACATAATAATAAAACGATTTATAAGGCTTTTTCTGCAGTTTGTGATCTATCAGATTAGTCAAGAGAGAGAAATCATGACAGATAATGACATTGGTGATGATAAACAACTCACAATATCTGGAGATGAAACGTGAAAAAAACGGAGATACAAACCTTCATCAGGAGCAGCGACGCTTATTGGAAGGTATACAGGCAAGGTTGTGGATATTCTTGAAAACTCTTTTTATTGTAAAGCTTGCGAGCATTGGACAATGTGTAGTACGAATAATCTGAATAAAATGATTCACAAATTGACCATATACTATGGCTTAGCAATCCGCAGAAACTCTGACTCAGTACCAAAAGTGAAGGATGCCATATGGGCTATATTCGACCATTACAGCTCTACAGACGAACAACCATATCACGAAAAATGTCCTCAAAACTTTTCAACCACGGCATCGCCGAACTAAGTCCTACGCATAGAAAAATTAAATTAATAAATTCAGTTGCAATTTGTCGACCGATTTGTGCATAAAACTCATTTTAGCAATATCTCGCAATGAAAAAACAAAGCTAACTAGCACTTGCAGCCTTGGGGAGTGTGATTAAAGTATGGGCACCTCTATACGCAGCATTCAACAAAATATTCTTCATTTGTATTCTTAATTCTAATTAATATTCTCAATGTTCACGTTCTGTGTAACTTTTATCGGACGATAAAACCAAAATATCAATAAAACTCAGAATTTATCTTACCTGCATAATTTACTATTTAATAGAACTCACTGTAGTTGAATTGCAAGTAATCTAAATTATATGCATTTATTATATAAACGCGAATGCTTGAGTCATCTTAAATCTTAAATTTTATGCCAATTTTCAAGGATTGCATAATTCTCCCAATTCCAAAATAATAAATTTGAGGAATCTTGAAACGAACAAAAAAGAAATAAAATTCAATTTAAAGTGTACGGCTACGGTGCTCCCGCGTGACCGGTTAGCTGATACCTCCGACGAGATTTCAATGGCACAACGCAATTAAATTGAAGATGCAATAACAAAGTAAATATCTCAAAGATTTTCAATTCCGAGCACAAACAATCAAATCTGGATCTGGATTGTTTCGAAATTTCACCTGAAGATTACACATCCGATCCGTCGGAGATCACGAAGCAGCAAACATAACGGCAGAAGCAGAAACATCAGCTGCATCTATCCCACACAAGAGAACCTACATTGAAATTATTTACAAAGTAGTGTTTCCGATTCGAATTCGATTAGGAAATCAGCTCGAAATTGGATAGCGAAAAGCGACACCTGATGCCGTTTCTAATACTCACGTGTCGTCTTGAAAACGATTTGTCTTGATCAACGTGACGTCTGTCGTTCCCGAGTGCATCCTTCAGCTTAGCAAGATTGTCGCATGCGATTCATAAATTTCTCTTTTACAAGTTTGATGCCAGCTTTGGTTTTAGCTGTCTAGCGTTTAGCAAGGATTAAGCAATATCAAACTTTAGCGCCATTAATCCACTATGGATGCAAGTCAGTCAGTCAGCTTGTGTGCTGGTAAGACGAAAGGAAGATGCATGTCATGAGATCTTTAGATCTGTGATAATTGAAACGCGATATGCAATTTTATTCCCAAAATAAATTCATTTTCTCTGTTTGTTTGATTTTTTTCTTTTTTGGTTTTGACGAAACTCAACAATGATTTTACATATACACACATAGCCCACGATTCTTTACTTAAAAAAGAGATTGCTATAAATTTTATTTCTGATGTAATTCTGTGAAAATATTTCAACATTGGCAGGAAGAAAGGGAAACGAGTTTAATTAAGGTGTGTACGAATCAGTTAATCTTTTTCATTTCTTACAACAGAACAAATCTAGAGAAACTAGGCCTGTTACCTTGTGGTAAATAGTAATTGATCAAATGGTCTCATTGCAAGATGATATATATGTATATTTATATAAATTTAATTTAATTTTGTATAGAAGGTATCTGAACTAAGATCAGACTCTAAGGTAAGTTACTTTTTTAAGACATTTTCGCGTATAAAAGATTATTAAAAATTTTAGACATGATGATGCTAATTAAAAAAACGAAAAAAAACAATTATATCCTTATTTTTCAATCCAATTCCATATAGTTGTGCTGAACAGTTCCAAATTTTTTTAAACCATCAACGAAACTAATTTTTGGATTTACATTTTCGCTCTTCTGATAAAATAAAATTTACAATTCGACCAATATACCAGTCATTGAACGATCGCACAATTTTTAATTTTATAACCTGAAAGGATAGGATCTAACTAGATGGTTTTGATAATTATAATCTGGTTCGGATTTCCCTGTTACTCTAACAGCGACCTAATTTTCTCAATTCTTTTCACTACACAAAGATTTCGACCTTATATTTCTTAACCAAAACAAAGAAGGAAAGAAATTATTCGTGAAACTTAAGCTTACACAGTCTTATCTAAAACTATAACAATAGTGAACTATTTCTTTCTATGTAAGTATTTCCCCATTTCTTGAGTAGCATGCTAACCATTTGTTTATCGCATAATCCACTCGAAGCAAATGCATTTTTACACCAGACATAAAAAATAAAAAGTTCCAATAAAAACAAAGACAATTTGTTAATGAGACATCAAGGTAAACGTGCTTAAAGTTGTGTCACGTAAGATAAAAATGCAACTAACGTTCGAGCTTAAGTAATTAAACGCGAAAGGGTTAAGGTTTTCAGTTAATTGAAGAAAAATATATAGTTCAAGTGCACTTTACCGTATTTAGGCATAACAATTGTTTACATATTAGTTTTTTGTTAAATTTTGAAAATAACATAATTCCTACTATCACTCGTCAGTGTATCTTATGCTGCGTATTAAAGCGTTTCTTCATTACAAAACTAAAGTTTTAGTGCAAAAAGCCCACTCAATTATTTTTTTATTGGATTGATCCCAACCAATAATTGTTTTCAAGATGAAAGCTTGGTACGAGTATATAATAATAAAGATAAACACTTATCTGTATCAGAAACAATCGGTTGAATCCAAATTATGTAAAATTGCTTCATTTTATTCGTTTAATGTGTAGGCGGTCAAACTACATAAATTGTTCATTCCCTTTCATTAAACGAATGTATTCGCACCACTTTACTTGTAAATTGCATTGGTTTACGATAAAATTAATAAAATTGAAAAATTGTTGTAGTTTCGAACTGAAATGATTAATCGATTATCATAAATTTTTACATCAGTATGCCTACACTTTTGATTTGATATATCGTTGTGCCCTAAGCAAAATTTTAAAAAGGTCGAGCGAAAACTTATCTATTTGTACTGTGCTAAAAAAAAATTTTTTTTTTCTGTAATAAAATTTCAAGTAGATGCCTCCTCAGTTTTTATTTACTATACAATACGGATATTATTGAGCTCTTTACTTGTAATTCATGGAATTGTATACCTATGATTTTATAGAAATCAAACCGGATTGTAAGATGTTGCATCGATTTTAATTTGTTATATTTGAATCACGGTTATTAATAACTTTCAACAGTCTATGTAATAAAATTATTACTTAATACAATAGTAATAATAATAATTGTCAATAAAGAGTGTTCGAACTGAATCTGAAAACACTGAGAGTTTATATAAGTTTAAAATTTTATGATAATAGTTAATTAAATATTTACGATATTATTCTTCACTAGTCCATTGATATACCCAGGTGTGCTGCCACTACATTATTTTTAAGTCCCCTTTTTAACAAAAGCAAAAAAATTGTGTAGTGCAGTACAATAATTTTGGTTTTTGATTTTGGAATTTTCGAGAAATCTAATTTCCTGGGAAATGACGACAGCATCAGTCAAAATATTTTGCACTAATATTTTAATTATTTAAAAATAGATTTTTCAAGAAAACTTTAAATTCTTTTCAACAATAGGTTTCAAACACCAGTTCCTGCTTGATTAATTCTGTAAGTTATTACATTATTACAAGCGGAGATGCCTCTGGATAGGTTCGAAGGAAATTTTTCGTTATGCTTTAAGTTAAAGTTTTGAAAGTTTAATATATAAATTCGTATGATTTTGACCGAAATCTAATTTTTTTTATCAATCAATCAATGAAATTCCTGTTAAGACCCCCTATAGGGGCATAGGACAGAAACGGCTCTCTTCCACAAGGCGCCATCTTGAGCGTCGGCCTTAAGCTGTTGCCAGGACTTGTTTATTCCTCTGTCCCCCTGCTCAACTGCTCGCTTCCATATGCTACATGGGCGACCAACCCGACGTCTTCCTTGAGAATTATAATCCGGAGCCTGTTTGGTGATATTTCGCTCTGGTTTCATCAAAGTGTGACCGATCCATTGCCATTTCCGCCTTTGCATCCCAATGCCTATTTTAGTCTGCCCAGTTGTACTCCAAAGTGCACCGTTGGAGATCACTTTTGGCCAGAATATTCCTAAAATTCACCGGCGGCACTGGTTCATGAAAGTTTTTATAAGAAAAGCAAATTACCAAAGAGCGTCACAAAGCGAATTCAAGCATAACGGCATTTTTCTCGAAAAAGCATGTTCAAATTTGGCGTAGATTGGATCTCAGCAAATGAAATACTGAGTTACTCACATTGGGAGGATAGTAAGATATTGAAATCAATGGAATTAACATTTGGCGACAATCAAACTGTTCTCTTAATTAATATTTTTTGATTCAAACTTACAAAATATTAATGCATGATATTTCTCGCGTATTTGGTTTGTTTTAAAGTTTTAAATCTCAGTTTCAAAATGTCATCTTATTATTTTCATATAACGCACTATTATTTGTGTTATGAACGAATGTATAGCTAAAGTCTAACCGGTCCAAGGTACAAGTAGTACTTGAACCTTGGTTTGACGTGGCTTGTACCTTGAACCTTTATAAAAAAAAAACTTCACAAAATATTTACTTTTCATAAAAAAAAATATTTTTATTACGAAAATAGAAATATTTACGAACAGAAATAACCTAAAAATACCAGTTATTCATTACGAAATTAGTTTTAGACGAATTTTATAAATAAATTACCAACAAGTTGGGCGCAAAATTTTTATTCTTGGGATAAGTTGAAAAGTCAATATGCAGGTTAGAGTGGATAGGGAAGACAGAGTGGTAGGGAGTTCTTGGGCAGGGATGTTACAAATTTAACACTTAATTGTGATAACGATCAATAGTTCCAGAGCATATAATCAATATTCCATTCGTTTATTTATGCAAGTTCGGGTTTATATGAGAGGATGGGTAAGGGGTGATAGTAAGGGCGGGTTGACGTTAATAATTTTCTAATTGGTTGCTTGAATCACGTCCAATATTCTCTGTATAGAATGTCAGTTTCATAGACGAAGTTGCATAGAATTTTTATAAGATTCGGTGTATTTTACATTCACAAAACCAAACATTTGTATAGGAGGAGGTAGAGGAGGTAAGGGAATCGTAAAATTTGTAATGTAATTTTATTTTGTTTCTATTGTAAGGCGCTCGTACAAAATTTCAAGTTCGTAGCTTTTAATTTGTTGGTTATTAGTTGATTTATTGAAATTGGTCGAATCATACTTTCCTACCACCCCCTAACTTAAAATTATTACCATAATTAAAAACTATACAGTTCGACAATCTGACGAATTTTCGATTTGATATCTATACCTAATTTTGAGATATAACGGATTGAAATTTTGAAAAGTGCACCATTTTTCAAATACTCCTCATTTCCCCCACTACTGCTATGACCACATTCTATATGTTTTTGATATTTTGCTAGTACAGCTTAATAATTGCTTTAAGTTTCAATTATATAGCTTAATAGATAATTGACATATTCATTTTTAAGCGTTTTTCTTTGCACACCCCTGACTCTCCCCTTGCAATAATTAACCTATTTCTAAGCTGATTTTGGTGGATTTTTTTGCCGATTTGATGGTCCCAAAATATGAATTTTTTATGATAAGTAGTTTCGAAGATATAATCATTTGAAAAAAAAATTCGGCGGGCAATTTGTTTCTAGCCCCCCCTTTTCGAACGTCAATGGATAAAATAATTAAATTATTTTTAGAGTTTGTCCCACAACTCTCTCTATACCTATGCTGATTTTCAGCTTCCTATCTGCATTCGTAGTGAAGATATTAGCAAGTGTAGTTTTTGACTATTCCTTCCCCCCGCCTCCCGCTTCCACCTGACACTCCGCAAAATTAGGATAATGGAGCTCACTTACTCAATTAACAATTCACTTAGGAAAAAACATTCTACCTTTAACGGTCTCGCAGATATGAGTCCATATGTACGGCGTATGACGGGACATTTTTTATTTTGTACTAGCAAACGCCCGCGACTTCTTACGCGTAAAATTAGTAAAAATAAGCAATTTTTGAGAATGTAGTTAGTAATACATTATGTGGGATATATAATCTGCTTACTTTAATGGCTCTTTGAACACATAGTTTTATATTTTGTTGGAATCGGAACCATAAATTAATAAAAATGAAACCATTATACTCGGATTTGAATGGGACAGGCTCGTGATCAAATCAATCCCGTGATTCGAGTTCATATACGTATTGAAGAGCTTTAAGGACATGTGAATAGTTGTAGCTTGGGTTTATTAAAAAAATAGCTCAAACAAAATAAAATTAAAACACAACAAGACTACGATTGTGCGTAAAACCCAATCATTCTATATAGAGGATCGAAATTTTTGTGATGTTAAGAAATTTTGTATGGGGAGTGGTAGAAGGGGTGACAGCACTGAACTTATTTGTTTTACATCATTCTAGAATAAGTATAAAAATGTTTTGTACCAAATATAAGCTTTAAAAATTGATTAGGTACTGATAAACTTAGTGCACTGAATTCAATGAAATTGTGCAATTTGTGTGGGAGGTGGTAGATTTATGGAGATTTCCTTGCATTAAGGAATTCTGATAGTGAGAACGAGTGGGGGGTTTTTGGTGATTTTTCGAGAAACAACTATAATTATAATGCAATTGATATACTTTAAATTTCAGATCTGTATCATTCACACTTTTCAAGAAAATCGAATTGTTATATAGTATAGAGCTATGTCTCGTTGTATGGGAGGGGGTAGAAGAAGTGAAGCTAATCGTTTAATTTTTTCCCCCATATTAATAATAATGCTAATTAAACATTTAGTACAACATTTAAGCTGGATGAAAGTTACACGTATTGAGAAAATTGGTTTATAGTGTTTCATGAAAAAGTGTAGTTTGTATGGGAGATAGCGGAAGGAGCGGGGGAACTCAAATAATTTGTATTCCAAAAGACTGTATTTTTAATAGAAATACTGTATTCCAAATTTCTGATTAGTACATTTTATAGTTTCCAAGAAAATTTGATTAATATAAATTTTTGAAAATGAGTCACTTTGTTTGGCGTGAGGGGAATGAAATAAAACCAAAAGCAGATTACAACCCGGAAGAGACCTAACAAACTGTACAAGTTTCATTCCAATCGGTTCAGCCGTTTGAGCGTGAAAAGCGGACGGACAGACAGACAGACGGACAAAAATTTCAAAAACGTGTTTTTATGCTTAGTTATTGTTAAAATAAAGCAGAAAACTAACTTATAGCTAGGGTATAGCCTAGTAGGTAGTGTGTTGGTCTTGTAATGCGAAGGTCGTGAGTTCAAATCCCAACTCCGCCATAGACGGTCCCAAGCCCGAGTTGAGAAAGGAGGAGGGAACATGGAGTTAACCTGAATGGCCAGTAACACCAGTGCGTCTCAGGAAGTAGGCAAAAAGTAAGACATAGTTGGACTTGCAGCATAGCTGTGAGAACTCCAGCATGTCATATTTAGCTCAAAACTCCCACCCTTTTTCTACTAGGGTGTAATAAATAAGTAGGACCGGTCCTCCAGGTCGGGGGTTGGGCGAGTCGCCGACAACGCATCACCGGAAAAAGAACACTGTCCAGAAACCTGAAGAACAGCCTCGGAAAGGATGGACTCAACGGCAACGACCCCGCAAACGAAAAATGGACTACTCTATTGGATCTTGGAATGTTCGATCCTTATTTAGGACAGGAGCTCTGAAAGAGTTTCTCGAAGAAGTGGCAAAACACAACATCAACATAACTGCCATCCAAGAAACGAAATGGCTCGGTAGCGAAATCATGGACATGAGATCACACACAATCTAACCAAGCGGAAAATTGTCGGGAAGCAGAGAGTTTGGAGTCGCTTTTGTCGTTGACAAAAAATTTAAACAGCAAGTCACGAGCTTCAAACCAATAAGTGAAAGATTGTGTGCAATCCGAATAAAGACTAAATTTTTCAACACTTGGTTGATCAACGTTCACGTACCAACAGAAGACAAGGACGATGTAACTAAAGACGAATTTTATGCCACTCTAGAGACAACCTATGACTCACTGCCCTCGAATGACCTAAAAATTGTCTTAGGGGATTTTAATGCAAAAGTCGGAAAGGAAGAGGCTCATAGAGGAACAACAGGAGGGCACAGTCTCCATGACATAACCAACGACAATGGCCAACGTCTTATTGATTTCGCAAGCAGCAAAAATATCATAGTAAGCTCTACGTGCTTCCCACATCGCGATATTCACAAACGAACGTGGGCATCACCAGATGGTCACACCTTCAACCAAATAGACCACGTTCTTTTTGAGAAAAGGGCTGCTTCCAGCATACTTGATGTACGAACACTACGCGGTGCGAATTGTGACTCTGATCACTATCTAGTCAGAGCTAAGTATCGATGCAAAATAGCTTGTCGTGGGTATTCGAAAACGAGCAGAGCTCGCAAATTCAATGTCGACAAGCTTAACTACGAAATGGTGGCGCAGGTTTACATGCTAGCATGTAATAAACACCTGACACCTATATATGAAAATATCCAAAATATGCCAGTGGATAATGCGTGGATGAAAATACGAGACGGCATCAAATCCTCCGCGGAAGAGGTATTAGGATATCAAGCACGGCGAAAAAATAGTGATTGGTTCGACCAAGAATGTCGCGACGCAATAGATAGAAAGAACGAAGCTTACAAAATTTTTACTGAACGACCAACACGAGCCAAAAAAGAAAGATATGACAAGCTTAGGCGATATGCGAAAAAGACCTGCAGACGAAAACAAAGGAAGTACCATAATGACAAGATACAAAAAATGGACGACGACATGAGAAAAAATAATACGCGGGACGCATACGCCATAGTAAAAGACTTGAAAAAGGGATATAAACCAAAAACCAGTCTCTGCAAAGACGCAGAGGGCAATATCATCAGCGATACAGAAGAAATCAAAAGGAGATGGGCTTCATACTTCGAACATCTTTTGAATCCCATCCCAGTAGCACCGATAACGACAGACAACATTTCAATTCAAGCCTCAACTGACGAAGATGAACCATCATCGACACCACCCACGCTTCCTGAAATCAAAGCAGCCCTATGTGACCAAAAACGAAACAAAGCGCCGGGAATTGACGAAATACCAGTTGAACTTCTGAAAAACGGTGGAAACTGTGTCGCTGAAATACTGCACAGCATGATATGCAAAATTTGGACAGAGGAAATCCTACCCGACGACTGACGAAAAAGCATTATATGTCCAATTTACAAGAAAGGAGACAAACTCTGCTGTGAGAACTACAGAGGAATATCATTGTTGTGTACGTCCTATAAAATACTGACAAAAATAATTGAACGTCGTCTAATCAAATAATTGGCGAATACCAAGGCGGATTCAGAACCGGACGATCTACAACAGACCAGATATTCTCGGTGAAACAGGTGCTTGAGAAATGCTGGGAATATAACACAGACGTGCACCAAATATTCGTAGATTTTAAACAAGCATACGACAGTATCGACAGGAGCGTACTGTACCAAATCATGCTTGACTTTGGAATTCCTCCAAAACTAGTCCGACTAACAAGACTCACAATGACGAACACTGAATCCCAAGTGAGAATACAAACCGATTCCACAACCAGCTTTCGAACGGAATGTGGTTTAAAGCAGGGAGATGGTCTAGCTCCTATGCTTTTCAACTTGGCACTAGAGTATGTCGTCCGAAAAATCCCAGTCGACACCAACTTGACACTACTATTCAAGTCCACCCAACTAGTAGCATACGCTGACGACATTAACATTCTAGCAAGATCCTTCCCTAGTGCTAAGGAGGTATTTGTCAATCTTGACTCCGCCGCAAAAGAAGTCGGGTTGCGCATTAATGAAAGCAAAACAAAAGTAATGACGCAAACAAGAAGGAGAACGCCAATCAGACAAAACATAACAATTGCGGAATATAATTTGGAGAGTGTGGACAACTTCATATATCTTGGGGCTAGTCTAGCAAAGGACGGTAATGAAACAGACGAAATCAAACGACGGATAATACTAGCAAATAAGACGTATTATTCGGTACTTCCAATAATGAAATCCAAGAAAGTGCACAGGAACAATAAGCTGCGGATTTATAAAACTATTATACGACCTGTGCTCTGTTATGGCAGCGAGACGTGGACATTAACGCGAACTTCCGAAAAAGTAGTTAACGCATTCGAAAGAAAGGTCCTCCGAAGAATTTTGGGACCTGTGAAGGAAGGAACGGAATGGCGAATAAGATACAACCATGAGTTGTATCAACTCTACGACGAGCCAGAAGCTTCAACGTTCATCAAGTTACGTAAACTGCAGTGGGCTGGCCATGTAGAGCGAATGGAAGACAGAAGAATCCCCAAACGTGCTCTTAAAGGCAAAGCGAGTGGTAACCGGCCAGTAGGCAAACCACGCAAGCGATGGGAAGACTCGGTTGATGAAGACAGCAAAGCCATTTTAAAAATTAGCAGCTGGAGGACGCGGTCTTTGGATCGAGACGATTGGAGGCGACGACTTCAGGAGGCCAGGGCCCGATTTGGGCTGTCGCGCCATTGATGATGATGAGTTCAAATCCCGGTCGGTCCCATATATAATTCCGGCAGATTGCCTGCTTGGATATACCTTAGTCACCTCAATCTAAGAAAATGAAAAACTCGTAGAAAGAGGGCGAAGGGCTAACAACCCTTCCACAATAAGTAATGAAAAAAAATGTTAAGGAACCTGAATATCAGGAAGCCAAGGTCCGATTTGGGCTGTAGCGCCATTGTAGAAGAACTTATAGCCATTTATAAGCAAATAACAGACATAAACTACAATTATATTAATATGTATAGATTTTAGGCTAATTTAGTTATGAAACGCGAAAAAAACAAAATTTGGTGGGAGGAAATTACCTAGCACCGCAAAGTGTTTTGTTTAAACACACAGTAACGATAAATCCATTTTAAGAGGATTAAAAACAGGACAAACAAGCAAGACTCAGAACAAGTAGATTAGAAGGCATGAGGAAATGAAATAAAACTAAAAGAAGATTACATCTCGGAGCATACCTAACAAGCTGTGCAAGTTTTATTACAGTTCAGCTGTTTGTGCGTGAAAGACGGCGGGACAGACAGACAACCATTTCAAAAACGTGTTTTTATGCTTAATTATTGTTAAATAAAGCAAAAACTAACTTAAAGCCATTTATAAGCGAATAACAATTATATTTGTATGCATAGATGTATAGATATAGCTTTCACCACATCACACAGGACAAAAATAAAACGCTTGTAGTTTAAGGTCACAGTCATGAAAAAAAAATTTCGTTATAAAACACCCACTTATTAAAATTTGAAATTCATCTGAAAAATAATTATTTCAATCCACCATTGCTTATTATTATTTTGTTCCACTAAACTTGAAATAGTTCAATATTTGTGCATATACTTGGGAATAATTCATTCATTAATTAAAATCTGCAAATATGAATATTTCGATAACTTTTTGGGTAGATACTTGAATTAAACTAATTCATTATAATAAATTAATTAATATTGACTTGATTTAATAAATACTCGTATATATGTAACCAAATACCAGTTTCATCAACAAATTTGGCAGTTTTCAAGTATCACTTAAACCTAAATTGTAGGTAGAGACCATAAAACCGATATTTACAAATAATGATAAAATGTTGACCGACATTTTTGCTGATGTAATGCTACATATTATACGAGTACATTCATCAGAAGAATAAAGGTGACACTGAAAACTGGTAGAAATGACAATTATTCGGAAGTTGGTATATGCATAACTTGATTTCTCTAATGACCATACGAAATAATTGAATTATACCCACGTCGATGTATAACTTAGGCATATTCTGTAGGCAAATGTGGGAATTTAATTGATAATTTATTATTAGTATCAAATGTAGAGTAAAAAGTTGATAAATAATGATACTAATTTTATTCTGTTATAATAGGAAATTTATGAGAGTGTGAATTGATGTATTGAAATTTTATTTTTCAAAACTTAAAATAAATGAATTGATTTGATTCCAAATTTCAAATAAAAACAGAGCATCTTTTACTTTCAGGATGAATTAAAATACTAATGCAAAAGCTCGGAATCTAAAGTACAAACATGTAACATAGACCAAAAGTGCACATTTAAACTTTAAAAGTTTAAAAATACTTATGCCAAAACGTAACAGGACTATGACTGGGAGTAAAACCCAATCGTATGATACTCAAGATGAAATAGAAATTTTTGTGATTTTCAGAAATTTTGTAGGGAGTGGTAGAAGACGTAACGGCATTAAATTAATTTTTTCACATCATGCTAGAGTTGCTTCCAAAATATTTTATACAAAATTTAAGTTTCGAAAATTGAATAGGAACTAAGGAAATTAGTCGGAAAGGAGGAGGTTCATAGAGGAGGGAACAGTCTCTGTGACATAACCAACGACAATGGCCAGCGTCTTATTGATTTCGCAAGCAGCAAAAATATCATTGTAAGCTGTACGTGCTTTTCACATCGCGATATTCATAAATGAACGTGGGCATCACCAAATGGATCCTCCAATCGATCTGACGCTACGACTTGAAAGATGCTACAAAATCCTGAAAATTGTATAAAAAACAGAACACGAGAACAGGCAAGCAGTCAGATGGAAATAACCGTAGGATAATTCAAAATGCAAGCAACTCCATGAAGACCGCTGTCCAAATCCCCAAGGACTGTAGACTAGATGTATCAATATGGACAATTCGCATTTATGGGCTGAGGCACCCAAAACACAACTTGCGCTGCTCGATCAAATCCAAAAGCATACGTTTCAGCTAATTGGAGATGACTCCATTACGATTTGTATTTACTCCCTCGAGCATCGCCATTTCCGTCTCTCAACTCCCAAAATTCCCATAACACTACCAAATTTCATCCTCTTCTTACACCGACATAACTGTGTAGTGTATTAAAGGGTGACCACCTAAGTCTTAAACGACCTCTTAAAAAAAAGGTTTTGCTCGACTTGTTGGCAGATATTTTACTAATATTTACATCTCTGACTGAAGTAAACGAGAATTAAGAAAATTTTATATTTTGTATGAGAGATAGGATAAGGAGTAATTGTTTTTCTATAATTTGGTAATTAATATTACTTTTTCATGCGCAATATTGGAATTTGATATCCAAGTTCGCCACAGAGAAAATTGCATAAAAATGTGCGGTAAAATATGTTATTCAACTGAATAAGAGGTGCTACAACATGTGAAAGAAGAACTATTACCTAAATGTTTCACGGAAAAGGTCAGACTAATTACTTTGAAACACTTTAAGAATTTTAAGAGTTCTATGCATCAATCTTTCATAATTTCGCAAAAAGTGGGAAATTGAAAAATTTTTGAATTTTGTATGACAATAACCTGTCAGGATTCTAGGATTTTTTTTTTATCGTATATGTATAAGCGCAATTATTACTAAAATGTATACATCGAGTTTGAGCTAGATTAAACGTACTGTACTGAGAGCATATTGTTCCACTTGTCAAGAAAAGATGTTGTACAAACAAACAACATTGGTCCTTATTTTTTTTTTTTTAAAGAATGACCTGTGTTATGGGCAATCTCGGCCTTTATGTGCAATGCAGAAGCCCATTCATGGAGGGAAGGAATGCGATTGGGAAGGTAGGGGAAGAGAAGTGAGTACGACCGTAACGAGTGAAAAAAAGTGGTTTATTTTTCAGTTGTACTGGCGGCTACTAATAAACATTTGCAGATGTTATGGGGACTGAATGATAGAAAGCGAACAGAAGCCATCTACTGAGTATGTAGACCTTCATGAAGTGGAACTGTTTCACTTTTACACTTTTTGCCCAATTTCATTTCGAATAATTCTTATCACCAGTAGCAACTGAAAATTCGTTCCTAAAAAAAAATCGCACTGTTTGGAGTGGGAATTGAACCCTCGACCTATTGACTGCGCACGCTGCTCACTACGCCACGGAAGCCAAATTAACGAACGTACAGATGGGCTTTCGTTTTTAAGGCTTTAAAATCGCGATATGAACTTTTCTGTTATCCATTCTTTTCTTCGAGATTTATTACTTAACGTAACAAACTTTGCTAAAGCTAGGGTGTACCCTAGTGGGTAGCGTGTTGGTCTATAATGCAAAGATCGTGAGTTCAAATTCCAGTCGAAGCATAATTCCAGCACACTGCCTGCTTGGGTATACCTTGCTTACCTCAATATACCAAAAATGAAAGATTCGTAGATAGAGGGTTGTGCGAAGGTCTAACAGCTCTTCCACAATAAATAATGAAAATGTTAAGGAACCTGAAGGTCAGGAGGCCAAGGCCACATTTGGGCTGCAGTGCCATTGTAGAAGTAGAAGAAGTAACAAACTTTGGATTAATCTTATTACTTTATTATTTTAATAATAAAGCGCTAAAACCGAAAACTAATAATTCGAATATCTCAATTATAGTTCTAGTTAGGATAATGAAAATCAACATATACGTATATAGAAGAGTTTGTTGGGCGTACTCAAAAAATAATTTAATTTTACTTAATTGTTTTAATTATAAAAAATTGTGATCGACTCGGGAAAAAAAATTGGCTACCCTGAAATTTTGTTTTTTCGCGTTGCATGACTAAAATAGCCTAAAAAAAATAGTTTGTCTGTGCGCCATACGTCTTATGTGTACGCTCAGCGCACATGAACTCCCAAACCCTTCAAGATAGAAAGTTCAATTTTGAGTGAATTGTAGATATTTCGGATCTCAGGGGACACCAATTTTAGGGGGTGTAGGGCTTAAGGAGGAGGCGAAGAGAGCGCTAAAACCGAAAAATAAGAATTCAAATATCTCAACCATGGTTCTAACTAGAAAGCTGAATATAAACAAATACATGACTTCTTCATCCCACCCCAGGAGTCGATCTCTGAGATATCCATTAGTGAAAGGGACATTACATCAATCATCCATTCTCTAGACTCGAAAATCGGTGGCGGACCGGCTGGGATCCCGAACCTTTTTGTCAAAGCTCTCTCCTCGGAGCTCGCAGTGCCATTATCTATTTTGTTCAATAAGTCTCTTGAAAAAGGCTCGTTTCCTGCATGCTGGAAGTTGGTTAACGTAGTACCCATTTTAAAGAAAGGAGATACCGAAAATGTCTTGAACTATCGCCCGATTTCCACCCTGAACTGTTTTGGAAAGGTGTTTGAAAGATTAGTTCATAATGTAATGTGGAAAAACCTTTATCACTTGGTATCACCAGCCCAACATGGATTCGTGAAAGGTAGATCTACTTCTACTAATTTATGTGAATTTACTAATTTCGTTGCTCAATCCTTAGATCGTCATAATACTGTCCAAGTCATATATACCGATTTTTCAAAAGCTTTCGACACTGTTAATTGTAAAATTCTAATCTCAAAACTTGAAGGGTACGGTGTCTCTGGCTCTCTCCTGAACTGGTTCAGTTCGCACCTTCGGACCGTCGTCTCCGAATTACGTTCAACGGACACTCCTCTACTGAGTTTCTTGCCAACTCTGGCATCTTCATAAATGATTTGCCCCAATTTGTATCTTCGAACTATCTCTTATTCGCTGATGACCTCAAACTGTTCCGGGAAATTTCCTCCGTTTCTGATGACAGGATTCTCCAGGCTGATTTGGCGGCTGTCTCTTGTTGGTGTTCAAACAACGATATCTTTTTGAACATAGAAAAGTGTTTTACTATGGAGTACTCGTATAAGACTACCTCCTCTGTTCTCTCTTACTCTATTAATGGATCCATCCTTACAGCAGTAACCACAATAAAGGATCTAGGAGTGGTCTTCGATCGTAAACTTAAATTCGTCAATCATTTCTCCGAGATTACTAATAAGGCATACAGACTTGCTGGCTTCGTCCTCCGCATGACCGTCAAGTTTAATCGTCCAGGAACGGCTGCTCTTCTATTTGCCACACTCGTCCGTAATATTTTGGAATACTGTTCCATCGTCTAGAATCCACACCACTCTTGCCATGTTCAAACCATCGAATCTGTTCAGCGTAGATTCACTCGAACCCTTTTCTACAGACTAAGGAAACCTCATATCGATTACAATGGCAGACTTGAAGTACTTCACCTAAAGCCACTGCATTTAAGGCGGACCTTTCTTGATGCTTGCTTCCTCTACAAGATGTGCAATTACCTGCTCAATACCCACCTCTGTGACGACCTTAACTTTAGATCAGGAATAGTCTCAACAAGGAATTCAGACATCTTCAATCCTCCACGAGCCTCTCTAGATGTATACCATCACTCTCCGATGCTAAGAATGCAAAGGAACCACGACCGACTCCAATTTGGTTCTTTAGCTTCTTCTTTTCTATTATTTAAAAATAGAATTAAATCTATCATATTTAATGTTTAAATTTTTCACTTCACTATTCATTTATTTTTTAGCGTATATTATACACTATCATCTTCAATGTTTAAATTTTCCTCCATGCTGTTCTTTTGTTTTCCGCTTTTGCTTAATTGAAAATGTAATCTTTTTGTTTAAGAGCCCAAATAAATAAATAAATACATGAAGGGGCTTAGGGACGAAAATAATTTAGTATTTTTACCCATTGGGGTACGAAAAGGTGGGGGGACTAAAAATCAGCTGTCGGCCGAATTTTTTTTTTTTATTTTCAAATGATTATATCCTCTACTACCATAAAAAATTCATATTTTGGGACCATTAAGGTGGCATATAGATGCACTAGAATCAGCTTAGAGAGGGGGGGGGGTGTAAAGAAAAACACTCAATATCTCGGCTATTTATTAAGCTATGTAATTGAAAATTGGAACGTATATTAAGCAATACTAGCGAAAGACGGTATAAAATTTGGATATAATGGTAGTGGGAGAAAATGGGGAACATTTCAATAATGGTGCACCTTCCAAAATTTCAAACCGTTATATCTCAAAGCTAGGGTATAGCCTAGTAGATAGTGTGTTGGTCTTGTAAGGCGAAGGTCGTGAGTTCAAATTCCGGGCGGCGCAATATATAATTCCGGCACATTGCCTGCTTGGATATACCTTGGTCACCTCAATCTAAGAAAATGAAAAATTCATAGATAGAGGGTTGTGCGAAGGGCTAACAACCTTTCCACAATAAGTAATAAAAAATGTTAAGGAACCTGAATATCAGGAGGCCATGGTCCGATTTGGGCTGTAGCGCCATTGTAGAAGAAGAAGGATATCTCAAAGCTGAGTACAGATATCTAATTCAAATTTTGTCATTTTGCAGAACTACATAATTTTTAATTTTGGTAAATTTTAAGGTGGAGGGTGTAAGGGGAGGAAGGTGGTAAGCAAAAGTGTCAAAAATTTTGATTGACATTTTTACACGTCAAAAATTTTTGTTGACATTTTTAGGGTTCTGGTGAAAGATACAAACTTTAAATTAACCACGTGGGTACATCTATTTGATATATACATAGAGCAAAAATAATAATTTGTTCCACAATTGCTATGCACCGAAGGGAAGCTAGGGTATAGCTTAGTAGGTAGCGTGTTCGTCTTGTAATGCGAAGGTCGTGAGCTCAAATCCGGGTCAGCGCAATATATAATTCCAGCACTTGCCTGCTTGGATATACCTTGGTCACCTCAATCTACGAAAATGAAAAAAAAAAAAATCCGTAGAAAGAGGGTTGTGCGAAGGGCTAACAACCCTTCCACAATAAGTAATGAATAATGTTAAGGAACCTAAATATCTGGAGGCCAAGGCCCGATTTGGGCTGTAGCGCCATGGTGGAAGTAGTAGAAGAAGAAGGCAAGGTCTAACGTGTGTGTGATTCAAATGTAATTAAAAAAAAAAAATAAAAAGTTTTGAATAAAGTTTTAAGGTGGAAACTTGAAAATTTTTTGTAATTGATAACTTTCAAAACTTCTAACCCCTCCCATACAAAATTCTTTTTGGGACCATTCTTTAGAAATCAATCAACATCTAATTGTCAAGAAGTATCAATTTGAAATTTTGCACAAAACTTTTAAAAACAGTTGATACAAAATTGCGTCAAAAGTTTTGAGATAGCGCTTGCCCTTCTACCCTGTCCCATACAAAAGTATGATTCTACCAATTTTAATAAATCAGCTAATAGCCAACAAATTAAAAGCTACGAACTTGAAATTTTGTACGAGCACCTTACAAGAGAAATGAAATGAAACTACATGACAAATTTTACTATTCCCTTACCTCCTCTACCCCATCCCATACAAATGTTTGGTTTCGTGAATGTAAAATATACCGAATTTTATGAAAATGCTTTGCACCTTCGCCTATGAAACTGACATTTTTACAGAGAATATTGAACTTAATTCATGCAATCAATTAAAAAAAATTTTAAATCCACCCACCCTTACTATCACACCTCCCCCTCCCCTCATAATAACCCAAACTGGCATGAATAAACGAATGAAATATTGATCATATGTACTGCAGCAATTGATCGTATTCACAATTAACTGTCCCTGCCCTGGAACCCCCTTTCACTCAGTCTTCCCTAACTACTCTAACCAGCATATTGACTTTCGCATCCTCAACTTGTCCCAAGAATAAAAAAATTGCGCTCGACGTGTTCAGTCATCAGTCGCATTTTTAATTTTTAATAAAATTCATTCGGTGATTACACACAATAAAATCGAAAATTTCGTCTCAAATTTCCGAATTGAAATATTTTTTGAAAAAAAATCAATACATTTAAAAGATTGGTTCCACATATACCGACTTTGATCCTCCAATTAAAAATCAAATCACCATATTACCAATTACTGCAATATATTTTATTAAAATTGATCATTTCTTCCAATTACGATAAATGTGTGTAATTCCAGTATTTTTTCCGAATTAATTTGACTACACCATAAAATAGTGAATTCAACAAGCACACGTGCAATACATAATCTTTAATTCGTTACGCGGTAGCCTTATGTTTTGTAAAAAAAAAAAAATTAGCTTAACTAATAGTAAATCTCCTTTGGGCGTGTGAAAGGTGAGGTGACCTCTTTCCTTGATTGAGACGTAAAACATCTCAATCAGTAACCGAACACGCCACAGAAAATATCGGATTTCTGTTTAAAGTGAAAAACCATACCGCTGAGCGCACGGCTTAATTTGTAGGCTTTAAAAATGCTTAATAAATGCACAATGGGGCACGATAGAAGTCGACGATATTGCTAAGCATTGCACTGACCATTGGTCTTCTGGCTCCATTCATAAGACTTTTCTTGGGAAACGCGTAATGTTCTCCTCCGGATAGTGCGTGGTCACGAAGAATTTCCAAATAGAAACATTTTGTACGGAGAGTAGAGAGGTTCGAATGTGATCGCGGTTATCATTGCGCATACTTAGAAATACTGACGATAGGGGGGCCTGGAAGTTACTTCTTAAGAGCTTAAGCAATCGACGTAACTTGACCGCGCAGGAGTGCAATAAATTATTATAAGGTTAGTTGATGGAAATGATCTTAAATCAGTGGGCAGCATTGTGCAACTTTGTAAGTAGATACATATCGGACAGCAACGTGCAAGCCGACCAAGAAGGAGAAGAGTATGCGTTGATCCGATCGCGTGAAGGGAGCCGCCATGGCGTTAAAAATGTTTCCTGGTTTTGCTTAATCTTCAAGATGCTCGCTTGACTGCAGATGACGGGGATCGAACGATTCGCTTCAAAGTATCTGAAGTATTACGTTCCGGCTAAGACTACTTTCAGAATCGAGTGGTTTTCAGTTTGAGTAGCTATTCTTTAAAAGATCTGATCGCCAAGGATAACCTCCTCTCGATTGACCTTTTTTTCTGGCAAAAGACGATGCCATGCAAGCATCAGGCACTATCTTCGAGTCCAAAACCAGAGCATCTTTCGCAATGTTGTAACGCGTCTTTAGTGGTGTTTGACGCTTATGTGAGTGCGATCGAATTGAACGGCTGCGTAAACAGTATAAGCAAACTTGACCTTTCGGTGAGCGTCAAAAAGTCGTTCATCTTGATACGCTTTTTTTTGCAGCGTTAAAGTACTTATTGTTATTGCGATTATTACATGATTGTAAACGAGTTATTCGCAACGTAAGTAGGTAAGCGGAGATTGCTCGATGAGCTGCTGTTTTGGCTGCGAACTGACAGCCACTCTTAATTGACGAAGTGACAACATTTTCAGATGAGGTGTGACCGAATATTGCAATTTTCGCATGAAATTTTATTGTAAATTAACTTACTTTGGAATTGTCACAATGCTCATTAATTATATTTAAGTTTTATTAAAAATTTGGGAAAATATTATTTGACGAATCAAAATAATGTTGGAAGAAATACTAATAGCACAATTCAAATATTTATAATTATTTTCGCATCCGTGAGCTTAGTTACTTTCTATTTTTAAAGGACGCACCATTGGTAGAGAAGTTTTAGTTGTCGCACAAGAAAGGCTTACCTTGTTTTACTCGTTAATATCTGAGTTTCAAATTTACTGAGAGTAGGTTAACACCCGTATTCATCGAGTTATCATTAAGCATAGTACTCTGGTCCAGTGGAATGAAATTTTTGTAAGCTATGTACGTAAACTCGCTGTCTAAGATTTACCACTAGGTATTTGTCAAAGGCGAAAAAATTCAAGGGCGAAAAGATTTTTCTAATAATTAATCAAAAGTCTTGGTATAAGATCCCGTATGCCAAGAGCATTCATAGTGGAATTCCAAACGTCTCAACCAGCATTGCCTTCTCGATGTGATATTTTCGTTTAATTTTCAATAAAAAACATAAGAGGGCTACGATTGCGCGTAAAGCGCAATCTTACGATACTCTAGATGAAATAGAATTTTTTGTGATCCCAAGAAATTTTGTATGGGGAGTGTTAGAAGGGATAATAGCATTGAACTAATTTTTCCAGATCATGCTTAAGTAGCTATAAAATGTTTTATACAAAATGTTTACTCCAAAAATTGAATGGGAACTGAGAAAATTAGTGAGTTTGATTTAGTGAAAATGTGCAGTTTGTATGGGAGGTTGGTAGAAAGAGTGGGGGGATTTTAATGATTTTTTCAGATATAACCAGGAATATTATAAAATTGGCATCCCTTAAATTTCAGACTAGTACCATTCATACTTTTCAAGAAAATCGATTTTTTGTGAAGTTGTGAAACTGTGTCATATTGTATGGGAGGGGGTAGAAGTAGTGAAGCAAATCAAATATTTTTTTTTTCATCTTAGTAATAATATTAATTAAATATTTATTACAAATATGAGCTCAACAAATGTTATATGTTCTGAGAAAATCGGCTTAGAGCATTTCAGGAAAAAGTATAGTTTGTATGGGAGGGGGTGGAAGGAAAGAGAGGAAGCAAATAATTTTTGTACTGAAAATTTAAATCATTAAAAAAGTAACATATACCAAAATTGAGACCAATAGCTTTTATACTTTTTGAGTAAATCCATTTATTGTCAAATTGCGAAATTGTGTCATTTTGTATGGGAGGGGGTAGAAGGGGTGAAGCTAATCATCTCATTTTTTTTTACCTTACTAACAATGTTAAATAAATATTTGGTGCACAATTTCAGCCCGCTGAATTTTATAAGCACTAAGGAAATTGGCTTAGAGTAATTCTTGATAAGTACAGTTTGTATGGGAGGTGGTAGAAGGAGGGAGAGGTCACGCACAATTTTTATATGATAGATTGATATTAACATAAAAGTAATATATTCTGATTTCATGCCAATAACTTTTTTACTTTTTGAGCAAATCCGTTTATTGTCAAATTGCGTAATTGTGTCATTTTGTATGGGAGGGGGTAGAAGGGGTGGAGCGATTTGGCCCGTTCACGAACTTGACCTTACTTTTTTGTCAAAAACGACGTGTACAAAATTTGAACTTTCTTGCTCAACGCGTTCTCAAGCTAGAGAGCGCACGGACGGACGGACGGACGGACATCCGGTTTTGAGATTTTGAGTGATAATATTAACTTCTGTATCATTCATTTTTTTCTCCGAGCCTTATTTCTTGGCGTTACAAACCTTAGAGCGAAATTATAATACTCTCAGATTCCATCTAGAGTATAAACATAAAAGGATACGATTGGGCGATATTCTAGATGAAAGAGAAATTTTTTTTAACTTTAAGATATTTCGTATAAGGAGTGGTAGAAGGAGTGACTGTATTGTACTAATTTTTTCACATCATGGTAGAGTTGGTATCAAAATATTTCATACAAAATTTAAGCTTCAAAAGTTAAATAGTTACTGATAAAATTAGTATACTGTATTTAATGAAATTATGCAATTTGTACGGGAGATGGTACAAAGAGTGGGGAGTTTTTAATGGCTTCTTAAGAAATAATAATAAACATCATTCAAATGAGTTGTTTTAAATTACAGATCATTAGCGTTCATATTCAGAAACTCAAATTTTTGTAAAATTGTGAAATTGTGTCACATCTTATGGGACGGGGTAAAAGGAGTGAAGCTAATCGAATAATTTTTTTCGGACCTACTAAAAATCTATACATATAAATATAATTGTAGTGTCTGTCTGTTATTTGTTTATAAATGGCTATAAGTAAATTTTTTGCTTTATTTTAGCAATAACTAAACAGAAACACACGTTTTTAAAAAATTTCTCTGTCTGTCTGTCTGTCTGTCTTTCCAGTTTTCACACAAAAACGGCTAAGCCGATTGTAATGAAACTTTCACAGTTTGCTAGATGTGCACCGAGATGTAATCTGCGTGGGGTCTTATTTCAATATCCCCACGCCTTCCACCCCCTCCCATACAAAATTACTCATTTTCAAAAATATATAATAATCAAATTTTCTTCAAAACTATTGGAGCAAATCATTTGAAATTTAGAACATACTATTTTTATCAGAAATGTGATCTATAGTATAGAAATTATTTGACATCACTTCTAATAATAAAGTATTGTGATCGACTTGGGAAAAAAAATTGCATCCCTGAAATTTTGTTTTTTTCGCATTTCATGACAAAATTAGTGGTTTTGAAAATTAATTTAATTTTTGTAACTGTTGGGATCCAAAAAAGTAAAAACAAATTGATGGCTGATTTTTTTTTTCAAATGGTTAAAAACTTTCTTTGGGATTACTTAACACAACAAGGTTATATTATATTTCAGGACCTATTAGGTAGTGTATTGGCTCAGAAAATACTTAAAAAAACATAACAGAATTATGATTGGGCGTAAAGCCCAATCATATGATACTCTAGATGACATGGAAATGACTTTAATATACTGGAAAATATGTCATCTCAAATTCTTTCGAATAGCGAATAGAGACTTTTGCATGGGAGGTGGTAGAAGTAGAGGAGGAGGTTTGTATTTTTCGTATATGACAGCGAACATGGCATGCAAAATGTTTTTTGCTGAATTTAAAGTTTTTAGTTTTCATTATTTTTAAAGAAATTGGTCATAGATTTTCTGAAATTAGGGCATTTGTATGGGAGGTAGCAGAGGATGTAGAGCGTTTAAGATGATTTTGAAACTGCTTATCATCATCCATATCACCATTCTTTGATTCAATTTAAAAGTCGATAGCTCTCATATACTTGAAGGAGAAATGCTTTTCTTGAATTTATAATACAGATATTTGTATGGGAGGTGGTGGAATGAGTGAAGCGGAGCTGATAATTTCTTCTAACACTTATTTCAATTATTAAGAAACAAATCCTGGCAAAATTTTAAGTTTGTACTTTTCATAGTTTGAATGGAAATCGATAAAATGCATTTAACAAAAATTATGCATTTGTATGGGAGGGGGTAGAAGGAGTGTACGGATCAAAACAAATTTTTTTCGCATTATTAAAATTTATATTTGTATACTTTATACAAAATATCAAGTATAGCTTTAACAGTATCAAAGGAAAATAATTTAATTTATATTTAAAAATTTCGTGAAATTTGTAAAGGAGTGATGAGAAGATGATAATTATTATTAAAATAAATTGCAATTACAGTAGAATTAATTCTCACAAAATTTCGTCTTTTCAGCTTTACTAGTTTCAATGAAAATCGAAAATATGTATTTTTCAAAATTGTCCCTTTGTATGGGAGGGGGTAGAAGGGGTAAGGGGATCGAGTCAATATTCCGTGATATTAATGACATCTATATCATAATACTTTGACTTAAATTTCAAATCGATAGCTTAAATAGCTTCAAAGAAAAATCAATTTCTTTATATTTCGAAATTTCATGAAATTTGTGTGGGAGGGGGTAGAAGGAGTGGAGTAATGTAGCCCATTAACGAACTTAAAGTTACATACTTTTTTGCTAAGAATGACACACACTATAGCTCAAAGCTTTCGAGAGTTATGCTGTAGACAGACAGACAGACGGACAGACGGTCACTCGGAATCGAGGCGGCAACAAATATTTCTATACCGTTGGCGGCTCTGTGCGAGCATTATTTCTTAGCGTTGCAAACGGTAAGGCAAACAAAATATACTCTCAGATTTCATCTAGACTATAATTAATATCTCGACTTAGCTATGAAGTTGAACCTTGGAAAACGGCGAATTATTAGACGAGTTTGGTAGTACTCAGCAAATGGCTATCAGAAGGATACTTTTTCCAAACAAGAGTCATTATAAGATATCTTGCGTTTCAACTGATGGTGTTTACTTGGAACCAAATCGACCATTTGGCAATAAGTTTGCAATGGACAAGATGTCTCCTCTATTTGCGAGAGAAGCGTGGAACTGAAAAGGGGAGTGCTTCCACTTGATAGTTGCGTGCTTGAGATTGCGTACAGTAGCTGTCTATTGGCCATAAATTCCTGAACTGAAATGTTAGCTTAATTTGGACAATCTTGGCGAACCCAATACAAAACTCGAGTAAACCACTAATCTACGCAAAAAGTCATACACATTGGGCTAATATGAAATACGCACAATAGGCGCCAGAAACACATTTATGTCTAAGTAGGTAAAGTTGGCTGCCCGAGCGCACACCATAATCTGGTCTATCAGATGCAACATGATCTCAGAAGAGACTCCCACCGGTGAGCCAACCGGAACTTCATATGAAGCGTTGAAGGATCCTGGCTTCCGCATTTGCCAGATTACCGAGACTATCGAAGAAGTCAGCGCCTAGGTGGCGTTCTTCTAGAGAGAGCAAGGCAAGTACATAGCAGATGAAGAATCGTCATCTTAGCAAAAATTAATAAACGGAAGGCCAAGCTTCTGACCATGTCACCCTATCAGGCTGTGTCTTGTAACGACTCCTACTACGGCGCTAATCACCTACCTGCTTAGCGAGATCAGTCTACCAGAGGGCTGTATCCCCCATTATTTACCTTTGGCTTTCTTACAGGAGTAAAATGCAACCGGAGCTTTTTCGACACGTTCCTCAATTTAGGTTTCCAGCTCAGTTTCCAATCCAAAATAAGGATTTTGCTCTATCTGCGAAAACAAGGCTGGTTCCATCTATGTTAGGATGGTCAACATGGGGAGTCTTGTGTTTCCGTGTGAAAAGGACTAGCTTGTTTTTCTATGTGTTCACTCCTAAACCACAATGACGAGTCCATTTAAAGAGTATGTAGAGGATGCTTACCAGAAATGGCTATATCAACGTTGTCTGCATAAGCAATCCCTTTACAGTCTGCCTCTTCCAGTTTTAGCGGTAATCCATTGACCGCCTCGTTCCAAAGAAGTCCTTCAGACATGTATGAGAGCTCATTCCCGCTTTAGGGATAAAAACCACTTTCACTTCTTTCCATGTTTCAGGAATATAAACCAGTCGTATACAACCTCAGGTATTGTGCCAACCGGTCCTGAGGATTTATATGGTTTGAAGCTGCGTATTGCCCATAGGATTTTGTTCCACGAAATTGGGACTTCGGAATCTCCCACTGGAGGCTTGAGCTGCTATTCTTCTCGGTGCGGATCGACCGGAAATTGAGTATTTAAGAGAATATTAAGAGTTTTATCACTCGAATAGGTCCTTGACCCTTCGAATTTCTTCATGTAGCTTGGCATTGAGTGGGAGGTAGAGATAATTTTGCGAAGTCTTGACGCTTTGGATGTCTCTTGAACCATACCGCTGCGATTTTTTCAAGAGCTTCCTTATGGGATTCCCAGTCTGAGGCCTCTTTGGTTTATTAAAATGTCGTCTTCAGACTTTCCAGAGATCTTGAATTTCATCGCTCCACCATGGTGGCTCTCTTGGCTTCCTAGTGGGACAAGAGCGTGACTTTGCCTCATTTAAAGCCCTTGTGAGAGTAGACATGACGCCATATAGAGTAACGTTGGTATTCGGAAGGCTTGGAACTTTGGAGGGACGCAGTTCCTTGAGAGTGTCCCTGCACTTGGATCAATTAGACTTCCTGTATTTCATAAAGACTGGTTTATTGGGGCGATGGTAATCTAAACCAAATTGGAGGTATCGATGGTCAGAGAAGTAATTACACCTTCCAGTCCCTAACCAAATGCGCGATTTTCTCTGGAACTAAGGTTTTTTTGTTAAGTTATTATGACTTCAAGTCTATTTTTAGAAACAAAAGTGGGTTCCCCCCGCTCCTCAGTTAAAGACCAGAAGGTTAGTGCTTAAGAGGTATGCAAGCAGCACCTCTCCTCTTTCACTGAAGTTGGAGTTACCCCATACTATATGATGCGCGTTAGCGTAACATCCAGTAATGAGGTCTGCTTTGTGGGTCCGTGTTTCAGCAATCAGACCTCCCAGATTATCTGGGGGGAGTGGCCCGGGATGATCATGAGCCAGGTAAACCGAAATCAGCCAGTAGTTTTTTTCCTTTCTTTTCTAGGCTTGCTGCAACAATATCCTGGTTACTTTGACGAGGGAGTAGAAATAAGTTAAAACTGCTCTTCATAAGAATACAAGATCTAGGTCCTACCTTGATTCCTTGCGTGGATGAGAGTATAGCTAGCAGTCTTGAGTCCACATATTACAATTCACAACATCCCAAGCTTCTTGGATCAAAACTTCTCCTTGCTGACTCAGCCGAAGAAGTATGGAGGCTGGCGCCAATTTGGAAGGTTAATTTGCAAAAACTTTAATGTCTGGGCCATTTCTACGTTCAACTACCACCAAGGTAATCGCTTCTTACGGATCGGAAGCCAAAAATTCGTCCACTCTGAGCTGATGCGAACTCGACTGCTCGTCCTCCATCTTTGGGCCTGGCGTAGTTTTGACTAATGGATAGACTAGCTATGTAAAGGTCTAAACCGGACTCGGATGTAGAGTCTTTCCCTCCGTGCCCATTATGGGTATTGGAGAAATGGAATTCTGGGCTCTGCCTCCAATCCGTTCTTTTTATATAAGGGGTGTCCCATTACAATATATTTGAAAATTTGAAAAAAATGCAGTGTTTATTTGAAAAGCTCTGATGTTTTTATTTTAATGAAGAGTGTAGATATGGAGGTTATATATGGAAACAATATTTGAAAAGCGCTGCACTACCGACACAAAAAATATGGTGCTAAATATAAAATAGGCGCTCTTAATGGGGCACCCTATTTAAAAATTAAAAAAAAAACCAGTGTTTATCTGAAAAGCTCTTACGTTTTTATTTCAATGAAGAGTGTAGACATAAAGGCTAAATATGGAGTACAATATCCGACAAACCCTGCACTACCGACACGAAAAAAATTAGTCATAATTCAAAATAGGCGATCTTAATGGGACATCCCTTACTTTCATTGTGATGGCACCGAACCCATTACGGATGATGCCTCTGGTTTTTGCCAAGAAAGCTAGGGACTCTTTGTTGTTCACTATTACGACGCATCTAGAGTTCCCTTTAATCTCCTCCAGCTTCCCAAGCATCCAATTATGGGTAGAAAGGTTTGCATCGCACGGTTTTGAAGGTAACTTTACACGCCTTGGGATCGCATCCCTTGTCACAAACTTTAGTTACGCGCCTGGCCACACTTCTCCCAATCTAGCGATTGAGATTTTATACAATTCCGCGATTTAACCTTCCTTCAGCGCTCATGAGTAATGCTAGCATCTACATCAATCTCTTAATCCTTAAGGACATCGCTAACGGACCTTGGCTGTCTTCGTCCTTTCCATTTCCTTCGGGGACTCATCCTGCGATCTTGTATGCTTTCCTGCCGAGGGAAAGTCTATACATTCGGCGATCATTTTGATAGCCCAGACCGCAGATTATCTCTGCTTTTCGGTTCTCAGATGTTACGCTGCTCCATAACGAGCTGTTTTGAGGGTGGAATATTTCAATTCCCACTGACTTAACCACCGAGGATTCGGGAGGGTCTTCTTCACCAGTTCCACAGTCCAGGTTTGGTACCACTTCACCGGCTGTGTGCTGACTACATTAGGTATGGAGGAAACCGATTTTCTCCCTACGTGCCCTAAGCTACTAGATCCAGGTTTAGGGTCCAAAAATCTAGCTGCTTGCACGTTGGGGGCCTTACTTTTTTGCTGGCACTAGGTAGCCGTAGTTTTCGCATCGCCCATTTTGAGACAAGGTTTGGTGACCAAAATTTTGCTTGGCTCTAAGGGAGCCTTGGGGGCAACGTGCTTGCTTCCTTCCTGCATTTTAAGAAAGTATGTTGGTTTTATATTGTTTGTTATTGTTGTTGTATTGAACATATGATCCCACGAGTAGCGGAGAAAAACGGTCGATCTGCACAGAAATCCGCATTATGCAGACAATGCTAATTTATCCGGAGGTCGCCTGGCACTCGGATCTTCCGCTAGCGGCTAAGTTATTTAACTGAGCCCTCTGCCTGGTTGATTCTTGGCATAGGTACCTTAATTCAGCCCACTTATTGTAGAAAAAGATGTGGACCTTAAGAAGCAAATGGATTTCATAATGAAGAAGGTTTGTAGGATGGGAAATTGGAAAACGACAACACAATAGGAAAAATCATTCCCTTGTTCCGCGGTTGCCTATTCGTATGATTTGCTTATTCTGCAACTAACTGACCCAATTCAACCATCCACTATGCGCAATTTGTGATGCGCATAGTGGCATACAGTTCAATCTTTCTTATTCCATGAAAGCATTATATCTTAGCGTTTCTAACTTTAGAGCAAATACAATACACTCTCAGGCTTTATAAAAAAATAGTTAGGGATATCTATATATTATGTTGTTTCGAGTTTCTCAACCGGATGACAAATTGTGGCTCTGTAGATCGATTTTTACCAGAACAGTTCATCCATTCTTATAATTAAATTAAATTGCTTACTCGCATTGTTTGATACTTAAATTTTCTACAGTAATTTGGCAAACTTTACGGAAAGTGACTGTCAAATTCGACAGATCTATCATTTTATAGATCCATTTCCAGTATTGCATTCGTTTTGTTTCTTTGTTAGTTTGTTCCTTGCCTAACAAAACTTACTGCTAACACTCATTGAACAAATTTCAAAATTATTATGAATTTAGATTTGCTCTTCCGCTTGGAAATTGGAAAGAGCTAGCATATAAACACCATCAGCGAATAATATTTAATTTTGTTAGTCCACTATCATTATTCTGATCGGTGTGAACTATTATCAACTGATCGAAACATTAAATCCTGCAATATTTCATCGTACTCTATTTTCTATTTATCGATGAATTCATAACATCGTGAACCTTAAGCGAAAGGGTTTTATTTAAATTTTCAGCTCTATACATATCGTATACCAAAATCATTCATGATTGCAAGTGTAAGTACTACATAATGCAGGTCGCGAATATCAGCGATATTCCAAGATTTGATAGCTCACGATCTCCAATGGGAATATTCTAGGCAATCACGAAAATCTCATCAATCAGTTTAAAATGAAAAAAAAAATCCGAGAAATTATCTCTTGTCTTGGAACACTATGAAATGAATTGTTGTGAATCTACTTTACATTATTTTCCTTGTCTCATTATTTTTAAAATTGTTTTGAACCGAATACGAAAGGGAAAGTCTGATCTTAAATTAAATATTTTATAGATTTTGTTAGATAGATGTGTAGTTAAGTATAAAATTTGTTCAAAAACGTGAGCGGATTTATATTTGCATTAAGTAAATAATAATAGGAAAATTATAGGCTATAGCCTAGTTTATGGGGTTAGCGCTTTGTTCTATATAGATACCATGCTTAAGTACTGAGATCGAACACCGATCGAAGCATGATTCAAGTTCACTACTTGTGAATATACGATGCCCATCGTTATTCAATTAAACACTTCGAATTTTGTTAAATTGTAATTTTAAGATTACATTATACTCGCACTTAATGGCATAAGTATGCTGAAATATTATTTCATCAAATTAACCTACTTCCGGTTGGTAATGAACGAACTGTACTTATTATCGATAATAATATCTTCCGTTATATATTAGTATTATTAGTCTACCTCACTTAGCATCTTCTCTTATCGAATTCAAATTATATTTTATTTATTTAAATAATTCCTGATGTTATTGGAATTGGTTACTCAATCACATTATGTACGAATATTTATTACAATTAAATTTACTATCAAAATTTTTTCCGCAGTGGTCCCTAGTCAACCGCAGCTACTTAATTAACTCTGGTTGTCTTTTCATTCTTTTGGTTTTGAAAATCCTCCAAGTATAAAAAGCCATAAATAAATAATTAAATTAGACAACTAGTCATAAATTAGGATAACAGTTTATTTGAAAAATAGCTACTTTTTCAATAACAAAATGACAAATTCTATAAGCTTAAAATTTATGTTATTATTTAAGTTATAAAGAACTTTAGTTTTGTGAAAATCGCAAGTCTACAGAAGTTTGTTTTTTCGATTGTTAACCAGTTTGCAATCTAGATATAAACGGAACATACAAAATGCACTACCGAAAATTTACAGAGGTGATAAATCCTAGAAGACACTCCAGAAAAAAAATAAAACCCATGCGAACATTCGAATCGCAATATTGGAAATACCCATGAAATCTAATACAAATACGGATAACGTGTAAATTAAAAAAAACCATAAAAAATCTCGCAACGAGCCGAGCGCAAATTTTTTAATCTTGGGACAAGTTCAAGATGCGTGGGAAGTTAGTATGCAGATTTGGGTGGATAGTCAAGACCAAGTGAAGGGTGGTTTTAGGGCAGCGCTATTGTCAGTTATTTATTACTGCGATTACGATGTGCAAATAATCAATATTACTGACGTTTATTTATGCAAATTCGGGTTTGTATAGGTGGGGAGGATGCAGTATAGAAGGGATGGGTGGATGTTAATCATTTCTAAATTAATTGCTGTAATCACGTTCAAAATTCCTTTGATTGGAGGCAGTGCCTTGACTCCGGAAATTGTGATGTCACCGCGCAACTTGCGACTGAATTAATCATAAAGGGCATGAGTCTTTATATACCATACAATCTAAAAAGGATCAAACCTTCGAAAGATTCATGGATTACGAATGAGTGCCTTGAAGCAATTAAAGCCAAGAAGCAGTCTTTTCGAGCTTTCCTCAACAAGCCGACTGTTCAAAATAGGGACTCATTAAAAGTGTCAAGAAATACCTGGAATAAAATTTTAAAGCGTACTAAATTTGAACATGACCAGAAACGTCGACTTAAGATCATTGAGAGTCCTACAAACTCAAGCTCTTTCTGGTCATTTGTGAAATCTGTCAATAACAATTTAACCCCGACTGCAATACCTCCTCTTCTTGATAGCGACCGAACCGTTGTTGATACAGTTGAAAACAAAATTTTTCGCAGCAACCTTTGCAAGACCTTCCAAACTTCCACCGTCAATTTAGAGTCTTCCGTACTTACCGGACTCGGGATTCTTGCTGCCACCACTTCGTTTTCGATCTAGGGTCATTTCCAGGTTCCAGAAGCTTAATACTCACAAGTTTGCTAGGACAGATGGCATCCTCTCCCTTCTGTCCTTAAAAACTGCGCTTCCTGTCTAGCTAAACCTCTTCATAATCTCAATCATCTTTCATACTCTTCAGGGTGCTTTCCTTAGATCTAGAAGATCGCGAATATTCAGCCAATTCATAAGAAAGGAAGCAAAGCAAACCCCATGAAACTCATGAAAAACCTCGAGCAGGCTTAGGCCCTCGATTAGTACATGCCAGTTCTGGTTCAAATTTTGTTTTGACACCGATGTATCTAATGGCTGGTATCAACCAAAATTTCGTGCATTCCGAAATTCGTTAACGTCAATCTATCTCTCAAACAGGAGTCCATAATCCTACCTGAACAGTAAGCGAAAAAATGTTAAGCAGATCCAAATGTCCTTTCGAAAAATATCCGGCAAGAAATTCACAGTTTTCATACCGAATTGAGTCCCAATAACCCGGCGACAATAACTCAGCAGTAACCAACCGAAGTTCAAGTTCTTATCGTTTCTCTGTTTCTCCCTCTCGAAAAATATTCAGTTTACTCACTCGCAGCGGGCAAAAAAACCCGAAACAAATCTGAAACACCAGGCACGCAGAACTATGGTATGAAACTTGCGAAATTCCCAGCCGAATTTTTTCCCGTGTTGGTCGATATTTTGAGATTACGGGTATCTATTGGTTGGAGCAGAACTCCAGAGGAGTTGTAGCGATGCTCTGCTCAGAACAGCGCTCTCAGAAGACTGAGAGAGGAACGGGGATAGTCTTAACTATGAGTCTAATTCCCCCGCACTTTTATGTATATGTAAGTATTTCAACTAACGGCCGCCATCACAGAAGTTACTACTCGACGCGATGCACAGTCCCATGGGTGTCTATCTGTTAGTCTATTTCTCTCGTTCTTGTGTGTATATTTATACATTAAGTAAAATTTTTCGATTCGAAGGAAGGTAATTTTTTATGTATTTTCCTCATGTATATCAAATGGATGTATGTACGTGGAAATTTGTATTTTGTTTCTTTTACCAGAGCCCTAAAAAAGATAGTAGACATTTTCCATATTTTGGACAACCACCTCCCTCCCTTTAAACCACCCAACTTAAACATTTTACAAAAATTATAACTCTGCATTCTGAAAAGTTTTAAACTTAGTCCTGTATTGAATTTTTAAATATAACGAATTGAAATTTTGAAAATTGCCTTATTTCTGAAAGTTTTTAACGCCAGGAAATACTGCTCCCCTAGAGTCGCCAAGGGTGCAGCAATATTTATTGTCGCTCAAAAATTTCGAAACCAGATGACCACCCGTTCGTCCGACTTTTCGCTCTCTAGCTTGAGAAGGCATTGCGCTAGAAAGCTCAAATTTTGTACACGTTATTTATGGTGAAAAAAAATGGCTCTTCCTTCCCCTCTTACACAATATCACTAAATTTCGGGATTTGACAATAAACGGATTTTCTCGAAAGCTATGAAAGCTATTGATCTGAAGTTCGAAATATATTATTTTCATGATGATTTCAATCTTCTCTATTAAATTTTAAATTTGAATCCCCCGCCCCTTACACCACCTCCCATACAAACTGCACTTTTTAATGAAAAACTATAAAAAAATTTACTCAGTACATATAAAATTAATGGACCTCAAATTGTGCATGAAATATTTATTTAGAAAAATTAGTACGATCGAAAAAATAGTCGATTAGCTTTACTTCTTTTAACCCCTCCCATACAATATGACATAATTTCACAACTTTACAAATAGTCGATTTTCTTCAAAAGTATAAATGCTACTGATCTGCAACATGAACATGTTAATTGAATGATGTTGACAGTTATTTCTGGAAAATCATTTAGTGCTCCCAAATCCTTCCTCCACCTTCCATAAAACCAGCAAAATTTCCAATATATTAATTTTATCATTAATTATTAATTTTTTGAAGATTAAATTTTCAATAAATTATTTGGAAAGCAATTCTAATGATGTGAAAAAATTAGTTCAATGCCGTCACCCCTTCTACCGCTCCCCCATACAAAATTTCTTAAAAAAATTCTTTCATCTAGACTATTGCATGATTAGGCTTTATGCCCAATCGCTGGTATAGGTTTAAATACATACATATATTCCAAGTTTCAATTACATAGTCGAGATATTAAGATTTAAGTATTTTTCATTGCACCCACCTGACCCTCCCCCTTACAATAATTGGGTTGTCTCTAAGTTAATTATGGTGGACCTGTGTGCCACCTTATTATTCCTAAAATTTGAATTGTTCATGAAAAATGAATTTTGTATGGGTGGTGGTAAAAACAGACTGGAAGGTTTGTAATTTATGTATGTATCACCGAACGTAGTATACAAAATGTTTCATGCTGAATTTAAAGTTAGTAGCTTTCATAATTTTCAAGGAAATTGTACAATTTTTGTCTGAATTTATGGCATTTGTATGGGAGGTGGCAGAGAAAGGGGGAGATTTTGGATGATTTTGAATCTGCTTATCAGCATCCTAATCACATTGGTTTGTTACTCATATGTTCCAAGGAGATATACTTTTCTTGAATTATCAATACAAAAATTTGTATGGGAAGTGGTAGAGGGAGTGGATCGAAGTTCATATTTTTATTTTCTGTTTTTTTGCAATTATTAAGGGACAAATTCTGGCAAAGTTTGAAGTTTGTAATTTTCCTAGTTTCAATGAAAATCGATTAAATACATTTACCAAAATTGTGTATTTGTATGGGAGGGGGTATAAGGAGTATTCAAATCAAAACCAAATTTTTTGTCATCAATGATATTTCTAATAGATACTGTTCTCAAAATTGAAAGTTGATAGCTTTGAAGGTTTTGGAGAAAAATAATTTAGTTAAAATTCAAAAATTTCGTAAAATTTGAATGGGAGGGGGTAGAAAGAGTGAGGTGAAGTTGATAGTTTTTCCAAAATTAGTTGCAATTGAAAAAAAAAATAATTATGGCAAAAATTGGTTCTTTTAGCTTTGTTAGTTGCAATGCAAACCAAACAAATGCATTTTTGAAAATTGTCCATTTGTATGGGAGTAAGAGGATCAGATCAATATTTTTGACGTAAATGACATTTACATAATTATATAGGGTGTACAACTTAATAACCGGAATTTGACGCTAGATGTCCGTACTAACAAATATCGTGAAAGCTCGAACTTTATATATATGTCATTTTGAAGGTACATTTGACAGCTATCAAAATCAGTCAACAAAACAATTTTATCTTGTGTGCATCATTATTATTTTTCACGATGAATAACTTCGAAAATTGGAGAAAAAGACAGCATTTGCGGGAGGTTCTGTTGGGTCATTTTTTTGCAAAGAAAACTGCTGCAGAAAGTCATCTTTTGCTTGTAGAAGTTTATGGCGACGATGTTTTAGCGAAAACAGTGTTTTGAATGGTTTCAACGCTTCAAAAGTACCGATTTTGACATTAAAGACAAAGAACGCCCAGGACAGCCAAAAAAGTTTGAAGACGAAGAATTGGAGACGCTACTCGATGAGGATTCGTGTCAAAAGCATGGTGAACTTGCCAAATCGTTGGGAGTGACTCAGCAAGCCATTTCAAAACGTTTGAAAGCCGCGGGATACATTCAGAAGCAAGGTGATTGGGTCCCCTATGAGTTGAAGCCGAGAGACGTTGAACGGCGCTTCTGTATGTCTGAAATGCTGCTTGCGCGCCATAAAAACAAATCATTTTTGCATCGGATCGTGACTGGGGATGAAAAATGGATCCGTTATGACAATCCCAAGCGCAAAAAGTCATACGTGGAGCCCGGCCAACCAGCCGAATCAACGGCGAAGCCAAATATCCATGGCGCCAAGGTTATGCTGTGTATTTGGTGGGATCAGAAGGGGCCGTTATATTATGAGTTGTTGAAAGTGGTCCAGACAATCACAGGTGACCTGTACCGAACACAATTAATACGTTTGAAGCGTGCAATCATTGAAAAACGCCCGGAATATGCGACCAGACACGAGGCTATAATTTTTCATCATGACAACGCTCGGCCGCATGTTGCAAGACCTGTGAAAAACTATTTGGAAAATAATGGATGGGAAGTTTTGGCCCACCTGCCTTATAGTCCGGACCTTGCTCCGTCTGACTTTCATTTATTTTGCTCGATGCGAAACGCCCTAACCGGAATACGCTTCACTTCAGAGCAAGACATCCGAAATTGGATAGATTCGTTCTTGGCCGCCAAGCCGGCGCAATTTTTTTGGGAAGGAATTCATAAACTGCCTGAAAGATGGGGAAATGTTGTAGCTTCCGATGGACAATACTTTGAATGAAATATATTGTAAGATTTTTCCACAATAAAGCAACAAATTTCGCTAAAAAATTCCGGTTATTAAGTTGTACACCCTATACTATGACCTAATTTTGGAGTCAATAGCTGAAATGGTTTAGGAGAAAAATCAATTTTTTAAAATTTCGAAATTTCATGAAATTTGTATGGAGAAGGAGTGGGGGGATGTGGCGCATTCACGAACTTAAGGCTATTTTTTGCTAAAAATGACATGTGACAAATTTCAGCACGATAGGTCAAAGCTTTCGAGAGTTATGTTGTACACAGACGGGGAGACGGTCACTGGGAATCGAAGTTTTTGAGCGACAACAAATATTTCTATACCCTTGTCGACTCTGTGCAAGCATTATTTCTTAAAGTTACGAACACAATATACTCTCAGATTTCATCTAGAGTATAAAAATCGAGAGACAATTTGTTTTAGCCCCCTCTTCTGGGAACCCAATCGGTAAAAAAATTAAATTGATTTTTGAGTTTCTATCACATCCGCTTCTATACATATGTTGATTTGTAACTGCTGAGCTGGAACCTTGGTTGAGATATTGGATATTTGATATTTGACCCTTGCACCCATCAAAATTGGTGTCCGCCTAAGATCAGCATCCATCTGTAATCCACCCAAAAACGAACTTTGTAACATTATGAATTTGGTAGTTAGTGTGCGTTTAGCGTACATGTATGGCACGGCGTACAGACAGACGGATTTTTTTATTCCATTATTAGGCTAATTTAGTCATAAATTCAGGGTAATATTTTATTATTAGAATATTAAAAAAGAACAAGGAGATTGCTTTACTTTTGACAAAATTTTAATAGGGAATAATTTTATGAAAATAACAGATTATAAGAAAAGTACAGTTTACCATTTACACCAGGATTTATGCTATTAATTACGAGTGATTAATGTGAGGTCAATTTATCTGCAATTGAATAAAATAAAAATAAAAAAAAAAAATTTCACAGCATAATGAAAATTCGGAAAAAATGAATTTAGCAATATTTTTTTTTTTTTTGTTTATTTAAAAATGTTGACATATTTCGAAAGAAACCGTGTTCTATGTTGATTTGTACGATATATCACAATCAAAGTTTAACATAATTATATTTTGATTGGAACTACTCAAATGTATACAATCAGAAGTGAATGGATTTCATTCTACCTATCTAACCTTTTAAAGGTATAGAAACAAATTGAATGACTATATACGCAAGCATCTATTAACAGCGTTTTGAAAGAGAATTAATTAGTTCCATTCTATTGACGTTCATTTCACATAATGCACCACTCTATTGACTTGCATTCTCCTCGTCGCATGGTCTTTAGCAATCGTTTCGTTTTTATTTTGTTTCTAATCGCTGATAATTTATCTTTGCACACATATGAAAATACAAAATAAAACATCATCAATACGATTTTTGCATTTGTTTATTATGCTTGATACAAAGAATTGTAAATATCCGTGATCGCTATGTGCTCATATTAAAATAAAATTGCTAATAAAATCGCGGCGGTATAAGACCGTTCAACAAAGTGATCTTCAATACAACGGACTTCACCTCTTCACGATTGCGGAAAAGCAAAAGATGCATGTAACGTACAATATATACGAGAACCATATGTTCATTGAAAATGGAAAATAAATTCATCTTGGTTGGTGCAAAAAGATGCACTCGAAATGGTTTCAAACATCATTTGCAACACTTTTGCAATGGTGCTGCGGTTTAGTTCTTAAATTTGATCGAGCGTAAAAATACAATCGTTTTCGAAGAGACGCTTAAGATCCCGAAAACGGATCAAGAAATCTTCAGACGGTAGCTAGCAATCAGTTCAAGATTAGGTGTGAAAATTTTGGCCATTGTGTCCGATTAATGTTGCATACATGTTAAGAGTGATCGATCGTGACGGCATAAGTGATTGTTGAAATTTTATAGTGTGCAATTTGTGCCAAATTAGTTTTCCAAGTGTCAGTTTTAAGTGGTTCCTGAAAATTTACTAGCACGGTAAGTTCCGTGGAAATGACCTTAATTAAGTCACAATAAAACGTTTTAATTGAAGCCCATAAATTTCGAAAAGGAACACTGGACAGACTAGCATGACTATATCATGAACATCTTAACAAAAAAAAAATATTTCTTGTTGTTATGCTGCGATCTTCCCATGAGTGACTTAATTCGGTGTCAGTTCAAATCTTTTTCTATCAGATTTCAAGTTCGAATGCGAAAAGACAATTTAACAGTCATAAGATTCGCATTAAAGATAAATTGGTTTGTTAGTGAAATGATTTAAAGTTGAAAAATAATGGTGGTGTGATTTTCAGAGCTTCTTCAATTCCGGAAATCCATCAATGAGCATGGATGGGTTTTTTCCCTCCATTGTACGCGTGTTATTTTGCGCGAAGACACAGAGAACAATCTTTTGAATACGATGTTCAAAATGCCTTTTCAAAGATCTTCAATGCCAAATGCTAATTTCGAAATAATTATACGACAAACAACTGAAGAATTTCATTTTATTTTTATTTTCTGCAATAGAGATTCTAAGTAAATGACGGAAAGGTTTAATTCACCGCAAGTGGTATGTGGTAAGTTCTTTGCTATTATAGCAAATTTTATAAGGAAATTGAATTTTAATTTCTTGCATCAGCTATTTAGTATGGAAGTATCGGTAATCAATTACTTTTTAGTCCGATGACTGTAGTTAACTATAAATAAAATACTTCATAATATAATATTTATCTTCTCCAAGGTTTATCTTATGTTTGAGAGATTTTTGATGGAAACTTTTGACTATATGTTATAGAAGTTTAAGAAACCTTTACCAAAAGTTATGTAATGGAGTTCTTTACCAGTTTAATTGATTACCCTATTGTACTCTGTGCTTAAGATCCGGTGAGGTGGGAAGGACTTAGAGACGGAGCGGCTTCCGTGAATCCTTTTCTTAAATTGCCAAATCTCGTAGTCTTCCGTGTGCCATATTCGAACAGTCCGATTTAAGAAATTTGACAGTGCGACCAAAGGTTGTCTTAAGAGAATACTTATGAGCGCGTAAAGCAGCCCGAGTATTACGGGGTAAGATTATTATAGATTTCATTCGATCAATCTCCATTGTAGTAACAATTCAAAAGGGCTAAGGAGCTAACAATTCGTCTATGCTGAAGTGAATCGAGCGATGAAGAGATATCAGAATCCCCTATAATTTTAATGACCCGAGACTAGATACTATCCTAATAGGAGAGAAAAATTTGAATTATCCTATAGGAGAAAATTAAATTGTTTCAAACTGTGCACAGAATTATAATCTCTATGTACTGTGTGCTGAAAAATCGATACATAATTTTATTAACTTAAGTTGTAAAAGTTTTAGAAAGGATTATAATAGCAACTATAACGTTTCATCAACCTAACTTATATATTTTTCTTTTTTTCTACAATGGCGCTACAGCCCAAATCGGACCTTGGCCTCCTGATATTCAGGTTCCTTAACATTTTTTATTACTTATTGTGGAAGGGTTGTTAGCCTTTCGCACAACCCTCTTTCTACGAATTTTTCATTTTCTTAGATTGAGGTGACCAAGGTATATCCAAGCAGGCAATGTGCCGGAATTATATATTGCGCCGACCGGGATTTGAACTCACGACCTTCGCATTACAAGACCAACACACTACCTACTAGGCTATACCCTAGCTACCCTACCCTAACTTATATATAATATATATATATAATAAATTAAATTAAATTCAGCAATTTATTATTATGTAAACTATCTTGTATGATAAATAAATAAATAAATTTGTTACTAAAGATTAACTTAGGTGGTCACACTTAAATGAATTTCGCCGTTATGTCGATATAGGAAGAGGATGAAATTTGGTAGTGTTATGGAATTTTGGGAGCCTAAGACGGATATAGCGATGACCATTCTTTTTGAAACGCTGGAGATCATACTTACTTGGAAATAAGCTAGCAGGCAATGCTTTCCAAAGTCTGGACATTCGGGAAATTAATGACTGTCTAAATTTCACTGTATGACAATATACTCGTGTGCAGGTTTAGCTTAAAGAATACTTTGAGGAAAAGTCCCAAAAGGGATAATGAGTGAGCTAAGTTCCACACTACGATTACCATGGAAATAGCGATAGTAAATTCTGAGAACTCAATTTCAGATATGCTCGAGGGAGTCAGTAGAATCCGTAACAGTTTCATCTCCAATTAGACGGAATGCATACTTTTGTATTCGATCGAGTAGCGCAAGATATGTTTCGAGTGTCCCAGCCCACAAATGCAAATTGTACTCTAAGCGTGGTCGAATTTAGGCCTTGTAGCTAGTAGCTAAATCGTGTAGTGTAAATTAAACTTTGTATTTGCGAAGAATGTCTAGGTGTTTGGCGACGTCAACGGCAACATGAAAAATGTGTTTGCTCCAATCGAGATGATTATTTAACTTTACGCTTAATAGGATAAGATCTTTGGAAGAGCAAAGTTGTATGCCTTTAAAGCCTACATTGGAAGACGACGCTGGAACATCACGTTTAACAGAAACATGACTGGCATGTGTCTTTTCGGCGTTGAACTCTATTTTTTCTTCCTCATTTAAGAATTAAGTCCAGATCAGAGATCAGCGAACCGAATAACTCCCTCCGTTTGTAAGCAACATATTGTGTATGATATTCCGCAGCGAAGTCAATTTCAAAGGTGTTATGAAAATACTGTCATCTGCGAAACTATGGATTGGATTGAGAGTAGAAGGCAAAAGGTCATTCATGATTACCAACAACAGAGAAGGCGATAAAACAGAACCCTGAGGGACACCGGAATTAATTGGGAAGGAGGAAGAAGTAACGCCATCTAATACTACTGGTAAAGTGCGTTCGGAAAGAAACTCACGAATAAGGGTAAGATCAAGGTCAATAGCCGTTACCTTAACAAGGAAACATTCATGCCAAACACTGTCAAAAGCTTTTGCAATGTCAAACATAAGAGATTGATATTCGCTGTATTTATGCAAGCAAGAGTTCTAACGGTCCGTTAGATAGACCAAGAGATCTCCCGTCGACCTTCCAGAACGGAAACCATGTTGGCGATCGTGGATAAGCTGTTTACCCTCAATATATTGAACGATTTTTCAATTAACAGCAGATTCCCTCATTATCGAGTGCACTGTGGTAATGGCTATCGGGTGGTGGTTAGCGGAGTTTGCTTTGCCTCCTTTCTTGGGAATTGGCTGAACATTTGATACTTTTCGCAATCGTGGAAAACACCCAAAGGAGTAATGTGGATGGAAAAGATTGAGAAGAGGAGCACATTTTAAGGCTAAAGGGAGGAATGTTATAAGGGCCAGCGAACTTGTTAATATTGAGTTTTTGCAGGATCCTGGATATGAGACATACGTGATAATCCACCGGAGGCAGAGAAAAACCAAATGCTGATGTGACAGGATGGGTTTGTTTGGAAGATAATAGTGTAGTAATTCTCGCGAATAAGTTAGATTTCTCAAACGGATCAATTACGTTACGGTCACCATCAACGAGTATGGTTTTGATGATGTGATGAAATTATTGTTGAGCATTTTATCAAAAGACTAGAAAGATCATTTGGACTTTGATGGATCTTTCTCTGAAGTATTTGGTCGTAATCAAATTTAACACGTTTCAGGATAGATTTACAGGTATTATAAAGGTCACTCTTAGCTGGAATTCGAAAGTTTCCAAAATTTTGAAACGATTGTTTCTTTGCTCGAATTGTGGCGAAACATTCAAATATGAACCAAAAATCCTTCGAAGGCCTCTTAACTAGAAGGTATATACTGCTTCATACCTTTCAGAGCAGTCTCAGTGACAAGTCTGCGAGCTTCATTCTAGCCATTAGAATCGAAGCAATTAATTAATTTCAATTAATTAAAGGCATTGAAGAAATCCTACAGCGCTCCACAATTATCTTCAATGGCACTACAGCTCAAATTGGGCTTTGGCTTCCTGACGTTCAGGTTCCTTAACATTTTTTATTTGTTATTGCAAAAGTTTTGTTAGACCTTCGCACAACCCTCTATCTACGAATTTTCTTTTTCGCGGATTGAAGTGGTCAAGATATACCTACGTAAGTAGTGTGCTGGAATTATACGTCGACCGGGATTTGAACTCCCGACCTTCGCATTATAGACCAACACTCTACTCACTAGGCTACATGCTAGTAGCGCTACCCAATTGGCTATTTTAAAATACCAAACAGTTCTTCGTGGTGTCTCTTCTGGCAGTGATTCTTGTGCTGCAACTGGAAATTGGGTACGAACTAAGAAGTGATCCATATTTCCAATTGGCGATGGTAATGCTACAGAGAAGGAGTATTTCTCAGGTTGCTAAATAAGAAATAAATCAAGAAGATTGGATAATTAACCAGCAATTTCTGATAAACGAGTAGGCTCATTTACCAGTTGTGTTAGTCCGTTTAACGAAGTAAAGAGCTCAGTATCACGTCCGTCATGGTCCGCGCAGGAGTACTATTTAAGCCAGGCAGTTTTGTGATTATTTAAATTACCCGCGATAACGATTTCGGCGTCAGTGTGCGCATTGTATATGAGCTGGATGGATTCTTATAAACCATCCAGCTCACTAATTATTTTGACTGCACTCAATGCCGGACTTCAATAAACATAACAAAACTAAGATACAATATATTCCCTTGGATTAAAAGTTTTATCCAGATATAATTAATTGGGGATTTAAGCAGATATCCAATTAAAATACCACATCACTGTAAATGGAGATAGCAATCCCCGCTGGCGAAAAGGTGATATCATTCTACTTCCAGAATGGAACAACAGCGAAATTGGGCTTTGACCTCCTGACCTCGAGGTTCCTTAATATTTTCATTGCTTACTGTAGAAGAATTGTTTGCCATTTGTGTATCTACGAATTTTTCATTTTCATAGATAAAGGTAACCATGGCATATCATAGCAAGCAGTGTGCTACAATTATTACATTTAGCAGTGGAAGCTATCCGAAAGGCAATAAAATCTGCACCTTAGAGCTTCCATGATCATAACGTCTACATCGGATCAGATAAACTAGCATACAAGGCAGTAAAGCAACATCCACATGATCTGCTTTTTCATTCAATTTAGCGCATGCGCCAAGCACTGGTAGCAACGCAAGAGAATGGTGCTTCAAACGCACGAAACTTTAGGTCGCATGCAATAGCGCTATCTAGTGCGATTTGCTTGTACGCGGAATTTATTCTTTGCAATCGAGTAATAAAAAAACAAAGTAAAATCAAAAGCAATGAGAGATTTTTAATTTGATTGAGAATTACAGAATATTTGATGTTCTGTGGAAGAGCGGCTTAGCTACGCACATTTGTCATTTTCGTGCGATAAGCGCATGCCTTCTAGAAGAAAAGCGAATGATTTAAGTTGAATAACACACAGCTAGTTGCATGCGCTTTTTTTCTAGAACCCATACACTAAGCGGACTAATGACGCAAAGCGAGTGCTAAATTGAAGTTGTATGCATTTTTTTAAATGAATTTCTCAAATTTTCAAGTTTTTGTGTTTCCGCGTACAAACAAATCGCTCTATACAGCGCACGTGATCCTTATATCAGTCGGACAGCTTCCAATATTGCTTGTGTCATAAAATATGAAACGGACACGCTTGAGGCACCATTCTCTTGCATTGCTGCATGCACTTGACGCATGCGCAAAATTGAACGAAAAAGCGCATCATGTGGACGTAGTTTTATATGCATATGCGTATTTCAACTTAATACATATCCTTTTATTCTATAACGCATGCACTTAACGCACGAAAATGAGGCATTGTGTAAGGTGCAAACATAACAGGACTACGATACCCCAAATAAAAGAGGGATTTTTGTGGTCCTAAGAAATTTTTTATAGGGAGTGGTAGAAGGAGTGACAGCATTAAACTAATTTTTTCACATCATGATAGATTAGTTATAAAAATGCTTTACACAAAATTAAAGATTCAAAAATTTAATAGGTACTGAGAAAATTAGTGAATTAAATTTCGTTATATTGTGCAGTTTGTATGGAAGATGCTAGAAGGATGGGGGTTCTGAGGGCGTTTTTCAGAAATAGCTACGAACATTATGCAATTAATTTCTCTCCAATTCCAGACCAATATCATTCATAATTTTCGAGCAAATTTTTTTTTTTCTCCCTGTGACTCAATTTCACAAGGAGAATGAGTAAAGTTAATCGGCTAATTTTTTTCAATTTTAATAACAATGCTAACTTTTACAGTTTCGAAGAAAATTTATTGTTGTAAATTTTTGAAAATAAGTTATATTGTATGGAAGGGGGAAGAAGGGGTGGAGCAATTTTGCCGGTTCACGAACTTCACCTTACTTCTTAGTGAAAAGTGACACGTACAAAATTTTAATGCATTCTCAAGCTAGAGAGCGCTCAGATGGACGAACGGTCATCGGGTTATGCGATTTTTTATTAAAAATATTAACTTCTTCGTCATTTACTTTTTTCTCCGAGCCTTATTTCTTAGCGTATCAAATTGCAAACTTAGCAAACTTCATACATAGGAATTTTCTGAGTAGGTATTTAGATATGCAAAATATTAGAATTTATTTAACAAAAATACAATGGTTATGCGATGTTCTGAATAAATTAAGTGTCGTATATAAACTAGGGTGTAGCCTAGTGGGTAGCATGTTAGTCTACAATGCGAAGGTCGTGAGTTCAAATCCCAGTCGACGCATAATTCTAGCACACTACCTGCTTGGGTATACCTTAGTTACCTCAATCTACGAAAATTAAAATTGTGCGAAGGGCTAACAACTCGTCCAGAATAGTAATGAAAAATGTTAAGGAACCTGAAGATCAGGAGGCCAAGGTCCGACTTGGGCTGTAATGCCATTGTAGAAAGAATAATCGCTGGCAATTTGACGCATAAAAGTTCTTAGAAAAGTAAAATGTGAAAGTGCAGTTGGTACAATATACGACTACTCGTACGTAGTACATATCAAGACGAGGAAGGAGGCGAGCAGCCGGCTCCATTCGCATTCTTCCGTGAATCCGTGCCTGTTTATGGGCTTATTTGGGCCACCTCTATTTAAATCAAAGCATGGAACATAATAAGAATTAAGAAAGGTCAAGAAGGTCTGGAGAGCAAAGCTCAAATCGCACCGTAACATCATAAGACGAAATGAAACGATTCACTAAGCCTTATTAAGCAAAAATTTTTTTCAGCTTGAACTCGTCATTATATTCCATTTTGACTATAAAGACTACATTGCATCGACTTGTACCTACGTAATCAAAATAATAAATCATGATTAAATCTTCCAAACTTTTCTTCCCATTTTTACATCAATAACATGCGATACGTAACTTATATTGTAAAATAAGATAACCGTCTTGACTTAAGTATGATTGGTCAGTAAACCGCATACCACTGACCAATTGCACGCAAAGCAATGCAAAACCTTAACGAGCCACATCCAATAATAAATCGATCGAGCTTTTACTTGACCACATTATGATTTGCAATGTGAATTTATTCGCCAGACAGTCATAATACGATATGACTATACGTAATACTCATGGTCACGAAAATGATACTTTGGGAACAATTGCCCGATACCATAACCGACATGTTGATAAATGAGTATGTTACAAAATAATATTGTCTTTCGCGATACATATATTTCACGAATAAACATTGTGATAGTGTCGGAAAACAAAACAAAAATATTAAAATGGTTATCACAATAATAGAAATTATAGCCCTGAGCACATAAATATTTAGCTATACGTAACAACAGAATATTACACTTCAATTGTGCTAATCTTGTCCATTAGCCCAGTTGACATTGAAAATTTAACACTTAAATAATTATTTTATCTTAATCGTATAAATAATGTGGTTTGTCTTGAATAGCATAGTGGTGATCCATGAAAGCGTACTGAACTAAATAAAACATTATTCCATTTCCAGTACCATTAAAGTAGTGATTAAAACTCTTAAAATTTTAATTAAGATCTTCAAATTATTAAACTTTTAATGAAATTGCCGTTATGTTCTACCCAAATGTCCATCTAACTAAATAATTTATTATCTTAAATCAGCAGCAAAAGCATAAAAACTGTATTATAATTAAAGTAAATTTAATTTTCTCGCAATTACGAAATATTCTTACTGCTAGTATTAAGTAATTATTTGAAGAAAAATGTAACTTTAAAGCTCTTCAACTAATTTCAACCATCGATCATTGTACATGTGACTAGAAATTACCAGTTTTTTTTTTTGTCATTTTTTCTTTCATTATGAAATTCTTAAATCTTTACTTTCGAGTACACGGGGCGCTAATAGCTACCAATGAATCGTCTAATCCTAATGAAAAGTTTCTGGAAGAAAATTCGTTGTGATGAGGAAATTAAATCATAGCAAATTGATTTCTTAATAAACATAAAAGTATCAAGAAAGAGAACAAGTTTTCATGCGTTACATAAAAATTTAGAAGTTATGATTTATCTCTAAGTATGCATAGAAAGAGTATACATATTATGTTTTTTACTTGGTATATTCCGTTGATATTACGTAATATTATTTGAAACTCTCAATTCGATCAAGAAAAACCAGACAAATCCGGTGTGTAACTAGTTGCCATTTCATATTATATTGATAAATTATATCTTCTTAATTTTTTTTTCTTTATTAAAGTTTAGTCTTAAAACTTTAATAAAAAAAAGCAATTTTAATTTCATGTCGTTATTAATCACGAACATATACCGCAGTTTGAAATATGAATTTATTCGGTTTAGCTGATACCAACTTTATTTTATTACAATTTTCGAAACAAAGGAATCATACCAGTGAAACTCAAAAACACCATATTGAATTCTGTTAGGATTACTACATGTCAACACTAGGCCGTTCATCGAATATTCACGATATTCAGCTATCTACTATTCTGCATACACACAAATACACATAATGACTAATCGACTCGCAGAAGGCCGACAATGTAGGACAAAATTCGACGGGGGACAACAATATCCGACGAGGCCGACAATGTCCGACGGGGGCCGGCAATGTCCGACGGAGGCCGACAATATCCGACAGTCGCCGACAATGTCCGACAGGGACCGACAATGTCCGACGAGGGCTAACAATATCCAACGGGGAGCGACAGTTTTCGATAGGGGACGACAATAATGATATAAATAAACTGCCAACAAGTCGTGCGCAACTTTATTATTTTTGGGACAAGTTGAGGATGCATGAAAATCAATATGCAGGTTAGAGTGGTTAGGAAAGAATAAGTGAAATGGAGTTCTAGGGCAGGGCTGTTGTCAATTTACACACACTTAATTGCAAATACGATCAATAGCTCCAGTACATATAATCAAGATTTCATTCGTCTATGCAAGATTGGGTTTTTATAAGGGAAAGGGGCAGGGTAATAGTAATGGTGCGTGGATGATAATAATTTTTTAATTGATTGCTTGAATCACGTCCAATATTCTCTGTATAGAATGTCAGTTTCATAGACGAAGTTGCATTGAATTTTCATAAAATTCGTTGTATTTTACATTCACGAAATCAAACATTTTTATGGAAGAAGGTAGAGTAGGTAAATGAATCGTAAAAATTATTATGTTGTTTTATTTCGTATTTCTTGCAAGGTGCTCGTACAAAATTTCAGTTTGCGGCTTTTAATTTTTTGGTTGAGAGTTAATTTATTGAAATTGGTCGAAATCATAATTTTGTACGGGAGAGGGTAGAAGGGCAGGCGCGATCTCAAAAGTTTTTACGGGTTTTCGTTTCAATTATTTTCAGAACCGTTTGTACAAAATTTCAAATTGATAGCTTTCAAAAGATAATTGATTTCTTAAAAATGTTCGAACAAATAATTTTGTGTGGGAGGGGGTAGAAGTTTTGAAGGTATTCGACCAGTTAATATTTCATACTTTTAAAGATTTTCTTTAAATGCATTTTGCAAATTTTTAAGTTTTTACCTTAGAATGTCATTCATAAATTTTCAGTTTATGTGTTTGATTATTTTTATACTCTAGATGAAATTTGAGAGTATTATAAGTTTGCCACAAAGTTTGTAACGCCAAGAAATAAGGCTCGGAGAAAAACATGAATGATACAGAAGTTCATATAATCACTCAAAAATCTCAAAACCGGATGTCCGTCTGTCCGTCCGTCCGTCCGTCTGTCTGTCTGCCTGTCTGTCCGTCCGTCCGTGTCCTCTCTAGCTTGAGAACGCGTTGAGCTAGAAAGTTCAAATTTTGTATACGTCGTTTTTAACAAAAAAGTAAGGCCAAGTTCGTGAACGAGCCAAATCGCTCCACCCCTTCTACCCCCTCCCATACAAAATGACATAATTTCGCAATCTGACAATAAACGGATTTCCTTGAAAAGTACAAATGAAATTGATCTGAAATTTGGTATGTAATACTTTTATGATGATTCCAATCTACTCTATAAAAACAATTTGTGTCTTCCCCCTCCTTCCACCACCTCCCATATAAACTGCACTTTTTCATGAAATGCTCTACACCAATTTACTCAGTGCTTATAATAGTTATCAAACTGAAATTGTGTTAAAAATATTTATTTAAAATTATTATTAAGACCAACAATATGAGAAGATTAGCTGTACCCCTTCTACCCCCTCCCATACAAAATCACACATTTTCGTAATTTCACAATAAACAGATTTGCTCGAAAAATATGAATGCTATTGATCTGAAATTTGGAATATTTAACTTTTATGATGATATAAATCTACTGTACAAAAGTTATTTGAGTCCTCTCCTTCCTTCCACCACCTCCCATACAAATTGCACTTTTTCATGAAATGCTCTAAACCAATTTACTCAGTGCGTATAAAATTGACCGAGCTGATATTGTGCACTAAATATTTATTTAGAATTATTAGTAAAATCAAAAAAAAATTAGGCGATTAGCTTTACCCCTTCTACCCCTCCCATACAAAATGACACAATTTCACAACTTTATAAAAAGTAGATTTTCATGAAAAGTATGAATACTACTCATCTGCAATTTAAGACATGTCAAAAGCATGATATTTAAAGTTATTTCTGAAAAGTCATTAAAAACTCGCCCTTCCTTCTATCACCTCCCATACAAACTGCACTACTTCACTACATCCAATACACTAATTTTCTCAGTACCTATTAAATTTTTAAATCCTAAATTTTGTATAAAACATTTTGATAGCAACCTTACCGTCATGCGAAAAAATTAGTTCAATGTCGTCACCCCCTCTACCACTTCCCCTACAAAATTTCTTAAGATACAAAAATTTTTCTTTCATCTAGAGTATCGCACGACTGGGCTTTATGCCCAATCGTACTTCTGTTATGTTTTTTTATACTGTAGATGAAATCTGAGAGTAAGCAAAAACTTCGATTCCGAGTTGCTGTCTGTCCGTCTGTCTACAGCATAACTCTCGAACGCTTTGAGCTATCGTGCTGAAATTTGTTGTATGTAATTTTTAGCAAAAAAAAACTTTAAGTTCGTGAACGGGCCACATCCCCCACTCCTTCTACCCCCTCCCATACAAATTTCACAAAATTCTGAAATTTTCAGAAATTTATTTTTCTTTGAAACTATTTAAGATATTGATTTGAAATTTGGGTCAAAGTATTATGATATAGATGTCAATAATATGACGCAATATTAATCCCGTCACTCCTTCTACCCCCTCCCATACAAATGCATAATTTTGAAAAATGCAGTTTTTCAATTTTCATTGAAACTAGCAAAGTTATAAAAACGAGTTTTTGCCAGAATTAATTTTATTATAATTCCAATCAGAATTGAAAAAATTATCAACTTCACCTCACTCCTTCTACCCCCTCCCATACGAATTTCACGAAATTTTGAAATTTAAAATAAATTATTTTTCTTCGAAACTGTTAAAGCTATCAACTTAATATTTTGCATAAAGTATAAAAATAGAAATACTAATAACGAGAAAAAAATGTGTTTTGATCCGTACATTCCTTCTACCCCCTCCCATACAAATGTAAAATTTTTGTTAAGTGCATTATATCGATTTTCATTAAAACTAGAAAAAGTATAAACTTAAAATTTTGTCAGAATTTGTTTTTAATAATTGCAGTAAATGCTAAAAAAAATTATCAGCTCCACTTCACTCCTTCTACCCCCTCCCATACAAATATCTGTATTATAAATTCAAGAAAAGCATTTCTCCTTCGAATATATTAGAACTAGCAAATTTGAAATTGAGTCAAAGCGTGGTGATAAGGATGATGATAAGCAGTTTCAAAATCATCTTTAACGTTCCACTTCCTTTGCCACCTCCCATACAAATGCCTCAATTTCAGGAAAACTATGTCCAATTGAAAATAATGAAAGCTACAAGCCTTAAATTCAGCACGAAATATTTTGCATACCACATTAGGAGTCACATCCAAAAATTACAAACCTTCCTCCTCTGCTTCTACCACCTCCCATACAAAAGTCACTATTAATTATTTAAAAGAATTGGAGGTGACATATTTTCCGGTACATTGAGATCTTTCTCATTTCATCTAGAGTATCATATGATTGGGCTTTACGCCCAATCATAATTCTTTTATGTTTATAGTCTAGATGAAATCTGAGAGTATATTGTGTTTGCCTTACCGTTTGTAACGCTAAGAAATAATGCTCGTACAAAGTCGCCAAGGGTACAGAAATATTTGTTGTTGCTCAAAAATTTCGATTCCGAGTGACCGTCTGTCTGTCTGTCCGTCTGTCCGTCTGTCTACAACATAACTCTCGAAAGCTTTGACCTATCGTGCTGATATTTTTCATATATCATTTTTAACAAAAAAGTAACTTTAAGCTCGTGAACGGGCCACATCCCCTCACTCCTTCTACCCCCTCCCATACAAATTTCATGAAATTTGGAAATTTAAAGAAATTGATTTTTCTCCGAAACCGTTTCAGCTAATGACTTGAAAATTAGGTAATAGTATTATAATGAGAATACCATTACTGTAAAAATATTGCTCTGATCTCCTTACTCCTTCTACCCCTCCATACAAATGTACAATTTTCAAAAATGCATTTATTCGGTTTGCATCGCAACTAGCAAAGCTAAAAGAATCAATTTTTGTCAAAATTAATATTATTATAATTGCAACCAATTTTGTAAAAATTTCACCTCATCCTTTCTACCCCCTCCCATACAAATTTAACGAAATTTCGGAATTTGAACAAAATTATTTTTCTCCAAAATCGTCAAGGCTATGAACTTTAAATTTTGAGGAAAGTATACTATTACAAGTATTATTGTTGCCAAAAAATTTGGTTTTGATTCGAATACCCCTTCTACCCCGTCCCATACAAATGGAAAATTTTGATAAAATGCCTTTAATCGATTTTTATTGAAACTAGGAAAAGTACAAGCTTAAAATTTTGCCACAATTTGTCCCTTAATAATTGCAATAAATGCTAAAAAAAATATTAACTTCGCTTCACGCCTTCTACCACCTCCCATACAAATTTTTGTATTGAAAACTCAAGAAAAGTATTTCTTCTTCGAGCATATGAGTAACAAAGCAATATGATAATTCTGTTATGTTTTATCATTGCATTTGAAACATCTTGTACACACTAGACCAGGGTGGTGGGTGCATAAAACTAGTGGAATAAATGATTATTTTTTCTGTCCACATGAAAAATTTGTATCTTTCACCAGAGTCGTAAGAAATCACCTCCCTACCCTTACATCCCCCAACATAAAATTTTTACCAAAATTAAAAATTATATAGTTCTACAATCCAACAAAATTTCAATTTGATATCTGTAGTGAGATATAATGGTTTGAAATTTTGGAAAGTACACCATTTTTGAAATGAGCTCCATTTCATCCCACTACTATTATGACCAAATTTTATATATACTGTTATAAATCTGACAACCTCGACGTCCCCAGCAACACCGAGAAAAGTCCGTCAACATTTAAAACGCTATACATATGTTTCCAGACACTTCTACCGAGCTCCACAATGTAGCCAAACATTCTAGACACACACACACAACGACACCTGTCTGGGAGACTTAGTATAAATAACCGCCAACTTTCAGACAACGAGTTAGTTAGATTTTGGCGACACCTATCGGTGGAAGAAGGCGAATCGGTACAAGTGATAGATTGGCAGTGTTCCTGAGTTGTACGAATTAAGTTTTAGAGCGAATTTAGTGAAGTGATCAAGAAATAAAGAAAAGTTCGATTAAATAAAATTATTCATTATTTTTAAACGAATTGTGTTTTCCTTTGAAATCAGCGATCCCCTAGCTCGCAACAATTGGTGTCAGAAGTGGGATTTCAAGGATAAATTCGGGTTAAAAATCGCGAGTGAAATTAAAATTCTCGAACGGATAATTTTGTGAGAGCGAAAAAGTGAAATTCTCGAACGGACAGTGAGAATTTTCTGAAATCGAATATTCTCGAGTGCTCTAGTGAACAGTGACTTTAATTAGCGAAGTAAAATCGCGGAACTAAAATTCTCGAACGGACAGTGAGAATTTTGTGAAAACGAATATTCTCGAGTGAGCAGTGACTTTAATTAGTGACGTAAATTTAAGTGAATTCGATCTCGGAAAATAATCGGTAGTGAAAATGCCGCGTTATTTAAAGGACTTAAAAGTAACGGAGCTGAAGGAAGAGCTCAGTAGACGCAAGTTATCTACGACAGGGAGCAAGTCTGAACTTGTCAGCCGTATGATCGAGACACTCCAGGCTGAGGGCGAGGATGCAGATAGTTTTGAGTTCCAAAGCGAAGAAACTCGTGAAGAGGAGTGCTCCGGTACATCGGATGCCTTAACACAGTTAATGCAACAAATGATGAACAAATTGGAGCAACAATCAGTCGACATTAAACAACAATCAGCTGTGACAACGGACATGAATCGGAAATTAGAGCAACAATCAGTGGACATTAAACAACAAACTGCGGACATTAATCAGAAATTAGAGCAACAATCAGCGGACATTAATCAGAAATTAGACCAACAAAGTCAGCTGTCAGCGGACCTGAATGAAAAATTAGATCAGACCTCAAAAGACCTCAACCAAAAATTGGAGCAGCAAAATAATAAAATAGACACCATGGGTAAGGTAATAGAAGAAAACGTAGAGAAGAAACTTCGGGTCTTCGAAGAAGAAGTCGAACGCCTAAAAAGGGACTTCGATAACGTGAAGGCGACTGGCGTGATCAAGACAGAACATGTTGCGCACAAGGGTCTCAAGGCTCCAATCTTCGATGGACAAACACCGTGGGCTATTTATAAGACCCAATTTGAGGCCGCCGCAAGAAACAACCATTGGAATGATCTGGAACGGGGAACAGCTCTTATATTGGCGCTAAGAGGTCCACCAGCAGAGGTTCTTCAAACGATTCCGCAGGACCAACAACAAGATTTTTCAACGTTAGTCCAGACATTGGATCTTCATTATGGCAGTGACCACATGCGAGAGATCTACAAAACGCAACTTTACAACCGAACTCAAAAGAATGGTGAAACACTTCAAGAGCTGGCACGCGATATTGAAAGACTCACACTATTATCGCTGCCTAATGCGCAAACAGAGCAACGAAACGATACAGCTGTTTTCGCATTTAACAATGCTGTACAGGACAGAGAGCTGCAACAGGCGTTAAAACTGGCAGGTAAGAAAACGATTAGCGAAGCCTTAGTATATGGGCTGACGTTCGAAGCTGCCAAGCAAAGCTCGCGGAGTAACTATCGAGTTCGAGAAATAGTAGAAGAATGTGTGTGCCAGAAAGCCGAGTACACCAAGCGGAGCGAAGGATCTGGCGCTCCCCGATGCTGGAATTGTGGACAGGCAGGACACTTAAGACGCGACTGCCGCAAACCCAGAAAAGCGATCAACTACTGTTCCGGCTGCGTTGCTAAACAAAGAGGAGAAAGGGGCGAACCGTCACGAGAGCACGCTTCGCCTAATGACAGTCCGGGAAACGAGTAAAGGCCAACTTCATGGGGCAGAAGTTGGCTGGTAGAATCGACGCCCCCGGAACCATCATCGCAGTTTCTCGACTACATCGTTGTGAAAACGACTTATGTATGAGTGGTCGAGTCGGCAAATTAAACTGCATCATAACAGTCGACACAGGCGCAACACGGTCAGTACTAAGATCTGACCTCGTAGATCGTACTTGGCTTCACAACACCAAGAAGTACGCACTTCGCACTGCTACAGGAGAAACTACAACGGTCCATGGAGAAATAGCTCGTGACATACAGCTTGGGGATTTGACCTTCTCGCATGTATTCGTGGTAGCTGACATTACCGATGAGTGTATCCTTGGAATGGATTTTCTGAAACCACACGGTATCCAGCTGGACTTAGGACAACGAATAATGAAGTGGCGGAATATTGAAATCCCGATGGAAATAACATCCTCCAAAACAACAAAGCTGCGAGTTGTATTATGCGAAGATGCGGACATACCAAAGTCATCTGAGAATGTTATTTGGGCAGAGCTCGATGGTGATCCCGGGAACCACCGATTCTACCTCATAGAACCGGAAACGACACCTGCATTACGAAGTCTGATACTAGGAAAAACGCTCGTAAAAAGGAATGAGAAAATGATGGTACCAATAAGAGTCCTGAACGTTGCGGACAGCACTACCAGCGTAAAGAAAGGAGATGTATTGGCAGCTGTGAGCCAATATCGGCGGTGACGAGCATCGACAAGACAGAACCACATGACGTACCCTCTAGAAATAAGCCAAGAAGGAAGGACGATGTAACATCAACACTTCTTCAGTCAAGCAACCTTAGAGGAGAACAACACAAGCAAGCAGTAGATCTAATCGAAGGATTCAGCGACGTCTTTTCCACCGGTGATGACGACTATGGCAGAACAAACTTAGTGAAACATCGTATAGATACCGGAAGTGCTACACCGATACGTCAACCTCAAAGAAGAGTACCATTAGCGAAACAAGGAGAAGTCAATTCAATGGTCAAAACTATGGAGCAGCAAGGAATCATCGAAGAATCAAAGAGCCCGTGGATATCACCAGTGGTGCTGGTAAAGAAGAAGGACGGCAGTACCCGTTTTTGTGTGGACTACAGGCGACTGAATGATGTTACGAAAAAGGATAGCTATCCACTACCAAGAATCGACGATATCATGGACACCCTGACTGATGCTAAATGGTTCTCAACGTTGGATCTGAAAAGTGGCTACTGGCAGGTGGAGATAGATGAAAAAGATAGAGAGAAAACAGCATTCTCTGTCGGCAGTGGACTGTGGCAGTTCATCGTAATGCCATTCGGCCTGTGCAATGCTCCAGCTACGTTTGAAAGGCTAATGGAATTCGTTTTGCGTGGCCTGAGCTGGAAAACTTGTCTCGTTTACTTGGATGATGTGATCGTTATCGGCAAAACATTCAAGGAACATCTAAAAAATCTACAGGAAGTCTTCCAGCGACTGCGAGCGGCAAAATTAAAGCTGAGTCCGAAAAAGTGCACTTTGTTTAGTGCAGAAGTCAAGTACTTGGGTCACATCGTTTCAGCTGATGGCGTAAAGACGGATCCGGAGAAGATACTGGCGGTGAAAAATTGGCCTACTCCGAGTGATAAACACCAGTTGCGCAGCTTCCTAGGCTTAGCGACATATTACCGACGATTTGTAAAAGACTTTGCTAACACGGCGAAATGTCTGCATCAGTTAACAGAAAAAGGGAAGCCATTTACATGGAGTCAACAGTACCAGGAAGCATTCGAGAGGATAAAAGACCAACTCTGCGACTCCCCAGTTCTGGCGTATCCAAAACCAGGTCATGGTTTCATCATAGACACTGACGCCAGCAATGTCGGTATCGGAGCAGTACTATCACAAGAGATCGATGGGCAGGAGAGAGTGCTATCTTACTACAGCCGAGTACTCTCAAAATCAGAAAGGAACTATTGCGTAACTCGCCGAGAGCTACTAGCCATAGTAGAAGCAACAAAACATTTTCACAAATACCTCTATGGTCAAAAGTTCCTTCTTCGAACGGATCACGCATCGCTTAAATGGCTACTTCAGTTTAAGAACCCCGAAGGCCAAGTAGCCAGATGGATCGAAAGGCTCGAATCCTACGATTTCGAGATTGTTCATCGAAGAGGAAGAATCCACGGTAATGCCGATGCGCTTTCACGTCGTCCTTGTCCACCGAACTGCAAGCATTGTCACCGTGTAGAAGGAAAAGAAGCCGGAGAAACCATTCAGAGGATAACGACCGAACCAAAGACTGGATGGAATCAGCAAGAACTGGAAGATGCCCAACGTAAAGATCCAGATATTTCACCGATCATGGCATGGAAGGACGAAATGAAACGGCCTGAGTGGAAAGACATCTCACAATTCAGTGAAACCTTAAAGTGTTATTGGGCACAATGGAACTCCCTTCACCTAGACGGCGGATTATTAAAACGAAAATGGGAGAACGCTGATGGAAAGTCGTATCACATGCAAACCATCGTCCCGCATTGTAAAGTCGAGGAGGTTTTGAAGGAATATCATGGAGGTACCTCCGGTGGGCATTTGGGAGTAAACAGAACCTTGGCAAAGATACGAGAAAGGTTCTATTGGATCCATCTCCGAGATGATGTCGAAAACTGGTGCCGTAAATGTACTACGTGTGCATCGAGTCAGGGCCCACACCGCAGATCAAAGGGAGAAATGCAACAATACAACGTGGGAGTCCCATTCGAGAGAATTGCTGTGGATATTGCTGGACCATTCCCGGAATCAGAAAATGGTAATCGCTACATTTTAGTGGTCATTGATTATTTCAGCAAGTGGCCTGAAGCTTACGCAATTCCAAACCAAGAAGCAGTAACCGTCGCCGAACAAATTGTTACTAACTGGGTGAGCAGATTTGGAGCGCCACGTGAACTACACTCCGATCAAGGGCGCAATTTTGAATCTCAAATATTCAAACACGTGTGCCAAATGCTGGGAATAAACAAAACGAGGACAACTCCATTACACCCACAGTCCGATGGAATGGTGGAACGTTTCAATAGGACATTGAACTCAAACCTATCCAAACTCGTCAGCGAGAGGCAACAGGACTGGGACCAGCACATCCCTCTATTTTTAATGGCCTATAGAACATCGGTGCATTCAACAACAGGAGAAACTCCGTCCCGAGTCATTTTTGGAAGAAATATTCGAGTCCCTGCGGAGCTAATGTTTGGAGTGCCACCAGACCAACCAACCAATGCTAAAGACTATGTCTCGGATCTTCGATGTCGACTAAAGACAATTTATAACCTGGTCGGAGATAAAATTGATTTGGCGTCCGACCGCATGAAGACGAGGTATGATCAACGGGCGAACTCATCAGGATTCCAAGAGGGCGATTTGGTTTGGTTATACAATCCCAAACGACAGAAGGGCAGATCGCCGAAACTACAGCGAAACTGGGAAGGCCCTTACCAGATCATCAACCGGTTAAATGATGTCGTCTATCGGATTCAACTACATCATAAACCCCGCACTAAAATGAAAGTGGTACATCTCGACCGATTAACAAAGTACCATGGTGCCATTGAGGAAGTGAACGACTCTGTTCGGGACGAACAGGGACTAAGGAGAGGGTAATGTTATAAATCTGACAACCTCGACGTCCCCAGCAACACCGAGAAAAGTCCGTCAACATTTAAAACGCTATACACATGTTTCCAGACACTTCTACCGAGCTCCACAATGTAGCCAATCATTCTAGACACACACACACAACGACACCTGTCTGGGAGACTTAGTATAAATAACCGCCAACTTTCAGACAACGAGTTAGTTAGATTTTGGCGACACCTATCGGTGGAAGAAGGCGAATCGGTACAAGTGATAGATTGGCAGTGTTCCTGAGTTGTACGAATTAAGTTTTAGAGCGAATTTAGTGAAGTGATCAAGAAATAAAGAAAAGTGCGATTAAATAAAATTATTCATTATTTTTAAACGAATTGTGTTTTCCTTTGAAATCAGCGATCCCCTAGCTCGCAACAATACATTTTTTTTTTTGGTATTTCGCTATTAGCTTACTAGCCTAATATATGATCCAAGTTTCAAATACATAGCTTAACAGATAGTCGAAATATTTACTTTTAAGTGTTTTTCTTTGTATTCCCCCACCCCCACCGAGCCTCCCCTTTACAATAATTAATTGGCATCCCTCTAAGCTGATTCTGATAGACCTGTATGACACCTTAATGGTTCCAAAATAAGGATCTTTTATAGTAAGTAACTTCGAAGATATAATCATTTAAAAAAAACAATTCGTCCGACAATTTGTGTTTAGCCCTACCTTTTCCCAATGAATAAAAAAAATTAATTATTTTTAAAGTTTGTCCCACAAACCTTTCATATATTTGGTGATTTTTAGCTTTCTAGCTAGAACCATGATTGAGATATTCGAATTTTCAATTTTCGGTCTTAGCGCACTCCCCGCCTCCCACTCTATCCTTACAAACTCCAAAATGGATGTCCGCCTGAGATCCACAACCGTCTATAATCCACCCAAAAATGAGCCTTCTATCTCGAAGGGTTTGAGAGTTAATGTGCGCTAAGCGTACACGTACGTCGTACAGACAGACGGATTTTTTTTTTACTTTTTTGGGCTATTTTAGTCATGAAACGCGAAAAAACAAAATTACAGGGCAGCAATTTTTTTTTTTTTTTTTCAAGTCGATCACAATACTTAATGATTAAAATAATAAAGTGAAAGGCATGCGTTTAGGATGAGCTGACAGTTAAGATTGAAAAGCGAAAGAGCCGAAGTCGAAGCGAAAAAGTGAGGGTTAGTAAAGCGATATATATAGTGAAGAAAAAGTGTTAAAGTTAATGTTGAAAGCGACTAAATAAAGTTTATGGTTATTTTAAATTAAAAGCGACTTAGTTTCACTTTTACTTGAAATTTTGCAACCCTTTGCGTAATTGAGTATCATACACTATACGCCATATTCTTAACTTTTCTAGTCGAATTGGCGCATAACCTCTGAATAATATGTGGAAAACACTAATTATAATAAATATGTAGCTCTGCTTCATTTACACTTAAAACTCTGAGTAGCAATTTTATATCACAATATCGAAGGGAAATCATCCAAAATTCATGAAATTCCAATTAACTTGTCCTGCTTTATCATTATTGTTAATTACGTAACACAATCCATAATGTTCACATTAATCATGCTTATCACAATGGCTAAAATGTCTCACATATTATTTAATGGATTTATTTCCTGTACAATTTCATGAATTTTAACTCTGAATAAAATAATAAGGAACATTTTATGATCAATTTCGAACAAAATTAAGTCGATATTATTTAATTTATTTTTATTAAAAGTTAAAATATTATCTGAACATAGCTACATAAATGGATTTTGTTCCACTTTCTATAATCGTTTTGATAAGAAATAAACCTTGCACGCAATCTGTAAGTTCGTGTTTTCCTCTTTCACTTTGATCTGAGGGATTTATAATTAATGAAGTTACTTATTTGAATCAGGCAATGATTTGTAATCGAGACGAGTGCTTACTATGATTCCTGATTATTATGAAAGAGAAAGTGTAGTGTCATACCGGAAAAGACTAGATTAAATCTATAGATAAAAAGAAAGGGTCGCGACCAATTAAAATGTTATGACGATCCATAGTTATATCCTCGGGATCTTCTCACATTACCATTTTGCGGGCATTTTAATAATCGCTGCTGCGGTAGACAGACCGGCAATAACGATGACCAAACCCCATTCAGCAATGATGAAGTATGTTACAAGTATGTAAATATATACGCATGTCTAGCCTGAAGTGCAATCGTTCGAATGTTACAGCATAAGAAAATAATTGTCGACCGAGAAATTGGTCAACACGCACTTGCGAGATGCCTGAAAAAGCAGTGATTTGCTGGCAACTTGCTTAACATGATTAGGGCCTTAGAAGCTGGAAATCTTAACTGGCATTCATGGTTTTATCATTATCGTTCGCCAACGGAAGACCGGCACGCAAGGCGCTCTCGCTATATGCATTTCTCGTTCAATCTTAAAGGCCGGTAACTAAATCATCAGATAAAAAAGTGAAACATAAACATGCCATGCATCAAACCCGGCAACAATTGTCATTATTAGACAGATCTTGTACATATAGTGCAAGACTTATATGTACGTACCATAAATGCACTGAGAAATTCGTGCATGTAAACGATCACAATTTGTCGCCGATCATCGCTTCGAGCTGGAAGCAGGAACTAGAAATTATACTCTAGTTTTGCGAGATTCAGATTGCGATCGCGAGTTTCAGGCCGACTTCAGGTGATCCACTATTGCACAGCAATTGCACCGACCGATTACGTGACCAATGCGCGTCGTCAAGTGAAAGTATGCTCGAATTCGAAGACAATTTAAACGGCTCGTACAAGCTCGATTTCAATTCTTTTCAAAATGCCAAAATATACTGGTTGATTCTCGTGGGAAAATAACATAACAATCTATAAGTACTTCCACCGGAAATCAATTGAATATCTTTTCACCTACGAGTACAAGTCCTTACTTAACATCTTGCTGCGAACATCATATCAGGAAGCAAATGCACTGGCTAACTGAAACATTTCGAGCGTTGCATAAAATTAATTTAAATCGGAAAACACCTCTCGTCGCATTGAAATGTGCCGACTGAAATGTAATTTCACTAAATTGTTATGTATGTTATTTTAATTAAGATAAAAAAAATTCACGTGCTGGAACCTTGAACTTGTAAACAAGTTTTTTTTTTTCTTGCTTTGGCTCATTATGTTTTGCGCATCTTAATCTTAATTTGACGAGAAAAAAAAAACACATAACAAAAAAAGCTTAATTTCAAGTCATTGTTGAGTAAAATTTCCACTGTGCTATTCGTAGAACAATAAATAAATATGCAGAAAAAAAACTTAATTGCGGTCTTTTCTGCGGTTCGTTATTTGATGATTGACGTGCTAAGCTTTTTTCTTTCTAGCCAAGTCATACTAAGAAATTCTCGAATTTAAGTGGTTTATCAACAAATTAACAAATGTTTTATACCTACGATTTTTTTATTATTTATAATTCATATGATACCTACACTAAAATAATAGTTCTCAAGTTATAGCCATCTCGATATTGACGTTTATTCCAGCATACTTAAGAAGCTCAGTATTTTTTTATTTATTTACTTTTTTTTTGGGAAAGAAAGACGGGTCATAGATAAACAGTCAAGAGTTATTGTTTGAAATTGACGGCGCGAATAATTTGATTTTGAAGATCTTAAATATACTCGTAAATGCATTGTTTTATTTTAAAAAGTTTACGAATAGAGATACCTAAATAAATTTTATTTTAAAGACAAGCATACTTGAGTGCATTTGAAAAATCAATCTTTCACAGTGTTCAGTTTCTGTCGAAATATGGTAAACTTGAGTTTCCGCTATTTTATTTGACAGGAAATTTACATCACCGATTTTATAATAGGAATTTTTGTTATTCACTTCGAATTTTGCCCTTAAAACGTTTCCACAATCAACAAATTTATTTGTTATATGTCCGAATTTTATAACAATTTTTAACCGATACCAAAAGAAAAGATCTGGTTTTCAGTTTTACCCGTATGTACTATTTTATGTTCAAGTTCAATGGTTATTAAGAAATGACTGTACAGATTTGAATGATTCCTTCTTCGATGCTTTCACGGTCTCGTAATAAATATTTTCCCGGGAATGTGTTCTGTTTACTTTTTTAAGAATTATCACGTCAAATCTTAACAATTATTAAAATTATTGAAAATGGATATTAAAAGTGTACCTTTATCCCAATAAGAATTTTTCAAAAAAATTCTTTCTAAATTATAAACAATTCTAGTGATCGTGCTAGTGTCAATCCAAGCGTCGAAGGTGGAACCGCAATAAAAACTACTATTATTTATTTATACTTTTGTAATAAGATACCTTTTTTACTCTAGATGAAATCTGAGAGTATATTTGCCTTACCGTTTGTAAAACTAAGAAATAATGCTTGCAGAGATCCACCAAGAGTACAAAAATATTTGTTGTCGCTCAAAAACCTCGATTTCGAGTGACCGTCTATACGCCTTTCCATCTGTCCGTCTGTCTACAACATAACTATCGAACGCTTTGAGCTATCGTGCTGAAATTTTTTGTGTGTCATTTTTAGCAAAAAAGAAACTAAAAGTTCATGAACGGATAATATCCCCCACTCCTTTTACTCCATCCAATGCTAATTTCATTAAATTCCGAAATTTCAAGAAATTGATTTTTCCTCGAATCTATTTCAGCTATCCACTTGAAATTTGGGCCAAAGTATAACGATGTAAATAATATTAACATTTTCAAAATATTGATATCATCTCCTCTCCCATACAAATGTACAATTTGGAAAAATTAATTTTTTCGATTTTCATTGAAACTAACAAAGCTGACAAGACAAACTTTTGCCACAATTAATTTTATTACAATTTCAATCTGTTTTGAAAAAATTATCAACTTCACCTCACTCCTTCTAATCCCTTCCCATACAAATTTGACGAAATTTTGAAATTTCAATTAAACTAATTTTGGTGGATGTATAACATGGAGTACGTGATAGGCTGTCCCATGTGGAAATACTTTTTGATTCGTAATTTTTCGAAAATTGTGTCCAAGCTAATCTTCAAACTTTTACAAAAAAAAATACCACAATTTATATTACTTTATTATTATAATAATAAAGTATTGTGATCGACACAAGAAAAAAAAAAATTTGCTACCCTGAAATTTTTTTTTTCGCGTTTCATGACTAAATTAGCCTAAAAATGCAAAAAAAAAAATCCGTCTGTCTGTACGCCGACCGCCGTACGCCGTACGCCGACGTATACGCTCAGCGCACATTAACTCCCAAACCCTTCAAGATAGAAAGTTCATTTTTGGGGGATTGTAGATAGTTGCGGATCTCAGGCGGATACCCATTTTAGGGGATGTACGGGTTCAGAGGGAGGCGGAGCGCTTAAGCCGAAAAATACGAATTCAAATATCTCAACCATGGTAACACCTAGGAAGCTAAAACTCAACATACATAGAGAGGCGTTTGTGGGACAACTTTTAAAAATAATTTAATTTTTTTATCCATTGGGGTGCGAAAAGGGGGGGCTAAGAACCAATTGTCGGCCGAATTTTTTTTTTCAAATGATTATATCTTCGAAATAACTTATTGTAAAAAAATCATATTTAGAGACAGTCAAGGTGGCATATAGTTTCATCGGAACCAGCTCAGAAAGCGGCTAATTATTGTAAGGGGGAGGGTCAGGGATGGTGCAAAGAAAAACACTCAAAAATTAATATCTCAACTATCTCTTAAGCTATGTAATTCAAACATGAAACGTATATTAAGCTATACTTGGCAAATACAAAAAAAATATAACATGTTGAAATAATAGTAGTGGGGGGAAATGGGGAACATTTCAAAAATGGCGCACTTTTTAAAATTACAAATCCTTATATCTCAAAAATAGTACAGATATCAAATCAAAAATTTGTAGAACTACATAATGTTTAATTTTGGTAAAAATTTTAAGTTGAGAGGTGTAAGGGGAGGGAGGTGATAAGCAAAAGTGTCGAAAACTTTGAGTGATTTTTTTAGGGCTCTGGTGAAAGATACAAAGTTAAAATTTTGCATGTGAGTACCTATCTTTAATGTACATAGAAAAATAATAATAACTTGATCCATATTTATTATAAACCGACCCCCCCGGTCTAAGGTGCACAAGGTGTTTCATGTGCATCGAAAAAAAACACATAAACTGAAAATTTTTGAGTGAAATTTTAAGGTAGAAACTTGAAAGTTTGCGAAATGCATTTAAAAAAAATCTTTAAATATATGGAATATTAACTGGTTGAAAACCTTTAACACTTCTACCCCCTCCCATACAAAATTATTTTTTCGACCATTTTCAAGAAATCAATTATCACCTAACTATTAAAAGCTATCAATTTGAAATTTTGCATAGCAAATTACAAAAATAATTAAAATGAAATTGCGTTAAAAGTTTTAAAATCGCACTTGCCCTTCTACCCCCTCCCATACAAAAGTATGATCTCGACTAATTTCATTAAATCAACTAATAACCAACAAATTAAAAGCTATGAACTTGAAATTTCGTACGAGCATCTAGCAACAAAAATGAAAGAAAATTGCATCACAAGTTTTACGATTTCTCTACCTCCTCTACCCCCTCCCATACAAAATTATTTTTTCGAGCATTTTTAAGAAATCATTTATCAGCTAACTCTCAAAAGCTATCAATTTGAAATTTGGCATAAAAACTTATAAAAATAATTCAAATGAAGTTGTTTTAAAAGTTTTTAAATCGCGCTTGCGCTTCTACCCCCTCCCATACAAAATTATGATTTCGACCAATTTCATTAAATCAACTAATAACCAACAAACTAAAAGCTACGAACTTAAAACTTTATACAAGCATCTTACTAGAGAATCGAAATAAAACTACATATCAATTTTTACGATTCCCCTACCCTCTCTACCCCCTCCCATACAAATGTTCGGTTTCGTGAATGTAAAATACACCGAATTTCATGAAAATTCTATGCAACTTCGTCTATGAAACACATTCTATACAGAGAATATTGGACGTGATTCAAGCAATTAATTAAAAAGCTATTAACATCCAGCCACCCTTACTATTACCCCTACTCCTCCCCTCATAAAAACCAAAACTTACAGAAACGAATGAAATATTGTTAACAATCCTGCCCAAGAACTCCCTTTCACTTAGCCTTCCCTAACCACTCTAACCTGCATATTGACTTTCCACTCATCCGCAACTTGTCCCAAGAATAATAAAGTTTCGCCCGACTTGTTGGCAGTTTATTCTCTCTTGGTTGCTAATATTCAGTCAGTAATAAAGTAATTTTCAGTACAATGGAGTTTGCTGTTTTATTTCAGAAATCTTTATTTTTTCAATTTTGTTTATTAGTTTTTGGTTCAGGTCTAAGCTAAGCACTTTAGCAACGGACAATTTAACGCGGGACAGAAATAGTTACTTTGGGCTTAAGTATGCCCAACAAGGATTGCCAAGCAATTCTTTCGAAAATTTGACAATTATTTCGAACAATTTAACGTGAGACAGAGTTAGTTGCAATAGGCTAGACAAAGATAGCGAAACGATTGTTTCGAAAATTTTCGAAATTATTTCCCTCCCTTACTGGCGAAATAGTAAGGGAGGGAAATACTTTCATTCCCATTTTGTTACAAGGCAAAACATGCTCATAGTCTCTCCTTATTATATATCCTCCTTGATCAAAGCTATCTACTTGACGTTTTGTGGAAAGTCTAATAATAAAAATATTATTGGTAACGAAAAATTTTGATTTAATACGTATGCTCCTTCTACTCTCTCCCAGACAAATCCTTAATTTTGGTAAATGCATTACATATATCGACTTCTGTTAAAACTGTAAACAGTAGAAGCTTAAAATTTTGTCAGAAATTGTCCCTTAATAATTGTAATAAATTGCAAAAAATAAAAATATTTACGCCGTTTCACTCCTTCCCCTCCCATTCAAATACATTATCAATTCAGGAAAAGCATATCTCCTTTGAACATATGAGAGCTATCGACTTTGAAATTGAAACAAGGCATGATGATAAGTATGTTGATATGCAGTTTCAAAATTATCTAAGTCCTCCACATCCTCTGTTACCTCCCATACTTCAGCAATGACGGATCAGAAGTTATTGCGGAAGTAGGCGGCTCAGAAGTTTTTTGCGGAAGTAGGCGGCCCAGAAGTTATTGCGTAAGTTGACGACCCAGAAGTTATTGTAGAAGGAATCCGCACAGAAGTCATTACGGAAGTTGGCAGCCCTGAAGTTCTTGCGGAAGCAGGCAGCCCTGAAGTCACTGCGGAAGAATGCGACCCAGAAGTTCTTGCAGAAGTTAGCGGTCCAGAAGTTCTTGCCGAAGGAGGCAGCCCAGAAGTCATTGCGGAAGGAGGCGGCCAAGAAGTCATTGCGGAAGTAGGCGGCCCAAAAGTTCTTACAGAAGTTGGCTGTCCAGAAGTTTTTGCGAAAGCAAACGTCACAAAAATTATTGCGGAAGTAGACGGCCCAGAAGTATTTGCGGAAGTATGCGGCCCTGAAGTTCTTGTGGAAGTTGGTTGTCCAGAAGTTGTTACGGAAGCTCTGATCTTCCTGCTTCCGAAATAACTTCTAGGCCACCAACTTCCGCAAGAACTTCTGGGCTGCCAACTTCCACAATGACTTCTGTGATGATTCCTTCTATAGTAACTTCTGGGCTGTTAACTTCCGCAATAACGTCTGGGCCGCCTACTTCTGCAAAAAATCCTGAGCCGCCAATTCTCGCAATGACTTCTGGGCTGATTCCTTCCACAATAGCTTCTGAGCCGTCAACTTCCGCAATAGCTTCCGCCTACTTCTGCAAAAACTCCTGAGCCGCCTACTTCCGCAATAGCTTCTGGGCCGTTATTGCTGAAGTAGGTGGTCCAGAATTTATTGCGGAAGTTGGCAGCTTAGAAGTTATTGCGAAAGTAGGCGGCCCAGAAGTTTTACGGAAGTTGCCGTTCCATAAGTTCTTACGGAAGTTGACGACCTAGAAGTTATTGCAGAAGTAGGCAGCCCAGTCATTGGGGAAGTGAGCGGCCCAAAATTTATTGCGGAAGTATTTTCGGGTAGTATCATTTGCGGAATTACCTGACTCTTTAGCATCATCATGGCAAATTCTTGTCGCTTTCGATCGCTTGGATTTTCAGTTCGAACGGGATCCACAGTAGCGGTCCGGCCGACCCGATTAATATCCAACTGCCACGATTGTATTTTAACAACGCTCGGCCAAAACTTTTCCGACGAAAACTTGAATGTCGTTAGGCATCAGCACGAGAATTTCTTGGATAAGCGGCACCTGTTTGGAGCACAAAAAAAATCTTCATACGGTGCGGCGTATTCAAGCTAATGCTATTCGAATTCCAAAGCGAAAGACTGTGACACGCCGCCCGAGTGTTCCTGGTGCAGGACTCCTCGAGGCCGAAATTTTTTATATCTTAGCGACTTGAAGGACGACCTTATTTGCAATTGAGTCGTCACTCTTCGACACTTCCGTGAGCAGAGCACCACCAGCTACATCTCGTAAGTCGACATCCTAGAGCGACTGCACTACTTTTCGGGGACCGATTTTGTTCAAGCTTTCGGATATTTTACTGAGTCCTTCGTCGGTTATGTACCAGCCTTACCTCCATTTTTCTCAAAATGGCGAAACGACCGAAAACGATCACTTTCAGTGGCGAAAATGAGCTTTATCTCTTCCTTTTGGGCTTTAACCTTACACCCGATATTATAATGAGATACTTTTTTTTCTTTCATTTCATTTATTAGTTTTAAGACAAAAAAAAACAAGAAGGATTGAGTGCAATGTAATAATTATATTTTTTTTTAATTATTTTTCTTTCTCCTGCCAGTTCCTGCCTGCAGTCCTTTTCTCATCAACCCCAGTAACTAGATTTCATTATTTTTAAAAATGAAATGTGATTCCACTACACTTTATTATTTTAAAAATAAAGTATTGTGATCAACACCGAAAAAAAATGTTCTACTCTTTTTTAAACAAACTGTCAACAAGTCGAGAGCAACTTTATTATTCTTGGGACAAGTTGTGGATGCGTGCAAAGTCAATATACAGGTTTGAGTCGTTAGGGAAGACTAAGAGAAAGGGGATCTTAGGGCAGTGAATGCATTCACGAAACTAAATATGTGCATGTGAGGGGGTTGAGGCGGTAAGGGAGTCGTAAAATTTGTGATGCAGTTTTATTTAGTTTCTCTTTTAACGATCTCATAAAAATTTCAAATTCGTAGTTTTTAATTTGTTGGTTATTAGTCAATTTCTTGAAATTAGTCGAAATTATATTTTTGTACGGGAGGGGGTAGAAGGGCAGGTGCGATCTCTCAAATTTTCAAGTTTCTAACTTACAGTTTCATTCAAAATTTTAGTTTTTGTGTTTTTACTATTACTATTACTCATGAAACACCTCGCGCAAGTTAGACTCCCCCCCTCTCCTCACCTTTGGTTTTCACGATGTACATCAAATATATGTATCCTAAATTTTCGACATTTTTATACTCTAGATGAAATCAGAGAGTATATTGAGTTTGCCTTACTATTTGTAACGCTAAGAAATAATGCTCTCACAGAGTCGCCAAGGGTACAGAAACATTGGTTGTCGCTCAAAAACCTCGATTCGAGTGACCGTTTGTCTGGCTTTTTGTCTGTCTGTCTGTCCACCTGTCTACAACAGGACTCTCTAAAGCTTTGAATTCTCATGCTGAAATTTGTCATTGTCATGTTTTTAGCGAAAAAGCAACTTTAAGTTCGTGAACGGGTCACATTCCCAACTCCTTCTACCCCCTCCCATACAAATTTCATGAAATTTAATGAATTGACTATAATTATCGTGCAACTGATATATTTTAAATTCGAGATCAGTATGAATGTTCATACTTTTTAGAAAAATCAATTTTTGAGAAGTTGGGAAGTAGTGTCACATTGTATGAGAGGAGTAGATGGAAGGAAGCTGATCAGTTTATTTTTTCCCCGATATCAATAATAATGCTTATTAAGGATTCAGTTCAAAATTTGAGCTCGATAAATGTTATACATACGTACTAAGAAAATTGACTTAGAGTATTTCTTGAAAAAGTGCAGTTTGTATGGGAGGTGGTGGAAATAATTTGTATACCATGGATAACGTTTATGATAAAAACAATATATTCAAAATTTAAATTTATTAGTTTTTATAGATTTCCAGAAATTTTGATTATTATATATTTTTGAAAACGAGTCATTTTGTATGGGAGGGAGTAGAAGGCATGAGGGGATCGGAATAAAACTTAAAGCAGATTACATCTCGAAGTTTTATTACAATCGGCTTAGCGGTTTGTGTGCGAAAGATGTCCGGACAGACAGACAAATGTGTTTTTATATTTATTTATTGCTAAAATAAAGCAAAAAACTTACTTATAGCCATTTATAAACAAATAACAAACAGACACTACAATTATATTTATGTGTATAGATTTGTATGGGAGAATGTGGAGAATATTTTGAAAGTCTATTACAATTAAAGTAAACATATTTCTTTAAAATTCGAAATTACATGAGATATTGTACGAGAGGTGTGAGAGATACGGCTCACAAATATAAATTTCAGCTCGATAGCTGAAAGCGTTCAGGAATTTTTAAGTAACTAGACCGACAGGAGGTCACTCAAATTCAAGGCTTTCAGCGCCAGCACCCAATTCTGTACCCTTTAAGACATTAAACAAACCCAACATACTCTCTCAGATTTTATTTAATGTATAAACATCGAACCACAATTATCAGTGAATTTGCAGACAAATTTAAAAGTAGATTTTGATATCTGCAAATCTAAAAAAAATCCCAAAAAATACCTGCTAGTCCTATCTCTAAAAAGCTTGTAACAAAAGTCATTTCAACAATCTAAACGTAATTCCCGAATCTTTAAACAATTCCGTCTGTTAAGATAATGCTAGTCACGAAATGCATTAAGACCACTAAATATAGATACATACTTGTATGTGAAAAGAAAAAAATCAAATCCTGCCCTCTAAGCTTTTTGCCCAAAAGAAGACTTTCAAGGCAATTTACAGCCAGTCGCGCTACCGAATTGAAAAAAAATGAGATAAAAGTTGCACAACAATAAGCAACCGTTAGTGTTGATTTAACGATCAAACATTTGTCATACGAGGTAACAATTTATTTGATTGCTCGATCACGTTTTGGATTCAATTCGCTAAAACCACACATTCGTACATAAATGCTACGGCGACGCCGCGACTTACTTAGATGGGAATTAGATATCGGTCATCAGAATCTGCCAAATAAGGAATCGAAACCATGGAAATAAATTGAATAACTCTTAAAGATAGGAAAATCCTGGCCTCAGCCTTTCGAACTATCCCATAGGTGTTCCCGGTGTGCAATTAATGGCCACGCAGCATCTTACTCGTAAATTTTTTGCTCGTTACGTTTTCACCTAAATTAATGCTTGGCGATTTTTGAAGATGATTACACAGAGAACATGTTTCGGTTCGATTGCATTTCACTTTCGATTCGATAATAAATTTTTTACTGTCATTTTTTTTTTACTTTTATTTATTCCGATTGCAGGTGGTATGATGCAGCAGTATCAGCTTGGATTCGCACATTCTTCAAAACGTATACTCTTCTTCGTTTTGCTTCTGGTAACGTTCAAAAATGACCCCCGGCAATTTCGTAATCTTGCTCAGGGACAGTTTGTTGAGTTTTTCGCCGACTACAAGAATAATCATCGCGAAGATAAGGTAATTAAGTAGATAAGAGTAAACTCTTCCATTAAAAAAGCTGCCAATTATAAGATTTCCTTATATGGGAAAAAAATTTCGACTTGATTTAAATTGAATGAAAATTATTGCCTGTTATAAATGACGTCCTCTGTTGGACTATTTAAATAATGTTAATGTTGACGAAATGTAGATAAAATTTCAAAGTTATGCATAAAACCGCAACAAAGTGTAAAGTTTTATAAGGCATAGTTGTTACAATAAGGTTTACATTATTAAAATTCAAGTCAAACATGTCTTGAGTATTCATAGAGATTCCTGAGCTCTTGTCTTTATAAACTCGGAATATCAGCCGTCGAGCCGGATATTCAAGCCAACCGCTTCTTGAGGATTCTTAGAGATTCCTGAGAACTCGCAATTGGACAGCCATTCAAGCCAACTGCTTCTCGAGTATTTATAGAAATTTTCGAACACTCGACTTGTGAACTCGCAATATCACACATTGGTCCTTCGAGCCAGTTCTTCAAGCAAACCGCTTCTTGAGGATTCAAAGAGATTTTCGAGCACTCGCCTCTTGTAACCCTCAATATCAGCCATTTCCAGAAATCTACCGGAACCAAACGCGAAGTCAACGCAATCAATCGAAGATTAAAGGCATTCAACGTAACACACAGCACTTACTTCTGAGAGCCATACAAAGCAAACTAAACAATCAGTATTGAGCAGAAACTTATTGCGGATCAACAGAAGATTACCGAATCTCCAGAAAATCCGGGAATTAACTACCGCAATGAAAGTAATTCCGAAAAACAGAAAACTATTACTTTAAGAAAGTAGCCAAAACAGATCGCCTATGAGAGACTTTTCTCGAGAATCATGACAAACTTCCAAGCTTACACCAACTAATCATCTATATTTCACTCAAGAAATACTGGAGAATACAAGCTTCTATTTAATCAAACGAAGATCACATACAAGAATGTGCAAACATCTCTTACACAGCAACTGAAACTGGGCGCAGGAAGTAAGAGACCGCCAATTACAACCAAGTTTACTATATTCCCAACTGCAACATCGTGGACACAACCTTCTAATTACACTCCTGTCGAACAACTTCGCTCCACAATTAAATGCTCGTGATCGACAGAAACTCCAAACGTCAGTGGTACTTATGAAATGCCAACATTTTTGCCAACAATTCCACAATCAACAACGAGTACATTAGCGAGTGTAGCTACGCACAACACCCAACAAATAAGTTGGCCGTCCTACAACAAACATCCAGATTTCACTGGCAATAGTCTACCAAAAGTGCCTGCCCTGGGAATTCCTAGATTCAGCGGAGACTGCAGGACTTGGAAGCACTTTAGTGATATATTTAAAAATGTTATAGACGACAACACAACAACTGGAAAAATACAAAAGATGCAATTTTTTTATACTATTTGGGTGGAGACTCCCGAGACCCCATCACACACCTTCAACTAGACTCTTCAAACTATGAAGCTGCTCTTACAATATCACAAAAACGATTCTGCAATAATAGCAAAATGATAACGACCTATATTAACACCCTACTCGATGCTAATCGAATTGGATACAGATATTCAGCAGGATTGCTGAATCTGCGCGGCCTACTAAAAAATCGCTTAGCAGCAATTAAATCTCACCTCGCCAGGCTTAAAAAAAACATTAAGTTATGTATCAGAGTCGGTTAACTCGAAACAGATCTCATCCACATGTTCGTAGCCGCACAACATAAAAAGCCCGAGTATTGAATAGCATTCATTGCATCGTAAAGGGAAAAAATCAGGATTGCACCATGGCCTAGAATTCTTGGAAGAAAGAGCACTATTGGTTTGCATAAAGATTCAGCAGAACTCGTGCTGCCCGAGGTTCAACAGTTTACATAATTAAGATTTAAATACTTGCCAAGATAATTCATCATGTTTTTGCACTGAGCTTTATTCTGTAATCAATTTCGGAAGCAAATTATGAAATGCATACTCGATTAAAACAGATACCAGAATACCAAAATTTTCAGATTGTCACGAAATAAATAAAAAAACATAACAGAAGTACGATACTCTAGATGAAAGAGGAATTTTTGGATCTTAAGAAATTTTGTAGGGGAAGTGGTAGGGGGGGTGACGACATTGAACTAATTTTTTCACAAGACGCTAAGGTTGCTATCAAAATGTTTTAAATAAAATTTAGGACTTAAAGATTTAATAGGTACTAAGAAAATTAGTGTGTTGGATGTAGTGAAATAGTGCAGTTTGTATGGGAGGTGATAGAAGGAGGGGCGAGTTTTTAATGAATTTCCAGAAATAAACACATCATGCTTTTGACATGTTTTAAATTGCAAATGAGTAGCATTCATACTTTTCAGGAAAATCGACCTTTTATAAAGTTGTGAAATTGTGTTAGGTTGTATTGGAGGGGTTAGAAAAAGTAAATGTAATCATCTAATTTTTTTCGGTCTCACTAAAAATTTTAAAAAAATATTTCGTGCACAATTTCAGCTCGGTCAATTTTATACGCACTGAGTAAATTGGTTTAGAGCATTTCATGAAAAAGTGCAGTTTATATGGGAGGTGGTGGAAGGAAGAGGAGGACTTCAATAATTTTTGTACAGTAGATTTATATCATCATAAAAGTATTATATTCCAAATTTCAGATCAATAGCATTTATATTTTTTGGGCAAATCCGTTTATTGTGAAATTGCGAAATTGTGTCATTTTGTATGGGAGCGGGTAGAAGGAGAGGAGCGATTTGGCCCGTTCACAAACTTGACCTTACTTTTTTGTTGAAAATAACGTATACAAAATTTGAACTTTCTAGCTCAACTAGAGAGGACACGGACGGACGGACGAGATTTTTGAGTGATTTCATGAACTTCTGTATCATTCATTTTTTTCTCCGAGTCGTATTTCTTGGCGTTGCAAACTTTGTGGCAAACTTATAATACTCTCAGATTTCATCTAGAGTATAAACATAGAAGGACTACGATTGGACGAGTGGTTGAAATGGTGATGGCATCGAACTAATTTTTCACATCATTCCAGAATTACTATCAAATTGGTTTTTTACAAAATTTAAGCTTAAACCATTTAATCAGTACTGACAAAAATAGTATATTAAATTTAGTGAAATTTTGCAGTTTGATTGGGCGGTGGTAGAAGGAGTGGGGGGCTCTTAGTGATTTTTTCAGAAATAACTACGAATATTATGAGATTATGTTTTGAATTGCAGATCAGTAGCATACATACTTTCATGAAAATCGACTTTTTGTGAAGTTGTGAAATTTTATCATAGTGTAAGAGAGGGGGTAAAAGAAGCGCAGTTAATCGTTTATTTGTTTTATTTAATGCATAATTCTAGCTCGATAAATTTCATTTGTACTGATTAAATTGGTTTATAGCTTTTAAGAAAAAACTGTAGTTTGTAGGGGAGGTGGTAAAAGGAGTTGGGCTAATGATTTGTGGATTTATGTCATCATAAAAAAATATGTTCTAATTTTCAGATCTGTAGCTTTCATACTTTTCGAGAAAATCAGTTTATTGATAAATTGCGTAATTGTGTCATTTTGTATGGAAGGGGGTAGAAGGGGTCGAGCGATTTGGCGCGTTCACGAACTAACCTTACTTATTTGTGAAAAACGATGTGTACACAATTTGAACTTTTCTAGCTCAACTCTTTCTCGCGCTAGATATGAGACAGACGAGTATTCAGTTTTGAGATATTTTATATTTTCATAAGCTATCTGGTTTCAAAAAAATTTATTTCAACAGGATCAGCGGTTAAATGTGATAAAATTAGTAAAGAAACTAGTTCCATTGCCTCCTTTAAAATTGTTTTGACTAATACTGATCTATTCAATCAGTTGTTAAATATTGATTCGTGGCATTCTGGAGTATTTCTTAAAGAATTTATATCTCGTCGTAATAATGCTCCTGGTTCTGGTTCAAAAAACTTAGACAACTGTCCCTTTACTATCAAAACGTAAATGGACTGCGCACCAAAACTCAGGCGTTATTTGCCTCGTCTCAGAATTCTTCCTATGATGTTATTGCACTTACTGAAACGGGGCTAAATTGTAGTTTCTCTGACTGTGAACTTTTTAGTTCAGACTTTGAAGTCTTTCGTAGGGATCGATATATGTTTCCGATCTGAGATTGAAGGGTGGTGGAGTGTTATTAGCAGTCCGTAGCTGCATTAATTGTGTAGTTGTTCCTGTCCCGAACCCTCACGGTCTGGAGTTCTTATGTGTTAAACTCGTATTTAATAATAAGGATATTTATGTCTTTTTGACATATATTCCTCCGTCGAGTCCTTGTATTTTATACGAAAGAACAGTTGATTGTATAACTTTTGTTCATAATAGTATGAATATCTCTGACGAACTCATTTTATTGGGTGATTTTAATATTCCAAGTCTTTCTTGGTCTCTCTCTGACGATGATTCTACTCTCTTAGTTTCTGATGCTTCGTCCTCGCTTGAATGTTTTTTTGTAGATACTATAACTGCACTTGGTCTCCATCAACTTAGCCTTGTTCGGAATTCCTATGGAAGACAGCTTGACCTAATTTTTTATTCTGACTACTGTGCATGTTCCGTGGATGAGAGCTTAACTTCAATTACTATCATTGATGTCTTGCACCCTCCTATTAATATTTTTGTTATTATTGACGAGGAGCATATTGTTAGCCCTAGTGAGAAGGAGCTTTCTTTTGATTTTAATAAAGCAGATTTTTCTCAGTTGAACTACCTTATATCTAACTTTAACTTTAATGAAATTCTTGACAATCCTGATTTTGAAGGTGCTGTAGTTGAGTTTTATTATGTTCTGTATCAATTGTTTGTTGCTACAGTTCCTTTTACCTATCGCAGGAACATCTCATCGTCGTACCCTTGGTATACTAGCGAGTTGCGTGTAATTCGCAATGCTCGTAATGCTGCCTGGAAGAGGTATACTAGGTCGAAGAATGATACTGATTTCTGTCTGTATGAGGAATATTATGACCTTTTTAAGGATTTATCTACTCGCTTATATTCTGAGTATTTAATTAAAATGCAGTCGGATATTATTAGAGATCCCCTGAAGTTTTGGAAATTCGTTAATTGTAAGCGTAAATCAGATGGTTATCCAGCTTCTTTTCAATTCCTGGGCAATGATAGTAACGATCAAGCTACTATTTGTAATTTTTTCGCCACATTCTTCAGTGGATCTTTTACTAGTAGTAGCTTTTCCCCTGATATGGCGTATTTTGATGACTTTAGACTAACTACTTTGACTACTTTGTCTGATTTACCAATTTTCTGTAATGATATAGTCAATCACATCGCCCGCCTTAAAGAAGTGTCTTCTCCTGGCCCAGATGGTGTTCCTGCTGTTGTCCTTAAGCGTTGTTGTCTCTCTCTTGCTGAACCACTCTCTCACCTCTTTCAAAGATCCCTAATAACGGGGATTTTTCCTAATGTGTGGAAGTCGTCCTTCATCATACCTACTCATAAAAGCGGTGCAAAATCTGCTATTGAAAATTATCGGCCAATAGCTAAACTATCGGCTATTCCTAAACTATTTGAGTCTATAGTGTATGAATGCATGTCGTTTCACTGTAAATCAATAATTTCGAGTAAACAACATGGTTTTGTTAGGAATAGGTCCACTGTTACTAATCTGATGGAGTTTACGAATAAATCTATATTGGCTATTGAGGATGGTAAGCAGGTGGATTGTGTATACACTGATTTTAGTAAGGCCCCATTCAATAATTTTGTTAAAACTAAGATTGTTGGGTTTTCCGACATGGTTTATAAATTGGATTAAGTCTTATCTATTTGATAGGACCTACCAGGTTATCTTTCGTGATTGTACGTCTAAGCCATTTACTGCGCTTTCTGGGGTCCCTCAAGGAAGTCATTTGGGACCACTTCTATTTATCCTGGCCATTAACGATGTAGCCTCTGTTTTTAAATATTCGGAAGTACTCATCTATGCTGATGACATTAAAATCTTTAGGTCTATTAGTTCTAACTCAGATAATCTTCTTCAGGAGGATTTGTTAAATTTTAGTAACTGGTGTCGCAATAATGGCCTTCGATTGAATTTGGATAAATGTCATGTAATGTCATTTACTCGTAAATTCTCACCGTTTGTAGTAACTTACAGTCTCAATGACTGTATCTTAGATCGTGTTAATTCAGTTGTTGACTTGGGCGTTATATTTGACCAGAAGATTGATTTTGGCGTGCATATAAATAAGATTGTGCAAAAGGGTAATTCAATGCTGGGTTTCACCACTCGCTTATCCAAGGAATTTAACAATTCTTTTGTTAGGTTGAGTCTGTATAACACCTTTGTCAGATCTCATCTTGAGTATGCTTCTCAAGTTTGGTCTCCCTATTATGATGTGCATATTGCCAGAATTGAATCTATTCAGCGCAAATTTGTGAGAATTGCATTATGTCACCTTAATTGGGATGATAGAGTTCGTCTTCCTCCTTATATTGACCGGCTTCAGTTGCTAAATATGTCATCACTCTCGAGACGACGTGAAGTTGCTGACGTAGTTTTTGCTCATCAACTTCTCACTGGGGTGGTGGATTCCTCCTCACTTTTGGGTTTGATGCAATTTGCTGCTGGTCAATTTTTACCGAGGCATCCTAGATTGTTAAAGATTTCCTTTCACCGGACTAACTATGGTATGAATGAACCAATCTCGCGTCTTGCAAGAGAAGTTAACGAAAATATTGATGTATTTGACTTCTCTATAGATAAAGTATGTTTAAGACGCAGACTTAACGCTAGTTGACACTAATTTATGTTAGTTTTTGTTTATTTACTGTGCTCTGTTTATTAATGTGTTGGTTTTGGGATATTGACGTTTGTTTTGTCCCTTCACTAAATGATGAGCCAAAGGATAAAATGATTTCCATTTTTATACTTGGAATCGATTTTATGGCAATTCCTTGCATTAAGGAATCCTGATAGTGATATAGTGAGAATTTGAACTTCTGTATCATTCATTTTTTTCTCCGAGCCTTATTTGTTAACGTTACAGACATTGTGGCAAACTTATAATACTCTCAGATTTCATTTGTAATAAATCAAATATTAAGCTTAATACAATTCCACTTTCTCCGCTTTAATAATTCAAGATTCAAAACAATTATTGAGACTTTTTCTAAAATTAAACAATTCACATTTACAAAGTACTTAAGTTCATATAATTTATTTGCTGTCTTCAGCATTTGGCCGAGCAGCACAATTTTTAATTTACATCAGAATATAATAATTATGTAATATATCCTGAGCATCGTACCGTAGAACCCGTCCGTTTTCGAGGCGTTGTATTCGTTTTTAATATTATTTAGATTTTAAGATCGCAAGTGAATTTTATAAAAACTCTATGCAGCTTCGTCTGTGAAACTGACATTCTGTGCAGAGAATATTGGACGTGATTCAAGAAAGCAATTAAAAAATTCTTAACATCCACCATTACTATCACCCCTCCCCTCTCATCCCTAACCTTATAAGAACTCAAACTTTCATAAATAAACGAATGAAATATTGATTATATCTACTGAACCCCCTTTCACTTAGTCTTCACTAACCACTCTAACCTGCATGACTTTCCACACATCCGCAACTATTCCAAGAATAATAAAGTTTCGCCCGACTTGTTGGCAGTTGTATTTCATACAAAAGTTCATTTTCCTTGAATAGCTTTAAGATGAAATCTAGGATATGATGTTTTTGCTTTAACGTTTGAAACGCTAATAAATAAGACTTGCACAGTGCGCCAATGTTGTTGAACAATTTGGTGTCGCTCAATAAACTCAAATCTAATGATCATCTGTCTATTTGCATATCCGTCGGTCCATCATCTGACATTCTATACTAACATGGGCTATCGAGGTGAAATTTTTGGATCTTTTGTAGTTAAAAAGAAAAATGAATACATTGAATAATCTACTCCTTTTACCACCATCCACACAAATTTCAAGAAATTCGCCACATACTTATTATCTATTTCATACTTCAGAAATTTAAATAAATCCTTCTTGCTTCGAACATGTCAGCTACAAACTTGAAAATTTGAATGTTATATATTTATTTATTTACTTCATTTTTAATCATTAAGACCTCTAATACGAATATGTTTTCCCGTATTCTTACATCTACTTAAAATCATGAAATATAACGTGAATAATTAAAATAAAACATATTGCAATAGTACACACGGACTACGAAGCAATATAAGCATACAACAAACTACACTTTTACACAACAAACTAAACTCGAAATAAAACAGTTTCCTTTAAGAAAAACCTATTAACAGAAACCTGTATTGATTTGAATCAATATTTGTAGAGAAAAAAAATATTTTAATTCCTCGAATAAGAAATACCATATTAACTTTATTTTCGCCTCAGTTGCAATATTTAATATTCAGATATTCAGAAAATGCTGTGATGAGATAAACCTGTCAATCGCCAAACACCCTAGTCATCATTCAAAATTTTATTAATTCGTTACAAATTATACAAAGCCATGTTTATTAATCTGTTCTAGATTCTTGAAAAATTCAAATAAACCTACAACTTTAATGGCATCTTACAATCTAGTTCTGTCCATATAAGAAACAAATTGCCATCAGGATTATTTGCATTTATTAAACATATGTATGTACGATATAATAGCATAAACTTAATTGAAGTCTTAATACGATGGCTTGATTTCAGCAGACATCTGAACAAATAGCTCAAACAATCCATTAATATTTTGAATTTATCAGATAATTTTATTTTTAGAAAAATGTTTTTTTAGGTTGACCGTCTGAGTCCTTTTTGATTATACCGATTTATATTTCGAAAACAAACCAGAAACCGGTTAGGTTTTGCGAAGAATTATAATTTTAAATTAATCAATTCTAAAAGAACTAAATTGTTTTTTGTCTTTATTTACAAATTAAAAAAAAGGATTATAGAAAAATGCAGAAAAAAACTAGGTGTCCGTGAGTCGGGAAATATCAGTTCCCAATATGCGCAGTCCCACTTATAGAAAAGCTTACCGATGATGAAAGTGCTCCCAACGACAAAGAACACTAGCAAACAAAGTATCGCATTTATCTCCAATTGCATATTTAAGAAAATGCAAATGTGGCAAAAGTTTTTTTGTTTCTTAAGCTCTTAACTTTTACATAGAATATTTTTAAATCCGAAGCAAAATTAAATTTATCTCATTTGTCTTGCGTCAAAATCAAAAAAAAAGGATTATGAAAGCGCAAGTGTACAATCAAGCGATTCTGTAGATGAAATGGGTAAAAATTTAACAAACCAGAAAATTTTTCACCTCAAATTCTTTAGAACCTTTGTATGAGAGGTAGTGGTGTAAAATTGTTCAACTTGTTAAACGTTTCGTTCTGATATTTAATGTTTAGAGTTTTGAAAATTCACAAGAAAATCAGTACAATTTTTTTCTGAAATTTCGACATTCACATGAGAGGCGGTTGAAAGAGGACGATTTGGAAACTTCTTATCTACATTCTTCTCACCATGCTGTGTTGCAATTTTTAAATCACAGATAAAATGCTTTTCTAAAATTTTTAAACATGAGAAATTGATATAGGGAGGGTGCTCATGGAGAGATAAATTTAACGAAATTTAAAAAAAAATGTAATGGTTTCTGACTCCATTACATGTGTTGTTAAGTTGATTACATTTAGTTAGTTACATGTAGTTAAATTCATTACAAACGAATAGTTGCGTTGTTAAAAAGTTTACTACACTGAAATGGAAATTATTACATAAGTAATAAAATATTTATTACTAATTTGGAGTGTATGCCCAATCATAATTATGTTATTTTTTTGCATATTTAGGTTAGTTTAGTCATGAAATGTGAAAAAAGAAAATTTCAGCGTTGGAAATTTTTCTTTTCTGTGTCGGTCACAATACTTTATTATTAGACTAAACTCAACTACGACATCCTCAAAGTCAGGATTTTCAAGAGTTTCATTAAAGTTGAAATTAGATATAAGGTAGCCCAACCGAAAAAAATCTGCTTTATTCAAATAAAAAAACAGAATTATATGATACTCTGGATGAAATAGGAGATAGTTTATTGAATCGGAAAATATTTCATCTCAATTTTTTTTTTGAATAGTGACTTTTGTATGAGAGGTGGTAAAGAGAGGGATGGGTAGTTTTAGTATACAACATCGAATGTATTATACAAAATATTTCAAGCTGAATTTAAAGTTAGTAGCTTTCAAAATTTTCGAGGAAATTGAACAAGTTTTGTCTGAATTTATGGCATTTGTCTGGGAGATGGCTGAGAAAGTGAGAGGTTTTGGATGATTTTGAATCTGCTTATCAACATCCTGATCACATTGCTTTGTTACAATTTTAAAGTCGAGAGCTCTTATATGTTCGAATGAGAAATACTTTTCTTGAATTTCCAATACAAAAATTTGTATGGGAGGTAGTGGAAGGAGTGAAGCTAAGTTCATATTTTTGTAGCATTTATTGCAATTATTAAGGGACACATTTTGGCAAAATTTTAAGTTTGTCCTTTTTCTAGTTTCAATGAAAATCGATTAAATACATTTACCAAAATTTTGCGTTTGTATGGGAGGGGGTAGAAGGAGTATTCAAATCAAAACCAAATTTTTCGATATAGTGGTATTTCTAATAGTTTACTTTTGTTAAAAATTAAATTTGATAGTTTTGACGGTTTTAGAGAAAAATATTAGTAGTACAAATAAATTTCCGCTGTTTTTTACAGTAGTAAACATTCGAATACGCGCATCTGAAAATGTATCATATATTGTGCTCCCACTGTAAAGTATTTCCAAGAAATACTTTTCTCCCTATTTTAGGAATTGCTATGAATGAGTAAGACTGATGAAACTAACGGTACTACTTTGAAAAAAAAGCGAAAAATGTGAATGGAGCTCAGTTTGAGGTGCGACATTCGTATGAGCGCATCGAGAAATTATTGAGTTTTGAACGCGAAATTTAAAGTTTTTTTGCAAATTTTGTTTTAAATAGCATTAAAGAATTTTCATTGAAGGTCTGTGCAGAATATATTTTGCAATATTATTTAGGAAAAGCGTTGTTTTGGCAGCAATGCCTTCTGGGAAGCGCTTAAATGAGGCGGAGCAGGTTGCCATCAATTTATTGAAAGAAAAAAAAGAAATCTCCAATAGGCAAATTGCTACTAAGCTTGGTCGATCTGAATGTACAATCAGGAATTTCTTAAAAAAAGGCAATGGCTATGGCGGTTAAGGCTCCAAAAAAGGGCAATACAAAATTATCCTTGCGTGACAAAGACAAAATTCTACACGAAGCAACAACAAATTGGCTATCTCCAAGACAAATTAGAGCTTAACGTAACACCTCGTCACATTGCGCATGTTTTAAGGACTTCGCCAAACATAGCATGGACGAAATTAAAAGGAAAACCCCGATTTATTGCCGTTCACCGAGAGAAGAGACTACAATTCACCAAAAAGTACATGTCTTGGACATCCGAATGGGAAAAAAGTAATTTTTTCTGATGAAAAAAATTCAATGTGAATGGCCCAGACTGCTACAGTTGCTAGTGGCATAATTTGAAAAACACAACGTGATGAGATCGAAGCGTAATTTCGGTGGTGCAAGCGTTATGGTTTGGGGAGGATTCTCCTGAAAAAAAGCTTCCAATCTGTTTCATAACTACTACAATGAACTCCCAGATGCACATCATGCATGTCATCTGGATAGTTGCGACAAGGAAGATGTAGTTTTCCAGCAGGATAATGCATCCATTCATGCTTCGAGGCAAACCAAGGATTGGCTTTCGGACAAAAATATTCGCACATTTGACTGGACCACTTGTACTCCTATTGAGCACCTTTGGGGGATTCTCGCTAGCAAAGTGTATGCAAATAAACGTCAGTTTGTTAGCGTAAATGCCTTAAAAGCAGCCATTCGCACGTGCTGGTCCGAAATTGGCCTGAATTGTCTAAATAATCCAACAAATTCAATGCCCAGCCGAATTTTTAGTGTCATTCAAAATAAAGGAGGCCATGCAAAGTATTAGATAAAAAAAGTGCCAAAATTATGAACTTGTTAATTTTTTTTTTACTTATGAGTGACAAGTGTGTTCATACAAATGTCTAACCATTAATTAGAATTTTTATACTCTAGATGAAATCTGAGAGTATTATAAGTTTTCTCTAAAGTTTGTAACGCCAAGAATTAAGGCTCGGAGAAAAAACGAATGATACAGAAGATAATATTATGACTCAAAAAACTCAAAACCGGATGTCCGTCCGTCCGTCCGTTCGTTCGCTCTCTAGCTTGAGAACGCGTTGAGCTAGAAAGCTCAAATTTTGTACACGTCGTTTTTGACAAAAAAGTAAGGTCAAGTTCGTGAACGGGCCAAATCGCTCCACCCCTTCTACCCCCTCCCATACAAAATGACACAATTGCGCAATTTGACAATAAACGGATTTGATCAAAAATTATAGAAGCTATTGGCCTGAAATTTTCAGTATGTCACTTTTATGATAATATCAAGCTAGCGTATAAAAATTATGCGTGTCCTCCTCCTCCTTCTACCACCTCCCATACAAACTGTACTTGTCATGAATTACTCTTACTCAATTTACTCAGTGCGTATAAAATTTACCGGGCTGAAATTGTGCACCAAATATTTTTTTAAGATTGTTAGTAAGGCGAAAAAAAATTAGACAATTAGCTTCACCCCTTCTACCCCCTCCCATACAAAATGACACAATTTCGCAATTTGATATTAAATTGATTTACTCGAAAAATATAAAAGCTATTAATCTGAATTTTGGGATATATTAATTTCATAATAATTCAAATCTACAGTAGAAAAATTATTTGCGTCCTCCCTCTCCTTCCACCCCTTCCCATACAAACTACACTTTTTCATGAAATGCTCTAAGACGATTTTCTTAGAACATATAACATTTATTGAGCTCATATTTTGTAATAAACACTTAATTAGTATTATCACTAAGATCAGAAACAAATATTTGATTAGCTTCACTGCTTCTACCCCCTCCCATATAATATGACACAGTTTCACAGCTTTACAAAATAAACTGCCAACAAGTCGGGCGAAACTTTATTATTCTTGGGACAAATTGCGGATGTGTGGAAAGTCAATATGCAGGTTAGAGTGGTTAGGGAAGGCTAAGTGAAAGGGAGTTCTTAGGCAGGGCTGTTGTCAATTTAACAATATTTCATTCATTTCTGCAAGTTTGGGTTTTTATGAGGGGCGGAGGAGGGGTAAGGGTGGGTGGATGTTAATAGCTTTTTAATTAATTGCTTGAATCGCGTCCAATATCCTCTGTATAGAATGTGTTTCATAGACGAAGTTGCATAGAATTTTCATAGGATTCGGTGCATTTTAGATACATTCACGAAACCAAACATTTGTATGGGAAGGAGTAGAGGAGGTAGGGGAATCGTAAAATTTGTGACGCAATTTTATTCCCTTTCTCTTGTAGTGTGCTTGTACAAGTTCGTAGCTTTTAATTTGATGGTTATTAGTTGATTCAATGAAATAGGTAGAAATGATACTTTTGTATGGGAGGGGGTAGAAGGGCAAACGCGATTTCAAAACTTTTAAAAGAATTTCATTTCAATTATTTTTATAAGTTTTTGGGCAAAATTTGAAATGGATAGCTTTTAAGAGTTAGCTGATAACTGATTTCTTAAAAATGCTCGAAAAAATAATTTTGTACGGGAGGGGGTAGAAGAGGTAGGGGAATTGCAAAATTTGTGCCGCAATTTTATTTCCTTTCTCTTGTAAGCTGCTCGTACAAAATTTCAAGTTCGTAGCTTTTAATTTGTTGGTTATTAGTTGATTTAATGAAATTGGTCGAAATCATACTTTTGTATGGGAGGGGGTGGAAGGGCAAGTGTGATTTTGAAACTTTTAAGATAATTTCTTTGCAAATATTTTTATAAGTTCTTATGCAAAATTTCAAATGGATAGCTTTTAATAGTTAGGTGATAATTAATTTCTTAAAAATGGTCGAAAAAATAATTTTGTGTGGGAGGGGGTAGAAGTTTTGAAGGTATTCGACCAGTTAATATTTTATACTTTTAGGGATTTTTTTTAAATGTATTTCCCAAATTTTCAAGTTTCTACCCTAAAATTACATCCAAAAATTTTCAGTTTTCGTGTTTTTTTCGTTGCACATGAAACAGCTTGTGCCCAATAGACCGGGGTGGTCGGTTCATAACAATTGTGGATCAAATTATTATTTTTTTCTATGTACATCAAATAGATGTATTCACATGCAAAATTTAAAGTTTCTATCTTTGAGCAGAGTCCTAAAAAATTCACTCAAAATTTTCGACATTTTTGCTTACCACCTCCCTCCCTTTACACCCCCTAACTTAAAATTTTTATCGAAATTATAAATTATGTAGTTCTATAATCTGACGAATTTTCAATTCGATATCTGTACTTAATTTTGAGATATAATGATTTCTAATTTTGAAAAGTGCACCATTTTTCAAATGCCATTTCACCCCACTACTATTATGACCAAATTTTATATTTTTTTTGTATTTCGCTAGTATAGTTTAGTATATGTTTTGAATTTCAATTACATAGCTTAAGAGATAGTTGAGATATTAATTCTTAAGTGTTTTTCCTTCCACCCCCCCCCCCCCCCGCCGACCCTTCCCTTACAATAATAAGCCTATTTTTAAGCTGATTCTGGTGGATCTATACGCCATCTTAATTGTCCCAAAATATGAATTTTTTATGGTAAGTAGTTTCGAAGATATAACCATTTCAAAAAAAGATTCGGCCGACAATTTGTTTTTAGCCCCCCCTTTACGGACGCCAATGGATAAAAAAATTAAATTATTTTTGGAATATGTCCCACAGCTTTCTCTATACGTGAGCTGATTTTCATTTTTCTATCTGCATTCGTGGTGAAGATATTAGCAAGTGTATATTTCGACTTTTTCCATCCCCCCGCCTCCCCCTTCCACCCCACACTCCCAAAATTTGGATAATGGAGCTCACTTACCAAGTTAATAGCCCACCCAAAAATCAACATTCTACCTTTAACGGTCTTGGAGGTACGAGTCCATATGTACGGCGTACGGCTTACGGCGGGACGAATTTTTTTTGTTTGCTTTTTTAGGCTAATTTAGTCATGAAACGCGAAAAAACAAAATTTCAGGGTAGCAAATTTTTTTTTTTTTCTGTGTCGATCACAATACTTTATTATTAAAATAATAAAGTAAAATCGAATTTCTTGAAAAGTATGAATGGCACTAGTCTGAAATTTAAGGAATGTAAATTTTATAATATTCCTAGCTATTTCTGAAAAAATCATTAGAATTCCTCCACTCTTTCTACCACCTCCCATACAAACTGCACATTTTCACTAAATCTAATTCACTAATTTTCTCAGTTCCCATTCAAATTTGGAGTAAGCATTATGTATTAAACATTTTCGTAGCTACTTTAGCATGATGGGGAAAAAATTAGTTCAATGCTATCACCCCTTCTAACACTCCCCATACAAAATTTCTTGGGATCACAAAAAATTCTATTTCATCTAGAGTATCTTAAGATTGCGTTTTACGCGCAATCGTAGCCCTGTTATGTTTTTTTTTAAATCCACAAAAAGAAAATATGTTAAAAATGAATTCAAATCATTTCTTACCAAAGAAAACAAAATACATCTCTTTTAAATGTTTTTTTTTTTCAAGAAATATCTCAAAAAATGTAGTGCGTCTACATCTGTATCAAAAATTAGGAATGTATTGTTAAGGAATGGTACATTACCTTTTATTCAAAGTATTGTCCATCACTAGCCACTACTTTTTCCCATCTTTCTGCCAGCATTCAGATACCACGTCGGAAGAACTCTTCATCTTTTGTGGCTATCCATGAATCGACCCAATTTTTAGTATCTTCATATGACGTAAAGCGCTGCTTAGACAGGCCATGTGTCATCGACCGAAACAAGTGATAATCGAAAGGGACAATGTCTGGTAAATACGGCGGGTATTAAGTGTTTCCAAATAGGTTTTGACCGGCGCCGCAACATGCGGACGAGCATTATCATGTAGGAGAATAGTTTTGTCGTGTATAGAGTAGTAATGGGCGCGTTTTTTCCGATTTAGGCTGTGGTGCCATTGTAGAAGATGACTACTTCTCTCACTTAAAGCAGTCTCACCATATGCTTCTACAAGCTATCAATGCGCCTCAACTCGTATTCCTTGAAATTAAATAACTAAATCATAAGTACCCGCAAATGACGCTTATACGGCACAAAACTTGATATATTGGCACGAACAAAATTATATGATGCTGATACGGAGTCACTAAACTAATACTTCAAGGTTAAGTTATTACCAGATGTTCAAACTTACGATATTACGTTTTATATCTGACAATTTCAACATAACCTTCTAGTGGGACCATCTTTTGTCAAACGGCGGAAACTTATTTTTACTCCTAATAACTTAATTGAAATTCCGAAATTTCGTGAAATTTGTATGGGAAGGGGTAGAAGGAGTGAGGTAAAGTTGATAGTTTTTCCAAAATTGGTTGCAATTGTAGTAAAATTAATTATGACAGAAATTCGTTTTTTTAGCTTTGCTAGTTGCAATGCAAACCGAATAAATGCATTTATTAAAATTGTGCATTTGTATGGTAGAAGGAGTAAGGGGATCAGATCAATTTTTTTGAGGTTAATGATATTTACTTCATTATACTAATATCTAATTTTCAATTTAATAGCTGAAATGGTTTCGGAGAAAAATCAATTTCTTTAAATTTCGAAATTTCATGAAATTTGTTTGGGAGGGGGTAGTAGGAGTGGGGGATGTGGCCCGTTCACGAACTTAAAGTTACTTCTTTGCTAAAAAATGACATATGACAAATTTCAGTATAATAGTTCATAGTCGAAAGTTATGTTGTAGACGGACAGACAGACAGACGGTCACTCGGAATCGAGGTTTTTAAGCGACAACAAATATTTCTGTACCCTTGGCGACTCTGTGCGAGTATTATTTCCTAGCGTTACAAACGGTAAGGCAAACACAATATACTCTCAGATTTCATCTAGAGTATAATTAAATAGAGTATAATTAGCAGCTCCCCGACTTTCGGGGGCCAGGGCCCGATTTGGGCTGTCGCGCCATTGATGATGATGAGTTAGTTGATGAAATTTTTATGATAATAATATCACAAAAATTTTCTACTTCAACACTGACCTTAAATTAAAAATAGAAAATAATTTATGCTTCCAATAAAAATTTAAAATATTTGCATCTGCTATTTTTTATTAAGAAAGTATTGGAAATTTCTTATAAGTCAATGCACACAGCAAGTAGTCTCATAAAATATCACTGACAAATAAACATTTCCATGTTTTACATTTCGAATCAAAGGTGATATTTAAATTTGTTGTTAAATAAAATTTTTACAACTCGTAAAACAGTATACTTGTCCGTTTTATTGTTTTTGTTTTAAAAATCAAATTTAGCATTTTAAATGTTCATTTTATTGAGTGCACCGAATTACTGGAAATACTTGAATTTCATTAACTCTTTAATAAATTATTAAATTAATAATAGTAGAAAAGTTTCGCACGTAAATCATCATAATTGTTCGTTCATTAAAATAGATCATTACGTTCATGGTTAGATTTTGAGATGATGCTGTAATACGGAGGATCGTAGAGGCCAAAATTGTAATATGTAAAAATTTTGTTGTCCTTCATATTCAAAATTTATTGTTGATAGACAACCATAACAACACGAAAATTTGTAATATAAAACTATCCGCATTTAAGGTTTCGGAAGCCTCATTTTAAGATAGGAATTCCAAAGAAAATAAATTAACCGGCATGATTACGTGAAAGGTATTCTGCTTTATATCTTATTCAATGGCGCTACAGCCCAAATCGGGCCTTGGCCTCCTGACCTTCAGGTTCCTTAACATTTTCATTATTTATTGCGGAAGAGTTGTTAGCTCTTCGCACAACCCTCTATCTACGAATTTTTCATTTTCGTAAATTGAGGTAACCAAGGTATATTCAAGCAGGTAGTGTGTGCTGGAATTATGCGTCGACCGGGATTTGAACTCACGACCTTCGCATTGTAAACCAAACTTTCTGCTTTACTAATTGTAATTAATGATGAAGACGACTCAGTAATATCATAGGTGTAGTATTTAGCTTAGTTCTTCTGAAATGTATAAATACCGAATTACCAAAATAATTATACCAAGGTTTCTATTCAATATTGTTATTGTTTCGTGTTTGTCTGTAATTATTTAATTAGTTTAAGCATTTCGAGTATTAGGAAAAATGGAAGAGATGAAAAATTGCGAATACTCTCGAATGTATGTATTTTTCTATATATATATATATATATATAACTACGTCCCCAAATATTTGTTTCCTAAGCCATTCCTGTAGTTTTTGAGAAATCGCGATAGATTTTGATTTCTAAAGTATCAAGATGCAGGTATCTGAAACTTTCTTATTCATTGGGAAAAAAATTCTTCTTGAAAATAAGATGGAGGTGCAAAAACAAAATTTAAACCACTGGTAAGGAAAAATTCTTTTCTTAGTGCCTTCTAAAAATTCTATACCAACTATAACCTCTGTTCAAAGTATTCTGGAGTTCTGAACTTGATGTTTGATGGCATCAACAACGAAAATACATCATGGAGTGAACAAGAGCTTCCTACATATTAAAATATGGAAATACAACTGTGCATACTTCCTAGTATCGCATTATGAATTTCCTACTAGCTATTAGGAAGTAGATAGTTAGTAAGGCTTTCATATTTAATCTGAAACCCAGCATGGGCTCTTCTGCAAACATTAGATACGAGCAATTTGTTCTGTTTAATCGCGCTGCGCAAGTTTCCTTATAGCTCATTATTCAAGTATTCATCCAAGTCTAGGCACTAGCATTTATCCATTTTCTTATTATACATTTAAAATAGATATGACATAAGTTGTTTAAGGGCTTAATGAATAAAGATCAAAATTTGAAGGCTACGTGTCTTACGCAAGTATTCACGTAATGAACAATAGAAGAGTAATCTAGTTTGATGCATGATTTTATGTTCAAAGTTATAAATACTAACAAGAACTTGATTTTAAATACCAGTTTTTTTTTTTTTTTTTCAAATGTCTAAAACTATTATAATTGATTGATTTCGACTTCTACACTTCGATTATAATCATTCGAAACAATAAAGTTTCATGATTTACCATTTCCCAAACTGAATAATAATAATCGTCAGACCTTATCGTTTCACTGCATAGCATAGATCACGATAAAACTGCTCTATTTCCAATTTAGTCGCTTATGTGAAACCGAATTTGGTCAAAACCGATTTAATGGATTTGATAGTCCCATGAGAGGTCGGAAAAATCGAACAATTAGACACTAATTGAGGGTGTGATCGCCACACATCTTAACAGCCCTGACTCGATGCTGTACATTCGGTTCCATATAAGGATTAACTAATCTGAAAAAGTTTCGAGCAATCTGCACTCAATCTTAATTCAAAAACGAATGATGTCATTTTTGTCTAAGAAATTCCTCATCTATTTTCAGAAATATATTTTTAACCTACTCAACCAGACCAGATTGAAATCAAATAATAACCAACTCCTAAGTTGATCTTAATTCCAAAAAGGTTGTACGATCACTTCATAAGTGCTAAGATACAAGACAACTGCGGCGTAAGTGCTAAGATAGCTACAATTAGTTTTGGACACTAGACTATATAATGTCTGGTGTGGTCCCCTGAACCTCTTCAAGCGACCTTCGAAGAGATTAAAAACAACATTACTGCTACATGGCTTCAAGTTTTTTTTTTAGATCTTATTTCATTCTTAAAATTATTATAACATGTGACTTGCTCATGCGAGATTGATTGTCCTCGTCAAATAGTTTTAGTCTCGATTATTTTGCGTTTTGTTTGGAAATTTTTTTGCGGTCTATCGATCGGGGGCAGTGATCACCGAAGCTTTAAGATAAAGTCAAGGTGAAGAAGTAATGCGGAGATGGCTCAATGAATTTGATATTCTTTTATAGAAGTTATAATAGTTTTTGAATTAAGCTTAATTGAATTAATTGATTTCTTATCGGTGTTTGCTTATTGGCTAGAAAAAATTTTTTTTTTTTGTAGTGCTTCGCATTTTTGTTGCAGTATGCAAATTAAGTTGATTTTAATGACTCCCGTCAACAGAACGAGACACTTAATTTATAGATACAATAAACTTATTTATATTTTTTTTTTTGTGTCTTAGCTAGTAAAGATCTATTACCTTGACATAACTCGTAGGAAATTGTGGCTTATCTTGATCTTATTCAAAGAATGTCGCAAAATTTCTTATTTACTAAAATATCATTGTTTCCATTAATCTTCAAAGTTAAACTCAATCCGCTATAACCGCCAATAATTTTTCTTCGTTTTCATGCGTTTTTCTTCATTCAAAGTGTTTATTGAAATATAAAATCAAAGTTCTATTTAAAATTAAAAAAAAAATATTACAGGCGGCCGATTTGCTGCAAAATGCAAATTTTACTACTTTTGAAAGAACTTAATTTAAAAAACAAATTATTAGTCTCGATTTCCTGTAAGACCCTCTACAGGGCCATAGAAAAGAAATAATAGTAGAAAGTAGCGAATGTTCAGCTGCTTCCCAAGAAAGGAAGCAAATCGTTCCAACTACCGCACTATCGCCATTACCTCCGTTCTGTCGAAAGTGATGGAGATGGCTGTGAATCGCAAAATAGTCCGTAATATTGAAGATAACAAACTTATCAATACTGATTCGGTTCCGGACGTTGGGTGACCTCTTGGTATATCTGACTGATCATTGGAACTCTTGCGTCCATAAATTTGGCGAAGGTGAAGCTCTCACACTTGACATCGCTAAAGCATTTGACAGAGTTTGGCACAAATGTCTCCTAGTGAAGCTCAAAACAGTCGGCTTTAATAATAGCCTTGTAAAATGGATTAAGAGCTTCTTATATGAACGCACCATACAAAACATATTGTATAGCGTGCCATCTTCCCAAAATTTCTGGATTCGCATTTATGGGCTCCCAAAACGCAACTTGCGATGCTCGATCGTGTCCAAAGACAGGCGTTCCGACTAATTGGAGATGAAGCCAACACGGTTTCTATAGACTCCCTAGAGCATCGCAGAAATGTCGGAGTATTTATTGCTACCACTACTTTCATGGCAAATGCAGTGAGGAACTTGCTCAACTTATTCCACCTCTTTACACATTTCCTAGAAATACTCACTCTGGAATGCATTGCCAGAGGCTGTGATCCCATTGTTAAACGACCTTCGACGTTTCAAACTGAACGTCCACTTGCATTTTAGACTTTTCCCTACTTTTAATCACGTTTAACCTTAACTCCTTTTTTTCTCCCTTACCGACAAGACTGCGTAAATTGCATTAAAGAGTGACCCACTAAGTTGTGTTCGGTCACATAAAAAAAAGTTTTCTTCCATAATTCACGATTCTGAGCATCAGCTTTTTTTTATTGCTAGGAATTTTTTGTGTTTTTGGTCTCATTTTTAACTGCTCCTTTCCACCTCCGGGGTTATAATTCACAAGATTGCTCAATATGTAACTAATCCGCAACCACTTATGACTTTGAATCTTAATGCAAATATTAATCTGTCTAGTTGTGCTCCAAAGTTCGTCGTGGTACATAACGTCTGCTCGAAATATCTCTAAAATGCTTTTAAGAAAATTTGTAATTTTCTATTCGCCTGCTAACCACAAAAATTTATGTTCTTTAAATTGATGCTAATTTAACAGGTTGTTAAGAGTCTACGCCCTCAATCCATTCAATATTAACACCTCCTACAAGAGCATCGGACAGAAAAGGTTCTCTTCCAGAAGGCGCAATTCTGTATTGGCCGTTAGCGATCACCAGGACTTGTTCATAACTTCTATAACTGCAGCCAACACATGAGTTGTGTTAAATAATACAATTGGTGGGACATGGCACATGACAATTTCAGCTCTGTAGTTATAATCGCTCAATTTGAGGCTTTCAAGTAACAACAGACACCTCAGAATCCATTCCGATTTTGCATGGTTATCTTAGCACCTATTTTAGACATTATTTTTCAGTTCCTTATCATAGTTCGCAATTCACTTTCATTATATCTTATTCATGGCCTTGTTGCTTTCCGTTGTTTGAGACATTTTTTAACAATCCTTGCAAAAAAGGTTTAAGGCTCCTCTGTGTCAACTGCGGCCATATTGGATTTGTATGGGGATCGGACGTTCCGAATTACACTTTCATTTAATTGTTTTCATTAAAAACACTGAAATCATTTCATTAACCTGTTAAGTCCCCGCAGGGAAGTAGCTACCTATCTAGAAAGCTTCGGCGATTCGATTAAAGTGCCTTTGGAGCCTGGCAGCTCCACGGACCTGGGCTGATCAATCAGTATCAAAGCTTTGGTTGCGCTTAGACTGAAGTATGCGGTACCACAGGCAGGCAAGACCTAAAGCCTAGAGCTTGGTGCAACGAATGAGGTGTCGATGATCCTAAAGCCTGTCGCATCAGTGGTATGCAATGAGGTATACGAGCCCTGTCGGACTATAGGCATAGCCTTACAGAGTATGCACATGGGCTCAAACGCGAGCACATTGATTGTTCTTAATGGGCAAGATGTGGAAGCGTTGCATGATTTTTGCTATCTCGGAAGCATTGTCAGCATGGACAGCGGAGCCGAAAAGGATATTGAGGCTAGTCTGGAGATTAAGAGAGATCTCCCTTCGAACGAAGCTGTGAGTTTTTAACGCATGCGTCAAATCCGTGTTGTTATATGCTTCTACTATGTGGAAAGTGACCGTTCGACTTACGAAGAAATTACAAACTTTTGTGAACCAATGCCTCCAACGCATTTTAGGAATATTCTGGCCAGAAATAATCTCCAACTTTGGAGTACAACTGGACAGACTAAAAAAGGTATTGAGATTCAAGGGCGGAAGTGACAGTGTATCGATCACACTCTGAGGAAACCTGAGCGATCGCCAAACAGGCTCTGGATTATAAGAGAGTTGTTTCTGTCATATGTCTTCACAGGAATTTGATTGTTACAGAGCAGGATCCATTTAAGAATAAACAGCAAAACTGACTGAGATAAGAGGTACGGAGTGAGCAAATTGTGCGAAACAGACGAAACTCGTGAACTGGAGAAACAGTAAATCACTAATGAAAGTAGTAAACCGAAGGGAGTGATGCCTAACACAAACTAAGGGAAGTGAAATTATTGTTGAGAAGTTGTACAAAATTAGTAGTGGACTGAAGCGAACAAACTACTCCCCCCATGCTGGCTAAACTGGGTGGGTTGACAAAGTAGAAACCTGAAGAATGCGAAAATGAAGTAAAATTTAAGACTTGAGTAACGATCTGGTCAGAGCTATCGAAGGATGTGAAATCTGATACTTTCGAAGTCAATTGGACATTGCAGATATTGGAACGAAAATAATAACTGGTAGATCGAAATTAGCTTTGTGTATTGACAGACTAAATTAGGAACCCAAGGAACGAAATAGAAAGAAAATAGTGTTGAGGAGAACAAAATGCACAGCGTGTACAGATAGTGTAGAGTACCCGAACAAAATCCGATGCCCAAAAAATGGTAGTATGGACCGAACAACTAGTGGTCTTACATAGAAGAAATAAAAGAGAAAACCTAATGTATAACTGGTAGAATTAGTAGTATATGATAATGTTGGTAGTACACAGTAGACATGGTAAGAGGGAAGATCTTGGCGTGAGCATTCACGTTAAACTAAATAACTTCGAAATGGGAAAGAGTTTAATGTACCGGAAAATATTTCATCTCAAATTCTTGCGAATAGTGAATAGTGACTTTTGTATGGGAGGTGTTAGAAGCTTTGTGTCAATTTCAAAGTAGATAGCTCTCATATGTTCGAAGGAGAAATGCTTTTCTTGAATTTAAAATGAAGATATTTGTATGGGAGGGGGTAGAAGGAGTAAAGTAAAGCTGATACATTTTTTAGCATTTATTGCTTTTATTCAGGGACAAAATCTGATAAAATTTTAAGTTTGTAATTTTTCTAGTTTTAATGGAGATCGATATAATGCATCTACCAAAATTATATATTTGTATCGGAAAGGGTAGAAGGAGTATACGGTTCAAAACCAAATTTTTCGTCGTCAATAATATTTTTATTGTTTTACTTTTCGCAAAACTTCAAGTCAATAGCTTTGTCAGTTTCGAAGTAAATTAATTTAATTTAAATTTCAAAAGTTCGTGAAATTTGTATGGGAGCGGGTAAAAGGAGTGAGGTGAAGTTGATAATTTTCTAAAAACTGATTGAACTTGCAATAAAATTCATTCTAGCAAAAATTCGTCTTTTCAGCTTAGCTATTTTCAATGAAAATTGAAAACAAAAAATTTTTTTTAAATTGCGCATTTGTATGAATCGATAGCCAACTTAGGACTGAATATTGAAAAGCACTAAGTCCTCATGGTTATGTTAGTAAAAATCCTCTTGAAAAACGTTTGTCAACTAGAAATGATTTCCAATAAATTAAAGCTGTAACCTGTTTACAGTTTTAGTATGAAATTTTAGAGTAAATAATAAATTTCCCATATTTAAAGCTCAAAAGTTAAAAAGGAGCATAAATTCACAATTAACCAATATTCTCAAGATTCCAGCAATGAAAAAAAAAGAAAAAAAAAATTAATTAATTTTAAATTACTGAAACCGGAAATACGTATTAATTTTCAAACGATTTTTTCCGAATAATAAACTTAATTAATTATTTTAACAGTATTATCTTGCATCTAAAACACATATGAAATGCCATAATTTAAATGACCAGAACCACATCAGCTTAGAAAATTTGAATAATAGAGAAATATTTTTTTAAATAATCTTTTTACCTGGAAGCGTTTCATTCCCAAGCTTATAAAAACGTGTTACAAAGCACCCGCTATCTAAAACTGCATTTAACCATCTTAATTTCAATGGCAGAATTTCAAAATAGATCAAAATTTATTGTCATCTTATGCAAATATAATATTTATTATTATTTTACAACTTGTAACTTTATATGTATAAATCGTTATTCATCCAAGGTAAAGCTAAACGAAAATAAATTGAACTTAGAATAGGAATTTCTCCGATGTTTGGAAAAAAAACGAAAAAAATTTAAAATAACAATAAATAATCCCACACTATTATTGTTTAAATCGGTTGCAGCTACGATAGTAGGCAGTCTTAAATTAAACCAATCCGAGCCAATTTTCTCGTTACTTGTTTACTCATAAATAGGAGCAAAATCAAAAACAATCATTTAATCTACCATCCAATTACAAACTATCTAATTCTATTCCAGATCAACTATTCATTTCGTTATTACATCGATCACCCACCCTCAGGTGTAACTTTCGATCACTGGGAAGGCCGCAGAGGATCGCACGTAACCGGCCAGTATGGACTCCTCGAGCCTGGAGGGTATGTTCGAAGTGTCCGATACGAAGTGGATGGTGACAGAGGCTTTAGAACGGCCGTTAGAACACGAACTCCAGGTTAGCACTTTTAGCTGTTGAGTCATAACAAATCAAAACAATTCATTTAATTATTTCCCACAATTTTCTAGCAAGTAAAACGCATCAAGTTTTCCAAGTGTTGAGGTCACAGCCCGTCGAACCGTTTAGACATAAAAGCCCTGTTGCATTTGTTCAATAGCTCTATAATCGTGGGAAATTTGCAAAGCGTCGAATAAAAAATGTAAAAATATACACTAAAACTGAAATTATCATTTTTTATTTCTTTCGAATACAAAGCAAAATTAAAAGATGATCACCATAATTTAATTTGAGGAAAAAAAATCACACAACTCGTTGAGATCCACTCATAATTTCAATGTGCCTTGTTTTTCATTGAAACGATGACAATTTAATGTTTTATTCCAAACATCTAAGTAAACAACTGAAGTTATAACGATCCCGTGTAATCAAGAATTCAAGTGATTTCAATGCATCTCATCACTATCAAGGCTTCAAATACAGCCACAAAGCACAATTCACCTAAATATTCAACTCTGCTAATTCATAACCTTATTATAATTAAAAGCAATATCACTTCGATTTATGGTCAAGTGTAAATTATTAAAAAAAAGTGCTCACATCGGTCTAGAAATAGCCACCTGAGATCGGACAAACTAAAACCCATCTTCCATCAACCTTCAGCAGAATCAGCATCATAAAATCAGATGGAACGGATTAATCGTGAACTTAACGATCATCGCTAAAACCAGTAATCAAAGATATGTAGACAAATTTTGTTTTTACTCAATTATCAAGTTCAAATACTCTGGATTTTCTAAGATTTTAAGTACGAATTTATTGAAACGTAAATCTTTTCTAGAATATTTAATTTTTTTCATTCATTACCATTTAAATGATGTATAAAAAATGAATAAACCGAAAAAACCATTTTATTTCGTTGACATTTTATAATTCGAATTTACGTTGCTGTAAGCCTTGATGATAAAATTCAAGTAAAAAATTGTTTGCAATAAATTGCCGGTAAGTAGGCAATGTAAGAAGAAACACTTATTTAATTTTATAAACAAACAAAAAAATATTATTAATAATGCCTGCATAGCAGTATAACAGTTAGTGCAATTTCTAAAAGCTTAGTAACATTCGAAAAAATTATAAAGTTAGAATATTGCTGTAATATAATTTGAAACACGTCGACATATGCTTAAAGCTCTTCTATATTTGTCTACTGCTTGGTGGTTTTATTATTATTTTTTTCAAAATTTTAGACTTTTAAATTTAATGTGTACTTTCGGCTAGTCTTCCGCGTTCTCACATTAGTTATCGAGTTTTTGTTGTTTAGCTCAACGTAAAAGCAGAACTAAGCACTTGTTAATATGAAATTTAAGAATTAAAATTCGGCGCAATTATTCCATTCGCCGTGAATTAAATTAATAAAATTTGGTAACAAACGAAAGAATGCGTAAGACTGATCGTAAGAACATATTTATACTTTAAAAGTGTAAAATTTAGCAAAAAACATTACAGGACTACGATTGAGCATAAAGCCGAATCGTGTGATACTTTAGAAAGAAAGAAAAATTTTCTGATTTTAAAAAATTTTCTAGGGGAATTGGTGGAGGGGGTGACTACATTGAACTAATTTTTTTACAACACGCTTGAGTTGCTATCAAAATGTTTCATACAAAATTTAAGATTCAAAAATTGAATATGTACTGAGAAAATTAATGTATGATATGTATGAGAGGTGGTAGGAAGGGCGAGTTCTTAATGACTTTTTCAGAAATAACTAAAAACATCATGTTTTTGATGTTTTAAATTGCAAATCAGTAGCATTCATACTTTTCAGAAAAATCGACTTTTTGTAAAGTTGTGAAACTATGTCAGATGGTATGGGAGAGGGTAGAAGGAGTGAAACTAATCGTCTATTTTTTTTAGTGCACAATTTCAGATCGAATATCTGCCAACAAGTCGGGCGCAATTTTATTATTCTTGGGGCAAATTGGGAATTTTTCGAAAGTTAATATGCAGGTTAGGCTGGATGGGGAAGATTAAGTGAAAGGGTGCTCTTGTGCAGGGCTATTGTCAATTATTTAACATTTAACCACGATTGCGATTAATAGCTCCAGTAAAAAATCAATATTTCCTTCGTTTATTTATGGAAACTTAGGGTTTTAGGGGACAATAGAAAGGGTGAGTGGATGTTATTAATTCTTGATTGATTATATGAATCATGTTTAAAATCCTCAATGAAGAATGTTAGTTTTATGGATAAAGTTTGATTTAAAATTTTTATGAATTTCGGCGCATTTTATATTATTGAAAGGAGGTGGTAGAAGATGTGAGGGAATCGTAAAAATCGTGATGCAGTTTTTTTTTTCGATTCTCCTGAAAGGTGTTTGAATAAAGTTTCAAGTTTCTTGCATTTAATTTGTTGGTTATTATATTGTAGATAAAATCTGAGAGAAATATTGTTTTTGCCATACCGTTTGTAACGCTAAAAAATAACGCTCGCACAGAACTGCCAAGGGTACAGAAATATTTGTTGTCGCTCAAAAACCTCGATTCTGTCTGTCCGTCTGTCTACAGTATAACTCTCGAAAGCTTTGATATACAGTGCTGAAAATTTTTGTGTGTCATTGTTAGCAAAAACGTAACTTTAAGTTCGTGAATGGGCTACATCCCCCCACTCCTTCTACCCCCTCCCATACAAATTTCATGAAATTTCGAAATATTAAGAAATTGATTTTTCTTTGAAACTATTTATTATATCTATTATGATGTCATTAATGTGAGATCATAAGAAAAACAAAAGCTTTTGGTTATGAATTAATGTTTATTGGGATCAGCTTCGATTATATAATTATCGTTACGCGTCCGCACGCCACCGCGGTTGGATCAGAACTGCTTACTCCTATTCCTCTTCTCGCCGTCTCCTTTCTCATTCTCACACGGCCCTTCCTGATAGTCATCCGACTCGGATGAAGCGCCGGCCCAAGGCTTCATTTTATCTGCCGCTGAATATGTCTGTCCAGGCCCATCGAATTCGCTTTGCTTGCTGAGGCGATAACGATCCCGTGCTAATACTTCTTCAACGCGATACGGACCTAAGTATTTTGGCTTCACCTTTTGCCCGGTTCCAAATTGTGTCTTTAGTATGGCTACGAATGAACCAACGCTATACTGCTGAGCCCGTCTTCTTCGTAAATTATAACTCTTACGATTTTCACCTTGCATTTTGAATATCTCATCTCGAGCTCGGCAGCGAAGCTGCTGTCTCTTATCGTCAAAACCTTTCCTTAACTCATCCTCGATGATCCTTGCTAACATCACATCATCTGGAAATCTCATCTTTACGCCCGTTAATACCTCAAAAGGCGTTGTGCCGATGCTCCGATGAAACGTGCTGTTCAGGTATCTTTGTGCTTTATCCACGTGCTTAAACCACTCCTCTGGATTCTCAATCGACAGCTTCGTCAGAACTGGGATGATCACGCTGTTGACTCTCTCGCACTGTCCATTTCCTCGGGAAATACCCGTACATATTAGGTGCAATTCAATATTGTTGTCGGCACAATATTTTCGAAATACGTTGGATGAAAACGCCGCACCCCTGTCAGTCACGAATCTTCTGGCATATCCGAACACCGCAGATATCACCTCCAACTTCTTCAGCGTTTCTTCTGCTGACGTCGATTTCGTTGGAAAGATCCACGTAAACTTCGAGAAGGCGTCCACAACAGTCAACACATAATTGTAACACTTACGCGTCGACGGCAGTGGCCCCAAATGATCCAAGTGTAAGGTGTCCAACGGTTCATCACCCTTAGGAATTGGATGCAATATTCCTTCTTGTTTTCCCATCTTGCGATTGGTAACGATGCATTCAACACAATTTCCAATACACCGCTGAATTTTCTGCTCGACGTGAGGTATGAAGAACTCATCACAGATTAGTTCCTTCGTTTTCTTCACTCCAAAATGTCCTCGTACATGGAACCGATTGATCACCTCTGTCTGCATACTGTCTGGGACGACCACTTTTCTTTTACCATCCGTTTCAACGTATAATATGTCATCATGACATACATAATTTTCATGCGGGCCCGATACTAAAGCTTGCTTCATAGCCTTCACGAACTCATCGCTGTTCTGGGCAGCTCGCACCTTACTCGTCACATTGCTCGCAGTCACTACCATTGTTGTTCTCGTTAAGGTATCTACATGTACCATTCTATCAGCCGGACGATGCTCTATCGTATACGTGAACTCCGACAAGACGATAGCCCAGCGCGCGATCCTTGCGTGAATCTCTTTCTTTTGCATGGTCAACTTCACAGCCGCGCAATCAGTTACGATCTTAAATTTGATGCCAAGCGAGTATACTCTGAATTTCTTCACTGCCTCCACTATGGCCAGAAACTCTAACTCGTATGAGTGATACTTCTTCTCTGCATCGTTCGTCGTACGGCTATAATAGTAGCATGGATGCATTTTATTATCCGTTGACTGCTTTTGAAGCAGAATTGCTGCCAAACAGTCTTTACTCGCATCCGTGTGGAGCTCAGTTTCCGCACTCGGATCAAATAAGCTGAGTACCGGACTACTGGACAACGCCTCTTTAATATCGTTGAACGATTTTATTTCCTCCTCTTTGAAATTAAACACAGCATTCTTTCTTAACATCATGCTCAACGGTCGTGTTCTTTTTGCGAACTCAGGCACGAACTTTCTGAAATAGCTGGCCAGACCATAGAATCTCTGCAATTGTGCGACCGTTGCTGGTTGAGGAAATTTCATTACCTTGTCAACTTTATGCGGCGACGGTTCAATCTTCCCTCCACTCACAACGTACCCCAAATACTCCACCTTCTTCTCGAGGAAAACACATTTTCTCCAATTGAACGTCAACGCGTTTTGTTCCGCCACATCCAATACTCTTCTCAGCCTGACCATTCCTTCATTTTCGTCTTCAGACGGAATGATCAAGTCATCGACGAATGCTAACACTATTCCATCTCTTATTAAGTCCTCGTAAATAAGACTGATGAACCGACCAAACGTTGTGCCACTTATACACAATCCAAACGGTGTTTTACGAAACTCATACTGACCCTTATGTGTTACAAAGGCAGTGTACTTTTGGCTTTTCTCTGCCACCGGAACGTGGAAATACGAATTTTTCAGATCAAGCGTAGTATAAACTCGCGCCGTCGCCAGTCGATCCAATTGATCCTCAATCAACGGCATGGTAAAGCGATCTCGGATTATATTACTGTTTAGACCCCGATAGTCTATGCATAGTCTGTATGTACCATCTTTCTTTCTTACAACCACGACTTGACTGGCGAACTCACTAGTAGACGGCCGAACTATGCCTTCACTTAACCAATTATCTATTTGGTCATCTACGATCTTTTTTTCCAACGGAGCTAGACGCCTTGGACGATTGTAAATCGGTGTCTCATCGGCTAGAACGATCACCGTTTCAATTCTTGCCGGCGGACCCTCTTTTGGCTTGTAATTGTCAATCAGTTCACCTATAATTTTTTTGAACTTTAAAGGTGCATTTATCTCGTCACAATCGCCCACACATTCAATATTCAGCAGCTGTTTTTCATCACAATTTATCCGATCATCGCGTGTAACTGATTTCTCATACTCCGTATTGTCATCACGCGTACCCGTTTTAACGTTTGCTTGACCATACGGTCGAATCACAACGCGATCTGGAGCAATCGTATAATCCACTGTTTTTAAAAATTGTCTACCGATTAACATCGCAGCACCCATTGCATTTTCCGACACGATATAAAACTCGATTTCAAACGGTACTTTGTCTATGTTTGTCTCTAAGATGACTTTTCCAAGAGCACGCCCGATTGCGCCACTGAATCCGCGAATTCTTATATCAGACGGAACCATCTTGGGACACACTTCTTTAATGTCATCCCATAAGTCACTCTTAATTAGATTCACGTCACTATATGTATCGATTACTGCTTTTATTTCTAATCCACCGACTGTAGCCATGGTAATAATTTCATCTCCCACGAGCCGCTCAATGAAATTCACACTAGGATCACTTTTATTATGTGTGGCACGGTTAGGACATTGTCGGGACATATGGCCATGGATTCCACACGAGAAACACTTTCGCCCTTTGGATTTCTCCGGACACTCATCAGCCCGATGACCCGTTCCTGCACAGCAGAAACATTTAATTTTTTCGACGGAAAACCGATTCTTTTGCTTTTCGACCGACCCGTTACTTTTCTTTATTGTATTTTTCATTTTTGTTTTCTGGAGCACTTTTTCGTACACTTGCAATTTTACTTTTAGCTCGGCTATTGTCTTCGCCTCATACAACGACATTTTGTTCACCGCGTCATCACTAACGCCATCACAAATGTATTCACACACGGTAGCTTCATCCATGCGTCCCGCCTTAGCTATGCGTTGCATATCATACACGTAGTCCGAAAAATTCTCGTCCGTTCTTTTCCGTCTTTCAACTAAGTTTTTATGCACCTCTAACACACTAAGCTTTTTTCCAAATTCTGCTACCAGCGCGCTCTTCAACTTTACCCAACTGTTTATCTCACTCTGTGCTAGGACAAACCTACGCGCCGTTCCCACTAGTAGTTTTTTCCCATATATTAGTTTCTGGTGATCATTCCACCCAACACTTATGCACATTGCTTCGAACTCTTCCGTCCATATGCAAATATCCTGTCCTACTTCCGCGCCAAATTTCTCGATACTATCTTCCACATCGCGAAACGTATATGTACAAGAGGGAACTCGATACATACGCGATTCATCTTCTGCACCGTACACCCCTGTGTTCGGCCCTGGCAGTGATGATCGCGACACATTATGAACGATTGTATTCTCGTTTGGTTCATTCTCGACGTCGCTAACTTTATTTTCACTTATAGGGTTTCGCTGGTCGAATTCCACAATACGCAATGCCAGTTCTTCTTTCGTGCCATTTTCAGTTATCCCGCGAATACTGCACTCCCGAACAAGGCCATTCTTTGTGTAAAAATCCGCCCATTCCCTTTGCTCCAACACCACGCGTGCCATTCTAGTTTTTTTTTTTTTTTTTTTTATACTCGGTTTTACACACCCAGAAACCACCGGCTTATAAACAATCGCTGATCGCGTAAACCGCCGTACACACACTATCACGACGATGGACGCCACTCTCCCGATTCGAATTTCACGTTTTCTCGATTTATAATCATATAACGAAGGCTGATCCCGGTTGAGCCCCCATGTGAGATCATAAGAAAAACAAAAGCTTTTGGTTATGAATTAATGTTTATTGGGATCAGCTTCGATTATATAATTATCGTTACGCGTCCGCACGCCACCGCGGTTGGATCAGAACTGCTTACTCCTATTCCTCTTCTCGCCGTCTCCTTTCTCATTCTCACATTAATATGACGGAATATTGATCCGATCCCCTCACTCCTTCTACCCCATCCCATATAAATGGACAATTTTGAAAAATACATGTTTTCGATTTTCAGCTTTACTACTAAAAAGACGAAATTGCCATAATTCATTCTACTATAATTGCAATTAGATTTAAAAAGAATTATGAACTTCACCTCACTCCTTCTACCCCCTCCCATACAAATTTCACGAAATTTTGAAATTATTTTCCTTCAAAACTGTTAAAGCTATCAACTTGATATTTTGTATAAAGTATAAAAATAGAAACATCAATAACACAAAAAAAATTTCTTTTGATCCGTACACTCCTTCTACCCCCTCCCATACAAATGCATAATTTTTGTTACATGCATTATATCGATTTCCATTAAAACTAGAAAAAATACAAACATAAAATTTTGCCAGGATTTGTTTTTTAATAATTGCAATATACATATGTTAGATGTTGATGTTTCTACCCCCTCCCATATAAACATCTGTATTATAAATTCAAGAAAAGCATTCCTCCTTGGAATATATGAGAGCTATCGACTTTGAAATTGAATCAAAGCATGGTGATAAGAACGATGATAAGCAGTTTCAAAATCATCTTAAACGCTCCACTTCCCCTACCACCTCCCATACAAATGCCCCAATTTCAGGAACACTATGTCCAATTTCTTTAAAAATAATGAAAAAAAAACTTTAACTTCAGCAAAAAGCATTTTGCATGCCATGTTCGGTGTCATATACGAAAAATACAAATCCCCCTCTACTTCTACCACCTCCCATGCAAAAGTCTCTATTCACTATTCGAAACAGTTTGAGATGACATGTTTTCCAGTATATTAAAGTCATTTCCATTTCATCTAGAGTATCATATGATGTTTTTTATTAAAATTGGTCGAAATCATGCTTTTGTTTGGAAGGCAGTAGAAAGGTAAGTGAAATTTCAAAACTTTTGACGCAAATTTGTTTTAATTATTTTTAGAAGTAGTTGCACAAAATTTCAAGTTGGTGATAATTGATATCGTAAAAATCGTCGAAAAAGTATTTTTCAATGTTTTCAAACAGTTAATATTTGAATTTCAATCAAAAAATTTTGAGTTTCCATGTTTTTTTTCAATGAACTTAAAACACCTCGTGCAGGTTAGTGCCCCCTTCGGTGGATAATAGTTTTGGTTCAAATTATTATTTTACTTTATTATTCTAAAAATGAAGTATTGCGATCGACCAGGAGAAAAAAAATTCGCTACCCTGAAAAATAAGTCCTGGCAACAGTTTAAAGCCGACACTCAGAATCGCGCCTTGTAGAAGAGAAGAGAGTTGTTTCTGTGCTATGCCTCTATAGGGGTTCTTAACAGGAATTTAATTGATTGATTGACTCTGATATTTTGTTTTTTGGCGTTTCATGATTAAATAAGCCTAGAAAAGCAAAAAAAAACACAGAACAGAACTAGTTTAATGTACCCGAAAATATGTCATATCACATTCTTTCAAATAATGAATCGTGAGGAGAAGCAGAGGGGAGGTTAGTAGTTTTGTAAATGGCACCGAACGCGGCATGCAAAATGTTTCGTGCTGAATTTAAAGTTTGTAATTTTCATTATTTTTAAAGGAATTGGACATAGTTTCCCTGAAATTAGAGCAAGAGTATTATATGTCCAATTTATAAAAAAGGTGACAAACTCTGCTGCGAAAACTACCGAGGAATATCTCTGTTGTGTCCGTCTTACAGGACCTTGACAAAAATTCTAGAAAAGAAAACTAAGCCTGCTGACAAACTAAACCAAGGCGAACTTAAAGCTGGACGATCGACCACGGACCAGATATTCTCAGTTAAACATGTGCTGGAAAAGTGCTGGGAATATAAAATTTATGTGCACCAGATATTTGTTGACTTCAGCCAAGCATACGACAATATTGACAGGCGCGTACTGTACAAAATCTGTATGAGTTTCTTCTGCAATGGCGCAACAGCCTAAATCCGACCTTGGCCTCCTGATATTCAGGTTCCTTAACAGTTTTCAATACTTATTGTGGAAGGGTTGTTAGCCTTTCGCACAACCCTCTTTCTACGAATTTTTCATTTTCTTAGATTGAGGTAACCAAGGTATATCCAAGCAGGCAATGTGCCGGAATTATATATTGCGCCGACCGGGATTTGAACTCACGACCTTCGCATTACAAGACCAACACACTACCTACTAGGCTATACCCTAATTATGTATTAGTTTGGAGTCCCACCGAAAATGGTTCGGGTTACAAGAATGACAATGACCGAATCTTTGTCACGAGCCAGAGTAGAAAACGGTCTGAGTCTTAAAATAGTTAATGGCCTTAAGCAATGTGACGGCCTCGCACCAATGCTTTTCAACTTAACACTCGAATATGTTGTTCGGAAACTTCCCGTTGACCTCAAGAGAACACTATGCTTTAAATCCACACAACTAGTAGCATATTCCGACGATGTAGATATCCTTGCAAAATCTCTAAGGAGGTATTTGGAAGCCTTGACTCGGAAGCAAGGGACGTTGGACTACGTATTAACGAAAACAAAACAAATACTTTATTATTAGAATAATAAAGGAAAATTATGACACAAACTAGGAAAAAGACGCCAATCAGACAACATATTACAGTGGGAGACTATCACCTAGAAAATGTAGTCAACTTTATATACCTAGGGGCGAACCTATTGAAGATTGGAAGCGAACCCATCGAAATAAAAATAAGGATAATGATGGCAAACAAGACATAATATTCGATACTTCCAATAATTAAAAACAAGATTCTATAAGGGAAAACAAAACATAAGCTATATTAAACGTTCATAAGACCTGTGCTATGCTATGGCTGCAAAACGTGGATTTTAACTCAGGCATCCGAAAAACTACTTAACGCCTTTGAAAGAAAGGACCTCAGAAGAATCCTCGGGCCTTTGAGGGAAGACTTGATCTGGAGAATACGATACAATAGAGAATTGTATACCTTTTTTCACAATCCAGAAGTATCAACCCTCATAAAATTTAAGTAGTTTAAATAGGCTGGTCATGAGGTTGGCCATGGATGACGGAAGAAGTCCAAAACGCACACTAAGAGGGAAAGTCAATGGACAAGGACCGGTCGGAGAACCACGGAAGCGCTGACAGGATTCGATTGACGAAGACAGCAAATCACTGCTAAAATTTTCTAACTGGAGGACGCGATCACTGAACCGAGATGGATGGAGGCATAGTATTTAGGAGGCTAAAGTCCGATTTGGGCTGTAGCGCCATCGTAAGTAAGTATGGGAGGTATTCGAACAGTTAATCATTTATACTTTTAGGGATTTATTTTAATGTATTTCGTAAATTTTCCAGTTTCTACCTTAATATTTCATTAAAAATTTTTCAGTGGGCTTTTTTCATTGCACATGAAACATCTTGTGCACATTAGACTAACCACACGGAAAATTTAAACTTTGCATTTTTCACCAGAGCCCTAAAGAAATTATTTAAAATTTTTGACAGTTTTGCCTATCACCTACCTCATCTCATACCCCCCAACTTAAGATTTTTAGCAAAATTAAAGACTATGTAGTTTTACAATTTGCAATCTGTGCTCAGTTTTGAGATATAACGGTTTAAAATTTTGGAAAGTGCACTATTCTTGATATGCTACCCATTTTCCGCCACTAATATTATGTCCAAATGTTATACTTTTCTCGCAGTTTGCTAATATAGCTTAATATTTGTTCCAAGTTTCAATTGCATAGCTTAAGAGATAGTCGAGATATTCATTTTTAAGTGTATTCATTTGCACACCCCTGACCCTCCCCTTACAGTAATTAGCCTTCCTATTAGCTGATTCAGGTGGATCTCTATGTAACCTTAATTGTCCCAAAATATGAATTTTCTTAGTAAGTAATTTCAAAGATATAATAATTTGAAAAAAAAATCGGCCGACAATTTGTTCTTAGCCCGGACTTCAATGAATAAAAAAAAACCCCTTTTATTTTGAAAGTTTGAACAACCCCGACAAACCCCTCTATATATTTGTTGATTTTCAGCTTCCTAGCTAGGACCATGGTTGGTCTACAATCTACCCAAAAATCTACTGTCAATCTTCAACGCTGAACGTAGGACGCACGGCGGTCGGCGTGCAGACGATTTTTTTTTATTCTTAGTTATTTTAGTCATGAGAGAGACGAATTTGCGCTGAATTTCCATGGAAAAAGAAGAAAAAGGAAATGACAGGTACACCGATGGTGATACCGCTTTTGTGTCCTTTGACGGTTGTAGTCAGTGATGAATCCTTAATTATAAGCCACTTTTTTCCGACCATTTCTATACTGCTTTCACTATCTCAATACATGTCAAAGTTCCCTTCTACTTCATTAGACATAAAAGAACTTAACATTGAGAAATCGTCAGTATTGAGGTTTATTCCAAGCATTGCGGATTGCTTTTCAAGAGGTTCAGATGTCATCCCTGCTGCCGTAGTAAAGCATTGTAGCACTTTTCTGGTTTTGCCTTTATGTGACAACGCTTGTCTCAGATCAGGGATTTTCTCTAGTTTGTGGAAATAGTCCACCATCAGGCCATTCCTCAAGAAGAAAACGAGTTGATGTGTGTAACTATCAACCTATCGCTAATCTCTCTTGCATTCCTAAGTTGTTCGAGGCTATTGCCTGTAATGTAATAAATTTTCATTGTAAATTAATCATTACTCTAGTCCAACACGGGCTTACCAAGGGTAGGTCTACTACAGCAAATCTAATGGAATCTCATATACCAGTGATTGAAGGCGGTAAGCAGAATGACTGCATATATACCGTCTTTAGAAAAACTTTTGGTACTTGATAATTATGTTTAAAAGCTATGTGCCCTTGAATCCTTTTACTTTTATAGGTTGGACCAAATCTTAACAGTCCAACCGTTCCCAAAAAGTGGTTTTTCGAAAAGCTTATTCCTTTACCATACATAACACATCAGGTGTGAGACCATATTGGGCCACTATTGTTTATTTTATTTATTAACGTCGTGAGCTCAATTATATTCTGCTCTATACTAACGACGCGAAATTGAGATATTTCGAATCAAATTGACTGCGCACTGCATCAAAATGATTTGCATTGCGTTTTAACCGATCAACATTAAACTGTATGCCTTTGAATATTAATAAATGTGTAAGCGTTTCATTCCTTCGGAGAAAATCTTCTTTACATTTTGAAGGTAAAATGTAGCATACTAACAAACAGATAAGGTACTAGATCTTGATCACTCAATTGTTGAGTATGCTTGGCAAGTGAATGGTCCGTATTAAAAGGAATATAAGAGTGTGATGGTGTCTGTACAGCGAAGGTTCTTAAAGTTTGCCCAAAGGGGCTTTCCCTGGTCTGATATGTTGCGTTTTCCTCCTTAGGAACAGAGCCTTCCTCTAAAGTCGCTTCAAAATAAACGAGTTATACTGCTTTAGCGTTTAAATTAATTTTAAGATTAACTAAACTTGCAGTGAATATCGTTGTATAATATGTAAACTTCTAGGTACCTTTCCTCAATTTGTTGATATTGAAGTTAAGACACTATTGGCCTTAAATTTAGAATACCGCATCACAAACTTTGTGTTTCGATGGGGAGTGTTGATTAGCAATTTTAATATCGCACAAAATCATTCACTCCTATTACCACCACCCATACAAAAGTGACTATTCCCTATTTTAGAAAATTAGAGATGATATATTTTCAGGAGCATTAAACTTTTCTCCATCTCATCTAGAGTAACATAGAATATGAGGTATATTCCACGATTTGTACATCAATCAATTGTTGCATTTTGGACTGGAGGGAACCTTTGAATTTCACAAATTCCCAGGTTTGGCCAATTAGTAAATAAAATTACAATAATTGAGTTTCGTTCCCTAAGCCCCACACCATACTATCACTTGCCTAAATTACTATGTAATGCAAAATATTAAGTTTTTTATATGCAGGTACTGAGATCAATGGGTTTTTGGAAAAAATAAATCCAACAACTTAGCCATAAAAGAGTAAGAATATCTAACTCGCCATTCTCAATAACAAGTAATATTTCAAAACATCGCCAATTAAAAGCAATGCAAGAACCAAATATTTATACCTTGTAAATCAAAAAACCATGTTGCAACTGAATGAACAAATAATTAATAACAGAACGACCCATAGATAATCAAAACACTAATGTAGTATAAAGTTATGCTGTTGTACTTACAAACAATTTAATTCCACACTACTTACTTCATTTTTTTCCCCGAAGAACGAAATGGTTGACTGCCCAAAAGAAATCCAGTTAAAAAATTTCAAGAACATTGAAAATTCGTTCAAAAGCTGCAACTGCAAGTATAAATAAACCGAGCTAACAATTACAGGGATTAGTTGATTACTTCCGATCAAGCTGAAAATATAGATAATTGAAAACCTCCAAGTAGCTGCGGTAAATTAAAAATTTAACTTTCGAAATCATGCTGCTTCTTCAGGTAAAAGAAAAAATATAATTTTATTTAATTTTATGTATTTAATATATGTGTTGACCTTTAACATAATCCAGTTGGCTACTTTTATTGCTGTCACTGGTTGGGCAATTGCCAGCTACCATCATGCTTCACCGCCTAGTAGTTATAGTTTTCTAACAAAACACGAAGAACCGTACCACCATTCTGGCAGCGATTATCACAGCCACGAACCAATCCAAGAATCTTACCACGGACACGATCACGGTCATACGCATTACGAAGATTATGATAGTCATCCTAAGTACAGCTTTAACTATGGTGTAGACGATTCTCATACCGGTGATAAAAAGAAGCAATGGGAAACTCGTGATGGTGACTATGTTAAAGGTGAGTTCATGGATTCCAGTAGTCTGGACTTCAACCGGTTTGAAGAGTTTAATTTTCATGATGAACGCCTGAAAATTTACTTTAAAATTTATGTAATAATTTTTAGGTGGTTATATGCTTCATGAGCCTGATGGTACAACACGAGTTGTAGAGTATACATCAGATAAACACAACGGATTCAATGCAGTCGTAAAGCATATTGGACATCCACACCATCCACAAATCTATGGTGAGCATGATCATCATCATGGTGTTCATCACGGCAATCTTCATGGGGTGCACCATCATGCCAGCAGTTATCATAACCTTGAGCATTACTGAACGAAAATAACATGTAGCAAATTAATAACTTTAACTTGATTTTTATAAAACGTTTATTTCATCATTATTAAAATTTAGCATATTTAAATCGTTTGGAACACAACTTTCAGAAATAAGATTTTGTTTCCTATACTTTTTACGAGTGCATAGAACAGCTGTATTGGGTATAAAATATCTGCATTCCTTTCATTTTTAATAAATAATAACGAGAACGAGATTTTTGTTTCATTGTTTCAGATTAGATTGATTTCATTGAAAGGATAAATTTGACTTTATGATTCTAATAATAAGGTATTGTGATGGACACAGGAAAAAAAATTTCTACCCATAAATTTTTTTTTTTTTATTTGCGTTCCATGAAGCTGAAAATCAGCATAAGTATGGAGAGGATTGTGGAACGAACTTTAAAATATAGCAAAATTGATATGATATTTTAAGTGAACTAGGAAAGAGTTTGTTGTTACGGAAAATATGTCATATCAAATTCTTTCGAACAGTGAATAGACACTTTTGTATGGGAGGTGGTACAAGCAGTGGAGAAAGGTTTGTAAATTTCGTATATAGCAACGAATGCTGAATTTCAAGTTTGTAGCTTTCATAATTTTCGAGGAAATTGAACAATTTTTGTTAGAATTTATGACATTTGTATGGGAGGTGGCAGAGAAAGTGGGAGTTTTTGATAATTTTGAATCTGCTTATCAACATTCTAATCGCATTGCTTGGTTACAATGTTAAGTCAATAGCTCTCATATGTTCGAAGGAGAAATACTTTTCTTTAAATTCCAATACAAAAATTTGTATGGGAGGTGGTAGAGGGAGTGAAGTGAAGCTCATATTTTTTTAGGATTTATTGGAATTATTGAGTGACAAATTCTGGCAAAATTTTAAGTTTGCACTTTTTCTAGTTTCAATGAAAATCGATTAAATTAATTTACCAAAATTATACATTTGTATGGGAGGGGGTAGAAGGAGTACTCGAATCGAAACCAATTCTTTCGACATCAATGATATTTACAATAGTATACTTTTCTAAAAATTTAATGTTGATAGCTTCGACGGTTTTGGAAAAAAAATAATTTAATTGAAATTCTGAAATTTCGTGAAATTTGTGTGGGAGGGGGTAGAAATAGTGAGGTGAAGTTGATAATTTTTCTTAAATTAGTTGCAATTGCAATAAAAATTAATTATGACGAAAATTGGATCTTTTAGCTTTGCTAGAAGGACTCATGCCTCAACCAAATAAATGCATTTTCGAAAATTATGAGATCAATATGTTTTGAACTTATAGATATTCGTATAACTATACTATGGCCTAATTTTCAAGTCAATAGCTGAAGTGGTTTCGGCGGGGGGATGTGGATTGTTGGTAAACTTAAAGTTACTTTTTTGCTAAAAATGACATATGAAAAATTTCAGCACGATAGGTCAAAGCTTTCGAGTGTTATGTTTTAGATAGATGGACAGTCAGACAGATAGGTATACTGACAGACGTCACTCAGAATCAAGGTTTTTGAGCGACAACAAATATTTCTGTACGCTTGACAACTCTATGCGAACATTATTTCTTAGCGTTACATGCGATAAGGCAAACACAATATACTCTCAGATTTCATCTAGAGTGTAATTAATTTTTTTATCCATTGGCAATGGAGAAGGGGCGACGGGGGCAAATTGTCGGCCGAAAATTTTTTTAAAATTACTTACCATAAAAATTCATAATTTGGAACCATTAAGGTTGCATAAAGATTCACCAGAATCAGCTTAGAAGGCGGCTATTTATTGTAAGGGAGGGAGCAAATATAAACACTTAAAATGAATGTCTCAACTATCTCTTAAGCTATGTGATTGAAACATAGAACATATATTAAACGATACTAGCTGAAAAGAAAAATATAAAATTTGGTCATAATAGAACTGAGGATGTAGGGGAGATTTAAAAATGGTGCATTTTTCAAAATTTCAAACCGTAATATCTCAAAATTTAAAGTAGGTATTAAGTTGAAATTTTTCAATTGGAGAGCTCTATGATCTATAATTTTGGTAAAAATTTCAAGATGGGTGATGAAGGGGAACGAGTTGGGGGGCCAAAATGTCGAAAATTTTGAGTAAATTTTTAGGGCTCTGGTAAAAGATACAAAGTTAAAATTTTGCACGTGCATACATCCATTTTATGTGCAGGGAGGGGGTGAAATTAAGCAAATTATTATTTTTCCTTTTCAATATATTCTCCCTTAAGCCTAATACAATTATCACATCTCTCAGAAAGTTAATTAATCCCTTCTAAACAAATGTTTTATCAAGACTTTCAAAATAGGCTGAATTTGCCGACTTCACCTCTTCATCGTTGCTAAATTTTCTGCCTCGAAGTTTTTTCTTCAGTTTTGGGAACAAATAGTAATTTTAAGGGGCTAGATCTGGACTATAAAGGGGGTGGTTCAATATTCCGTAGACGCCTTCATATAGGGCAGTCATTGCAACGTTATCCGTATCAAATTCCTGTTAAGACCCCCTATAGGGGCATACGACAGAAACAACTCTATTCCACAAAGCGCGATCCTGAGCATCGGCCTTAAATTGTTGTCAGGACTTGTCTATTCCTCTGGCCTCCTGCTCAACTGCTCGCTTCCATGTGTTACATGGTCGACCAACCCGACGTCTTCCTTGAGGATTATAATCCAGAACCTGTTTGGCGATGTTTCGCTCTGGTTTCCTCAAAGTATGACCGATCTACTGCCACTTCCGCCGTTGAATCTGAATACCTATTTTAGTCTGGCCAGTTATACTCCAAAGTTCGTCGTTGGATATCACTTCTGGCCAGAATATTCCTAAAATGCGTCGGAGGCATTGGTTTACGAAAGTCTGTAGTTTCTTGGTAAGTCGAACGGTCACTTTCCACGTAGTAAAACCATAGAACAACACGAATTTGATGCATGCGTCAAAAACTCGCAGCTTCGTGCGAAGGGAGATCTCTCTTAACCTCCAGAAAAGGGAAAGGATACCAAAGGCCTGATGAGCTTTATTTAACCGAGCCTCAACATCCTTTTCGGCTCCGTTATCCGTATAGAGTGCTAGAATACCTCCAGGGCTTATCCATCCCTTTCATTCCGTGAAATTTTCGACCTCTCCTCGTACATAAAGAAAAAATAATAATTTCAACCAAAAGTGATATCCACCAATGGGAGCGCTAACCTGCACAAGGTGTTTCACGTAGATTGAAAAAAAAAATTTAAAAACATTTTTAGTGAAATTTTAAGTAACAAACTTGAAAATTTGTAAAATTCATTTAAACAAAATGTTTATAAGTTTAAGATACTAACTAGTCGAATACCTTTAAAACTTCTACCCCACTTCTACAAAAGTGTCTTTCGATCATTTTTAAGAAAACAGTTATCAACAAACCATTAAAATCTATCAACTTGAAATTTTGTACAAACTCTTCTAAACATATTTCAAACAATAATACATCAAAAGTTTTGGAATTCCATTTGCCTTTCCACTCCCTCCCATGCAAAAGTATGATTTCGACCAATTTCAATAAATCAATTAATAAACAGCAAATTAAAAGCTATGAACTTGATATTTTGTACGAACTCCTTTCAAAAACAACTTAACAAAACTGCATCACAAATTCTGCTATTCCCTCACCTCATCCCATGCAAATGCATATTTTTAAGAAAATAAAATAAACTGCCAACAAGTCGGGCGAAACTTTATTATTCTTGGGACAAGTTGCGGATGAGTGGAAAGTCAATATGCAGGTTAGAGTGGTTAGGGAAGGCTAAGTGAAAGGGAGTTCTTGGGCAGGACTGTTAACAATATTTCATTCGTTTCTGTAAGTTTGGTTTTTATGAGGGGAGGAGTAGGGGTAATAGTAAGGGTGGGTGGATGTTAATAGCTTTTTAATTAATAGCTTGAATCACGTCCAATATTCTCTGTATAGAATGTGTTTCATAGACGAAGTTGCATAGAATTTTCATAAAATTGCGTGTATTTTACATTCATGAAACCGAACATTTGTATGGGAGGGGGTAGAGAATATAGAGGAATCGTAAAATTTGATACGCAGTTTTATTTTGCGTCTCTTGTAAGGTGCTTGTATAGAATTTCAAGTTCGTAGCTTTTAGTTTGTTGGTTATTAGTTGATTTAATGAAATTGGTCGAAATCATACTTTTGTATGGGAGGTGGTAGAAGCGCAAGCGCGATTTCAAAACTTTTAAAGCAACTTCATTTGAATAATTTTTATAAGTTTTTATGCCAAATTTGAAATTGATAGCTTTTAAGAGTTAGCTGATAACTGATTTCTTAAAAATGCTCGAAAAAATAATTTTGTATGGGAGGGGGTAGAGGAGGTAAGGGAATCGTAAAAATTGTGATGCAATTTTCTTTCATTTTTATTGTAAGGTGCTCGTACGAAATTTCAAGTTCGTAGCTTTTAATTTGTTGGTTATTAGTTGATTTAATGAAATTAGTCGAAATCATACTTTTGTATGGGAGGGGGTAGAAGGTCAAGCGCCATTTTAAAACTTTTAACGCAATTTCATTTTAATTATTTTTGTTAGTTGTTATGCAAAATTTCAAATTGATAGCTTTTAATAGTTAGGTGATAATTGATTTCTTGAAAATGGTCGAAAAAATAATTTTGTATGGGAGGGGGTAGATGTGTTAAAGGTTTTCGACCAGTTAATATTTCGTTTATTTAGGAATTTTTTTTAAATGCATTTCGCAAATTTTCAAATTTCTACCTTAAAATTTCACTCAAAAATTTTCAGTTTATATGTTTTTTTCAATGCACATGAAACACCTTGTGCACGTTAGACCGGGGGGTCGGTTTATAACAATATGGATCAAGTTATTATTATTTTTCTATGTGGATTAAATATAGGTATTCACATGCAAAATTTTAACTTTGTATCTTTTACCAGAGCCCTAAAAAAATCACTCAAAGTTTTCGATATTTTTGCTTATTACCTCCCTTCCCTTTCACCTCCCAACTTAAAATTTTTACCAAAATTAACTATTATCTACAATCTGACAAATTTTTGATTTGATATCTGTACTATTTTTGGAGATATAAGGATTTGTAATTTTGAAAAGTGCGCCATTTTTTAAATGCTCCCCATTTCCCCCCACTACTATTATTTCAACATTTTATATTTTTTTTGTATTTGCCTAGTATAGCTTAATATAAGTTTTAAGTTTCAATTACATAGCTTAAGAGATAGTTGAGATATTAATTTTTAAGTGTTTTTCTTTGCACCACCCCTGACCCTTTCCCTTACAATAATTAGCCGCTTTCTAAGCTGTTTCCGATGAAACTATATGCCACCTTGACGGTCAATAAATATGATTTTGTTACAATAAGTAATTTCGAAGATATAATCATTTGAAAAAAAAATTCGGCCGACAATTGATTCTAAGCCCCCCCTTTTCGCACCCCAATGGATAAAAAAATTAAATTATTTTTAAAAGTTGTCCCACAAACCCCTCTATATTAATGTTGAGTTTTAGCTTCCTAGCTATTACCATGGTTGAGATATTTGAATTCGTATTTTTCGATTTAAGCGCTCCCCCCGCCTCCCCCTGAACCCGTATACCCCCGAAAATGGGTATCCGCCTGAGATCTGCAACTATCTACAATCCCCCCAAAAATGAACTTTCTATCTTGAAGGGTTTGGGAGTTAATGTGCGCTGAGCGTACACGTCGGCGTACGGCGGACGGCGGACGGCGTACGGCGTACGGCGGACGGCGTACAGACAGACGGATTTTTTTTTTTGCATTTTTAGGCTAATTTAGTCATGAAACGCGAAAAAAAAAAATTTCAGGGTAGCAAACTTTTTTTTTTTCTTGTGTCGATCACAATACTTTATTATTATATAGGTAATAATAAAGTAAAATACCGAGAATTTCATACTTTGCCCTAGAACCCCTATTCATACAGTCTTTTCTATCCATTGACTTCCCACGTATCCTCAACTTGTCCCAAGAATAATAAAAGTGCGCGTGACTTGTTGGCACATTTTTCCATTTTTTTTTTTTTTTGTAATTTTGAAAATATTATGATTATTTTTATACTCTAGATGAAATCTAAGAGCCAAGAAATAAGGCTTCATATAATTACTCAAACACCTCTAAGCCGCATGTCCGTCCGTTCGTCCGTTCGTCCGTCCGTCCGTCCGTCTATCCGTCCATCCGTATCCTCTATAGCTTGAGAACAAGTTGGAGAGCTCAACTTTTGTACAAGTCTTTTTTGATGTAAAAGTAAGGTCAAGTTCGCGAACGGGCCAAATCTTTCCGCCCCTTCTGCCTTCTGCACAATTCAACAATTTGACAATAAATGGATTTGCTCGAAAAGTATAAATGCTATTGATCTGAAGTTTTGAATGTAATACTTTTATGATGATTTTATTCTACTGCATACAAATTATTTGTGTCCTCTTCCTCCTTTCACCCCTTCCCAAACAAACTGCATTTTTTCATGAAATGCTCTAAGCCAATTTACACAGTGCATATAAAATTTATCGAGCACTAAATATTTATTTAGAATTATTAGTAAAACCAAAAAAAATTGGACGATTTGCTTTACCCCTTCTGCTCCCTCCCATACAAAATGACACAATTTTGCAATTTATCAATAAACGGATTTGATCGAATAGTATAAATGCTATTGATCTGAAATTTTGAATATGTTACTTTTATGATGATTTAAGCCTACTGTATAAAAGTTCCCTTCTTTCCACCACCTCCCATACAAACTGCACTTTTCCATGAAATCTCTAAACGAATTTACTCTGGATGTTAAAATTGATCGAGCTGAAATTGTGCGCTAAGTATTTATTTAGAATTATTGGTAAGACCAAAAAAGTTAGACGATTACTTTCACTCTATCGGGGTGGATAGAGTGAAACTAATCGTCTAATTTACAATCTGAAAAATTTCACAACTTTAAAAATAAAGTCGATTTTCCTGAAAAGTATGAATGCTACTGATCTACAATTTAAAACAAGTCAAAAACATGATGTTTTTAGTTATTTCTTAAAAAAGATTTAACAACTCGCCTCTACTTCTACCACCTTCCATACAAACTGCACGATTTCACTAAATCCAATACACTAATTTTCTCCCCATTAAATTTTTGAATCCTCAATTTTGTATAAAACATTTTAATAGCCACTCTAGCGTGATGTGAAAAAATTACCACTTCCCCAACAAAATTTCTTATAATAAAACAATTTCTCTTTAATCTAGAATATCGCACGTAGTCGTGTTATGTTTAGTAAAAGATTCAGTTAAATTTATGAATTTTTTTTTATTTCAAATGCATTAAAGAATGGCTAGATATTCCGAAACTGATTTGCAAATTTGTTTTAGCGGTGTTTCAAGCTATAATTTAAAAAAAAATATTCCATTTTGGAAACACTGATTAACAAAATTGAAGAAGCAAATTTAAAAGAAAAATACAATTTCATTTATATCGAATATTTCTTTATTAATCGTTAATTTTTAAATCCAAAAATCGATAACCAATTAATAACTTGCTGGTGGTCCGCTGCATGCAATTGGAGCAACCGATGGCGCACACGAAAGAACGATGGCCTTTGAGCAAGGAATAGATGGAGCAGGTGATGGGTAGGTCAGCTTAGCCGGTGCATATGAAGGAGCTGGAGCGTATGATGGAGCTGGAGCGTACGAAGGAGCTGGAGCCGATGCATATGATGGAGCTGGCGCCGGTGCATATGAAGGAGCTGCTCCATAAGACTTCTTTTGTCGTGCAACTTCCAATTGTCCTTGTTCAGATTCCAAATTTTCGAGAGTTTCTTTAGCGAATTCGTTGGTTGGTGCCGCTAAGGATACTGCAACCAAAAGTGCGACTGAGAAAACAATGATGAATGAATTCATTTTTGATTAACTTTAATTTAATTAACGTTGATTTAAAACGAAACTTGAACTGAGAATGATACCAATACAAAAAGTGAAGACTATTTTATAATAAAATCGAAGATAGTCAGCATTTTTTTCGCGACAGAAAACATCAACGTATAACAAATTGATTGAGGCGACACGGAAAAAAAATATTAAATCACTTACATTGCATATTTTTAGAAGCAGTAGATATGTAGACCTACGTAAACATATTGCAATTATATGACATAGCAACACCATTTAATTTGGGCCGGAAAAAATAGGGAAATATTAAAATAAGCACAATCAATTTATTATTTAGTGCATATCGACATGAATTTTGCCATTCTGGTTAAAGAAAAAATATACCAGAAAGAATGATGTACCTAAAATAATGCCTAGGTGCGCGAAATAAGTTCATCACCAAAACGTAGTTATGATATGAAGTATACAGACTGCAAAATAAACATAAAATCTACATCGTGATAATAAAAATATTCCAATATGCATTAAATTAAATCATCTCGAAAAAAATTCAACCAATAGAGTATATTACAAAACAATTCGGAAATTTGCAATCATAATATGAGCTGCATTTACGTTAATAAAAATTTATCAAATCGATTTTCTGATGTAATGGATTTTACAAATACCTATGCCATAAATTCTCTCTAAATTCATATTTAAATTCGCATTTTATCTAAACTTTATAATAGCCATTTTCCTGATTCAATGAAATCTTGAAAATCCCTAATCCATCACATCAAGAAAACTCACTGCTAAGTCAATGCCCAAATTTAGTGCGCATAAAACTGACCTATAATATTATTTATAAGCATCCCTTATATAGAAGTCGAAAGAGAAAATCCTGTTTGTCCATATCTAGTAGATCGCAACGCGATTCTTAGCACTCATCTGATAGTCCGATATCGAAAAAGAAAAAACTTTTGTCCAATAGAAACAAAATTGCTTTTAACAAGCTGGCGACAAGTTTGCAATCCGATATGGAAGCTATCAAGTATGATGAGCAATAATTTAGGAACTATAATTTTAAATTAATTTGTTTTTTATCTTCGATCGTTCAAAGATCTCGACTGAATGCGTTACTATGTTGATAATCATCTTTACTGTAAAAATAAATTTTCTACATCCCGAGATCTTACAACCTGTAAGAAAACCTGAAGATTGACTTTTCCTTTTCGTTTGTAAGATTTTCTTGTAATAGACGCTTTTCAAAGTGGAAGTGATATGGTCAAGTTCAATGTGAAGCAGATGAGTGAGTTCGAATACCGGTCGAACGGATTTTGAAGAAAAGGAAAATCTTCACATCATCTATAAATACGGTTGCAGATGGACACTATCCTATTAATAATAGTTGTGTTCTTTAAGGTGATACAACACTTTCGTCTAACGCTTGAGAGTTGCGCGGTTCTGGAGAAAGTAAATCGGCGAAATTTCTCTTTCCTTCGTGCAAGTGGATTACGAAAAGGAGAGAAAGCATTTTTCGGAATTATATTTATATCTTTACTATGAGGTTGCTTGTAAGTAGTTCACTTTTAAAGTGTATTATGATAAGAAGTTTTCATATTTAGTGAAAGTTACGATGCTTTAATATGTGCAAAAAAGTGGTTTATCAAAGTTTTATTACTGAAAACCCGTGCAATTCTGTATAATTTATTGAAGATTATTGCGAGTAAAAGTAAAGTGTAAAGGAATGACTGATGACCAACAAATAAATAGTTAAAGGTGTGGTTTTGGGTAGTGCGTGATAATAAAGAAAATTTGGACCAGAACTCTGTAATCTGGTGACTCTGAGATCAAACCATGAAAGACGTATAAAATATAAAATGCTATCTTAAGTGATATGTCTGGGCAACCTTATTCAGTAAATTATATTTAGGAAAATGACAATAAAACTCGAATAAAAATATTTCGAGAATTAAAATTTAAAGTTCGAAGTTTTTTCTAAACAAAAAACTATGTGAAATCATCGATTCCAAACTGATATTCTAGCTAAAAAAAAACAACACCAATCGAACTACATTTTAGTACAGACCTAAATTTTTTAATTAGCTCTTACTTTGAATCAGACTAAAACTCTTTTTAAAAGATTTTATTTAACAAAATTGTACAATCGTGTCAAATAACGTTGAGTTATTGTCAGTGATACCAACCTTCACTTGCATCCCAAATATTTAAAACGCAAATACTGGTTGAAGCGAAATGATGAAGTTACTAAAATGAAAAACTGATGTTAAATTACTGGAAAAAGAGACGGAAAATTTTACTAGCCAGTCTGATATTTAATAAAAACAATCAATACAAAAGCATAACAGGGTTACGATACTCTAGACGAAATAGAAATTTTCGTGATCCCAAGAAATTTTGTATGGGAAGTGGTGGAAGGGGTGATTGCATTGAACTAATTTTTTCCCCATCATACTGGAGTAGCTATTAAATTAAATTAAAAAATTAGTGTGTTAGATTTAGTGAAATTGTGAAGTTTGTATGGTAGAAGGAGTTCGGGAATTCCAGTAATTTTTTCAAAAATAACTATAAATATCATAAGATTAACATCTCTTAAATTTCAGACTAGTAACATTCATAATTTTCAAGAAAATCAATTTTTTTGTGAAGTTGGGAAATTGTGTCATAATGTATGGGAGGAGCTAGAAGCAGTAATACTAATCAGTTAATGTTTTTCTGATCTTAATGATAATGGTAATTAAGTTTTTCGTACAAAATTTGAGCTCAATACATGTTATGCGTATTCAGAAAATTGGCTTAGACTGTTTCCTGCAAACAGAGCAGTTTGTATGGGAGGTTGTGGAAGGAGCGGGGGGACTCAAATAATTTTTATACCATATCTCATAGTTATGATAAAAATAATATATTCCAAATTTCGAGTAATTAGATTTATAGTTTCCAAGAAAATTTGATTAATGTAAATGATTGAAAATGAGTCATGTTATATGGGAGGGGGTAGTAAGAGTGAAGCGATTTGGTCCGTTCACAAAATTGACCTTAATTTTTTGCCAAAAACGACGTGTACAAAGTTTGAGCTTCCTAGCTGGACCCGTTCTCGAGCTAGGGAGCGAACGGACAGATGGACATCCGGCTTTGATATTTTTGAGGGACAACAAATATTTCTGTACCCTTGGCAACTCCATGCGAGCATTATTTCTTTGTGTTAAAAACTTTAGAGCAAACTTGTAATACTCTCAGATTTCATCTAGAGTATAAACATAACAGGACTACGATTAGCCCAATCATGCGATACTCTAGATAAGGATAAATTTTTGATTTTAAGAAATTTTGTATGGAGAGTGGTAGAAAGGGTGACGGCATTGAACCAATTTTTTTACATCATGCTAGAGTTACTATCAGAATGTTTCACTGAAAATTTAAGCTTCAAAAATTTAATAGGTACTGAGAAAATTAGTGTATTGAATTTAGTGAAATTGTGCAGTTTGTATGGGAGGTGGTAGAAGGAGTGCGGAGTTCTTAGTGAATTTTTCAGAAATAACTATAAACAGTATGCATTTAACATGTTTTTTATCACACTTAAAATTTTCGGGAAAATCGGCTTTTTAAAAAGTTGTGAAATTGTGTCATATTGTATGGGAGGGGCTAGAAGGAGTGAGGCTAATCATCTATTTTTTTCAGTCTAACTAATAATTGAAAATAAATGTTTCGTGCACAATTTCAGCTCGATAAATTTTATACATACTCAGTAAATAGGTTTATAGAATTTCATGAAATAGTTCAGTTTATATGGGAGGTGGCAGAAGAAGTCGGATTCGGTCCGTTCACGAACTTGTCCTTACTTTTTTTCATCAAAAATGACGTGTACCAAACTTGAACTTCCTAGCTCAACGTGTTCTCGATATAGAGAGGACACGGATGGACGGACGGTCAGACGGACGGACAGACGGACATCCGGTTTTGAGATTTTTGAGTGATAATATGAACTTCTGTATCATTAATTTTTTTCTCCGAGCCTATTTCTTAGTGTTACAAACTTTGTGGCAAACTTATAATACTCTCAGATTTCGTCTAGAGTATAAATGTAAAAAACCAATACGAAACTTCTTTTCATTTGACATTTTATCGGGTTTTCCAATAGGGACTTGACAACTTTGAATTCAATTTGTGAACGCACTCTTTCACTAATCATCGAACTGTCACTGTCAATTTATTCAGTAAACTTAACATTTTTATCACGGTAAAGTACACGAAGGAACAACGTCTCAAATGGTTTGCATTTTATTTTGAAAAAAAGTTGTCAAGTCCTTATTGGAAAACCCTTTATTAGGGGAATACAACGGTTCCAATAGGGACTTGACAACTTTGAATTCAATTTGTGAACGCACCCTTTCACTAATCATCAAACTGTCACTGTCAATTTATTCAGTAAACTTAACATTTTTATCATGGTAAAGTACACGAAGGAACAACGTCTCAAATGGTTTGCATTTTATTTTGAAAAAAAGTTGTCAAGTCCTTATTTGAAAACCCTTTATTATCAAGATATTTTTCTATTACGTTTTACAATAAAAAACATAACAGGACTACAATTTTTTGATTTAAAAAAATTGTATAGGGGAAGTGGTGGAGGATGTGCTGACATTCAACTGATTTTTTCACATCACGCTAGATTTACTATCAAAATATTTTACACAAAATTTAGGATTTAAAAATTTAATAGGTACTGACAAAATTAGTGTATTGGATTTAGTGAAATTGTGCAGATTGTATGGGAGGTGGCAGAAGGAGGGGCAAGTTCTTAAGGAACCTTTCAGAAATAACTAAAAACATTATGTTTTTGACATGTTTTAAATTGCAGATCAGTAGTATTCATACTTTTCACGAAAATTTACTTTTTTTGTGAAATTGTATAAGATTGTATGGGAAGGGTAGAAGGAGTGAAACTTTTTAGTCCTACTAGTAATTCTAAATAAATATTTAGTGCAGAATTTCAGCTCTATTAATTTTATACGTACTGAGTAAATTTGTTTATAGTTTTTTTTTTTTGAAAAAGAGCAGGTTGTTTGTAGGAGGTGGTGGAAGGAAAGGCAGGACTCATATAACTTTTTACAGTAGATTAAAATCATCATAAAAGTAATATATTACAAATTTCAGATCAATAGCAATTAATATTTTTGGAAAAAATCCTTTTGTTGTCAAATTAAGAAATTATATCATTTTGTATGGGGTAAAAGAGGTAGCTAATCGTCTAATATACAAATAATTCTAAATAAATATTTGGTGCACATTTTCAGCTTGATAAATTTTATACTCACTAAGTAAATTGGTCTAGAGCATTTTATGAAAAAGTACAGTTTGTATGGGAGGTGGTGGAAGGAGAGGGAGGACATAAATAATTTTTATATCCGTTTTTGTCAAATTGCGAAATTGTGTAATTTTGTATGAAAAAAAATTGGTTCAAGTTTGTGAACAGGCTAAATCGCTCCACCCTTTCGAACTGCTCCCATACAAAATGACAAAATTTCGGAATAAAACAATAAACTGATTTTCTTTAAAAGTGTAAAAACTATTGTTCTAAAAATTTGTATCATATTATTTTTATGAAGACTTCAATCTACGGAATAAAAATTATTTCGCTCCCCAACTCTTTTCGCCACCTCCCTTACAAACTGCACTTTTCAATGAAATACTTACACGTATGGTACGCTTTCGAGTTGAATTAGTGCACTAAATATTTATTAATAGTTATTAGGAGGACCGAAAAAACATTAGACGATTAGCTGCACTCCTTCCCATCCATCCCATACGATATGGCATATCAAAGCTACTGATGTACAATTTAAAATATGTCAATTGAATGATGTTTATAGGTATTTATGAATTAAGTATAACGAACTCCCCACTCCTTCTACCACCTCCTATACAAACTGCATAATTCTACTGCATCCAATGTTGAAGCATAAATTTTGTAAAAAATATGTTAATAGCAACTCCAGCATGATGTGAAATAATTCATTCATGCAGTATTACGCTTTTTCATGCACGGAAAATGTATATTGAAAACCCCTTGCGCCAATGGGCGGAATGTAGCCAGGCTAGCTAACCCCGGAGAAAGGTCGTGGGCGCCAGTGATCCCTTTTTAATGCAGTTATAACATCTATAGATGCGATTGTGTTAGGAGTTTGGCCAGCGGTCTGCATTATCGTTTCAGGTGGACTCCATCGTATTCATTTTCGGGTTTTCAAGGTGTTTCATATCCTTGTATTATTTTTAGAATTCCGGCACTCCAACATATGCAAGATTGGTTTCCAAAATTTTGCTACAACGTGGTGGTAGTACACAGTTCTCTTTCTTAAATCTTGCTTCCTCCAACGTCCTGCCCGTACTTACCAGTGGTTGAATGGATTTTATCTCCAATAGTGCTGGTTGAGCCGAATAGAAAGGTGCCAGATTTCTCCTGATGAGCTGCAGCGATCCGATGCTCATCTAACTCAACCTTCCGAATATCTGCAGCATCACGCTGATGAACATCCCCATGCTTTCGTTCTGTCCTTGCGTCCGATGTCGATCAACAATGGATCGTTATAATTCAGTGGTAAGAATTCTTCCTTAAGTTTATACACCAATTCCGACCAATTTTTCTCATAGTGTTTGGTAGCTCTAAGCTAGATCAGTGATCGTCCTTCAAACAGGTCGACCGCGCTGCCTTGAACACCTCTTCAGTTTTGTGGTATTGACGAGCCTCCGGCGAATATCTTTAGCTTACTGACAATAAGAGGCACAGCATTTCTGAGCATTGTCAACACTGGTAAGTTTTGCGGAGCATCCCAGCTTCTGTCCGGTGAAATTAGTGATGAAGACCTATCCAAGCTCCTCCTCCGACTCGTCGTCACCATTTTTCCCAAACTTGGCGTCTATGTCCATGTCTTGATCCTGTGACAAAAACCCGCTGGTCTTTCTCGGTAGGGTTCTATTCAGACGGCTTAGTGTCCATGCTACCTTCACTTTTATTTTTTGATATTCGACAGAGTTTTCGTTTCATATAAAAGATTCCACCAAGGCTTCGATCTACACTAATTTTTCGTCTATAACCACTTTATTTTCTTTGGAGCTAAACTGGTGTTCCGGGAGTGAAAAGCTTGCTTGACCACTCAATGCTGAACGGAACAGCTTTCGCATCTCGCCCACATTCCGAAAACCGCCAATTCATATTTTAATTCGTCTGACGCTAATCGATTCACGTATGCCCGGTCCATTTCTCGAATTCAATTAATTTATCTCAAAACTTATTTTCGCCACTATAATTCTATTCAAAACCCCCAATTAAAGCCCCAGACTAATTAGGATATATTTTTTGTATTGTAATGTTGATACTTCTCAATCCGATATACCTATCTATAAATTTTGTAGAACTTGAATTGGCCAAGAAATAAACCATCGATTTTTTTTCCTCTACTCGAACAAAATTTAACATCTGTTTCTATTTCTTTTTCTACAATTTTCATAATTTCCGTGTATTGACTTTCTAGACTTTTACACCAGCCCAATACCTCTGTAGCAGTTTCTTCACTATTCGCCCAATTGGACACTTTTTAAAATTTTTAAAAAATTATCGTAACTGATCAAAACCACGTTAGGTGCCAATATACCGCCGATTCCTTGACGGACCGCTTCCTTCTGACTGAACGGCCTCTACGAACGTAGACGGGTATTTGTCGATCTTCGATTGGTAGGCCATCGATCCGAGGTCGATTGCGGTTTGAAATTTTTTAATCATTTCAGCAGTTTCGCAATTAGGATTGGATGATCCTGCAGCACGAAATTTTCCCTGCCTTTATTCCTCAAGCTACGAAGTTGAGTATATGACAACTTCTCATCTTCTTGCTTTAACACTGGACCAGCAGTTTGTTTGTGAGTTACAACTATCTGTGTAGTGGCATCTTTTTTATTTTCATAGGCAGCAAATCAGTCTCGATATTTCTCTGCGTAATTTCTTATTCAGCAATTATCGAATCTACATTATCCTGATTTATTTCTAAAGACTTCTCTGAGTCTTCTACCGATACAGTAGATCAGAAATCATAGTCCTACCATGTTTATACTCTCGATGAAAACTAAGAGTAAGTTATGTTTGCCTTACCGTTTGTATAGCTAAGAAATAATACTCGCACAGACTCTCCAAAGAAACAGGGTCATTTTTTGTTGTTTAAAACCTTGATTCCGAGTGACCGTCTGCCTGTCTACAACATAAATTTCGAACGCTTTGAGCTGAAATTTTTTCGTGTGACTTATAGCACCACCTGATCCCTTATTAATTTCACGAAATTTCGAAATTCAAAAAATTACTTAAGCAATCAACTTAAAAATTTTGCCAAAATATAATAATATCATTAACGATAAAAAATATAGTTTGGATCCGCTTACTCCCATACAAATGCACAATTTTTGAAAATGCATTTCATCGATTTGCATTGAAATTAGAAAAGGTAGGAATACAAGTATTTTGCAGAATTTGTATTTTAATAATTGCAATCAATTTTGAAAAAAATACCAACATCATTCTACTCCTTCTTCCATCTCCCATACAAATTACACGAAATTCCGTAATTGCAAAAAAAATTAATCTTGAAATTTGTGAGAGCTATCAATTTGAAATTTTGAGCAAAGTATGATAATGCAAACATCACTAATGTCTAAAAATTCTGTTTCGAAGCTCCCTCTCCCTCCATACAAATGCATAATTTTGAAAAATTAATTACATTCACTTACATCAAAACCAAAAAAAGTTTAAATATGAAATTTTTCCAAACTTTGCCTTTTAATAATTACAAGAAATATTAAAAAAATTATTAACTTCACCGGACTCCTTCTACCCTCTTCTATATAAATTTCGAAATAAGAAATTCAAGAAAAAGTTTGCTTTCGAACTTTACGGCCAACCATAATTTTGTTATTTTTATACTCTAGATGGAATCTGAGAGTATTATAAGTTTGCTCTAAAGTTTGTAACGAAAAGAAATAAAGCTCGGAGAAAAAATGAATGATACAGAACTTAATATTATCACCCAGAAATCTCAAAACCGGATGTCTGTCTGTCCGTCTGACCGTCTGTCCGTCCGTCCGTCTGTCCGTCTGTCCGTCCGCCCGTTCGCTCTCTAGCTTGAGAACGCGTTGAGCTAGAAAGCTCAAATTTCGTACATGTCGTTTTTGACAAAAAAGTAAGGTCAAGTTCGTGAACGGGCCAAATCGCTCCACCCCTTCTACACCCTCCCATACAAAATGACACAAATGCGCAATTTGACAATAAACAGATTTCCTCGAAGAGTATAAAAGCTATTGGCCTGAAATTTTGAATATATTACTTTTATGATAATATCAATTTACCGTATAAAAATTATGCGTGTCCTCCCCCTCCTTCTACCACATCACATACAAACTGTACTTGTCATGAATTACTCTAAGCCAATTTACTCAGTGCGTATCAAATTTAGCGAGCTGAAATTATGCACTAAATATTTATTTAAAATTGTTAGTAAGGCCAAAAAAATTAGACGATTAGCTTCACCCCTTCTACCCCCTCCCATACAAAATGACACAATTTCGCAATTCCACAATAAATGGATTTGCTCGAAAAGTATAGAAGCTATTAGTCTGAATTTCGGGACATATTACTTTCATAACATTTTTAATATACGGTATAAAAATTATTTGCGTCCTCCCTCTCCTTCCAACCCCTCCCATACAAACTACACTTTCTTATGAAATGTTCTAAGCCAATTTTCTCAGAACATTTAACATTTATCGAGCTCACATTTTGTAATAAATACTTATTTAGCATTATCACTAAGATTAGAAAAAAATATTTGATTAGCTTAACTGCTTCTACCCCTACCCATACAATATGACACAGTTTCACAACTTCACAAAAAATCTATTTTCTTGAAAAGTATGAATGGTACTGGTCTAAAATTTACGAGATATCAATTTTATGATATTCTTAGCTATTTCTGAAAAAATCACTAAAATCCCCCGACTCTTTCTACCACCTCCCTTACAAACTGCAGATTTTCACTAAATCTAACACACTAATTTTCTCAGCTCCTATTCAATTATTGGAGTAAGCATTTTGTATAAAACATTTCTATAGCTACTTTAGCATGATGGGGAAAAAATTAGTTCAATGCTATCACCCCCTCTAACACTCCCCATACAAAATTTCTTGAGATCACAAAAAATTCTATTTCATCTAGAGTATCGTAAGATTGCGCATTACGCGCAATCGTAGCCCTGTTATGTTTGTTTCTATATTACTTTATTATTATAATAATAAAGTATTGTGATCGACACAAGAAAAAAAAAAAGTTTGCTACCCTGAAATTTTTTTTTTTCGCGTTTCATGACTAAATTAGCCTAAAAATGCAAAAAAAAAAAATCCGTCTGTCTGTACGCCGTCCGCCGTAAGCCGTACGCCGACGTGTACGCTCAGCGCACATTAACTCCCAAACCCTTCAAGATAAAAAATTCATTTTTGGGGGGATTCTAGATAGTTGCGGATCTCAGGCGGATACCCATTTTCGGGAGTATACGGGTTCAGGGGGAGGCGGGGGGAGCGCTTAAACCGAAAAATACGAATTCAAATATCTCAACCATGGTAACAGCTAGGAAGCTAAAACTCAACATTAATATAGAGGGGTCTGTGGGACAACTTTTAAAAATAATTTAATTTTTTTATCCATTGGGGTGCGAAAAGGGGGGGCTTAGAACCAATTGTCGGCCGAATTTTTTTTTCAAATGATTATATCTTCGAAATTACTTATCGTAACAAAATCATATTTAGAGACCGTCAAGGTGGCGTATAGTTTCATCGGAACCAGCTTAGAAAGCGGCTAATTATTGTGAGGGGGAGGGTCAGGGGCGGTGCAAAAAAAAACACTTAAAAATTAATATCTCAACTATCTCTTAAGCTATGTAATTGAAACTTGAAACTTATATTAAGCTATACTAGAGAAATACAAAAAAATATAACATGTTGAAATAATAGTAGTGGGGGGAAATGGGGAGCATTTCAAAAATGGCGCACTTTTCAAAATTACAAATCCTTATATCTCCAAAAATAGTACAGATATCAAATCAAAAATTTGTCAGACTGTAGAACTACATAATGGTTAATTGTGGTAAAAATTTTAAGTTGGGAGGTGAAAGGGGAGGGAGGTAATAAGCAAAAATATCGAAAACTTTGAGTGATTTTTTTAGGGCTCTGGTAAAAGATACAAAGTTAAAATTTTGCATGTGAATACCTATATTTAATCCACATAGAAAAATAATAATAACTTGATCCATATTTGTTATAAACCGACCCCCCCGGTCTAACCTGCACAAGGTGTTTCATATGCATTGAAAAAAACGCATAAACTGAAAATTTTTGAGTGAAATTTTAAGGTAGAAATTTGAAAACTTGCGAAATGCATTTAAAAAAAATCCCTAAATATACGAAATATTAACTGGTCGAAAACCTTTAACACTTCTACCCCCTCCCATACAAAATTATTTTTTCGACTATTTTCAAGAAATCAATTATCACCTAACTATTGAAAGCTATCAATTTGAAATTTTGCATAACAACTAACAAAAATAATTAAAATGAAATTGCGTTAAAAGTTTTAAAATCGCGCTTGACGTTCTACCCCCTCCCATGCAAAAGTATGATTTCGACTAATTTCATTAAATCAACTAATAACCAACAAATTAAAAGCTATGAACTTGAAATTTCGTACAAGCACCTTACAATAAAAATGAAAGAAAATTGCATCACAAGTTTGACGATTCCCCTACCTCCTCTACCCCCTCCCATACAAAATTATTTTTTCGAGCATTTTTAAGAAATAATTTGTCAGCTAACTCTTAAAAGCTATCAATTTCAAATTTAGCATAAAAACTTATAAAAATAATTCAAATGAAGTTGCTTTAAAAGTTTTGAAATCGCGCTTGCGCTTCTACCCCCTCCCATACAAAACTATGATTTCGACCAATTTCATTAAATCAACTAATAACCAACAAACTAAAAGCTACGAACTTGAAATTCTATACAAGCACCTTACAAGAGACGCGAAATAAAACTGCGTATCAAATTTTACGATTCCCCTATAATCTCTACCCCCTCCCATACAAATGTTCGGTTTCGTGAATGTAAAATACACCGAATTTTATGAAAATTCTATGCAACTTCGTCTATGAAACACATTCTATACAGAGAATATTGGACGTGATTCAAGCAATTAATTAAAAAGCTATTAACATCCACCCACCCTTACTATTACCTCTATTACCCCCTCATAAAAACCAAACTTACAGAAACGAATGAAATATTGTTAACAGTCCTTCCCAAGAACTCACTTTCACTTAGCCTTCCCTTACCACTCTAACCTGCATATTGACTTTCCACTCATCCGCAACTTGTCCCAAGAATAATAAAGTTTCGCCCGACTTGTTGGCAGTTTATTTAGTATTATTTTGGTAAGTTTTTTTTTTTTAATATTATTAAATGGACTTCGTTGACGATACTTAAATGCATATTAACCTATGGCGTTATGGTGCCAAGTCGATTTCAAATATTTACTTAAATCTGAAAAAGAAAGGAATTGGATTATGCATTTTTTTGAATGAATACTTTCGATCCCGTGCAAATAAATAATCTTTCTATGAAAATATAAAGAGTTTTATTAGCCTATCCATTTGAACCCAAAAAATTTCTTAGTAAGCAGTTAATCGTTGAAATTAGCTGAATCCTAGATAAGGTATTATAAAAATATTACAAATAATAAAGTTTAGTGATGTCATATTTTTAGCTGGCCAGAAAACTTAACCTATTAGAGTGGCAAGCATAATATAAATATGTTCATGTGTGTTATTCAAACTGTGTCCAATTTATCAAATTGCCGCATACAATTTTAATCACAAAATTAACAATTCTCTTTTTCTCTTTGTCTCTCTCTCTCTCTCGTTCTTTCTCCCCATTCTTTTTTTTTCATAATCTCCCTTTCTCTCTCTCCCTCTCATACTCTCTTTCTTTCTCTACCTCATTTTACGTATTTATTAAACACAAAGTCTTAAATAAGCTCCAGATTTACATATAAGATTATATTACAAATCTGTTGAAAATGATTGAAACAACTTTTTGATCTAACCAAGGTCACATCTCTGTAGTCAAATTTTATTTTATTTGTTGCTAAAAAATGGAGAAATATTCTAGGATTTCTTGCTTTTAAATTTTACTTTCTTAAAATTTTAAGATATTAACTCGTTGAATATCTTCTAAGGTTCTACCCTCTCCTAAACAAAAGTTATTTTTCGACCATTTTTAAGAAATTAATTATAACTAAACCATTTAAAGCGATGATCCTTAAATTTTGTACAAACTTCGAAAAATATTTAAAATAAAGTTGAATTCCCTCTTGTTCTGGGTGGAAGTAGATCTCATTCAATAATGAGTTCGAATATTTTCAAAAAAATAATCTAATAAGCAAGAAATTAAAAGCTACGAACTTGAAATTGTTTAAAAACACCTTTCAAGACAAATGAAATAATACTGCATCACAAATTTTACGATTTCATCAGCTCCCCTACTCCCTCCCATGCAAATGTATGGTTTCAAGAATATACGAAAAATACACCGAATTTCATAGAATTCACTTCGTCTGTGAAACTAACATTCTATATTGCGAATTTTAAGGTGATTCAAGCAGTGAAGTAAAAAATTATTAATGTCTACCTACGCACCCCCCCTCCCCGCTTTCAGACAAATCCATTCTTGCATAATATTTATTACAATAATATTAATAATTTATTATATTGATTCCATGTCCTGAAGCTATTGATCGTAATTGCAGTTGAGCGTTAAATAATTGACAACAGACCTGCCCTAGAACCCCCACATACTTAGTCTCTCCTATCCACCCTAACCTGCATATTGACTTCCCACGCATCCTCAACTTACTCCAAGAATAATAAAGTTGCACTCGATTTGTTGGCTGATATGTTTTTATGGAATGGTTTTAAAAAAATTAAGACATTGAAAAATTATTCTTTCAAACAAAATAAAAACACATAACAGGACTACGATTGAGCGTAAAGCCCAATCGTACGATACTCTAGATGAGAGAGAAATTTTTTGATTTTAAGAAATTTTGTTGGGGAAGTGGTGGAGGGGGTGACGACATTGAACTACTTTTTTCACATCACGCTAGAGTTGTCACCAAAATGTTTTATAGAAAATTTAGAATTAAAAAATTTAATAGGTACTGAGGAAATTTAGTGAACTTGTGCAGTTTATATGGGAAGTGGTAGAAGGAGGGAGTCTTAGTGGCTTTTTATAACCATAAACATCATGTTTTTGACATGTTTTAAATTGCAGATCAGTAGCGTTCATACTTTTCAGGAAAATCGACTTTTTGTGAAGTTGTTAAATTCATATCAATAATCAATTCAGTAATCATATTGTATGGGAGGGGGTAGAAGGAGTGAAATTAATCGTCTAATTTTTTTGGTCTTACTTATAATTCTAAATAAATATTTATTGCACAATTTGAGCTCGATCAATTTTATACGTACTGGTTTATAGGGAAAAAGTGCAGTTTGTATGGGAGGTGGTGGAAGGAAGAGGAGGCCTCAAATAACTTTTATACAATGGATTGAAATCATCATGAAAGTAGTTTATTCCAAATTTCAGATCAATAGCATTTAAACTTTTTGAACAAATTCGTTTATTGTCAAATTACGAAATTATTTCATTTTGTATGAGCGGGGGTTTTTTTTTATTTTACTAATAATTCTAAATGAATATTTGGTGCACAAATTCAGCTCGATAAATTTTATACGCACTTGGTAAATTGCTCTAGAGCATTTCATAAAAAACTGCAGTTTCTATGGGAGGTGGTGAAAGGAGGGTGAGGACAGAAAAAATTTGTATACAGCAGATTGAAACCGTCATAAAAGTATTACATTCCAAATTTCAGATCAATAGCATTTACACTTTCCGAGTAAATCCGTTTATTGTCAAATTACGAAATTGTGTAATTTTGTATAGGAGGGGGTAGAAAGGGTGGAGCGATTTGACCCGTTTACGAACTTGACTTTACTTTTTTGTCAAAAACGACGTGTACAAAATTTGAACTATCTAGCTCAATGCGTTCTCAGGCTAGAGAAGACATGGACGGTCGGACGGACGGACGAATAGACAGACGAACATCCGGTTTTGAGATTTTTGAGTGATTATATGAACTTCTATACCATTCATTTTTTTCTCCGAGCTTGTTTCTTGGCGTACACACTTTGTGGCAAACTTATAATACTCTCAGATTTCATCTAAAGTATAGATATATAATAGTAATATTGTCCTATATATTATTCTATTCTACAATGGCACTACATTTCATTCGGGACTTGGTCTCCTGATCTTCAGATTTCTTAACACTGTTTTTCATTACTTATTATGGAAGGGTTGTTAGCCCATCGCACAACCCTCTACCTAGCAATTTTTCATTTTCGTACGTGGAGGTGACCAAGATGTACCCATGCAGGCAGTGTGCTGGAATTATACGTCTATCGAGATTTAAATTTATGAAGGCCAACATGCTACCCACTACGCCACACCCCAAATAATATTTTCGGCCATTAAATATTTTTTTTTTGTCGAAAATTTGTTGAAATAGTTTTGTACAAAATGGCACAAATACATATATAATCACTAGAATATAATGCTTGATTGATGTCGAAACCCACATCAACCTTGATATCCTTTTAATAGAAATTGGGCAACAACAATCAACTTTTCTTAGCTTTTGGCTAAAATAGTTGAAAATTCATTTTGAATTAAACATTTTTGAATCATCATATTCACGTTTCTGTAATGCTGAATTTTATTTTAATAAAATTTAGAATCAAATATCCGCTCTTAACATTCCCAGTGCAAAGCGGTGGGACCGAAAATTTGGATTCGAGCACAAGCACACCAACTATCCTGAATGAATAAGATGTGGAACAAGTGTGAGATTTTTATTACATCGAATGCACCGCTAGCACGTGCGCATTTTCATGACATCATTTTATTTTATTAGTCTAGTAATGAAATATTGAAGAAAAGATTTCTGGATTCTACACTGTTACGCTTTATTATTCGTCACGTTTCGGTCTCTGCTGAGACCTTTATGAAACTTATCTCAGCAGTGACCGAAACGTCACGAATATTAAAGCGTAAATCTGGAAATCTTATCTTTCAATTCGAAATGCACTGTGAAAAGTTTCACCAAACCAATGCAGTATTTTAAAATTGTTCAAGCCCTAATACATGTAACTGCCAATATTTGAGCGTAACTTGTTATTTATTGAACGTGCCTGTCAGACATTGGTATACACTCGCGAAACTGAAAAGATGTTATGTTCGTACAATTTATTTTTATTTTGTGTTTTTGTCAACAGTTTACGAGCGATATTACGAGAAAAGGTCGCAATTCATCAAATCTATAAACCCATATTCCGAAATTTTTACTTTTTCATTGAAAATATGATTTTCAATACATTTGTGGTTAGGCCCGTTGACTTTTACTAAGACTCCTGACAAACAGTATATTACACCATGACTTTTGATGAATAATTTTAAGAATAAAAAAATGTTGGCCCAAAATTTTTCCGCATTGGGCGACTGCCTACTTTTCCTAATGGTAAATTCGAGTCTACATACCAAGCAGGGCCTTATTTTAAATGGAAGAGCCTGGCAAAATGATGTTGACATCACCCAGGACCTGCTGAAACACTCCGTTTGTTGTCATATTTAAATTTTGAAACTGTTTAAAGTAAAAACAAATTTTTCAGAATTTTATGAAAATTGAAATGGCTCTGGGGAAATTGTTTAATCATATTTCAAAAAACTTATAAAATTTTCTAAACCGTATAATAATTATCACCAAAAAGTATTAATAACACGTTATAAGAATCTACTCAATTCGCTGAATTACTAGCATTACGTGTATCTTACGAGGACTATTAGTAATGATTTAAGCTATGAGTATAGTGATATGCTAGCGTACAGGCAATAAACTGGATTTATGGCTGGCCAGCATGCAAATTAATTCTCTTAAGTAACGTACGTTAAAGTTAATTAAGTTTTCAAAGTTTTCACTTGAAAATAAATCGAAAATAATGTTAATTTAATTACTCAGCTAAGAAAAATACTTCGGCTAAAAGCAGTGTGCAGGTGATTCTAAGGTGAAGTGATATCACACTAGCTAATTACATAGTGGGTTTACACGCATGCCTTTTTTATCCATGTTTAGAAAGTTTTTGATAATAGTTTAGATTGAATCGCATAAAACTGATAAATAATATACAGCTAGGAAATACTATTCGACCAAAACTATCAAGAGGTGGTAGAAGAATCTTTCTATCCGCTTAATGATGCCTTAATTGTTTCATGTTCATGTAATCCTTAAGACAATTTGTAAGCTGATTTTTTTTTAAATAGAGGTATTTGCAAGGAGGTTTTCTGAAGTATTGTTTATTGTTTCCAGTTATTACCATTACTATAAAAATGATGTATGCTAATTTTCAGGTTGATACTTTCAATATATTCGAAGAAAAAAGAGTGAAAAAAAGTTAATAAAGTAATAATTAAATATAACAATTGATTTGTATGGCCTTGGCGTATCCTAGTGAGTGGTGTGTTCGTCTAAAATGCGAAGGTCGTAAATTCAAATCCCGGTCGGCGTATAATTCCAGCACATTGCCTGCTTGTGTATATTTTGGTTACCTCAATCTGCCAAAACGAAAATTCATTAAGGGTCGTGCGAAGGGCTAACAACCCTTCCACAATGACAGAAAAAAGTAACCTTAAGATCATGAGGTCAAGGCCCAATTCGGGCTGTTGTACCATTGTAGGAAATGAATTAATTTGTAGCTTTTATCAGTTTCTGAAACTTGCTTTTGAAGAAGATGAGGTAAAAAAAAAAAATCTGGAGAATTTGATCACTAGAAGGAGTAAAACAGATTTTCTTATTGATTTTTTTGTTAGATTATTTTTGTAGTTCGGTGAGCTGAAAATATTCAAGTCCAGAATCTTTTAATTGCAACTATGGCGACTTCTCTGCATAATAAATCACTCAAATACTTTTTAATATCCAATCGCAGCTGATTAATATTTAATTCATAAAAATTAATTGCTTTTCAATCGAATTTAATTTTACTTTCGTTTTTGCAGCGTCAGCCAACAACGGTAATGCGAGTCGCCGCACTCTTATCGTTAGTGACCGTGGCCCATTCAACTTCAAAAGCAAGTCACCTGTCTTACGCCCCAGAATACGTAAGTACTACGTCTATCTAAAGATTTAAAAAAATATATATACATATGATCACGAATCTCGATACACTTGAGAGATCTTAAACCAGAATGAATGTGTCGAGCTTAGAAGCATAAATTCCATAGTCGGTGCCGCACCCGAACCAAAAATCAATTTTTACAACCTTGCTGTTTTTTAACGAACATATAGTTCGCACAACTCGCACTGATTTAGTTTTGAATTTAATAAAATACACAAAGTTAGCATATTTTACCAAAAAATATTTCTTACAACCCACACACCCTCTATCGGTACAGTAGTACTAGGGCCGAACGCTTTTACTGTCCGACAATAAGCGGTCATTAAGCAGACATTGCTTATACGAGAGTGATAAGCTTATTAGATTAATTAAAGTAGATCGGTCTTAGATACACCTTGTTGGTGGCAGATAAATGACCCACACTAATTATTCTTTGACAATTTCGATTTAATATGCTATTCACAGCCGTTGTTTTTAATCCTAATGACCAAATGTCGATAGTAAATTAACGCCTAGCAATTTGCATATTAAAGTACTTGCGACAATTTCGATTGGCTCGTTATTTAAATTTGTCAATAATAAAATAACGGCTAAACACGCATTACGAAAATAAATTATGCTTGAAGAAATATTACGACAAAATTTTGATATCTTACTGGGGAAAAAGTATAAATATAATGAGTTAGTGTAGCATTCGTTTGAACGACAAAAATGATTAATTATTCTGAGCTATATACGACTTTTACTATTACAGAAATTTTCAATAATATTCTGAAAATTTTTAAAGAAAATTTCATGGTTTGTTTTTTTTTAAGGCACCTACTTTACCATCTCGCTGTCCTTACAATCCAATTAATTAGGTGATTTACGTTTTACAAAATCTTGCAAGTAGGTACCAACCTGTCGAGAACGTTTTTCATGTTTTCAATACCACTTAATATATAATTTTCATCACGGCTGTGTATAAGCCAATAATCTGTCCACAAATTTGATTTATTTAATTACCGAAATCATGTCGCAAGCTGATGCCATCGGCAAATTTTCGTACTGAATTAATAAAAATTATGCGATTCATCATAACCTTAAGTTCTTTTCGAGTGATTTTTGCACGCAATCGCGAAACGCCTTTATCGATACATAAATATTTATATGCAATAAATAACTAAATTATAATTAGTACTGCGATATCGAAAGATTTGTATGTTTTGTGGAGTTTATTGGAGATATTTGCAAGGTTAAAGTTGTAAAGCAATATAAGATACTTTTATCAATGAATCTAGATCAAATAAATACGATATAGAGGCCCCAGTGTCTTAATTTTTCTAAAAAATACAATCATAAATTTTTTTGCTTTAGGTGTTTTGCGTACGGGAAGACGGGGCACAACGGGGTACCGAGGCGGAATAGCAATAAGTAGAACTAGCACATCCTGTTGCTGCGCGACTACGGCAGCCATTTTAGTCTAGTTTTCCTTCAGTGTTTTTTGCTCTTGTATAAAAACTCTTGTTGATTTTGTAAGCACGGTAAGGTTACATACTTGCTTACATTACATCTATAGTTAGTATATGCGTAAAGAATGTTTATTTGTTGTTATTTGTTGTAGTTAAACGTTAGTTTACGTATCTTTTTCTAATGACCTTAATTCCCTAACCTGAATCGTGTCCCTGGGGCGGAACGGCTGGAGCAGTGAATTTTACTCAAAATCAGTTGCGGGTTAGGTCACTTGATCTAAATGCAAAAAATGGGCGAACATTTCCTGTGCAGGAATAGCTAGCGATTATAATGAGGCTGTCCTAGTATGTGAATTTCGTGAAAAGGACGCAATTAATTAAAAGTGTAGTAAAACCTTCATAGTCGCTTAAAACTAAATAAATATGAAGCAAACTTATTTTTTCTGCATTTCCACTAGTATTATCGTCGTCGTCGTCGTCGCAGCGCTACAGCCCCTTTCGGGCCTTGGCTTCCCGTAGCCGAAGTCTCCAGCGATCTCGGTCCAGTGACCGCGTCCTCCAATTTTGAAATCCGAGCAGCGATAAACAGTCTTCGTCAACAGAGTCGGACCAGCGTTTCCTGGGTTTTCCCACTGGCCACCGGCCCTCCGTTTTTCCCTCGAACACCTTTTTAGGTATTCGAGTTTCGTCCATCCTTTGTACATGGCCAGCCCATTGCAGTTTCCGCAGTCTGATGATAGTGGAAACCTCCGGTTCGTCAAATATATCATACTGCTCACTGTTGTATCTCGTTCGCCATCGGTCACCATCACGTTTCGCTCCAATTATTCGTCTCAGGACCCGTCTTTCGAAAGCGTTCAACATATTTGCGGATGCTTGTGTAAGGGTCCATGTTTCGCATCCGTAGCAAAGCACAGGTCTTACTATTGATTTGTAGACTTGGAGTTTGGTCTTCCTGTGTACACAGCTGGCCTTAAGAATAGCTAAGACTGAATAATACGTTTTATTTGCGAGCTGGATTCGTCTTTTTATTTCGTTCGTTTCATTTCCACTCTTTGTCAATTTTGTGCCTAAATATATGAATTCGTCCACATTTTCCAAATTATATTCATCAATTGTAATGTTTTGTCTATTGGGGGTCCTTTTCCTTGTTTGTGTCATTATTTTCGTTTTTGTTTTATGGATTTTCAGGCCAACTTCTTTTGTTGCTTGATCGAGGCTTAGTAGAATTTCTTTTGCGGATGTGAAAGACGGTGATAATATGTTGATATCGTCCGCATAACCCACTATCTGGCTGGATTTATAAAGCAGCGTACCTCTTGTGTCAACGGGTAACTTTCTGATGACATATTCCAAAGCTACGTTAAAAAGCAGAGGGGCCAGCCCATCACCCTGTTTTAGTCCGACATATGTGTCAAAGGCATCAGTTAGTTGGTTGTTGACTCTGACTTGTGATGTTGTTGATGTAATGTCATTTTGGTCAGTCGGACTAGTTTTGCTGGGATGCCAAAATGCAGCATTATTTTGTACAGTACGTTTCGATCAATACTGTCGTATGCTTGTTTAAAGTCCACAAAAACCTGGTGAACGTCGATTTTGAATTCCCAGCATTTTTTAAGCACTTGCTTGACCGTAAAAAGTTGATCAGTCGTTGATCGACCAGCTCTAAAACCGCCTTGGTACTCCCCAATCACATTGTCAGCGTAAATTTTAATCTTATTTTCTAATATTTTTGTCAGTATCTTATATGACGTGCAAAGTAGTGAGATACCTCTGTAGTTTTCGCACTGCAGTTTGTCTCCCTATTTGTGGATAGGGCAAATAATGCATTGGCACCACTCCTCCGGCATTTGCTCCTGATTCCAGATGTACTGAATTACTTCATGGATGGCATTTCGGGTGCAGCTTTCGTCATATTTAATTAATTCCGCTGGAATTTCGTCGATGCCCGGCGCTTTATTGCTTTTCTAGCTTCTGATGGCAAATTCGACTTCTTCCAACGTTGGAGGATCCAGTGGGCAATCGTCGGAGGTTTGGAGACCTATCAGCTCCGATGTTCGGGAGCCGTGTGTGGGATTAAGGAGTTATTTAAAGTATGACGCCCATCTTTCCTTAATCTTTTTTTTTTTATAGCACTGATTATAACTTAGGGGGCCACCCTATAATGCATTGCACAGTTATGTCAGTTTAGAAAGAGGATGAAATTTAATTTTGTTATGGGAATTTTGGGGGAGAGAGACGGAAGTGCCGATGGACATTATCTTTGCAGCGCTGCAGGTTATACTTGCTTGAAAATATGCTAGCAGGAAATGCGTTCCAAAGTCTGGACGTTCGGTGGATGAATGACTGTCTATATTTCACTGTACGAGTAGAAATAGGGTTGATGGTAAACTCGTGCGCGCGTTTAGCTTGACGAGTATTTCGGGGAAAACTGTAAAGAGGAGGAATAAGCGATCTAAGTTCCGCACTACATTTACCATGAAAGTAACGATAGTAAATGCTGAGTACTGCAACGTTCCTATGATGCTCGAGGGAGTCAATAGAAATCGTAATGGTGTCATCTCCAATTAATCGGAACGCATGTTTTTGGATTCGTTCGAGCAGCGCAAGGTGTATTTTGGGTGCCCCAGCCCACAAATGCGAATTGTACTCTAAGCGAGGTCGAATGTAAGCCTTGTAGATGGTAGCTAAGTCGTGAGGAGTAAAATATTTTTTGCATTTACGAAGGATACCAAGGCGTTTGGAGGTGTCCAGGGCAACATCAAAGATATGTTTGCTCCAATCAAGATAGTTATTTAATTTTACGCCTAATACGATAAATTCATCTAAAGGGCTAATTGGTACGCCATTAAAGGCTAAATTAGACGATGACGCTGGAACATCACGATTGAGGGAAATATGACAGGCCTGTGTTTTAGCAGCGTTGAACCCTACTCTATTTTTCCTGTCCCATTCCAGGATTAAGTCGAGGTCGAAGTCCAGCGAACTGAATAACTCCCTGTGTTTGGAAGCAATAGATTGCTTGTGAGAATCCGCAGCAGAGTTAAATTCAAAGGTGTTATCTAAAGTACTGTCATCTGCAAAACTATGGATTGGATTGAGAGTAGAAGACAAAAGGTCGTTAATGAATACTAAGAAGAGAATAGGTGATAGTACAGAACCCTGAGGGACACCAGAATTAGTTGGGAAAGAGGAAGAACAGGACAGGAAACTCTCAATCCATCGAATGAGGGTAGCATCGAGACCAATGGCCTTTAGCTTAACAAGGAGAGATTCATGCCAAACTCTGTCAAAAGCTTTTGCAATGTCAAGAGCAAGAACTTGACCTTCGCCGTATTTGTGCAAGCAAGAGTTTCAACGTTCCGTTAGGTAGACCAAGAGATCTCCCGTCGACCTTCCAGAACGGAAACCGTATTGGCGATCGTGGATAAGCTGTTTATCCTCGAGATAGTGAATGATTTTGCGATTGACAGCAGTTTCCATCACTTTCGAGAGCACTGAAGTGATGGCTATCGGGCGGTAGTTACCGGGGTGACTATCCTCGGCGATGATAGTGCCATTTCTGTCTTTACAGAGGGTTGTCTTAGGCTGATATCCACGTCTTAGGATTTTCACTGCTTTGTAGGCTTGTCTTGTTTTATTGCTCGCAAGATTGTCATCGATATTTCTCGCTGGCCGTTGTCGTTACTTTCGTCGTGGAGGCTATGCCCTCCAGTTGTTCCACGATGAGTCTCTTCGTTCCCGACTTTAGCGTTGAGGTCGCCAAGTATTATTTTAACGTCGTTTGAGGGCAATGAATCGAATAGCCTTTCAAGGCTCGTATAAAAGGCATCTTTCGTTTCCTCATCTTTTTCTTCCGTCGGGGCATGTACATTTATTAGCCATATTTTGAAGAATTTCGCTTTGATGCGGATCGCTCACATCCGTTCGTTAATTGACTTGAAGTCGATGACGTGTGATTTGGATTCCCTATACACAATAAATTCGACTCCAAATTCACGGCTTCCTGAGGGCTTCCCACTTTTAAAAATTCTGTGCGTCCTCATGCCCTGAATCTCGCTACCAGTCCATTTCGTTTCCTGGACTGCCAACATATTTAATTTGTACTGACTGGCATGTTGTAGTAATTCTTTAACAGCACCAGGTTTGTTTAATGATCTGATATTCCAGGATCCAAAAGCATAGTCCGTTGTACGTTTGCGCGGTCGTTTCCGTTAGTCCAATCCTATCCGAGGCTTCGTCTTGGGTTCCAAAACAATGAAGATTTTTTTTACGGTGACAGGGGAGTTAATCCTTCGCCCAACCTCCGCTCTGGAGGAGTGGTTATTATTGTTGTTGTTTCCGTTATCAGGCGCGGAAAACTCGCCTTCACCCTCCTACGTTAGCAACTCTCAAGTGAGAGTTCCTAGCGGCCACCACGAGGAGGTGTAGGTAGGATTCGGTAGCAGAGTTGACGATGTTCTTACAGTAGGCTTTTCTCGGCTTTTAATACTTTATTGGAAACCAGTAAGCCAATGGAGACCCGAGACCTTTTACTACCATTTGGCCACACACTAGTATTATATACTTTTATAATTACTTGTCCTAATCACCCCATTCTCCCTCGTGCCCGAGGCAGAACGGGACAAATAACATTATTTTCTATTTTTGAAAACAAAAATACGGTTCTTCTGTTTTCTTTCAATATTATTGTATTAATGTGATTATTATATAATAATTTGCTTCTTGAAAAATTTTCAGCTCCCTCAATTAACTCTTTGCCCTGGGTTCACCTACAGATATTTTTCCATGAATACATTATGTATGTAGTGCGAACACGAAGTACATTAAATATTTATTATAGAATTAGATAAATTTTAATAGAATAGCGAATGCATAAGGACGGGCAAGCCCAAATCGATCAATTCTCTAAATCATTTCGCATTTCACGAAAAACTTTTGAGTGCAACAAGTTTTTTAAGACGCTGATTCTATTCTTGAATCTTTTCCTAGTTGATATAGCATAGAACATATCTAGTTAATCTGATGTTTTTTTTAATTGCGGCGCTGCGTACTAATATTTATAATGAAGAGTAATGGAGAACTCATTTAAGCCATAAATAGTTTTAGGAGCAGGTCATACCACAAAATCAGAAAAACTTAACAATTTTGAAAATGTTTTCTTCGAATATTTAACATTTTTATGTTGATTTACATAATTTATATCAACTTTCATAAATTAGCATATCATGTGACCAGTCTATCATCCTCTACGTGAAACGAATGAATATTTTCTGCACACTCAATTCAGCTACCATGCATAGTATATGATGTATTACAAATAACAGAATAGTATTCCAGAAGGATTCTTAAAAATAATGCGAAGATTGATTGCCATGTATGATATTACAAACCTAATGAATTTCTCTTAACGAAACCTAAATTAAGAAGCCATATACTTGTACATCGTTGACTATTTGGGATCGAAAGTGAGTGTTCTATTATTCTCCGTTGAGGGAAGGGGGCAGCAGAATACACACACATCAATGTATACTCGCTATAAAAATGGCAAAAGGACACCCAATGAATCATGGTCTTATCACCCACGATCACAAAATTTAACTGATACAGTAAACGGATGCACCGCCTCGGATACGGACGGATTTTACGGCAACAATTTTTGGTATTCAGAAACGAACAATGATTGGCTTCTGTAACGTTCGCACTTTGAATGACGGTTGATGCACTGAGGCTCCTAGGCCCCAAACCCCGAGCAGAAACAACATTCACTCAGAACCAGAGTCCTGAGAGTGAAGCCAAAAAAGACGTAGCGGTCATCCTTACAGCAAGAGCGAGAAACAGTCATATCAGCTGTGAACCAGTCTCTGATATGATTATCGTCGTCAGTCTCCGGGCCAGAGTCAGAAACGTCGCAATTACGCAAAACCTGGTGATGAAGAGAACTTTTAAGGCTAACTGAGTGCTATTTTCGAGCTTGTTCCAAGAGGTGATGCTATCATTATCGCAGGAGAAATGAGAGCCTGCATGCTGGCTATGGCAAATGTGGACAGAACACTTCATGGGAAACCACGGTAAGCCTTGGGAGAACGCGTCACGACTTTGCTTTAAGAAACTAGAAAACGGCGAATTATTTGTGAAGTTTTGTAATACTTGGCAAATAGTCATCGGAACCCTTTTCCACACGATAGTCACCATAAAACATGTTTGGTTCCTCTGATGGTGTTACTCAGAACCAAACTACCATTTGACTTTAAGTCGCGAAAGGACGAGATGTCTCCTCGATGTGCGAGCGAAGCGTGGAGCTGACGTGGGGAACGATTACCATTTAATGGTTGCCTGCTTGAGACTATGCAGCAGCTATCCGATGACCACAAGCTCTTCCTATGAAGCGCAATGTGGCTAAACTAGGGAACAACAACAAAAACCGTAAGTATTCAACCATTCTACGCGAAAAGTCATCCATATTGGGCGGGTATAAAATACGCATACTGGACGCCAAATGGAAGGCAACCAGAAAAAGAAGAATCTGTGAGATATGGAAAAAGTGATGAGAAAGCCTGAATTTCGAAAAGAAATATGAGACCAGAAACGTGATCAGAGAAAGCTGAATTGGTAATCATCTCTAAGCTCGACGTTAACCACAGAACTCCCGCTTTGAGACATAACAACATCGATATGAGCATCAGCTTAAGAAAGCTTTCAGACGCGAGAAGAGAAAGTCCATTATAGGTATGGACTATTAGGCAGAATGTGCTGCTTACCTTGGTTCGCTATATAAAATTATGAAACATTCCCGAACAGTAATTTCACCGCCAAACACCTGGTGAAATATGTCAACGGAACTATCCATAATATGAATGAAAATAGATTGTGGCGATGAAATGAATGCTTCTCTGAAATTTTAAGCATCTTATCAGAAGCAAATATTCCGGAAATATAACAATTGCAACATGCAACCGCAACAATCCTCTAGAGACGATCCCTCAAGTACAAATGCATGCACATGAGTTCGAATACAAACGCAGCGATTGTTCTTAACGGACAAAAAGTAGAAGGTAGTAGGTAGGTGCATGATTTTTGTTACCTCGAAATCATTGTCAGCATGAACGGTGGAGCCAAAAGGCAATGCTGAGGTTCGTTTAAATAAATCACGTCAGAACTTTGGTATTCTTTTCCTTTTGTGAAGATTAAGGAAAATCTCCCTTCGAGCTGGAAGCTGCGAGTAATTTACGAGTTAAATGCATATTGTTAAATGGTTGAACTACTTGGAAAGTAACCATTCGACTTACCAAGGATCTACAAAATTTCATGAACCAATACCTCCGACGCATTTTAAGAATTTTTTTAATAAAAGTTATCCACAACGACTAACTTTGGAGAACAACTTGACAGACTAAAATAGGTATTGGGATTAAAAGGCAGAAGTGGCAGCGAGTCGATCACACTTTGAGGAAATCAGACCGAAACATCGCCAAACAAGCTCTGGATTGTCACGCTCAAGGAAGGCGTGGGGTTGGTCGACTATGTAACACATGCAAGCAAGCAGTTGTGTAGGATACCAGATTAATAAACAAGTTCTGACAACAACTAAGGCCGATGGACAGGATCGCGCCTTGTAGAAGAGAACTTTTTCTGTCCTAAGCCCCATAGGGTAATTTTAGCAGGAAATTGATTTACTTATTTATCATAACAAGTTGCATAATAATTAGCTGAATTTAATCCAATTTAATTAATAAATAATTAAATCCAATTTGAAAAGTATGATCGAACTGGGTGTGAAGGCCTTCTAAAACAGAACATAGTCTCAGTTTGTATGCCAGCTTACTATTTGGAGGTGTGTAATGTACGCTGAATTTGTTCAATAAGAGTAGCTGTAGATACAGCATATGCTAATAAGCTCATTTTGAGCGTAATCTGTATTGTGTCTTATGGTCTTGAATGTTTCATCAGACTGACATTGTCATTGAATTTATTTAAGGTGTGGTCTACCATAATATCACCATTCCAAAAATTTAAGGTAAAACGGGATATGAGCATAGTTCGTCTAGAACCAAGAGGTAACAGATTTAATATTTGGTGCCTAGCAGTATAATATGAAAGGTTCTCAATGCCTCTAGAATCATTTACTTCCCTAAGCAAAAACAAGGTATTTCTTCTGGATTGACTCTATTCTGTTGCTGTATATCTGGAAGAGGGCGGCCAAGATAACAGAATAATGATTTAGTAACCCAAACATTTTTGAACTTTTTGGCTCTTCTCCCAAAAAGACTTATTGGCTTTTGAGATTATTCGGTTTTAGGAAGATTTAAAGCACAGTTTTTTATCCAGTAGTAAACCGAGGTCCTCAATTTGATCGGCATGTAGTTGAGTTCCACTTAGGATATGGTCATAGAGGTTGGTCGATATTTTACATGAGAAGCTTATCATGTGGCATTTACCGACATTAAGCTCTAATTTGCTCTGACCGCACCACTCATTTAGGACACTAATGTTGGACTGTAGGAACGCGGGTTAGGTTATAGCATGATATATTTTCAGATCATCAGCGTACATCAGATGTGAAACATTTTCTAATACTTCTGAAAGATCTCAGATGAAAACATTAAATAAGAGAGGTTCCAAGTGACTGCCTTAGGTTACCCCAGAGGACACTGATATTTCCTTGCAAAAAAATGCTTTGAACTTAATAAATTGATACTTAGATAGGATTTAAGCTAGACAAGTAATGATCCTGTCACACCAATTTTTTTTAACTTTAAAGTCAGGATATTGTGATCAACTCGGTCGACGGTTTTGCTAAAGTCAGTGTATGTTGCTATGATTTGATGCCCATTTTTTAGTGCGCAGAGTGTATCAGATACAAGAATCACCTAATTTCGGAGTAGCTAATAGAGTTGCTATATATATAGTTCTCAGCATTTCATTTGCCTTCATTCTTGCGGATGGTGTGAGATGCGCCGGATTTTAGGTCGAAAGAAAAATTCCCAATGAATCAAAATCTTGAAATCGTCTGCATAACCTAGAAGAAAAGAAGAATAAAAAAAATTAAAAATAACTTCATTATTGAAAGAGCAAAAGTGCCCCTAAGTGTCTACCTTGAGGAACCCTCGAAAATATGGTAGAGAATCGAAAAAAAAGCAATCTTAACATATAAGGTCTAATGGCACATATAAGATATAAGACTGGTGCTTACCTATCAATTTACATCTCTACATTAATGTTTGGTATTCTAATTTTGACTATGAATGGTCTGTACTTCGTTCAGACAAAGTACGTAATTTGAGCGTACTACTCAACTGTAATTTTACCTTTGATGATCATGTGAATAACATTACTGGTAAAGCGAATCCTCGGTTTTATTAGGAGATAATCGAAAGAATTTAATGATTTCTTCAAAACGAAAATGTTATATTGTGCATTCATCCGATCTATCCTAGAATATGCTAGTCCTATCTGGTCGCCATTTTATTCCATTCACATAGATAGGATCGAAGCAGTTCAGCGTCGGTTCTTAAAATTTGACCTTCCCTAGTCCGATGCATTCAGGTTACCGCCATATGTTGATCGTTTAAATCTGCTGTCTATGGATTCCCTTGAGAATATGCGGATACATGCCAAAGTTGTTTTTGGTTTCAAAGTTATTTCAGGTATAATTGACTCTGACAAATTGCTGTCTATGATTAAATTCAACGTTCCATGTCGTTCTTTGCGAAAATATGAGCGTTGTAGAATTTCGCAGCATCGCAGAAACTACGGGTTTTATGGAGCGGTTTCATACATGTTAAATGATTTCAATAATTCTTTTAATTGGATTTTCAAATGAGTGTTTCATAAGTTAAATAAACTGCCAACAAGTCGGGTGAAACTTTATTATTCTTGGCACAAGTTGCGGATGAGTGGAAAGTCAAAATGCAGCTTAGAGTAGTTAGGGAAGACTAAGCGAAAGGTAGTTCTTGGGCAGGGCTGTTGTCAATTTAACAATATTTCACTCGTTTCTGCAAGTATGGGTTGTTACGAGGGGAGGAGGAGGGGTAATAGTAAGAGTGAGTGGATGTTAATACGTTTTTAATTGATTGCTTGAATCACGTCGAATATTCTCTGTATAGAATGTGTTTCATAGATGAAGTTGCATAGAATTTTCATAAGATTCAATGTATTTTACATTCACGAAACCAAGAGAGGGGGTAGAGCGGGTAAGGGAATCATAAAATTTGTGATGCAGTTTTATTTCGTTTCTCTTATAGGGTGCTTGTACAAATCTCCAAGTTCGTAGCTTTTAATTTGTTGGTTATTAGTTGATTTAATGAAATTCGTTGAAATCATACTTTTATATGGGAAGGGGTTGAAGGGCAAGAACGATTTCAAGACTTTTGACGCAATTTTGTTTCAACTATTTTTAAAAGTTCTTAGGCAAAATTTTAAATTGATAGCTTTAAATAGTTAGGTGATAATTGATTTCGTAATAATGGTCGAAATAATACTTTTGTATGGGAGGGAGTAGAAGTTTTAAAGGTTTTCGACCAGTTCGTATTTCGTTTATTTAGGGATTTTTTTAAATGCATTTCGGGGAGGGGGGGGGGGTTGATCAAATTCAATCAATCAAATTCCTGTTAAGACCCCCTATAGGGGCATAGGACAGAAACAACTCTCTTCCACAAGGCGCGGTCCTGAGCATCGGCTTTAAGCTGTTGCCAGGACTTGTTTATTCCTCTGGCCTCCTGCTCAACTGCTCGCTTCCATGTGTTACATGGTCGACCAACCCGACGTCTTCCTTGAGGGTTATAATCCAGAGCCTGTTTTGCTATGTTTTGCTCTGGTTTCCTCAAAGTATGACCGATCCACTGCCACTTTCGCCGTTGAATCTCAATACCTATTTTAGTCTGGCGAGTTGTACTCCAAAGTTCGTCGTTGGAGATTACTTCTGGCCAGAATATTCCTAAAATGCGCCGGAGGCATTGGTCTACGAAAGTCTGTAGTTTCTTGGTAAGTCGAACGGTCACTTTCCACGTAGTACAACCATATAACAACACGGATTTGACGCATGCGTCAAAAACTCGCAGCTTCGTGCGAAGGGAGATCTCTCTTAACCTCCAGAAAGGGGAAAGGATACCGAAGGCCTGACGGGCTTTATTTAGCCGAGCCTCAACATCCTTTTCGGCTCCGCCGTCCATGCTGACAATGCTTCCGAGATAGCAAAAATCTTGCACCTCTTCCACATCCTGTCCATTAAGAACAATCGGTGTGCTTGCGTTCGAACCCATGTGCATGTACTTGGTTTTACGCACATTTATTTTCAGTCCCGCCTCTTTGCATTTAGAATGCAACGAGCAAACATTTGACTCTAAGTCCGAACGGGTATGTGCAAGCAAACACACGTCATCAGCATAATCAAGGTGACTTAAGATGTTAAATAGTCTCCATTGAAGACCTTTACCTTCCCCACCTTCCAGTGCAGCTTTTAAGATGTCATTTATTACCACCAGAAACAGGGCTGGTGATAATATGCAGCCTTGTCTGACACCCGTTCGCACAGGAAAGCTCTCGGACAGCTCTCCTCTATGCAAGACACGACACCTTGCATCTTCGTAGGATTCTTTAATCATAGCTATGACCTTATCTGGAATACCTCTCCTACGCAAAGCATTCCATATGTAATCTCGCTTAACGCTGTCGAAAGCCTTCTCGAAGTCCACAAACATGAGATGTAGTGGCGAACCCATTTCGGCTGACTGCTCTAATATTATCCGTAGGGTATTTGTGTGGTCGGTACAAGACGACCCTTTACGGAATCCAGCCTGATAAACTTCGAGAGTGCTCTCGACGACATCACTAATCCTATTGGGGGGGTTGATCCACATGCAAAATTTAAACTTTGTATCTTTCACCAGAGCCCTAAAAAATCACTCAAAATTTTCGACATTTTTTCTTATCACCTCCCTCCCCTTACCCCTCCCAACTTTAAATTTTTACCAAAATTAACCACTATGTAGTTCTACAATCTGACAAATTTTTGATTTGATATCTGTTCTCTGTTTTGAAATATAAGGATTTATAATTTTAAAAAGTGCGCCATTTTTGGAATACTCCCCATTTCCCCCCACTACAATTATTTCAACATATTATATTTTTTTGTATTTTCCTAGCATAGCTTAATATATGTTTTAATTTCAATTACATACCTCAAGAGATAGTTGAGATATTCATTTGTAAGTGCTTTTCTTTGCAATGCCCCCCTGACCCTCCCCCTTACAATAATTAGCCACTCTCTAAGTTGATTCCGGTGGAACTATATGTTGTCTTAATAGTCCCAAAACATGAATTTTTTTACGACAAGTAATTTCGAAGATATAATCATTTGAAAAAAAAAATTGGCCGACAATTTATTTTTAGACGCCAATCTATCTATATAAAAATAATTGTAATTGTCTGTCTGTTATTTGCATATAAATGGCTATAACTAAGTTTTTTGCTTTATTTTAGCAATAACTAAGCAGAAACAAACGTTTTTAAAAATTTTCTCTGTCTGTCTGTCTGTCTGTCTGTCTTTCCGGTTTTCACGCAAAAACGGCTAAGCCGATTGTAATGAAACTTTCAAAGATTGTTAGGTCTACCTCGGGGAGTAATCTGCCTTAGGTTTTATTTTACTTCTCTCACTCCTTCTACCCCCTCCCATACAAAGTGACTCATTTTCAAAAATTTATAATAATCAAATTTTCATGGAAACTATAAAAGCTATTAATTTGAAATTTAAAATACATTATTTCCATTATAAATGCAATCTTCAAGTATATAAATAATTTGAATGCCCTTACTCCTTCCAACACCTCCCATACAAACTAAACTTTTTCATGAAATAGTATACTCCAATTTTCTCAGTACATATAACTTTTATCAAGCTAAGATTTTGTATTAAATCTTTAATTAGCATTGTTATTAATATTAGGAAAAAGGTAACTAATTAGCTTTACTATTTCTACCCCCTCCCATACAATCTGACACAAATCCACGACTTTGCGAAAATTCGATTTTCTTGAAAAGAATGAATGTTACTATTCTGAAATTTAAAATGTATCAATTGAATGATAATTGTAGTTGCTCCTCAAAGAATAACTAAAAACTCTCCACTCCTTCCACCACCTCCTATACAAACTTCACTTTTTCATGAAATATTCTAAACCAATTTTCTCAGTACGTGTAGCTTTGATCGAGCTAAACTTTTGTACTAAATCTTTAATTAGCATTTTTATTATTATCGCGTAAAAATTAACCGATTAGCTTCACTCCTTCTACCCCCTCCCATACAATGTGGCACACTTCCACGACTTTGTAAAAACTCTATTTTCTTGAAAAGAGTGAATCTAACTGATCTAAAATTTAAAACATATCATTTGCATGATAATTATAGTAGTTTCTAGAAATATTAGCAAAAACTCCCCACTCCTTCTACCACCTCCCATACAAACTTCACTTTTTCATGAAATACTCAAGTCAATTTCCTCAGTACGTATAACTTTGATCGAGCTAAAATTTTGTATTAGATCCCTAATTAGCATTAAAAAATTAACATTCTACCCCCTCCCTTACAATGTGACACAATTCCACGACTTTGCGAAAACTCGATTATCTTGAAAAGTGTGAATCTACCTGATCTGAAATTTGTAAGATATCAATTGCATGGTGATTATAGTTGTTTCTAGAAAAACTACCAGAATACAAATTGCATAATTTCACTAAATCCAATGCACTAGGTTTCTCAAGTTACCTATTCAATTTTTCAAGCTTAACTTTGATGCAAAATATTTTTATAGCTACTCTAGCATGATGTGAAATAAATTAATTTACCACTGTCATCCCTTCTATCACTCCCCACACAAAAATTCTTAAGATTACAAAAATTTTGATTTCATCGGTAGTATCATATAATTGGGCTTTACGCACAATTGAAGTCCTGTTATGTATTTAAGCTTAATGTCATTTTATTTGGGCTTTTTTTAATTAACACAAGCTACAACTATTCACATGTCCTTAACGCTCTTCAACACGTATATATATGATCTCGAATCACGGGTTTGATTTGATCATGAGCCTGTCCCATACAAATGCGAGTATCATGGTCTCATTCTTAATAATTTACTGTTCTGATTCCAACAAAATACAAAACATTGTGTTCAAAGAGCCATCAAACTAAGCAGATTATTTATCCGATATACTGTACTACTAACTACATTCTCAAAAAATCGTATTATTGCGATTCTTACGCGGACAAAGTCGCGGGCGATCTCTAGTGTTGTAATGAATTTCTTGACGAAATAAATTATTATTATTATCAAAATAATTATTTCCAGTTGAAACCATTAAATCATACACTCATAAATAAATTTCAACCTACATGTACGAAAATTAATTCCAAAGGGAACATTTTGCTAAATTCTTTCCAAATCAAATACCAACCAACAAACTGTACCTGCAATTAACAGAAAATAACAATTCTCAAAGTAACAACTATACCAATTGATTAATCATAAAAATGGCATCGAATCGACATAATAACACAACTCTTAATAAATCTTCGCATATTCGTACATAAGTACATTCATTGGTTCTCAAGTGTCAGATTTAAGAATAATTTTATTATATCGTTGAAGTAACGAAGTAAAATTTAATAAATCACACCTTAGTCTCACTTACTTGCCAAACGCCATGCACTTTAAATACCTCATTTTGCTCCTCACGTTCGGGTGAGTAACGTATACATTTCAAGAACTATGTACCTAATCCGACTCCTGTGTGCTAGCCGCTGTAAGAATTCTACATTTTGTTCCATATGGAAAAGAAAGCTAAGAATATTTATGGTGAGCCGGAGCAATAATAGCCATAACTCACTATGCAAATCTGAAGAATTAAAGTCGCATATACCCGTCTACGTACGAGAATGAGTTGGTACCTGTTAATCGATACGGACAATTCGTCGGCATTTACTCAAAATTGAACTTTGCAAGGTGCAGTATTGCATGATATCGCATTTGTTGCAAAGTGTTACTGTGGAATGCAACAAAATTATTTAGTGTTGAGGTCAGTAGGACTCAGCTAATGCTATACGTTTGGTCGAGCTGTCACTGTGATTTATTGAGATCGTATAAATTTAATTTAGATTTGAAATAGGGGCATTTTATTGAAAGTATAAAAAGTTGAAATAATGTTAAGTTAAATTATAAATACGCAGTAATAAATTGAAAAAAAAAAAATCTGTTCTGTAGCCAGAAGTATACAATGATTTTATCGAGTATCCATAGCGAGTTCAAATGCAAAAACTTTACAATCAGAGAAATTATCGTGTATTATGAGAAAAAAGAATTAAATTAGATGATTCCTCCATTGGGCTTTGAATGAAATTCGAATCTAAAACATAAAATTTCATTCTTCGCAAAACACATAAACCAACAAAAAACTAAATTAACGCTTTTCAATTATTTATATATTTACAAAGATTAATCTCATTACATCAAAACATGTTTGAAATTAATAAATCTTGATTAAAATCGATTAAACAAATTAAATTTAATATTTCTTGAAGCTATGAAAAACAAAGACATGTAAATTACATATTTATATCCCGCTCTCACTCCTGATGGACACCTATCACATACTGCCATGTCATTTGCAATTAACGAATCAACTGAAAGGTAAGGCTCACGGCAACATATGATTACTCATGTTTTTTTGAATTAACGCCTTTTATGCACGTCCAATGTCCACCCACCTGTGCTTGCATTTTCTTTATATCAATCGCTTGCAATCTCACGCTAACTTACGTATATCCAAGTTAAGACCACGATCAGTCATCAGAATTCTGAACGGACTTATTAATTTCTCATACACATTTTTTTTTTCACCCAACTGGGAAACAGAATTGAAACATGCCCGATTGTGGACGAAATAAGAAAAAACGTTAAGCGATCTTATTTCAAGATATTTAATTAAAATCTACAAGAGAAGGTGGACGAACAAAATGTTGACCTCAATTTCGATTATTTCGTTATGATTTCAACTTGAACGTCTTTGGACAGTAAGCTGTTTAGGCGTTAACATTGCGTGCGTGAAAACAAAATGGTAATTTAATTTTAAAATACCGGATTGAACTAGCTACGTTCAAGCTTATTCAGATAATTGCTTTTTTAGTAAAATGACAATTTGCATTAAGATCGGTAACGCCGGATATAGGATCAGTTTGTTGGTTGGAGTAACGATTCTCCGATGTGATTCGATGATGAAATCTAAAAGTCACCATTTAAATCTTATAAATCTTATCATCCCCCAAAAATATTCCTGATATTATAAACTAAATTGACATCATTTATATAAATAATTAAGATAAATTGAGTATTATTAATTTTATTATTTGAATTGTCACAATTATTTTCCAGGAACATCCCCAATATGCATTTAGCTACGGTGTAAAGGACTTGCACACCGGCGATGTAAAATCACAATGGGAGTCACGTGATGATGGTGTAGTTAAGGGGCAGTACAGCGTGTTAGAACCCGATGGTTCTATTCGAACTGTCGACTATACCGCCGATTCGAAGAACGGTTTTAATGCTGTCGTTAAAACGCACGGACCAAATGTTCATCCTGTAACCGAAACACCCCACTCTGAATATCATTACGAAGAGGATTTAGCAGCTCAATCAAAAATCAATCATTATAGTAAAAATCAGGATCATATCATTCTTAGTTCGGATATAAAGACCGAACATGGTGACATTGCCGACCTGCAATACGCTCATCAATCCGTACCATCCCTGATCGAAGTAAAACAGCCACATAAGGAGCCCGAAACGCACTACGAACCAGCTCCCGTGAAACTCGAACCGAACCCTATCCAAGCCGAATACTTTTATCCAAGTGAAGTTATTCGACCGCAAATAAAAACTGTTCCTGCTCCTGATCTTTCAAAATTTAAAAGTATTTCACCTCAAGGCGACTTTGATACTAATCAGGATACATGGAAGGCCACTATAAGCGAGGAAACCATGCGATACTATAAAGCTCAAAGTGAAAATGAAGCACCGCTTCAGCCTAAAGCCAAAGTCAAAAAATTACCAGAAAACTATTTCAAAAGTCAAGGAAATTCCGTCTTAAGAACGAACTTTATATCCTCGAAACCAAGCTACTCTGAAGGTAGGCACAACGCTGATGGTGCATATCCACTTAAAACATATAGAAAGCCCTTCACTACGCCCGGATTAAAGCACTATGCAACTTTTCCGAAACGAACAAATGGTAAAAGAGGGAATAAACGACATAACTATTCTAGCTATTTTCCACGATCTGGTAAGAATGCTAAAGGACATTTCGGTGATGACTTTAATGAACAGAATATCGCTTCGGCAAGGATCGTTCAGTCCATGTTCAATAAGGATCAAAAGCATATGGCGCCTAGCTATGCTCGTTACAATTCCGATCACTATTATAATTGAATTAATTTTTTTGAAAACTACACCTCCTTATATTATTGTCCTAATGATAATTTATTGTTTTTTTTTAGTTATTTATTTAAATTAAGTATTAAGGGTTGTGCAATATAAGATTTTAATTTTAGTTTTTATTTATTTTTATAATAAATTATTAATTTTGTTCTTTGTTTTTAACTTATTCAAAAAAGAAAAGAGGTCAAGCAAGCTTTTTTTTCAAGAGTAAGATGTGGTTAGTATTTAAATAGTTTGAATAAGTTAAATTTTTAGTGAAACAATTTCCGTTGACGCGATATGAAATGTTGAACGAAGCATAACAGAGCTAGAATTGTTGATGAAACCCAATCAGTTGACACTCTAGATGGAATAGAGCTTTTTGTGTTATTATCAAGTCGATGGTGTAGCACAAAGAGTGATCGTATTTCATCACAACATGCAGATCGACGATTTTGCGCTATACTACCGATATTATTGAATCTCTTGCGTGCATTTTAGTTGTAATAATCCAGTCGGGATTAGAATTTTAGGGCGAAATTTTACGATTCCGATGTTTTTTTAACCTCATTATTTTTTTGGGTAGATTACGTTAAAAATAGTCCGGACAACAAGTTCTCAAATTTTCACCTGTTTTAGAAGTTTTTTGAAATTTTTAATGTTCTACTAAGCTAAATTTGAGAAACTAAAAAAAGGGTTCGATGACAAATATTTAATTTAAGTGGTATATAAAATAGTTAAATTTGGTTTATCTAAACCTGAGATACCGACTGTTTCAATTTTCAACGAATTTGGTGAGTATCTCCAAACTGCAAAAAAAGATATTCTAACAAAACTTAACTAAAAAATTGAATCAGAATTCAGCCTATATTAAACCGGTTTCAACAATAACTTTCACATTTCTTGTTCATTATATAGCTCTGACTCTCTGACTATTCGACTCTTTCGCTTCCCAATCTTAACTGCCAGCTTATCACAAATGCTCGCCTATTTAAATCGTTCTTGTCGGCCCCCATCGGTCCCCATTAGATATTGTCAGCTTTTGTCGGATATTGTCAGCCCTCGTTGGACGCCGGAGGCTCTCATCGGATATCGTCGGATACTATCTGCCCTCGTCGGATATTGTTGTGCAGAATTTTTGTTTTCGAGAATAGTGGAAGATTGCAAATATATGATGAGGGCTCACAATATATTTTAAATTGTTGATAATGTTTTTCAAAAGAGAAGATCTCCAACTGTCCTCCATAGTCAGGTTGTATTGTAGATATCCTGTGAAAAAATAAAACTAATTTTTTCACATATTACTAGAGTTGCTATCAAAATGCTTTATACAAAATTTAAGCTTCAAAAATTGAGCAGTTACTGTGAAAAATGGTGTATTGCATTTAGTGAAACTGTGCAGTTGTGTGGGGGGTGGTAGAAGGAGTGTGAAGTTCTTTATGATTTTATTTTTTTTTTAGAAATAATGAACATCATTCAATTGACATATTTATACTCTACATCAAATGTGAGAGCACATTTTGTTTGCTTTACCGTTTGTAACGCTAAGTAATATTGCTCGCCCAGCGCCACCAAGGGTACAGAAGTATTTGCTGTTGCTCAAAAACCTCGTTTCCTAGTGGTCATCTGTCTGTTTGTCTGTCCGTCCGTCGGCCTGTCTGTACGTCTGTCAACTACTTAACTCTCGTACGCTTTGAGCTATCGTGCTGAAATTTGTTAATGTTATTTTTAGCGCAAAAGAAACTTTAAGTTTGTGAACGGGCTATATCCCCCCCTGCTGCTACGCTCTCAGAAACAAATTTAAGGTAATTTCGAAAATTTAAGAAATTAATCTCTCGACTTAAATATTTCATCAAAATATAAAAAAACGTCTAAAAATATTGATCCGACAAATGCACAATTTCAAAAAATGCGTTTTCTTTTTCTTTGAAATGCATTATACCGATTTCTATTAAAACTAGAAAAAGTAAAAACTTGAAATTTTCTCAGAATTTGTCCCTTAATAACAGCAATAAGTGCTAAAAAATCAACTTCCCTTCACTCCTTCTACCAACCACCATACAAATTTCCATATTAGAAATTCAAGAAAATAATTTTTCATTTGAACATATGAGAACTCATCATCTTTTGTGGATATCCACGAATCGACCTAATTTTTAGTATCTTCATATGATATAAGGCGCTGCTTAGACAGACCATGTGCTACCGACCGGAACAAGTGCTAATCGGAAGGGGCAATGCCTGACGAATACGGCGGGTGGGGTAGGGCTTCCCAATTAAGTGCTTCCAAATAGGTTTAGACCAGCGCCGGAACATGCGGACGAGCATTATCATATGGGAGAATAATTTTGTCGTGTCTGGAGTAGTAATGGTAAAGATTTTCCTTGAGTGCTCGGCCCAATCTCATTAATTGTGTTCGCTCGAAAGCTTCAGTAATGGTTTCGTCCGGTTTAAGCAACTCATAATACACGACACCAAGCTGATCCCACCAAATACACATGATGAGTTTTTTCTCATAAATATTCGGTTTGGCTGTCGATGTTGAAGCATGTCCAGATGGCTCCATGATTTTCTCTTCTTTGGATTATCGTAGTGGATCCATTTTTCATCACCAGTGATTATACGATGCAAAAACCCTTTCTTTTATGCCTGGCAAGCAGCATTTCACAAATGCAAAATCGGCGTTCAACGACCCTCGGCTTCAGTTCATATGGAATCCAATTTCCTTGCTTTTGAATCATTTGTAAAGATTTTAAACGATGTGAAATTGCTTGTTGAGTCACTTCTAATGTAAGTGCAAGTTCTTCTTGAATTTGGCACGAATCTTCCGCTACGTTCTTTGTCTTCCACGTCAAACTCACCGTTTTTTAACTTTTGAAACCAATCACCTTCTCTGACGTAAAGCAGTCTCTCCATATGCTTCCACAAGCAATGGTTGCGCCTCAACTGCAGATTTCTTCAAATTTAAGAAGCAAATCAAAAGTTCCCGCAAACGACTATTATTCGGCACAAAACTTGACAGTTTTGCACGAACAAAATTATGTGATGCTGATACGGAGTCACTAATACTTCAAGGTTATGTTGTTACCAGATGTCAAAACTTACGTTTTACATCTGACAATTCCAACATATTCGTCTGGAGGTGCCATCTTTTGTTAAACGGCAGAAACTTATTTGTACTCCTATAATTTCTTAGAACATCGCATAATTGAGCTTTACGCTCAATCATAATTCTGTTGTTTTAAATTGCATTCATACTTTTCAATAAAATTGACTATTCGCAAAGATTTGAAATTGTATCATATTGTATGGGAGGGGGCAGTAAGAGTGCAGCATTTCGTCTAATTTTTTCGGAATTACTAATAATTCTAAATAAATATTTTGTGCACAATTTCAGATCGTTAAATTTTATACGTACTGAGGAAATTGATTTCAAGTATTTAATTATAAAGTGCAATTTGTATGGGAGATGGTGGAAGGAGTAAAGGAATTCGAATAATTTTTATACCCTAGTTTGAAGTTATAATAAAATAAATAATCATATGATACTCTAGATGAAATAGGAAAGAGTTTATTGTACCGGAAAATATGTCATCTCAAATTGTTTAGAATAGTGAATTGCGACTTTTGCATGGGTGGTGGTAAAAGCAAAGAGAGGAGGTTTGTAATTTTTGGATATAACACTGAACGTAGTACACAAAATGTTTCATGCTGAATTTAAAGTTTGTAGCTTTCATAATTTTCGAGGAAATTGAACAAATTTGTCTGAATTTATGGTATTTGTTTGGGAGGAGGTAGAGATAGTGGGAGGCTTTGGATGATTTTGAATATGCTTATCAACATCCAAATCACATTGCCTTGTTACTCATATGTTCGAAGGAGAAATACATTTCTTGAATTTTCAATACAAAAAATTGTATCGGAGGTGGTAGAAGGACTGAAGCGAAGTTCATATGTTTTTTTTTTTTGATTTGTTGCAATTGTTAAGAGACAAATTCTAGCAAAGTTTGAAGTTTGTAATTTTCCTAGTTCCAATGAAAATCGATTAAATGCATTTGACAAAAACTGTGCATTTTTATGGGAGGGGGTTGAAGGAGTATTTGAATCAAAACCAAATTTTTCGACATCAATAATATTTATAATTGTCAACTTTTCTCAAAATTTAAAGCTGATAACTTTGACGGTTTTTGAGAAAAATAATTTAGTTAAAATTCCTAAATTTCGTGAAATTTTTATGGGAGAGGGTAGAAAGAGTGAGGTGAAGTAGATAGCTTTCATAAAATCGGTTGCAATTGTAATTACATTAATTATGACAAGAATTGGTTCCTTTAGCTTTACTAGTTGCAATGAAAACCGAATAAATGCATTTTAGAAAATTGTACATTTGTATGGGAGGTGGTAGAAAGAGTAAAACGATCAGATCAATATTTTTTGACGTCACTGATAATCACATAAATTTCAAGCCAATAGCTGAAATGGTTTCGGAGAAAAATCAATATCTTTATATTTCGAAATTTCATGAAATTTGTATGGGAGGGGGTAGAAGGAGTGGGATGATTTGGTCCGTTCACGAATTCAAAATTACTTTTTTCCTAAAAATGATATATAAAAAATTTCAGCAAAATAGGTCAAGGCGTTCGAGAGTTATGCTGTAAAGAGACGGACATACAGACAGACGGTCACTTGGAATCGAGGTTTCTGAGCGACAACAAATATTTCTGTACCCTTTGCGACTCTGTGCGATCATTATTTCTTAGAATTACAAATGGTAATGCAAACACAATATACTCTCAGATTTCGTTTAGAGTATAATAATGTATTCCGAATTTCAGATCGAAAGATTTTAAACTTTTCTAGAAAATCAGTTTACTGTCAAATTCCGAAATTGTGTGATTTTGTATGGAAGTGGAGCGATTTGTTCACGAACTTGACCTTACTTTTTTGTCAAAACCGAGGTGTAAACAATTTGAACTTCCTAATTCAAAGCGTTCTCGAGCTGAGAAGACAAAGACGAACGGACGCACAGACGGACGGATATCCGGTTTTGTGATCTTTGAGTGATAATATGAACTTCGGTATCATTAATTTTTTTCATCGAGCCTTAATTCTTAGCGTTAGAAACTTTGTGGCAAACATATAATACTCTCAGATTTCATTTAGACTATAAGAACATCAAAATAAGGTGATTTTGAATGGTTATAAGTAGAATGGAGTACTACGTACCTCATATCGAGATAACATTTTCGAGTTTATTATAGTACGAAGTAGTTATCAAAGAGGACAGAAACAGCTCTCTTCCAGCCGCGATCCTGAGCATCAGACTTTAACTGTTACCAGCATTTGCTTATTCCTCTAGCCTCCTGCTCAACTGTTCTCTTCCATGTACTACATGGTCGACGAACGCGACGTCTTCTTTAAGAATTATAATTCAGAGCCAATTTGCGATGTTTTGCTCAGGTTTCCTCAAAGTGTGACCGATCCACTGCCACTTCCTCCTTTGAATCTCAATGCCTATTTCAGTCTGTCCAGCTGTATTCCAAAGTTCGTCGTTGGAGATCATTTCTGGCCAGAATATTCCTTAAATGCGTCGGAGGCCTTGGTTCAAGAAAGTTGCAGTTTCTTGGTAAGTCGATCGGTCACTTCCACGAAGTACAACCATATAACAACGCGGATTTAACGGATTCGTCAAATACTCGCAGTTTCGTGCGAAGGAAGATCTCTTTAAACCCCCAGAAAGGGGAAAGAATACCGAATGCCTAACGAGCTTTATTTAGACGAGCCTCAATATCCTTTTCGGCTCCGCCGAGCTGACAATGCTTCCGAAATAACAAAATTCTTGCACCTCTTCCACATCTTGTCTTTTTTTCTGGTTACGCCAGGGAGGTGTGGAATCTTCGTTAGATACCAATAGCCCGTGCCATTGGCATGCACGATTCACATACCTGATCCTAACAGAACTGTCAGCCGATATGTTGCCTGCGTAATAAACCACACCCCCGCACACAGACTTCAACCACTCTCCCCGCGGAACTGCCGTTAGGTATTACTTCGCGGGGCTGGCTAGCATTTTATGCTGTGCTCCTTAAATTGTTTCTGCTCTCCTTTCTCTCTCGATTCTCCGAAGATCCTTTTGCACATTCGTTACGAGTCGTGCAAATTTCTATCCAATTTTCCTCTGATTCTATCATATAGTCAATGATGAATGGTGGACTCGGAATATTATTTCTCCATTCTCCGAAGCGACTACAGTTGAAAACCGCGTGCTCTGTGTCTTCTTCTTGATCTAAGCAATTTAGATAAAGAAGAGAATTATCGTGTCCGAACTTATGTAGGTATTTGCGGTAGCCGCCGTGACCTGATAGAAACTGCGTGATGTGATAGTTGCAGTTCCCATTCATCCGCTTTGTCCAGACCTCAATTTCGGGGATTAGCTTACAGGTCCATCTGCCTTTTGTAGCGTTGTCCCACGTTGCCACATAGCTATTGATGTTGTATTTTCCTCTTCTTTTATTTTCCTGGCAACAGCTGCTTCTTGTTGGATCGAGGATCTTCTTTCGTTGATCCATAGCATCTCATTCGCGAGAATGTCAATGAGCATCATTCCGGCTATGACACAGGCTGCCTCGTCCGATATTGTTCGGAAACCGCTGATTGTTTTTATCGCACAGAGCCTATATGTTGATGACATCTTTTTCCTTGTTTCCTTTGTCACTAGCGCCGCCGCCCAAACCGGAATCTTGTCTGTTAAGAACAATTAGTGTACTTGTGTTCGAAGCCATGTGCATCTACTTGATTTTACACACATTTATTTTCATTCCCACCACTTTGAATCTGAAATGCAACGAGCGAACATTTGATTCTAAGTCCGAATCGTTATGTGCAAGCAAACACACGTCATCAGCATATTCAAGGTGACTTAAGATGTTAAATAATCTCCAATGAAGACCTTTATCTTCCCCACCTTCCAGTGCAGCTTTCAAAATGTCATTTATTACCACCAGAAATAGGACTGGTGATAATGCGCAGCCTTGTCCGACACCCGTTCGCACAGGGAAGCACCTTGCATCTTCGTAGGATTCCTTAATCATAGCTATGATCTTATCTGGAAAACCTCTTCTACGCAAAGAATTCCATCTCGCTTAACGCTGTCCAAAGACTTCTCGAACTTCACAAACATGAGAGCTTTCCTTCCTACCGAATGGCGGAAACTATCTCTTCCTTATCTGGCGGTTCGTCCCTAATCGAGGATTATTGCGGTTAAATGATTCGTAGTTGTTCTGTTTCTGGAATATCTTCCTCTAACAAGATATTTAAAATATCAAAGAAGTATTCCTTCCTTCGCCGCAACTGGTGTTCACTCATATTAAGACGAGTTCAAGTCCCTTTTCGAATGCCAAATATCGTTAACGTAGAATCCGTCCGTATCCAAGGCGCTGTATCCGTTTCTCATACCAGTTAGGTTTTAAGATCACGGGTGATAAGTCCATTTTAAAAATTAGCAGCTGGAGGACTTTGGATCGAGACGATTGGAGGCGACGACTTCAGGAGGTCAGGGCCGGATTTGGGGTTGTCGCGCAATTGATGATGATGGTGATGAGTTCATGATCCAGTGAATGTCAATTTGCCATTTTTAGGGCAATCAAAACTGGCTGTTGGCTAATTCTACTACCCCCATCCCACAGGGAAAAGCTCAGGTCCGTGGAGTCTCCAACGATAGTTGCATGAATTGGTAAAACCTCATCCTACAACTACCCCCCTGTGGGGCGATAGAAGTGAAGGGGCTTATAATTAAGAAGCTTGATTTTGTGGTTTCCATTAAGTCCACATTTGAAAGTTCGTTTTCCTTGCGTTTCTTTAATTTCTGAATTTAATATGCTCAAAAAAAAGTCTGAACAATACCAAATATGCACTATACAGAAGAAACTCGAAAATACGATGTTTTCTATATAGAAATATGCGATACAAAAGTCAATCGAAAACTTAAATTTCATGCCCGATTCGAGTTTTATTGCCGAATTCAATAAATTATCATTGCAGTTTTTTTGAATTTTCATCAGGGTTTTGTATGGAATACTCTAGAAAGGGATTTCTTTAAGCAGAATTTTTTTATGCTATAAATCTCTTAATCAGAAATGTTCTTTCAGTTGCGTCATTCAAAATCATGTGGTCTAAACTGATTTTCATTGAATCTCTAGTGAATCGTTTTTCACAAAATGAATAATTTTTATGCATTACATTTTGTAGTGTACTAAGAAAAAGCTATAATGCTTTTCTAGACTGAAGGATTTCTCACGCCATCATTTCGAAGTGTTAAATTTTTGCTAATAAATAAAATCGCATCCGCAAAAAAGAAAGAAACCTGTTTAAATCTTTTACCTCTAAATATAAATCGAACATTATGTTTCATAAATTATTCATACTAGCGGCAATCTCGTAATACCCCAGTGGGTATTTTGTAAAATATTTAGCACCGAGTTCTCTTACACTAGATAAGAATCAACGATTAAATTGAAACTGATGATATCTTGCTGCTAAAATCTGTGTCCTCACCTCGTAATAACACTAAAAACTGCACTAAATACACACGCTTAAGTAGTTCGATTTTTCTTAAATTTATTCTTTTAGCTATCGGCGATGGCTTGACATATTGGGGATGTCTTATTACACAATTTCTTAAGTTGTTTGAACAATTTTTTATATTTTTTGTAATCTTATGTTTACACAGCAGGCGTACTGCACGCATTGATTTGTTGTCGGTGATCTCCTATGCAGGCTTATTACATCACAATTTGATTAACTTCGAATAAAAGTTATTAATTGTAGCGTAATTATTGTAACGATAGGTTTCAATATATTTGATCGTTAATCAATTGATCAATGCAAATAAATTGGTTTTGAATTGAGGAAATTTTTATATTTTTTTCAATTTTATTCCAAGCTTTAGGCTTTTCGATTTAATATTTACATGAATTGAAACAAGATCGCTTTTAGAAAATCGTGTGTCTTATTTATATGTCAGGTATTGAATTGATCGATTTTCTTACTGATCGGAACGCCATCATTTCAAATCAGATGGATGTCATGACTTCGAATTGATCGATTTTCGTACTGATCGAAACGAGATCAATTCGACTGGCATTTCATAAAACCACAGTTCAAATCCTTCTAGCCACCACCTACAAACTTAAATTCGACTTTGAGAAATGAATAAAAAAAAAGTATAATCACTTCATTGATTTACAGTTTTAACCCAAATTTCAGAAAGTTAGTGCAAAATAACAAGCTGAAAATGCACAGCATGCAATCGAAACGCTTTAATTGCAAATTTGCCATAGAGCCTTAAGACCGTACCGTGGACAATTCCACGTATCGCTAACGATTTTCGTTTAAATGCAACATTAGCTCACCCATAGGCACATTTTAGATCGGTATATTCATACGGTGGTGGCCTTTTCGCTGTCATTCTGGAACAAGTCTGATATAACAAATTACGAGTATTATCTGTGGAGGCCCCAGCAGAACCTATGGAAAAGTTGACTATTCGGTTCGACTGGAGAGCCATTTTTTCTGTAAGGGTATCCTACAGACCTCTCTACACATTGGAGCATAGAAAATTGACAGACTTGTTGTTAATATGAAAATTTATTCGCCAATTTAACGCATGACGCTCGTATAAACCATTTTTATATTCAGCATGTTTCCATTGTTGATGATTTGTGACCGAATATTTGCATAATAATAGGAGCAATGAGGTAATTATCCTACGATACAAATGTGCGGCATATCGAATATTCCTTTCATGTTATTGCTTACAAGTAGCAAATTAAAATTAACTACCGAATTTATGCGTATTTAAAATCAATCAATAAGAATTATGGGATTTTATGAATTTTGATTTAGAATAATAAAATTTAAATTTAGTTAAAAAAATGTAAACGAAATGATTTGAGAAACCGATAATTTATTGGCTCTTCGCTTCGACATCGGATATGATTCTGGAAAAATCTTAGGGCGAACTTTTACGAATATTAGCCAGATATTAGCGATTCTCTCTGCGGTATTGAATTCTCCATTAGTGATTTTCATTAATTAATTCGTTATCTTTCTAAATTAACTTTTCTTGGTAAAATTTGCTATCATTCTTAACCGAATAACTTTTTGAGAAGAGTTTACAATCATCCATCTGAAAATTTAAATTTCGATGTCTTGAAAATTAATTAATTGAATAAAAATCTCAAACGAATAGTCCGCTGATAAACTGAAACAAATTTATAAATATCGCAATAAAAACAAAACATTCTGGTGATTGGTGAAATATAAGTTTAAGTATTTTGATGTTAAGAAGCGTTCAGACAGGATCAATTTTTCGCATTAAATAGCGCAGATAAATTCCACGATATGTTCAATTCGTGAACAGAAACCGATTTTGCGGAAGCAAATTTTCTGACAAGATCCTGGTAGAAATGCGAAAAAATTCTCATTTCCAAAACATCGCGGCAATAGCAGTGCCGATTCAAAAGGATTTTGTAAACCGGATCATTTTTTCATTTCAAATACATGGTACATGTGCACAATGCGACAGGGATTTGATGCTTCCTTTGTATTATACAAAGGGCTGGACCTCTTTTAATCTCCCGAAAGGAGACGCCATAGTTTCTGCATAGGAAGAATACCGCACAAGAAATAACGAATAAATAAATACCTTAGGAAGAAATACAATGGAATTGTTGAGATTTTGAAAGAGAATTTGTTTAATTTTTCACAACAATTTCTGCACAAAAACTTACCAGATTTAAATGAAGAAACAAAATTTATTTATTTATTTATCAAATTTTCTCAAATAAATATTAAATTTTTCTGTCAGCCACACGGTAGGCCAACAATTGCCAAACATTCAACCGCAACAATCCTCTATTAAGGACGGTCCCCCAGACAAGAAAGGGGTAGTTTCCGCCATTCGGTCAATGGCGGGAAGGAAAGCCCCAGGTATAGACGGACTACCAACCGAACTTCTCAAAGCGGACCCGGTAATAACAGCTGATATATTCCTCCCACTCTTTATTGAGTTAAGGAATGAAGAAAAATATCCAACTGGAAGGAGGGCATCGTTGTTAAAATCCCGAAGAAGGGCGACCTTTGGGATTGTGGTATATGTGTATTAACTGTTGTATCGAAAATCATGGCTAAGGTAATTCTCAATAGGATTACTGATGTTGTGAAGAGCACTCTCGATTTCTACCAGGCTGGATTCCGTAGAAGGTCGTCTTTTACAGATCATGGAATGTTGGAGCAGTCCGCCGAAATGGGTTCGATACTACATCACATGTTTGAGGACTTCTAGAAGGCTTTCGACAGCGTTAAGCGAGATTCTATATGGAATGCTTGCGTAACATAGAAGAGATCTTTCAGATAAGATCAAAGCTATGTAAAGAGCCCTACGAAGATGCAAGGTGTTGTGTCTTACATAAAGGAGAGTTGTCCGAGAGCTTTCCTGAGCATACGGGTGTTAGACAGGGCTGCATCAACCCTATTTCTGATGATGATAAATAACGTCTTGAACGCTGCACTTGAAGTTGCGGGAGATAAAAGTCTTCAGTTGGGACTGTCACCTAGATTATGCTGATGATGTGTGTTTGCTTGCGCATAACTGTTCGGAATTAGAGTCAAACATTAATTCGTTGTATTTTAAATGCAAAGAGGTAGGGCCGATTGTTCTTTAGGAACGTTAAGTGGAAGAGGTGCAAGATTTTTGTTATCTCGGAAGCATTGTCAGCATGTACAGCCGAGCCGAAAAAGATATTGAGGCTCGTATAAATAAAGCTTTTCAGATCTTCCGTATTGTTTCCCCTTTCTGGAGGTTGAGATTGATCTCTCTTCACCCGAAGCAGAAAGTATTTGACGCATGCATCAAATCTGGTGCTGTTATATGGTTGTACTATGTGGAAAGTGAACGTTTAACTTAATATAAATCTGCAAACTTTCGTGAAACAATGCCTCATATGCATCTTAGAAATATTCTGGCCATAAGTGGTATCCAACGATGAACTTTGGAGTACAACTGGACAGACTAAAATAGGCATTGAAATTAGGAGGTGGAAAAGGCAGTAGATCGGTCACACTTTGAGAAAATCTTAGCAAAACATCGCCAAACAGGCTCTGGATTATAATCCTCAAGGAAGCCGTAGGGTTGGTCTACCATGTAACACATGGAAGCGAGCAGTTGAGCAGGAGGCTAGAGGAATGGGCATGTTAAGGTTTTTCTTTTTGGTAGCATTACTTACTGAGACAGTTCCTTTCTTTTTAAGTCTTTAGACGCAACCTTTGGCTTAGTACTGCCAATAACGAGCTGTTCTTACTCGAGTTTTTAAACGTTTTGCTGATTGCATCTTTATGACCTCTTAACTGAAGATTTTTATCCCTTTTTTTTAAGCTTATTATATCTTCACAGTCATAATGGCCATCGAGAATTTGGAACGTTTCAATGAGATCACCCTATTACGGTTCTACCGTAATGACCCAATTGTATCTGAAAGAAAGAAAAGGAGTAAATTAATATCGCGTATAAGTATTGAGAGTTTAACAACTCACCTGACACCTTAAAAGTCGAAACGATCATCAATTTTACGGCTGAAACAAACGAAATAGTAGAATATTAGTATAAATTGTAAAAGCTAGGGTGTAGCCTAGTAGGTAGCGTGTTGGTCTTGTAATGCGAAGGTCGTGAGTTCAAATCCCGGTCGGCGCAATATATAATTCCAGCACATTGCTTACTTGGGTATACCTTGGTCACCTCAATCTACGAAAATGAAAAATTCGTAGATAGAGAGTTGTGCGAAGGGCTAACAACCCTTCCACAATAAGTAATGAAAAATGTTAAGGAGCCTGAATGTCAGGAGGCGAATGCCCGATTGTGGCTGTAGCGCCATTGTAGAAGTAGATAAATTGTAAAACGAAATGCCTGTTGAATAATTGTGTCGAAATACGAATTTAACGAAAACATAGAGCCAAAAACTCCTGCAGAACTTCAGCAACGTCATCTGGTACCAAGCCAAAGAACCCACTCACATTATCGTGTCCTGGAGTACCTGTAAGCAAAGACGATCTAATACACAAATCACACGGGACGAAACGCAATATAAAAGATGTCACCAAGCAATCGACGTAAGCAATCAAATCCCGCAGAACGAAACATTACACAAATGTACACACACGAGTCGACAGAGGACCGAATACACAACAACTAGACACAATCATAACACAAGGACTTTCATCGCGGCATTCGACGAGTGGAGACGATGAAACTATAGACTAGGGCCCCAACGAATCCGGATAATAGAATTGTTCAAGTAAGGGTAGTTAGCTAGGGACGTCATAGTTTATGAATAAAAAACCTCACATTACCAGATTTTAAATTTGCGTGGTCTAATTTTTGAAATATTTTGTGTAACGATAGTGCGACGTCCTTTTCAGCCAGTTCTAGGTAATTTCTTTTCAGTGAAACCTCTGCAGACTAGTGGCTCGGTCCGGAAAAGTTACAAGGAGAGTAATTTCAAGACAAGAACCACTGGCGCCCACGACCCTGTTTTGAAGGTTGGCCGGACAGACTGCGTTCCGTCCTGAGGTGCTCGCTTTTGAACTTTTTCTAACAATACAATGTCCCTTTTAAAAAATGGGCTCCAAATATGAAAACTCAATTCAAGTATTGGTTGCAGGTATGTTTTAAAAATTTAAATGAACAGTTCCGTGGCTGTAAACTCGTAAGTTTTTCAGATTAAATAAATTAAAGAGTTGGCTGTTTTTGTTATGCTAATAATATGTGCTTCCCACTTTAAATCACACTCAGATCATTTACACTACCGAGCGATATCAGATCAGAATTATTTCGCTTATATGTACTTCAATTGTGGAATATTTAAGCCAATATAGAGGACTAAGTAGTAAACGTTCAACTAAATACACCATTTAGAAGAATATCCAAATATTTTATTTAATCCACTCGGAAGTTCACACTAGTCAACATAGGGTTGCCAAAAAATATTGTACCATCTGCAAATGTTGATAAGAAGTATAAAAAAGAGGGCCCAACACCGATCCTGGTGGCACCCCACTTAACACTTCAAGATTCTTTGAAAATGATTCTCCGATTCTAACACTAAACAATACTAAATTGTATAACAATACAAATTAATGAAATGTAAAAGAAGAATTAAATAAAAACTAACGTTAATTAGAAGTGGATGAGGTGAAGTAATTATCTAATCTGTTCTTGAAGGAGTTGATTGATGTTATGCTGATGACTTCACTTAATAAAGAGTTCCACATGTCCACAACTCAGTGTGGTAAAAAATTGTAGAGTGCATTTTTACTCCAGTTGTTAAAGGTTTCATTGATTTTATCCCGATGATCACTTAATTGATATAAGCTGGTTATATCTTATCAATCATAATGACCATTAAGGATTTTGAACGTCTCATGAGATCATCTCTTAGCCTTATTTAAGAGTTGGAAAACCAAGATTCTGCAGCCTTTCTTCATAACTTAAACTATGTAATTCTCGAGGAATCTTAGTAGCTCGCTTTTAAACTTGTTCTAACAATGTCCTCTTTAAAATATGGGTTCCAAATTTGAAAGCTGAATTCAAGTATGGGTTGCACTTATGTTTTATAAATTTTAACGAAGAGTTCCGCGGTTAAATAAAAGAGTTAACCTTTTTTGTTATGCTAATAATATTTGCTTCCCACTTTACACAACACTAACTGTTATACCGAGATCACTTACACTACCGATCGATATCAGTTCAGCATCATTTCACTTATACTTCATTTGTAAAATATTTAAGCCAATATGGAGGACTGAGCACTTGGAAACGTTCAACTTAATACACTATTTAGAAGACAATTCAATTATTTTATTTAATCCGCTTGGAAGTTTGCACTAGTCAACATAGGGTTGCCAAAAAATGTTTTACCATCTGCAAATGTGGTTAACCGCGATTTACAACACAAATGTGAATCTGCAGTATAAAAAAAAGAGCCCAACACCGATCCTATTGGAACCCCACTTAACACTACATGATTCTTAGAAAATGATTCTCCGATTCTAACACTAAATTTTCTACCGGTAATAAAAGACTTGATCCAAGTGAGTAATCATCCTCGAAATCCCAAATGCTCTAATTTGGCTAAAAGTCGATTAAACTAACATAACCTGGAACTAGAATATATTAATCCTTTTCTGATAAGCAGGCAGCGCCATTTATATTTTTCTTCTTTACACCAATCCAATTAGTTGTAATTCATTGTCTTTGATTTAGTAACAAATCAGTAGTTTTAAGATTATTCTGCACCCAGTATTTTAACGTGTTATAAGCCACATGACAAGAATTCGGAGCACACTGCAATTGACTTCGTTTTTTGGAAAATTTAACATAGAGAATTTTGTCATCTCCGATTTCATTGTCCTAAGCTTAAAAGTTTTTAAGAAAATCGATATAATGTATTTGCCAAAATTGTACATTAGTAACATATTATAGCCTGCAGCAATTTTTTTCACAAAAAGAGCTTCGCAGTACCTAACCTCCCCTACAATTTTCGGAGAAGATATAAAAATACCTTGGAATGCAATTAGACAAAAGGCTAACTTACCATCATCAGGTATCAAATGCTGTTTCCAAAACTCTTTTACTCATTAGGATATTATACCCCTTAAGAACCCGATAGTCAAAATTATCGACAGGGGGTCTTAACAGGAATTTGATTGATTGATGATGTACGGCGGGACGGATTTTGTTTTTTAGGCTAATTTACAACGATACTGTTTATCAAAGTCAGTTTCGGTCGAAATTCTCATAATACGGAATTTTCTATTAATTCCAGAAAGAAGAAATTTTAAATAAATAAAATCATTGCCCGTTAAAATTCCCATAAATTCAATAAGCATTCATTATAATTGCGTTCAAAAGTCCAAACCAAAATAATTTCAAAAATATTTCACCGGTAATCGAGGCAATAAATTAATCAAGCTTTATGCTTCCGAGATTAAAATAGTTGCACTTATATCAGCTTTTCAATTCACCTCTCATAATTTAAAATTATTACCCTTATGCGCTGTACAAGAATTGAAAAATGCTGAAGAATTAACTCGCTATAGGCATAGTTTGGCATACCACCTTTCCTTGGACATAAGAAGTCTTGCTTTAAATTTACCCGCAACTAATTAAGAAACCGAGCAATTTTATCAAATGCGCCACTTAATATACGATAAATAAAATTCTGCAGTTTTGTCAAGCCGGTCCGGCTCTTACGTTATCCTCCCGGCTAGTTATTACGTCTGAGATCTATCTATAATTTTCGAGTTTGTTTTAGCGACATCCACTGTGTAGGCTCGCGACATATGTAGGTATATGGTTTGAGTAAAGGCTAACACCGTGTGCACAAGCATGCAAAAAGTGTTAGGCTTGCGATAATAAAATGCAATCTTCGTGCAATGGAAGGGTCCGGTGATAGCGTTGATTCTTACTTACGTTGTATGCTCGCGCGAAATAGCGACTAAGCACGGCGGCGGCCTGTAATATCGCATGCGTTCAGGTATTGCACAATCCAGGTGTAGCTGACAGGAGCGTATAGTAGCGGCGGCGGTGCGGTTTTGGATGCCCTTTCACAAGCTTCACTGCCCACTATGCTGTCACTGTCACCAGCTCGCACCTATATCATGCTGGAGCGTAATATTGAAGTCATTGAAATACTTTTTCGGGGTACAAAAATTTCACGTTAATTACGTTTCATTACCCGCAATGATAAACCGAAAGGTTACGCAGACCTTTAGCAAAACCGACAATCACGCTAAGAATTAACTGCCAATCGAGCGATTTATTTAAGACGGCGTCGACGACAACGTCAAAGCGAAGTCCGATATTGTGGGCTCGGAAACGTTTTCTTTTCTAGACCGACTTCGGTAGTGGTCACTCCATAGTGAGTAGCCGACCCGTCGGGGTTTTTGAGTTATGCTTCTCCGGCGTGATTTGATTAGGACCTGTCCGCGATTAGATTTTTGCATATATGCTTCTCATATCCCATAATGTGTGCATAATTGCCGTAGTGCTTGTTACGGGCATGAGATCGAGAACGTCTTTGAAATCGCAAACAAAACAGGTGATATCTCAGATTCAAAGTCTTTTGATTGGCTTGAACTAAATTGAGTTTGATTAGGCTGTTTAGAGATCCGTTTTATTTTTTATTTTTAATAGATTGCGTTACGAAAGCACCTTTCGATGTGATCAATTTCTTATAAGATATCGCATAGAAACAGCCAGTATATTGGTCTCTCGAGCTGTCCAATTTATTTTGTTAAATGATGGCAGTTTTGCGGGCAGAAATCATGTGAGTTTTGCATGTCCAGGTGTATAGCATTCTTTTGAATGGATAATTAGCTGGTATATTGCTTAAATGGGCATGACAACTAAAACCTGATAGTAATTATAATTTAAATATATTTTTTTTTCTGTTTTGCCATTATTTAGTAGTGGCCTTAATAGAAAATATTGAACACTTGTCTCAAATGGATTTTAAAGATTTCTGAATTTGAGTTTCCACTATTGTAACGAATTCAGACTAATACAGTATTTATCATGATATTCGTAAATTTTTGGTTTTTGAGAATTAAGGGGATAATTTTAATGGTTCAAGACTGGATACTGTCTGGAATAGTAGAGAGAAGTTTTTGCAGCTCTCGCCCATAGGTGGGAATCAAATTCAAGACGTGGTCTAATATAGGCAGGGCTGCAGTCGTACACGCTGTTGCAAGGCTAGAATAGTCACCGGTTACCGATGTTGCTAAATTTATAAAATCATCAATAACATCGAACTGAAATTTAATTATCCTACGCAACAATTTAATATAAACTTGTAAAGATGTACACCCCAAAACAAAGTCTGTGTGGTGATGAATGCAAGCAATTAAAGTATTTCACTGGCTATGTATATAAAAAAATAATTAAAGTGCATTATTTAGAATAAATATTTAATGCATTTTACTTATTTTTTTATAATAAATAAACTGCCAAGAAGTCGGGCGAAACTTTATTATTCTTGAGAAAAGTTGCGGATGCATGTTAAGTCAATATGCAGGTTAGAGTGGTTAGGAAAGAATAAGTGAAAGGGAGTTCTGGGGCAGGGCTGTTGTCAATCTAATACTTAATTGCAGAAACGATTAATAGCTCCAGTATCAAGTTCTTGCTATTGACATTGCAAAAGCTTTTGACCGAGTTTGGCATGAATGTCTCCTTGTTAAGCTAAAGGCCATTGGCGTCGATGTTACCCTCATGGATTGAGACTTTCCTGTCCGAACGCACTATACGCGTCGTATCGCCTACTCTATTCTAAGGAGGAATTTAGCGCAGTATACGTTGGGAGGCTAGAGGTCGATGGTGGTAAAGAAGAGTTGGCAGCAAGCTTAACTGCTAAGATGTTTGCCTTCATGTTTGAATCCGTAATAACCTCATTGTAGTAGATTAAATGATGGAACAAGCGACCAAAAATTTGTGTTGCCCTTAGGATGTCTCAAATTTTTTTGCCACAGTTTCTGTTCATGCAAGTATTGTTTTCGTTTTAAACTGAATTCACAGAGATTCCTTTCATTTTTTAAATTAATCCAATTAACTTCAAATGGCAGCTGCTTATAAGTACGGTAAGCTGCTTCTTTAGCCTGTATCGCAGTACTGCATTTTTGATTAAACCAAGCTTTAGAACTGGACTTAATTGGCTTGTAGCTTTGTGGGATGAAAAGTCTCATGCCCAACAAGATCATCTCATTTAAAGCAGAAGAAGCATACTCAACACCTCTACTGAAGCATATTGGCCAATCAAATGAATGATAAAATTGCTTAATACTGAAGCAACCAGCACTTTTGTAATGCCATACCAACTTTTTTAGAGTTGTGATTGGCGTCGAGATGGAGGCTGGGAAGTGGGCGAAAATTGAGCAATGGTCTGAGCTTCCAAGTAGAGAATTAAAAGAAGTCGAGTATTTAGCTGGGTCTGTAGTTAAAAAAAGATCACGAAGATAAGATTCTTAGCCTGCAACGTCATTTAATGAAAAATAACAAATTTAAAATATCCTAATCACCTTACAAATAGGGAAAATTTAAGAAAAGTGCATTTATAATATAAACAAGGAGCTTAACCAAAATCTTTCACAGGAAAAATAGTACATCAGTTCTTATGCGCTTTCAATCAATTTACTCTATGGGCATAGGACAGAAACAGCTCTCTCCCACAAGGCGCGATCCTGAGCATTGGCTTTTAGTTGTCGCCAGGACTTGTTTATTCCTTTGGCATCCTGCTCAACTGCTCGCTTCGATGTGGTGAACTAATCCGACGTCTTCCTTGAGGGCTATAATCTAGAGCTTGTTTGACGATGTTTCGCAGTGGTTTCCTCAAAGTGTGACTGATCCACTGCCACTTTCATTTTTAAATCTCAATGCAAATTGTTACTAGTCACTCATAGCATGTTTGATATCTTCCACTATACTCGACAACAACTATTCTGCACATACACACGCATTCATATTACTCATCGGCTCGGAGAAAGTTGACAGTCCGGAACACGTCGTCGTATGGGCGGCGACCATCAGAAACACATCGTCGTATGTGCGACGACGGAGCCGACAGTCAGGAGCATATCGTCGTATGGACTACGGTGTAGACGACGGTCACTGTGGAGGCACTATGGATGGAGACTGCCTGGACGACTGAATATACGACTGTAGTGGAGTCGCTATGGACTGCAGCGGTGCGGACGACGGTATAGACGATGGTCGCTGTGGAGTCTCTATGGACGGCGATAGTTTGGACAACGGTTTGGACGTTGGTTTATTGTGCTTGGCACCAAATAGTGCAAGCGTTCGTGAAAAGAAGCGGTCGAAGTCAAACGATCGCGTAGTGAAGCCGAAGGAATCAGTTGACAGCGCAAGCGATAGCGGCATTTAAGATTGAGGAATCGACGGAGCTACTCGACGTTTTAGAAAGAGAAAGATTTGATGGTCGAAAGCTAAAGAGTCGGAAAAAAGGAAACCGAAATAGTGAACTAAAAGTGTTAATGTTTAAAGCGAAAAATAAAGTTTGTGGTGATTTTAAATCAATAGCGACTCGGTTTTATTTTTATTTGAAATCCAGTATCCTCTTGCGCACTTAAATAGTTTAGTCTATTCCAGTCCAGTTGCACTTCCAAGTTCGTCATTTGAGATCACTTCTGGCCAAAATATCAATAAAATGCATCGAAGGTATTGGTTCACGAAAGTTTACAATTTCTTGGAAAATCAAACGATTCATTTAGATCAACTATATAGCAACACCAGATTTGACGCATGCGTAAAATACTCGTACCATTATGCGAAAGGAGATCTCTCTTAACCTCCAGAAAGGGGAAATGACACTGAAGGCCTGACAAACTTTTTTGAAACGAGCGTCTATATTCTCTCTCCGCCATAGACGGTCCCAAGCCCAGTTTGAGAAAGGAGGAGGGAACATGGAATTAACCTGAATGGCCAGTAACACCAGTGCGTCTCAGGAAGTAGGCAAAAAGTATGGCATAGTTGGACTTGCAGCATAGCTGTGAGAACTCCAGCATGTCATATTTAGCTCAAAACTCCCACCCTTTTTCTACTAGGGTGTAATAAATAAGTAGGACTGGTCCTCCAGGTCGGGGGTTGGGCGAGGCGCCGACAACGCATCACCGGAAAAAGAACACTGTCCAGAAACCTGAAGAACAGCCTCGGAAAGGATGGACTCAACGGCAACGACCCCGCAAACGGAAAATGGACTACTCTATTGGATCTTGGAATGTTCGATCCTTATTTAGGACAGGAGCTCTGAAAGAGTTCCTCGAAGAAGTGGCAAAACACAACATCAACATAACTGCCATCCAAGAAACGAGATGGCTCGGTAGCGAAATCATGGACATGAGATCACACACAATCTATCCAAGTGGAAAATTGTCGGGAAGCAGAGAGTTTGGAGTCGCTTTTGTCGTTGACAAAAAATTTAAACAGCAGGTCACGAGCTTCAGACCAGTAAGTGAAAGATTGTGTGCAATCCGAATAAAGACTAAATTTTTCAACACTTGGCTGATCAACGTTCACGCACCAACAGAAGACAAGGACGATATAAATAAAGACGAATTTTATGCCACCCTAGAGACAACCTATGATTTACTGCCCTCGAATGACCTAAAAATTGTATTAGGGGATTTTAATGCAAAAGTCGGAAAGGAGGAGGCTCATAGAGGAACAACAGGAGGGCACAGTCTCCATGACATAACCAACGACAATGGCCAACGTCTTATTGATTTCGCAAGCAGCAAAAATATCATAGTAAGCTCTACATGCTTCCCACATCGCGATATTCACAAACGAACGAGGGCATCACCAGACGGTCACACCTTCAACCAAATAGACCACGTTCTAATTGAGAAAAGGGCTGCATCCAGCATACTTGATGTACGAACTCTCCGCGGTGCGAATTGTGACTCTGATCACTATCTAGTCAGAGCTAAGTATCGATGCAAAATAGCTTGTCGTGGATATTCGAAAATGAGTAGAGCTCGCAAATTCAATGTCGACAAGCTTAACGATGAAACGGTGGCGCAGGCTTACATGTTAGCATGTAATAAACACCTGACACCAATATATGAAGATATCCAAAATATGCCAGTGGAGAATGCGTGGATAAAGATACGAGACGGCATCAAATCCTCCGCGGAAGAGGTATTAGGGTATCAAGCACGGCGAAAAAATAATGATTGGTTCGACCAAGAATGTCGCGACGCAATAGACAGAAAGAACGAAGCTTACAAAATTTTTACTGAACGACCAACACGAGCCAAAAAAGAAAGATATGACGAGCTTAGGCGATATGCGAAAAAGACCTGCAGACGAAAACAAAGGAAGTACCATAATGACAAAATACAAAAAATGGACGACGACATGAGAAAAAATAAAACGCGGGACGCATACGCAATAATAAAAGACTTAAAAAAGGGATATAAACCAAAAACCAGTCTCTGCAAAGACGTGGAGGGTAACATCATCAGCGACGCACAAGAAATTAAAAGGAGATGGGCTTCCTACTTTGAACACCTTTTGAGTCCCATCCCAGTAGCACCGATAACGACAGACAACATTTCAATTGAAGCCTCAACTAACGAAGATGAACCATCATCGACAATACCCACGTTTGCTGAAATCAAAGCAGCCCTATGTGACCAAAAACGAAACAAAGCGCCGGGAATTGACGAGATACCAGTTGAACTTCTGAAAAACGGTGGAAACTGTGTCGCTGAAATACTGCACAACATGATATGCAAAATTTGGACAGAGGAAATCATACCCGACGACTGGCGAAAAAGCATTATATGTCCAATTTACAAGAAAGGAGACAAACTCTGCTGTGAGAACTACAGAGGTATATCATTGTTGAGTACGTCCTATAAACTACTGACAAAAATTATTGAACGTCGTCTTAAGCCCTATACTAATGAAATAATTGGCGAATACCAAGGCGGATTCAGAACCGGACAATCTACAACAGACCAGATATTCTCGGTGAAACAGGTGCTTGAGAAATGCTGGGAATATAACACAGACGTGCACCAAATATTCGTAGATTTTAAACAAGCATACGACAGTATCGACAGGAGCGTTCTGTACCAAATCATGCTTGACTTTGGAATTCCTCCAAAACTAGTCCGACTAACAAGACTCACAATGACGAACACTAAATCCCAAGTGAGAATACAAACCGATTCCACAACCAGCTTTCGAACGGAATGTGGTTTAAAGCAGGGAGATGGTCTAGCTCCTATGCTTTTCAACTTGCCACTAGAGTATGTCGTCCGAAAAATCCCAGTCGACACCAACGGGACACTACTATTCAAGTCCACCCAACTAGTAGCATACGCTGACGACATTAACATTCTAGCAAGATCCTTCTCTAGTGCTAAGGAGGTATTTGTCAATCTTGACTCCGCCGCAAAAGAAGTCGGGTTGCGCATTAATGAAAGCAAAACAAAAGTAATGACGCAAACAAGAAGGAGAACGCCAATCAGACAAAACATAACAGTTGCGGAATATAATTTGGAGAGTGTGGACAACTTCATATATCTTGGGGCTAATCTAGCAAAGGACGGTAATGAAACAGACGAAATCAAACGACGGATAATACTTGCAAATAAGACGTATTATTCGGTACTTCCAATAATGAAATCCAAGAAAGTGCACAGGAACAATAAGCTGCGGATTTATAAAACTATTATACGACCTGTGCTCTGTTATGGCAGCGAGACGTGGACATTAACGCGAACTTCCAGAAAAGCAGTTAACGCATTCGAAAGAAAGGTCCTCCGAAGAATTTTGGGACCTGTGAAGGAAGGAACGGAATGGCGAATAAGATACAACCATGAGTTGTATCAACTCTACGACGAGCCAGAAGCTTCAACGTTCATCAAGTTACGTAAACTGCAGTGGGCTGGCCATGTAGAGCGAATGGAAGACAGAAGAATCCCCAAACGTGCTCTTAAAGGCAAAGCGAGTGGTAACCGGCCAGTAGGCAAACCACGCAAGCGATGGGAAGACTCGGTTGATGAAGACAGCAAAGCCATTCTAAAAATTAGCAGCTGGAGGACGCGGTCTTTGGTTCGAGACGATTGGAGGCGACGACTTCAGGAGGCCAAGGCCCGATTTGGGCTGTCGCGCCATTGATGATGATGATGTCTATATTCTTTTCCGCTCCGCCATCCAAGCTGACAATGCTTTCACAGTGGTTTCCTCAGAGTGTGTCCGATCTACTGTTACTTCCGCCTTTTAATGTCAAAGCAAATTATTACGTACCAACCCTAGTCGATCATCATCATCATCCAATATACTCGACAACAACTATTCTACAGCGGACGGCATAAGATCTATGGTGGATGTCCTACGGCGTATAGACAGATGGTTGTTTTTTTTGTATTTTTAGGCTAATTTAGTAATGAAATGCGAAAAAACCAAATTTCGGGATAGCAAAATTTTTTTTTTCCAAAGTAATTGCATCCAAATAAAAAAGAAACGTATAAAAAAAAAGTAATTCGCAACAGCAGAGAATCGTGTTTCCGCTCAAGGTCCGTTCTTATTCTGATCCTGTCCGCCTGACCTCGCTCAAGCCCAAGCCTTAAATATTATATTGCTCCGTTTTACGATCGATCACAGATTTTTTGTATATGGACCAAGTGATCCCAGCCATTGCATCATCATTCAATGTTCGAACGTTCCAGTAGCCAAACACAGCCCGTTTTCATGCCAGAAGTCATTACGTTAGATTTAAAGATCACGAGTGATAAGCCCTAAAATTCCTAAGAAATACTTCATAGTATTCACATCATGTCACAGACTCATTTTCTCATACATTTTAGCTACCTTTTCAATAAATTCATACCTCTTCGTAATTTACAATTTAATCCTCAACTACTGAATTAGTTTATCGAGTAAGACTAGATTTTTGTTCAAAACAATAATCGCGACCATTGAAATGGAAAACTTGTTAATTACGCGTACAAAGTACCCAACGGCACAAATCTACATAATCCTCAATAAAATTATGTGTCTTAGTAGTAACTACACGCACGATTATTACATAAGATCCCAAGGTTCGTATATGATTAAGTATCGAACAAATGTTCGGACCCTATCATTAATGTCATGCACTCAAGCAAACTTTTCGTCCAGTCTTCTAAACGACATCTTTCTGCATCTTATGCTTAAAACGTTCAGTTATATTTATCTTAAAAGAATTTTAACTTTAATTGAACGCCTTGCCACCTCTAACACTACACGTATTCGAACCAGAAATTGCAGCAATTATTTGAAATTATTTAAATATTAGATGAATTTACTTGATTGTAGTTTAAGTGTATCCTGACTACGAAACCGTCAAGTAATCATTACAGCGTTTTGTGTATTATGCAGCGAAAATCTAGATTATTGGATAGATAATGTGATGGAAAATTACAGTCAATTTGCTGTCTTTTGGATAATTATAGTGACTGGCAGGAAACCATTTTGTAATATTGTACGGAATGTAGATCACACTTCCCAAACTTTAATTCAAAAGTTTTCATGTAACTGGTAAACTTTAAATAGTTTTTTTTTAAAGTTTATTTATATAAAATTACTTATGTTTTGATAAATCACTCAAAAACAAGAGATCTATTTGAAATTCTGTTTTGTTTTTTGGAATAAAAAGGTTGACTTAAGCGCGGGAGTTAAGAGGTCAATCATATCATATAATAAATTATTTAAATTTGTTCAGTTAAAGTATGTGGCTTAATTGCTTCTGGTTTTTTTGAGGGACAGAAAAATGCGAAATGTATCCCAACATTTAGTTCAAAAATTATATTTGACCTTCGGAAGTGAAAGAAAAACTTCTCGAAGATATTTTTACTGTAAATGATCGGACTTGTAAGTTTCTTTCACTTTTTGCCTGCCGGCTAAATAGCAATTTGAAGAGTGTGCAATTGAAGGTAATCTTAGCGCGGATGCATAATCGTGGTTTGCGGTTTGATTGTCTTAACACTCCAAGGACATTCAATGTCAGTAGAGCACATTATGAGCTCATAATATGTTTGGAAAGGTGATAGGCTAGCACTACTGTGCGATTTCATTATTATTTTGAAAATACTTTAAGACTACGATGTCGACGCCAAATATTAGCCAAGTACTTAGACCACTTCTCGGTCGATTTCAATTAGGGCACCATCGTCATGAATATCGAAAATGTTTTCAGAACAGGTAAGTCACTGCCAGAAAGTAGAGCATTCGCGATATATTTGATTACGGTTTAATTTACTATCGGGGACATAATTTACTGACCCTCGACAATTATATAACAAATTAGCAATTGGCATGAACGGGCAAAGAAATCCGCACGGCCTAACGAGGTCTTGTGATTGCTTTTTTAGTAAGCTCACCTATAGAGTGCACCTAAGTACCGACATATATCCGATATATTCGTAGCGCTCATATGCGTGCACTGTCCGTTCTGAAGCGCGCGTTTGCATCCGAAATTGAAAGTGCACTAGTACCTATATTGCATAACTTATTACTTTTGCATCAAGGCATGGCAGTGAGATGTTATGTGCGTTCTCTTGGGCGGTAAAAACGTACGCATTCAACGACTTTGAGAGTGGTTTTTATTGTACGAAGATTTTTTCTTCGCTTTTAAATCTAAAGATTTAAGTTCCGGATGTTGATTGCGTCCTGTTGTGGCATTTCGAAGTCATAATGAAGGATTAAATAACAGTGAAGCCTTCATAAATGACCACACTAAAAAGTGACCAAACATACTTAGAGTTTTAATTTTTACTTCCCAAATGTCTGTGGCGCAATCTATCTATCTATCTATGGCGCTACAGCTCATATCGAGCCTTGGCCTCCTGGATGCACCTCCTCCAGTTGTCTCGGTTCAACGACCGTGTCCTCCAGTTTATCTTTCACTAGAGCCCTCAAAATTTTCGACATTTTTGCTTACCACCTCCGTCCCCTTACATCCCCCAACTTAAAAGTTTTACCAAAATTAGAGACTGTACAGTTCTACAATCTTTCATGGTAAGTAATTTCGAAAATATAATCCTTTTAAAAAAATGTTTGTTCTGCAAACCCCTCCATATACGTTGATTTTCAGCTTCCTAGCTAGAACCATGGTTGAGATATTCGAATTCTTAGTTTTTGGTTTCAGCGAATCCCTCGCCTCCCCCTTAACCCTTATACAACCGAAAATGCAGGTTCGCCTGAGATCCGCAACCATCTAAAGTCCACTTTAAAATGAACTTTCTATCTTGAAGGGCTTGAGAGTTAATGTGCGCTGAGCGTACAGGTACGGCGGACGACGGAGAGCATACGGCGTACAGACCGACGGTTTTTTTTTTCTTATTCTTAGGGTATTTAGTCATGAAACGCGAAAAACAAAATTACAGGGCATCAAACTTTTTTTTTCCCAGTCGACCACAATACTTTTTTATCAAAATAATAAAGTAAAAGACCATTCGTATACAATATAATGACCTGCGTAAGTTAACCGCATCGAAATCGTGCGACAATACATAACTTAATAATCAATTCAGGTGTAACAATTTTATAAGTATGAAAAATTTCTTTAACTATTTCTGAATAGTGAAATACCGGTCACAATCGTTTGAAACTAGATCAAAAAAAATTATTTACACTTCATACTTTTCATTCTCACGAGAAATAAAATAAATCTCCCGATAGACATCGACCCATAATAAATTAAAGTTTGAAACAAGTTAAAGACGTTAATCAGAATAATGACTAATTCGCTTTTGGTAGCCACTTTGCAGTCGTGACTTTCAGAGGTGTCCCGCTTCGGTTATTTATCGATCTGACTTATACTACACCCGTGTCTCATTGCTGACAATCTTTACCTTTGTTTCAATCTAAATCCAATTCCAAATTCTACTTCTAGAAAGCGAAATTCATGCGAAGTGTTTCGTACGTGAATTTTACAGGTGTTTATTAAAAATTGTCAATGACTTATAGGTGGAATGAAACACTTGAACTGTTTAACACTATTAATGCATTTGTTGGATACAACTTAACAACAATGTTGTGGATTTAACTGATTTAAATGGATTTTCATGGTGAACAGAAGGTATTTATTACTATTGAAGAATGTTGAATGTTGACGCTGTCCAATTTCAATTTTAATTTGTTTTGTCTGTATACATGTACTACATATCACATCAGTTTTAATAATGAAATATTATATTATCTATTGAATGATGATGGAAGTAAATATATGGTTTCCATGTTTTTTCAGGTGCCAGAAGTCTGAAAAATTCCTTCATCTGCAATGGCACTCTAGCTCAAGCCGGGCTTTGACCTCCTGACCTTCAGGTTTTTTAACATTTTTTTTGTCATTATAAAAATGTTGTTAGCCTTTCGCACAACCATCTATCTACGATTTTTTAATTCCGTAGATTGAGGCAACTAAGGTATACACAAGCAGGCAGAGTGCTAGAATTATGCGTCGACCTGGATTTGAGTTAAAACCCTGCACTTCCTCTGCCAACCCCCATACAAATATCGCAATTTCAGGAAAACTATGTCAAATTTCTTTGAAAATAATGAAAACTACAAACTTTAATTTCAGCACGAAACATTTTGCTTGCCATATTTGGTGTCATATACAAAAATTACAAACCTCCCCTCTGCTTCTACCACCTTCCATACAAAAGCCAGTGTTCACTATTCGAAAGAATTTGAGATGACATACCCATTTTCCGGTACATTAAACTCTTTCTCATTTCATCTAAAGTATCATATGATTTGGCTTTACGCCCAATCATAAATATTTGATGTTTTTCCTATTTGAAGGCTACAGGTTAGCCCAAAGCCCAAAGTAATGCATTAGCTCTACTTTGGAGTCATTAGAACCATCTTGCTATAAGTTGCGTTTGTGTGGTGGACAACCCTAAGGACAGAGACAAACCACACTCTCCTCGGCAAGTTGCAGAGAACAACGTATTTATGCATAAGTCGGGTTCTGAGAACAACCCCTCCGCAGCATCGGAAGTACTGTTTCATATGCTACCTCTCAAGATTATTGATAAACATGGCCATCCCACTGCAGTTTATGTTGATGCACGTTGAAGCTTCTGGCTCACCGTAGCGTTGATACAACTTCTTTTGCGGCGGAGTCAAGATGTACAAATACCTCCTTAGCACTAGGGTACGATCTTGCTAGGATATTAATGTCGTCAACTAAGGCTACTAGCTGGGTGTACTTGAATAGTAGTGTCCCGTTGGTGTCGACTGGGATGTTTCGTACAACATACTCTAGTGCCAAGTTGAAAAGCATGGGGGCTAGACCATCTGCCTGCTTTAAACCACATTCCGTTCGAAAGCTGGTTGTGGAATTGGTTTGTATTCTCACTTGGGATTCAGTGTTCGTCATTGTGAGTCTTGTTAGTCGGACTAGTTTTGAGGGAATTCCTAAGTCAAGCATGATTTGGTACAGTACGCTCCTGTCGATACTGTCGTATGCTTGTTTAAAATCTACGAAGATTTGGTGCAAGTCTGTGTTAAATTCCCAGCATTTCTCAAGCACCTGTTTCACCGAGAATATCTGGTCTGTTGTAGATCGTCCAATTCTGAATTCACCTTGGCATTCGCCAATTGTTTCATTAGTATAGGGCTTAAGACGAAGTTCAATTATTTTTGTCATTGTTTTATAGGACGTTCAATCAATCAAATTCCTGTTATGACCCCCTATAGAGGCATAGGACAGAAACAACTCTCTTCCACAAGCGATCCTGAGGACGTTCACGACAATGATATTCCTCTGTAATTCTCACAGCAGAGTTTGTCTCCATTCTTGTAAATTGGACATATTATGCTTTTTCGCAAATCTTCGGGTATGATTTCCTCTGTCCAAATTTTGCATATCATGCTGTGCAGTATTTCAGCGACACAGTTTCCACCGTTTTTCAGAAGTTCAACTGCTATTTCGCCAATTCCCGGCGCTTTGTTTAGTTTTTGGTCACATAGCTTCGATTTCAGCAAGCGTGGGTAGTGTCGATGATGGTTCATCTTCATCATTTGATGCCTCAATTGACATGTTGTCTGTCGTGATCGGTGGTAATGGGATGGGATTGCAAAGATGTTCAAAGTAGGAAGCACATCTCCGTCTGATTTCTTGTGTGTTGTTGATGACGTTACCCTCTGCATATTTGCAGAGACTGGTTTTTGGCTTATATCCCTTTTTAGGTCTTATACCATTGCGTATGCGTCCCGCGTTTTATTTTGTCTCATATCATCATCAATTTTACTTTATTATTTTAATAATAAAGTATTGTGATCGACTTGGAAAAAAAAAAATTTGCTACCCTGAAATTTTGTTTTTTCGCGTTTCATGACTAAATTAGCCTAAGAAAGCAAAAAAAAAATCCGTCTGTCTGTACGCCGTCCGCCGTACGCCGACGTGTACGCTCAGCGCACATTAACTCCCAAACCCTTCAAGATACAAAGTTCATTTTTAGAGGGATTGTAGATAGTTGCGGATCTCAGGCGGACACCCATTTTGGGGGGCGTACGGGTTCAGGGGGAGGTGGGGGGAGCGCTTAAACCGAAAAATACGAATTCAAATATCTCAACCATGGTTACAGCTAGGAAGCTAAAAATCAACATACATATAGAAGAGTTTGTGAGACAGCTTTTAAAAATAAGTTAATTTTTTTATCCATTGGGGTGCAAAAAGGGGAGGCTAAGAACTAATTGTCGGCCGAATTTTTTTTCAAATGATTCTATCTTCGAAATGACTTACCAAAAAAATTGAAATTTTGAGACCATTAAGCTGGCATACAGATCTACTAGAACCAGTTTAGATCAAAGCTAAATATTGTAAGGGGGAGGGTCAGGGAGGGGTGCAAAAAAAAAGACTTAAAACCCAATATCTCAGCTATTTATTAAGCTATATAATTGAGTCTTAGAACTTATATTAAGCTATACTAGAAAAATACGAAAAAAATATAATATTTGGACAAAATAGTAGTGGGGGGAAATGGGGATAATTTAAAAAATGGCGCACTTTTCAAAATTACAAATCCTTATATCTCAAGAAGAAGTACAGATATCAAATCGAAAATTTGTCAGATTGTAGAACTATATAATAGTTAATTTTGGTAAAAATTTTAAGATGGGACGTGTAAGGGGAGGGAGGTGATAAGCAAAAATGTCGAAAATTTTGAATGATTTTTTTAGGGCTCTGGTGAAAGATACAAAGTTTAAATTTTGCATGTGAATACACCTATTTGATGTCCATAGAAAAATAATAATAACTTGATCCATAATTGTTATAAACCGACCCCCTGGTCTAACGTGCACAAGGTGTTTCATGTGCATTGAAAAAAACACATAAACTGAAAATTTTTGAGTGAAATTTTAAGGTAGAAGCTTGAAAATTTGCGAAATGCATTTAAAAAAAAATTTCTAAATATTCAAAATATTAACTGGTTGAAAACCTTTATAACTTCTACCCCCTCCCATACAAAATTCATTTTTCGACCATTTTTAAGAAATCCATTATCACCTAACTATTACAAGCTATCAATTTGAAATGTTGCACAAAAACTTTAAAAAATAGTTGAAATAAAATTGCGTTGAAAGTTTTGAGTTCGCATTTGTCCTTCTACCCCCTCCCATACAAAAGTATGATTTCGACCAATTTCATTAAATCAACTAATAACCAACAAACTAAAAGCTAAGAACTTCAAATTTTGTACGAGCACCTAGCAACAAAAAAGAAAAAAAACTGCATCACAAGTTTTACGATTCCCCTACCTCCTCTACCCCCTCCCATACAAAATTATTTTTTCGACCATTTTTAAGAAATCAGTTATAAGCTAACTCTTAAGAGCTATCAATTTCAAATTTTGCGTAAAAACTTATAAAAATAATTCAAATGAAGTCGCTTTAAAAATTTTGAAATCGTGCGTGCCCTTCTACCCCCTCCCATACAAAACTATGATTTCGACCAATTTCATTAAATCAACTAATAACCAACAAACTAAAAGCTACGAACTTGAAATTTTATACAAGCACCTTACAAAAGAAGCGAAATAAAACTACATATCAAATTTTACGATTCCCTTACCTTCTCTACCCCCTCCCATACAAATGTTCGGTTCCGTGAATGTAAAATACATCGAATTTTATGAAAATTCTATGCAACTTCGTCTATGAAACACATTCTATACAGAGAATATTGGACGTGATTCAAGCAATTAACATCCACCCACCCTTACTATTACCCCTCCTCCTACCCTCATAAAAACCCAAACTTGCAGAAACGAATTAAATATTGTTTAATTGATAACAACCCTGCCCAAGAACTCCCTTTCACTTAGCATTCTCTAACCACTCTAACCTATAGGTACATATTGACTTTCCACTCATCAACTTGTCTCAAGAATAATAAAGTTTCGCCCGACTTGTTGGCAGTTTATTTTGTATCATGTCATTATGGTACTTCCTTTGTTTTTGACCTGCGTCTTTTTCGCATATCGCCTAAACTCGTCATAGCTTTCTTTTTTGGCTCGTGTTGGCCGTTCAGTAAAAATGTTCTTAGTCTCATTCTCACCCCTTAATACTGTAGGGGTCACCCCTTAATACTGTAGTGTACAGTCCAGTCGGTTATATATTGGTATCAGCCGTTTATTATATGCTGACTAGAGATACTCGATAAACACTAACACTACTCTCCTAATAGAGTTTGGACAGTGCTAAAATACCAACAGTTCAGCGTGAGTTTAGAAGCACAACATAAGAAATGTGAAAAAAAGGCAAACTTGAGTTTGGCAGTTTTCAAATGTACGGACACGAGTACAAACTTGCGTTAAACTACAAGTTTTCGAATATAATACTCATCGAAAATAAAAATGACTTTCATAAATAACACTTCATTATGATTGTGTTTACTTCATAAAAGAAAAAGAATTGAGAAAATTCAAATCTTCGGACGAAATCTCCCGCGCAATCGCTGTACATGCATTGTTCAAACTCTATTAGGACAGAAGTGTTAGTGTGTATCGAGTATCTCTAGCTGGGAGCAGCCCTTTTCTCAATTCAGAACGTGGTCTATTTGGTTGAAGGTGTGACCATCTGGTGATGCTCACGTTCGTTTGTGAATATCGCGATGCGGGAAGCACGTAGAGTCCAATGATATTTTTGTTATTTGTAAAATCAATTAGACGTTGGCCATTGTCGTTGGTTAGCTAGGATATAGCCTAGTAGGTAGCGTGTTGGTCTCGTAATGCGAAGGTCGTGAGTTCGAATCGTGGTCGGCGCAACATATAATTCCGGCACATTGTCTGCCTGGGTATACCTTGGTCACCTCAATCTAAGAAAATAAAAAATTCGTAGAAAGAGAGTTGTGCCAAGGGCTAAAAACCCTTCCACAATAAGTAATGGAAAATGTTAAGGAATCTGAATATCAGGAGGCCAAGGTTCAATTTGGGCTGTCGCGCCATTGTACAAGTACAAGTTGTCGTTGGTTATATCATGAAGACTGTGCCCTCCTGTTGTTTTTCTTAGAGCCTACTCCTTTGCAACTTTTCCGTCAAAATCCCCTAAGACAGTTTTTAGGTCATTCGAGGGCAGTGAATGTTGTCTCTAGGGTGGCATAAAATTCGTCTTTAGCTATATCGTCCTTGTCTTCTGTTGGTGCGTAGACGTTGATCAAACAAGTGTTGAAAAATTTAGCCTGTATTCGGCTTTCACACAATCAGGTTTCTGGACAGTGTTTTTTTTTCTGGTGATGCGTTGTAGGCGCCTCTCCCAACCCTCGACCTGGAGGATCAGTCCTACATATGTTTACACCGTAGTAGAAAAAGGATGACAGTTTTCAGATAATTATGAATGCTGGAGCTCTCACAGCGGTGCTGCGAGTCGAACTATGTCATACTTTTTGCTTACTTCCTAAGACGCATAGGTGTTTCTGGCTATTCAAATTAACTCCATGCTCGTTCCGCCTTTCTCAACTGGGCTTGGTACCGGCTATGGCGGAGTTAAAAGAAGAGCTTTACAGTTCTTCATAAATCCCGTCATCATGCATAGAAGAAGTAATAATGCTTTTGGCGTAAAATTGTGTTCGATTTGTCAAGAAAATTTATTAATGTGAGCTATGAAGTTATGATATTTGAATGGAACACGGTAGGTTAAGGCTCCAACCTCCCCGTTTTATTATCCTGTGGATGTTTACTTATTAAGAGGATTGGGATTTCTGAAATCATAAATATATTGCGCTTGGGTCTAGTATGCAAGGTGCTAAAAGGGTTTGGGAGTTCAATCAATTATTAATGTGATAACCTAAATTAAAACTAAGACGTCATATACCAAATTTTAGGTGAATAACTTTGATACATTCCAAGAAAACGGAGAAAAAATCTGAAAATGGCACATTGGAAGGATAGTAGGGAAATTTAAATAATTTTGCCCTGTTTTTCAACCAAATCAGAACACAACAATCTCATTTTAAAACAAGAAAAAGACTTTTCATATGGTGAAATTGTGGCATGTGTATGAGACGTGGTAGAAATCAAAAACATTATAATTTCAAGCATACCCATCAAACTATGAAAATTTCATTAAAATTAGTTCAGCTGTTTTTGAGTTAAATCCGGACATACAAACAGACTGAGAGACAAAAATTTCAAAAACGTTTTCTTATGCTTAGTTATTGTCTTAATAGAGCAAAACACTATCTGACATCCATTTATAGTCAAATAACAAACATGCACTTTAATTATATTAAAATGAATAGATTTCGGTAAATTTTGTGTGACTCACAAATCGATATTACTCTAATTCAGATATTATCTTGAAATTAAAAAAAAGTAAATACATAGTTTCGAAAAAAAAAATACAATATGAGATTAATGAACGCAATGACATTCAACAGTTGAATAAACAACGTCGGATTTAATCATAAGAGATAAAGCAGATATTTTATTTTCACAAGGAATTAATTGAGCGAAGATGTTTCCACTTGTAAATTTAATGCGATATTTCGGAAACTCAATGTAAAACACAAAATTTTAATTGGCTGCAATTATCATACAGTTAACTGGATTTCTTAATTTGTATTTTTATTGAATATGTTGTACTTAGTGCAATTTTTTTTATCCATTTTAATTTTCTGGTTAATCACCAAATCATCAGAAGTAACCAAGTAACAATTGGTCAAAACTAATCAAGGCATAATAAACTGAAATGAAATTAAAAACATTTATAGAAACTATAAAAATAATTAATAGTCATTATTTTTAGCGCCTACATTTAAATTGTGCAAGGTAATTTACTGCAAAACATTAATTATTCTAATTTATATCCGGCACACATTCATAAGTCTGGCGCTGTCACAGATAGCATATGTACATATCTAAGAAAGTGATTTTGTATACTTATGAGTATATAACAAATGTACAATAGATAACATACTCGTCGCAAATATTTTAACGATTAAATTATGATGCAATATAAATTGGAGGCATCACAAATTAAAACGGCTTTTATTCCACGCTATTAAAGAATGAGATCGACATGACCACAATTAAATTTACCACACAGCAACTGGAATTTATGGTCTAGACTAGAAACTAAATACATAAACAAAATGTATAATGTAGATGTGTAACATTCACGTAAAGTATCACGTAAATTGGTACTTTACAGATGTTGTTTTACCATTTATAATCATATAATGTATCACACCTGTAACTCATCTAGAGAGGTTGTGTGCCCGCGATATATGTAATTAAATAATTTTATGTGACTTTGCTTAAACATTATACGGGTATTTCTCGTAAATTTTCTCCAGCCTGCATAAATAGGTTTTTAGAATTTATTAGCTATCGTTTCAAATATTGATGGAAATTATTTTGTGAAATATTAACGATTCCGATTGGCAATCCTGTTGTACAAGGATAATTACTAAAATGCTGTTTATTAGTTGTGGTTATTAGTTGTCCACGAATAAATTAAATTAAATTTTGTATCAATCAATTTAATTAATTTATGTATTTCCACGATTTCAAACCAATTCGAACTGAAATTCGCCATATTCCTCAATTACGATTGAATTTGAATATTTATGAAAATGACTTGAAATTTGTACGTCGAGAATAATATGTTCGTTAAGAATCTATAACGTCCAGAATTGCGACACCATAAGGATTTGCTCGAAAACTATAAAAGCTATTAGTCTGAAATTTTGAATATATTACTTTTATGATGATTTCAGTCTATCGGATAAAAATTATACGTGTCCTCCTCCTCCTTCCACCACCTCCCATACAAACTGCACTTTTTCATGAAATACTCTAAGCCAATTTACTCAGTGCGTATAAAATTCATCGAGCTTAAATTTAGCACTGCATATTCATTTAGAATTATTAGTAAGACCAAAAAAATTAGACCACTAGCTTCAATCCTTCTACCCCCTCCTATACAAAATGACACAATTTCGCAATTCGACAATAAACGGCTTTTCACGAAAAGTATAAATGCTACTGATCTGAAATTTGGAATATAATACTTTTATGATAATTTCATTCTACTGTATAAGAATTATTTGTGTCCTTCCTCTCCTTCCACCACCTCCCATACAATCTGCACTTTTCCATGAAATGTCCAAAACCAATTTACTCAGTGCGTATACAATTTATCGATTTAGAATTGTGCACTAAATATTTACTTAGAATTATTAGTAAGACCAAAAAAGAAAATAGACGATTAGTTTTACTCCTTCTACTTCCTCCCATACAAAACGACGCAATTTCACAAATCCACAATAAACGGATTTTTTCCAAAAGCATAAAGGCTATTGATCGGAAATTTGGAATAAATTACTTTTATAATAATTGCTGTATAAAAGTTATTTAAGTCTTCCCCTTCCTTCTACCACCTCCCATACAAACTGCACTTTTTCATGAAATACTCTAAACAAATTTACTCAGTACGTATAAAATTGATGGAGCTGAAAACTGCACTAAACATTTATTTAGGATTGTTCGTAAGACCAAAAAAAATTAGGCAATAAGCTTCACTCGTTCTACCCCCTTCACAATTCAACAACTTTACAAAAAGTCGATTTGCCTGAAAAGGATGAATGCTACTGATCTGTTGATGTTGTCAATGTTGTCACCCCCTCTATCACTTCCCCTTCAAAATTTCTTAAAATAAAAACTTTTCTCCTTCATCTAGAGTATCGCACGATTGGCCTTTACGCCCAATCGTTATGTTTGTACGTGAAACCGAACATGGCATGGAAATGTTTCGTGCTAAATTCAAAGTTTGTAGTTTTCATTATTTTCAAAGAAATTGAACATAGTTTTCCTGAAATGTATGGGAGGTAGCAGAGAAAGTGGAGGGTCTTAGATGATTTTGAAACTGCTTATCAACGTCCATGCTTTCTTCCAATTTCAAAGTACTTAGACCTGATATGTTCGAAGCTTTTCTTGAATTTATAATTTAGATGTTTGTATGGGAGGAGGTAGAAGGAGTGAAGCGAGGCCGATAATTTTTTTAGCGTTTATTGCAATTATTAAGGGATATATAAAACTATATCTAATCCCTTACGTGTTTTTATGACTGGTGTATGTTAAATAACTTACCTCTTACTATTAGTAAGTGCACTACTGTCTCGTATTTAAGAATAAGAATGCCAATTCTATTTGACTACGTTGTAGATGGAACCGCTCTACTTCGTTCTGATAAAGTACGGGATTTGGGGGTGCTATTTAATTGCGCTTTCACCTTCGACTACCACGTTGATCATATTGCCAGTAGAGCTAGCGCTATACTTGGTTTTGTCAAAAGAAGATCCAAGGAGTTCAATGATCCATTCGCTACAAAAATTTTGTACTGTATTTTTGTCCGTTCTGTTCTGGAGTATGCACATAGTTAAAGTCGAATCTGTGCAGCGTAATTTCTTAAGATTTGCTGTTCGTGGCCTTCCGTGATCACATCCGCTTAGGCTTTCATCTTATATTGATCGTTTGAATCTTTTTTTTTTTGGACTTCTTGGAGAACAGGCGTGTACACGCAAGAGTGGTTTTCGCTTTTAAGTTATAACTGGAGTTATCGACTCTGACCAATTGAAGTCTTCGATTGATTTCAATATTCCGTTTCGCGCCTTGAGAAATAACGAATTTTGTATTGTATCACACCAATTATGGTTTTCATGAACCAATTTCATCTATGCTCAGACTTTTCAACCAACACTTCTCACAGTTGGATTTTCGCATAACCCCTACCCAGGTAAAAAGTCAGCTTTCTTGACGTTGAATTAATTTCTATTGTCACTTTTTATTTGATAGTTTTCCTATTTATTGTTTATTTGCTTATCTTGTTTTTCTTTTAATATTTTTGTTTTTTTTTTTAATTTTTATATTATTTATTTATTTTTTATTATTTTTGATTGATATCTATTGTATCTTGTTATTTATATAATATTTTATTTATTGACTTGTTACTTCTTATTTTATTTTTCATTGTTTTATAGTTATGTTTTTATTAATTTTTATTGTATTATTTGTGGTAATCAGACAGTTGATGAATAAACGAATATTATTATTATTAATTCTGGCAAAATTTTAAGAGTAGTATATGAATTATGAAGCTAGTAAAACCTTATGAGGTCTGGATTAAGTTTCAATTATATGTGTATATCAAATTAATTGTACTAGATCTGACATCTTAAATTTTTAGCAAATAAAGCACACTTGTTCTTCGACAGTCATAGTGTTCACATATTACATTAAGTTTGTACTTATTCCAGTTTTAATGGAAATCTATATAAGGAATTTACCAAAATTATGCATTTCCATGAGAGGGAGTAGAAGGAGTACAACGAAATTCAAAATCACAACAAAATTTTTCGTCGTCAATGATGTTTATAATAATATACTTTTCACAAAACTTCAAGTCGATAGCTTTGACAGTTTCAAAGAAATATAATTTAATTTAAATTTCAAAATGTCGTGAAATTTTTATGGGAGGGGGAAGAAGGAGTGAGGTGAAGTTGATATTTTTTTTACAAAACTGATTCTAATTGTAGTAAAATTAATTCATCAAAAATTTGTTTTCCAACTTTGCTAGTTTCAACAAAAAATCAACAAAATTAATTTTTCAAAATTGTGTATTTTTATGGGAGGGAGTAGAAGAAGTTAGGAGATTGGATCAATATTTTGTGATGTTAATGATATTTATATACATCGTTATAATTTGACCCAAATTCAAGTTGATAGCTTAAATAGTTTAGAAGAAAAAATAATTTTTGAAAATTTGGAAATTTCATGAAATTTTAATAGGACGGGTAGAAGGAGTGGGGGATGTAGGCCATTCACGAGCTTTAAGTTTCTTTCTTGCTAAAAATGACGCCCAACACATTTTAGCACGATAGCTCAAAGCGTTCGAGAGTTATGTTTTAGATAGACGGACAGACATTCACTCAGAATCGAAATTCTTGAGCGATAACAATTATTTCTGTACCCTTGGTCGCTCAGTGCGAGCATTATTTCTTAATACGTTAAAGCAAACACAATATGCTCTCAGATTTCATCTAGAGTATAAAAAGCATACGAATCTTATTGCCTGGATTTTATTACATTTATTTAGTAACTATCATCGGCCTTTTTATATACAGAAGAAATTTACAAATTATTTTAAGCCATTTTAAAATTATATAAACTAAACTAGTTAAGGAATTCTACATGAAGTAAATATCATTAAAAATTCTAATCGCAAGCTTCCATTTAGTCCACTAAGGCTAATTTATTACTTATCTTCTATGTCAAAACCAATCAAAAACTATGTAAATACAAGAACCATACTAAATCCCATTTCTTACCTTTCATCTCATCAACCTTGTAAAATTCTTTTCTCTTCAAGTAATAAACGCTTTTCAAATCATATCAACGAGATAATTGCTAATGAAATTCGAATTTCAACAATTTCAAGTTCAAGTCGTAAGTCTTTTGTTTATCGCCGGTAAATAAATTTGCCCGAATCGTGCCATGAGCAAAAAATGTCCTTCGCTAATTCAGTGATCCGGATCGTTTTAACATAATAAGGTCAGTAGAAAAAACTAACTAAAAATTATTTAACAAATGGCTTAATCTAACTTAGTAGTACATGAAGTAGTACCTGTCGCATTAAAGAAATCGATCGCTTGCCCACTAAGGGATTAGGCTTGAAATCATTTTGTCACGATTTCTGTTGATTGCTGGCTAACAATTAATTAATGACCCCTGCTATATGGTACGCGTTTTGTGAATGGGACATCGAACAGTAGTGCATTTTGTATAGGCTACTTTTAACGAACGGACACGTACTTTTTCATTATTAAAATCGGACAAGCCTTTGGGTTCGGTTATGATTGATAGCCTATTATGAAACAGGTGATGGCGTCGATTTCTTTTAATTAATTGAACTTTTTTACTTATTATTTTATAAAAGTGTAAGTTAGCGATTAACGATTTGTTGATTTATTTGTATTGGAATTTGGCATGCTCCTTAATAAAGAAATTTTTCAGCGGATTTCGTTACTTTCGAAAGTAATAGATAGCAAAGTTCAGTGTCCTTCGGAATTAATGTATTCGAAGCTTATGTGATTGAAAATTATAAGATAGCTAATATCATGAAATATATGAAATATTGTTTTTATTTATTTTTTTTTTCAGTCCCGAAACTTGACATTTCCATCAAACTCAATTGGGCTTTGATTGCCCTAGTTCTCGGAGTATTGTTCGTTTCCAGGTGTACAATCCTTGTGGTACTATTAAGCTATTTTCTTAGCGGATTGTCAATCCAACTTAATTTTTGTAATGTTCTAGGTGCAATTTGATATTAGATACGTAATTACCACCCCGGCTGACCCCGCGTTGCGAGGGGCGCCAAGGATCGGTAGTACCTATAGAAAATTGAAAGGAAGTTAAACTCGAACCTTAAGATCGTGGTTTCTCTATAACTAGCGTCAGATTCTTTTACCCAGAAACGAAACGAAAGGTTTTTTTTATTCATGTGAAAGAATAATTTTTTGCATTTTCTTGTTCCACTTTGTAATGAAATTCTGTAATAGGGCGTCTCAGAGTCGGGCAGCACTTCCTGCTGGCTGCTTAAGAGCGTTGGGGCTCTCTGCTCTCTTTTTGGCGTAAAAAATGGTTTTTTTTTTCCATTCTTGTCCTAAATGAGTTCGTTTATTTTTTTTTTAATCTTTGCTATAATAAAATGTCGCGCAATAGAAATTTTTTATTCGCAGTTGTTGTTTTTTGACGCCCAATCATGTACTCTAGGTGGAATAGGAAAGATTTTAATGTATCGGAAAATATGTCATTTCAAATGCACCCGAACGAGGTATGCACGTTTCGTACTGAATTTAATGTTTGCAGCTTTCATAATTTTGAAAGAACTTGTTCATTGTCTTTCATAAATTTTGGACTTTGTATGAGCATATGGAAGGTTTTACATGTTTTTGAAACTGCTTATCAACATTACAACCATCATGATTGTTCCAATTTCGACGAGAAAATGTTCTTGAATTTCTAATACGGGAGGGGAGAGAAAGAGTCTAGCTAAGTTGACAACTTGTTTTTAAAGTTTATTGGAATTGCTATAAAAAACAAACCAGAATTATGTTTATGCGTAAAGCCCAATCATATGATACTCTAGATGAAATAGGAAAGAGTTCATTGTACCGGAAAATATATCAACTCAAATTCTTTCGAACAGTGAATAGTGACTTTCGTATGGGAGCTGGTAAAAGCAGAGGGAAGAGGTTTGTAATTTTTATTTATAACACCACACGTAGCATGCAAAATGTTTCATACTGAATTTAAAGTTTGTAGCTTTCATAAATTTCGAGGAAATTGAAAAATGTTTGTCTGAATTTATGGCATTTGTATGGAAGGTGGCAGAGACAGTGGAAGGTTTTGAATGATTTTGAATCTGCTTAACTACATCCTAATCATATTGCTTTGTTACAATTTGATGTTCGAAAGAGAAATACTTTTCTTGGATTTCCAATACAAAAATTTATATGGGGGGTGGTAGAAGGAGTGAAGCGAAGTTCATATTTTAGCATTCATTGCAATTATTAACAGACAAATTCTGGCAAAATTTGAAATTTGTACTTTTTCCATTATAGTTTCAATGAAAATCGATTAAATGTATTTACCAAAATTGTGTATTTGTATAGGAGGGAGTAGAAGGACTATTCGCATCAAAACCAAATTTATCGACATGCATGATTTTTATAATAGTAAACTTTTCTCAAAATTTAAAGTTGATAGTTTTGATGGTTTTGAAGAAAATAATTTATTTGAAATTCCGAAATTTCGAAAAATTTGTATGGGGTGAGGTGAAGTTGATAGTTTTTCCAAAATTGATTACAATTGCGATAAAATTAATTATGGCAAAAATTGGTTCTTTTAGCTTTACTAATGCATGCTAATGCATTTTAGGAAATTGTGCATTTATCTGGGAGAGGGTAGAAGGAGTAAGAGGATCAAATCAATACTTTTTAGCGCTAATGATATTTACATCGTTATATTATGATATATTATAATTTTCATGTCAAGAGTTGAAATAGTTTCGGAGAAAACTCAATTTTTTCAAATTTTGAGATTTCATGAAATTTATATGGGTGGGATTAGAAGGAGTGGGGGAATGTGGCCCGTTCTCGAACTTAAATTTATATGGCATATGATAAATTTGAGCACGATAGGTCAAATTTTTCGAGAGTTATGTTGTAGACAGACGGACAAACAGATAGACAGAAGACGACAGACAGACAGACGGTCACTTGGAATTGAGATTTATGAGCGAAAACAAATATTTTTGTACCCTTGGCGACTCTGTGCGAGAATTATTTCTCAGCGATACTAACAGTAAGGCAAACACAATATATGATTTCATCAAGAGTATAAAAATTCTGGCAATATTTTAAGTTTCTACTTTTGCTAGTTGCAATAAAAATCGATGTAATGGTTTTTCCAAAATTGTGCATTTGTATGGAAGGGAGTACAAGGAGTGAGGTGAACTTGATAATTATTTTAGCATTTATTTCAATTGCTAAAAGACAAATTCAGGTAAAATTTGAAGTCTCTACCTTTTTGAAAAACATAGTTTACTATCAGCCATTAATTAGTAATTTTTAAAAATTTTCACTTAATGTGATTGAACAGGGTCGATGTTATTTATGCTGACTTTACGAAAGCATTTGATCGTATTCATATTGATCTTTAGTATAAAAACTTAGAGCTTTCGGAATTTATTCATCCCTTCTTAAATGGTTTTGTTCGTATCTGAGGGGTCGTAAATAGCAAGTACTAATTGAGGCATATTCAAAACTCGCCTTACCTACTTTTGTATTAAATGTTGTCCTTATAGGAAATGAAATTAGGTGTTGTCCTATTTAATCATGTCCACAAAAATTTGTTTTCTTCCTTGTGAAAAATAATTTCAAATCACTATCCGGCGCAAAACTTGCCTTTTTCTACTTTGCAGCTGAAACAAAAGTCACTTTATTTAAACTTGAAATAGTAAAAAGAAAAATTGTCCGATCTTGAATGAATTATTGATGTTTAAATACATTTATTTCGCCATCTAATTATTCCTGACACAAAAATGAAAATTTAAGGAGAAATCGTGGATATTTTTCGTGCCAACTGCTCAAAATTAAAACACATGAAAAAACATAACAGGACTACAATTGGGCGTAAAGCCCAATCTTGCGATACTCTAGATAAAAGAGAAATTTTTTTGTTTTGAAGAAATTTTGTAGGAGATGTTGTACAGGGGTTGACGACATTGAACTAAGTTTTTCTCATTACGCATTACGCTATCAAAATGTTTTATACAAACTTTAGGTTTCAAAAATTAGTGTATTATATTTAGTGAAATTGTGCAGTTGGTATAGAAGGAGGAGCGAGTTCTTAAGGACTTTTTCAGAAATAACTACAAACATCATGCTTTTGATATGCTTTAATTTGTAGACCGGTAGCATTCATACTTTTCAGGAAAATCCACTTTTTGTGAAGTTGTGAAATTGTGTCAGAATGCATGGGACGGAGTGGAAATGGTAAAGCTAATAGTCTAATTATTTTTTGGCCTTACCAATAATTCTAAATAAAGATTAAGTGCATAATTTCAGCTCCATAAATTGTATACGCTCTGAGAAAATTGGTTTAGAGTATTTTGTAAAAAGTACAGTTTGTATAAGAGGTGGTGGAAGGAAGAGGATGACTTAAATAATTCTCATATAGTAGATTAAAACCATCATAAAAGTAATGTATTCAAAATTTCATATCAACAGCGTCTATGCTTTTTGAGCAAATCCATTTATTCTCAAATTGCAAAATTGCGTCATTTTGTATGGGAGGGGGTAGAAGGGGTGAAGCTAATCATCTAAACTTTTTGTGGTCTTACTAATAATTCTGAATAAGTTATTAGTGCACAATTTGAGCTCGATAAATTTTATACATAGCTAGGGTGTAGCCTAGTAGGTAGCGTGTTGGTCTTGTAATGCGAAGGTTGGGATTTCAAATCCTGGTCGGTGCAATATATAATTCCAGCACTTTGCCTGCTTGGATATACCTTGGTCACCTCATTCTACGAAAATGAAAAAAATTGTAGAAAGAGGGTTGTGCGAAGGGCTACCCTTCCATAATAAGTAATGATAACATGTTAAGGAACCTGAATATCAGGAGGCCAAGGTCCGATTTAGGCTGTAGCGTCTTTGTAGAAGAAATTTTTTACGTACTGAGTAAATTGACAGCCGAAGAACATGTCCTTGATTAAGCCGCATATTACAGACGGCAACTGTTTCTGTACAACTTTGCTATTGTGGACCTTTGAAAGCTCAATGGCCAATACTGACGGATACATCGGCCAAAATAAAATCACTATAATGATGGTGATGATAAGCTATTGGCTTAATATTAAGGCTCCGTTTAACATTAAGAAAAATAAAATTATTTTTCCGTTCTCGGTCACTCGTTTCTGCCACACGACCATGTTTTTAGTCATATTGAAAAGAAGGTGAAGGTGAAAACCACAATAGAGCCATCAGAGTATGCTGCAAAAAGGAATGTTAAAAAAAAATAGTTTTGTCATTTTCAATTAACTAACCACCAATTGCCAATTTGCTCCTATGTAATTTATAAATAAACTGCCAACAAGTCATGCACAACTTTATTATTTTTGCGACAAGTTGAAGATGCGTGGAAAGTCAATATGCAGATTAGGAAAGACTAAGTGAAAAGGGGTTCTAGGGCAGGACTGTTGGCAATTTAACACTTAATTACGGATACGATCAATAGCTCCAGTACATGTAATCAATATTTCATTCGTTTATTTATGCAAGCTTGAGTTTTCATGAGGGAAGGTAAGTGTGGGTGGATGTTAAAAATTTTAATTGATTCCTTGAATCACGTCTAATATTCTTTGAATAGAATTTCAATTTCATAGACGAAGTTGCATAGAATTTTCATAAAATTCGGTGTATTTTACATTCACCAAACCAAACATTTGTATGGGAGGGGGTAGAGGATGTAAGGGAATCGTAAAATTTGTGATGCAGTTTTATTTCGTTTCTCTTGTAAAGTGTGGGACAGGGTAGAAGTATTGAAAGTATTCGACCAGTTAATATTTCTTACATTTAGGGATTTTTTTTAATGCGTTTCGCAAATTTTCAAGCTTATATGTTTTTTTTTCAATGTACATGAAACACCTTGTGCACATTAGACCGGGGGGTTCGGTTTATAACAATTGTGGAACAAATTGTTATTTTTTTTATGTACATATATCAAATAGTTGTATTGACGTGCAAAATTTAAACTTTGCATCTTTCACCAGAGCCCTAAAAAATTGACCAATATTAAAATTAAAAACATAACAGGACTACGACTGGGCGTAAAGCCCAATCGTGCGATACTCTAGATGAAAGAGGTTTTTTTTTATTTTAGGGGATTTTGTAGGGGAAGTGGTAGAGGGGGTGACGACATCGAACTAATCTTTTCACATCACTCTAAGGCTGCTATCAAAATGTCTTATACAAAATTTAGGAATCAAAAATTTAATTGGTACTGAGAAATTTAGTGTATTGGATGTTGTGAAGTAGGGCAGTTTGTAGGTGGTAGAAGGAGTGTGAATTTATTAATGACGTTCGTAGAAATAACTTTAACATCATTTAATTGACATATTTTAAATTGCAGATCAGTAGCATTCATACTTTTCAGGAAAATCGACTTTTTGTAAAGTTGTTGAATTGTGTCAAATTGTATGGAAGGGGGTAGAAGGGGTGAAACTAAATGTCTAATTTTTTTTGATCTTACTAATAATTCCAAATAAATATTTAGTGCAAAATTTCAGCTTGCTAAATTTTATACGCACTGAGTAAATTGGCTTAGAGTATTTCATGAAAAAGTACAGTTTGTATGGGAGGTGGTAGAAGAAGAGAGAGGACACGCATAATTTTTATATGATAGATTGATATCATCATAAAAGTAATATGTTCCAAATTTGAGATCAATAGCTTTTTTTCCAGCATTCAAAGGCAAACAGTTTAAGGTACACCAGTCAAAAAATAGCTTTGTGTCATTTTGCAAGTAGATAATCATTCGTACCGGTGATAGTACGAAACATTTTTGCATCGTCAGCATACAAGAGAATATTTGAGTTGGAGATGACCAAACTCGCGTCTTTAATAAATAAAATAAACAGAAGTGGACCAAGGTGACTACTCTGAGGTATACAGAAGAGTTTGGAATAATCGATGAGACAGCATCTCGAAGTTGTACTTGTTGGGTGCGCTTAGAAAGATAGGATTTGCTCCACGTATTAAAAATAGTAGGAAATCTGAGTGAACAAATCTTGTATGTAAATTAGTAAGTTGTGATTAATTTTATCAAATGCCTTACTAAAATCTGTATATATACAGTCAACTTGTTTGCCTGCTTCAATCGCTGGAATCACAAAATTTAAAAATTCAACATAAAATTTTTACCAAAGTTAAAAACTATGTAGTTCTATAATCTTATGAATTTTCAATTTGATATCTCATGATATTATCTCACTTTTGAGATATAAGGATTTGAAATTTTGGAAACAGCCCCATTTGTGAAATGCTCCCCATTTCCCCCCAAATACTTTTACGACCAAATTTATTTTCAACTTCTCGGGTCTTAGTTTTTTTTTAAATAAGTACACAGCACGATCATCAACCCCAAAGCTCCTGAGCCAGCCGGCTGGGAATGCTGTTCGATCTGGAGGACACTCATTATTAAAAATCTTTGACAAGATGAAGTCCACAAACTTCGTTCCGTTACAAGTACAATGACATTTTTTCGGAACATGCGACTATTATCCAACGATTGGAAGGAAGCGAGCTCTAAAGTCATTAAACCACCGGAGATATGACATACTAAATTCGGAAAAGCGAAACGTTTTATTATCAAAAGAAACGAAAGAAAGATAGCGTTCTTATCAGAGGTGAAATCTCTTACCGGTGTAACACAAAAGTCTTCAAGTCAGTTATTAAAAGAGGCAAGAGGTTATCGCAAATAATGCCTGAAGCCATTATGCGAGGAGTTGTAGTACAAAACAGAAAAAAGGAAGACGTGGATAAATTACTTGCAAAGTATTTTGGAGTCCAACGTAGAGAGGTCGTACATTTAAAGTTTTACAAACATTTTATTGATGAAAATAATGACGACGATGACGCTGATGATTGTTCTATCTCTAGCTGTGCGGAAGATGTTTTCAAAATCGTTTAATTTTTGAAAAAAAAATTTAGTGAATTGAATGTGAATTTCGCTATCTGTTGTTTTTTTGTTTTTCAATAAAGTAAATTTTTGTTAATTCTCTCCAAAAGATGCTTCAAATATTGCTTATTTATTATATGATTTTTTGTTCACTTAAATTGAAATTTTTTTATTTTTGGATTTTTTTTTCACTTAGTCCTCACTCTTTGAATAAAGATCATTGTTTTTTATATTCAAATTTATTAAAAATGCTGGCTGCTTTTAATTGGGTTCGATTCAAAAATTGCTTTATATAAAGTGTTGCAGTAAAACTCGCTTCATTCAAAACGAAAAGTGAAAAACCTCAAAATTGAAATACGTTGATTATTGTTCTGAAAATGCCTTCCTTTTTAAAAATTATTATTTTATTGAATATAGAAAATAAAAAAAATTATATTTCATCCACGAAAAAAATTACAATTTTTTTTTCCATTTCTGAACATTATTTTAATATGGATAAGGTGAGGTTTTAATATGATAGCCTTAATTAACCCTAAAATTATTAGGACAAGATCGGGAGTGCCCCAAGGGTATCATTTAGGACCTCTTCTATTCATTATAATTGTAAATGATATCGGCAAAGTGTTCTTGATGATTGCTGATGATGTAAAAATTTGTGCCTCAATTTCAAGTCTTTCTGACTGCTTACTTCTTCAAGCAGAAATTGGTTTTTGTGGTGTAGAAATAATAATCTTGATTTGAATCCCTCCAAATGTAAAAAATTTTCTTTTTACCGCCTTCTTATACCTTTCCCGTTTACATATAATATTGATGGAGTAATAATTGGTATTCCGGATGTTATTTGTGATCTTGGAGTTGTAGAGTGCTTATTTTAGAGGCGGAAATATTTTAATTTTGATGAAATTGGCTTTATTTGAAAGATAATTTTATAACATTAATGTTTAAATTTAATTTCGGCCATGTAACCGCCGCGGCAGGCGCGTACATAGCGTAATCTGGAAGTCTAATTTTCACGCACTCGTCGCGGTAAATCAGGTTGTATTTCGGCAATAATAAAAATTTCAATGAAAAACGATAAATTTCATTTTTAATTATGCATTTGTACAGGAGGTAGTAGAAGAAATAAGGAGATCGGAAAAATATTTTTGGCGTTAATAGTATTTATATTATTATTACATTGGTCATTGGTACATTTATATTATTACCACATTTTCAAGTTAATTGCTGGGATAGTTTCGGAGAGAAATCAATATCTTCCAAATTCGAAATTTTGCAAAATTTGTATGGGAAGGGATAGAAAGAGTGAGGTAGTGTGGCTGGTTCACGAACTTAACGTTTCTTTTTTGCTAAAAATGACACAGAAAAAAATTCAGTTCGATATCTCAAAGCGGTTCAGAGTTATATATTATATACTGACAGACAGACGGGCGGACGTCTACTTGGAATCGAGGAATTTGAGTGACAACAAATATTTCTGTAGAAATCAGAAAAAAATGTTTCGCTAGTAAATCTGTCGAGAGGGATTTCACTTGGAAAATCGGGAACTTTTGCTGAAATTTTGTACTGAATTTCATGTTTGCATTATAAATTAGTACACAAAATTTTACCGCAATAAGCATTTTTCTGGGAGTGCTCTGAAAATTTCTCGGGAGAGGGGAGGGAAGCGCTGGTGCTCTTAGTTACCCTACTGATTAGATACCTCTAGAGATATTTTTTGCGTGCTTCATAATGGTTGGATACCAGTTTATAAAAAACGCTCGAACAACAATAAAATTATAGGCAATGGTTGCTTGTTGGATAACCTTAAAGTTGTCACTGGTCATAAGTGGCTTCATCTAGGCAGATTTAATACTGATACAACAGAAAGTTCTATTATTGCGTTTGTGGCTAAAAGTCTCTCGATCGATGAAGATCGTGTGCGGTGTGTGAAACTGATCAAGAAGGATACCAACCTGGATGACCTACGTTTTGTCAAACTTAAAGTGGGTGTTCCTGTCCACGCTTTTAGCTCTTGCTTCACATCCGAGTTTTGGCCCACTGGACTCGTTATTCGACCATTCAAACACGTTCCAAAAAACGATGTGCGCATAAAGGATACCAACCAGACCTAAATCGTGTGGATTTATGCTCCAGTTCATCATTGCTCATGAGGGCCTCCAATCTTTCTATTTACTATCAAAATGTTAGAGGAATGAAAACTAAGCTACCCCTCCTTCGCTTGAGCTCATTAAACGCTGAATTCGATGCCATCATTCTTACAGAAACTTGGTTGGATGACGATATACTAACCAGTGAACTTGGTTTTTCGAACTACAATGTATTCCGCTTGGATCGGTGCCATACTCGGAGTACGAAATCCAGAGGTGGTGGCTGCATAATAGCTGTAAAAAATTGTTATTCTGCCAAACTTCTAATTAAGTCCTCTAACGATGTGGAAGATATCTTCGTCGAACTCAGCCTCAGCCAACGCAAATTATTTATTGGATGTGTATACATACCACCATCATCATCAGCCGAGACTTACGCCAGCCATTGCCAGTCTATCGAAGGCATATTTAACAGTTTTCCATTTGCGGATACTTTGATTGTTGGAGATTACAACCAGCCTGAAGTTGATTGGGCCTCCCTAAACTGGTATGAATCCAGTGTTAATTGCGCGAGCAGTGGTCTTATTGATCAATTCTGTGATCTTAACTTTACGCAAAGTAACCGCATTTTCAACGCCAAAGGGAATCTACTTGATCTGGTATTTTCTAACCTTTCACCACCACCTGAAGTGGTTTCATCGCACGACGAATTGCTGCCGCTTGATAAAAGGTACCATCCAGCACTCAATATAATCATTAATTTAAATTCTATCACTAATATTGCTCACAATATTCCCTTTGCCACCTATAATTTTAAAATTGCCAACTATGGTTTCATTTGTGAGCAGCTCTCATTAATCGACTGGCCACTCTTACTCGAAATAGTTGACATAAACGAAGCCGTTTCTAGATTTTATGGCATTCTGTACAAAGTTATCGATGATTTGGTCCCTTCTCAAATTATTTCTAGCTCGTTATATCCCCGTTGGTACGACGCGCAATTGCGTCAACTTATCAAAAACAAAAAAGGAGCACATGCTAAATATAAGGAATCGCTCTCCCAAAGTGACTACCTGGAATTCTCACGTTTACGCAGTCTCTGTAAAGCTAAAAAGGCTTCCTGTTATACTGAATACACTAGTAATATTGAAGCTAATATTTCTTCCAATAACATTAAGGCATTCTGGAACTACGTTAATTCTCTTAGGTCAGACAATGTTCTTCCTTCCTGTATGTATGCTGATGATATTATTGCATCTGATCCTTCTAGCATTGCAAACCTCTTTGCTAAGTATTTCTCCAGTGTGTACTCCGATAATAGCACTATTCCATCTGCAGTGCCGAATTTATCATCACTGGGCAACTATTACCTAAATCTGTCGTCGTTAAATGTTGTCATCTCAGATGTCACATCAATGCTTGATACCCTTGATACATCTAAAGGTATGGGACCCGATGGTGTTCCACCATTGTTTCTGTTTAACTGTCGTCAGTTTTTGGCGTTACCCATTACGATTATTTTAAATTTATCCTTACGTTCGGGTCTTTTTCCTGAATTGTGGAAGACTTCTTTTGTTATACCAATTCATAAGTCCAATGATAAATGCAATGTTCACAATTACAGGCCCATTTCTATCCAATCGACCCTATCCAAAATTTTTGATGCAATCGTCACGAACAAATTAACACCATTACTGAGAAGCTATATTACCCCTCACCAACATGGTTTTCTAAAACGGAAGTCTACACTGACTAATCTCTTGCCTTATGTTGAGACTATTATCCACGCAATGGAGTCTAATTCCCAGGTCCACGCAATCTACACCGACTTCTCAAAAGCCTTCGACAAAGTTGATCACTGCCTACTCGTTTCGAAGCTTCACGCCATAGGCATCTCTGGCGATCTTCTGAGTTGGATACGTGATTACCTCCATGATCGCTATAGTATTGTAAATATAAAATCTGCTCACTCGGAACCTTTTCTCGTAAAATCAGGAGTACCACAAGGATCGCATTTAGGGCCTCTGCTCTTTCTTGTTTTTATTAACGATATATCCAACATATTCGTAAACGTAAATTTTTCGTTATTCGCGGATGATCTTAAAATCTATAAAATTATAAACACTGTAAACGATTGTACAATTGTTCAAAATAATCTTAATTACCTGTATGATTGGTGTATCACAAATCGTCTTCCATTGAATATTTCAAAGTGTAATTACATTGCGTTCAGCAGACGTCGTGAGCGGGTCAATATTAACTATTACCTTAATACTTGCGATTTACCAGTGGTTGATGTTATCAATGACTTGGGTCTATTACTTGACTCTAAATTGACATTCGTGCCTCACTACAACAAAATTTGTAGATCAGCTCGGAGAATGCTGGGTTTCGCTATACGCAATAGTCAAGATTTCAAAAATATTTATTCCCTGAAAACTCTTTACTGCTCATTGGTGCGTCCACATCTGGAATATTTATCTGTCATTTGGAACCCCTTTTTCCATATTCACTCCGCCCATATTGAAACTGTTCAACACAAATTCCTGCGGTACATTGCCTTTAAACTTCGCATACCTGTCGAAACAATTGACTATGACTGTTTGCTCACTACCTTGAATCTGGAGCCACTGTCTAAACGACGTGAACGATATGAGCTAATAGCTTTATTTAAAATTGTTAATGATAAGTTGGATTGCTCTGAATTTCTTGAAGTTTTAAACTTTCGGGTTCCAAGTCATGCATCACGCTCTACCGATAGTTTTTATGTCACGCGTCATGTTACTAGTTATGCTAACAATAGTCCGGCCACTCGCTTGATGAGAACTGCTAACAAGCACTCAGCTATGTTGGACATATTCTCTACTAATATCGACTGCCTTAAGGCAATACAATTATTATGATTTTCTTTGTTATTTCGTTTTTAAAATATTATTTACTTTTGTCTTACTTTTCATTTCCTTTTTTACTCTTTTTTTTCATATATTTATGTTATTACCTTTATATTATTATTATGTCCTCTTTTACATTTACATTTATATTTTTATTATGTTCTCTTTTACATTTATATTTATAAGTTTGTAACTTTCATTTGAGGGTTTGGTACCCGTAAATAAATAAATAAAATAAATAATGGAGCTGTTTCTCTTTGCGTAGCCACATTTCAGTATAAAAAGAATTGATTCTCTATCTCAATTCGGGTCAAACAAAACCCAGATTGCAATTTAAAATGAACATATATTCTTATCCACAGCTAGGGTGTAGCCTAGTGGGTAGCATGTTGGTCTACAATGAGAAGGTCGGGAGTTCATATCCCGGTCGACGCATAATTCCAGCACACTGCCTGCTTAGGTATCCCTTCGTCACCTAAATCTATGAAAATGAAAAATTCGAAGATAGAGGGTTGTGCGAAGGCTTAATAAGCTTTCCACAAAAAATAATGAAAAATGTTAAGGTCAGGAGGCCAAGACTCGATGAGGGCTGTAGTGCCATTGTAGAAGAAAATATTCTTATCCACAAAATAAGTGGTTAATAGAAGCTTAATATTTTATGAGCCCCTCAAGTAGTCGATACCATGTAAAATCCAGCTCTTCATTCTGCGCAATTGATAAAAAAAACTAATTCCATACGTAGCCATAAATTTAACGAGGTCAGTCTTTTTAGCCCCGAATAAATCCTGATGGAAGTACGTTGCGTAGCTAAAATTCAAATTACAAAAAACAAAACCTCGGCAGAACTTCTCAATTTCTCACGATAATCATAAATGAAAAACATTAAATTCACAATTAGATCACATTTGACATAACAACTTGCAACCCAATAATAAATAATCTAAAAATTTTGAAAATTTAATAAATTTCATCTGAACTAGAACAGTCAAAACCACCCACGATACATTGTACGAAGCTTGATTCATGGCAATTATCTGTTACCACAGATTTTAAATTTTATTGAAACAACTTGCACGTATCGCTCGCTCGTAGATTGTAAACAATCTATATCTGGCCAAATTAAGTCCTGCTTGATTTCAATTTTATCGGCGTGAACTGGAGCACTGCCCATAATCCACAATGCAGTTAATTCGCCGCCACCCACAAAGCTCTAAGCCGCATGTAAAATGCTTTACTTTATCTATTGCATGCTTCCATTTATTCGATATACAAACTTCGTATCTTTTATAGTCATTAATATGGTACTCGTAGTAACCTGCTAGAATAACACTAGAAACACGTATCTTGTAAGCAGTATCTAAATTTAAACATTAATATAATTGAATAACTGGAGTGATTTAAACAATGCTCGAAACAGGTGAGAACACAATTGAAAATTACTTGGTTGGTAAATTACTTGTAAAGGCGCGTTAAATGTGTGGTGTATAGAGTTCGCTCCTTTAACAAAGTGCTGATTGCACCTTTCAAGCTCAATTACACACGTACTCTAGCTGTCGGTGCTAATGAAGTTATCATGAGTCTACTGAAATTCATCGAACCGTAAAGAATGATTGCATTTAGCGATAAGTATAGTAGGCAGCTATACGGCTTTACAAATCCACTAAATTGAGATTAATTTCATTTAATTATGGCTGCTGTTTGACATAGAGGGCTTTTAAATGTGTTGATGATGATGATTGATTGCATCTTTTATTCATTTCGATATATGAGGTGTGATCTTCTTTTTTCAGAAATTATGATTTTTGAAATGGGCATGGACTTTTACGCAATTTGTGCCATGTTTTACTGATCGCAAGAAGTAATTAGTAACTATTTAACAGCTGCGCAATATTATCTTCTACAAACGTTTTGAAAAAAAAAATTTAAAACATTAAAAGTTAAATAGTAGCAATGCTTTCTGAAAAGCCTTCATGCATCCAAGGACCGCGAGGAAGTGCTGCCTGGAAGGTTTTTCAATTTAAGTAAAATCCTTTAAATGATAATTCTACTTACCTAGGTTGCAAGGTGGGTGTAGCATTACCGATGCAGGAAGCAAGGACTTACAAAGTCTTACCAGGGGTTATGCTGCTACTACGGAGGTCGTATCAGTGATTTAAATTGGTTATTAGTGAAACGATGAAAGGACGAAAGAGAGAAGTAAACGCCAGAAAGCGATATACCAATTCAGTATAGTAACGAATTGGAATCACCAGGCGGAAACCGAACCGAAGTGAGAACGGAGTGAAGTTGGAAGCAAGGCCGGAAGAAAATGCTGGAAGGAGGGAAACATAATATTAGTAGTATACCTTTACTAACGGACTAAAACGAACAATCAATCATTTCCTGTTAAAACCCCATTTTGGGGCATAGGACAAAAACATTTCTCTTCCACGAGGCGCCATCCTGGAGATCGGCATTATTGTCACCAGTACTTGTTTATTTCTCTGGTCTCCAACTCAACTGCTCGGTTTGCTTACGTTAACCGAAATAACTAAATGGTTAACCCTATTCCTACTCGTACAGTGAAATACAGGCAGTCATTCATCTCCCGAACGTCCAGACTCTGGAACGCATTACCTGCTAGCATATTTCCAAGCAAGTATAACCTTCAGCGTTTCAAAAATATTGTTCATTGCCATTTCCGTCTCTCTCTCCCCCAAAATTCACATAACACTACCAAATTTCATCCTCTTCCTATACCGACATAGCTGTGCAATGCATTAAAGGGTGACCCCTAAATTATAATCGATGCCTCAAAAAAAAAACTCTTTAATGCGTAATACAAAGTTAAATCAACATGCGCGGCGAAAACAAGGTGAAATATGAATGCTAGAAAGAAAACGTAGGAGGGATAAGTCTGAAATGGCGGTGGACATTATTTTTGATTTGTTGGGGATTGTGTACTTCGCTGGAAATAGACTGACCGGTAATGCATTTCAAATCATTGACCTTGAAGGGATGAAGAACTGACTAAGTTTAACTGTTTTCCACGGCAGATGCTTCACAGTGTACTCGTGAGCGTGTGAAACTTGGCGTAAGAGAGAGTAAGAGGGTTTTATCTACCATGGAAATATCTAAAATTAATGCAGAGTATTCCGACATTTCGGCGATGCTAGAGTTTCATCTTCAACTAGACGGAACGCATATTTTTGGATACGATCGAGTAACGCTATTTGTGATTTTGGGGCCACAGCCCAAACTATATATGTAGATGGTGGCTAGTTCATCCGCAGAAAAGTATTTCTTAGTCTTTCTATACCTAAATGTTTCGAGGCATCTAGAGCAACTTCGTGGATGTGCTGACTTCAATCAAGACGATTGTTGAATTTAACCGCCGAGTAACGTAAAATCTGCAAGAAGTGGAAACACACGCCACTGAAGAAATTTATAGCGACCGACGAAGGAACATCTTTAAAGATAGATATCACGAACTCAGTCGTTCAAGGCAATAAATTCAACTCTGTTTTTCCTGCCCCATTCCAGGAATAAGTTAAGGTCAGAGTTTAATGAAACTATTGACTAATTATGGCATGAGGACATTGAAGTCAGACGTGCCTCCGCAGGAAAGTTAAACTGGAAAATGTTGTCAAGTGAGCTGTGATCAGCAGAACTATGGATAAGGTTGAGAGTTAACGACAGAAGGTCGACTAAAATGTGGATGGGTCATATGAGTGAGCCTTAAGGGATGCCGGAATCAATGGAGTAGCGGCAGAAGTAACTCCACCTATTACAACTCATATGGAGCGCTTAGAGGAAAAGCTCTTAATTAATTTAAGGAGAGTTGAGTTAACACCAAAATCTTTAGCTATGAGACGTTTATGCCAAACTCTATCAAACCATTTCGCAATTTCAAACGCCAGAATGAGTCCTTTCTTCGTCGAATTTGTGTAAGCAAGTTTCAGTAAAATATTCTAGATGTATCGTTTAAGGTCCTAAAAGGAAACCATATTGGCGATTGTAGATTTTTTTTCTGCGATTAATAGCAGTTTCAATTGCTTTTGAAAGCACTAAAGTAATGGAAACATGGCGATAGTCATCGGAGTTCGCTTAGCATCCCTTCTTATGAATCGGCTGAACATTCGCTGCTTTCCAGGCATAAAAGATTGTAAAGATTACGAAGTGGTATAGCCAGAAGAATGCGCATTTCTTAAGGAAAATGGCGGGATGCTACCTGGACCAACAAAGTTGATAACATTGAGCTCTTGCAGGATCTTCGATCACTAGTTTACAAACAGTAAAGTGACAGCGTAAAATCAGGGGGTGGTAGTTGAGAGGAATTATTTTCACTGTGAAAGTTTAAAGTTCGTGGCCAAACTCGGTGCCAAAAACGTTGGCTTTTCCATTGGGTCGACAACTGTTCGGTCACCACCACGAAGAGGAGATGTTTAGTATAAAATTATTGCTGACTGATTTCACAAATGACCAAAACTATCTGGAATTGTTGGGCCTTTCAAAGAACTTAAACCGACAACTTTAGCACGTTTCAAAATTCAATTGCATGTGTTTCTTGCCAATATAAATGAGTCCCTGTTCCCGAAAGTTTAGTGGTTTCAATGTTTTTGGAACGACTGTTTCTTGGCTCTAATTGCATCGAGATACTCCTTTATGAACCAGGCATCTTTCGAGGGCCTGCTTCTTTTGTGGATGGAAGGTATAAAGAGTCTCATAGCCTTAAAGATTGATTTCGCCGCCAGGTAACAACTTTTTGGCTCGATGCACTGTCTTCAATCAAACGCACTGTTCAATTTTTAACCACAAAGCGGAAGCGAAAAAATTTCAATGCCCCAGGATTTGCATGTTTGTTTATGTTACTGACTGTGGAAGAGAAGGAGAAGTGGGCAAAGTAGCGATCTGAAGGAAGCAAAATGGACAGCAAGAGGTAGGAGAGTTGGAAGAAAATAGTAGTGGTTCAGGGTAAGCATAAAAAATCATGCTATCTTGACTTGAGGGTAAGATAGCATGATCCTCATCAGAAGGGAACAAAAATGGATGCAAAAAAGACGTAGAGAGAGACAGATACGACACGGTGAGGAATTTTGAGCATTACCATGGTTGAGGACCTTTCAGTATAGTGGTAGTGACTGGCGTCCACATCACCAGCGTGCATCCGTGAAATGGAAGTGGTTTTTCTATCGCTTTTAGTAGAAGGACAAATTGAAGTTTTATCAATCCGCGTACGTAAAGAACCTCCTTCTAGAAACAGGAGTTCACGTTAATCCAAACAAATATGGTTCCATCTGCTAATTTATATTTATTTTTATAATGTGTACTCTATTTTTTTTTCAAAGTCATGCACTTGTAAACCAAAATCAGAAGAAAGAACTATGAATTTCCGATTGTGCAATCATCTTTAACCTTGAACCTCATCTTTTGGTCTCTAAGATTTGATCACTCAAGAGCCTCTTGTAAACAAGTTATTTTAGTTTTATTTATCGCGACATTGAACTTCTACCCCATTGAAAATAAAAAACTAAAACACTTCATTCATCTTATGCTTACCAAAACAACTAGCTTATAGCCCATACTATAGACGATAATCAATTATTACATTTCGCATACTCATTGACAAAACCTTGAACATTTATCATTTTAATGTCGAATCACAAAGATAACATCTCTATGTGCGTTATGAGTCACATTCAAAAAATAATTTTCAAACAAATACTTGTATCTTAACAAAGCACCATTAAAGTTCCTTTTATAGAAAATCTATCTGACATCTTATTCATACCAAAGAAAAATGATATCGAAAAATTTATTTATGCGACACGATGGATTTCGACCTAAGTTTAAGCAATATCAGATAGTTCCTGCACTTTGCACTTTTGTGCCAATTTTCATTTAAACGAAGAAAAAAAATTGTCCTTTAATGTCTAGTCGATCTGACTAAATTAATCAATTTACGTATATTTTTATTATAAAGCCAATTATGGTGACCTAGTTGGTGAAAAACATGTTCAAATTTCAATTCACTCACGATGCCTTGAGTAAATATTAACTTACATATTATTAATCTTGTTATGCAAATCATTATCAATGAATTGTATTGGCAATTTCGATCTAATCGTGCTTTAAAGTATGCATATGACTGGTTTTAAGGTATGGTAAGGAAATAAATGTCATTTCTAATTATTAATAAGAAAATGTTCCGCGAGGTGTGTAATGGATACACTAGAGTTTATAATTAGTACATAGTTTTAATTTTATTAATTAATTTAGTGTGGTCGTTTTTATAATACAAATAGAATCTTTATTGTTGCTCCGAAATTTCGAATTCGATTGATCCTCTGTTCGTCCGTCTTACCACACGAAAACTCTTAAACAATTTGAGCTGTCGAGCTAACATTTTTACTATATCCATGTCCGAATTGAATGCTGAGATATTTTCAAGTAACCTGAAGCGAGAAGCGATATAATCATTTTGAACTGTTTCCTGATATCAATTTGTTAACTCCCTTAAATTTAATTTTTAACGTCAAATTTTGCCTCAACAGTTCTTCTACTGTTCATTTTAATGAAAATTTGGAAAAAGCTGTATTACCTGTTTAAATTGCATACAAACTCGCATCACTTCTTCCCAATGCGTATTTGCCCTTAAGGGGCCATCCATACCGAAACGAAGATTTTGCAAAAATGTCTATTTTCGCACAGACATTCCTGACAAACCACTCAATATAATGAAAATTTGTTTTTATAATTTTAATCCTTGTTAATTTAACAACAGCATGTTGGAAACAAATTTTTAAAATTATATTTAGGTAAAAGTTTACAGCATAACTCCGGGTTTGGTTTTTTAAAAATAAGTTTTTCTCATACTTTTCGATGCAACTTATCACCCATAAGTCACACGAAGACTATATATTATTTTTTGCAATAACAATAGAAAAAGGTTGCAACAAGTGCTTGACGGAAGAACATTTTCGATTTTTATAAGTTTTGTTAATAATAAATGGAGTTAACAAAGAGCGTTTTTTATTGGTTTTTTTTGCGAATTTATGTATTAAAACTGATGACTATGAAATTTGTTTGGCACTGATATCGAAGAATAGAATGTTGTTAAGCTTATTCAATGAGTTCGGTACTAGTTGTCATAAAAAATAATTGTTTGAAAATGAAAATGCGCAAGAACAAACTGAAGGAAAGAAGCGAGGCAAGCTTGTATGTAATTTAAACAAATAAAGCTGTTAGCGATACAGCTTTTCTAAATTTTCATCAAAATAAAAAGAAGAAGAGCTTTTGAGTACTCAACGGTTCCGAATTAAATTTTCTTTCTGATTAAAAAAAGGATTACTAAATCCGACAAGACCAAACTTTTTCCGAAATTCGAAGATATTAATTTTTCTTCGAAACTTTGAAGTGATCAAGTTGAAAATTTCACTAACGTATAATGATGTGAATGCTACTAATGCTAGTAATGCTGGAAATCTTTGTTTCAATCAACTTGGAAAAATGAAATGGACTTGAAATTTTTTACTTAGATTTTTAAAAATATTTGATGCAAAGGTCCCTCGAAAATTTTGAAATCGCCACACCCATTCTTCGCTTTCTCATTCAAATTTATCATTTCAACCAATAACTCAAAATAAACAAATTAATTATAACCAAATATTAAAAGATTCGAACTAGTAATTTTTTACAAACATATTCTTTGTTATAAGAACAATGCATTACAAATTTTTTTGTTCCACTCAAACCCTTACAAAAATGAAGTTTCATTGGTATAACTGTGAAACTGATATTACTTACAAAGCATTTCAAATGTAACTCAAATAATCAATTAAAAATTATAAACATCTACGAACTCCTTCTACCACCTCCTTATACAGATTAAACTTGCACGATCAAATAATACGCATATTTACTATACTTTCCAAACATCCTCGACATGTCCAAAAAATAATAAAATTATAGCTGATAGTAAATTAACTAATTTATAAATAGTAAAGCCTGGTTAATAGCGTGTTAGTCTACACTCTATTGGATTGATAATTACATCAAATATGTTTAATTTCACTCATTAACAAATGTAAAGTATGAAAACGAAAGATTTCCGGATTTTACACTGTTTCATTTATAATGTGTGACGTTCCGGTCTCAAACAGTGTGATAAAGGTCTCAGCAGAGACACATAATAAATCAAACAGTCTAAAGTCTAAAAATCTTTCGTTTTAATTCAAAATGGACTGTGGAAACATTCACCAAACCAAATGTATGATATTTTTGAACCAAATGTGTAAATGAGACTTCTTTTGCCAAGTGGGATTAGGCTGTGATATTTTTATTCGGTTCTTCCCAAAAGGATTTCACAGTTCTGCACCTGCCCAGATACCGCCACCTCGTCAAGAAAGAATCGAAAATAGTTTATTTGAAGCTAGTCTTCATCACTGTGTGCTATATCGACTGACTTCCTAGTGGAGTTAATGTTTGCAAATTCTAACCGCGCGAGCTGTCTGATGCATTGTTTCCTACAGGTCACTATAACCTGGTATCCAAATTAAAAATAATTCGGCTATAGCCGCTAGGCGATTTAAATTGTATCTACAAATGGACACTAGTTTGGACGTAGTCCTGTAGGATTGGAGTACCAGAACCGCAGCCCTGCTGTCCAAGAAAATGTAACAAGTTCTGAGACTGTTTTGCATATCTAAAATAATTTTACTTTATTATTCTAATAATATAAACTGCCAACAAGTCGGGCGAAACTTTATTATTTTTGGGACAAAATGCGCATGCGTAGAAAGTCAATATGCAGGTTAGAGTGGTTAGGGAAGACTAAGTGAAAGGAGCTTCTTGAGCAGGGCAGTTCTCAATTTAACACTTTCATTCCTTTATTTATACAAGTTTAAGTTTTCATGAAGGGAGGGGGGAGGGTGATAGTAAGGGTAGGTGGATGTGAATAGTTTTTTAAGTGATTGCTTGAACCAAATCCAATATTCTATGTATAGAATGTCAGTTTCATAGACGAAGTTGAAGATGAAACGAAGTGTGGATATCGAGGTTATGAGAATAAATCCCTGCACCTGGTTAGTTTTAGATCCTTCCGTATACAGATGAGAACCTGTACAGGTGCTGAGGTGCTTCATTCAGGAAACTTGATGTGAAACTTCGGTTTCCTAACCTGCGGTTAGTTCATGCAATCATACTCGTAGTCTAAAAGGGAATTTGCGTTTCTAATGACGTTTAAAATTTTGCCATGACCAATTCGTGGTGCTGACCACGAATTAGAGGTTTTTAATCTAATAGCAACTAGGCCTGCTATTTGTCTTGTTAAAATATCAAGTGGAGGGGTATCCGTTCCTATTCAAAATGGGAAGAGCTTCATTCACGATTAGAGCCCACAAGAGAGGTGATATTATGCCACCCTATGGCGTTACTTTGTGGTCAGAACCTTTTCTTGTCTTTTCACCCATCCGTGCCACGATTTTTCGTGAGCGAGAGAAGTGGGATTATGCCGAGCGTCATTTGCATCATTGTACGACCGACGATAGAACTGGACAGCATGGCCGGTACTACGAAAATGCAAATGAAACAGATGCACCGGGCAGCATGTTTAAGGGGAAACTTAATCAAAAGACCAAAATATTAAAACCACGAAATGGAGGAAGCCATTGCGCCAAGAGATAATAGGCTTCCTTCATAGTTGTGGGAAAACATCATCCTTAAATAGCCTCGATGAAAGGGACGAATCAAAGGAAGACAGTAGGGGTACAAGTTGCCTGCCGGTACTTTATTAACCCCTACGTTGAGCGCCACTGTAACGAAATGAACGACTCCATTTTGCTAGCAGATAATGGCAGTACGTCGGAACTCACAGCATGGTGGAGTGTGGGTGGAAAGTTTTGTTTCCGGTTCACTCATAAGACGTTCTGGCCATGATTTGTCCAAATTTAGCTTCCTTTTTTCTCCCTTTCATCGTACCTCTTCAAGAATGGTACCTTTCCCAACGACTTAGACCTCCTCCTCACACCCGTAACCCTGGCTTTCCGTACAGAAGTATCCTAAATCTATAGCATTGATAAGCCCACAAAATGTTCGCGTCAGTCCAGTGTTCACCATTTCATTGCAGTTTTGTGACTCTGTCATAATTAAAGTAAAAAACATAACAGAATTATGATTGGGCTAGGATGTAGCCTAGTGGGTAGCGTATTGGTCTACAATGCGAAGGTCGTAAGTTCAAATTCCGGTTGACGCAGAATTCAAGCACACTGCTTACATGGATATACCTTGGTTACCTCAATCTACTAAAATGAAAAATTCGTAGGTAGAGGGTTGTGCGAAGAGCTAACAACTCTTCCGCAATAAATGTTAAGAAACCTGAAGGTCAGGCGGCCAAGGCCCGATTTGGGCTATAGCCCCATTGAAGAAGAGTAGAGCCTAATCATATGATACTCTAGATGAAATGGGAAAGAGTTTATTGTACCGGAAAATATGCCATGTCAAATTCTTTCGATTATTTAATAGTGACTCTAATATGGGAGGTGGTAAAAGCAGAGGTTTCCCAAAATTGGGCATACATATGGGAGGTGGTAGAAGGAGTATTTGAATCAAAACCAAATTTTTCGACATTAATTATATTGGTAATAGTATACTTTTCTCAAAATTTAAAGCTGATAGCTCCGACAGTTTTTGAAAAAAATAATTTAATTGAAATTCCGAAATTTAGTGAAATTCTGAATGGGAGGTGGTAGAAATAGTGAAATGAAGATGATAATTTTTTCCGAAATTGGTTACAAATATAATAAAATTATTTATGACAAAAAATGGTTCTTTTAGCTTTTCTAGTTGCAATGCAATCCGAATAAATGCATTTTTGAAAATTGTACATTTGTATGGGAGGGGGTAGAAGGAGTGTGGGCATCAGATCAATATTTTTGACTTTAATGAAATTTAGATCATTATACTATGACCTAATATTCAAGTCAGTAGCTGAAATGGTTTCGGAGAAAAGTCAATTACTTTAAATTTCGATATTTCATGAAATTTGTATGGGATGGGGTAAGAGAAGTGGGGGATGTGGCCTATTCACGAACTTAAAGTTACTTTTTTTACTAAAAATGACATATGATAAATTCCTACACGATAGGTCAAAGCTTTCGAGAGTTACGTTGTAGACAGACGGACAGATGGACAGATGGACAGACGGACAGACGGTTACTCCGAATCCAGGTTTTTGAGTGACAACAAATATTTCTGTCCCCTTGGCGACTCTGTGCGAGCATTATTACTTAGCGTTACAAACGGTAAAGCAAACACAATATATTCTCAGATTTTATCTAGAGTATAAAAGCTGTCATACTTCCATTAAAATATCATTTCAAACGCGGCAATTTTTCACTCAATTGTGATTCAAAATTTATTCTTCAGAAACTTGTTGCAAAATTTCATTAGAAAAATATTTTTGGAAAATAAATTGTCTTGAAGTACAGTCTTCTTTTTTCGCCAATTCAAACTCTGCACAATTTCGTCACAACTTTAATCTCAAAAGTCACACATTTAAACTCTTTTGTTACGCAATTCTGTCGAAAAACAACATTATTTGTGGCATTGCTGTCGGAATTTCGTTACATTTGTTGTGAGCTTTCGAAACAAAAACTATGATGAGATCTAAGTCCAATAAAAATAAAGGAAATATATTGTAACAATATGAGCAAAGTTTTGTTGTTTTGGCTCTTTCTAGCAATTAAAAGAGATCAAAATTAAAGTGAAAATCATGCATCAAGTCTGAAACGATATGTGGTTGTAGCAAACGGAAGTAAAAATTGTGCGACACGAGTAGCGACGAAAGAGTCACAACATAGATTGAAAAGGCAAAGCAAAATATCACTAAATGGGTTGTCGGCTATATGAAAATTTATTTGGAAGGGCACACTATCAATAAAATGATACAGGCAGAAAATTTACTTAAACCGGCACTACTGGACAGTTTAACTTTGCAACTTCTCTTTAAAACATAACAGAATTATGATTGGGCTTAAAGCCCAATCATATGATACTCTAGATGAGATGGAAATGACTTTAATATACCGGAAAATATGTCATTTCAAATTCTTTCGAATAGTGAATAAAGACTTTTGCATGGGAGGTAGTAGAAGTAGAGGGGGATGTTTGTATTTTTCTTATATGACACCAAACATGGCATGCAAAATGTTTATTGCTGAATTTAAAGTTTTTGGTTTTTATTATTTTTAATGAAATTGGTAATAGTTTTCCTGAAATTGGGACATTTGTATGGGAGGTGGCAGAGGAAGTGAAACGATTTAGATGATTTTGAAACTGCTTATCATCACCTCTATCACCATGCTTTGATTCAATTTCAAAGTCGATAGCTCTCATATATTCGAAGGAGAAATGCTTTTCTTGAATTTATAACGCAGATATTTGTATGGGAGGGGGTAGAAGGAGTGAAGCGGGGATGATATTTTTTTCTAGCACTTATTTCATTTGTTACGAAACAATTTCTGGCAAAATTTGAAGTTTGTACTTTTTCTAGTTTGAATGGAAATCGATAAAATGAATTTAACAAAAATAATGCATTTGTATGGGAGGGGGTAGAAGGAGTGTACGGATCAAAACAAATTTTTTTCGCATTATTAATATTTCTATTTGTATGCTTTATACAAAATATCAAGCTGATAGCTTTAACAGTTTCGAAGAAAAATAATTTAATTTAAATTTCAAAATTTCGTGAAATTTGTATGGGAGGGGGTAGAAGGAGTTAGGTGAAGTTGATAATTATTTTTAAAATAAATTGCAATTTTAGTAAAATTAATTCTGACAAAATTTTGTCTTTTTAGCTTTACTAGTTTCAATGAAAATCGAATATATGTGTTTTTCAAAATTGTCCATTTGTATGGGAGGGGGTAGAAGGAGTAAAGGGATCAGGTCAATATTTCATGATATTAATGACATCTATATCATAATACTTTGACCTAAATTTCAGGTCTATAGCTTAAACAGTTTCTAAGAAAAATCAATTTCTTAATATTTCGAAATTTCATGAAATTTGTATGGGAGGTGGTAGAAGGAGTGGGGGGATGTAGCCCATTCACGAACTTAAAGTTACTTTTTTGCGAAAATGACACACAAAAATTTTTAGCACTATAGCTCAAAGCTTTCGAGAGTTATGCTGTAGACAGACGCACAGACGGACAGACGGACAGACAGACGGACAGACGGTCACTCGGAATCGAGATTTTTGAGCGACAACAAATATTTCTGTACCCTTGGCGGCTCTGTGCGAGCGTTATTTCTTAGCGTTACAAACGGTAAGGCAAACACAATATACTCTCAGATTTCATCTAGAGTATAAAAAGACAATGCAGGCAGGATCCACTACACTCCCTTTACACTTCATAGGTTAGTGTCATATTTCAGTGTTTTATATCAACAAATTAAAAACCGCTTTTTGTTTTGAAAACTCGAGGCTTTGTTGTACAAAAATGGTTAAATATGTATTATTCAAAGAAATCGCTAACCATAACTTTTTTCCCATCTTTCTGGCAGCGCACGGATTCCGCATCAAAAAAACTGCTCTTCTTTTGAACAAATCCTTGAATCGACCCAATTATTGGCTTCTTCGTAAGAATGAAGGTGCTGCTCACCCAGACCATGCGTCATCGATCGGAATAGGTAGTAGACGAAAGATGTAAGGTCTGCAGAATACGGCGATTGGGGTAGGATGTTCCATTTCAGTGTTTCAAGGTAGTCTTTCACAACATGAGCAATATGTGGCCGAGCGTTGTCGTGCAGCAAAATCACTTTGTCCTGTCTCTCCTCGTATTGCGGCCGATTTTTCTTCAAAGTCAAATTCATTAACTGTTTATAGCGATTTTCTGTCATGGTTTCATGCAGCAGCTCATAATACTAAACGCTGAGGAAGTCCTACCTAGTCGAGCCACGGGTGTTGGACTTGGCCGTCGATATTGATGCATGGCTGCGATATGCCCGCGATTTTTTTCGCTTAGGATTATCGTAGTGGATTCATTTTTCATCGCCAGTGCGATACAAAAACCAAACCGTTTTTGTCGTTGGACCAGTAATAGCACCCTTACTATGGTACGTTTCAATAATCATTTGAAGCGCCTCAGCTACATTTTTTTTTAATTGAATTGAACGCTAAAGGCAAAACTTCCCGCGAACGCTAATTTGACTTAAACTATGCCATATTCGCGCAAAAAAAAAAGTATATGACGCCAATAAAACTTCACAAATCTAAAGGTGCGCTTACATCTGACATTTCTCTCCGGACATAAGTGTCAAGTGTCCGACAGAAATTCGCTTTGACTGTTTACATCTGAGAGAAATTACCAGACACTTATGTCATGGATAACTGTCCGACAGTTCTCGCAATGCTGAAATTCGGAAGAAATGTCCGACCCGTTTACATACGGACATATGTGTCGTACATATCTTCCATTCTGCAGTTCAGTTTATGTGGTCAAGATGAATTTTTTTTCATTTCAAGAAATTTCGTAGGGGATGTGGTGGAGGGGATGACGACATTGAACTAATTTTTTCTCATCACGCTAGAGTTGCCATCAAAATGTTTTATAAAAAATTGAGGTTTCAAAAATTTAATAGGTACTGTGCACAATTTCAACTCGATCAATTTTATATGTACTGAGTAAATTTGTTTATAGTATTTCATAAAAAAGTCAGTTTGTATGGGGGGTTCTGGAAGGAAAGGGAGGACTCAAGAAACTTTTAAATCTTCTTCAGTAGATTGTAGATTGAAATCATAATTAAAGTAATATATTATAAATTTCCGATCAATAGCATTTATACTTTTCGAACAAATCCGTTTATTTTCAAATTGCAAAATTGCGTAATTTTGTATGGGGGTAAATAATAAAGTTGCGCCCGACTTCTTGGCAGTTTATTTTTTCATAGCCATTCCCGCACAAAACTTGAATTTACCAGAGCCCTACAAAAATTTCTCAAAATTTTCGATATTTTGGGCGTTATAGCCATCAAAATAAAAAATTTATCAAATTTATAAGTCATAGAGCTCGACAATCTCACAAAATTTCAACTTAATACCTGCATTGGATTTTTAGATACATATAACGATTTGAAATTTTCAAAAATGCACCAATTTGGAAATGCTCCCCATTTCTCCCACTGCTATTATGCCTAAATATTATATTTTTCTTATATTCCGCTAGTATAGATTAATTTATGTTTCAAGTTTCAATTACATAGTTTAAGAGATAGTCGGGTTATTAATTTTTAAGTTCTTTTCTTTACGTTACAAAAGAACTGCATTGCATCCTTCAGTATTCCCGACACTTATTGCAAAAGTAGACGAGCAGTCAACTTCTGCGATAAGTGTCGAGAGAGCTTCAATTTACAAAAATTCAGCGTTTACATCTGTTTGGACAGAAGTGTCGACACTTATCTCCGATAGTAGAATATAAGTGTCGGACATAAATTCATCTCCGTTTACACTAGTCACGATTTCTCTCGGACATAAATTCGGGCAATAAGTGTCAGATGTAAACGCACCTTAACGATGAGGAGGTATTAACAGATATCTGAGTTTACCATGTGACTTTTCTGGTCCGCCATCGTTGATCAGCATTTACTGCTGGCGCCATCTATTGAGAAACGGCAGGTTTCAATTTGTACTCCCTATAGTTCTAGCAAAATTTTTAAAATTTCTTCAAACTGCTTTCACGTCCCATACAAAATATGTCAATTTCGGAATTTTATTGGAATAAGTTATTCGAAAAAATATCCATTCCAACAATTCCTATTATACCAATCAATTTTTAAATTTTTGAAACTCGAAAACACATGCTATATGCTTAAAAATTAACTCATAATACTATACGCAAAAAGTATGTAATTATTACGTTCTATATACGTAACAATTTTACGTATTGTATATTTATAATTTTATCTGGATTACACTAAAATCTAAATTTACCATTATTATTGATGATAGTTAGTTACATAATAATGGTCAAATTATTCGATTATTTCTCAGAGTGTACAATGCGAAGGTTATGCGTTCAAATGCCGATCGACGCATAATTCCATAACACTGCCTACAACTCAATCTGCGAAACTGAAAATTTGCCGATAGAGCGTTGTGCGAAGAGCCAACAACGTCCACAATAACAAATAAATTTGAAAGCTCCGAGAAACATTATACTGAAATTAGAAACTTTTATGCAATTAGTTGCTTTGATAGCTTTGCGGGTTGGAATTCCTGTTCGTTGCTTTAATAATTTTCAAGAAATTTAATTATCTAAAATTGTCTCATTCGTATCTTCTACAATGGCATTCCAGCCTAAATCAGGCCTTGTCCTCCTGACCTTAAGGTTTTTTAACATTTTCATTACTTATTGGGGTTGTTAGCTCTTCGCTCAACCCTCAATCTTATCATTTTCGTAGATTGAGATAACCAAGGTATCCAAGCAGGCAGTGTGCTGGAATTATACATGGACCGTGATTTGAACTCACGACCTTCGCATCGTAGACCAAAATGCTACCCACTAGGATCCACTCTGGCTTGTGCAATTTTTATGGGCGGTATTAAACCTGAAATTATTTTGAAAAATTTCTTTTATCAATTTTTATTTCTTGTACTTCTACAATGGCACTAAAGCCCAAATCGGGTGTTGGTCTCCTGGCCTTCTGGAACTTTTTTTTTGTTATTTATTATGGAAGACAGTTGCGTGGCGTGACTTTATAGCTAGGTGGAGCTATTATTTTGCGCCAAGCTACAAGCGCTGCGTCAATATGCATGGCTTCACAAGTTTACATCATTATTTGAAACACTTCTTCTTTCTTCATCCGAGGGGGGTGCGGTTTTCAGCAATCGCTTTAGAATCCAGTCAACATTATTAATAGGAAATAAAAAAAATCGATTTTTTTCAATTTTTTTGGGTAGTGCTCCTCTGAAACCGCTTCTTTTCACTCAAAGCACTACAAATATGGGCAATATTGTCAGATCTACCTCTTCACATTTTTTTCCCTGATCATTTTTCGGCTAGTACATAAATTTCAATACTGGCAATACTTTGATCGAGAGCCAGAGCTTGCGAATGTAAGCACCGGCTGGAAGCAATTGCATTAACGCATCTCTCCTTTGTGTAGAAGTGGAACTTGAGCTCGCTGCGAGCGAAAATTTTACTGGCATTGGCCGGCGGTCTCGTTCTCTTGTATATGCGACTGAAAGCAATGAGAGGAAAGGTGGAAGAATTTTAATGCGACGCATCTCCCCTTCATATGGAAGTCGAACTTGCAGAAAATTCCATTCGTATTGGTGCAGGCGGTCTTGTAAATGTGTTTATAAAATCGCATCTTCTTCCCTGTGGAAGGCTTTCAACTTTCGTTGGTCAGAAAAAGCGTGAGAAAAAAAGCAGTCCTGATCACGTAAATGCTGTAAACAGTGGTAGACGAAAATAATGCGCGCTTTCTTTGGAAGAAATTTTTAAATAAATTTTCATATCCGTGTTAATTTCAGTTTAGATTTTCCTTAACTGAATAAAGGGTTAAACGTAAGGGAAGCATTGCTTCCCTTGCATTAATGGACGCCCTCCACTGATGGAAGGGTTGTTAAACCTTCGCATAACCCTCTATCTGCGAATTTTTCATTGTCGTAGATTGAAGTGACCACGATATACCCAAGCAGGCAGTATGCTGGAATTATACGTCAATCGAGATTTGAACTCGCGACCTTCGCATCGTAGACCAAAATGCTACCCACTAGGCTAAACCCTAACAACTTTTATCAACACGATCGGCTTCAATCTTCAAGCTCTTATATTTTCGAAGAAAAATGGATTTTCGTACATTTCTAAAGTTTGAAAGCTTTATGAGATTTTATTTCCGAAATTTTGTGAAATTTTTACGGGTTAATTTTACCCGACCAGGCACTCAAGATTACTCTTTTGCTAAGAATGACATGAAAAAAAATTCAGCTCAATTATTAAAAGTTATCGAGATTTATTTGAAAATCAGATGGACAGTTACTTGAGTTCGAGCTTTTTTAGCGATAACACATAGTTTTGTACGCTTGGCGGCTTCTTCATTTCTTACTGTTATAACGTTAAAGTAAATACATAATACTCTCACATTTCAAGAAAAGCGCATTAGTCTGAATTTCTACAAGTTGCAAGACAGAGCTAATAAAAAGGGTTAGATGAATTGATCACAAAAAAAATCGTTATGATTGCAACTTGGATCGTAGGAAAATAAACAGAAGATAGATACATACAACCATTTCCTACTAGTCCATCACAATCGAAGCTTCAACTTTCATTATGGGTAAATAAAAGAAAACCTAACTCTACCATATTTTACATAATGAATTCTTAATTTTTTTTTTCTTAAACGATCGTGTTTGTACGCCCCAGAGAAAATTACAAAGTAAAAGCCTCTGAACAACTGCTGAAAGCAGTGCAACTCTATAGCAGGACACGATATCAAAACGCACCGAAAGGTAGCAATTAATTTCGAAAATGACCAATCTACAAGGCAATATTTTATGTGACAAACTGCACTGTGTAAAACAAGAAAACAAACAAGTACACATTAGGTCTTTGAAATTATTTTTAGAATCGCGAATAAGTCTTTTGGCCGGGCATACACCACACACGATTTTATGTCTCTTACCTGTTCAATATTTCAGTTGTAATTGACGCAATAATTAAAAAAAAAAGAACCACCTCAATTTCCCGTGATATAATCTTGCCCAGTTCGCTTTCGAATTGATCCCAAATTTTCGAATTCTTAAGTACATTGTAATGATTTTGAATCGAATTCAAATGGCTCGAGATAAAATTCTTTCATGCCAAGCTTTTCTTTTCTAGCTAGGGTGTAGCCTAGTAGGTAGCGTGTTAGTCTTGTAATGCAAAGGTCGTAAGTTCAAATCCTGGTCGACGCAATATATAATTCCAGCACATTGCCGGCTTGGATATACCTTGGTCACCTCAATCTACGCAAATGAAAAATTCGTAGATAGAGGGTTGTGCAAATGGCTAACAACTCTTCCACAATTAGTAATGAAAAATGTTAAGGAACCTGAATGTCAGGAGGCCAAGGTCCGATTTGGGCTGTAGCGCCATTGTAGAAGTAGAAGCTTTTTTTTAGATACTACATTTCAAATGCAATTGTTCATGCTCTAATGCAGTGAATAAGTCGTTAAAATCAATGTATAATAGTTTCAATCCTGAAACATTGTCAACTTCTTTCACCTTATCTAAAGATCAACTTACTTATGTCCACGAAAAGTCTTTAACTTTTACGCCATCGTACATTATAAAGTTACATACATTTTCAATTTACGTGGGTAAATAAAAAGTAAATGTAGCAAAAATGTCGCACTGGTCAAGTCTTAGTTTTCATTTTGTATATCTTAATCTGATTTTATGATTGTACTAAACCAAAAGCATATGGCACACGAGTGACAATCTACCTATGCCGAAAGTAAGACCGACAACATTTCCGATCAATAATAACGACACATAAATACGATGTTCGCAAATGTTGAAATTATTGTTTATGCCATTTCAATCAATCTTTGGCCGCACAATAGACCGAAACCTACGATACAATTGAGATATCGTGATTTTCTTGTTCGAGTGTTGATTAATGAATAATACACTTGTAAATAGTCCATTGTTTTTGATTAAACGGTTTTCTTCATGAAAAGATTTGACAAAAATTATGTAGATAGGATACAAACATATATTAGTAGTCAATAAATTGGTACATCTTGTTAACATATACATGGTTTAAGTGAAATTGAGCATATACACGGTCGAAAATTTTGGTTTTTATTCTAAACAGTTGGTATAATTTCTAAGTGTAAAACTATTTTTTAAACAATTCAGTTTAAATTGCGGAAATTACTCAATTTAACTTTATTATTCTAATAAAAAAGTGTTGTGATCGACACAGAAAAAAAAACTTTGCTACCCTAAAATTTTGTTTTTTCGCGTTTCATGGCAAATTTAGCCTAAAAATGCAAAAAAAAAATTCGTTCCGCCGTGCGCCGTACATATGGACTCATAACTCCGAGACCGTTAAAGGTAGAATGTTCGTTTTTGGGTAGATTGTTAATTGGGTAAGTGAGCTCTATTTTCTAAATTTTGGAAGGTGTTACGTGGAAGGGGGACGTGGGGGAGGGAAAGAGTCAAAAATTACACTTGCTAACATCTCCACCACGAATGCAGATAGGAAGTTGAAAATCAGTAGAGATATAGAAATAGTTGTGGGACAAACTTCAAAAATAATTTAATTTTTTATCCATTGTCGTCCGAAAAGGGGGGGGGGGGCTGAAAAAAATTGTCGGCCGAATTTGTTTTACAAATTATTATATCTTCGAGCTTACTTATTGTAAAAAATTGGGACCATTAAGGTGGCATAAAGTTCCACTAGAATCAGCTTAGAAAGTGGCTAATTATTGTAAGGGGGAGGGTCAAAGAAAAACACTTAAAAATTACTATCTCAACTATCTCTTTAGCTATGTAATTGAAACTTAAAACATGTATTAAGCTATACTAGGAAAATACGAAAAAAATATAACATGTTGAAATATTAGTAGTGGGGGGGAAATGGAGAGCATTTCAAAAATGGCGCACTTTTCAAAATTACAAATCCTTATATCTCAAAACGGAGCACAGATATCAAATCGAAAATTTGTCAGATTGTAGAACTACATAGTCGTTAATTTTGGTAAACATTTTAAGTTGGGAGGTGTAAGGAGAGGGAGGTGATAAGCAAAAATGTCGAAAATTTTGAGTGAATTTTTTAGAGCTCTGGTGAAAGATACAAAGTTTAAACTTTGCATGTGGATACATCTATTTGATACTCATAGAAAAATAATAATAACTTGTTCCATAATTGTTATAAACCGATCCCCCGGTCTAACGTGCACAAGGTGTTTCATTTGCATTGAAAAAACACATAAACTGAAAATTTTGAGTTCAATTTTATGGTAGAAACTTGAAAATTTGCGAAATGCATTTAAAAAAAATCCCTAAATATAAGAAATATTAAACAGTCGAAAATCCTTAAAACTTCTACCCCCTCCCATACAAAATTATATTTTTGGACCATTTTCAAGAAATCAATTATCACCTAACTATTCAAAGCTATCAATTTAAAATTTTGCTGAAGAACTTTTAAAAATAGTTGAAACAAAATTGCGACAAAAGTCTTGAAATCGCTTTTGCGCTTCTACCCCCTCCCATACAAAAGAATGATTTCGACCAATTTCATTAAATCAACTAATAACCAACAAATTAAAAGCTACGAACTTGGAATTTTGTACAAGCACCTTACAAAAGAAGCGAAATAAAACTACATCACAAATTTTATGATTTCCTTACCCGCTCTACTCCCTCCCATACAAATGTTCGGTTTCATGAATGTAAAATACACCGAATTTTATGAAAATTCTATGCAACTTCGTCAATGAAACACATTACATATAGAGAATATTGGACGTGATTCAAGCAATCAATTAAAAAGCTATTAACATCCACCCACTCTTGCTATTACCCCTCCTCCTCCCCCTCATAAAAACCCAAACATGCAGAAATGAATGAAATATTGTTAAATTTTCAACAGCCCTGCCCAAGAACTCCCTTTCGCATAGTCTTCCTTAAGCAATCTAACCTGCATAGTGACTTTCCACTCATCCGCAACTTGTCCCAAGAATAATAAAGTTTCGCCCGACTTGTTGGCAGTTTATTTTCCATATTTTGATTTAAAAATTTTAGTCTCTCGCATTTATGTAAGTTAAATTAAACAATTATGTTTTGATTTTATAAATGAAAGAGTTATTAGTAGTCCTTATAGGAATGAAATTTAAACATTACTGACTTAGAAGATATTTTTGTGTATGTAATCTTATGGTATTTAAATTTATAAAATAATAGTTGTACTTTATTTTACATATTTTAGTTTAAAAATATTTAATTTTAACTTGAAAGAACTAATTTTGAAAATGAAACTATTTAGTTTATTTCTTAAAAAAAGGAAATCAATATTTAAATGTATAAATTTCAAACTCTTAAGTTCCAAAATTCAACTTTTTTTCTTTAACGTAAAACCCTGATGGTTTGGTCTAGAACATATAGGGTTTATCTTTTTAAAATGAAAGCTTAAAGGCAAGCTCATAGTGTTTGAATTTGAATGAACCTATTTGAATTTTAACTCATATGTTTAGAATCCGAGTATAATCTAACATGCTTGAAAATATTTGCTTGCAAGCTTCATTTGTTTTGTTTGTACATTAAAGGAAGATGATGACATTGGAGAGTCGACATATTAAGTTTTTTCAGTCTGAAAATAAAACAAATTACGTCTGTTTACGGAAATTCTGCTCCGATGAACAGTATGCTTTGAATGATTTGTTGCAATCATGTAAGATCACATCTATTTTAATATTTTTTATAGAAATATTATGAAAAAAAATATGTGAAAAGTTTATATTAAAAATAAAACGAATTTATAAGCAAAAAGAAAATTTAACAAGTACTAGGTCGTAGATTTTTTTTTTTTACAGAATGACCTGTGTTATAGGCAATTTCGGCCTTTATGTGCAATGCCCAAACCCAGTCCTGGAGGGAAGGAAAGGGATTGGGAAGGTTGGGGAAGGGGAGTGAGAACGACCGTAGCGAGTGGAGAAGCTGGTATATTGCTCAGTTGTACTGGCTGCTTACTGACAAATATTTGCAGATGTTATGGGGGACTGAATGATAGAAAGCGAACAGAAACCATCTACTGAGTATCTAGGCTTTCTTGAAGTGGAACTGTTTCACTTTTACACCGTTTCCCCATTTTATTGCGAATAATTTTTTATCACCAGTAGCAACTGAAAAATTTGCGCTTAAAAAAATCCCGTCTGGAGTGGGAATCGAACCCACGACCTATTGACTGAGAAGCAAGCACGCTGCCCACTACGCCACGGAAGCCTCAGTTCTTCTACTTTATGCCCTCCATGAAGGAAGAATATTCTGAAATGGCACAAGATCAATTATGATATTTCAAACAGAAGCCGGCGCTAATAGAAAAACTACAGGGAACAGCTGAAAAAAAAATCAAAATACATCGCGATATCTATGTTTACTTTCCATTTTTTTTTTTTTTGACCCAGAATTGTGAATTCGAAACATATTTTATTCGGTTACATCCAATATTAAAACATTTTTTCCAATAATTAACAGAAAACAATTTATTTTGAAATACAATTTCCAAACATAAAAAATCAATTTGCTCATAAATGGATTCCAATACAATCATTAATTTCCAGAGGATTAGAAAATAAAGATGCTTCAATTGAACCTATTACTGGTAATTTTAAAAGAAAATTTAACGCTTGATTCTTTATATATTACGATAGTAATTTTATTCATGCAAGTTGAAATAATAAAGGATCTTACATCATTAATTAAATTGCTGCCTTCACCCCCCAACTTCGAAATTTAGATGTAGTTTTGTTCAAACGGTGGACTAATTCGTTGCCTTTCATGATATAAACCTTTCTCTAGATGAAATCAACTTAAATACATCACAACCACTTATAATTGCAGCTGCTATTGGAAAACAAAGTGTACAACAATACTTCATAAGCATTAAATTGAATTGATGGAAAACTAGTGCTCACTCCAAGTCACTAGTCTTCTACGCAAATATTAGATATATTTTTTAAAACATGTTATATCTTTAGTATACAATACGATTAAGTTTGTTTTCAGATTTTTATATATATATAAAAATTACTCGAACACCAAGATTGATTGGTAATTGAACTTCATTCAGTTTTAAGTTAAGAACTTGCTTCCTTTCAATTAATTTCAAGTTTACTTTATTATTCTAATAATAAAGTATTTTGATCGACACAGAAAAAAAAATTTGCTACCCTGAAATTTTTTTTTCGCGTTTCATGACTAAATTAGTCTAAAAATGCAAAAAAAACAATCCGTCCTGCCGTACGCCGTACATATGGACTCATATCTCCGAGACCGTTAAAAGTAGAATGTTCGGTGGATAAGTTGGGTAAGTGGGCTCCATTATCTAAATTTTGTGGAGTATCAGGTGGAAGAGGGCAGCGGGGGAAGGGAAAAAGTCAAAAACTTCACTTGCTAATATCTCCACCACGAATGCAGTTAGGAAACTGGAAATCAGCACAGATATGAAGAGGATTGTGGGACAAACTTTAAAAATAATTTCATTTTTTATCCATTGGCCTCCGAAAAGGTGGGGGGCTAAGAGCAAATTGTCGGCCGAATTTTATTTTCAAATTATATCTTCGAAATAACTTACTTACTTACTTACTTACGATGGCGCTACAGCCCAAATCGGACTTTGGCCTCCTGAATGCTTTGCCTCCATCCATCTCGGTTCAGTGACCGCGTCCTCCAGTTTGAAAATCTTAGCAGTGATTTGCTGTCTGCGTCAATCGAATCCTCCCAGCGCTTTCGTGGTTTTCCGACCGGTCTTTGTCCGTTGACTTTCCCTTTTAGTGTGCGTTTGGGAATTCTTCCGTCATCCATCCGCTCCACATGACCAGCCCATTGTAATTTTTTAAATTTTATGAGGGTTGACACTTCTGGATTGTCGAAGATGGCATACAATTCTCTATTGTATCGTATTCTCCAGATTGAGTCTTCCCTCACAGGTCCGAGGATTCTTCTGAGGACCTTCCTTTCAAAGGCGTTAAGTCGTTTTTCGGACGCCTGAGTTAATGTCCACGTTTCGCTGCCATAGCATAGCACAGGTCTTATGATTGTTTTGTATAGCTTAAGTTTTGTTTTTCTGTGCACGTTCTTGTTTTTGATTATTGGAAGTACCGAATAATAAGTCTTGTTTGCCATCATTATCCTTCTTTTAATTTCGATGGGTTCGCTTCCATCCTTCGATAGATTTGCCCCTAGATATATGAAGTTGTCTACGTTTTCTAGGTTATAGTCTCCTACTGTAATATTTTGTCTGATTGGCGTCTTTTTCCTAGTTTGCGTCATAATTTTTGTTTTGTTTTCATTAATGCGTAGTCCAACTTCCCTTGCTACCGAGTCAAGGTTTACAAATACTTCCTTAGCACTCTCCAGAGATCTTGCAAGGATATCTATGTCGTCGGCATATGCTACGAGTTGTGTGGATTTGAAGCATAGTGTTCCCTTGGTGTCAACGGGAAGTTTCCGAACAACATATTCGAGTGTTAAGTTGAAAAGCATTGGTGCGAGGCCGTCACCTTGTTTAAGGCCGTTGTCTGTTTTAAAACTGGAAGTCAGATCGTTTTCTACTCTGACTTGTGACAAAGACTCAGTCATTGTCATTCTTGTCAGTCGAACCAGTTTCGGTGGGACTCCAAACTCCAACATGATTTTATACAGTACGCGCCTGTCGATACTGTCGTATGCTTGTTTGAAGTCAACAAATATCTGGTGCACATCAATATTATATTCCCAGCACTTTTCCAGCACCTGTTTAACTGAGAATATCTGGTCCGTGGTTGAGCGTCCAGCTCTAAATCCGCCTTGGTATTCACCAATTACTTTATCAGCATAGGGCTTAATTCTCTTTTCTAGAATTTTCGTCAAAATCTTATAAGACGTACACAACAGAGATATTCCTCGGTAGTTTTCGCAGCAGAGTTTGTCACCTTTTTTATAAATTGGACATATGATGCTCTTGCGCCAATCTTCAGGAAGTATTTCCTGCGTCCATATGTCCGCGACTAATCTATGTAGGAGATGCGCTATGCAGGTGTCGCCGGCTTTCAGAAGTTCAGCTGGGATTTGATCAGTGCCCGGCGCTTTGTTGTTTGGGTGGTTCCTTAGGGCTGTTTTTACTTCTTCGAGTGTGGGAGGACTCAAAGCGGATCCTTCATCAGCTGTTACATCAGTTATACCTGCTATTGTATCTGCTGCTGCTGTTCGTGTAGGTGATGGGCTCGGGTTAAGAAGGTGTTCAAAATATTGTGCCCATCTTAGTTTTATATCTTCCGCGTTACTTATAATGTTCCCTTCCGCATCCTTGCATAGGGTCGTTTTCGGTTTGTAACCTTCTTTCATCCTTTTGACAAGGGAATACGCGGCTCTTGTGTTGTGTAATTTAAATTGTTCGTCCATGTTTTTAATTTCGTCATTATTGTACTTCCGTTTTTTTTGTCTGCATATTTTGTTTGCAAATCGTCTAAGATCCTTGTACTTGTCTTGTTTGGCTCGTGTCGGCCGTTCCGTTAATATTTTGTAAGCTTAATTTTTTCGTTCTAAGGCATCTTGGCATTCTTTGTCGAACCAATCATTTCTTTTGCGCCGGGGTTGTTGTCCTATCACCTCCTCTGCGACAGATGTAATGCCATCTTTGATTTTTTGCCACATTTCTTCTATTGGCATGCTGACAGTGGTATTCAGCATTGTCGTGAAGTGCCTCTCCAAGGCTAACGCATATTTCGCAACTATTTTCTCGTTTTTGAGTTTCCCTATGTCGAATTTAGGAACCGGTTGTATTTTTGAGTGTCCTCGGTTTGCGATTCGACATCGAAACTTGGTCTTTACCAAATAGTGGTCTGTGTCGCAATTAGCCCCTCGACATGTACGCACGTCGAGAATGCAGGAGGCCGTCCTTTTCTCTATTAGAACATGGTCTATTTGATTGAATGTTCTTCCGTCGGGTGAAGCCCACGTTCTCTTATGAATATCACGATGCGGGAAGCATGTCGAGCTTACAATAAGGTTTTTGCTGCTGGCGAAATCAGTCAGCCTCTGGCCGTTGTCGTTACTAATATCATGGAGACTATGCCTTCCAATTGTCCCTATGTATGCTTCTTCTTTGCCCACTTTCGCGTTAAAGTCACCTAATACTATTTTAATATCATTCGACGGAAGGGAGTCGAATGTTGATTCTAAGGTGCTGTAGAAATCGTCTTTAACTTCGTCGTCTTTGTCTTCCGTTGTGGCGTGGACATTAATAAGCCAAACATTAAAAAAACTTGTTTTGATGCGGATCGCACACAATCGTTCATTGACGGATTTGAAGTTGGTAACTTGGTGTTTAAACTTCTTGTCGACGATAAACGCAACTCCAAATTCCCGGCTTCCCGATGATTTCCCACTTTTGAAAATTGTGTGCGATCTTAAGTCATTAATCTCGTTACCTAATAATTTAGTTTCTTGGAGTGCAATTATGTTTATATTGTATTTGACTGCCTGTTCCAGAAGCTCTCTCACTGCTCCTGCTCTGTACAGGGATCGCACGTTCCAAGATCCGAAGGAATAGTCCATTTTTCGTTTGCGTGGTCGTTGCCGTTGAATCAATCCAGTCCGAGGCGTTGCTTCAGGTTTCGAAACGGGTGTGTTTTTTCCGAGGATGAGTTGTTAACACATCGCCCAACCCCCAACTTGGAGGGCCATATTATTATAGTGCTAGAATTTTTCTGTTTCATTAGCACTCGCGCCCATCAGTTCAGCAAGTCAAGTCCGGATGGACAAGACCAGGATCCGGTGGCTACCACGAGGAGGTATGATGAGCACAATTGATGTGTATATGACAGTTACAACACTGGGCGTCGCCTAATGACGCCGATCAGATGCCTACCCTGTCTATACCCATCCAACCACCATCTTCGAAATTACCAATCACTAAAAATTCATATTTTGGGACCTTTAAGCTGGCATATAGATTCACCAGAAGCAGCTTAGAAAGAGGCTAAAGGCTGTAAGGGGGAGGGTCAGGGGGTGCAAAGAAAAACAGTCTCTTAAGCTATGTAATTGAAACTTGAAACTTATACTAAGCTTTACTATTAAAATATGAAAAAATATAGCATCTGGACATAATGGTAGGAGGAGAAATGGGGAACATTTCAAAAATGGCACACTTTCCAAAACTTCAAATCATTATATCTCAAAATTGAGTACAGATATCAAATCGAAATTTGTCAGATTGTAGAGCTATATAATGTTTAATTATCGTAAAAAATTTAAGGTGGGGGGTGTAAGAGGAGGGAGGTGGAAAGCAAAAATGTTGCAAATTTTGAGTAATTGTTTTAGGGCTCTGGTAAAAGATAAAAAGTTTAAATTTTTCACGTCGATACATCTATTTGATATACATATGTAGAATAAAAATAATAGTTTGTTCCAAAATTGTTATGTACCGAAGTGGGGGTCTAATGTGCACAAGGTGTATCATGTACAATGAAAAAAACACATAAACTGAAAATTTTTGAATGAAATTTTAAGGTACAAACTTGAAAATATGCGAAATGCATTCAAAAAAAAATCTCTAAAAGTTTGAAATATTAACTGGTCCAATATCTGTAAAACTTCTACCCCCTCCCATACAAAATTATTTTTTCGACCATATTTAAGAAATCAATTATCACTTAACTAAAAAGCTATCAATTCGAAATTTCGCATAAGAACTTACAAAAATAGTTGAAATGAGACTGCATCAAAGGTTTTGTGATCGCGCCAGTCTTTCTACCCCCTACCATACAAAAGTATGATTTCGACCAATTTTCATAAAACAACTATTGAAGTTGAAGTTTTGTACAAGTACCTTACAAGAGAAACAAAATAAAACTACATCACAAATTTTGCGATTCCCTCCTTCCTTCCCCCCTTCTGACCATCCCCCTTACAATTATCCTCCCTCTAAGCTGATTCTGGTGGATCTGAATGCCACCTTAATGGTTCTAAAATATGAATTTTATATGGTAAGTGATTTCGAAGATATAATCTTTAAAAATAAATTCGACCGACAATTTGTTTTTAGCCTCTCCTTTTCGGACGCCAATGAAAAAAATTAAATTATTCTCAAAGTTTGTTATTCATTTTGATTTTCAGCTTCCTAGCTAGAACCACGGTTGAAATATTTGAATTCTTTGTTTTCTGTTTTAGCGCTCCCCCCGCCTCGCCCTTAACCCATACACCACCTAAAATGGGTGTCCGCCTGAGATCCACAACCATCTACAATCCACCCAAAAATAAACTTACAGAGAGGGTAGTAAATTTTGTTTGAGTCGATCACAATACTTTATTATTAAAATAAAAAAAATGATATGGCGGACTTCTTAAATTTCAAGCCGTTATATCTCAAAATTCGAACATTTTGATATTTTGTCAAATTGTAGACCTATATGATCTATAATTTTTGTAAAACTTTTAAAATGAGGGTGTAAGGGGAAGGAGGTGGTAGACCAAAATGTTAAAAATTTTCGTTAATTTTTTAGAGCTCTGGCAAAGGATACAAAGTTAAGATTTTGCACGTACATATATGTACATATACATACATGATATACATAAAGAAAATATATTAATTTGAATCAAAACTGTCATCCACCAAGGGGGCAAAGGAGGGCCACAAGGTGTTTCACGTGTATTAAAAAAATCAAAAAATTTAAAATTTTTAAATGTAATTTTTAGCCGCAAACACGAAAATTTGTAAAACTCATTTAAAAAAATTCTTAAAAGTTTAAGATATTAACTAGCCGAATACCTCCGAAACTTCTTTTAAATATATAAATGTGTATGGAAAGGGGCAGAAGAAGTGAAGCGAAGTTAATATATTTTTAAGGATTTATTGCAATCATCAAACAAAATTTTAAGTTTCTACTTTTTGTAGTTTTACTGGAAATTGAAATAATGCATTTACCAAAATTTTGCAATTGTATGGGAGGAGGTAGAAGGAGTATACAGCTCAAAACAACATTTGTCGGCTTTATTGATATTTACATTATTATACAATGCTATATTCAAAATTTCAAGTAGATAACCTTCGACAGTTTCGAAGAAAAATAATTTAATTGAAATTTCGTGAAATTCGTATGGTAGGGGGTAAAAAGAGTGAAATGAAGTTGATAATTTTTTTTCAAAATTGATTGCAATATAATAAAATTAATTCTGGAAAAAATTCGTTATTTTAATTAAATTCGAAGAAATTAAATTTTCAAAATTGAGCCTTAGTACGAGGACGAGAGGATCAGACAGATGTGTTTTGACGTAAATTTCATTCGTATCATTATACTTTGACTAACTTTTCACGCCTAAATAGTTTCAAAGATAAATGAATTTCTTAAAATTTCTAAATTTAACGGAATTTGAGTGCGTAGGGGTAGAAGGAGTGGAGTATGCAGCCGGATCACTTAAAGTTTCTTTATTGCCAAAAATGATATAAAACAAATTTCAGTACAATAGCGTTCCCGAACTACGTTGTATACGGACGGTCATTCGGAATCGATGGTCATGAGCGACAACAAATATTTCTTGTACCTTTGGCGGCTCTGTGCGAGCATTATTTCTTAGCGTTACAAATGGTATAGCAGACACAATATGATCCCAAAATTCATCTAGAGTATAACAACAATTTCAAAAATATTTGCAAAATTCTGTATCGATTTTGTACATTTCAATTTGTCGAAACAGAGACAAATTTTGAAATTTTATTCCTCTATTATTCGATCTGAGTTATACAATTTGCGTTTTCGATGTTTAATATCCAGAATAAAACAGTAGCTTCGGAAAAAAAACTTGTTTAATAACCGAAAAAGTTTTGTACGAACGAAGTCACACTAACATATGGAACTTAAGACAAACTAGGACTATGCAGTCTAGTCGTATATAGCTCTGTGGTAATCTGGCAAACTTTGAGAATCTAACATACATATATGCCAAGTCACAATTCTACTCACAACGTACTTAATATTTCCTAAGCGTCTAAAATGAATTTATCAATTTTCCTATCCTCCTAACTCAAATTTTACTCTTAAAAATCTCTATGACTTAGTGGTTATAGCCTTGCTAAGAGTGTTATCTCGTCTGAATAAATTGAGAAAGTACTGCAGAATTCTAACGCATTTTAATAACATAAAATTTAAGTCAGACTACGATATGATTTCTTTATTCCGAAAATATACAATTAAAAATTTACTGAACCTTTAATCAAAAAAACAAAATTCACTAAGATAAACTTGGCAAAATCTATCTGAATCTATTTTTTTAATTATTCATCAATAATCGACGGAAAACAATTAAAACAAAACACACTATAATAAATTAAATAATAGATTACTTTTGAACAAACTTATCTTTGTACAGAAAAAACAAGAGTAAACCGCTTAAAAAACATTTACTACATACCATGAACTAATTTCGATTTAATCGTCATTAAATCTCGATAGCATCTAATTCACATTACGTTTAATTTGAAACCGAAACCATGGACCAGTAATACCTCAATTGATTTCAATCAGTCATTACACCGTCTGTCACATATGCAATATATTGGCCTTGTTCGTTTACTGTTTAACAAGAGTTTGCTATTTGACAAAAATGTGATAAGAATTAAATTATAAGAAAAGCTCCGGAGAGAGTTGACCTCTATGACATATTCGTAGTTCGCTGGGTCATAAATATCTTCGGTCCCAATCAGACCTAATTACCTCCAAGAATGCGTATGGAATAAAAATTTTATTTATTTTATTTCTTTCATAATATTTGCAATGTAATAATTTTTTACCTACATTATAAGAGACTCGTATGATTGGCATGGTAATCACAAGATACAGATACTTCCCTAAAAGGTTGTTTTAATCCATTTCTATTTGACTTGAGATTCCACGTTGTGATAGGCAATGACTCTTATGACGTGTATGTCAAACAACTTTCGATGAATGGCCAATCTTGTTGTTTTTGTGAGTTCTTGCGGAGCGTTGAATAACTAACGTTAAGGTATTTTGCATACTTTAGAGTTTTATCTGTCACAGTATCATTGAAATGCATATTTTAAGTGTCAGTTATGAGAGGTACTTAACAACTTGTTATTCGTCAGACGGTAGCTAGATGGATGTCAATTTGCATTGTTTATTCAATATTCAAGATCTTGTGCATCAATATCGATTAGCTTCATTGAATTAAGTAATAAAGTTAAATTATTATTTAAGTTGGATTTCGAGGTAGTGGAAAGTACGTAAAAAGGACACTTTTCTTCGAGCGAGCTCAGAGTTCGGAAATCCTATGCAAAGTTCAATGTATGACCGATGTAGCTACCGTTTAAACACAATATTGCACTTTTTTTTCAAATATCTAATTATAGAACAGATTCCATTTCGTAGCTCGAATTAACCAACGCGCATAGTAAAAGAATATTGTAAATTGCTTAGATACTCGCTAATTTACGCCAGATTCATTGCGAACCAGTGCATTTTCATCACGAAGCAATATCAAGCTGCCAGCAACAATTCTATCACCTTTCACTTTCGACTGCACCGACTGGCGACAAGCCAGCCAAGAAACTGGCAAAGGTGTCCCCAATGCGAGTATGGACGCAAACTGGGCAGTGCAAAACATTAAGTGCATATGTTGATCTTACAGAGTCAGAACTGATCGTGTCCCATATAAGATCGTGTTGCAGCGGCAGACATATGGATAAAGAACTAACTGACCACACCAGTATTTTATGAGTTAAGATTAAGGAAATTTTCCCAGTAAAGATATATGCGATCGTCTTAAGATCGAATTACGAGAAAGTTTATAGCAGCTTCTTCAAGGATCGGTTAATTCGTTCGATGGAAACAATCCGATCGACCAATGAATGAATGACCACCAGTACTTATGTCCGAAAGTAAAGAAAATTTATCTTACTGAGTAGACACACTAGTGACATGCGTACACGATCGGCAAGTTTCTTGCCTATCGGAATCATACGTTTTGATCTTATTTTTGTCGCAAATAACTTGATTTTTCCATTTATGAAAATTAACATTACACCACTACCAGCGAATGTGGAGCACAAGCTCGCATTTATAAAATGATCGCCAATGATCGATCTGTAAGTAAGATCATGTTAGGAACATGTTGCACCTTTTTTCTATGATTTTTGCATCGATCGACGCAGGTTAATATTCTCTTCAGGTACACACGTTAATGTATAGGACGTTTAGTTGATCTGACGTAATCGTTTCAATTGGTATTGTAAGTGGATTGCGTGATATTTTTACAGGAGAAGTTTTTGATCTACAAACGCATTTCTAAGTCTTTCCTGTTGGTGTGATCGTACTACGGCCAAGCCAAGACGACTCTCTACGCATTGAATTAAGTCGGCAAACTATCAACTATATTGAGTTTTTAACTTTCCGATAAGTGGAGGGACTTGTTATAATTAGGAGTTAATTCGTTCAAATTTATTGTGGTATTAGTTATCATATCGGCTGCTGGACATAGCATAGGAATTTTTTTCGTGTCCTCGAACACCTTTTTTAAGGAATTCAAGTAATTCGATGTAGTACACTAGGTTAGCTGTTTTTGCTGTCGCTCTGAATGAATGATAGTTATATTGTAGCACTAGCAAATACAGACGAATTAGGTGCATATCGGGCAATAGTCTCATAGAAGCATTTTTTTATCGACTTTATTCTTAAATTATTGTAAGATTAAGAAAAATTCACACGGCAACTGAGCAAAAAAGAAACGTAACGACCTAACAAAGTTTTCTTGAATTTTAAAAGACAGTAGACCGCCTTTTTAACCGAACATTGGTGGAGTTTATGTCTCTTTTGGCGATATAATTAAGGTGGGGCTATACCACCAACTCGATGGATAGTGGATGGCTGAACTCTGTTGTTGTACCGATCGTATTCGGACAAATGGGGCAAAATTTTACATTTACTCTATATCTGTTATGGTTGACCGTATATAAATGACTATAGGGCTAGGCCGACCATCAGTATCTCGTGGTGCTCTACAAAGTAGAGCGGCATATCTCTTAGTTACGTGATATTCCGATTTATAGTAATAAAAATATTTAAATTTAATTAAACGAAAAACAAACCTTTTTAATAAATAATAAAAAAAAATTTTAATTTTTTTTTTTTTTTGTGATAATTAAAGAAAAGTAATTTTATTTTATAAATTTCGTGCACGGAAAAATTAAAATGAAGGTGAGTCCTTAAAATTTTGTTGTTCTTCGTACCGATCGGATTAAGGAGTTTCATGTGAAATCAGTTGATGTGAAAGTGTATTTTTCTTCGATCAGATTTTCTTCAAGGACTTTCTTTAAATTTTTGAAAATTTCGAAAAAAAATTTACATGTTTCGTGGATAGTTGTCATCGTCATCATCAACGGACCTAAGGATTATGTTACAAATGTCACCAAAGTTGAAAAGGATTACGAATAGTCATGGTGTACTGCAGCTTTAGATCGTTTGCAAATTTGAAATGGATTATTTAAAAATTTTATTCTGATCATTAAAGAATAAGAAACATAAAACAAAGGATGTCAGGCTGATATTCGCTAAATTGTTTTCGTTCTGCTCAGCGCAAGCAGAACTAGGAATTTTTTTGGAATAAAGCTAATATCAATTTTTGTTAATTTATACAATAAATCCTTTTCAACTGAACGCGCTGTGATATTATTAGGAAAGAAAATTCGAGAATATAAAAAATAATGATCATTAAATTCAGTAAATTTTTAATTCGATTGAAGAATGAAAACTGTTAAAGATATTCCAAATACTGGCAGATATGATCAGAATTATATGCGTACTCAACAGTAAATAATGATTAACCTCTTAAAATTCAAGCATATCAAATTTTAACAATGGTGAGCTAATCGACCATGTTAGTGCTGCTAGTTTCCTAAATAATGGTTAATGTAATTGATAACAGAATACCGCACAAAATTGAGCACAATCTTAAAATTTAAGAAAAACAAAAAAAAAAGATAATTGCGTATTTTATATCAATTTCAATAAAAAATAAAATTGTTAAAAATAAATGAAAATATAGACAACAAGAAGATATTCTGATCTTATCTGTCAAAAAAGTTCTAACTTCCTAATGACTTTTTCAAAAAAATATTTGTTAGCAATCCATTACAGGAAAGATTTCCGATTTCCGAAATCCGAAAATCTTTCCTTCAATTTGAAATAAACTGTGAAAATATTCATCAAACGGTTAGCAAACCATCGAAATATCGATTAATAAATCACAACAGTGTTAAAATTAAGACTAGGGTGTAGCCTAGTGGGTTGCGTATTGGTTTACAATGCGAAGGACGGGCGATCAAATCCCAGTTGACGTATAATCTCAGCACACTACTTGCGTGGGTATATCTTGGCCACATCAATCTGTGAAAATGGAAATTTGTAACAACCCTTTCATAATAACAAAATCATGTTAAGGAACCTGAAGGTCTTGAGGCGAAAGCCCGATTTGGGTTGTAGTCACATTGAAGCAGGAGAATATTGAAATCCAGAAATCTTTCCAATATCAAGTTACTAATATTTTCAGAGATGCCTTGCTTAGTAAATCTTCAGAATATTCTATCAATTTTTTTGTCAGAAAATACTAATTAAGGATTCAGCACAAAATTTGAACTCGACGTGCTGAGCAAATTGGTTCATAGTATTTCATGAAAAAGTGCAGTTTGAATGGGAGGTGGTGGAAGGAGTGGAGGGATTTGAATTATGGTAAAAATAATATATTCAACATTTCAAATTATTCGCTCCTATGGTTTTCAAGAAAATTCGATTATTATATATTTTTTGAAAATTAGTGGTTTTGTATGGGAGGGGTTGTAACGCGTAGAGGTATTGAAATAAGACCAAACGCAAAGCATGCCTAATACACTGCGAAAGTTTCATTACAATCGGTTCAGCCATTTATAAACAAATAATATGTAGATATATAGATTTTAATTTATTTCGGAAACAACATTCCCATTAAAAAATATGTCATCTTAACTTTAGAACACTGAATATGATCATTATGTATGGAAGGTGGTGAAAGGGATGGGAGAAAGTTAATTTTTAAACAGGTGGCTGAAATTATAGTCCCAAGATTGTTACTTGCTTCTTGTTCGAAGTTTGTAAGATAACTTGTAAAAAAGTAAACTTTGCGTATCTCTTGATTAAAAAAATTTTGAATTGAAGTTTTGGTCCTAACGATCTCTGATTCAGAACGATATACATGACTATGCCAATATTTAGGAGAAATTCTCTTAGGACGAAGAATAACGAAACCATGTTGTCGCCTGAGCTAGAGTGTAGCATAGTGTGTAGAATGTTCACAGAAAAAAAATGTGCCACCTTGAAATTTTTGTTTTTGGGTGGATTGGGTAGGGAACTTTCATTGCCTAAGGCGAGGTAGGGCTAAGGTCAAAAATTGGGCTTGATTATATATTCACTAAGAATACAGATAGAAAGCTGAAACTCAACATTCGGGTACACTGATGTATAGGAAAAAATAGTGAAAATAAATTAATTTTCTTTATCCAGTTGGTTTCTTAACACAATAATTCCATATTTTATGACTAATTAAGTGGCTTCTAGGTCAATTATATTCACCTTAAAGGGAGGGCAATACTTCTAAAAAGGAACGACAGGGGAAAAATCACTTAAAAATTAATATCTCGACTATCTCCTAAGATATGAATTCAAAAATTGGGACATAGTATATTAAGCTATACTAGCGAAATATGGGAAAAAATTTAACATTTGAACATAATTCTAGTGAGAGCAATTCAAAAATGGTGCACTTTTCAAAAACTGTTATATCTCAAAATCCGACATAGGTATTAAGTTGAAATTTTGACAGATTGTAAAGCTATATAATCTATGATTTTAGAAAAAAATTAAGTTGTACTTGGATGTACACAAAAAAAATTCAACCAGAACTGTTACCCGCCGAAGGGGAAGCTACTAACTTGAAATTTTGTAAAAAAAAAAAAAAAAACCTTTCAATGAAAACCAAAAAAAAAAACTGCATCCCAAGTTTAGGGATCGCCTCATCTCGTCTACTCCCTCCCACTCCTAAATACGAAACACACCAAATTTCAAAGTAATTCTAAGCTACTCCGATTATGAGACTAACATTCTATGCAGAGAATATTGGACGTGATTGAAGCAATCAGTTAAAAAATTATTAACATCAACCCATCGTCCTCCACACATAACCAAACTCATATAAATATACGGATGAAATATTGATTAGATATCGGGTTTTTCCATAAGGATATGACATAAGTTTTGCAGAGCACAATCGGAGAAGTTTTTGAACTTTAAATGATAAAAAGGCTTCAGTATTTGACCTTGTAAGGGTGTAGGCCAAGATTTTTACGCAAAATTTGACACAATGTAGACTGAGAGATTCCCAACTTCTGTGAATGGCGGACAATCGACTGGTTTGGATCATTTGGAACTGAAGTACTTGCGGCTGCAATATTTTCGATACTTCGACCGGTGCGTTGTCTCTTTGGCGCAGGAACATTCAATAATGAATACAAAGACGCGAATTTATCCACTATAGCACGGATAGTCTGTCTGATGGGCCGATTATTACGACCGAAAATTGGAGTAAGCACTCTTAAAGTTACGATCACAGACTCAGAAGTAATTTTTAATAATTTTCGAACTTTGCTCGTTCATGAACTTCACCACCATAAAAATGTAAACCTTGACTGATGTGTTAACATTGACAGGCCCTAGAAAAAAAGTTTAAAGGGTGCGTTTTTATTAAAGTACTAAATCGTTATGTCCCTATTAGAAAACCTTTTATGTTTAATTTAGCTATTGATCGCCATCGCAGTTAAGTGTTAAAGAATCGACAACAGACCGGCCCTACAACCCGCATTCACTTAGTCCCTTTACACCTTAACCTGCATATTGACTTCTCACGCATGCTTAACTTGTCCCAAGAATAATAAAACTGCGTCCAACTTGTTCGCTATTTGTAATAATTTCTTTTACTATTTGTGGAAGTGTCAATTGGGTACAAAATATTACCTAAATATTGGCCCAGAACAGTTCTGGAAAGTTTCTTATTAGAGAATATACAAAATCGTTATGTAACATTGTTCGTAGAGTCGTGAATTGTAAATAAATGTTTGATAGAAAAGATTTCCGGATTCTACACTATTTCACTCAACAGAGAGCGAAACGTCACGAATAATAAAACGTAACAGTGTAGAATCCGGTAATCTTTTCTTTCAATTCGAAATGCACTGTGAAAACATTCACTAAACCAAAATAAAGCTTTATTACCTCTCAAAGATTTCGCATTCGAGTTATGGTTTATCTGTTCACACGCTGACTGTGAAACAGCTTGAACTATTGCACTGGAATTCTTTCCATTCCATATTTAAAAAGAAACATACACCTTCTACGGAAATGAAAAATTTCCAAAAAATCTTTACATCAATTTTCTGAAAAAGTAGACATGTTAAGAATGGGAAATTCTGACAGATTTTTTTTATTTTTTTTTGTCATTGGAATAAAATCAAATTATTAGTTTGATCAAGTTCTCAGCAGCGACCGAAACGTTACATTTAATAAAGTATAAAAGAGTGAAATACGGCAATCTTTCTTTTCAATTCGAAATTCACTGTGAAAATATTCATAAAACCATTCATCAAACTCTTTTTATAAAAATTTATAGGAAGCATTATCGATTCGAATCTTTAACTGGATATCATTAAAATTTAACTAGAGTAGAATTCGCAGTCTTTCTAGTTAAAAATATAGTTCGATTTATTTAACTGAAAATCCAGTACATTCATTTAAATGAATTTTCAGTTGATTATACTGATTTCTGGTCCTTGTAACTAAATCACTCTAGTTTTAAATTACATTGAATTAACTGTATTGTTCACTGAAAATCCAGTACATTTAGTTTACTGGATTTTCAGTTAATTTAACTGTTTTTACGTAATGTCTGATTTTAATAATTATTCATTTAATCTTATTGAATTATGTATAACTATTCGAACTATGTACATATTTGTCTATTTAGAAAACTAGAACTTAACTTAAATTAAAAAGAAAGTTCTAGTTTTCAAATTGTGACTCGGAGAGTTCTGCTTTCACAGTGCACTAAACTAGTTCTTTTGAATCGTCTTCTACTGGAGAATTTTTTTATATGTATAGATATGTTAGTAAACCGTAAATAAATATTTCAATAAAGGTCGAAGTTGTAGGGAAGTTTTTAGCAAATTTAAAAAAAAAATCGCATCGATACCATTCGATATCAAGTGCTTATAAAAAACATAACAGAATTATGATTGGGCTTAAAGCCCAATCATATGATACTCTAGATGAGATGGAAATGACATTAATGTACCGGAAAATATGTCATCTCAAATTCTTTCGAATAGTGAATAGAGACTTTTGCATGGGAGGTGGTAGAAGTAGAGGGAGAGGTTTGTATTTTTCGCATATGACACCGAGCATGGCATGCAAAATGTTTTTTGCTGAATTTAAAGTTTTTAGTTTTCATTATTTTTAAAGAAATTGGTTATAGATTTTCTGAAATTGGGGTATTTTTATGAGAGGTGGCAGAGGTAGTGGAGCATTTAAGATGATTTTGAAACTGCCTATCATCATCCTTATCACCATACTTTGATTCGATTTCAAAGTCGATAGTTCATATACTTGAAGGAGAAATGCTTTTCTTGAATTTATAATACAGATATTTGTATGGGAGGTGATAGAAGGAGTGAAGCGGAGCTGATAATTTTTTCTAACACTTATTTCAATTATTAAGAAACAAATTCTGGCACAATTTGAAGTTAGGAAATCGATAAAATGCATTTAACGAAAATTATGCATTTGGAAGGGGTAGAAAGAGTGTACGGATCAAAACAAATTTTTTTCGCATTAATAATATTTCTATTTGTAGACTTTATACAAAATATCAAGCTTTAACAGTTTCGAAGAAAAATAATTTAACTTAAATTTCAAAATTTCGTGAAATTTGTATGGGAGGGGGTAGAAGGAGTGAGGTGAAGATGATAATTATTTTTAAAATAAATTGCAATTACAGTAGAATTAATTCTGACAAAATTTCGTCTTTTCAGCTTTACTAGTTTCAATGAAAATCGAAAATATGTATTTTTGAAAATTGTCCATTTGTATGGGAGGGGGTAGAAGGGGTAAGGGGATCGGGTCAATAATCCGTGATATCAATGACATCTATATCATAATACTTTTACCTAAATATCAAGTTGATAGCTCAAATAGTTTCAAAGAACAATCAATTTCTTAATATTTCGAAATTTCAATTTGTATGGGAGGGGGTAGAAGGAGTGGGGTGGATGTAGCCCATTCAGGAACTTAAAGTTACTTTTTTGATAAAAATGACACGCACACATTTTTAGCACTATAGCTCAAAGCTTTCGAAAGTTATGCTGTAGACAGACAGACAAACAGACAGACAGACAGACAGACAGACGGACAGACAGTCACTCGGAATCGAGGTTTTTGAGCGACAACAAATATTTCTGTACCCTTGGCGGCTCTGTGCGAGCATTAGTTCTTAGCGTTACAAACGGTAAGGCAAACACAATATACTCTCAGATTTCATCTAGAGTATAATTATCTACTTCTATCTGTGCGGAGATTTCGCGTCGACTGGCTAAATCAAGCAAGGAATATGTGAAGTATCTCCGAAAACTTCTTTTCGTTCATTTCTAATGAAAAACAGCTGAAATTTACTGAAAATCAAGTGAAATTTAAACGAAAAGCTGGTGTCTTGCACTACATGTTAAATTAAATCAACTGTAAATCTAGTTATGGTTTTCATATGATGTTAATCGATTGCTTTTCTTGTTAATGAAAACAGAATCTCAATAAAATCAAAAATTGATTTCGATTTCAATTTTACTAGAAATTACTAGTTAGTATTAAAAGAATATCAGTTTATTGAATGAAAAGTATTGGTATTTTAGTTTTTATTCAGAACTATTTATTGATACCATTCCATTTAAATTTAACTAGATTATATTTTACTGCGTATACATAGTTATTGAAAATATATACACAAGTTATCTTACAAACTTCGAACAAGAAGCAAGTAACAGTCTTGTGACTTTAATTGCAGCCACCCGTTTGAAAATTAACTTTTTCCCATCCCCTTTACCACCTCCCATACATGATGATCATATTGAGTGTTCTGATGTTAATATGACATATTTTTATACTCTAGATGGAATCTGAGAGTATTATAAGTTTGCTCTAAAGTTTGTAACGCCAAGAAATAAGGCTCGGAGAAAAAAATCAATGATACAGAAGTTCATATAATCACTCAAAAATCTCAAAACCGGATGTCCGTCCGTCTGTCCGTTCGTCCGTCCGTGTCCTCTCTAGCTTGAGAACGCGTTGAGCTAGAAAGTTCAAATTTCGTACATGTCGTTTTTGACAAAAAAGTAAGGACAAGTTCGTGAACGGGCCAAACCGCTCCACCCCTTCTACCCCCTCCCATACAAAATGTCACAACTGTGCAATTTGACAATAAACGGATTTGCTCGAAAAGTATAAAAGCTATTGGCCTGAAATTTGGAATATATTAGTTTTATGATAATATCAATCTACCGTATAAAAATTATGCGTGTCATCCTCCTCCTTCTACCACCTCCCATACAAACTGCACTTGCCATGAATTACTCTAAGCCAATTTACTCAGTGCGTATCAAATTTAGCGAGCTGAAATTATGCACTAAATATTTATTTAAAATTGTTGGTAAGCCCAAAAAAAATTAGACGATTATGACACAATTTCGCAATTCCACAATAAATGGATTTGCTCGAAAAGTATAAAAGCTATTAGTCTGAATTTCGGGACATATTACTTTCATAATATTTTCAATATACAGTACAAAAATTATTTGCGTCCTCCCTCTCCTTCCAACCCCTCCTATAAAAACTACACTTTTTCATGAAATGCTCTTAGCCAATTTCCTCAGAACATTTAACATTTATCGAGCTCACATTTTGTAATAAATACTTATTTAGCATTATCACTAAGATTAGAAAAGAATATTTGATTAGCTTCACTGCTTCTACCCCCTCCTATACAATATGACACAGTTTCACAACTTCACAAAAAATCTATTTTCTTGAAAAGTATGAATGTTACTGGTCTAAAATTTAAGAGATGTTAGTTTTATGATATTCTCAGTTATTTCTGAAAAAATCACTCGAATCCCCCTACTCTTTCTACCACCTCCCATACAAACTGCACATTTTCACTAAATCTAACTCACTAATTTTCTCAGCTCCTATTCAATTATTGGAGTAAGCATTTTGTATAAAACATTTTTATAGCTACTTTAGCATGATGGGGAAAAATTAGTTCAATGCTATCACCCCTTCTAACACTCCCCATACAAAATTTCTTGGGATCACAAAAAATTCTATTTCATCTAGAGTATTGTAAGATTGCGCTTTACGCGCAATCGTAGCCCTGTTTTGTTTTATTTTAATGTTCCTTTCGAAATAAATTTAAATAATAAATATAATTGAAATAATTAAAACTGTTAACAGTCCCGATATAGTGTTAATAAGATTATTTCATGCTTAATGTTCACAGTTTTAAATTACATTTATAGATACACTAAAACCGATGAAGATTGAATTCAGAGGAGCAATGTAAATTTTTCACTGTAATAAAGTTTCCAAATGTTAGGTTATGAAAAATTTTCCATCAAACTGATGTTCAGATCCGGTAACCTGAAGATATGAAACATTTTGATACCAAATTTTCATTGAAGATGAGCACTTAATTTTTGGGATTTTTTCTATTTGAAAATTTATTTCACAATTCGACAAGTTTTTGATTAGACATCAGGCTCTTTGTATTTGTTGATTTTTGAATTATTTTCGTATTAATCTGAGTAGTTTGATCTGACGTTTGTAATGCTTAGAAATAAGGCTCGTGCAGACTTGTCAAGTACAAAAATGGTTATTGTCACTCAAAAACTTCGAATACGGATCTGTCTGTTAACCTATCAAACCACACAATAACTCTCGAACGCTTTAAGCTAATTTGAAATTTTCCATGTGATTTTCAGCAGAAAATAAACTTTTAGCTTCAAAGTGACTCCTTCTACTACTTTCCTTAAAAACTATTCTAAAATTATGAAATATAAAGTAAACTATCATCCTGAAAATTTAGCGAATCTGTACTGCTGTGATCACCATCAAAGTCAATAAATTTTTATGTTCATTACTTTGACCATCTCCCATCAATTCAATCAATTTCCTGTTAAGGTCTCCTGCTCAACTGCTCGTTTCCATTTGGTACATGATCGACGAACCTGACGTTGGGAATTTTAATCCAGAGTTTTGGCGATGTTTCGCTCTAGTTTGCTCAAAGTGTGACCGATCCACTGCCACTTCCGCTATTAAATCTCAGTGCCTATTTTATTCTGTCCAATTGCACTCGAAAGTTAGTCGTTGGAGATCACTTCTGGAAAGAATGTTCCTAAAATGCGTCGGAGGCATTGTATAATACTTCAGCGACATAGTTTCAACCGTTTTTCAGGAGTTCAACTAGTATTTCGTCAATTTCCTTCGCTTTGTTAAGTTTTTGGTTACAGAGCACTGCTTTGCCTTCGGCAAGCATGGGCAGCCTCGATGATAGTTCTTCTTCGTCTGTTGAGGCCCGAATCGAGATGTTGTCTGTCGTAATAGGTGCTAAAGGGGTGGGATTGAGATGATGTTTAAAGTAAGAAGCCCTTCTTCTGTTGATTTCTTGCGTGTCGCTGATAATGTTGACCTCTGCGTCTTTGCAGAAGCTGGTTGTGGCTCATATCCCTTTTCTTTGTCTTTTACTATTGCGTATGCGTCCCGCGTTTTCTTTTGTCTCATATCGTCGTCCATTTTTTGTATCTTGTCATTATGGTACTTCCTTTATTTTCGCCTGCACATCTTTTTGACATATCACCTAAACTCGTCACATCTATTAAACCTTTCTTAGCTCATGTTGGTGGTTCTGTAACAGAAACAGGGCTGATAATAATATGCAACCTTGTCTGACACCCGTTCGCACAAGGAAGCTCTCGAACAACTCTCCTATATGTAAAACCATCTTTCATACTAATGCGAAATTTTAGAAAAGACATCATATAAATTTTTTTAAAAATTTGACAATTTAAAACATAAAATTGTGCCAAAACTGCTTTAATATTATTTACAGCATCAAAACATTTCAAGCTTTTGTCAGCTTCGTCTATACCCGCAATGTTAATCGGAAAAATTTTCGAATTTTATCCACAATCACCCAATTAAAAAATTCAATATATTCAATATTGAATTTTTTAATTGGGTGAAATGCGTTTCCAAATTTTAATAATGAGTATATAGCAGTGCATAAGTTAATAAAGTTATACATTTTGTGTTGTTAGTTTAAGCAGAAAATTCAAATACAAGTACATTCAATTCAAAATTGCATTACAAAATGTACAAAATCCTTCCCAACACCCTACTGTCCTGTGACAAATCCCTATGTTTGCCAACATCAGATCTACCTGATGTTTGCGAAAAAATCCTTCATGTTGTTTTCAAGTCGATAAGTTGCACATATTTCAAGAATAATTATTTTGTATAGTAGTTTATAAAAAGGATTGGAGGTTTTGTCAAATTTTGAAATTAATCTTATTTTTTTTATCAAAAACGACGAATAACCATTGGGCGGTAATCGAAATAAAGAAATTCTGGAATTCGAACTATTTGAATTTTTTCGAGCTTTAAAATATTCTCAAATTCTAGATTTGAATATATTTAGATTTTATATGGAATATTTTATTTTTTTGTCAAAATTAAATTTATAGCAGCTGCATCAAATTGGCAATTTTGTCTTGAATCGATGTCTTTTATGGGAAGAGGCTAGTTGCGCTTTATCCTGGACCGGTATTAAGAAGGTGCGAATGAGGCATTTGCACCGGACGGCAAGCTTGAAGGGGCGAGATCATGAAAAGACCGAAAAGTTGAAATCGGTGTAATAAAAAGGAGAACTGCATGACGCTTCATCTAAACGTCACAGCATGGTTGCCGGCAATTTAGAGCGTGGGAAAAGTTTTTCGTCCGGAATAATAACTATCATTGAAAAGCCATGAAAAAGCGAAAAAAGGAAAACGGCACAGATTCACGTTGCCTACCGGTGCAATCCTAAGCCCCACGTTTCGCGCTACTGTACAGTAAAGAACTCCGTTTCGCCAATAAATAATAGTCTTCCTAAGGACATAACAGCATGATGAGTGCATTGGTGATGGAAAGGCCTTCTACTTAGGACTTTCTGGCAAAGATTTTTCCAAAGCAGGCTTAAAAATGTTCCAGAAGAACGTAAACTCCTACCGTCCCCCTTTTTTTCTCCCTTACATCGCAGCTATTCAAGGATGATGTCTTCACAGAGACTAAATCCTCCACCTCCTCCGCACACACGCCTTCAATCTTGATTTGCCACACAATATCATACCAGATATTCGAATCGACTCTGAACTCACCATTTCGTTACAATTTTGAAAGAAAATAATTTAAAATTTCTGTGGAAATAAAAATGCGGCACTTTTCACTGAATGGTGGCTCAAAATTTATAGTTCAGAAATTTGTCACAAAATTTAATTACAAAAGTATGATTAAGGAATTTCAGTTTTCTTATAGTCGCAGAAATTTCGTGGTCAATATTTTCGAGCACCGGCATCGTCATATTTTTTCGCCAATCGTAACTCTGTAAAATTTTTATTAAAAAATTTCCACCTAAAACATGTCGCAAATTTAATCTGAAATGTCACAATATTTTGTCGAAAAACATTTTTGTCGGCATTTCTGTCGAAATTTTGTGGACATTCAATACAAAAGCTATGATAAGAGCTGCGTCTGATTGAAATGTACCAAATGCTCTGTAGCAATATATGTGCAGCTAGGGTGTAGCCTAGTAGGTAGCGTATTGGTCTTGTAAAGGTCGGGAGTTCAAATCCAGGTCGGTGCAATATATAATTCCAGAACTTTGCCTGTTTGGATATACCTTGGTCACCTCATTCTACGAAAATGAAAAAAATCGTAGAAATGGGGTTGTGCGAAGGGCTAACAACCCTTCCATGATAAGTAATTAAAAAATATTAAGGAACCTGAATATCAGGTGGCCAAGGTCCGATTTGGGCTGTAGCGGCATAGTAGAAGAATATATGTGCAAGAATTTTGTTATTATGGCTCTCTTTCTGGCGATTCAAAGAGATGAATCTTTGAGTGCAACAAATCCTTATTGTTGAAAGGAAAGATTTCCGGATTCTACATAGTTAGCTTTATTATTCGTGACTTTTCGGTCTCTGCTGAGACCTTTATCAAACTGCTTATTATTATGCGTAAATGAGCCACAACATAGCTTGAAGACACAAAATGGACTCTCGGCTGCAAGAAAAGTTATTTTTAAGGGTGCTATACATAAAATAATCCGGGTAGTAAACTGGCGCTCACTTTATTCATTCACTGCTTGTTTACAAACCTCCTCTTTCCTAATTTGAAAAAAAAAGCTGAAAAAAATTGTCATTAGCTATGCCCCCTCGCCCTCCCCTCCACTAAGAAATTCTAGTTATGCAAATACTCAAAAGAGTATTCAAAAACTGCCTTACGCTATTTATGGTAATGACTGATGGTCTGTTAGAAAAAACACTTTAAGTAAAATTAAATATTTTGAATTTTGTGAGCGAAGTCAACGTGTCTTACGTCATGTATGTTATGCGCTGTCTGAAGCCATTGCATCTTTTTGCATTCTTTCACAAAATTTGAGACGTGTGTAACAGATCTGTCTGTAGACATCACACAGTTTATGGGACGCTATATACGTGATGCATGCCTCACAGAATTGCATGCGTGTATTTTGTACAGATCTTACCATGCATGTCGATGAATGTTCGTATGTTAGACTTACCGTCAGTCACTTTCGCGAAAATCAAAATATATCAAATTTTGCGGGCGCAATCAAATCGGCTTAGGCATGTATACTAGCGTATTGTGCAGCAGACAGGCATCCCTAATTCTTCATAAGCAGCGACATGTCACCAGAAATGTATCACGGTGTATAAGAAAATTTTTTGTTTTATTTGTTGAACAGACTTACCTCTCGATAAATCTCTTATGGCGTATAGAAGAGTTCTTTTATGTAGATATTTTCATTACGACCAAGAATGTAAAATATTTAAGGGAATGTCTTACAGTAAGGGTAGAAAGGTCTTAACAATTAAAAAATTCCTTTGCTTCATTAGCACTAAAGCCCAAATCGTTCCTTGTCTCCCGACTTTCAGGTTCTTTAAAACTTTTTTCCTTATTGTTGAAAAGTTGTTAGGTCTTCGCACCCTCTATCTATGAATTTTCGTTTTCGCAGATTGAGATGGCATGCAGTATTGTGGAATTATACGTCGACCGTGATTTGAACTTACGACATTTGCACTTTAGACCAACACGATACAATCAAGTTTGATTAATTGGAGCCAACATATCTATTAAATCGCTTATGATGCTTAGAAACGTTTAGGTATTCTGAGGAAGTGTAAGAAATACTTTTCTGTCTTCGAACTAGCTACCATCTATAAGGCGTGTATCCAATCACGAACATTGTCGAAATACCGGAGTACTCTGCATTTATTTTAGATATTTCCAAGGTAAATACAGCATGGAACTAAAAGCCATAAGATCTCCTCAATTAAATGGCCCATGCAATACTCGCCAAGCTGCACACTCACATGCGTACACTGTAAAGCCGTTACCATTAAGAACAGTGACCGATAGTGATGCTGAATTCAGTACTAGGCATTCTCTTTCCTACGGAATACAACCTCCAGCAATTTGAGAGCAACGTCCACCACCTCTTCTTCCCTCCTGTGCTTCCCTACTAATTTCCTAATATTAACTTGGTTCCCTTACTCATGTTATAAGTCGATCGTGTATCGCGCATTAAAGGGTGACTCCCTAAGTTTATTTCGATGGCCTCGAAAAAAAAGAAAAATTTAATTCAAAAATTGCCATTAACAATTACTGTTCTTAACACCACATAGATACAATATTCTCAGAAAATTCTATTCTATTCTATTCTACAATGGCGCTACAGCCCAAATCGGACCTTGGCCTCCTGACATGCAGATTTCTTAACATTTTCATTACTTATTGTGGAAAGGTTGTTAGCCCTTCGCACAACCCTCTTTCTACGAATTTTTCATTTTTGTAGAATGAGGTGACCAAAGTATATCCAAGCAGGCAATGTGTTGGAATTATATATTGCGCCGACCGGGATTTGAACTCACGACCTTCGCATTACAAGACCAACACGCTACCCACTAGGCTACACCCTAGCTTATTCTCAGAAAATAGTATATGCAATTTTTGTGTGGAAGGTGAAAGATAGAAAAAATGGGATGAAATTGATAATTTCTCAGCAATACGGTATTCCAGCTAGGGTAGCAAGATGTTTTGCTCAGGCTTCCTCAATGCGCGACCTATCCACTGCCACTTTTGCCTTTGAATCTCAATGTATATTTTATCTGCTCAGTTCTAATCCAGAGTTATTATCACAAAATACAGTAAAATATTACAAAAATCAAGCTTCAGTTTTTCATATTATTATCATATTGTTAAGAATAATTATTTTACTGACGTCTAGATAAAAATGTATTTCACAGATATTCTTCACACTTTTATGTGTGGCAAGCCTGTCACTGCCGACACTTGCCGGAATACCTGATTGTATTCATGGACATGCCGGATACTCATACGAAGCACCAGCGATTTCGGTAGCCGCTCCAGCTGTTGCTACATATTCAGCAGGTAAGCCGTTGAAAAACATCTGCGTAATCTTTAAGTTATTCCTTAAATTTAATTCGTTTAGCACCCGCTGTGACATACGCCAAGACTGTCGGTGTAACTTATGCCGATCATTCTCCAGCTTCGAAATACGCTACTGTCGTACCAGCTGTATCGGGATATGCAACAAGCAGCGGTCTGGCATCTTACAGTCATTCGGGTGGCTACAGTCATTCGGGTGGCTACAGTCACTCAGGTGGCTACGTTTCCGCACCGGCTATCTCGAAAGCATATTTGCCAGCTAAAGTAGCTTATTCAGCTCCTTCGTATGCAACTTACAGTACCGGACCAGCTTATTCTAAATTCTCGTCGGCTGCTGATGTTTCGACGGCATATGTTTCTGCCCCGGTTGTATCTAAGGTAGCCGTAGCTGCACCAACGTATTCAGTTGCTCCGGCTATTGCGAAGGTTGCAACTTATGCTGCACCATCCTATTCAGTTGGTCATACTGGACCAGCCTACGTATCAGCTCCAGCTGTCGCTAAAGTAGCCTACTCGCAGGCCTCAGACGTCTCCCACTCGTACATTTCCGCAGCTCCAGTTGTTTCGAAAGTTGCAGCCTACTCTACCGGACCTGCGTATGCTTCATATAGTCCAGCTGTATCTAAAGTAGCTTATGCTGCCCCAGCTGTTCATGCATACTCAGCTGCTCCGGCTCTAGCTAAAGTAGCTTATGCTGCTCCAGCTATTTCATACTCACATGCTCCAGCTGTTTCATACTCGGCCGCTCCAGCTATCTCATACTCCGCTGCACCTGCCGTAGCTAAAGTGGCCTATGCCGCTCCTGCTGTGTCTTATGCCGCACCCGCAGTAGCTAAAGTGGCTTATGCTGCTCCAGCTATTACATACTCCGCCGCACCAGCTGTAGCTAAAGTAGCGTATGCTGCGCCAGCTGTTACATCATATTCGTCTGGTCTTGGATTCGCCAAAGTGGCATCTTATTCCTCCGGTCATGGTTATGGACATGGCTACGGAGCTTCTTATTCCGCTCCAGTCGTAAGCTCTTACAGCTCTGGTCACGGCTACGGAGCATCTTATGCTCCAGCTGTTGCTAAGGTGGCTACTTATTCTGCACCTGCAGTTGCCAAGGTTGCATATGCTGCCCCTGCTGTTTCCTATGCTGCACCTGCCGTCTCATACGCTGCTCCAGCTGTTGCTTCCTATTCTACCGGTCACGTTTCATCATACTCAAGCCCAGCTGTATCAACTTCATACGTTTCGGCTCCAGTTAAAGTAGCTTACGCTGCAGCACCAGTCGCTAAGGTAGCTTACGCAGCTGCTCCAGCAGTATCCTATTCTACTGGTCATGGCGTTTCTGGATATCATGGTGGACATGGTGTTGTATCCAAAGTTGTAGCGGCTGCTCCTTCAGTTTCCTATCATGGAGGTGCTGCTGGTTACTCATCATCTTACCACGGTGGATCTGCATACGGTGGCGCAATCAAGGTAGCAGCCGCCCCAGCAGTGGCCTATCACTCCGGAGGTGGTGGTTATTCGACGTCTTACCACGGAGGAGCAGCTCATTCTCTCGGTGGTGCTATTAAGGTAGCAGCTGCACCTGCTATTGTTGGCTATTCAAGTCACGGAGCTGGTCTCCTTGCCGGGCACGGTGCCGGATACTATGGCGGACATGGAGCAAGTTTGGTCTCAACCGGAGGACATGGAGGTTATTACGGAGGACATGGTGGATATTATGGCGGTCATGGTGGATATTATGGTGGTGGTGGCATTCGATATGCTCCTGCCGCACCAGCAGTTGCAACATACGCTACTGCTCCTGCTACTTATATTAAGGCCGCACCAGCTGCTGTTATTAAACCCGTTATCACTAAACAATTGGAATACTATGTAAGTATAAGGTATGTCTAGCTTAACCGAAAATTTTTCATCAATTTCCTTATTTCTATCGAACAGGACGATCATCCTCGCTATGCCTTCGAATATGGCGTTCACGATTCGCACACCGGTGATATCAAACATCAAAAGGAAGAACGAGATGGTGATGTAGTTAAGGGTGAATATTCTCTTGTCGAACCTGACGGCAACGTTCGTACTGTAAGCTACTACGCCGATTGGGAGACTGGATTCCACGCAACCGTTACAAATAGTAAAGATCAAGTTTCTAAAGTAATCGCTAAGCGAGCTATCGCGAAAGCGTAAGGCATTAACAAGGAGAAATAAAGTGGATATTAATGTAAAAAAAAAACATGCACATACACATAATAATGAATTGCTTGTAGGCATGAAATAAGAAAATTCTCATTTTTATTTTCTTAATTTAATATTATTTTTCTTGCCATAGAAACGAACAAAAACAAAATCCATCTCATATTCATAGTTTCTTCCTTATAATCTTCTTAATTCATAATTGTCGTCTAAAAGACACAAAAAAAAGAATCATCATCATTTCATATTCGCTCTCTTCTCATTTGATTTTGTTTCATATCGTAATAGACAATTAAATAAAACGGAAAATGATTCCAGTAAAAACAAAACGAAAATATTAAGTTTTATTTAGAAAAAAAAATGTAAATTATCATCATCATAAATATCTTTCATTCGATTTTTATATTATTTTCTAATTATCTATTGTTTTATTTTTCTTATTTTTTTATATAAATACATAATGTAAATAATATTTATTTAAACACAAAAAAAGGAAGGAGTTTTTCTGAGAGCATAAATAAATATCCTGTTTGATTTAAATTCTAAAGATTTTGTTAAATTTAAGAATTGATTTCAAAAAAATATTGAACATTTCTATTCAAATCGGAAAAAAAAAACAAATTCATAATTTTAGACAAAATTCGGTCAAATCTTAATTTTAACTGTGGCTTAATTAAATAAGTTTAAAATTCTCGAAGTTTCTAAGTTCATAATTTTTTTTTTTTTTCTCTTTCGTTTCTTTTCAAAAACGAATTTTTATTTTTCATTAATATTAAATAAATTTTTTTAATTTATAAGATCGAAAAATTTAAACCATGTATTCTTATTTTTCTTTCCACACATGTATTACAAATTGCATAATTCTTGTGATAAAAGTGTCATACATTTCAAAATGTATTTGTGAATGAAAAATAAAAATAAATTTAAATATAAATTTTTGTATAAATAAATTTAAAAGCTCAATAAATAAAAACGAAATACCATGAAATAGTTTTAGTGTTTAAATTTGCAAAATATCTTTAATTTATTGTTATATCTGGAAAATATTTCCTCGTTGAGAAAATTGCATGTCTTCATTTATGTCTAAGATGCGTCACCCACTCCATCTTAATGTTTCAAACTGACCGAATTATGTCCAAACTAAAACTTCTTCTTCCTTAAAAAAAATAACATAAAGCAGTTTTCATTACGTATCGCTGATGTTGTCTTATCGAGAAGCAATAAACAAGATTGACTACTACTGAAACCAGAATTTTCAGTTTCACCTTTTTAATTAAAAGCAAAAATAATCTAAAGATACTTGGTGAAAAAAAAATAAACTGTAACGACAATTGTAGTTCACATTCACTTTTCAGACGCCTAATGCAACAACTATTCCTCATGATTGCAATTCAATTTAAGTCGTCTTAATGCCCGACTGAATCTTTCCTTTTGACTAAAACTAGATAAATTTCGAAATTTGCAAATACCTTTTGATCGTAAATTAAGGAACATTTTTTTTCTTTTTAATCTAGGTACACCAGGCAGTACATTTTATGCAAATTTATTACGTGCGTTAAGTGCAGAGTTTTACAAACATGTCTTTCCCCGTGATATGATTTTATATATTTATACGACCTCGTGTGTAGATTTTTAACCCAATTATAGCCCAAAAAAAAATAAATTATATTTTTATCTGACCGGTCTGACGTCATATATAGTCTTTATATGTTGTGAATCTGTCCATATGGTAGTCCATTAAAAACAAGAGCAAATTCCAATTGGCCAATTATGCAATAAAATGCACCGATCTCGTTTTAGAGTTTTTCGATCTCCAATCCGCAGATCGAATGTTGCGAAGCTGGTACTGGGTGGTGTATGCGAGAAGCTAGAGTGCAATTTTAATGCAAGTTTGAGTTTCTTAAGGTTTTTGTTTTTTTTTTTTTTGGATTGAACGCACCTTGAGCTGATATACGGTTAGTGCGGTCCATGGCTGAATGGTTAATGAGCACGTTTGTGATTATTTGATGATTCGATTATTTGAAAATAACATTTTTAAATATTTCAATTTGGAAAATAAACTACAATATAACACTTCAGTTCAGTTACATAATTTACTAACTCCACTTGAAATGAATCGGCAGTGATGTCTAACACTGCCGATTCATTTCTCTTCAACGAAAAAAGTTACTCGCTTAAGTCTTTCGTTTTTCGTGCGGCAATAGGAACTTTAAAGTTGAACTTTAAACCGAATTAAAATTATATCATAGGCCTGTTTTGAGTTGAACCGAAATTCATATTGTGTGAAAACTGTAACCAAAAACGGAAGTCCTAAGTTCTAAAATTTTACCTTTACGCTCAGCGTACTAGAACTCCAAAACCCTACAAAATTCAAATTCGAAAATCGCAACTATTGCTCTAGCTAGACAGCTACAAATCGACACACGGGCATAGAGTTTCGTGCAGCAAACTTTAAAAATAATTTAATTTTTGCATCCTTTGGAGTCCAAAAAGTGGAGGCTAAGAAATAATTGGCGATTTTTTTTTTTTTTAAGTGATGACATATGGTCAAAAAAGTTCAAATTTTAGGACCACTTAGGTATTGTAGTATTTAGTATATTTAGTATTTAGTGCTACTAAAATCGACTTTCAGGGAGGCCAATACTTTTAAGGGAAGGATCAGGGGGTCTCGAAAAAAATACTTTAAAACTAATATCTCGAAATTAATATTTGAAACATACGTATATTATGCAATACTAGCGAAATTTTCGAAAAAACTATTACATTTGGACTTAACAATAGCGAAGCTTGTTAAAATGGTGCGCTTTTCAAAATGTTAAGCCGTTATATTTCAAAACCCTATACCGATATTAAGTTGAGATTTTCAGATTGTTGCACTATATGATTTACATTTTTGGTAAAAATATTTGGAAGGCTTATATGAAGGGTAGCGGTTACCCAAAATGTCGAGAATAATTTTGACTATGGTAAAAGACGCAAAGTTCAGATTTTGTAGGTGAAAACAACCATTTAATGTACATAAAAATAATAATAGTTTGGACCAAAATTCTTTTGCACTGAAGTTTCCGGGGTATTGCCAAAAATATAAAATTCAAAATTTTTTTTTAAATATTACTTGAAAATTCGCACGAATACTTTCAAAAATATTCAAAAAAATATAACAGAATTATGATTGGGCGCAAAACCCAATCATATGATGCTCTAGATGAAATGGGAAAGACTTTAATGTACCGGAAAAGATGTGATCTCAAATTCTTTCGAATAGTAAATAGTGACTTTTGTATGGGTGGTGGTAAAAGCAAACGGGGGAGGTTTGTAATTTTTGTATATAACACCGAACGTAGTATACAAAATATTTCAAGCTAAATTTAAAATTTGTAGTTTTCATAATTTTCAAGGAAATTGAACAACGTCTTTTTGTATGGGAGGTTTTGAATGATTTTGAATCTGCTTATTAACATCCTAATCACATTGCCATGTTATAATTTTAAAGTCGATAGTTCTCATGTGTTCGAGGAAGAAATAGTTTTCTTAAATTTCCAATTCAAAAATTTGTATGGGAGGTGGTAGAAAAAGTGAAGTGAAGCTCATATTTTTTTAGCATCTATTGCAATTATTAAGGGACAAATTCTGACAAAATTTTAAATTTGTACTTTTCTAATTTCAATGAAAATCGATTAAATCCATTTACCAAAATTGTACATTTGTATGGGAGGGGGAAGAAGGAGTATTCGAATCAAAACCAAATTTTTCAACATAAATGATATTTATAATAGTATACTTTCCTCAAAATTTAAAGTTGATAGCTTTGACGATTTTGAAGAAAAATTATTTAATTGAAATGCCGAAATATCGTGATTTTTATATGGGAGGGTGAAGTTGATACTATTTTTAAAATTGGTTGCAATTATAATAAAATTAATTATGACGAAAATTCTTTTAGCTTTGCTAATTGCAATGAAAATCGAATAATTGCATTTTCGAAAATTTTGCATTTGTATGGGAGGGAGTAAAAGAAGTAAGGGAAGCAGATCAATATTTTTTGACGTTAATGATATTCAGACCATTAAACTATTAACTAATTTTCAAGTCAATAGCTTAAATGGTATTGGAGGGGGTGGAAGGAGTGGAGGGATGTGGCCCGTTCACGAACTTAAAGTTACTTTTTTGCTGAAAATGTCATATGACAAATTTCAGCACGATTGATCAAAGCTTTCAAGAGCTATGTGTAGAAAGACAGACAGACAGATGGACAGACGGTTACTCGGAATCGAGGTTTTTGAGCGAGAATAAATATTTTTGTACCATTGGCGACTCAGTGCGTGCATTATTTCTTAGCATTACAAACGGCAAGGTAAATACAATATACTCTCAGATTTCCTCTAGACGATAAAAATGCCCCAAAAGTATTAATATCCTCCTTCTTCTTCCACCCTATCCCATAAAAAAGTATAATTTTAGAAAACGTAAACAACTTTATATACCTAAGGGCGAATCTATCGACGGATGGAAGCGAACCCATCAAAATCAAAAAAAGAATAATGATCACAAACAAGACGTGTAATTCGGTACTTCCAATAATTAAAAACAAGAACGTACACCGGAAAACAAAACTTAAGCTATTAGGTGTTAGAATTAATTCGTAGCGTTTTACAAAAGGAGGCGTTACTCAAGTATCCGTAGTCACATACACAAAAGCAAATATTCTCCATAAAGCTACTATCATGGCGCATCTAGTCCACTGAACGACATTTCTTTATCGAGTTTATAACATTTTGTTGTGCGTCATCACATATGTCAACGTTCGTGCCCCAAAATCTGTTTTTGCGGGAAGTGTTGCTTCATTACTTCCACATGAAGAAAAGTGCCGTGGAAAGACGTTTCGGTCCCTGCTGAGACCGAAGCGTCACAAATAATGAAGCGTAACAGTGTAGAATCCAGAAAACTTTCCTTTCAATTTGATGTAGTTTATATTTATGAGACCATCCAGCAGTATGGGAGGGGGTAAAGGGGTGGAATCGTACAATTTTTCATTTATTTTGAAAATTCTATGCTTCCTTCTTCTAATCCGTAAATCTTTTATTTCAATTCGGAATGCACTGTGAAAACATTCACCAAACCAACTACATCGAATTTTATGGAATTTACTTCTAGCATTATGTACAGAGAATTTTGAATGCGATTCAAGGAATCGATTACACAAATTTTACCACCCCCCTCCCCCCAAACAAATCCAAACGTACATAAGGAATCGAATGAAATATTGATTCCATTGATGGAGCTATTAATCGTAATCGCAGTTAATTGTTAAATAATTTTTTTTATAGCACCGAGCATTACATTACATAGAGGGTCACCCCTTAATGCATTGAATGCACGGTCAAGTCGATATAGGATAGGTGAGCGATGGAGTTACTAGAGAGGTTCTGGAGAGAAAAGTCTAGACTGCCAGTGCATGTTAGCCTTGAAAAACTATTCAATGTTACATTTTCTACTTCTACAATCGCACTACAGCCCAAATCGAGCCTTGGCCTCCTGATCTTCAGGTTCCTTAACATTTTTTATTATTTATTTTGGAAGAGTTGTTAGATCCTCGCATCAATGTTACATGCTCTCTTTGTTTTCTACTTGTACTAAGAACTACTTCTTTTTTTTGTGCAGCTAGTTCTAGATTAGATGCTCTAAGCCAGTTCTTAATGTCAGAAATCACGTTGGTGCTTATTTCATTGATGCTTTGCAAGTGTTTTGCAATCACATTAATTGCTATATTATCCGCGTAGCCGATTATTGTACGAGAAGTCGCAAGATATCATTATATTGAATATTCCATAAGGCGGGTCCTAGCATTGAGCCCTGTAGGACTCTGCATGTTATATTACACTTCTTCACTCCTTCTACGGAATCACGTAGTATAATAACACATATAATTCGTAGTCAATCAAAACGTGTCAATCAATGCACTGATGCACTCTAGAAAAGAGTTCCCAGGAAATAATTTAACGAGCACTCGCAAATAACGATCCTAAAACGAGCACGACAAATAAACTGCGAGATGATCTTAGGCAAACCAATCATAAGTTTAAAGAATTAGGGTCACACAACTTCGATCTTGTTATATATAAGCAGTTTTCGTCTCAAATTGCGAATTGACAGTACTAAAAATTATTTGGTGAGACTTGATTGGCAAAGGATCGTACTTGAGTGCGTGCGTGCTTGTGTGTAAACGCATCCGTGAAATTCAACTGCATCAAAAATAGAAATAGAAGAAAACAACTGCAATCTTCTCTTGTTTGGCTTTAAAAGTAAAGTGCTTTACTAAATCGTTAATTTTTATTTATTAATAATATCGTTTATGAATTTTAAACAATATTCTTTAATGAATTAGAATAAAAGTCATTAATTATACATTAATTATTAATTGATAACGAGTATATCATCATCATCATCATCTACAGCTTGTTCAACATGTGAATTATGGTGTAGCCTCCCTTACATATCGATTCCTCATTGCTTTCCAGTCTTCTCTATTTTGAGCTATCCTTGTCCAGGTGACTGCTAGTTTTCTGATGTCATGATCCCATCATAGTTTCGGGCGTCTTCTTGGTCGTTTTATCCGTCTTGGGTACTATTGTGTTATCTTAGCAGTCCATCTGTTGTCAGTTAACCTTGCTATGTGTCCGGCCCATTGCCATTTTAAGGACCTAATTCTATGGATTACATCTGTCAGTTTTGTTCTTTCTCTTATCCAAGTCAGTCTCTTACGATCTCTTCTAGTGATGCCTAGCATGCATCTTTCCATAGCTCTTTGCGCCACCTGTAGTTTCCGTGTGACTCCTGTTGTTAACGTCCATGTCTCACAGCCGTATGTCATGACGGGTAGGATACACTGATCAAACGTTTTCTTTTTCAAGCGAAGTTTCATTCTGGATTTCAATATGATGGAGTTTCTCCCGAATGCGCTCCACGCTAGTTTGATTCGCCTATTAATTTCAGGTATTAAATCTCCTGATTGAAGTATTAGCTGGCCAAGATAGACATATTCCTCTACTATTTCTAGCCTGGTGTTATTCAATGTTATTTCAACTTGACTTCCTAGATGTTCATTGGGTATAATCTTAGTTTTACTCAGGTTCATTCTTAGGCCCACTTTTTCGCTGGCTTCGCTAAGTTCATTTAAAAGTAGTTGCAATTCTTCTTGGCTCTGAGCAATTATGACTATATCGTCGGCAAATCTCAAGTGACTGATGCGTTCCCCGTCAACTTGCAGACCCTTCTCTTCCCAATGTAGTTCTCGAAAGATGTTTTCCAGGGTGGCGTTGAATAGCCTTGGAGAAATTGTATCCCCCTGTCTAATACCTCTTTGTGTGGGGAATTCTGGTGTATCATCAAACACTTTGACCTTTGCATTGGCGTTCCTGTAGATGTTTGAGAGTGTTTCAACGTATGTTTTCTCTATACCTTGATTGGATAGTGCTCTTATTATCGCCTCAGGGTATATTGAGTCAAAGGCTTTTTCAAAGTCTATGAATGACAGTGCTAGGGCCAGTTCGTATTCTTTAGCCCTGCTCATGGTCTCTCTCAAAATGTGAATGTGATCAATTGTACTGTATCCACTTCTAAAACCAGCCTGTTCTTGTGGCTGTTCAACATCCAGAGCTGCTTGTATTCGGTTGTTGATTACTTTGGTGAATACCTTGTAGAAGACAGGTAGCAGACTTATTGGTCTGCAATTTTTGATGTCTTCCTTATCACCCTTTTTGTGGATCAGTATTATGTTTGCGCTGTTCCAACTTTCAGGAATGTGTCTGGTTCTGAGGCAGTTGGTGTATACCTCGGCCAGTATTTTTCAGATTCCTCTGCCAGCGTACTTCAACAGTTCAGCGGTGATGCCATCATTGCCTGACGCTTTGCCTGTTTTCATTGATTTGACCACAGATTCCACTTCATCTATAAGAACTTCAGGGGTGGGATCGTCTACTGTCCCAGTTGTTGTTGTTGTATTGTTGGGAGCCTCTTCTGGGGACTTGTATAGGTCGCTGTAGAAATTAGTTATCATTTCTACTATTTTTAGCCTATCTGTCACCCTGATGTTCCCTTGTCTAAGTGCTATCACCTGTTTTTTGCCAATTATAATTAATTATTTAAATGAATTCTTTATTAAAAATTTATTGTTAGAAATTTTATAAAAAAAATTTTTATAGGGGGAATATTTATTAATAAAACTAAATAAGAAAGTTGAAAGGGTTATTAATTATTATGAATTATTTAAATAAAAGTTTTTATACATATAATATTTAAATTTCAAATATTATTTATTTAATAGTATATTATTAATTAATAATTTAAAAATATTTTGAAATAGTATACTTGCTTATATATTCGTTTCTTGTAAGCGTTTTACAATACATTAATGAATCGTTGAAATTAATTTATTAATGAATGTCCATTTAGTCCGTTTCATGAATCATTTATGTATCGTCAACGACGCTCGTTAACGATCAAATCACTCGTTAATGTAATTCATTAACGATACTTCAACGAATTATTTTGTTTGCTTGTCAGTGTATTATTGCGCTGCTGCGACACAGCGCCGCTGTGTGCGAGTGGTGTAAGTGATTCGCCAAAATCTATTGTGAGTTGTGGTCGGATGATGTGATAATGCGATATGCTAGTTTTGATCGGTGCAATGTTGGCTATTTCTCTCACAATTTTGAAGAGTCGCATGGGCACAAAGCTTTGATGGCTGACCGCGCGTAAAAACGTAATTTGATAGTTTTTATTGCTGAGCGATTGTTTTGGGCTGTTGATCTTCTGAGTGAAGGAAGGCAAAACAGGCTCAAGTTTTTCTATGAAGAAGAAAGAGCAAGGTACTATAGAAAGTTTTGCTAGCGGGCGCTTCTCGTTTTATGTATTCTACGTATGCCGGTGGCTGAAATCTTGTGACTCTTTTGAAGCACTCCTTTGGATCGACTCAATTAAGGAGTGAGTTGAAAAGAGTTGACTCAACGAAAAGAGCCAGATTTCCCATCGCAAATTCATAGAAGGTATGGTGGAGTCCAATCTCACAGAGCATTCATGATATTCGGTCATGTCACCGATTTTGATATACATATATTGACATATAGTGTTATTACAGCGCAGTTCCTTAGATCCATTCTTCTTATTGCTACCTTTTCAGCAATTACTTTTCTTAGTTCGTTGACTATAGAGAGTCCTTTGCGGGATCCATATTGATTTTCTGAAACGTTTCCAATCACTTGTAGATATTGTTCTAATCTGTTAAGAATTAAGCGTTCTAGGAATTTCGCCAGTGAGTGAAGTACGCACAGCGGTCTATACGAACTCGGCTCTGAGGCCAGTTTGTTTAGTTTCGGTAGTAGAACAAAACGTAGACTTTTCCATGCATTTGGAAAAATACTATCATATAAGCAATGCGTGTACATTTCGTTGTGTTGAGCCTCATAGCTAGTTTAAGTGCTCTATTTGATATTTCATCTAACCCTGGTGATTTATTGGTCTCAAGTTGCTTAACTCCATGGAGCATCTCATCTGCAGACGTAATCGCTGGTGCGTATATCTATAAACCAACAGTTAAATGTAAAAAATAATTGAAGATCGGAAACGGTTTAGTATTGCCATGTAACATTAGGAAATTAATATCATAAAACAATAATTATAATTTGATTCTTCCGATCTATGCGATGCACTTATGTCTTATGCAATTCATCACTCAATTTATGGTGACATTCCATTACCAAGCTCATGCCAGCAGGCATCAACATTGTCGTCATCCATCACTTGATTCGCGTAAAACTGTTTGACATAAACGTTCGATTTTCCTGTCGGTTGGAAATTCAAAAGTGCAAATTTCGTGCTTATTGCACGACATTATTACTTTCTTTGGCGCTTTAAAATCTCACAATACCAATTCCTTATGCACTAATTACCAAAATTCCACATCATGCTGGCACCATTCGAACAGGTGTCCAGACAGAAAGAAGGGCCAAGTGTAACCTGACCTGGGATATCGTGAATTATAAGCGAAAAAAAAGTCAAGGTCTTCTTGGTTTGGGCGATTTTGGTTGGACTCGCGAAATTCGTTCTTGGCGTCTTTTTTTCCGACTATGGGCATCAAAACAACACCTGAGGAAGTTTGTGAACCGGTCGGACCTGGTATATCCTAAAGTGCTTCGTACCAGACGGTGATTCTGGTTCGTTATAGCGCAATTGTCCAAGTCTTGTGCGATTATGCAACATGACGGACAATCTTTTGTTTTAGGGCTTAAAAAATAATTATTTTTCCGTCTCTTGTTTCTCCTGATTTGGTCGAAATTACTTATGCTGATCTGGGAATTAATCTGTCGGAGCGAACACCTACGAAGAGATTTGGAAAGGTTGAACAGGTGAAACATGTGATCAGATATTTTCAATGTCAAATTAACCGTCTTAAATTTGCGGTTACATTCATTTGTTCGGTAAGTGAGAGGGAGTAGAGCTAAGCACATACATATAATTTCAATTACTCACGAACTGGCTCTCCGAAAATGTAATATTTTGTTGAGCGACCACTGTATAATACAATAGTATCAAATTTTACTACTGAGTGAACCAATTTTGGTATCTCGAATAAAGGAGCACCGAGGTACCAACCGTTGACGGTTGCAGAACAATTCTTCAACCCATTTAAAGTTAACCAACGATTTTATGGTTGTATGTTGTATGAAAAACGAACTCTAACCTTTTGTCATGCCAAATGTTTCAATTATTATTTTATTTAGGGAACACGTGAGAGCACCGCGACCTTCTTGGCCTATTGTGCGTTTATTGTCCCTTTACCCTACTATAACTCTGTAGTTTTGGCTAGAGTCACTGTATAACTGAGCAACTTCCTCGGTATATGAGTCCGGAGCATTGTTATTTTAGTACAAAAACGGTGCGTTCTAAAATATTTAGTACAAAAACGATACGTCCTAACGATCAAAGTGTTAGTGAAAATAGCTGTAGACTGTGTAGTCATTCTGACATATCCCAGTAGGGAGTGGAATCATTACCGCACCGATGGTTCTTACCATATAACATTGCGATGTCATAGGCGAGCAACCATTTTTGCTACTTTCTGCATTACAAAGAATCGACATTGGAATCTATGAAATCGAATGAATAATGTAATGGTTGGAAAAGAATCGACAATATAATGGTCGCAATAGAATCGATAATGGAGTGGTTGCAAAAGAATAGAAAACTTATTAATGTTTGTGAAAATAATCTAATATTGAATGAGCGATTCAATTTGAATTAATAATGAAAAATGTGATATGAATTCAGTATTTTATATAATTTAACCAATTTCGTTGCTGGAAAAGTAAGATATAATAACTTAAGATTTTATTTCTCACAGTGTACGACTTGTAAAATTTTACAGGAATGTTAGAAACAAACGCGATATGACATTGATATTTTCTATTAATAATCTTTGGTTTTGTGCGCGACACGTTTTGACAATGACGAGCAGAGGTTATCATACACTCTCTTATACAGAGCATTAGAAATCAACCTGCCCCGAAAGCTAATCGATTGGAAACGTTGATTAAATTTGCCCTGTCCGTTCAAAATCTGTGCGCCACTATTGAAGCATCTGGTCTTGTACCTCATCTTTGCAACCCCTCACTGATGCAGGAACTCGTAGATAAATTACCTGCAAACATTAAACTGTCATGGGCTATGTATAAACAAGCCATACCAGTTGTAACTCTAGCGACTTTAGGAAATTGGTTGTTCCAAATAGCCCAAGCAGCAAGTAACGTGACACTCCCACAAACCGATTCGTATCATGATGTACGACCAGAAAAGCAATCAAACAAAGATCACGGTTATCTGCATACGCATGTTGAGGACATTGCTAAGCCAATGAATAAAGCCACTGCGTCGCGAAACCATCTCAACTCTGAAACTAACTTCTTAAGTAAGCCTGCATTTACGGCTAATAAAACTTGGGAAAATTCGAACAAGAAGGACTGCATAATATGCGTTGGTAAAAATCACAGCATCAGTGATTGCAGTAAATTCAAAGATTTGCAATTTTCTAAAAAATGGTGTGTGATTAAAGGTTATAAGCTATGTCGAAAATGCTTGAAAAGACATAATGCATTTAACTGCAAAGTTGATCGAATTTGTGGTCAAAATGGTTGTCAGTTTAGGCATCATCCGTTACTGCACAACTCGTCCAAAGATATTATTCCAATCGCTACTCCGACAGTTGAGTCTTCTACAGCGCATCTAAGCTGCAACACCCACTAACAGCTACGGCAGCCAACTCTTTTTCGAGTACTACCAGTAACCCTTTATGGAGATGGTACTTCTTTAGACACCTACGCATTTTTGGATGAGGGATCGTCTCTCACTCTGATAGAAAACGGCATAGCAGATAAATTGGGTTTAGGCGGGACGATGGAAAGTCTTTGTCTCAAGTGGACGGCTGACACTGTTCGTTTCGAGCAAAATTCACGAAGACTCAACATAAAGATTTCTGGAGCATATTCGAATGCAACAACATATAAAATGTCAAGTGTCCGCACTGTAGAAAAATTAAGTTTACCTGTCCAATCAATATCGTCTAAAAAAACTTATTGGAAAATATCCTCATTTAACGGATGTTCCACTTCAAGCTTACGATCGAGCCATTCCTAGAATATTGATAGGAATTGATAACTGGAAACTTGGCCTACCACTCGAAATAAGGGAAGGAAATGACGAAGAACCAGTGGCCACCAAAACACGCCTATGATGGGTAATTCATGGGCAATGTCATCGAACATGTCTGTACAACCAAGGTAGCCACGATCACCATAGTCTTCACATTTGTGAATGCCATTCTACGGGAGGTCTGCATCAGCTAGTTAAGGAGTTTTTCAGTATTGAAAGTATAGGAATAAAAATTCCTGAATCTCTTCCTGATTCTAAGGACAATAAACGGGCCAGAGATATAATGGAATTAACTACCCTAAGAAAGCATAACCGGTTTGAAACTGGGCTACTGTGGCGATATAATAACACTGTACTACCGGATAGTTATTCTATGGCATTTTAGCGCTTTATTTGCCTGGAAAGACAAATGTTACGGAATCCCATTCTAGGTGATTATATCCGGAAAACTATCCGCAATTATGCAGATAAAGGTTATATTCGTCAATTAAATTCAAACGAATTAAAAATTCACTACCTTCGTACATGGTACTTACCGATATTTACGGTGACAAACCCGAATAAACCTGGCAAAATACGAATAGTATGGGATGCTGCAGCACAAGTGAACGGCATTTCCTTGAATTCCACTCTACTAAAAGGTCCTGATGAGTTAACACTTCTGTTGCATGTTATCTTCAAATTCCGCGAACGAGCTATTGCTGTAACCGGTGATATTAAAGAAATGTTCCACCAAATTATAGTCAGCGAAGAAGATCAACACACCCAGCGCTTCTTATGGAGAAGTGATAAAAAGCAAGGGTCGCCAGATATATATGTTATGCGAGTTATGACATTTGGAGCTGCGTGCTCTCCAAGTTCGGCGCAATATGTTAAAAACTTAAATGCTCGGCAATACTCCGAACAATTTCAAAACGCAGCGAAAGCCATTGTCGACAACCATTACATTGACGACTTGCTTATTAGCGTTGATACAGAAGTGGAAGCAATTAACCTCGCAAAAGATATTCAATTTATTCATCGGCAAGGAGGGTTCGAAATTAGAAATTGGGTATCTAATTCCTTTAAAGTTTTAAGTGCTCTAGGTGAAACTGAATCAGGAATTTCAAAAACCATAAATATCAACACAAACCAAAATACTGAGAAAGTGTTAGGTATGTTATGGTCCACCTCTTCAGATACTTTCTGCTTTCCGCTTACTCTGAACAAAATAAGTAAAGAGGTTTTATCAGGCAAACGGCGTCCTATAAAGAGAGAAGTTTTAAGAATACTCATGTCAATATTTGATCCGCTAGGATTATTGTCAACATTTGTTAATCCGTGGGAAAATCCTTCTAAAGGATATTTGGCGTTCTGCCTTAGAGTGGGATGATCAGCTCCCCGATGAACTTAACAAAAAATGGCTGGAATGGAAACAAACATTTGACGACATATCGCAACTTCACATTTCTCGATGCTACAGCCCCTTACCTTCAACAGAACACAAATCAATTGAGCTTCACGTCTTTGTTGATGCCAGTGAATCTGCTTATGCAGCAGTACCATATTTTAGGATAATGAATGAAAAGAAAGTTGATTTATCTTTAATAGCTGCAAAAACAATGGTTTCCCCGCAACGACCAATTTCAATTCCACGGCTAGAGCTTCAAGCGGCAGTGCTTGGTACAAAACTTGCCAATTGCATAATCGAAGGACACTCGTTTAAGATGAATAAACCATTTATGTGGACTGACTCACGAACCGTCCTGTGTTGGTTACAGTCATACCCTCGAAAGTATAAGCAGTTCGTTGCCTTTCGCATTGGTGAGATACTCGTTTCGACCAATGTAAACGAATGGCGCTGGGTACCAACAAAAGCTAATGTAGCTGATGATGCAACAAGATGGTCTAATAGCAGCCTGAAAATCTCGTCCAATAATCGCTGGTTCATAGGCCCATATTTCCTACGCGACTCTGAAGACACTTGGCCCGAAAACATAACTAAGACTGCAAATGATATTCCGGATGAGTTAAATTTACAATGTTTTCACATCTCACAGCAAACGGTTAATCCTATCGATATAGAACGATTCTCGAAGTGGCTCAGATTAGTTCGTACTTTGGCTTATGTTTATAGATTTATACATAATGTTAAATCTAAGGAGCAGCGCGTCACCGGACCTATTACTTTTAGAGAGTACAGTCTGGCTGAAAATAAGTTATATCAAATTGCGCAACACGAGAGCTATCCGAACGAAGTTTTAACGCTAAAACGAAACCGAACTCTTGACTTAAACCAACTAATACCAATCGACAAATCTAGCCCAATATACAATCGTTCACCCTACATAGATGGTGCTGACGTTTTGAGAACGAAAGGTCGAAAAGATGCCGCACAAGATATAGGGCACGATTCAAAGCGACCGATATTGCTACCTAAACAGCACGCTATTACAAAACTATTAGTTGGTTTTTACCATCAAAAATACCATCACCATAATCATGAGACGGTAGTCAACGAAATTCGCCAGAGGTACGATATATCTACACTTAGAGTGCTTCTGAAGCAGGCGGTCAAACTACGTCAAATGTGTAAGAATCAACGAGCTGCACCAAAACCTCCAGAGATGGCTGAGCTTCCAAATCCACGGTTAGCTTCATTCATATCTCCATTTACTTTCGTAGGCATCGACTACTTTGGACCTATTAAGGTAATCGTAGGAAGACGAATAGAGAAACGATGGGGTGTACTCTTCACTTGCTTAACAGTTCGTGCCATACATATAGAAATTGCTCATAGTCTGTCTACTGATTCATGCATCCTTGCCATCAGAAATTTCGCGGCCAGACGTGGTACACCACGGGAAATATATTCAGACAATGGTACCAACTTTCGTGGTACAGATGAAGAGCTTCGCAACGAATTGTCCAAAATTTGTAAAAACAAAATGCAAGAAGAGTTATTCATCGGCTCACCAATAAAATGGAACTTCAATACACCAGCAGCACCCCATATGGGTGGAAGCTGGGAAAGATTAATACGTTCATTCAAAAAAAACCCTAAGCCAAATAATGACTACACAAAATCCTAGTGACGAACTTCTTAGAAGCTTGTTAATGGAAGTTGAAATGATCGTGAACAGTAGACCTCTTACATATATACCCCTTGAATCGTGTGATCAAGAAGCACTAACTCCTAACCACTTCTTACTAGACCACTCCAGTGGACAAAAGCCATTACGCTGCTTTAGTGATAGTCCAGTTGCACTAAGAAAGAGCTGGAAAATAGCACAGCGTTTGGCGGATAGTTTTTGGAAACGTTGTGTCCGGGAGTACCTTCCCGATATAACTAGACGAACTAAATGGTTCATGCCAGTAGAACCAATAAAAGTTGGAGATCTGGTTTTAATAGTCGACGATAATCAGCCACGCAATGTCTGGCGTAAAGGTATAGTACTTGAAGCAACTACTGGTAGATCAGGTCAAGTTCGTCGGGCAATAATTCAAACGTCTACCAATATTCGGATTAGACCGGCTGTCAAATTGGCGGTCTTAGATGTTATCCCTAAGCCCAAGCAAATTGGTAAGTCGATCGAAAACGATCAACATACCGGGAGGGAGGATGTTACCGAGCGCACCTAATGACTTCCGGCTTGCTTGATTTCCACAAACTTCACTGTGGTCAAGTTTGTGGAGCTCAACGTGACCGGAAGAAATTACCGCTCTTTTCCATCTTGAACTGGCGAGGTGCAGACGTTTCAATTAGCAAACCAAAGGGTAAGTGAAATATTTTGAAATTATTAATTTATATTTAGTTATTTGTGTAAATTGAATTGTAGGAAAATCGAAACAAATTTGAAGAATAAAAATATTGATATATAAGATATTGATCTATCGAATTTAAAATTCCCCCACAACAGACTTTATGCAATCTCCTCACATCACCTTGCAATGCATATCGAAGCCCCTAAATAAACTGCTACTTTGTGAAATGCCTTCACATTACTTTAGAATGCATTTCATATTTCTCAGGAATGAATGATTGATGAATGATTTCTCACATTGAAAAGGGAATGGATTACGAAAATCCCTATAGGGATGTTTTTCCGCCATCTGTCAACAAACAAAATCGTAAACTGGACCAAACAGTGTGTGGGTGCAAAAAATTGCAAAATAAAATTGAATTTTTGGCTGGTTCTAATGAAATGGCACAATGATATTAATTTTCCATGGCACATAACCAAATACCAAGTGCATTTTGATAATTATCTAACCAAATAATTATATATCCCAAAAAAAATCAAACTTAACGGTTTCAACCCTGATACGCGTCTGCTAGACTCCTGGACCGAGTGGCAATCTTTTTGCTACTACCTCGCAATGACATAGGACATGATCTGTCGTTTCTAAGTCTTTGAGACAGAGGCGGGGAATGTCGGTTTCAACTAGAATACTAATATACCTCTTGCTGAATTCTGGAATATTCTCCACATTGTTTTTTTTTTCTTTGTGGTAGAATAAATTTCTTTGAGACTCATAGACCTGAAAGTCTATTCCAGAAGGTTCTATGCTCTTTTTCAATCCACCCTCTAAGTATAAGGTTGAAGTATCCTTTTGGTTTTCCACAGAATGGCTCTAGTACAACAAAATTCGTTTCTGCGCCATTTTTCGCGGGGCGGTCTGCCTCTTCATTTTCCTTAATCCTCATATGTCCTGGGACCCACATTATTGTTACTTTGTTCCTTTTTCCCTGGTTGATTAGGTTTTGAAGGCAGTCCCAAACAAGCCTCGATCCGCGTTTGTTGGATGCTAGTGGCTTGAGAGCTTCCTGACTATTCGATAAGATAAAGATATTTTTATTGCGATGAGCTCTCCTAATATTCTCCTAGATACATAGCTTCATTGCAATAAGTTCGGCTTGGAAGATTGTGACTTCGTACAAACCGAGAAGTTACGACCTATGACTCCGGCTCCAGGCCCCTCCGAGGTGCGCGAACCATCTGTGTACCAGATGGTTAATCCCACTTCAATTGCAGGTAACATGGATTACCATTCCTTGCGTTCTCTGATTATTACTTTGAAAGAGATTTCAAAGTTAAACACGCTATCAATCCTTTTTTATGTGGAGATATATCGGAGGGATGTTTAGGAATATTTCCAATACCGCAATAGGGCACGTTTTCTTTGCTCCTCTGATACAAAGAAAAGCTAATCCTTGAATTTTTCGTAGTATTAACTACGCTTTTTGTTGTAGTAGTTTAGTCCACCAGACTGTTGATCCGTATGTGACTATTGGGAGAATAATTGTTTTCTAGCACCAGTAGATCAACTTGGGCTGTAACCCCCATCTTCTGCCAAATAAGCTTTTGTAGGCCCAAGATTCCTTTAATGCTTTGGTATGAGTTCATTCCATATGTTTTTTCCAGTTGAGTTTATTGTCAAGTATCACACCTGATATTTGACCTCATCTGAAAAGGGTATTAGCGTTCCATTTATAGAAAGAGGTGCTATGTAGATTTTCCTTCTATTCGTAAATGGTACTATCTCAGTCTTACTTGGGTTCATGTTCAAGCTGTTAGACTGACACCAAGTCATTATCACTTCTAAGTAACTTTTCCAACAAAGTTAAATCATATTTGCCTCTAATGATAATAATAAGGTCATTGGCATATCCTATTACCTCGTAGCCTTGTTCTGTTAGACGGTACAGGAGCTCATCTACTACAATTGACTAAAGAAGTGGAGATAGTACTCCTCCCTGGCGACAGCCCCTATAGGTCTTTGCAGTCAATGTGCTATCACCTAGATCTGTGTTTGTCAATCGGCTCCTTAGCATGACCTGTATATATTTTAGCGTGGCCGATTCAAGTCCCTTTTTCTTAGCTGCCGCATTATGGTATCATGTCGAGTATTGTCGAAAGCTCCTTCAAAATCTAACAATGCGCAAAGGGCAATTTCTTTGTAGTCTATAGCCTTTTCTATTTGTCGAGCTAGACCAGTCGGGGTGTCTTTTGCTAACACCTTTTGGAGTCTCGAGACCGTAGGGAGATCATCAATCTCTTCACAAAATCTTCTCCATGACTCTCTCTTTTACTTCTTTAGAAGTTTATTGTATTCAGTACGGGAGTTGTTGTATTCGTCCCAGTTACCAAAGATTTTTGCTCTATACTCGTAGAACAATTTCCAAGTATCTTTGCGTTTTGCCGTTAGTTCCGCGTTTCACCAATGTGTTTGTTTTGCCTTTTTCTTGCGTTGAACGGGACAACTTTATTCGTAGGCATATAATACATTGTCAACGAGTTTGTTCGCAATATGATCAATGCAATCTGGGCTGCATATAAATTCTTCTGAGCTACCTACTTCGCGCCGAAATCTTGCCTGGTAAAGATTCCAGTACCGACTGGTTTTGGGTTTCTGTACTGGGTTATGTAACTAAATAAAGTCTTTATCTCAAAACAGATATGCCTGTGATCTGAAAGTGATGCTCCTTTGCATACGTAATTGTCGCACTTGTCAGCTAGGCAGGGGCTTGTTATGGTAAGATCAAGTAATTCCTGCCTGGTAATATTCAAGAATGTTGGAGTGCTGCCTTTATTTATGGTCTCTAGATTCTTAGTAGTCGTTAGTATCGAACGAAGACTCAGTGAATACGCTAACAACATCATCGGAGAATATCAAGGTGGCTTCAGATCTGGACGATCGACAACGGACCAGCTATTCTCTGTAAAACAGGTGCTAGAAAAATGCTGGGAATATGATATTAATGTGCACCAACTGTTCGTCGATTTTTGCCAAGCATACGATAGTGTCGACCGTAATGCTCTGTACAGAATAACGATTGAACTAGGTGTCCCACCGAAACTAGTTCAATTAATAAAAGCCACGATGGAAAACAATGAGTGCCAAGTAAAAATCCAAAACAGCTTTCCAATGGAGTCAGGTCTCAAACAAGAAGATGGTCTCACCCCCACGCTCTTTAACTTGGTGCTCGAGTATGTCGTCAGGAAGGCAACTTCAGTAACCTCAGTGGACACCAGAGGTACGCTACTCGTAAAATCCGCACAGTTGGTGGCGTATGCAGACGACGTGGATATTCTGGCCCGATCAATACTTGGCGTTAAGGAGGTATTCCAGGAGTTGGAGTCGGCAGCGGGTGAAGTAGGGCTCAGGGTCAATGAAGCGAAAACTAAATACATGACCCAGATACGAAGGACTGTCAGAGAGGCAGAACATTACTATAGGCGAATACAACTTCGAGCAGGTGGATGAATTCGTATACCTGGGAGCCCTTCTCACAAAGGTCGGCAATGAGCGACAGGAAATTCAAAGAAGAATCACGGCAGCTAACAAAGCATTTTATGCGGTCCTCTCCATATTGAAATCAAGGAAGGTCCATCGAAACAATAAACTACGCATCTACAAGATATTAATTCGTCCTGTGCTGCTAGATGGATGCGAAACCTGGACCTTGACGCGGGTTTCGGAGAAGTTAATCGACACGTTTGAGCGAAAAATTCTTCGGAAGGTGTACGGAGCAGTTAAGGAAAGACATGATTGGCGAATTCGATACAACCATGAGCTGTATCAACTATTTGACGGCCCACCAGCATCTATAGTGATCAAACTGCGCAAGCTGCAATGGGCTGGCCACGTGGAACGAATGCACGAGTAACGAATCCCAAAACGAGTGCTCAAGGGCAAAGCTCAAGGTAACCGACCGCAGGGGAAGCCACGAAAGTGATGGGAGGACCCAGTCGACGCAGACTGCAGATCGCTTCTCGATTTTTCAAACTGCAGGACGCGGTCGTTGGACCGAGACAACTGGAGGAGGTGCATCCGGGAGGTCAGATTGTTAGTAGTAAGATATTCTAAAAGTGCCTCACCTCTTTAATTTATATTTCTCGTCTCAGCCCAGGATGGCTTGTATATTGTGGATCTTGCTGTATTCCACTAGCTCTTTAGGTTATTCAGGTTTTTGGCCACCTTCGATATGTTGCGGCATGCCGCTTCTGACCTACTTGTTGACGTCAATGATATTCACATAATAATACTATGACCTAATTTTCAAGTCAATATCTGAAATGGTTTCTTTAAATTTCGAAATTACATGAAGTATGTATGGGAGGGAGTAGCAGGAGTGGGGGGATGTGGCCTGTTCACGAACTTAAAGTTAATTTTTTGCTAAAAATGGCATATGACAGATTTCAGCACGATAGGTCAAAGCTTTCGAGAATTATGATGAAAATAGACGGACAGACGGTCACTCGGAATCGAGGTTTTTTAGCGACAATAAATGTTTCTGTACCTTTGGCGACTCTGTGCGAGCATTATTTCTTAGCGTTACAAACGAGGCAAACACAATTTTGCTCTCAGATTTCATCTAGAGTATAAATTTAACAGGACTACGATTGGGCGTAAAATCCAATCGTGCGATACTTTAGAAGAAAGAGAAAATTTTTGATTTTAAGAAATGTTGTAGGGGAAGTAGTAGATGGGGTGACGACATTGAACTATTAAAATATTTTACACAAAATTTAGGATTTAAATATTTAATAGTTACTGCAAAAATTAGTGTATTGGATTTACTGTAATTGTGCAGTTTGTATGAGAGGTGGTTGAAGGAGAGGCGAGTTCTTAATGTTTTTTCAGAAATAACTGTAAACATCATGATTTTGACATGTTTTAAATTTCAAATCAGTTGCATTCATACTTATCTGGAAAATCGACTTTTTGTAATGTTGTGAAATTATGTCAGATTTTATGGGAGGTGGTAGAAGAAGTGAAGCAAGGGTCTAATTTTTTTCGTCGTTTTATTTCGCCTAATAATTCTAAATAAATATTTAGTCCAGAATTTCAGCTCGATCAATTTTATACGTACTGAGTAAATTTGATTAGAGTATTTCATGAGAAACTGCAGTTTTTATGAGAGGTGGTGGAAGGAGGGGGGACACAGATAATTTTTGCACAGTAGATTGAAATCATCATAAAAGTATTACGTTCGAAATTTCAGATCAATAGCATTTATACTTTTCGAGAGAATCCGTTTTCGTCAAATTGTGAAATTGTGTCATTTTGTGTGAGAGGGGGTAGAAGGGGTAGAATGATTTGGCCCGTTCACGAACTTCACCCTACTTTTTTGTCAAGACGACGTGTACGAAATTTGAACTTCTAGCTCAACGCGAGGCAATCGAAGGGTTGAGAAATCATGCCAACAACAGCGAAATTATTCCAGAAAAATTGAAGCCTAACTTAAGGTCGATATCAACTCTGTCATGTTCCAAAGGTGAATGCGAACGCGGTTTCAGTTTGATGAACAGCATAATAACTGATATGCGATGTTCTTTATAATTATCACACGGGTCTAACTTAATGCTCTTAAATTCACATGGACCGCCAGTCGATCAGTTTCAACCAGAAAACTATGTCCGATCGTGGCTAAAAGAAAACGGATCTTCATATGACACAAGAACAAGAGTATCTACTAAAAATCAAAAAAGCTGTGGTAAGGAAAATCTATAGAAAATATTTATTTAAAATAAGTATTATTTTATTTATTTATAAAGGTATTTTTATTCCGTTTTTGTAATTTTTGTTTGTAATTTTTTTAAGTTTTTCTTATTTGTTTATGAAAAATGATTATTTTTGGAATGTTCATTGAAAATAATATTAAAAACTCAATATCTATTATATATATTGCAATTTACTTATTTTAGTAAAATACTTTAATTGCTAAAATCTATTGAATATTGTGTTTCTTATACATAATTGCAAACCCCTTGATCCCTGCGTAGACTTTGTTTTGCACAGGGAACACATCTTTATACGTGTACAACAAATTGTTGCGTAGAATAATTAAATTACAGGTCAATATTATAGATAATTTTATAAATTCAGCAACATCGGTCTAAGATGACTACGTTAGCCTTTGCAACAGCGTATACCCTCTGCTCTATTTAATACTACAGTCCTGTAGAAGGGGTGCAGCCACTAGAGCAACTTCCTCTGTTTATAAATGATTCGGTTCAAATTTCTGATCAAAAATTTTTATACTTTTCAAGAAAATCGACATATTATAAAGTTGTGAAATTGTGCCGTTTTGTATGGGAGGTGATTTTAGGGATGGCGGAATCGAACCAATTTTTTCACATCTCACTATGATTGAGACTAAGATACTTTAAAATATCAGCTTCATAACTCTGATACTGAGAAAATTTGTATATTGTAGGCTTTTCATGAAATGGACGGTAGAAGGAGTGGGAAGATTTAAATTTTCTTTTTTTTTTAAATACATAAATGTATTTGGCAAAAATATTGTAACTTCAAAATTTCGGATCAGTAAAATTTATAATTTCTAAAAAAATTATCATGGAGTGGAGGGAGGTGGAAGAGGTGGAGCGATTTGGCCCGTCCACGAACTTGACCTTAATTTTTCACTGGAAATAACCTACCTATACAAAGTTTATGCTTCCTAGCTCAACGCGTTCTCAAGTTAGAGAGCGAACGGACGGACGGACAGATATCCGGTTTCGAGATTTTGGAGTGATACTATCAACATTTTTTCCAAGCCTTATTTCTTAGTTTCATAAACTTTAGAGCAAACTTATAATATTCTCAGATTCCATCTAAAATTAAACTCGTTCAATTTTCATTATGAATAGAGTTGGATGCAACTTTTTACTATGAGTCACTATCTCGCTCCTATCATTCATAACCGATTTGCCTTGATTCTATTGAAGGTCTTTTGTTTCTACTTGATTAAATTCAAAGCATTTTAATTTCTTAATTACATAATTAATCTTCTATCTCCATAATTATAATGTAAAAGCCATCTTAAACAACAATTACCGTCTTTCTTGTTTTATTTTTACCATGATTCCTTATACTTCTTTAAAGATTTATGATAATTGCGAAATCCACCTTACGTGGATTAGATCAATCTGATCTTTAGAGCGATCAGTATAAGTACATTATTGCCAAAGAAAAAAAAATATAGAAACCGCCTTCCATAAATACAGCGAAATGCAAATTCTATGAGAACTGATCATAACGATCGTGACAAGATCTTGCAAAATAACTGAAAAGTGCGTCAAATCTGCACCTATGTATATTGTAGCAAGTAACGCGTAGGTATCTTAAAGGTGTAACAACAAATAATTCTCAAACTTAAACCTATATTTATAGACTACATCTAAATTGAACGATCACATATATTTACATAATTTGATCATTTCCTTTACGGTTTGATCTAATCGGATCGAATTTGGCGGCGCTTGTAGTTTTAGCTTAAGTGTAATTTTAGTTGAAAATTTATGATACCTGTAAGGTGCTATGCGTGTGCAAATTTTTCTCTCCCGAACACAAAAATTCACTTTGCTTTCAAATTGTAAAGCGGAGAACAAGTAAATTATGAGTAAGATCGTTACGATTTCAAAAAGTTTTCGCGATCGACACAATTATTTTTCTTTAGGTAATCACGATGGCGATAGAAAACAAGGTAAATCATAAGATCGTAGCGAAAATCCTGTTCCCCTTTTAAATATTAACTTAATATTCGCATAATTTTACGATTTAGTAATTTGTTAGGTCGACAAATCGCACCAATGATCGAGGGTAATTTCCACATGATCACTTAAAATCGATCGATTTTAAATTCGAAGAAACATTACTGCGAATTTTTATTCGTCAATTAATGTTACAATTTATTGCATTGCCTAAGTGATTTTAGTAGAATTGGATCAGATTTTTTTTTTTGGGTGGTAGATTTGGAATTTTTATAGTATACATTTTTATGATTAAGCAGAAGCTAATTTTTTACGAGGCGATGCTTCCAATTAAACGTATTAAATACACATTACAGCGCATATTCTATGCAAGTATTTCTGTGTTGAAATAAGTGCACGGATGGATTGTAAGCATAGTATGTCGTCGCTTAGTAAATTGCTTTACGCAGCCAGTCAACGCCTAATTCGTGAGGAATGGAATTCGAAACATCTCTGACGCGAATTGGGAAATCAAGGAAGGACTAGTTTAATGAAAAAAAAATTTAAAAAAAAAAACCGGTATTACTCAATTGGTAATTTTATTTTATAGTTAAATATAAAGTGTTCGTTTAAGTCGCCAGATATATCGTAGATTACGCACAGCTTGCCGATTTACGAATAGGATAATGTGTACTGCAGCTTAAATGGTGCGATTGTAATTGGATGAACATTTAAAAGTAATAGCGCGGAATCAATTAAACTTAATACCATGTTTTCGATAAGAAATAAGTAATCTTTAATCGAAATTAAAGATAATTATGGCCTAAGTTACAGGTGATTACAAGCGTCTATAGACTATTTTGTGCTAAATGCTTACCAGCCTGTTTCCTTTTTCGCAAACCTTGTCCCCTTTTTTTTAACTAAGTCTATGGTAAAATTAGAGCAAATTTTGATTGTGTTCGATGGATGTATCTCGAATCGAATGTTTAGTTTGGAGTGTTTTTAGCCTTTCAGTGTTGACATTTGAACCACGTTGAAATTCGATTTATCTTTTGCTTCTATTTCTTGAAAATATCCCTATTAAAAGTTTTCAGCCAAGTTTAGATAAAGTTTAGATAAACTTTTTTGAAATTAATGTAACTATACCAAAAATGGACCACGCACCTATAATGGAACGTCGCAGAAAAACATAAATTTGAAATTTCAACCTCCCCCACCCAATTGAAAACACAAAGTGGGGTGGCTTTGGGCCCTTCCAAGCAGCCAACCTCATATCCTATCGTAATTCTACTTTCTCTTTTGATCAGTGCACACATCCAAATGTTCTCTTTATACTCTAGATGAAAGCTGAGAGTATTATAAGTTTGCTATGAAGTTTGTAACGCCAAGAAATAATGCTCGCACAGAGGCCCGAAGGGTACAAAAATATTTTTTATCGCTCAAAAATCCCAAAACCGTATGTCCGTGCGTCCGTCCGTCCGTCTGGACGCTCTCTCGCTTGAGAACGCCTTTAGCTAGAAAGTTTAAATTTTGTACATGTTGGTTTTGACGAAAAAGTAAGGAAAAGTTCGTGAACGGGCCAAATTGCTCAATCCCTTATACCACCTCCCATACAAAATAAGTCATTTTCAATCATATACAGTAATCAGATTTTCTTGGAAACTATAAAATACTTTGACACTTAGAACATATTATTTTTATCATAAATGTCAGATATGGTATAAAACTATGCGAATTCACCCATACAAACTAAAAAATTAACTGATTACTGCTTCTACCCTTTCGTACAATACAATACAATTTCTCAACTTCACAAAAAATAGATTTTCTTGAAAAGTATGAGTATTACTAGTCTGAAATTTGAGTGATGTCAATTTCATAGTATTCGTAGTTGTTTCTGTGAAAAAATCTCTAAGAATCCCCTCCATCTACCACCTTCCATACAAACTGCACAATTTCACTAAGTCTTATATCCTAATTTTTTCAGTATTCAATTTTTGAAGCTTGAATTTTGTATAGAACATTTTTGTATCTACTCCAGCATAATGTTGAAAACAATTAGTTCAGTGCTGTCACTCCTTCTACCACTCCCAATGTAAAAATTTCTATTTCATCTAGTGTATCGTATAATTGGGCTTTACGCGCACATAGTCCTGATATGTATTTTATGTCTTTCTATTTTTTTTATTTATTTTTTAAATAATATTTTTCCTTTTTACTGTTTGATTATTATTGTTATTTCTATATAGATAAAATAAAAAGGTTATAAATAAGTTAGAAATAGTTATAATTATCATCATAAAATAATAAAATGCATGTTAGTGCGTAGTACAGGGGTAATCCACTATATATTGCAGATGTTCCTAAGTTGGACCGCGTGGTTCATCTTACGAACATCGAGTTTTACTATGCTGGTAAGCTCTAAGTATTTTTATAACCCTGCTTCCATGGGTCCACAAAGTTCTACTGTAACTCAAGTGGTACCAGTATTAGTAATGGGCCGGGTGAGCAAGAGAGGTGTTCTCAAAAACGAATTGCGCCTCGATGCGTAGAGAGGGAATTGGTATTGCACGAAGTGCTCCTGTTGGTGTTCTGATGCACTGAGTAGCAGATATAACCAACTTTTTTCCATTTTGTTGGGAAGTCCAGGAGTAGGAAGGAGACGATGCCGTGCCGTAGAATTCCCGCAGTTAAGATCTTGGCTATGTGCAGTGTGACTTTTTTTTGGAACAGTTAGTTTATAGGTGAAAAGAACACCAAGAATACGGAGCACATTTTCAAGAGGTATGGTAGAGTCGGATATTTCGATGGAAAGTTCCTTGCAGGACGTTTTTAGGTAGAGGTGCAGGTCTTCAATTTTGGATGCAGGAATGATTGCGCCGCTTTGCTGTGACCAGACATACGGAGACCGATAAACGGCTTGGAGCTTGATCTGACAGCAGCAGAATTGACTGGTAATGGAATGTAAAAATTATCAGCGTAGCCAGCGACAAAATCTGTGCAAAAAATAAAGCTGAAGAGTTGGCGGAAAAGGTGGCTGGCAGAAGTGTTGTATAGGACAACCGACAGCGTGGAACCTTCCGGAACTCCGTTGTCGATGGGTAGAAGAAGTGGCCATCGACTTGCAGCTTAATTGATCTTAAAGAGAGGAATGAGTGGAGTACAGCAAGGATTTTTTTGCGATTTCTCAAGCATGTAGTTGGGTAAGCGTTGATGTGACGAGGACACGCTCGAATGCCTTCTTTATGTCGACGGAAAGGAGTATGCTATGCTTGCCTAGCTTGATGTTTTGAACCATATGGTGTTCAAGAAGGTGAATTAGTGTATGAACGCCGTGGCCTGGAAGGCACGCTGCTCGTCTTTCAGGTATATGTCTGTTATCCTTTTTGCTAAATTTTTTTCCAAGTCTTAGATACGACTGGTTTAAGGAAAATTGGACGATAGCTGTTCAGCAAATGTGTATCTTTACTACCTTTGGGAATAGGTTTCAGAATAGGTTTCCCAAGCGTGTGGAGGATATCAGCGGAGAGGATGTTATTATAACGGTGAAGAAGTCGGGTTTGAATTCGGGAGAGGAATGCTTTACCATGACATAAGATATTGTGGCATCTCCGAAAAGCGACGTATTTTTGGTTTGATAGTTTAACTCAGACATTGTAAATGAGAAATGAAGGCATTCATATGCCAGAAATTGGGGAGGAAGGCAATCGATGCTAAACTGGTAATTTTCCTAAATGAGATATGGGGAATTAGATGAATTAGAACTATACGTGGTCCATTCGGTGGCGAAAAAAAAAAGTTTTTTTTATGAATTATATTCGCTGACAGTTACGATTAATCGATCCATGATCAATTGTTGTACAACTTACATATATTCAAACCCATTTCCGTACAAATCTTAATGCAATCCTTAATTTTTTGAGTCTAAATTTCTCCAGAAATTGGGGTTGTAGTTGCGAAATAGCACACTACAAAATTTCCAATTTGCAAAAATACCTCTGAAAATATTATACATATGTATTTGACATTCATGTTACTCCTAGTGTCTCCTAAATCCATATATCACACAATTTGGTCTTTAATAGAATCATATGTTAACTCTTTTCGAATTGATTTTTCATCAAACAAAAGTACTGCTTCTGTTACGACGGGGGTGTTGTCGTCACGTCTGGAAGGATGTTCTGGTGTTAACAAAACACTGATTTTACTTTTCAACTTAAAAATCAACTTCTCAACTGCCTATAACGAACTCCTTCGAGATCAACTGCTTATTACTAATGTCGACGAACTGCAAACTGTTCATCTGCTTATTACTAAAGTCGACGAACTGCCTATTTTAACGAACTGCTTATTACTGCCAAGTACGAGTTCTTTTACCAACTCTCTATTACGGACTCCCAATTACGAACTTTCTATTACGAACTCTGTTTACGGACTCTGCCGAGATCAGATTATCATGATCTATTTATATAATCCCGATTCCCTGCTAGAAAGACGCTGACTTCGCGGTTGATCATCAAATATTCCAGTGTTTACTGGTATTGTCCTAAAACAACATTCTTCAGCTATCGAATTGGATCACGTATGTTCATCTGCGAACAAGTGATCTGATCCTTTTCGTGTTATTGTTATTGTAACGACACTTGTTGTATGATAGCATACCATGGGTGCAATAAAACATGTACCATTTGTATGATCTTTTCTTGGATCACATGTGCTGTGCCCAGCTGCAAGCAAGTGACCTGATCCTTTTAATTGGTATTGTTTGTTATTGTAAGAACATTTGTTGCATGATTGCATACCATATACATATGTTATGCAATAAAACATGTACCATTCGTAATTACCCGAAAAGGATCACGTGTACTCAGCTGTGAGCAAGTGATCTGATCCTTTTAATTGGTATTGTTTGTTATTGTAACAAGATCAAATGTCATAGCGCTGGCACATTATGTGGTGGATAGGTTATGCTCGGGACAGGGTGATCTATGTGATTTTGGTGTCGCGAGGCGATTTATTATACTTCTTTCGAAGAGTCCTCCCATGAATAAATCAATTTTTTTAACATTTGAAATAAACAGAAATGTACAAAGTACCCCTAACTTATCATTTTGGTTTTCTATTGAAAATCCGTGTTATAAACATCATTTATAGGCTCTAGATTATTTTATATTAATCCTTTTAACGGGCCGTACCTACCATCGGTCGATATCGATTTCAAATCATTTTGCCTACGATTTAAAATCGAGAGAGTAAATGATTTTGTTCTCTCTGAACACTTTTTCGTGTCGTAATTTGCTCTACTTCTAGCCAGTCGTACATGCTGTGATGATTAGTTTTTCCACATCGATGCGGGAAGATGCGACTAAAAGAATGTGCAAGAATAAAGAGGAAGTGGAAATGAAAGCGGGGAAATAGGTCGCAAAGGAATAAGGAAAGAAAATGATGCATTGGAAAAAATACAAACACAAAGTTATCAACAAGCATAGGTCAATGGATTTCTCATCATTCACCACCTACGAACTTTGATCTGCGACAACACATACAAAGAATGCAAGCGATCATCGAAAATGCGAAGGGGAAAAGACAAATCTCTTGAGAGCGTACGAACATTTTGTAAAAGAGACCAACCGTTCGAAAAATCGGCGCGGACCGACCTCTGCTCTGCTCGCCGTCTCAAGGCATACTGAGCTTTAATTTTCCCTGCGAAATTTACTGATTGATTTTCAAAGAATTATGATGTATTTTTTATGAAAATTAATATCAAACTCATTGAATAAGCTTAGAAACATTCTATTCTTCGATATGAGTGTTAAAAAAATTTCATAGTCATCAGTTTTAATACATAAATTAAAAAAATCAATAAGAAACGCTCTTTTTAACTCCATTTATTATTAACAAAACTTATAAAAATCGAAAATGTTCTTCCGTCAAGCACTTGTCCCAACCTTTTTCTATTGTTATTGCAAAAAATAATATATAGTCGTCGCCTGACTTATAGGTGATAAGTCGCATCGAAAAGTACTGTTTTTCTTATTTTTAAAAAACAGAACTCGGAGCTATGCTGTAAGATTTTTCCTAAGCATAATTTTAAAAATTTGTTTCCAACATGCTGTTGTAAAATTAACAAGGATTAAAATTATAAAAACAAATTTTCATTATATTGAATGCTTTGTCAGGCATGTCTGTACGAAAACAGCCATTTTTGCACGAAATCGTCGTTTCGGTATGTATGGCCCCTTAAAGAAATATTGTAAATCGAAGTCCGACAACAGTTCGAAGGGTATTAAATAATTTTACACACAATCTCATGTTTCTTACTTATCCTAAAATCCAAAATGTTCAAAAGACAGTTTCACTCATTCATAAAATCATACAAAACCTATGCTTTACTGGGATTCACATTGATTCATGAACTCAAAAACAAAACCACGGTACCGGTACCGACTTCGCTAAAAGAAACAAAAACGTTCAGGAGATCAATTCAATTCTGCACAAGAAAAAAACGCACAACTCAAGAATCCCTTTTCTTACTATCGCTTGTACCTGGTTATAACCATACTAAGTCATCATTCGCTTTGAACTTTGTTTCCCCTTCGTGCTGGTACCGGTATTGGATTCGCTTGAATGCGAGATAAGTGAGCGAGCTTTTTCGTGGTGTTACTTTTCTTACACTGAGAGAGACATCTTTATGTCTTCACTTATCTTTCGTAGTATGCTATACCACGTACCGTATACCAGCAGTATATCATAGGTTTAAGTCTCTTTTTTACCCACTTTCGCGTTAAAGTCACCTAATACTACAATATTGTAATAAACGTTCGATGGAAAAGAGTCGAATGTTGATTCTAAAATACTTTAGAACGACTGCCCGATATAGGCCAATTTATTTTATTTCGTTTATTTTTAGTGCTACGGGTGATGGAAAACCAATAAAACCTGAATTTGCAAAACATGCGGCAGAACAGGTCAAGAAAATCCTAGAGGATCTCCGTCCATTACTGGGGGGCCAATTAAGGGAACCTCACTAAATAATTGGGTTTTTATAGAAGCATGTGGAGGGCTCATTTTTAAAGATTAGGGTATATGTATAGCGTATTAAAAAATCAAAATAATACCAGTTATTTCTTATAGAAAAGTTTTTATGTCGAACGATTTTTATTAGAATAGCTTTATCATTATAGCCCAACCACACAGACCTTATATAACATTCAACCAGACCTCTCTGATCTAATCGAAATCACGAAATAAATACACCTTAATCAGACATTCAGGACTTTTTCGTGGTAAAATCAATGCATCCGCATTCGTAAAATCACACTCAAATATTTATGACTACCGCCGTACGGACTATGAATTCTAAAAATCTTACACAAGCCACCAACTATCAATCGACCTCATCCCATAATCACCTAAAGATCGACATTCAAGCATATTTATGAGTACTTTAAAAGCTTGTGCACTATTCAAGTATTCGAAATAGCCGATCACTGTTTTAAATGTAAAAAAAATGTATCTACCTCTGAACGATCTCGATCGCTGTCCAGTCCCAATAGTTTTTCTTCTTTTTTTCTCAATTCATTCAACACGAGACTTAGCTCGAAATAAAAGCCAGTCTCCGTTGTTTACCACTGCAATCTCCGCACCAAACTACCATCTTAGAATGGATTTATGGCTTTCGGGTATCAAATAATTGAAATTGATTTGAACATTTCCATTTCGATTCCGGGGCAATTGATTCGCTATGATAAGGCTAACCGGGAAGTTTTACTGAGCAAACAACACTCTTGTAAAAGTAAATCAATTGATAGTCGAATAAACCACCACAATTATGCAACCGATTTTAGATAATATTGGGAGTATAAATGGGAAACGGCGGTGTTTTTCTTCAAAATTCGAGCCTGTATTGTGCGAAAATGGTTACATAATAATTCTTCAAATTATTGTCCATCGCTAGCTACAACTTTTTTTCCCATCTTTCTGGCAGCATACTGATTCCGCGTCGAAAAAACTGCTCTTCTCTTGAGTCGATCCATGAATCGACCCAATGTTTGACTTCTTCATAAGAACGGAAATGCTGCTGAAGCCGGCGCTACACAATGCTACGAACAAGGGTGTCCGATGCGCGAGCTACGAGTGTCCAGTGTCAAGCGTCCAACGTTCTGGTTGAGAGATGGTCAGCTCATTGTCGGTCTTTTTGCCTGCTTCAAGAGATTTTTTCTTCACTGGACAATACACTTATATGTATTGTATTGAATGGATTAAAGATTTGTTCCATCGTATAATAGCGGGGCACTTGCCACGTCAATCGTCGAATATTTGACTCAAAACTTGAAGGCCAATATTTGAGTCAAACGTTCAACGCATCGCGTAGCGTCCGCTTCAGCCAGGCCATGCGTCATCGATCGGAATAGGCGGTTGTCGCAAGAAGCGATGTCTGGAGAATACGGCGGGAAGAGTAGGACTTCCCATTTCAGTGTTTCCAAGTAGGTTTCAACAACCTAAGCAACAGGTCGAGCGTTGTCATGTAGCAAAATCACATTGTCATGTCTCTATGCGTTTTACCCGGTTACAGCATAATACACCACGCCGAGCTGGTCCCACAAAAACACAGCATGATTTTCAAGCCATGGATGTTGGGCTTGATCGTCAATATTGATACATGGCCGCATTATTCCCACGGCTTTTTCGATTGGGATTATCACAATGGCTCCACTTCTATCGCCAACGACAATGCGATGCAAAAACGCTTCCTTTTTCGCCGTTGAAGCAGTTGATCACATGTGAAAAAACGCCATTCGTGGTTTCTCCCAATTCCCTTGCATCATTCCCAAGGTTTGTAAACTATGTGATATGCCTGGTTCAGTCACGTCTAACAAATCTGCAAGTTCTTATAGCGTTTGGCATGCATTTTCACTTGTAAAAAGTATAAGACACCGATAAGAGTCCACAAATCTAATGATGAGCTGTTGAGATGCCTAACCTTACCATATGACGTTTCTGATCTGCCATTTTTAACCAAAATATACTGCTGGCGCCATCTATTGGAAAACAGCCGTTTTCCATTTATACTCTCGATAACAAAACTTGGGACTTATAAATCTTCGAAATAAAAGATGAATTTTTTTAGTTTTTTTTAAATTTTTTTCCAATTTTACATTTTCTGTAAGCATATAAAATTAATGAGCCTTGGCTGCCAATCTCTTGTCACGTTCTTCGGCAATACTCAACTTAACACCCTTGCCCTTTGGCAATGAGATGTATGGCCGGGCACCTTTACCAATAATGAAAACGTTCGACAATCGTGTTGCAAAAACGTGTCCTTGGGTATCCTTGATATGAACGATATCGAAGGAGCCGGGATGTCTTTCACGGTTAACAATGTAACCGACACGCCCTAAATTCCTACCTCCGGTAATCATGCAAAGATTTCCTGAAAAAAAAAAAATTTATTATATTTAAATTTTTTTGAATTAAATTTTTAATAATAATTTTTTAAATTTTTCTTTTGAATTGTATTTTACTCGTTGTGTTACTAAATTGCCGATTTTAATTCTAGACATTCAGTGACCGTCGTGCAAAACGAATTTAATTTAGGCCTACTTTTGAACCATTAAACATTTCTGAATATGAATATGGTCTTCGAATAGCCATGATACTTTTATTGATTTTCATAAGAAAAACAGACACATTGTTAAAAGTTGAGCATTAGCTCCATGATTTTTACCTGAATTTCTTATTTCAAACGTGAGCACAGAAGACCAGATTTCAAATACCGATCGACGCATAATTCCAATAAGCCCCTTAATGAGCAAAGATAATGGGTGGAGATGTACGAATTCGTAATAACGCCTTTCAAAGTAAAATTTAATTTTGTATTTTACGCGTTGTGTTACTGAATTGCTGACAAAGTTCAAAACAATCAGTGACCGTCGTGTAAAAAAATCTTTGTAGGCCTCATTTTTGAACCAAAAAACAAGAAAATTTCATGAGAATGGTCTTCGATATAGCCATGATAATTTTTCAATTTTCAATCAGGTGCCGGTGAAGATGATCCAGCTAGACAATTTCTGATGGTACGTAATGTAATGATATGTTAGCGTAATGTTTAGCTGATTTCGCCTAGAGATACTCGTAATAGCTTGGACAATGCATGTACAGCGATTGCGCGGGAAATTTTGTCCGAAATTTGCATTTTTACAATTATTTTTCTTTTATAAAGTAAACAAAAATATAATGAATTGTTATTTGCGACAGTCATATTTATTTTTGATTGTAGTGAGTAATCTATTCAAATATTTGTAGTTTAACGCACGTTTGTGGTATGTCCATATATTTGAGAACCGTCAAACTCAAACAAAACTACAAATTTGCCTGTTTTTCACATTCTTATGTTGCTTTCTTGCACTTCTAAACTCACGCTGAACTGTTGGTATTATTGCATTGTCCAAACTCTATTAGGAGAGTAGTTTTAGTGTGTATCGAGCATCTTTAATTTCGCCTGGGCTGTACGCAGATCGAGATTTTTATTGATTCAAACAATGTTAAAAGTTGATCAATAGTAGTACAATTAGATAACAATTTCGCAAATATTGCGCGAAGGGGTACAAATTCGTTATAATGTCTCTCAGAGTAAAATTTAATTTTGTATTTTACGCGTTGTGTTACTGAAATGCTGACAAAGTTCTAAACAATCAGTGACCGTCGTGTAAAAAAATTTTTGTAGGCCTCATTTTTGAACCAAAAAACAAGAAAATTTCATGAGAATGGTCTTCGATATAGCCATGATAATTTTTCAATTTTCAATCGAAAGGACTGCGTAGAAACGTACAATCTGAACACAAAAAATGCGATAAAAATTTGATTTTCACATTCTGAATTAGAATGGCATTTCGCCATTGTGCTCGTCAATCCCTTCGGTAGATATAGTGAATCTAACCGACTTCAATGACCCAATTGACGTTTCCTGATCCAAATAACTTGCGAGCGGAAGGCAGCAATAATTTTTTGTAGAGATGCACCATCCGCTTGAAGTTCAGTATATCGGTGAAGATGATCCAGCTAAGCGATTTCTAATGAAATGTAATGTCAGGACAGTCATGTCGTCGTACGGGCAACGGTCAGAAATACTTCGACGTATGGGCCGACAGTGAGAGACACGTTGTCGCATGGGCGACAGTCAGAAAAACATCGTCGTACGGGCGACTGACGAGCCGACAATCAGGAACACTTTATCGTGCGGGCGTCGGCCGGCGAACACGTCGTCGTATGGCCGACGGCCGAGCAGTCAGCGACAGAGCGCGATTAGTGCTGTGTATAAAAAGGGCAAGAAGCAGTTTAGTTTTCATTTGATATTTGAACAGGAAAGGCTAAACTGGGAAGCGAGTAGGGGAGTCGGCAGGCAAGTGCAATCGACAGCCGGGATGAATGAGTAAGTGTGTCGTGTGATCGATCGGCGGTCGGTTCATGTAAGCGAGTAGATCCTAGTGGTGGTGGGAGTAAGTCTTGTGATCGACAGGCGAAATTTAGTACGCGACAGTTTGCGAATAAGCCCTGTGTCTGACAGGCAAAATTCACTCGATCGAAATTTGTGCGCGCGTGTAGTTGTTTTTGTCGAGAACATGCGATGAGCGATTAGGGCTGACATGTAACAATATATTACAATATATTAGGGTCATTCTTAGCTAACTTCGTCTGGGATATACATTTTAATAATGTTTTTGTTTTCTATGGTTTAAACGCATTTTGTCGAACCACATCCTTCAAAAGTGTAGTGATTACTCACTACCCGCTTTCTCGTTCCTATGGATCAGATATCTATAGAGGCCATTCGGTGAGTTGCGTCATGGTTTGTTTATTAATTTCGCTAGGTCAAAAGTGCTCGAGTGTTCTTTCTTATGTAGAACGCCCGAGCCGCCGATTTGCAATGCAATATTATTATTGTTATTTTTTCGTGCGACCTAAGTAAATTACGCTTATGCGATAAAAACAAGCCCATGGCATAAATTCATCGAATGACCCAGAATTGATTTATGGAACGATTAAGTGGCCTTGGTATTCAAACCTAGATATTGGTAAATTTTGAATACCAAGCACTTACGGAAAAGAAAGGTAAGTAACGTGTACTTGAGAGAATGAACTTTTGAGCACTCGTATTCTGACCATCAAGAAAGGCAGACGAGCCAAGCCGGGCCGTTCGTTATAGTAAGATTTGGAGAAGTCCCAAATCAAGTGATTTAATAACAACAAGTGTTTTTTGTGTATTATCCCGAAATACTACAAAAGTCATCCACGTTCCCTTCCCCCAAATAACTTTTGTTCCATACCTGCATTAATTTACCTTTCGAAAAAGACACAAGAAAGACAAATAGCATTCTTGTTACCGTGTTGCTTTTCGGGAATTAACGAATCCGCCGGTTACAATTAATTTTGTTTTCGAAACATAAGAAACACAAAAATTATAATAGTGACTACACTCATTGAATTTTGTTGAACACTGTACATACATATGTACATTGCCATTTTCCGATTCTTGGCTCTCAGACGTGACGAAAAATAAGGAAACAATCAGGATTAGGGGCGGCCAATATTCGAAGTTTGAACCAAACATTTGTTCTGGACTGAGGATTTTCTTGAACCGTAGTTCAAACTAAATGTTCGATTAAACCCAACTGTGAAACCGAATGTAAATAGTTTTCGCAATTTTTTTTTTACACATTTTATTATTTTTTTTTTCAAAATTGCCATTTAAAATCCTTAAAAATTGTTTCTCCTTTTTTTCAATTAATATTGACCGAGCTATGAATATTGAAACTGTTTTCAAACTATCTCCAGGTTCTTCAAAGGTTAAAATTTGGTCGACTTTAATCTTTGACCTATTCGGAAACTTTGACGCTTAAAACGGAGTAAACGTGTTCAATCTTTCAAATTTTTTATGGTCAAAGTCTTACACCTCGTAGTTTCAAATGTCTCTCATCCCATGATTTCGAATTGAAAGAAATGTCGCGTTATCTTATTTTCTTTATATACCAGGTGTATAAGCTTCAATCCGCTGTTTGCTCATAGATGGTGTTAGTGAGCGTATTAAGATACCATGGACACACGCCATCCTTTTTTGTATGACATATCTGTCAACATTAATCAGTGCATATCGTCAGCAATTTCATACAACAAAATACATTTCTCCTCCTGTCTAGTTTTGAGCCAGAAAAAGAGCATATGCGGGTGCTCTGTTTTTCTGCTTCAATTTGAAGAAATCGACTGCCGAATCGCATCGAATGCCTGTAGAGGCCTATGATGACAGTGCTTTATCGGAAAGAACGTGAAGAGTTTGTTTACGTCTGTTCAAAGACGGCAATTTTGACCTGAGCGAAAAGAAGCGTTACGAGGACGATACCCAATCGCAAAAAATGCTTGCTGAGTAATTAAGTGTTACTCAACCAGCCACTTTCCATGCGTCTACGTACCATGGGAAAGGATCAAAAGATCAGGAGATGGGTACCGCATGAATTGAACGATAGGCAGTTGGAGCGACGGTAAGACACATGCGAAATCTTGCTCGACAGACAAAAAAAAATCATTCCTGCAGCGGATTGTGACTGGCTAAGAAAAGTGGATATATTTCGAGAATTCTAAATGCAAGAAACTGTGGATTGATCCCAACCATCAACATCTTCCCCAAGACCAAATCGCTGGGATCAGCAGGGTATCATCTACTATGAGATGTTGAAATCTGGTAAAACTGTCAATGCCCACCGCTACCACCAACAACTGATCAAATCACACACCGTGATCTGCGCGAAAAAAAATACCAGATTGTCAACAAAGAAATTTCCTCCACGATAACGCACCATCGCACACGTCAAAAATGCTCCGAAACTAGTAGGAGACACTCAACTGGGAAGTGTTACCCCACGCCACTTATTCACCAGACCTGGCCGCTTCCAACTACTGCCTGTTTTCTTCGATGAGCCACGCGCTCGCTGAGCAGCACTTCGATTCTTACGAAGACGTCCGAAAATGGTGACGGATTTGACCATAAACACCTGGTACTTATAACGTCATTTTGTTTCAAACTTTTTCAATAAATTTATGTTTGTAGTTTACGCGTTGTGTTACTGAAATACTGATAAGATTCAAAGTAATCAGTGACCGTCGTGCAAACAGTTTTCTCTCGGCCTACTTTTGAACCATAAAACATTTTAAATACATGAATCTGGTCTTCGATATAGCCTTTGTTAACGGTTATTGATTATTAATTGTTCGAAACACTTGCATAACAGAGAAACTTTTTACGAAGAAACATACTCGATAAAATGGTAAAAATTCCCAATGAAATGACAAGATAGAAACTTAACGTTAAAGACAAAATCATTCGCTAAAATATTCACTTTAATTTCCTTCCTTCCAACTTGTATTCGGGATACTCTAAGTGTGGAATCCATCTAAAATTGCCGAAGTTCATAGTAAAACGACAAGATAGGAACTTGACCCGTATCCTCTATAATCGATTCTCAGACATGAAGATCGAAATGAGCACCGGTTTTGAACAAAAATATTGAAACGATCATAACTCACCTATGAAGTGAAAAAGTTTCTCTAGACCCCAAATAATCCAAAAAATAACATGGGATTCTTTTTGCAGAAATTGACTCAAATAGTTGCACAGTGATATTAAAGAAAGGGACGGATGAAACGATAATTTTCAACCGACTTCGGTCATTTTATTTGCAAGAATCTCTCAACAAATTCTAGTGAAGTCCCAGCAATCGTGGCGATAAACTTACCTTCAGTTTCGATATTAACTAAGTGGCACTCGTTGATTCTTTTGACAAAATTTTCGATGACATTTTGGCATAGTACCGGCTCAATTTTATCAATGTCGCGACAAATCTCAATTTTCAATTCAGGAATCATCTTTGAGGTATTGGCATACACCTTTGATTTCGAAAATCCTCAAAGAAAGAAATCCAATGGCGTCAAATCATGATCTTGGTAGCCAATTCATATCGCCGCAGCTCCTTCAAATTTCGTCGTCAACAATTCCATCGTTTCGTTCGCTGTGCGGTAGGTTGCGCCGTCCTCTTAGAACCATATGTTTTCGAGATCCATTTCGGCAATTTGAGGCCAGAAGTTGTTTATCATCTCATGGCAACGAACGCCGTTGACGGTGATGGCATTGCCGAAGGGTCCAATCACTCCCTCAGCCCAAAATGCGCACCAAACAGTGTCTCGCGGTAGACACATGGCACGTTCAAGGATAGCTCCCCAAATGCGACAATTCTGACATAGCCATCAAGTTCGAAATGAGCCATCAGAGAAGATGATTTTCTTCGAAAAATCAACATTCACTTGTTGTTACTTTAAGATTCAATGTGCGAACATTCGGCGCTTCGCAAGATCTGCTGGCTTCAACTGTTGTGTCAACTGAATCTTATAAGCATGGAAATGCAAATCTTTAGTTGAATGTCGCTGTAAACTGTTTCGTGAAAGTAATGTTTTCATTAGGCCGAGCTTCACGAACACGGACAGATCTTTTCTGGATTTGAACTGATCCATTCGCCTCGAATTTCTGTACGGCGAGAAGGTGCGTTATGGTGACCGAAAAAGCCAAAACATTTTCTAACCGTCTCCACTAAACTCACCATTTCGGTAGTGGATTTTCACAATTTCTATATGTTTAGCGCTTGTAATTCTCCATCACTAAACCTCAATGTTCACACAATACAAGAAACTTTGCACGAACGTCATAAAAAAAAATGGGGCTAAATTCAAAATAGGCGGTCTTAATGGGACAGCCTTTATAAATTAAAATTCCCGAGAATTACATTTCAAGTCGTTTTTTTTTTAAGCGCAATCTGTTATCATCTTTTCAGTACGATATTCAAAAAGTCGACGAGTGACAGCTTGAGTTGACAGCGATCTTCCAAATACTCTCCGGGCTGAAGAAAGGAGATGGTTTTACGCCTACACTTTTTAATCTGGTTCTGGAGGAATTAGAGATGTTTACGAACTTACTAGTATTAGGTTGTTGCAGATGAAATGGCGACTTTTGCGATGAAGTGAAGTTAGTTGCGATTTTCATATCTCAAACTACCGCCAGGTGGCTCTGGTAGTAATGAATATTGAAGTATAGATACTCGCACATTTGGTCATGGAATCATTTCAGTTTTGGACTTCATTGAGATCGGAGAGAAAAAAAAACATAGAATCGAGTCAAAAACGGTTCCATTTTCTTTACGAGTTCAAACAACGCAAGGGAGGCAACCAAAAACATCAACCGGGCAGTAAGCGAAAAATTCCGATCAGGAGATATGACCCTTCAAAGTGAGCCATGTGGTCACCCAGGACCATCGATAGACAACGACGAGCTGCATTCACTAGTGGAGTCTGACTCACGCCTAACTGTAAGGGGCATTGCAGAGAAACTGGGCGTACACTATTCGACAGTTTCCCGGCACTTGCAACAGCTTGGAAAAGTCAAAAGGCTTGATAAGTGTTTTTTTTAAGAACAGTTAAAATACTGATATACTTTTTTTATTGCAGAACTTTAAGCAACATGCTAACGTGTAAATTTAAAAAAAAAAAGGAAAAAAAAATTCTTTATATTTTGATTGCAATTTTCCTTTTCATTCCGACATGTAGTGAGTTGCTTAAGTTTTGCACAGCACTGTAGATGGGCCATCCAGTGGTTTCTTTTTAAATCACAGGTTATTTTGACACTGAAAGCGGTTTCCCGCTCGAAATCTTGACAGAAAGTCAGTATCATACCTCCGCGGAACGAAATGAACGCTTTAAACTTGAACAACGTTGGGAAATATTGAAAACTTATTTCCAAAGTGAGTGCTGTGTAGCCCAAACAGTGCGTTAAAAAAAAAAAAAAAAAAAAAAACACCACCGCGCCTGCTGTACGCATGTTTGTGCAAAAAGTTCGTGAGACTGGCATGCTACTGGACAACACTCATGGTCCCCGTCGTTGTACGGTGCGCACAGACGAGAATGTGGCTGCTGTAGCCGAGAATGTGGCTGCTGTAGCCGAGAGTGTGAGACTCACTCCACGAACATCAACTCGCCGTCGATCTCAACAGCTCAACATTTCACGCACTAGCCTGAGTAGAATTCTGCACAAAAGATCTCGGATTATTCGATTACAAGGTCCAATTGACTCAGCAATTGAAGGCACACGACCATGCGCTTCGTTATCGCTTCGCAGTTTGGGCCTTAGAGCAGCTTGAATTGGACAACGATTTTGGGCGAAAAATCATCTTTTCTGACGAGGCGCATTTTCATCTCGGAGGCTACGTCAACAAACAAAATTGCCGCATTTGGGGCTTGGAAAACCCGCACGTTATTGTCGAGAAGCCAATGCATCCACAGAGAGTGACAATTTGGTGCGGATTGTGGAGTGGTGGCATCATTGGACCATTTTTCTTCGAAAATGAGGCTGGGAACAACGTTTCGGTCAACGGTGAACGTTACAGAGCCATGTTATCCGACTTTTTTTTTACTGAAATTGAAGACATGGATTTGGACGAACTCTGGTTCATGCAGGATGGCGCGCCATGCCACACAGCCCATGTCACATTCCTAAATCGTGTTATCAGCCGTCTTGACGATGTCAATGTGATTTGACCCCTTTGAACTTTTTTTTCTAGTGAACCGTAAAGGACTGATGTTATGCCAACAATCCAGAAACGAGATTCAAGCACTTAAGGCCAATATCATCCAAGCAATCCGTGAGCTACAGCCCGAAACCATCGACATGATCTTGGATAATTGAAGTGACAGAATGCGCTACTGCGAAGCCAGCCGAGTCAGCCACTTGAACGAAGTTATGTTCCATCATTAATGGAAATGTTTGCTCTTACTAATAAAGCCAAGTAAAAAATTTAATTTTGTTCATTTTATTGCATTTTTAAAAAGAAACTTATATTTGGCCCACCCTGTACATCAGTGAGCCGATAATCCACTGGAAAAAAAATTGTAATAGTAAAGTAAGCTGTGAACTATCAATTTATTTCTTATTTGAAATAGTAAAATTTTTAATTTGAATAACAGACTTTTGTTTTATTTTACTATTTCAATAGTTTTGCGGTACCGAACAGAATAATTTTCACGATCAAATACCATAAAATATAACTGCTCCGTGGGTGAACTAAATGAACTAAGATATACAACCAGTCCTTTCGATGAACTAGAACTAGTTCACCAAATTGAACTATTTTGCCCACCTCTAAGAGGAACACTACTATTTAAATTATCGCAGCTACTAGCTTACGCAAAGGAGATAAACATAATTGCGCGATCACAACTAGGCGCCGAGGAAGTCTTCGTTAATCTTGAGACGGCAGCACAAGAAGTAGAGCTACGCATAAAACAAAACAAAACGAAAGTTATGTTGTAATCACGAAGAAACACGCGATTAGACAAAATCTAACGATAGCAAACTATGACATAGAAAACGCGGACAACTTCATATATTTAGAAGCCAATCTCTCCAAAGACTGCAATGAAACCAAAAGACAGACAATGGTAGCAAACAAGACGTACTACTCGGTACTTCCAATAATAAAATGTGATGTGCTAAAAAACTACAAATCCTGTACACTGCTTTAGCAATGAAACGTGGACGTTAATGCATGGTATGGTATTGGTACAAAATCCTCGGACCGGTGAGAGAACAAGGCAAATGAAGAATTCGATACAATCAGAATTTGTATACCATTTTTTAGGACCCAGAAGTCTCTACTCTTATCAAACTTCGAAAGCTACAGTGGGCTGGTGACATACAGCGAATGGAGGACAGAAGAATACCCAAACGTGTACAAAAGGAAAGGTAAATGGCGAAAGGTAAATGGCGAGTCGGAAAACCAAGAAAACGAAGACAGCGCATCATTTCTGAAATTTTCAACATGGAGGACGCTGTCATTGAACCGAAAAAATTGGAGATGAAGCATACGGCAGGGCAAGGGCCGACTTAGACTGTAGCGCCATTTATGATGGGTGACAGCTCGATTAACAGATATGAGGCCAAACTACGCAATGCTCTGCAAAACTTTTAAACTGTCATGCTGTCGAAATTTTTGAATCCAAAAATTTATTTCATTTGCTCCCTCAAAAATTGAATTGCTTGGTGAAAACTGCAGTTTAATTTTGAAAAATCCGCTTTTATTCAAAAAAAAAAAAAATTTCCCAATCACCAATCATGGTCACCGCGAAACACCTTTTCGTGCATGCTCCATCAAAATTTGCAAACATTCAAACTTGTTTAAAATAAATCTAATACACATGTAGCCGAAACTCAAAGAAAAATGAGCGTTTTTTCCTGCATCTAACTGCAGGACTACCTCTTGAGCAAAAATTTACTTCCGTTATCAAAGACACTCAATGCTCAAATTTTAGAATGTCAGTCTCAAATTTTTGAATCTAAAAAAAAAAAAAAAAAAATTAGCCTTACCTGAATCAAATTTAATATGATCGGTGATCTTGCCAGTGGCCAAATCCAATTGAATGGTATCGTGCGTCTTGATCAGAGGATCGGGGTAGCGGATGGTACGACCGTCGTGTGTAACAATGAATGGAACACCCTTTGGTCCGAGCTGGTTCTTGCGGACCTTGCACAACTTGTACTAAAAATAAAACGGAACAAATCAGCTTTAAAAATAAAAAATTGAGACCGCAATTCACCGACACGAATCCAAACCAGGATACGCATCAATGAACTTTCTTCTTCTAAAGGGTTTTCCAATAAGGACTTGACAACTTTTTTTCAAAATAAAATGCAAACCATTTGAGACGTTGTTCCTTCGTGTACTTTACCATGATAAAAATGTTAAGTTTACTGAATAAATTGACAGTGACAGTTCGATGATTAGTGAAAGGGTGCGTCCACAAATTGAATTCAAAGTTGTCAAGTCCCTATTGGAAAACCCGATATAATGGCGCTACAGCCCAAATCGAACCTTGGCCTCCTGATATTTAGGTTCCTTATCATTTTTTTTTATATTACTTATTGTGAAAGGGTTGTTAGCCCTTCGCACAACCCTCTTTCTACGAATTTTTCTTTTTCGTAGATTGAGGTGACCCAAGGTATATCCACGCAGGCAATGTGCTGGAATTATTGCGTCGACCGGGATTCGAACTCACGACCTTCGCATTACAAGACCAACACACTACCTACTAGGCTACACCCTAGCTTGAATGAACTTTCTACACGCCTCATAATTTCGGCTTCGATTCAATCGCGCTACGAAAAATTTCCAAACACAATTTCCCGCCAAAGTTTTCCCCAATTCCATAAAAAAAAAACTCACCTTGGCTTCTTCGGCGGAAATCCTATGAATGGTGAAACGTCCCTTAACGTCGTAAACCAGACGGAAGAATTCGCCAGTCTTTTCGATGGTGATAACATCTAAAACGAAAATTGAACGCGAATTAAATCCACTGCAATTTATTTACTTAAATAAATAAAAACTTACCCATGAATCCAGCTGGGAATGTCGGATCGGTACGGACCTTACCGTCGACCTTAATCAAACGCTGCATAACAATTTTCGTGACTTCCGAGCCGGTCAAGGCATACTTCAAACGATTTCTCAAGAAAATGAGAAGCGGCAACGATTCTCGCAATTTATGCGGACCGGTTGATGGACGGGGAGCGAAAACACCTCCCAATTTGTCCAACATCCATGCTTTGGGCGCAGCTAAACGCTTCAAATGCTTTTTGGGACCACGAGCCTAACAGAAAAAAGAAAAACACAATTTATCAACTGCTTTCGTCAACTTTAGGTTATGTTTATGTCGACAAAATCGTGGCTTTTTCATATTTTAGTGCACCGCAGCAATGTTATTCCGGAAATTCCAAGCAATTTATGAAGCGAAGCACGAAGTTGGGGCTTCTTCGATCACAAATTTCGCACAGTTCTCAGCTATCAACTACAACCGATCTGTCAAATGCCTACCACTTGGAAAATACTCGGATTTAGATAAAAATATCAATGGCGAATTATTCGGCAACAGTTAAAGAACATTTTGCACACGTTTTGAAACATTTTGCACTGAATTCTCGATACGATGCACTAAAATAAAAAACACGATCGAGTCCAGCACTCACCATCTTGCAAGCTTAAACGAAAGGAAAGAGCCCGTCAAGGAAATGGACGGTTTGACAGCTCGTAAATGCTGTTCAGTGCAGTGTTATGTCATTTAGCGCTATCTGTTGGCTGACATTTTTTTCGAGAAGCTGTACTAGCGAAATAAGTGAAAAATTTGGTCATAATAATAGTCAGGGGAGGGGAATGAGCATTTTAGAATGTTGTAATTTTTAAAATTTTAAACCGTTAAGTCTCAAAATCGAATGAAGATATTGAAGTGCGCAAGGGGCCGCTGGATTTCAAGTAAAAATAGAAACGGCTTTAATTCAAAACTAAACTTTATTTAATAATCGCTTTACACTCGAGGCTCCTTGGATTGTAATTTATCGCTTTTCACTCTTTCGCTTCTTATACCATTGACATATAGCGCAGCTGAATTATAATTAAGGCCGTAAACGAAAATGCAACCAGAGCCCGCTGACACTATGAAGTTAAACCATAAATTCATGTTACAAACTGAAAATTTTAGGTTTAACGTTCAACAACAAACTTAACTGCCAAGATCTGTGTACATCGCTCCAAAAACGAATATCTCTACTAAAATGCATTGCATACAACAAAATTCAATCTCATCCTAAAACCCTGCTAGAAATTTCAAAGGTTCTAATAATCTCCAAAATCGATTATGGCCTACCCATCTACGGTAACTCTCCAAAACCGAAATTGAGCAAAGTATGTAGTCCGTACCATGCAACTGCACGGATTAGCATCGGCACTTTCCAAACCATTGCTATTCGAAACCTTTTAGCAGAGACCAACCTTTACCCATTTTTTATAAGAATAGAGATAGCCCAAGCAAAAATAGTTCTTCAGCGTTTGGTTCATTAACTGCCATGCTCCTACAGAGGAGAAAGATGATGTCACTAAAGACGAATTCTATGCCCGACTTGACAGCACTTTTGACGGGCTGCCCTCCAATGACATCACAATTCTTATAGGAGACTTCAACAGTAAAATTGGCAACGAACTCTTTCATAGGGGCGTATCAGGAGGGCATAGCCTTATAATTTAACGAATGATAATGGTCAAAGATTTATTGACTTCGCCAGCAGTAAAAACCTAGTCATAAGCTCCACCTGCTTCCCGCATAAAAATATTCATAAAATGATGTGGGCATCACCAGATGGGCACACCTTCAACCAAATTGACCACGTTCTCATCGAAAAAAGGGCTGCCTCCAGCATTCTAGATGTCAGGACTCTACGTGGCGCAAACTGTGACTCGGACCATTTTCTTGTTCGAGCTAAATACCGCTATCGCATAGCTAACAAGGGCCACACTAAAAGGAGCTGGGCCCCGAAGCTCAATATGCAAAAACTAAAGGACGACACAACGAAATATATTCGTAAATATAACCAGAATCTAAGCACATATTGAGGCATTACCTCAGGCTGAGCCTGAGGAAAGTATTAACCAAATGTGGCAGAACATTAAGGATAGTATTCACCGCGCAGCAGAATACACTTTAGGACATTTAGAGCGGAGAAAACGAAATGACTGGTTCGATGAGGAATGCCAAGAAGCCATCACCAAGAAAAACGAAGCATATCGACTGTTTCTCGAAAGACGAACAAGAGCTAGAGAAGACAACTATCAACGGCTCAGGCGAAACGCCAAGAGGATCTGCAGACGAAAACAACGCAAAATAAACAATGACAAAATTTTATCACTGGACGACAATATCGGGCTGGAGCGACGTGCTAGCTTGATGCCGGGTTCAGCTACGGGAGTCGCGGGGGGTTCGTTGCTCCGATATTATCATGAAACCCTAGGCCTGTTCAACAAAATGAACTTTGGTGCTCATCACGCCGACTTACCCAGGAAAGGGCAACTTTAAAATTGGGAGAAACTCATGGTCGGAATGTTGACTCGACCAAATGTTTCAACGAAACGGTGTCAGGTGTTTTGACACTGCCCAGCCCACCCTGCCTTAGCCATACTGTCTCATAGTAATCTTCCTCGTATGGCCCCATTAAGAGAGGGGGAGGAGGATGGGGAACTAGAGAGGGAGCCTTTTAATTTTTCAAACTATTAGTTCGTCATTTCGTATCAAGATTCATATAATTCATTAGTAATAAAGAATTTACAATAATAGGATTTCAATTCCTTTTCTTTTAATATCGCTTTTGTTTATTGTTTTGAACTTAAACAGTATGAAAGAGAAATAAAATTTAATTTATGTGGGTATCAAAGGTAAACAAATTGATTTTAGAAAATAATTCTATCTTAAGATCTCGAAACTTTAGAATTTCCATTTCTTTCAATTTAAACGTTTTCTTTAGTTTTATATGGATTTTTCTTTCAATCCAATTATGATATTGTTATAGATCTTGCAATCACGCAATTTGGATGTTGCCAGGAACACCGAGAAAAGTCCATCAACATGTAAAACACTATCAACATGTTTCCAGACACTTCTACCGAGCTCCACAATGTAGGCAATCATTCTAGACACACACACACAACGACACCTGTCTGGGAGACTTAGTATAAATATCCGGCAACTTTCAGACAACGAGTCAGTCATTTTGGTGACACCTATCGGTGGAAGAACGCGAATCGGTACAAGTGATAGATTGGCAGTGTTCCTGGGTTGTACGAATTAAGTTTTAGAGCGAATTTAGTGAAGTGATCGGGAAATTGTGTGCAATAAATAAATTATTCATTATTTTTAAACGAATTGTGTTTTCCTTTGAAATCGGCGATCCCCTAGCTCGCAACAATTGGTGTCAGAAGAGTGGGATTTCAAGGATAAATTCGGGTTAAAAATCGTGAGTGAAATTAAAATTCTCGAACGGATAATTTTGTGAGAGCGAAAAAAAAGTGAAACTAAAATTCTCGAACGGACAGTGAGAATTTTCTGAAATCGAATATTCTCGAGTGCTCTAGTGAACAGTGACTTTAATTAGCGAAGTAAAATCGCGGAACTAAAATTCTCGAACGGACAGTGAGAATTTTGTAAAATCGAATAATCTCGAGTGCTCTAGCGAACAGTGACTTTAATTAGCGAAGTAAAATCGCGGAACTAAAATTCTCGAACGGACAGTGAGAATTTTGTAAAATCGAATAATCTCGAGTGATTTAGTGAGCAGTGACGTAAATTTAAGTGAATTCGAATCGCGGAAAAACTGGAAATAGTTGGTAGTGAAAATGCCGCGTTATTTAAAAGACTTAAAAGTAACGGAGCTGAAGGAAGAGCTCAGAAGACGCGAGTTATCTACGACAGGGAGCAAGTCTGAACTTGTCAGCCGTATGATCGAGACACTCCAGGCTGAGGGTGAGGATGCAGATAGCTTCGAGTTCCAAATCCAAGAAGCTCGTGGAGATGAGTGTTCTGGTGCAACGGATGCTCTAACACAGTTAATGCAGCAAATGATGAACAAATTAGATCAACAATCAGCTGTGACAACGGACATGAATCGGAAATTAGAACAACAATCAGCGGACATGCATCAGAAATTTGAACAACAATCGGTGGACATTAAACAACAATCTGCGGACATTAAACAACAATCAGCGGACATTAATCAGAAACTAGAGAAATTCGACCAGACCTCAAAGGACCTTAACCAAAAATTGGAGCTGCAAAATAATAAAATAGACACCATGGGTAAGGCCATAGAAGAAAACGTTGAGAAGAAACTTCGAATCTTCGAAGAGCAAATTACGCAAACAGAGCAACGCAACGATACGGCTGTTTTCGCATTCAACAATGCTGTACTGGACAGAGAGCTGCAACAGGCGTTGAAATTGGCAGGTAAGAAAACGATAGGCGAAGCCTTGGTATATGGGCTGACGTTCGAAGCTGCCAAGCAAAGCTCACGGAGTAATTATCGAGGCCGAGAAAGAGCAAAAGAGTGTATGTGTCAGAAAGCAGAGTACACCAAACGGAGCGAAAGATTTGGTGCCCCCCGATGCTGGAATTGTGGACAGGCAGGACACTTGAGGTGGTTGGATGGGTATAGACAGGGTAGGCATCTGATCGGCGTCATTAGGCGACACCCAGTGTTGTAACTGTCATATACACATCAATTGTGCTCATCATACCTCCTCGTGGTAGCCACCGGATCCTGGTCTTGTCCATCCGGACTTGACTTGCTGAACTGATGGGCGCGAGTGCTAATGAAACAGAAAAATTCTAGCACTATAATAATATGGCCCTCCAAGTTGGGGGTTGGGCGATGTGTTAACAACTCATCCTCGGAAAAAACACACCCGTTTCGAAACCTGAAGCAACGCCTCGGACTGGATTGATTCAACGGCAACGACCACGCAAACGAAAAATGGACTATTCCTTCGGATCTTGGAACGTGCGATCCCTGTACAGAGCAGGAGCAGTGAGAGAGCTTCTGGAACAGGCAGTCAAATACAATATAAACATAATTGCACTCCAAGAAACTAAATTATTAGGTAACGAGATTAATGACTTAAGATCGCACACAATTTTCAAAAGTGGGAAATCATCGGGAAGCCGGGAATTTGGAGTTGCGTTTATCGTCGACAAGAAGTTTAAACACCAAGTTACCAACTTCAAATCCGTCAATGAACGATTGTGTGCAATCCGCATCAAAACAAGTTTTTTTAATGTTTGGCTTATTAATGTCCATGCCCCAACGGAAGACAAAGACGACGAAGTTAAAGACGATTTCTACAGCACCTTAGAATCAACATTCGACTCCCTTCCGTCGAATGATATTAAAATAGTATTAGGTGACTTTAACGCGAAAGTGGGCAAAGAAGAAGCATACATAGGGACAATTGGAAGGCATAGTCTCCATGATATTAGTAACGACAACGGCCAGAGGCTGACTGATTTCGCCAGCAGCAAAAACCTTATTGTAAGCTCGACATGCTTCCCGCATCGTGATATTCATAAGAGAACGTGGGCTTCACCCGACGGAAGAACATCCAATCAAATAGACCATGTTCTAATAGAGAAAAGGACGGCCTCCTGCATTCTCGACGTGCGTACATGTCGAGGGACTAATTGCGACACAGACCACTATTTGGTAAAGACCAAGTTTCGATGTCGAATCGCAAACCGAGGACACTCAAAAATACAACCGGTTCCTAAATTCGACATAGGGAAACTCAAAAACGAGAAAATAGTTGCGAAATATGCGTTAGCCTTGGAGAGGCACTTCACGACAATGCTGAATACCACTGTCAGCATGCCAATAGAAGAAATGTGGCAAAAAATCAAAGATGGCATTACATCTGTCGCAGAGGAGGTGATAGGACAACAACCCCGGCGCAAAAGAAATGATTGGTTCGACAAAGAATGCCAAGATGCCTTAGAGTAGTGGGTATATGGGTGTTCTGGACCACGGTAATGCAGTTCGATTTCTCCTTAGCGACACTAGCGCCACGAGCGGAGGTGGCTAATAGCAATACTAATTAGTGGGATGGGGTAATGCAGTTCGTTTTCTGGGGTGGCCGATAGCAATACTAATTAGTGGGGATCCAAACCGGTAGTTGGACTTCGAGAAGGCTTTCGCTGTTTCTTTAGAGATGGCAGTAGCAGTACCCCTAACTGACTCTTTTTTTGAAATGTCAAGATTGATAAGAGTTTTATAAATTATGCCCCTAACTGACTCTTTTTTGAAATGCCAAGATTGATAAGAGTTTTATAAATTATGTCCTTAACTGACTCTTTTTTGAAATGTCAAGATTTATAAGAGTTTTATAAATTATGCCCCTAACTGACTCTTTTTTTGAAATGTCAAGATTGATAAGAGTTTTATAAATTATGCCCCTAACTGACTCTTTTTTGAAATGCCAAGATTGATAAGAGTTTTATAAATTATGTCCCTAACTGACTCTTTTTTGAAATGTCAAGATTTATAAGAGTTTTATAAATTATGCCCCTAACTGACTCTTTTTTGAAATGCCAAGATTGATAAGAGTTTTATAAATTATGCCCCTAACTGACTTTTTTTTGAAATCTCAAGATTGATAAGAGTTTTATAAATTATGCCCCTAACTGACTTTTTTTTGAAATGTCAAGATTGATAAGAGTTGTATGAATTATGATTCACATATGATGAAATTGATATTTACATTGATAGGAATGAACACGTGGGTTATATTTTTAGTTGGACTTTAAGAATGCTTTCGTTGTTTATATTGTGAAATAGGTTTTGATCAGCTTGTTTAGTTTTATGAATTAGGTGTCATATACATATGATGAAAATTGATAGATTGTGTGTATGGAGATTGTTATTGTTATTAATAGCGTGATATTTTTTTTTATGAAGTCATCATCGAGTAGGAATAATTCTTTCGAATTGTTTATGGTTTAGAGTATTCATATGATAGGTTGTTTACATTTTTTTTGTGTATGGAATTTTTTGGTTTACGAGTGAGATTGATATGAAAATTTCACCTCAATTCGCCAACATATATGATCATTTTTTTTGATAAACGAGTTCAAGGTCTAAGATTTGTATGAAAATAACTTGTATTTGTGGTAGATGAAGCACTTGTATGGTTACATGGATATAACGCTGTTATGCAATAGGGGTGAGCTTTGTATGGGATGTTGGTTAGTGATGATGTACTGACGTTCCATGACGTCATCAATTAGGGTTGCCATAAGGTCATCGATTATAGTTTCATGACGTCATCATCAATTGGGGTTGCCATAATGTCAAAAAAATAAAAAATAAAAAATAAAAAAAAAAAATAAAAAAAAATTTAAAAAAAATTAAAAAAAAAAAATTTTAAAAAAATTAAAAAAAAAATCAATAAAAAAATAAAAAAAAAAAATAAATAAAAAATCATAAATTTACAGATTCGCATGACAATGTTCCTATGCCTAATACTGATAAACCCGATTAATGGGCTATTTAACGTACACGAACTGACAGGATTTACAGAAATACAACTTAACAAAGTAGAAATAGTGACCAAAGCAAATATTATCATACACATAATTGACATAAAAGAAATTTTAGACGTAATAAACGAATTTTCAACCAATACAGCTAATTTTAACGGAGAACAGAAGAACTTACTTATTACAGAATTAAAACAATTGACAAACAAAATTAAAAATATTTTAGGAATTATATAGAAATAGATAGAAAAGTGCTTTATTGAATATAGTCCGATGTACAGCAAAATGGTTATTTGGAACGATGGACGAACAAAACAGACTAGACACATAAAATCACATGAAGACGACAGACGAAAATAATCATAGTCTCATTACCGTAATAAACCAACAAATAATTATAAACAACAATTTAATGAATCTTTCAGACAGCTTAAAAATTGAAAAATAAATATATAGAACCATATCAACTACAACAACAACAACAACTACAACACTATAAAATACAACCAAACAACCATACAAACACCTGATACCAACTTGTACCCATATGATACCAATTTACCTTATTAAATTTTACTATAAGTTAAGAAATAAAAAAGAGTCTTGTGTGTTGTTATACTTGTATACCAAATTCTGATTAATATGCATATTTCAAGAAAAAAACAAACTGAATGATGGTTTTAAGCATATTTATTATCAAGATATTTTTTTTAAATAATAAACATAAGAAAATTACGATATGTATCGGGTATATTATATATAGAATAGCTATTTCTTTAACAATGAAACAGTTTTCAAATCCTCTAAATTTAATATTTATATTATTACTTCAGCTTTTCTCAATGCTTCAATGATGGCAACAATCTCGTTGATATGATAAATATCTCCCGCCTGTAGCGCTGATACAAGCAATTGTAACCGGTCCACCAATTCATTGGGGTCATCCCAAGAAATATACTGTTTTGGTTCGATTGATGTTTGTATTAAATCTCCTCCTCTATGAGTTAAAAGTTTGTTAATAGTTTTTGTATATTTATAGCCACGGTTTCCATTTATTTGTCTTTTGCTGGGTTCGATTGATGTTTGTATTAAATCTCCTCCTCTATGAGTTAAAAGTTTGTTAATAATTTTTGTATATTTATAGCTACGGTTTCCATTTATTTGTCCTTTGCTGGTATAGTGACGTCTATAGGCATTAGTATCGAGCAGAATATTTCTATAATTCTGTAAATCATCTTTATTGTACAGAGTCTTATCTGGAACTTTCATAAATAGTAGCTCATATATGCCCGGAGTACCCTCATAGGTTTTATCTTTTATTAATATTTGACTACCATCGATTGTAAAAATCGAGTTTCCAATTTTCCATTGTTCATTTTCATGATAAACACCATAAGTACTATCAATGAAATCCGGATTATTTACAAATATATTTAAATATTTTGTAGGTATTTCATCAAATTCTCGCTCGTTCATATATTCAATGAGTTCTTGCCGACCTGAAGGAGTTGCCACATATTTACGTATGCTTCTTACATCCGGAGACTTTAATGGTGTTTCAAAAGTATCAGTTAGATTAAGCTTTCGTCCGAATTTGGGTGTTGGAGTTTCAAAGTCAACGTCACTTTCAATATCATCTGTAGATTGAGTTTCCATGTTTTCTTCTTTTTCAGGTTCATATTTACTGTGATTATGATTTTCTACATCTCCTTCTCTCTTAGGTTCGTATTTACTGTGTTCATACAGTTTAACTAATTCTTTAAGAGGTCTTGTGATTGGCTTAAAAGTTTGTTCTTGTCGAGTTTCAGCATTGACTCTACCTATTTTGAATTGCTTATATTTTTTACGTAACGAGTTACTAGACTTTATAATTTGTCTAAGAATATCTTTATCGGTCGACTTCTGCATTTTTCCTTCTTACACAACAACAACAGATTAACAGATATCGTACTGCTTTGTACAGCTTTAATACTGCTTTGTACAGCTTTAATACTGCTTCTGTACTGCTTTGTACAGCTTTAATACTGCTTCTGTACTGCTTTGTACAGCTTTAATACTGCTTCTGTACTGAGGTGTACTGCTTTATACAGCTTTAATACTGCTTTAATACTGCTTCTGTACTGCTTTGTACAGCTTTAATACTGCTTTATACAGCTTTAATACTGCTTTAATACTGCTTCTGTACTGCTTTGTACTGCTTTAATACTGCTTCTGTACTGCTTTGTACAGCTTTAATACTGCTTCTGTACTGCTTTGTACAGCTTTAATACTGCTTCTGTACTGAGGTGTACTGCTTTAATACTGCTTCTGTACTGAGGTGTACTGCTTTAATACTGCTTCTGTACTGAGGTGTACTGCTTTAATACTGCTTCTGTACTGAGGTGTACTGCTTTAATACTGCTTCTGTACTGAGGTGTACTGCTTTAATACTGCTTTTGTACTGAGGTGTACTACTTTATACAGCTTTATTACTGCTTTCAGTTTTTAAATATAGTTTTTCAAACTTTTTTCTCATATTACTGAATCAAAGTCTTCATATTGATTATATATAGTTGTATTTATTTGATATTGGAATCAAGATAGGAAATAACTTCTCTTGGATGCTGAAAGTGAACAGAATTCAAAGCATATATACAGTATTCATATAAATCTAGAAACATGACTGCTGAGTGTTGAAGGGAAAAGTATAGATTTTTTTTTTTTTTTTTTTTGGTTATTCGAGCCTCAATGTGATTACAATCAACCAAGTACAGCTGTGAGGTTGTATAGTTGGTTGTACAGCTGTGTGGTTGTATAGTTGGTTGTACAGCTGTGTGGTTGTATAGTTGGTTGTACAGCTGTGTGGTTGTATAGTTGGTTGTACAGCTGTGTGGTTGTATAGTTGGTTGTACAGCTGTGTGGTTGTATAGTTGGTTGTACAGCTGTGTGGTTGTATAGTTGGTTGTACAGCTGTGTGGTTGTATAGTTGGTTGTACAGCTGTGTGGTTGTATAGTTGGTTGTACAGCTGTGTGGTTGTATAGTTGGTTGTACAGCTGTGTGGTTGTATAGTTGGTTGTACAGCTGTGTGGTTGTATAGTTGGTTGTACAGCTGTGTGGTTGTATAGTTGGTTGTACAGCTGTGTGGTTGTATAGTTGGTTGTACAGCTGTGTGGTTGTATAGTTGGTTGTACAGCTGTGTGGTTGTATAGTTGGTTGTACAGCTGTGTGGTTGTATAGTTGGTTGTACAGCTGTGTGGTTGTATAGTTGGTTGTACAGCTGTGTGGTTGTATAGTTGGTTGTACAGCTGTGTGGTTGTATAGTTGGTTGTACAGCTGTGTGGTTGTATAGTTGGTTGTACAGCTGTGTGGTTGTATAGTTGGTTGTACAGCTGTGAGGTTGTATAGTTGGTTGTATTCACATTGAGGCTCGAATAACCAAAAAAAAAAAAAAAAAAAATCTATACTTTTCCCTTCAACACTCAGCAGTCATGTTTCTAGATTTATATGAATACTGTATATATGCTTTGAATTCTGTTCACTTTCAGCATCCAAGAGAAGTTATTTCCTATCTTGATTCCAATATCAAATAAATACAACTATATATAATCAATATGAAGACTTTGATTCAGTAATATGAGAAAAAAGTTTGAAAAACTATATTTAAAAACTGAAAGCAGTAATAAAGCTGTATAAAGTAGTACACCTCAGTACAAAAGCAGTATTAAAGCAGTACACCTCAGTAAAGAAGCAGTATTAAAGCAGTACACCTCAGTACAGAAGCAGTATTAAAGCAGTACACCTCAGTACAGAAGCAGTATTAAAGCAGTACACCTCAGTACAGAAGCAGTATTAAAGCAGTACACCTCAGTACAGAAGCAGTATTAAAGCTGTACAAAGCAGTACAGAAGCAGTATTAAAGCTGTACAAAGCAGTACAGAAGCAGTATTAAAGCTGTACAAAGCAGTATTAAAGCTGTACAAAGCAGTACGATATCTGTTAATCTGTTGTTGTTGTGTAAGAAGGAAAAATGCAGAAGTCGACCGATAAAGATATTCTTAGACAAATTATAAAGTCTAGTAACTCGTTACGTAAAAAATATAAGCAATTCAAAATAGGTAGAGTCAATGCTGAAACTCGACAAGAACAAACTTTTAAGCCAATCACAAGACCTCTTAAAGAATTAGTTAAACTGTATGAACACAGTAAATACGAACCTAAGAGAGAAGGAGATGTAGAAAATCATAATCACAGTAAATATGAACCTGAAAAAGAAGAAAACATGGAAACTCAATCTACAGATGATATTGAAAGTGACGTTGACTTTGAAACTCCAACACCCAAATTCGGACGAAAGCTTAATCTAACTGATACTTTTGAAACACCATTAAAGTCTCCGGATGTAAGAAGCATACGTAAATATGTGGCAACTCCTTCAGGTCGGCAAGAACTCATTGAATATATGAACGAGCGAGAATTTGATGAAATACCTACAAAATATTTAAATATATTTGTAAATAATCCGGATTTCATTGATAGTACTTATGGTGTTTATCATGAAAATGAGCAATGGAAAATTGGAAACTCGATTTTTACAATCGATGGTAGTCAAATATTAATAAAAGATAAAACCTATGAGGGTACTCCGGGCATATATGAGCTACTATTTATGAAAGTTCCAGATAAGACTCTGTACAATAAAGATGATTTACAGAATTATAGAAATATTCTGCTCGATACTAATGCCTATAGACGTCACTATACCAGCAAAGGACAAATAAATGGAAACCGTAGCTATAAATATACAAAAATTATTAACAAACTTTTAACTCATAGAGGAGGAGATTTAATACAAACATCAATCGAACCCAGCAAAAGACAAATAAATGGAAACCGTGGCTATAAATATACAAAAACTATTAACAAACTTTTAACTCATAGAGGAGGAGATTTAATACAAACATCAATCGAACCAAAACAGTATATTTCTTGGGATGACCCCAATGAATTGGTGGACCGGTTACAATTGCTTGTATCAGCGCTACAGGCGGGAGATATTTATCATATCAACGAGATTGTTGCCATCATTGAAGCATTGAGAAAAGCTGAAGTAATAATATAAATATTAAATTTAGAGGATTTGAAAACTGTTTCATTGTTAAAGAAATAGCTATTCTATATATAATATACCCGATACATATCGTAATTTTCTTATGTTTATTATTTAAAAAAAATATCTTGATAATAAATATGCTTAAAACCATCATTCAGTTTGTTTTTTTCTTGAAATATGCATATTAAACAGAATTTGGTATACAAGTATAACAACACACAAGACTCTTTTTTATTTCTTAACTTATAGTAAAATTTAATAAGGTAAATTGGTATCATATGGGTACAAGTTGGTATCAGGTGTTTGTATGGTTGTTTGGTTGTATTTTATAGTGTTGTAGTTGTTGTTGTTGTTGTAGTTGATATGGTTCTATATATTTATTTTTCAATTTTTAAGCTGTCTGAAAGATTCATTAAATTGTTGTTTATAATTATTTGTTGGTTTATTACGGTAATGAGACTATGATTATTTTCGTCTGTCGTCTTCATGTGATTTTATGTGTCTAGTCTGTTTTGTTCGTCCATCGTTCCAAATAACCATTTTGCTGTACATCGGACTATATTCAATAAAGCACTTTTCTATCTATTTCTATATAATTCCTAAAATATTTTTAATTTTGTTTGTCAATTGTTTTAATTCTGTAATAAGTAAGTTCTTCTGTTCTCCGTTAAAATTAGCTGTATTGGTTGAAAATTCGTTTATTACGTCTAAAATTTCTTTTATGTCAATTATGTGTATGATAATATTTGCTTTGGTCACTATTTCTACTTTGTTAAGTTGTATTTCTGTAAATCCTGTCAGTTCGTGTACGTTAAATAGCCCATTAATCGGGTTTATCAGTATTAGGCATAGGAACATTGTCATGCGAATCTGTAAATTTATGATTTTTTATTTATTTTTTTTTTTTATTTTTTTATTGATTTTTTTTTTAATTTTTTTAAAATTTTTTTTTTTAAATTTTTTTTAAATTTTTTTTTATTTTTTTTTTTTATTTTTTATTTTTTATTTTTTTGACATTATGGCAACCCCAATTGATGATGACGTCATGAAACTATAATCGATGACCTTATGGCAACCCTAATTGATGACGTCATGGAACGTCAGTACATCATCACTAACCAACATCCCATACAAAGCTTACCCCTATTGCATAACAGCGTTATATCCATGTAACCATACAAGTGCTTCATCTACCACAAATACAAGTTATTTTCATACAAATCTTAGACCTTGAACTCGTTTATCAAAAAAAATGATCATATATGTTGGCGAATTGAGGTGAAATTTTCATATCAATCTCACTCGTAAACCAAAAAATTCCATACACAAAAAAAATGTAAACAACCTATCATATGAATACTCTAAACCATAAACAATTCGAAAGAATTATTCCTACTCGATGATGACTTCATAAAAAAAAATATCACGCTATTAATAACAATAACAATCTCCATACACACAATCTATCAATTTTCATCATATGTATATGACACCTAATTCATAAAACTAAACAAGCTGATCAAAACCTATTTCACAATATAAACAACGAAAGCATTCTTAAAGTCCAACTAAAAATATAACCCACGTGTTCATTCCTATCAATGTAAATATCAATTTCATCATATGTGAATCATAATTCATACAACTCTTATCAATCTTGACATTTCAAAAAAAAGTCAGTTAGGGGCATAATTTATAAAACTCTTATCAATCTTGAGATTTCAAAAAAAAGTCAGTTAGGGGCATAATTTATAAAACTCTTATCAATCTTGGCATTTCAAAAAAGAGTCAGTTAGGGGCATAATTTATAAAACTCTTATAAATCTTGACATTTCAAAAAAGAGTCAGTTAGGGACATAATTTATAAAACTCTTATCAATCTTGGCATTTCAAAAAAGAGTCAGTTAGGGGCATAATTTATAAAACTCTTATCAATCTTGACATTTCAAAAAAAGAGTCAGTTAGGGGTACTGCTACTGCCATCTCTAAAGAAACAGCGAAAGCCTTCTCGAAGTCCAACTACCGGTTTGGATCCCCACTAATTAGTATTGCTATCGGCCACCCCAGAAAACGAACTGCATTACCCCATCCCACTAATTAGTATTGCTATTAGCCACCTCCGCTCGTGGCGCTAGTGTCGCTAAGGAGAAATCGAACTGCATTACCGTGGTCCAGAACACCCATATACCCACTACTCCTTAGAACGAAAAAATTAAGCTTACAAAATATTAACGGAACGGCCGACACGAGCCAAACAAGACAAGTACAAGGATCTTAGACGATTTGCAAACAAAATATGCAGACAAAAAAAACGGAAGTACAATAATGACGAAATTAAAAACATGGACGAACAATTTAAATTACACAACACAAGAGCCGCGTATTCCCTTGTCAAAAGGATGAAAGAAGGTTACAAACCGAAAACGACCCTATGCAAGGATGCGGAAGGGAACATTATAAGTAACGCGGAAGATATAAAACTAAGATGGGCACAATATTTTGAACACCTTCTTAACCCGAGCCCATCACCTACACGAACAGCAGCAGCAGATACAATAGCAGGTATAACTGATGTAACAGCTGATGAAGGATCCGCTTTGAGTCCTCCCACACTCGAAGAAGTAAAAACAGCCCTAAGGAACCACCCAAACAACAAAGCGCCGGGCACTGATCAAATCCCAGCTGAACTTCTGAAAGCCGGCGACACCTGCATAGCGCATCTCCTACATAGATTAGTCGCGGACATATGGACGCAGGAAATACTTCCTGAAGATTGGCGCAAGAGCATCATATGTCCAATTTATAAAAAAGGTGACAAACTCTGCTGCGAAAACTACCGAGGAATATCTCTGTTGTGTACGTCTTATAAGATTTTGACGAAAATTCTAGAAAAGAGAATTAAGCCCTATGCTGATAAAGTAATTGGTGAATACCAAGGCGGATTTAGAGCTGGACGCTCAACCACGGACCAGATATTCTCAGTTAAACAGGTGCTGGAAAAGTGCTGGGAATATAATATTGATGTGCACCAGATATTTGTTGACTTCAAACAAGCATACGACAGTATCGACAGGCGCGTACTGTATAAAATCATGTTGGAGTTTGGAGTCCCACCGAAACTGGTTCGACTGACAAGAATGACAATGACTGAGTCTTTGTCACAAGTCAGAGTAGAAAACGATCTGACTTCCAGTTTTAAAACAGACAACGGCCTTAAACAAGGTGACGGCCTCGCACCAATGCTTTTCAACTTAACACTCGAATATGTTGTTCGGAAACTTCCCGTTGACACCAAGGGAACACTATGCTTCAAATCCACACAACTCGTAGCATATGCCGACGACATAGATATCCTTGCAAGATCTCTGGAGAGTGCTAAGGAAGTATTTGTAAACCTTGACTCGGTAGCAAGGGAAGTTGGACTACGCATTAATGAAAACAAAACAAAAATTATGACGCAAACTAGGAAAAAGACGCCAATCAGACAAAATATTACAGTAGGAGACTATAACCTAGAAAACGTAGACAACTTCATATATCTAGGGGCAAATCTATCGAAGGATGGAAGCGAACCCATCGAAATTAAAAGAAGGATAATGATGGCAAACAAGACTTATTATTCGGTACTTCCAATAATCAAAAACAAGAACGTGCACAGGAAAACAAAACTTAAGCTATACAAAACAATCATAAGACCTGTGCTATGCTATGGCAGCGAAACGTGGACATTAACTCAGGCGTCCGAAAAACGACTTAACGCCTTTGAAAGGAAGGTCCTCAGAAGAATCCTCGGACCTGTGAGGGAAGACTCAATCTGGAGAATACGATACAATAGAGAATTGTATGCCATCTTCGACAATCCAGAAGTGTCAACCCTCATAAAATTTAAAAAATTACAATGGGCTGGTCATGTGGAGCGGATGGATGACGGAAGAATTCCCAAACGCACACTAAAAGGGAAAGTCAACGGACAAAGACCGGTCGGAAAACCACGAAAGCGCTGGGAGGATTCGATTGACGCAGACAGCAAATCACTGCTAAGATTTTCAAACTGGAGGACGCGGTCACTGAACCGAGATGGATGGAGGCAAAGCATTCAGGAGGCCAAAGTCCGATTTGGGCTGTAGCGCCATCGTAAGTAAGTAAGGACACTTGAGACTCGACTGCCGAAAAGCGACCAACTATTGTTCCGGCTGCGCTGCTAACCAATGCGAAGATGGAAATCGGGCAGGTAGTTCGTGGTCAAGAACTAGTCGTCAGAGTTCAAATCTTACACACGGTTTTGATAAAAGACGCCGGAGTCGATCGAAAACCCCGAGTCGGCAAGCTCGATTGCAACAAGAACAATACATCGGGAAAGATCATGGAAGCAAAGATGGACAATCGAATTAGGATCGCGAACGAACGGGTAGAAGTCGTGACGGTCAAGTACTTCATGCGAATAATCGTGACAAGACCAAACATGGGAAGCGATATGATCGAGAAGATCGCGAAAGGAAGAATGCGGAACGAGAAAAGGGAAGTAAACGTGCCGCTAAGGAGGAGAATGAGCGCGAAAAGGAAACGGAGAAAGAACGCGAACGTGAGAAGGAAAAAGAAGCCGGAAAAACCATTCAGAGGTTAACGATCGAACCAGAGGATGGATGGAATCAGCGAAAACCTCGTACAAAAATGAAAGTGGTACATCTCGACCGACTAACAAAGTACCACGGTGCCATTGCGGAAATGAACGACTCTGTTCGGGACGAACAGGGACTAAGGAGAGGGTAATGTTATAGATCTTGCAATCACGCAATTTGGATGTTGCCAGGAACACCGAGAAAAGTCCATCAACATGTAAAACACTATCAACATGTTTCCAGACACTTCTACCGAGCTCCACAATGTAGGCAATCATTCTAGACACACACACACAACGACACCTGTCTGGGAGACTTAGTATAAATATCCGCCAACTTTCAGACAACGAGTCAGTCATTTTGGTGACACCTATCGGTGGAAGAACGCGAATCGGTACAAGTGATAGATTGGCAGTGTTCCTGGGTTGTACGAATTAAGTTTTAGAGCGAATTTAGTGAAGTGATCGGGAAATTGTGTGCAATAAATAAATTATTCATTATTTTTAAACGAATTGTGTTTTCCTTTGAAATCGGCGATCCCCTAGCTCGCAACAATATTATTTATTATACTCTAGATGAAATCTGAGAGTATTATAAGTTTGCTCTAAAGTTTGTAACGCCAAGAATTAAGGCTCGGAGAAAAAAATGAATGATACAGAAGATAATATTATCACTCAAAAATCTCAAAACCGGATGTCCGTCCGTCCGTCCGTCTGTCCGTCCGTTCGCTCTCTAGCTTCAGAACGCGTTAAGCTAGAAAGCTCAAACTTTGTACACGTCGTTTTTGACAAAAAAGTAAGGTCAAGTTCGTGAACGGGCCAAATCGCTCCACCCCTTCTACCCCCTCCCATACAAAATGACACAATTGCGCAATTTGACAATAAACGGATTTGCTCGAAAAGTATAAAAGCTATTAGCCTGAAATTTTGAGTATGTTACTTTTATGATAATATCAAGCTACCGTTTAAAAATTATGCGTGTCCTCACTCTCCTTCTATCACCTCCCATACAAACTGTACTTGTCATGAATTACTCTAAGCCAATTTACTCAGTGCGTATAAAATTTACCGGGCTGAAATTGTGCACCAAATATTTATTTAAAACTGGTAGTATGGCCAAAAAAAATTAGACGATTAGCTTCACCCCTTCTACCCCCTCCCATACAAAATGACACAATTTCGCAATTTGATATTAAATTGATTTACTCGAAAAATATAAAAGCTATTAATCTGAATTTTGGGATATATTACTGTTATAATAATCTAAATTTACAGTAGAAAAATTATTTGCGTTCTCCCTCTGCTTCCACCCCCTCCCATACAAACTACACTTTTTCATGAAATGCTCTAAGACGATTTTCTCAGAACATATAACATTTATTGAGCTCATATTTTGTAATAAACACTTAATTAGTATTATCACTAAGATCAGAAAAAAATATTTGATTAGCTTCACTGCTTCTACCCCCTACCATACAATATGACACAGTTTCACAGCTTTACAAAAAATCGATTTTCTTGAAAAATATGAATGGTACTAGTCTAAAATTTAAGGAATGTCTGTTTTATAATATTCCTAGTTATTTCTGAAAAAATCACTAGAATTCCCTCACTCTTTCTACCACCTCCCATACAAACTGCACATTTTCACTAAATCTAACTCACTAATTTTCTCAGTTCCCATTCAATTTTTGGAGTAAGCATTTTGTATAAAACATTTTCGTAGCTACTTTAGCATGATGGGAAAAAAATTAGTTCAATGCTATCATCCCTTCTAATACTTCCCATACAAAATTTCTTGGGATCACAAAAAATTCTATTTCATCTAGAGTATGCGCTTTACGCGCAATCGTAGCCCTGTTATGTTATTTAATTAGAATTATTTTATTTGTATGTTTCAAATCAATCAATCAAATTCCTGTTAAGACCCCCTATAGGGGCAAAGGACAGAAACAACTCTCTTCCACAAGGCGCGATCCTGAGCATCGGCCTTAAGCTGTTGCCAGGACTTGTTTATTCTTCTGGCCTCCTGCTCAATTGCTCGCTTCCATGTGTTACATGGTCAACCAACCCGACGTCTTCCTTGAGGGTTATAATCCAGAGCCTGTTTTGCGATATTTCGCTCCGGTTTCCTCAAAGTATGACCGATCCACTGCCACTTCCGCCGTTGAATCTCAATACCAGTTGTACTCCAAAGTTTGTCGTTGGAGATCACTTCTGGCCAGAATATTCGTAAAATGCGTCGGAGGCATTGGTTCACGAAAGTCAGTAGTTTCTTGGTAAGTCGAACGGTCACTTTCCACGTAGTACAACCATATAACAGCACGGAATTGACGCATGCGTCAAAAACTCGCAGCTTCGTGCGAAGGGAGATCTCTCTTAACCTCCAGAAAGAGGAAAGGATACCGAAGGCCTGACGAGCTTAATTTAGACGAGCCTCAATATCCTTTTCGGCTCCGCCGTTCATGCTGACAATGCTTCCGAGATAACAAAAATCTTGAACCTCTTCCACATCCTGTCCGATAAGAACAATCGGTGTGCTTGAGTTCGAACCCATGCGCATGAACTTGATTTTACGCACAATTATTTTTAGTCCCGCCTCTTTGCAGTAAGAATGCAACGAGCGAACATTTGACTCTAAGTCTGAACGGTTATGTGCAAGCAAACACACGTCATCAGCATAATCAAGGTGGCTTAAGATGTTAAATAGTCTCCAGGCCTTTACCTTCCAGTGCAGCTTTTAAGATGTCATTTATTACCAGCAGAAACAGGGCTGGTGATAATATGCAGCCTTGTCTGACACCCGTTCGCACAGGGATGCTCTCCTCTATGCAAGACGCGACATCTTGCACCTTCGTAGAATTCTTTAACACTAGAAAGACTGAAACTTAGTATATACCTATATTGCCCAAATGCAGTAATTTTGACTGCATTGTGAAAGAATAACTAACGTGTAGAGAAATTTATTTAAAATTAATTTTTTATATTTTTTATATTATTTACAGTTATATTACAAGTTATATATACATACACATTAACAATAAAAAAAAATTATTATACTTCACTTGGAAAAAAAATAATTTATGCATTATTATTTGCACATTTTATGCAAATGAAAGAGGAAATCGTTTTATGTGTACATCTGTGGCAAAGTCGTACTTGACAAATTTTGCGTTTGTTAGAATAGGATACATTTGATGATGTTGCAGTTGATCTTTGTGGGTCTTCATGTTCTGATGAATTTTTCTGTCTTGCAGCTCTGTATTCGGTGGAAAGCTGTTCTGTTAATTGAAACAAGAACTCTTTTCGTTGTATATGTATTCCTGTCGTTTCTTTGTAAAGGATTCAAGCATTTATAGCAGCCAAATCTAAAATATTGAAAAATATTTGGAGAGGCCATCTACGAGAACTAGCTTTTACTGTATATTTTTATATTTTTCATTTGATATCAACTCCAAATTTTGTTCTGTTATAAAATTGTATAGATTCCGGTAGCATTTTTTTATTACTTTTATCAAGTTTCACAAATTTATGCTTAGAACTTAGAACAGCTACTCTTTTATTTGGTTTACTTTTATATATTGTAAGAACACAATTCTCTGATATATATAGCAGAGTGGAAAAACGAGCCATGTTATCCTTCGTTTGTTTGGCTGCTTTGGGTAGTTCTCTTTTGCTTCCTCTAATAGTTCCAACTAGAGTTGTTTTTTTGGCCAACAATTTTGTCGCGAGTGACATGCTAGTGAAAAAGTTATCGGTCGTGATATAGCTGTGGAAACAGCTTGTATATGGCTCCACAAGTTTCAGAACAACGTGTTCACTGAGAAGCATTGACGATGGTCGTTGTTCATCTTTCCCCAAATAAGGAAAACCATTCAAAACATATTTGCTACTAACATCTGATGCAAGCCAGAATTTGATGCCAAATTTGTTGGGTTTATTAGGCATATAGTGTAAAAACCTGGCTTTTGACTGAAATGCTTGCTCGTCAACTGTTATATTTTGCCCTGGTTGATGGCAAGCTTGACTATTTTCAATGAACTTGTCCCATATTTCAGAAACCAAGGCAAATTTATTTGTTTGTAGGTGTCTACTTCTTTCGGTTCTTTTGTCAAAACGAATAAATCGTAGGATTTGCTTGAACTTTTCTCTGGCCATAGTTTTTCTAAAAGATTCGGGACCCTACTTTGCTGACCCTAAATAATTCAGTTTTAAATTTTTTTCCTCGTAGGCTCCACGAGCATATACAATCCCAATAAATGCACGTATTTCCGATAATGATGTTGTCCAATCGTTCCTCAAAATTCTGCGGCCTTCTTCTTCTGTGCACTTTTTTATATATTTTTTATATGTTTGATAATATATCAATCGAAAAAAACTGAAAACTGTTATTTCAATACAGAGCCGGACTGGTCATACCTATGTATGTATATAAGAAATTTACTCAATTCAATAATAGGAGTCATTTGATTATTTAAAATTTCCCAAGCAGTCAAAATGACTGCTTTTGGGCAATATAGGTATAACACACATATATATAACGGAAATGAAGGAAGGGGAGGTAACTACAATTCTTAATAAACGCATTTATATGTTTTACAAAAAGTCACAAAATTCTAAGAAATTGTGTCATTATACGTAATTATTTTTCTAATTATAATTAAAAGGCAGTCAAAATGACTTCCTTGGGCAATCTAGTGTTAACGCTGTAGAAAGCCTTCTCAAAGTCCACAAAAATGAGATGTAGTGGCGAAACCATTTCGGCTTACTGGTCCAATATTATCCGTAGGGTATTTGTGTGGTCGGCACAAGATGACCCTTTACGGAATCCAGCCTGATAAACTTTGAGAGTGCTCTAAACAACATCACAAATTGAGAATTACCTTAGCCATGATTTTCGGTACGGCAGCAAGTAGATATTGACCACGCCAATTACCATAATCCCGAAGGTCGGAATTTTCACAATAACGCCCTCCTTTCATTCAGTCGAATATCTTCCTTCATTCCACACCTCAATAAATAGTGAGAGGAGTATATCGGCTGTTATTTCCGAGTCCGCTTTGAGGAGTTCGGTTGGTAATCCGTCTATACCTGGAGCTTTCATTCCCGCCATTGAGCGAATGGCGGAAACTATCTCTTCCTTATCTGGGGGATCGTCCCTAATAGAGGATTGTTGCGATTGGATGTTTAGTAGTTGTTCTTTTTCTGAGATATCTTCCTCTGACAAGATGTTTAAGATATCAGAAAAGTATTCCTTCCATCGCCACAACTGGTGTTCACTCATATTAAGGAGAGTTCTGTTGACATCTCTCATCAGGTGGTTGGCGGTGAAATTCTTGTTCGTCAACTGTTCCATGATTTTGAATACTGAACGCATATCCCCAAGGTAAACCGCAGATTCTGCCTATTGGTCAGGTCTTCAATGGCCTTTTTATTGTCGCGTCTAACAGCCTTTTTAAGCTGTATATGAGCATCGCGGTACTTCTGTCTCAAGTCTTGTGTTCTTTGGTTGACATCGGGTTGAGAGATGATTGCCAATTTGACTCTTTTCCGATCGCCAACCTTGTCCCACGTGCCTTGCGACATCCAGGATTTCTCACTGCTTCGCACATATCGCACAAATTCTTCAGCACTAGATAGAAACGTGTTTCTGGTTGCCTCCTAACTGGCGTCTAGTGTACGCATTCCGTGTCCGCCCAATGTAGATGACTTTTCGCGTAGAATGGTGAAATATTTGCGTTTTTTATTGAAGTCTCCTAGTTTATCCACATAAAGCCTGCGCTTAATTTGAAGAATTTGTAGCCGCGCAATAGCTGCAGTGCGCAATCTCAAGCAAGCAACCATCAAGTGGTGATTGCTCTCCACGTCAGGTCAACGCTTCGCTCGCACATCGAGGAGTCATTGTGGGGAGTTGGTGGAAATCAATTCCACCGACTAAAATACACTCCACACATTTTTAATTTAAAAAATGAAGTAAACCGATTTTAATTTAAAAAAGAAAATATATTATGAATTGTCAGTTGATAAAAATTTTGCAAATTGTAAAAACGAAAATAATTTGATTTGATTTAAATAACACCAAAAAAGTTAATTGTTATTTAATATCAATAAATAATAAAAATAGATTAACTACTAAATGAATTGTAATAATTTATAAAATTTATCAACCACAAATGGTGACCCCAACAAAGGCACATGCCTTCTAAAGAAACAGTTCACCAACAAATTGGTGACCCCAACAACAAACAATAATCAATTTATTGGTGAACAAACGAAACTACAGCAGCAAGAGCAATAACACCGGCAACAATAACAACAACATTAACGCCAACAACACCAACAACAACAGCAAGAGCGGAAACAGCAATAGTAGCAAGATTTTCAACAGAAACAACAGAAACAACAGCACGATTTTTGGTATTTAATTAATTATTTACTACTCCTACATTATATTATATTTTAATTGTAAATATTAGTGTGCATTGATAATTCCTATTATATTTTCATGGTTCGGTTTCTCCAAAAATTATCGTGGATTTGATTGTTTTATTTAATTAACAAAATATGTCTTTTAATGACATTGAAAATTCGTCGGTACGAGCCGGTGAAGTTAACGCGTCTACGAATTCCAACATGCAAATAGCCGCGGTTGCAATCCAGAAATTACCTTTCTGGACATCGAACTCAGCAGCATGTTTTCGCATCATGGATGCACAATTTACTGAAGCGAATATATCGACTGAACTTACTAAATTCAATCATGCGCTCAGTATGTCGATGGACATTATCGACAGCATTCCAGCGGAAAACCCTTACACTTTTTTAGAGATGCAATGGTGAAGAGATACGAAGAATCTGAGGATCATAAATTAAAACGACTTATGAACGGATTGGATCTAGGGGATTTAAACCCCTCACAACTTTTAAGTCGAATCCGTTCCCTCGCAGGGAACAACTTTCCAGTTAATATAGTCAAAAAATTTGGCTTCAACGGCTTCCGTTTCAAACGCAAGCCATCTTAACGGTATCCTCAGGTTCCCTCGATGAATTGAGTGAGATTGCTGACAAGATTGCTGACGCATCTTGTCATTCACAAATCGCCAGTACTTCGGTTATTAAGTCGTCGAATGTGCATCAATCGGAAATTAAATCGTTGCAAAAACAAATTGCTGCTTTAGCCAAAGCGGTCAGCGAACTAGCTCAGATTACAAGACAGAGTCGAAACTTTGAACGGTCTTTCAATGTTCAGCGCTGTAAACGATATAATTCACGTAACCGTTCACAAAGCGGATCGCGATCTAATGGTTTCTGTTTTTATATTTACCATAGACGTTTTGGGAATAAGGCCACTAAATGTTCTGAGCCTTGCAAATTCCCAAAAGCGAAAAACTAACTCGGGTGTTAGAAATGGCGACATCTGACACGAGTCCAGATTCTAGTCGCCTCATCATACCGGATGCAACATCCGGTCTCCGTTTTTTAGTTGATACCGGTGCGGAAATTTCGGTTGTTCCTAAACGAAATTTCGACCGTCGCTTTATTAATCCAAACTTGATTCTGACCGCTGCAAAATGCACTAAAATTCCAACTAATGGCTCACATAATATTACTGTTTCACTCAAACTTCGGCGTAATTTTAAGTGGAACTTTATTATCGCTGACGCTGACCGACCAATCTTAGGAGCAGATTTCCTTCGACACTTCGGCTTAGTCGTGGATCTTAAGCAACGTCGTTTAATCGATCCTCTCACTAACGTCAGTTCAGCCATAGGGCGAATTTTGAAAGGACCTTCCACAGTACTATCTGCAGCCACACACGAGAACCCGCGAATTCAGTCACTACTCACTCAACAGCAAAACATTTTGCAAGCAAACAAAACAAATACACTAAGTCCGCCATTTCATCGTTACGGAAGGACGACCAGTCTTTTCCAAACCTCGACGCCTCTCACCTACTCGCTTTGCGATCGCGAAGGCTAAGTTCAGCAAAATGGTTGACCGTGGCATTTGTAGACCATCAGACAGTCCTTGGGCTTCTCCACTTCACATGGTTCGCAAGAAAGATGGAAGTTGGAGACCTTGTGGGGAACTTTCTGAGCATTAAGCGCCCGGTAAGCTTAATGCTCAGAAAGTTCCGGACAAATACCGGATACCACACATTCAGGATTTTACCCAACAACTTGATGGATATTCTGTTTTCTCAACAGTCGATTTAGAGCGTGCATATCATCAAATTCCCCGGAACGAGGATGACGTTCCCAAAACGGCTATTACTACACCTTTCGGTTCGTATGAGTTTGTGCAAATGACGTTTGGATTGCGCAATGCTGCACAAACCTTTGAAAGGTTTATATTTTCGATTTTGAGAGATCTTGATTTTTGTTTCGTCTACCTTGACATCTTGATTGCCTCAAAGTCAGAAGACGATCATTTCATGCACCTTGGCACACTTTTTCAGCGACTGGAAAAACACGGTTTAGTAATCAACCTAGGGAAATGTCACTTCGCTAAAACCCAAGTGGATTTCTTGAGACATTCCATCAACTCGAATGGAATTATTTCCTACCCACAACCAGCTACCGTTCACGAGTTGAGACGTTTTCTCGGTATGATCAACTTCTCCATCCGCAACTTAAATGCTAAATGGTCGATCTGGTTCTGAGACGACAGTGATTTATTGAAAATTAGGGCTAAACAGTGACATATAGAAGATGAGCAGTTTTTTTTAAGAACATCGCTGGTATCAAATCGAAGCCTACTTTTTTTAGCTGCCAAGATTCTTAGGAACTGATCGAACATCTTTGTCGGACAGAGATATCCTCTAGGTCGGTTATAGCGTTCGAAGAGTTATAATTGTCATAATATTATATTTATTTATTTATTTACAGCTTTAACACAGATAGCTCCAATAATGTAAAGCCGCCATTTAAAAGTGGAGCGAAAATTTTATGTACAAATAAGACTTACTATAATAGCAAATAACTAAAAGGAAATAATAACAATGAGACCGATGAAATTTAAAAAAAAAAATAATAATAAAACTAAATAAAATAAAAATAAGAAAAACAACAAAATTACAAATTACTAGAAGTTACGTTAATCAAGATAGGTCAAGAATGTGTTTAAGTGTGCGTAAAAATAAACTATAAGGAACAATTAAAGAACCAAGCTGCAGGAGATCATGCATCCTTTGAAATCTAGGAAAGGGCAAATGATAATAAACATTATGAAGTGCACGAGGGAGATTGGAAGTATCACGATTCCTCGTAGCAGTAGAAACCCGGAACAATAGTTCGATAAACAAGGGTGAGGTGACGATACCGTTAGCGATTTTGTATAGTGTACACTGGTCTATTAAAATACGTCGCTAATAAAGGGATGGAAGATCAAGTTCGGCCAAACGATTAGCAAAAGAAACTTGCTGAATTTCAAAGCGAAAGAATAGAGATCGAGTGAAATTACGCTGGGCAATATCACACTGGTAATGGGGATTCCAAATGGGAGAAGAGTACTCTAAGATAGGACGAGCTGACGTTTTAAACAGCAAAACAGCAACGGTTATACTCGAAAAGGATTTAGTGGAGCGCAATATAAAACCAGAGAGCCGATAGGCTTTGGCAGAGATTTCAGCGTAGTGATGCGTAAACTTTAGCTTACTGTCAAATAGAACACCAAGGTCCTTATAAGTGCTAACCTCAGAAAGACGAGTCGTGTTGATTATGTAGGTAAAGTTAAGGGGGTTAAGTTGGCAAGTGAACTTCATGAAAAGAAATTTCTCAATGTTAAGAGAAATGTCATTGTTAAGACACCACTCAGATAGAGATTAAAGGTCACTTTGCAGTGCCAGACAGTCAGAAAGAGATTCGATCACTCGGAATATTTTGAGGTCGTCAGCATATAAAAGGCAGTCAGAAGATAAAAATGATGGTAAGTCATTTATGAAAACAAGAAATAAGAGTGGACCGAGAATGGAACCCTGAGGAACTCCGGAGTTTACCGAAAAAATGGGTGATGATTTGCCGAGAAAAGTCACTCTCATACTTCGATCAGACAAATATGAAGAAATCCAACTGAGAAGCGAACCACAGATACCGCACTTCTTTAATTTAGATATGAGTATCTTAGGATTCACAGAGTCAAATGCTTTGGCAAAGTCAGTGTATATGGTGTGCACGGATCTATGGCTTTCAAAGGATTTCGCAACAATATTAGTACGTTCGAGGAGATTTGAAGTCGTGGACTTGCCTTTAAGAAACCCATGCTGCTTTGAAGAAATAAGATGAGAAAGATGTTCTGAGGTAGAGTTCTGAACTAATCGTTCAAATATTTTTCCAAAGCAGTTCAGTGTTGAGATCGGCCGATAGTTTGTAACATTATTCTTGTCACCTTTTTTAAAAATTGGGATCACGGTAGCTAGCTTCCAAGCGCTGGGAAAGTAACCATCATTGAGAGATTTGTTGAAAATCATCGCAAGCGGAGAAGATAATTCATCACAAAGTGATTTGGTGAACCAATTGGGAATACCATCCGGTCCACCATTGGTGTTTGGATCCAGCAGAGTAATGCAATTTGCAACATCGACCGAAGAAATAGGGATGAAGCCCACAGGTTCATGGCTCTCAACAAAGAAATCGTAATTTAGATCCTTGTCGGTGGAAGAGAAAACAGAGCTGAAGTATGAAGCGAAAAGATCACAGATACCTTGAGGTTCCCCAGCAGAGATGTTTCCATAACGCATAATAGAGGGAAGCGGGGACGTCTTTCTATTTTTCTTAATGTACGACCAGAAGGGCTTAATCATATTACGAGCTAAACATGACTCAATGAAACTAAGGTAATGGTTCCAATCATTTTTAATGGAGTTCTTGGCAAGCAATCTGAGCGAAGTAGTCAGAAATATGATTTGATCGCTTGTACTTGCGGCGAAGAATCGTTTTCTTTCGAAGTAATTGAATTGTAGATTTTGAAAACCAGTCAGTATAAGTTCTCTTAGCAGAGATTTGCAGTGGAACATGTTGTGCAATGAGTTTGTCATGTATATTATGAAAGAGTGCTAAAGCATTTTCAGTAATGTTTAAAGGTGGATGATGGGTGTCAATGGGAACAAACCCATCGAAAGACGAAATTAACACATTAGAAGCATCCGTATTCGAAAATACAAGGTCGAGTAGCTTATCGTTAGAGTTGGGAATACTATTGTGTTGTTGGAGGGAACAAAGTTCGATAAAAGACGAAACACAAACGTTAAGACGGGAAGTTGTAGGTATAGGCACTGTGTGATTGTTGGCGGTCATGTTAAAGTCACCACAGATAAAAATCGAAGAATTGGCATTAAGATTATTGATGAAGTTTGAAAATAGGTGAACGAAATTTTCGTAAACAGAGCGCTCGGTTTGACAAGGGATGTATACACAGAACAGGTAGAGTGAATGTGACGAGGACAGACTTTTACCACAATGTTTTCAATCGGGAATGTATCGAGGCCAGGGCAGGAATAACAAGTAAACCGGGTGTTGACACCAACCATAACTCCACCACCATCCTCCTTATCAGATCTTGCGAAATCGCGATCACATCTAAAGAGAGTATAGTTATCGGGAACCAATTCCGAGTCGCTAATGGAAGCATTTAACCAAGTTTCCGAAACACAAAATAGGTCGGGTGCATCTACATAAACTGAAGACCAGAGATCCTGCAGCTTGGTTTTTAGACCACGCACATTTTGATAAGAAATATTGATGTTTGAAGAATTATTAGTTCTAAAATTTGACTTAGTAGCAGCTAAGATCTTGCCGATGCCAGAGGAGCCGGCGGAAAAGTTGTATTCTTAGAATTCCTCGGAGTGAAGTCTCAGACGATGATACCGTCAGGCCAAAAATTCTTACAAGTATGTTGCTTGTAAAAACAGTCCGCAACTTTGATTTTGAAATAGACGAAGTTAAGGCGTTCCTCATCTACATCTTTGCGTGTTAGTTTGAAGGCCGGAAAAGTTATCGTAGGTAGATCAAGTTTAGTTCGAGCGTAGTTTAGAATACAATCAACTGAGGTCTCTTTATGGCATCTGGAGACATATACCCAGCGATCCAAAGGAGCAGCTGATAGAGCGTGAGTCGATACCGGTAGGCTAGCAACAGAACTTGATGCAAAATTGGTGCTAGCAGCATGTTTAGGCGGCGACGCAATTTTAGTGGTGACGACAAGTTCATCAAAATTGGAGTCAGTCGATTTGACAGTTTGTTGTTGGTGATGATTCGAACAATTTGAAAAAGCAGCAACATCGATGACCGTTGAAAATTGTTTAGCCGTCTGCGATTTAGACGAGCGTATACTGTTGAACTGAGTACTTTTTGCTGATTGCTTTCCCTGGTTAGCGTGATGACACGGGCTAAGTTCAGCAGGTATTTTTTGTTTCTTAGCCGTTAGCGCGCGCCGTTACATTATGTTTCTCACTATGACGTGAGAGGTCACCCCTCAAGTCAGCAATGACCGGCAAAGCCATATTACAATTGCGATTTTCTGAAGCAATTATTGCGGAAGGAATTTCGCAGATTTTGTCGTTAAGAGCCACAGCAGGAGTGTCGCATGCTTTAACTGAATTGTTAAACACTCGCATCATATCAGAAAGCTGGCATTTGATTTCACTCAGTTCATTTTTAATATCGCGAATGATAATTGTTTGCGGTAGGTAATGAATGAATCCGATCTGAATTGTATACTGACCTAAAGTACGAAGCAAAAAGATCACAAGTTTCTACATTGTCATTGGATGAAATACCTGAGTATTCCATCAGCTGCGGGAGCTGAGAAGATTTGCGCTTAGAGTTTAATTATACCAAAAGGCTCTATTATTTTCGAGGCAATTGGTTTGACAGTTAATTAATATAAAAAAAAAATAAATAGATACTTTCTCTACCATCTCCCATACAAATTTCCCAATTTCAGCAAACTATGTCCAATTTCTTTGAAAATAATAAAAACTAAAAATTTTAAATTCAGAGCGAAACATTTTACACGTTCGGTGTCATATACAAAAACTACAAACCTTACCCCTTTGCTCCTACCGAACAGAAGTCACAATTCGAAGGGATTTGATATGACATATTTTCCGATACATTAAATTCTTTCCCATTTCATCTAGAGCATCGTTCTGTGTCGATCACAATACTTTATTATTAGAATAATAAAGTAAAATAAAAAAAGACTCGGATATATTTTTAGTTTTTCTATTTTTTGATATTCTAAATTATATTTATTAAATCAATCGCAGATCAATTTTTATCTGTGTGTGTGTGTGTATTTGTAAATTATTATTTTTACTTTCCCCATTCACTAATTAAATAAATCCTTGAATTTAAATTCAATTTTGAAACTTTTTCCTTTTTTTCTGTTTTATTTTTAGGTATGTCAATAAAATTGTACACACTATAGAATTAAATATGTTTTTCTGTTTCGACACTGTCACTAATGCTAAAAAGACTACAATGAAAAATTTCCTTGTTTTTTAATTTTTTTGGTTCGATTTTTTCTCATCAAATCCGAAATAAAACATTGTTTTTAATTAAATACATAAGTTTTCTTGTTTTATGTAGATCGTTTACATAGGTAGCTTTATAAGATAAGTTTTTTTTTTTTTTAAGATTATATTCAATAAAATTACATTACATAATAAGAACGAAGAACCAAAGAAAAAGAAACACGAATCAGAAACACAACAGTGAAATAAGGAAAAAGGATTAAACGCAATGTCGTGAATTTGGTGGAGCTGAATTCGTGAAAAAGAAAGCTTCACACAAGCGTGCGCATACATTTCAAAATGAATGATGCTCGTTAAAACTAAAAAAAAAAAAAATTGCAATAGAATAATGAAAGAAAATCATTTAATAAATTCCTTCTATTCATTTCCGAATATTTTGGTTTCCGTTTCGAGTTCTTTCTCCTCTCTCGTTCCGTTATATATATTTATTATTTCATGTTTTTAAATATCGTTTTTATCCTTAACATTTTTTTTCGGTAGCTGCATTTCTTCCTCCAATTTCATTATAGATATATTTTTTTTTTGTTTATTTAATTTAATTATTAACTTGACTAATCCTAAAAGAAGATAGAAAAAACGCGACTGTGTAGGGTGTGTGAAGAGCGATCGTGACCAATCAACACGATCGTTTATTTCGTGACTCGTTATTGATCGATTGGCCAACGATGATTAAAGTGGGTGGAAGCGAGACGAGCACATCAGTAGATTTTTTTTTCGATGCAAACATACGTTAAGATTAAGAATTATTTCGAAGAAGGATCGGAAATTTTAATTTTCACGCAAACTCACAGCACAAAAAAACGATAATGGTCTTATCTAAGTGATATAAAAAAAAAAAGTCAAGTGAATAAAGTCTATGAAAAAAAAACAACGAAATTTGCATTCAGTCGATTCGGAAATATCCTCCCATCCTCTTCGTCGATCGTACCACCCTTTCCCGTGTTTGCGTTACAATTCGAAATTTAAGATGCGATCTCACGGAGTTCACGAAATAAATGTGAGAAATCAAGAATTGTTTTGTTTTTTTCCTAAACATTTAAAACTTAAACCGCATTGACCAACCACGGGAGGATTATTGTTTTGATTGTGAAAGGGGAGCATTGAATTAGTCCGAAACGCTTGCTTGTTTTTTCATTGATTTTAGAGCACGTTCGCGCAGTTGTTTTTCCAGATCGTCGTTTACGACAGCCACCGGCCCGTCATCGTCGCTATCCGAACTGTTACCACCACGCTTGCTGCTCTTCTTTTTGTGTTTCTTGTGTTTTTTATGTTTCTTGCCGTGTTTCTTATGCTTCTTGTGTTTCTTCTTTTTCGATTCGGCCTCGGAATCGGACGAGCTACCGTCCGAATCTTTTCGCGATTTCTTTTCCTTTTTGCGTTTTTTCTTCGGTACATCCGATTCCGATGAATCGTCCTTACTCGGTGCCGAAGATTTTTTCGAGGAACGCTTATTACGCGTGTCCTTTTCACGTTCGTCGTCATCGTCCGAATCGCTTTCCGACTTTTTACGATCGTTTCTCTCGCTTATTTTCGATTTTTTCGATACAATCACCACTTCGGGTTCTTTCGGTTCTGAGATTTTCCTTTTACGTTCAACGCTTCGGTCGCGACGTCGATCATCCTCTTCCTTACGTGCGGCCTTTGTTTTCACGACGTCTTCATTGATTGACTCATTGCTGCTGGATGAGTC